>VONZ01000146.1:0-1291919 GCA_012976165.1 Labeo catla | reverse complement strand
CATATCTATCTATCTATCGTTCTGTCGTTCTATCGTTCTGTCATTCTATCAGTCTATCTATCTATCTATCTATCTATCTATCTATCTATCTATCTATCTATATCAATTGTTCTGTCCATCCATCCATCCATCCATCTATCTATCTATCTATATATCTATTTATCTATATCTGTCTCTCTCTAGAATAAATTTTTTTTTAATTTATTAATATAAGAATATGGTATATACAAACTAGATTTTTAACATAATGAATGTTATTCTTGTCATATTCTTGTCCCTAGACATGGATCTTTCATCATAAATTTGTTCATCTGCTTTTGCCCCCAACCCTACACCCCTTTTTATCATCCACTGGTCAAAATTTTATCAATTTAACCACTTAGAAAAGTAATAGCACACGACAGGCTGCACAATTTGAGATCTAATTCATATCTGTAGCACATATGATGAAGGATGAGTTCAGCCTATTATAGCAAGCACCACTAATAATAATTGCTTCAAATTAATACTTCAAATTGTTCATAGCCATGTAAACCAATACTGCACAGAGAGATACACTTCCAAATGAATGGTAATAGGCCTACTGGTGTGCAGAATCAACACCTCTTGTGTGAATGCACATCCCCTACAGTGAAACTATAGTGCTTATGGACTGATGTAAATGATTTGCCTCCGCCGCGTGCTGTTGTATATGTAAATGAGAGCTCCTTGAAAGTGGTTGCACAAAAACATTTGCAGCGGGGAATAATGAAGTGCTCCCTATCCTACTGTATTCCTCTGTTTGCGCTCAGCAAGGACAATCTATTGTCATGAGTATGACAGCGTCTGTATGAGTAATTACTGCAGCCCACTGCACACTGTCCAATTTCCCTTCCGTCTAATGGCAGAGCACAGAACTAATGCTCAGAAGAGTTCGAGAGCGAGCCTCCGATGAAATGAGATGTGGCAGTGGTTTGGCCATACGTATGGCCATCCATTTGATTACTCTGGTGCACCACTGGCGGTTGCAAGCATGAAAATTGCGTCGGATTTCTTCCCAGCAAATCAGAAAGTTTTAAAGGTCATTATTGACTTTGTGGGGAAGAGACTGCTGAGGTGTTGACATCCTAATGGACTAGGTCTATAATTAAATGTTTGCCTGCACCCTCACTCACATGATAAATGCTGCTCTCATCGAATAGTGAGATATCATTTTCAACCAGCATGACTCATCCTCTCGGCTTCCACTGCCAAGAACAGAGACACAGGATTTAGAGCAGGACTCTCACAGAGGAACTTTTCCATTCCCAAGCTCAAGACAAGAACCCAGGAACTAACTTTATATTTCTTCAAGGAGACACAAAAACAGCATAGCTGTTCAGTCATTACGTCATTTTGTAGGCCAATCTGGAAGGCTAATTCACCACTGGTTTCCTTGGGAATTTCTTAAAGATTTTTAAGAATAGTTTTAGGATTATGAGTAAAATAAGGTGTGTTGAAAAGACTTTGATAGAATTTTTATTTTATTTTGAAGCAGTTGCTACGAAAAAACAGTGTCTTTTTTTATGCTAATACAGAATGTATGTTGTAAAACAAAACATCTCTTTAAAAAATATAAACCACAGCCCCAATTCTGTTTATAAATTGTAAATTGCCATTTTCAAAACCCACTGACAATTCCTTAGAGAATATGTGGCTCAAAAATGCTAATTTCCAACTGGGTAATAGGACAACAAACTGATCAGCTTTAGTTGTTGTAAGCTTAGGTTTATAGGCTTTGGTTCTGATGCTTTGCTGTTGATAAATAACACAGCCATGGCAGAAATAATCAATAATCAATAATCAATTGTATAATTCAGTATGCAAATACATGAATGAAAGAAGGCCAGTGCAAATCTTCATGCAAATATACATCTGCACATTGTAAAGAAAAAAAAAAGATTTTTTTAATGTTTTCATGTAAATAAAACAAAGATTATCGAATTGCATTTTACTCATTTTGTTTTTTTTTCTTTTTTAATTTATTTAAATAAAAAATTGTAACATTTAATTCCAAGTGTTACTCGTTTTTTTTCTGAGTAAACATTGTTTCTACACCAAATTTTCAGTGTATATACAGTTGAGGTCAAACGTTTACATTTCCCTTTCAGAATCTGCAAAATGTTAATTATTTTACCAAAATACGAGGGATCATACAAAATCAATGTTATTATTTATTTAGTACTGACCTGAATAAGATATTTCACATAAAAGATATTTACATATAATCCACAATAGAAAATAATAGTTGAATTTATAAAAATGACCCTGTTCAAATATATACGCTTGATTATTAACAGTGTTGTTACCTGAATGATCCACAGCTGTGTTTTTTTTTTGTTTAATGATAGTTGTTCATGAGTCTCTTATTTGTCTTGAACAGTTAAACTGTCCACTGTTCTTCAGAAAAATCCTTCAGGTCCCACAAATTCTTTGGTTTTCCAGCATTTTTGTGTATTTGAACCATTTCTAACAATGACTGTAGGATTTTGAGATCCATCCTTTCACACTGAGGACAACTGAGGGACTCATATGCAACTATTACAGAAGGTTCAAACACTCACTGATGCTCTAGAAGGAAAAACCATGCATTTAAGAGCCAAATTTGAATATGAAGATCAGGGTCAATTTAACTTATTTTATCCTCTGGGAAACATGTACGTATCTTCTGTAGTGTCTGAAGGGCAGTACTAAATGGCAAAATATGATATTTAGGCAAAATAAGAAAATTGTACACATCTCCATTCTGTTCAAATGTTTTCACCCCCGGTGCTTATTGCATCATTTTTCCTTCTGGAGCATCAGTGAGCTTTGAACCTTGATAGCAAAAGATTTCTATTTTTAATAAATGCTGTTCATTTTAACCTTTTATTTAACTTAACTGTTTCCAACACTGATAATAAAAGTAATAAATCAGCATATTAGAATGATTTCCTAAGGATCATGTGACCCTGGAGTAATGTAAGTGGAGTAATGGCTGATGAAAATTTAACTTTTCATCACAAGAATTAATTATATTTTAAAATACATTAAAATGCAATAATATTTCACAATATAACTTTTTTTTTTTTTGTATTTTTGATCAAGTAAATGTAGCCATGATGAGCATAAGAGAATTCTATAAAAAACATTAAAAATCTTACTGATCCCAAACTTTTGAATGGCAGTGTATATATACTAAATATATTATACATATAAAATATAATTTAAATACATTTATATAATAACAGCATGTTAACTAATTTGAGCTTTAAAATCATGCAGCAGCAGAAGTAAAACAGTAAAAGTAAAACAGCATGCTTGAATATTAACTTAAAACTTCAATTAATTAAACTAATATAATATGAATTATATTAGTTAAACTGAGCACTGTTCTTCAGAAAAATCCTCCATGTCCTGCAGATTCTTCAGTTTTCCAGCATTTTGTATGATTTATAGATCCATCTTTTCACACTGAGGACAACTGAGGGACTCAAACACAACTATTAAAAAAAGTTCAAACATTCACTAATGCTCCAGAAGGAAACAGGATGCATTAAGAGCTGGGGGGTGAAATGTTTTTAAATTTGAAGAAGGTAAATTGTACTTAATTTGTCTTCCAGGAAACACTCAAGTATCTTCTGTTGCTTCCGAAGGGCAGTGTAAATGAAAAAAAAAAAGATATTTCAACAAAATAAGAAAAATTTGGACATATTCGTCCTGGTCAAATGTTTTCACCCCCAGCTCATAATGCATCGTGTTTCCTTCTGAAGCATCAGTGAGTGTTTGAGTCCCTCAGTTGTCCTCAGTGTGAAAAGATGGATCTTAAAATCAGACAGTCACTGCTGGAAAGGGTACAAATATGCAAAAGATGCTGGAAAACTGAAGAATCTGCAGGACCTGGAGGATTTTTCTGAAAAACAGTGCTCAGTTTAACTATTCAGAACAAACAAGGGACTCATAAACAACTATTACTAAACAAAAAAGCTGTTGTAGATCATCCAAACTTTTGAAGGGGGTTATTTTAATAATTTCAGCTATTTTTTTTGTCTTGTGGACTATATGTAAACATCTTTTATGTAAGATATCTTACTAAGGACAGTACTAAATAAAAAATAACATGCATTTTGTATGATCTCTCTTATTTTGCTAAAATTATTCACATTTTCACAGATTTCGCAAGGGGTTCCCAAACTTTCGCATGCAACCAATACAAACCAATCGTATTGGTTCATAGATTGCGTCAAAAGTCAAGGCTAAAAATTTAGAGCAAGAGAAAAGGCCAATGCAAGGAAAATATGGTGGTATTTAACAAAATAAAAAGTCAATAAGTGAATTTGAATCTTAAATAAGATAGTACGCAGTGTATAAGGTGTTATTTATTACTGCTGCCAGTTAATACCAGCATGAGCTGGTTTTTACAGTAGGGAATACAATGCTGCCTTGAAAGCACTGAAATAATGAGTAGTCGTCCAGGAAGTGACCAATCTGTTAAAAGTGTTCAACCCGGCTATAAAACCAGCCAACAGATTAAGCTAGCAATCCAGCTTCGTTTCCTCACAAGAATCAAGATGCTCCATTCGACGAATAAATATAATACAGTGACAGAATGACTACATACATCAAAGTGACACTTCACTAGAAGAGGAGATCTGGAGACCACGGGCTTCCATTGGCTCATCCACCCTGCGCAGGGAGGAGGTCTGCACTATTTATCTGGGATATGAGCGCACCATCTGTCTTTCCGTCAGCCAATGAGCGCTTTAATTCCCACTCTATTCACCGGCGGTGTCTTCATGTAGTGTGCAGACTGCACACTACAGACTGCAGATGAGAGAGAGGAGCACTGCCCTGTGACGTCGTGAGAGAGCGAGGGACAGTACAGGGAGCGAGAGGAAGGAGAGGGAGGCTCCGCGAGTCGTCGTCGTCCGTCGTCCGTGTGTAGCTACCGTGTTTCTTTTTTGCCGATATTACATCATACATATTCAGTCCCGACTGGCTTCCACAGAGGATACTCTCATGAGCCGTTTAATTCCCATCGACATTTGGTATTTGTTTTTTACCCGCAAGTCTTTTAGGCGACGGAATCATGGCAAGTACGTTAGCGTCTGATGTTCGTACGATTTGCAAAAAACGACAGTCCGTCGGACGTTTGTAAACAATAGTGCGTAAACGTTTACGTCTGATCCAACTCGCAATCGCTTCTTTTTTGCGTGTGCGCTTTATTGTATTTGTTGTCAGTCGTTGTAATCGAGCAATACATCTACGCGAAGCACAACCTATATCTTGTTTTCTAATTACTATTATTATTTTCTTAATTTAAAACATTAGACTGTTATTCAATCACCCGAATATATAAAAGCAATTGTGCAAGGTTAATCTCGCACACAAGCGACGCACGCAATATTAATCGTACAAGAGCAATTTCACACGCACGGAGACAGTTGGCGGTTGAAGTTTAATACGAAGCCGTGCGTAGTGAACGCCTAGCGAGAGCAATTAAAAGAGCATATTTATTTACCTGTCGTCTTACTAGTACGCACACGTACACACGCACACGTTGGCTTTATCAAGCATCCCTCAAGGACCATCTCTACAGACCGTTCCCCAAAGAGCCTGCACGACGCAGTAAGTAATATAATTGTGTGGAGTAATTGTTCTCGTCAGAGGTCTCATCTATCGTACAGTCAAACTGTTTAATTTAATGTGTCGTTATAAGGTTTCTTTGCAGTTTTGAGCCACCACGCAAAGGCTGTGCTTACAAACACAAGCTCAGGTGCTGTAGTGTAGAAATCCCACTAAAACATCGTTTCAATGGGCCCTGCAGTGTAATTGAGGGGCAAGTTGGCCTTAAGTGTTTTTGAGTGGTTGTGTACGAGAGTCTTGCGTTTTGAATGGTCGCTGTCCGCGGTGCTGAAACAGATGACAGCGGATGTAGAGCAGGGTTTCTCGATCCGGGTTCTGTGGGAGACCCAGTGCCGCACATTTTGGATGAATGCTTCAACACCTAAAATGAGTACAATGTTTAAAAAAAAAAAAAAACGTATTATATTATTAAATAAATGGCACGTTCAAATGACAATATGTATAGTTTTTCTGTTAAAAATCTCTAAATGAAGTCTTTTTTTGTAAGAAATCTTATCTAACCAAATCTTATTTAACCATTATGTGTGCAAGCTGCTCTCCTTGTTGGAATTTGGTATCTTTTTTGAGTTTATGCACCAAAGTCATGCTTATCTACTAACTCCTTCAATATTTGGCTTGGACGTTCTAGGTTGTTTTTTCTTTCTTTTGGTTTTAACTATAAAATGTACAATTTTAGTGATAAGTCTTAATATGTGTTAATTAACATATGTGACCCTGGACCACAAAACCAGTCATAAGGGTCATTTTTTTTGAAATTGAGATTTATACATCACTTGAAAGATTTTCATTGATGTATGGTTTGTTAGGATGGGACAATATTTGGCCGAGATTTGAAAATCTGGAATCTGAGGGTGCAAAAAAAATCGAAATACTGAGAAAATCACTTTTAAAGTTGTCCAAATAAAGTTCTTAGCACTGCATATTACTAATCAAAAATTAGATTTTAATATATTTATGCTGGGAAATTTACTAAATATCTCTGTGGAACATGATCTTTATTTAATATCCTAATGATTTTTGACATAAAAGAAAAATTCATAATTCTGACCCATACAATGTATTTTTGGCTACTGCTACAAATATACCCAAGCTACTTAAGACTGGTTTTGAGCAGGGTCACATATGATTTAAAGAGACTGCATATTTTGCAGTAAAATATTGCAAAGAATAAATTTCCTTTGTGAACCATCACATTTCCGTTTTTAAATTATTATTATTATTTTCTAAATATTTATCATGTTTATTTAAAGTGTATAGCATCAAAGTCGGGTTACATGATGCTTGAGCACTGAAGAAAAATGCAGAAATGATTTTCATTGAGAAACTGACTGTAAATATCACAAATAATTATCAGGAAAAATATCAGGAAAAGTAACATTGAATTAAATGTGAAATTTTGTAATAGGAATAGTATTTTCTCCTAAAAAGCACTCCAATTAAGATTTACAGCTTCAAAAAAAAAAAATTATTTTTACAGTGTGGGTGATCATGTGGGCTTTCATTGTATCAGCTGTGTTGTTATGAGTAACATTTTGCCGTGATAAACTGATTTTAGTCATTCAAAAAGGTTGGTGTATTAATATTAAACAGTTTAAGTCAAGTCACTTTTATTATAAATACAAACTGTGTCAAAGCAGTTTTACAGTACAGTTTACTAATGTAAAATTAGGAACAGTGAATTATGTAGTCCCCAGAATTATATAATGTAATGTTTGCAACTTCCTTACTGTAATTTTACATTAAGGTTAGAGTAAGGCAGACAGGAAAGCCATCCAAAATGTGTATTTTTCAGGAACAGGCTTGAGAAACACTTACATATTTCGGTAACACTTTACAATAAGGTTCATTAGTTAACATTAGATAACTACATTAGTTAATATGAACGAAGAATGAACAATACTTCCACAGCATTTATTAAGCTTAGTTAATGTAATTTCAGCATTTACTAATGCATTATTAAAATCACAATTTTTGTTTGTTAACTTTAGTTAATGCACTGCGAACTAACATAAACAATCAATGAATGACTGTATTTTTAACAACTAACATTAACAAAGATTAATCAACAGTGTAATTAATGTTTTGTTCATGTTAGTTAATACATTAAATAATGTTAACAAATGACATCTTATTATAAAGTGTTTCCAATATTTCTTGCTCCAGGTCTTGAAGGGCCTCAACACTACACAGTTTGGATAAAACGCCTGTTTTTATTCATCAGTTCATCTGTAAAATGCTCTATGAAGTGAAACGAGTGTGTCAAATAAGGAGACATCCAAATCGTGCAGTGTTTTAGGGGCCTGTAACAGGAGCTCTGGAAAAAGTGGTAAAGAAACACTGGAAAAAGAGGCAAAGAGGCAGATGAAGAGGAGAGGGTGGCAGTTGAGTGGTTTTGATTGGTGGGTTTGTTGTGATTATTGATGTGAAACAGAATCTTGGGTATTGTGCTACAGTTGTTGTTTATTTGATTGAAATGTATGTCATGCATGAGTGTCAGTCTGTGTTTCATGCATTGTAAAGAGGGAAAATGTGGAGTTGTTACCTTAAGGAACTATTTTTACCTGATCTGACCTTTAAAATTAAGTGTATTGTTACAACTGAATATTTAGCCATGCTAAATAATATTTTTGACTGGAATTAGACTAGTTGATTTAGATATTACAACATTTTTTACATTTATATATAATCTTTACAAAACATATTTACAATGTTGTCTAGGTGGGCAATTCTGAATTTAGATGCCTAAAGACAGTTCTTTATCAACATAAGTAGTTCCATGAAGAACTTTTAACATCCATGGAACCTTTATGTTCCACAAAAGGTTATTAATAGTGAAAAATTGGAAATATGTGCCTCTATATACACCTTATTTTTCCCATAAGAGTTGGTGCAGCCATTTGTAATTTTTTTGTGTCTGGCTTCCGGTCTCATCCACTTCCAGCTATTTTTAGCTGCACAAAAAGCTTGCAAACTGATGTGTTTTGCCATATTATTTTAATGTATTATCTTAATTATGAACACACTGGTTTGTAGTGCAAACTGTTTTACTGTTTACTGCACTCCGATATTCTTCTCGTTATTTCCCTATGGCGGATTATGAACCGGACGTCTAACACACTACCAGAAAACAGCTTACTTCTGCATTGAAAAATAAGGTGGATACATCACTGCAGTTTCCATTTTCGAACACTAGAGGCAGTAAAACTTTTATTTCTTTTCACTCAAAGTATGATTTACAGGTACAGAGTTTTGATTAATTAAGCTTAATTTTCACACAATTACTTGCAGAATATTATGTTATGACTTTGAAACAATTTTAACATGCTGCGTGATTTGAAAACTGATACTGTTGAATGTTGTCGTCACATATACAGCGTCATATGCATGAGTTTTCATGAGAATTCAGTAGGTTTGCTCGATAGCTCACACAATATGGCATTGCACTTGAGTGATGAAGAGCTCCGGTACGAACCCCGTGAAAAACTACAGTTTGACAAAACAGCTCAAATCCGCATAAGGAAGTTAAAACAGCACAGCTGCATCAACAAATGCATTTTTATATCACTTTTGCATCTGTTAACACTATCGGGTAGGTTTAGGATTGGATTTGGTGTAGGGGATATTTCCAACACAATAGAGCATTAACCTTTAGCGGCACTCCCTGGATATTTAAATTCTGAACAGCTGCAATACGTACCTCAAGCAATACGTGCTTGTACCATTGTAATAAAAACGTGCCACGGTCACGTATTGAACGTGTATTTTAGTGCCACTCTTTAAACATTTCACTTTGAGGCTGCTGCGAAATGTGCAGTAAGGTTGCAGAAATGTATATTCATGTAGGAAACTCTTACATAAATAGTAAATTATTAATATATTGTAAGTTAATTTGTTTATTACAGGGCTAAGTAACAGAAACATCAAGGTTTTCATAAAGGGCAGGACCACTCTTTGCCTTGGCAACAGCTTAATTTCTTCTTGGAAGGCTGTTGAACACGTCCTGAACTGTGTGCAGTGTGAAATTGCACTATTTAAGAGGGTAATTCTTTAAGTAATGAAGGTGGAAACGATGTGTCAACTTCAAGACAAGTGGGAATATAAAGAGTGAGAGATGTCTGCAACATTGAGAGTATACGGTCCTGTAAAATCGAATATTCCTGGCTGTTAAACAGCAATCCTGAGAAATCGTTAGCCCTAAATAACCTTCCTAAGATCTGTTATTCCAGACTCACCACCAAATTTAACAAGTTGATTTGGCTTGCTTTAAACCTAAGCCTGTCTGGATGTAGGTAATAGGGTGAAAGGTCACTCATCAAGCCACATTACTTTTGTATGTTTTGTGCTCCTTATATACCATCTTTACCAGCCTTTTTTTGAGCTGCGGCTTTGTAAAATCTGTCTTTGTGAAGCATAGTTTTGTATATTCTTCTGGGTCACAGAGGTGGCGATTCAATTCTGTGAGTTTTATTTAAGCCGTACTTTTGTGGCATTTAGCAATTATCCTGTGAAGGCTGCCTCTGTCAGTAAGTGCCAACTTTCAGCCGCTATTCCATTTCACTGATGCCGTTTGTGCATGTCTGGCATATTGTTGTTATTTCTGAGATGTTCTCCTTGACATTTTAAGTCATTTGATAGCTCTGTGACTGATGCACCTGTAATTTAAGCATAGGTTATTCAGCCTCGCTGGCACTGTGTTATATGCCTGGTATTGCTTTGAAGGCTCACATATCAAAATGCTAACAGTCAGATCTCCCTTATAGCTGACACGTATTGCAAAGTGACAGTCAACCTAGTGTGTGACTCACCTTTGCAGCTCCATTTCGGTTTTCAGTGTTAAATGACCATATTTGTATCCATTTTGCCCATTACATGTAGGCTACTGCATATTTCATGCATATATGTGTGCATGAGAGTGATTTCAGTTCTCACATATGGAATTTGTCTCTCTGTCGAGGTATTTTTATTGCAGTGTGTCTTTATGCAGGTGTAGAGCACCTAGAAGCGTAAATGGGGTTAATTGGCATTTCCGTTGCGTACTACTTATGTGTTCATCAGCAAAATAAACCCCCCTGGGGCCAGAGAGTGAGTTAACGAACTCTCTTAATTAGAGGAATGATGAATAATAAAGTTTTTTTTATCATGTCCGTGTGGATCTGTGGATGGAATGCTATATTTATGTATCTAGATCAAGAGACTCACAGCAATAGATATACAGTTAGTGTAGGAGAGATACAGATATTAAACTTGCATTAGATAGATAGATAGATAGATAGACAGGCATTGATTGGGACACACACTGAATGCTTATGTGGTTCATCAGTTTAAACAAGAAGATGCAGCCCTGCATATTAATTACTGTAATTGTTTGAAGTGTCCACAGTGTGTTTGCCCAATGGTCAAACATTTTGTTTGGATTCACAGATAGTTTGTGAAAAAGATCACAGCCTGTCGAAGCATGTACACAGTGTCTGCTTTTAATGTGAACATGAAACTGTGTTCACAAACCGCACTGTTTTCAGATGGGTATTGATTTTATTCATTGGCTGGATCATTAAAAGTATGCATATGGAGCCTGGCAGCTGGAGACGAGGGGCTGAAAGTAAGGATTCATAGCATCATCTAAAAGTTAAGTCGTTTTAGATTCAGAGGCAGACGAGCATGTTATTACAGTTTGACAGAAGTTTACGAAGACAAACATTATGAGCAATGTGCGCCAGTGAATCATGCACAGTAAGACCAAGAATGTGCATTAAAAAGTAAATAGCGTCCTTTTCGATTTCGTGTTGACTTATAGGACATTGCTTCTGCAAACCCCATTTCGTGTTGTCTCAAATTTTGGAAGCATTCGCGAGTGAAATGCCACCAACACAACCGTGACCTCTCAAATATTCACCACTATTTAAAGTGCAAACATTGAAGCCAGCGGAACAGCAACTACGTTAATTTGAAGTTAGGCGAAGGTTTTTCAGGGTTTTCAGGGTTTTCAGGTGGAAAACATCTGAATATTCACCCACTCACCTTCTCAGTTCGCTACACTAGATTCGCTCAGATGAATCGCTATCATTTTCCAAGCCTCTGCGGTCCAATACAGTCCCCCATAAGACCAATGCCCAGAACATAAGGTCCAGCTGTCCCCCCTTAAAGAAGAAGTTCACTTCCAGAACAAAAATTTACACATAATGTACTCACCCCGTTTCTGTCTTTCTTCGGTCGTAAAGAAATTATGTTTGTTGAAAATAACAATTCAGGAATGTGAGTTTGAACTTCCAAAATGCAGTTTAAATGCAGCTTCAAAGGGCTCTAAACGATCCCAGCCGAGGAATATCTAGTGAAATAATCAGTCATTTTCTGAAAAAATAAAAAATTTATATACTTTTTAGCCTTAAATGCTCATCTTGTCCGGTTAGGGTATGTTAAAAAAAGCTCCCATCTCGTTTTCTCCTCTAACTTTAAAATCATCCTACATCACTGTTTTACTCTTTTTTGTAAAGGATGTTTGATCTTCTTTGCATGTTCACTGTGTAAACACTGGGTCGGTACTTCTGCAGCAATGTAGGGCGATTTTGAAGTTGGAAGAGAAAACGAAATGGGAGTTTTTGGACCTACCCTAACTGTATTGACCCGGACTACACATGCACATCGCAGAGCTAGAAAAGACGAGCATTTGAGGTTAAAAAGTATATAATTTTTATTTTTTTTTAGAAAATGACCAATTGTTTTGCTAGATAAGACCCTTCTTCCTTGGCTGGAATCATTTAGAGCCCTTTCGAGCTGCATTTAAACTACATTTTGGAAGTTCAAACTCACGGACACCACTGAAGTCCTCTATATGGAGAACATTCCTGAAATGTTTTCCTCAAGAAACATCAATGGGATCACTTTCAGAACCATTTTTTGAGGCTGATGAATGATAAAGCACTGGCAGCTAATCAGAATTTATTGGTATTTAAAGAGCAGGTCATGTGGTTTTTTGAAGTGGTCTAATATTGATTCCCTTACAACAGGTTTAAATGCATCTAAGGTCAGAAAACTTTGTAATTTTCTCAGAATATACATTTATACATAGAGTCATTTGTGATCATGATTTCGAAATGGTTTGTTCAAGCAGTTCTGAGCGAAATGTCTGTAAACCCCTCCCTTACATAAGCCTACTCTGCTCTGATTGGTTAACTGGCCAAGTCTGTTGTGATTTGCACAGAGAGGAGTACTTGAGTAAGTTAGTGAGTGCTACCATCTGTGTTGCCAAGTCTGTGGTTGTTTTTGATGTCCGCGGGTTGAAGCAACCACAATAATGTCATATTTAGCCCCTGGAATGCAAATTTATCAGGGGAACCCTGACAAAAGGATGTATTTTACACCCCGGAATGCGATTATTTCAATGGGGGACTCCCCTCGAAGTGCATTTATGCAAGCGAATCGTCCCTGCTGCTGAACTGTAAACACGTAACAAAACAATAATGGTGGATATGTTAGCCGAGTGCTAACGTGATTAACTGATGAAACAACACAGTTTGTAACCCAAAATATGTCCAAGTTACATTCTTTTTTATTAAACGAAGTAATTAGAACAATGACAGTCTACATTAATCAACACATTCTTAGGAAATAGTGGGTTCACAGCGAATTATGAGAACTATTTCAGTAAGACAGTAATATTGTGGTTTACCTGGAAACCTAAGGCTGCACTAGGTATACATCACATATTAGCACAAAAAGCTAGATATTATGAGCGCTTGAAAATGTACACATTACGTATCAATTGTACTTTCAGGTTGTGGTTCGGAGACGCTTGTTTGTCCAAATAAAGAAGAGTAGAAGCCAAGTAATAAAAAGGCCAAGATTAGAGAAGCAGTCCTCTGTAAATTGACGAGCACTCAACAAAAGCTTTGAACTGTATTTCAGTGGTATCGTGGAAAAAAATGAACTTTAACCACTGATTCTTCACATCATCATCTTGCAGCAATAAAATCAAAACAGCACAGAACACAGCGTCTTCTCGACATGATGTAAACACACTTACTAGCGGAAGTGTTTGTGGTTTTATGCTAATGACCCTTTATGCTAATGTGGGATTATGCTAATGTGTTACACAGTGACGTAGATCAGTAACAGGCAGAAGTTTTGAAAATATGACGACTCGTTAAGGCGATTCTGAGTCGATCTTTCTTTTGAAAGACAATATCTTTATATATAATGCACTTCTTTGATTAACAACTTTGCAGACTGTTCGCGTGGGAGGACACCTACATTACAAACTGCAAAAAATATATTTTTCAAAAACCCACATGACCTGCTCTTTAAAGGGGTTGTGCATTTAAACCAGCAGGTGAAAGTGTGGAGAATCTCTATACAGCAAACAGTAGTTTCAGTGCTAGTTTCAAGACCATTCTCTTGCCTCCTTAAAAGTTGCAGTGAAAAAGACTGTGTTCTTTTTATTCACCTACATTGGCTAAATTTGCTGTTAGATTTGATAGATTACACTAGCTAGATTCACTGTTCAGATACGCTCATAGCATGCTGAGGAAATCTGCTGATTAAAGCCGTGTAAATGCAACAAACACAGCAAAAACTGATATTCATATTGCCTTAAAAAATGAGACTCTCTAAGCTGAGTGACAGGATCTCCCAACTCCTCTCGCCTTTGAAGGATCTTATTTATCCAAAAGCACTTGTTTTCCTTTGTTGTCTTCATGAAACATAAAACAGCAGCAGGTCATATACATTCAATTTCGCTACTTTGAAACTGCAGCTGGCTGGTGTGGCCGCAAGTATAGTTAATATTATAGTTGTTATTATTGTTCTTGGTGTGCGCAGGCCTTGTTTAATATTGCGAGTTCCATGCATGTTTGGCTGTTTTCCCCTCTCACACTGCCTTGAAGATGTCAGCTGAAATGGAAAGTCATTTCAGAGGAGTAAGATATTACATTTCAAATAAACATTACAAAGACAAACAGTCTTTCACAATAAGTCCAGAAGTGTTCATTAAAGGGGTCATGAACTGAGAAACCAAAATTCCATTGACATTTGAACATATAAGATGTTATTGCACTATAAAAACATCCTGTAAGTTTCAGAACTTAAAACTTTCTGGTTAGTCTAAAAACAGCTTATATTGAAGCCAACTGCCAAAACGACAGGTTGTGGAATGTGGCACTTTGTGATGTAATAGTGTGGCTAAACAGCATCCCCACAAAAGAAGATCAATGCCTGCTTGTACATCACTGCCTGTTTAGCCCCGCCCACCACTTTACGCATGTAGTGTAAATAACGAAAGGCAAATGCAGGTCTATGCAGAAACCAAATGATGATGCTGTGCAATGTCAGGTTGTGGAAAAACAGCCTTTGCATTGCCTTTCTTCTGATCCCAACTTTCAAAAGAGTGGATGAACTCCAGACCGCATCAGTAAGATCTTGATCCTTTGTTCACTTCATTTTACTGTGGATTCATTTACAAACAAGGCACAGTTCGACACAGGATTTTTAGAAAGATTGAAACTAAAAGACGATGATGTACCGACTACATTGGATCCCATAGTAATGTTACAATACACAAGTGTGAGTAACTGCTTTTGTTACATGGTCACCATTGCTTTGACTGTTTTTACAGATCGTTTAATATGTATGGAGTATTTATGCATTTTTAACCTAAATCACATCAGCGTCCATCTATGAGGAATGTAGGCTGTCAAACATACACAGCTTTTAGCCAATTACAGCAGTGGGCGTTTACTTCCAAGTTTACAATCTGCCACGCCTATTCAAATAGAGCGTTCTGATGAGGGGGGTTAAGAACAGGACAGAAAATAGCCTATTACTTCTAAATTATAATGTTTTATGTAAAAATCTTGATAACATTATAAGTGGACCTCAGAGAACAGTACAAAAAAGGCAGTTCATGACCCCATTAAAGGCAGTCTGATCAATTCTGATTGGCTGTCAATATTCATAAATATTAAGTTCACAAGTAAAAAAAAAAATAGTCCTGAAAGTGAATCCAATGATAGTGTTCCTCTCTATCATTATCATTACAGCTGTGGAGTGGACTCTTCTATTCTAACACTTACAACAATTATTAAAGCTTTTAGTTACTGTCAGTGTTGGAGGTAACATGTAATGTAAGTTATGTAATCAGATTACTTTTTCCAGTAACTAGTAGAGTAGTAAAGTAATGCGTTACTTTTAAATTTACAAGGAAATATTTGAATTACTTTTTCAAAGAAGTAACACAAGTGTTTTCCATTTTCACTGACAACTCTCCTGCTCCTGTGTTTGGAGTGAGGTGCAGAGGCATTTTTTTCAGCCTGTGGCTTATTCATTTTACTTTTGGTGTGAAAGTGCCTTTACACTTGCCAAAAATATTACTTTTGGGTTTTTTGTTGTTTAAAAATAAATAAACGACCCCAGCCCAGGTGACAAAAAGTGACGCAAAAGTAATGTAATGCATTGCTTTCCATAAAAAGTAACACAATTTATAAGTAATACAATTAGTTACTTTTTTTATGAAGCATAACTTTTAAAGAGGTCCTATTATGCTCTTTTACAAAGTTTTGATTTTGTTTTGGGGGTGTACTAGAATGTGATCTCATGATTGGTGGTTTGAAAAATGCATTATTTTTTACATAATTTACATTATTACAATACCTTTCTAAATGTGTTGTGATTGGTTAGCCGTTCCAGTGCGTTGTGATTGGCGAACAGCTTAGTAGGTGTTTCAGTACTGCCACGCCCCTTGCCAAAGCAGCAAGTTCCATCTGCTTCATTATAGTTAAGGATATATTAAGGTATAGTTGACATTATAGTAGTGTTGGGTCCTATCGTCAGCCTACGAGATCGCTGATACATGATATTATCGTGCTAATTTATTTAATTATTTGCATACTTAGTTTCATTGCCCTAAACCAGCTCCAGTATAAGGCTAAAAGCAGCCTAATGATTTTAATATTACTTAATTTGTATGTAACATGACAAGAGTTGAATAAAAACACTGTAAGTTACTAATTATAATGCTTACATTTCCTCAGTTATTCAAAAAGCAGCTACAGAAAACAAGCAAAGAACATTAACATTATCCAAGAACATTATCACTGATTAGCTAGTCTAGTGTTTATGCAAGTTTATGCATTTTAAAAAAACAGTCGCGTTATAAGTGAAGCTATCTACACTATATAATGAATAAATTTCTTACCACACACTGCACACGTCTGCGGCGCATTACGGCTCCACCGAAACACATCGTGGCCATTCTAGTAGTCAATGCTTGTGTTTATACCGGCCACGCCTCGGCATGTGTTTCGATCCCCTATACCGCACACATCTGTGGCACGTTTCGGCTCTAACATGGCCACCGGAGCAGATCGTGGCCTTTCTAGTCGATGTTCTTGTGTTTATACCAGCTGCGCCGCAGCTCGTTGAAGCATCCCAGAAGCGTCTCTCCACGCTGCAATGCTAAAGTTAGGCTAATCCCCCACCTTGTCTCAACCATTCGAATTTCCGTAGGCAGGATTTATTTTAATAAAATTCTGAGATTTGTGACATCACAACACCCAGAAAACAACGCTGTAGTCCTTGAAAAGGGAATTTTTAAAAGTGAAATATCTCCCTTTGGAGTGGACTTTGAGATTTGTCATTTTGTAGATCTTTTTTATGCCCAAAGGTACACACCACACACACACTGACTAAAGTTCAAAAAGTTAAAAAAAGGATAATAGGACCCCTTAAAAGTAACTTTCCCAATACTGGTTATTGTTATCCTCCTTGGTGTGAACAAAGCTTAAGCTACTGAATTAGACATGCCTCCTCTTCCCCAAACCATTGAGACTTTTCTAGTCAGAGAGCAGTAGCACATCTTCTCATTTTTGCAGAAGTTGTCAAAAGCAATATCATGAATGACTGACAGACAGAAAGCACTTTAAAGTCTTCTGACTGGCTAAACAAAGATTTCTTCCACACATTTTTGTAGAGACTAAGGCTGTCTAAGTGATATTTCAAGAAACCTAATTCACAGAGATCAGTCAAACAATGACATTTTCTTCCTGATATTTCTAATTGATCACTTACAACTGCTTCAAGAAAGTAGTATTCCAAGCATAAACGTCAGCGTAGGTATTACTTAAAGTGACTCTTCACTTCACTTATATGCAGATTTACACAGTGAGTGATTGGCCAACTCCTGCGGGAGACACACGCTGTGCTGACTGACAAGACGGATCACTGGAAGAGGACACTTCGCCAGGCCATCCACCCTGCGTGATTGCTGACTAAAGCCAGGTGAAGAAAAGCTGAAATGACTCCCCAGATCAAGAGCCGCTTCGGCTAACACGACTATTACAGCGGCGCTTTAACGTTGAAGAAAGCCTAGCTGATGGACAGGCTAATTAACTTGTTCCTCACCTATTTGGTTTGAGGTTTGCAACCGTTGCAGAGAGGTGCAGCGAGCGTTCAAATTGCCGGAGTCTTGACAGATTGAACCGTGTTATGGGTTGCCGCGCCGCAGCCGGCAGGTAAATGCACTTCCTTGAGTGACATGCGAGGTCAGGACAATGAGCCCTGAGAGGATGAGGAACAGACAGTGCCGCGATGAGTCCTACACCTTTGTATCTTCTCACCCGCCCACTCTGATTTCGCTGACATAGACTGTAATGCCTCATCCTGATGTGCCTTCCCGCTTTCGATTTCTTGTTCTGTTATATCACTTTCAGATTGACTGATACCTCCAGGGTTGTGTCTGTTCGGACAGATGCCCAACAGGTCTCCTTGACGCTCCTTATATCACTAGGCGTGCTTGAGGAAGCCCTACAGGAGCATCCAACCCATGCTACTTTTGTTTTCCTGTTGTTCTGTGTGAGCTCTCACTCTCAGTTTGATGCTTGGAGGCTTGACACCGTAGATAAACCGCTCTCACTATTGCACCAGCGCTGAACCTGCCTGCCGCTGGGAGGAGGAGCAACTTAACGCATCAATGGTGTTATGAAATCCAGAGGGTCAACTACCAGAGACCATTCTTAGCCTTTCCCAGCGGTAATTTGTATCGCGAGCTCAGCTCGAACACTCTATTGAGACGCTAATATGATTCATATCAATGCTCTAATCCCATCCCTCATCGCCTTCCGTCTCTATTTCCTCTTCCACTATCTCTCGTTTCCCGATTCCATTCGGCGTTTCCTTCCTCTCCATGTCTTTCTCCAGACCTGGCGTCTGGGATTTGCAGATAGTGGCTGGAGAAATAGTCTATTTCAATGTGGCATATTGATTTTTTCTAAGACGGACAGTGTGAGCACATGAAAGCAGTGCTCTGTCTGTATGTTTTATCAAGCTTTTCTGCCAGAGACAAGGAAAGTCTTTACGCAAGCCTGTGGATTTTGGCTCCGGTGTACAAGGGAAGAATCATTTTCTGGTTTTGTACTAGAAAAGCATCCAAATATGTTATAAATAGGAGGAAAGTAAGCACTCTATAATATTAAATTCAAAAATCAATGGCAAGGAACAGCTTTAGTGGCAGAATTGATTGGAGTCTATCAACTGTATTCAGCGCTTGGCCGCAGTTTAAAGTGATGGAGCCGTTTCTGGTGCACAGGTCAGAGAAAGCCATTTCAGCTCAATTTTGGCCGTCCTCAGAGTGGAGAAGAGGATGTTGTTAGGAAACCGCCCATCAGGGCTGAACCTTTACTCTAGCAGTGTTCTAGTAACTGCCAGAGTTGAGAGCACTTTGTCACATCAGGAGTTGATCAAACACAAAGTTCCTTGCTAGTCTACAACAACACACTTTCATATAAATCACGTTTCAACAATAATAAAGCTATACTTTTATGTTTTCTGAATTACTGTGTTGCTACGCAGTTGCTAACATACAATAAATGTTTTCGTGCATTGCTGTGTGTTTGCTAGTATGTTCTGTTTGGTTGCCAAGGCATTTCCCTGTTGCTATGCAGTTGTTAAGGTGTTCTGCATGGTTGCTAGGGTGTTTCTAGTATGTTTTGGGAGGCTGTTAAGACATTACTATGTTTTGTGCATTGCTATGCAGATGCTATGGCTCTTTGAGTGTTTGCTAGGAAGTTCTGGTTGGTTGCCAAGGCATTTCCCTGTTGTTATGCTGTTGTTAAGGTGTTCTGCATGGTTACTAGGGTGTTACTAGTTGTTGCTATGACATTACTGTGTAGCTATGCAGTTGCTGACATACTACGAATGTCCTAGGTAGTTGCTAGGGTGTCCTAGGTAATTGCTAGTGTGTTCTGGTTGGTTGCCAAGGCATTGCCTTGTTGGTATGCAGTTGTTAAGGTGTTCTGCATGGTTGCTAGGGTGTTGCTAGTATGTTTTGGGAGGTTGTTTTTTACTATGTTTTGTGCATTGCTATGCAGTTTCTATGGCGTTCTGAGTGGTTGCTTGTGTGTTCTGTTTGGTTGCCAAAGCATTTCTCTGCTGTTATGCAGTTGTTAAGGTGTTCTGTGTGGTTGATAGGGTGTTGTTAATTGTTCTGGATTGTGTCAAGAAATTATGTTACTATGCAGCTGCTAACATACAACAAACATTATTTGTGCATTTCTGACTGGTTGCTAGGGTGTTCTGGTCGGTTTCCAAGGTACTGCCCTGTTGCTGTGCTGTTGCTAAGGTGTTCTGCATGGTTGCTATGGTTTTGCTAGTATGTTGTGGGAGGTCGTTAAGACATTAGTATGTTTTATGCATTGCTATGCAATTTCTATGGCATTCTGAGTGGTTGCTAGTGTGTTCTGTTCGGTTGCCAAAGCATTTCTCTGTTGTTATGCAGTTGTTAAGGTGTTCTGTGTGGTTGATAACCTCATAAAAAAGAAAGAATTATAACATATAAGAAATTATGTTACTATGCAGTTTTTAACATACAACAAACAATTTTGTGCATTGCTGACTTGTTGCTAGGGTGTTCTGATTGGTTTCCAAGGTACTGCCCTGTTGATGTGCTGTTGTTAAAGTGTTCTGCATGGTGTTGCCAGTGTGTTTTAGAGGGTTGTTAAGACATGCAGTTGCTAACAGTATTGTGAATGTTTTTGTGGTTGCTAGGGTGTCATTAATGTGTTCTGTTTGGTTGCCAAGGTATTGCCATGTAGCTGTGCAGTTGCTATGGTGTTTTGTATGGTTGCTACGGTGTTGCTAGTGTGTTTTTGAGGTTGTCGAAACATTACTATATTGTGTGCATTGATACAATACATTTGTTGTCTGCATTTGTAAGTGATTGTTAAGGCGTTCCCCTTGGTTGCTAAGGCGTTGTCCTGTTGCTGTGCAGTCGTTAAGGTGTTCTCCATGGTTGCTAGGGTGTTGCTATTGTGTCATGGGTTTTGCTAAGACATTAGGTTGCTTTGCAGTTAACATGATTTTTAAGTGAATTGCTACAGTGTGTGCTTACTAGGGTGTTGTAGGTGGTTTTTAGGGTGTTGTGTGCATTGGTATAATAAAATTGCTATGTGGTTGCTAGGGTGTTCTGGTTGGGTACCAAGGCATTTCTATGTTGATTTGCAATTCTTGTGGTGATTTAGTGCATTGCCCTGTTGATGTGCAGTTGTTATGGTGTTCTAGGTGGTTGTTAGGATGATGCTAGTGTGTTTTGGCAAGATGTCAAGACATCACTATATAACTATGCATGTTACTCTGCTTAGGGTAATGCTAGTGTGTTCTGGATTTTGTCAAGACATTATTACGTTACTATGCAGTTGCTTACTGTATTATGAATGTTTTTGTGGTTGCTAGGGTTTGATTAGTGTGTTCTGGTTGGTTGCCATGTTGTTGCTGCCATGTTTTTTGTTTTTTGTCAAGGCATTATTATCTTATGTAGTTGCTAATTATTAATTATATATGGTTGCTAGGCTGTTATTGATATATCATGGTTGGTTGCCAAGGCACTACTGTGTTGTTATTAAGTTGCTAGGTGTTTTGGGTGGTTGCTAGGGTGTTGCTAGTGTGTTCTGGGTTTTGTCAATATTCAATGCAGTTGCTGACATATGCATATTTTTGCGGTTGCTAAGACATTATTATGCTGTTATGCAGTTGCTATGTTTATTATGTTTTTGTGGTTGCTAGGGTATTGCTAGTGTTTTCTGGGAGGTTGTTGCAATTTTACATGATCTGCAAATTCATTTAATCATAGACTTGACTAAATTTAATAATATGCTTAAATCAAAGAAACAAAAATCTAATATTAATGTCAATGTTTTATTATTTTCGGCACCTCAGGTTAATCCATCTTACTATAAGAATGTTTAAATGTTTTTACTGGAGAACCAGACAAAAGTAATAATTCAGAAAATTGTTTTTGTGGCATAGGGGTTTGTTTAAATCCCTAACACTATGTATTAACAACAGTAATAGTGATGCTTTCCTTAGCAAACACTGCTAATGACATATTACTGGGGCTTTGCCGCTTGTTTAGTGTCTTTCATTAGTATGCCTAGCCCGCACTGTGGTGATGTGCTTTCTTATCAGGCCCTTACACAGGGACTCTAACGTTTGTTCAGCATTATTCCTTTAAAATGGCTGATAATAGGCTTCGCTGTGCGTTTTGTAAAACTATGGTATGATTAATGGCCAGCTGTTGCATTGGACGTTGACTCTGTGGCCAGGTTTTCTCTAACATTATGCTAACATTATGGTTTTGAAGCTTTAGATGTGGGCGCGTTTTGCAAAGATAATGGTGTTTGTGTCCTAAGCCAGATTTGCACAAGAGGGAAGGGGAGAGAGAGTGAGAGAGCGAGCAAGCTGGCAATTGACGGTAAACCCAAGACCAGATGGAGATAAGGAGCAGCAGGAGAGAAAGAGAGAGAATCAGGAATCACTGTGTGCGTGTGGCTCAGATTTAGCCTACATTCGAGTAAAGGATAGTATAACCTGAAATCACCTACAGTACATTGAGGTGACCAGACAATTGTGTAGTACGAGCATTTATATATACATATATATATATACACATATATAGTTTTTGTAGGACGTTTCTTGTGTACCAAGGCTGCATTTATTTGATCAAAAATATTGTAAAAACACTAATACTGTGAAATATTATTACAATTTAAAAGAACTCTTTAATTTTTTGATACTTTTTAAAATGTAATTTATTCCTGTGATGCAAAGCTGAATTTTTATCAACCATTATTCCAGTCTTTTTGGATACTTTTTTTGGATTCTTCAGTGAACAGAAAGTTCAAAAGAACAGCATTAATTAGAAATAGAAATCATTTTTAACATTCTAAATGTCTTTAGACATTTTTGACCAATTGAATTCATCCTTGCTGAATAAAAGTAATCATTTCTTTAAAAATCGTACTCATTCTTTCTTAATATTAAATCAGTGGTCAATGGAAAGTCAAAGAAAACTGAGTGTGTGCATAAAAGAGGGAATAACTGACAGGTTTGGTCAAGCTTAGACAAAAGGGACACCTTAAACACTGCTGACTGAAGTATATTTTTGTGGCCTTTTGCCCGAGTATTGACCAACCGTGAAGTTGGAGGATATAGATTGTGGGAACGACCTCATATTTTAGGTACTTTGTAGTCTGAATGAACTTGCTATTTAATTGTTCCAATAGTTGGCTCAAAACGACTGTGGGTGTGATAGACCAGCTGAGGGTAAGAAAAGGAGGAAGTGAGGGAGGAAGTGACTAAGCTAATAAATCCAGCACTGAACAAATCAGCCGCTGAGCTAATAGGAAGATTTATTAGCCTGGTTTAAGTGTTAAACACATCACTGCAAATAGAAGCTTTGCAACCATTTTCAGTGCTCAGAACAAACAGAACCAACAATAATTTGCAAGCTTTGCTTTCATGAAATCATTTTGATTCAAAAACAGATTCAAACCAGTTCTTTTGACAGTATCTGTGACATGCTATTATTTTGATTCATCCTTCAGAAAGTCTATGAGACAATTATTTATATGGTATTATATGAAGTATAATTGTTTTAGTTTTGTATATTTTAGCATTATGTTGTTGCAGTTTTCTAGAACACTTATTTCAGTCATATCTGTCAGGTTGGGACATTTCATGCATTATATTCAGTGGTGGGAATAATGGCTCTATAAAAGCATAAGCTTTGGCAGTTTGCTGGTCTGGAGCCTTCAGGTGTGTGTTAACACAATGCCAAGACATCAGCAATCATCTTAGAGAAGCAATTGTTGCTGCCATCAATCTGAGAAGAGTAATACGGCCATTTCCAAACAATTTGAAGTTTATTCACAAGTGGAAGACATTTAAAACAGACACCTCTCCTTCCAGGAGTGGACGTCCCAGAAAATTCACCCCAAGATCAGACCGTGTAAAGCTCAGAGAAATGGCAGACAACCCAAGAACTACACCTCAGACTCTACAGGCCTCAGTTAACATGTTAAATGATAAAGTTCATGACAATACCATTAGAAAAATATGGGACAAAAATGCATGTTTGGAAGGCTTGGCAGAAGAAAGCCTCTTCTATCTAAAAAAAAACCCCATTGCAGCACAGTTTAGGTCTGCAATGCTGCATCTGAAGAAAACACAAGTCTTCTAGAATAATGTCCTTTGAACAGATGAGACCGAAAGTGGAGATGTTTGTCCATAATGCACAGCACCAAGTTTGGTGAAAACCTAAAGAGCATATCAGCACAAACACCTCATACCAAAAGACAAACATGCTGGAGGAGGACTGATAATTTTGGGCTTGTTTTGTAGCCACAGGACCTGGGCACCTCACAGTCATTGAGTTGGCCATGAACTCCTGTATATTAAAGTATTCTAGAGTCAAATGCGAGGGCATCTGTCCGACATCTGAAGTTGGGCCAAAATTGGGTCATGCAACAGGACAATGATCCCAAGCACACCAGGAAATCTACAACAGAATGGCTGAAAAGAAAAGAATCAAGGTGTTGCAATAGCCCAGTCCAAGTCCAGAGCTCATCCTGACTCAAATGCTGTGGTGAGCTCTGGACTTGGACTGGGCTATTGCAACACCTTGCAACTGGGTAACAAATTATTTTAAGTTGAATCAACAAATTGATTCAACTTAAAATAATTTGTTACCCAGTTGCCTAAAAATTTTAAGTTCAGTCAACTCAAAAAAGTTTAGTCAACTTGAAATGTTAAGTTGTTCTAAGTGACAACTTAGATATTTGAGTTTATTCAAGGCAGCTGGGTAACAGCTTTTCAGTTTAACAAACCAAATTGTTTGTTTAGTCAACTCAAATATCTAAGTTTTCACTTAGTAAAACGTAACATTTCAAGTTGACTTAACTTGAGTTGACTGAACTTACAATTTTAAGTCCGCAGGGTAACAAATTATTTGACTCAATTAGTTGACTCAACAAATTGTGTGTTTTTTTTTACAGTGTACACCACTGCTCTAAATGCAAAAAAAAAAAAAATAATAATAATAATAATAAAAAAATTTGAATAATACTTGCGTTTTGGTGATTGCCTACACTGTAAAAAACAATTTGTTGAGTCAACTTAAAATTATTTGTAACCTGGCTGCCTTAAAATTTTAAGTTCAGTCAACTCAAAAAAACTTTATTCAACTTAAAATGTTAAATTATACTAAGTGACAACTTAGATATTTGAGTTGAATCAACTTAAAATTTTAAGGCAGCTGGGTTACTTACCCATCTGTTAAGTTTAGCAAACACAAATATTTAAGTTGTCACTTAGTACAACTTAACATTTCAAGTCGACTAAACTTATTTTAGTTGGCTGAACCTAAAATTTTAAGGCAGCAGGGTAACAAATTATTTTAAACTGACTCAATAAATTGTGTTTTTTTTTTTTGTTTGTTTTTACAGTGTAGTTACATTTGGTTATTGATGATTTAATTTTGTGACCTGTGTAGCGTTAATGAAGGGTTAATGTCAAGTAGTGTTGCTTTCGTTAACGAAAATTATGACTAAATATCGTTGTCAACGAACCTGTATCACGTGACGAAAACGAGACGAGACGCAACGTAAATGTTGGTCGTGTGACAATGACTATAATTAAATGTATAATGCAATATTGTTGACGAATAAAAACGAGACTAAATGTGGTTTACAAAATAAAAACTATGCTAAAATGTCTCTTCATTATCGTTGACCAAAACGAGACGAAACGAAATGTTATAACGTTATTTCGTTTTGTTTAGTCGTGTTATTATTATTATTTTGCACTGCGCAGACGCAGGCGACGTCACTTCCTCAAGCCTTATAGGCCTGAAATTACAATTATTAAGACTATCAGACAGTTATATACCGTTATCAGCGCGTGTTGAAGTAGATTCGTGTCTGAGAGAATATGCGCCGTATTGCAGCGTTAGAAAACTCTGTCAGTTATTTTTTTATTTTCACTTTCTATATAGTGAATTGTAAAGTTAAAACTGAAGTGAAGACGTTCACTGGCATAACTATTGCACAAAGTTTGATATCCATTGGCTCGCCTTCATCGTTTAAAACAGAAATACTTCCAATATAGCGACGTAACCGCAAACCCCCATGCGCATGCATCTTAAACGCAGGGAGGTGAAAGAGGAATCAACTCGGTCTGCCGCTCTGTCTAAAACACGTCTTTATGTTTGTGCGCGCTTCGCGTGTATGCGAGAACAGCGCGCAAGTAACTAATCGAGTTCTGCTTCGTTTCTTCTTCTTTTGGTTTTAAATAGCTTGAACGTGTAAAACTGGCAAATTAACCTGCGAAATCACATGCTGAACGGTGGGGTTTTCACCTGGTCCGTACGTATCACGGATCGACTGCGATCCGTTTAAGCCCTAATAGGCTATATGACAGATCAGAGCCAATGCTTCAGGGAAATTGCTTTGCCGGTCCAATGGCAGACTCCAGCGAAAGTTTTGTGTTCACCGTTTGACACACACCAATCACGTGCGCACATTATCTTGACTATACTAGGTACTTATACTATATTGACTGGGTTAAATAGAATTGCATTACTAAAAAAAAGACTAAAATACAATTTTCATTGACTAAAACTAGACTAAATGTCATCAGTTTTTGTGGACTAAAACTAGACTAAAATGTCATCAGTTTTTGTGGACTAAAACTAGACGAAAATAGACATGGATAATTAGGACTAAAATAAGACTAAAAAGCTCAGACTTTGAGTTGACTAAAACTTGACTAGACTAAAAAGAGTATGAACATGACTAAAACTAATAAAAACTAAAATGACAGCTTTATACAAAGACTAGACTAAAACTAAAATTTAAACAGACTGCCAAAAACAACACTAATGTCAAGCCCTGCAGTCTTCAACCCTGGCCCAATTTAAACCATTTAAATATATATATATATATATATATATATAGTAACTCAGTCTGGTGAATAAAAGAAAAAATATTTACTAGCCAGTGGTGATTCTATTGCCAAGGTGTCTGTAGAGGGTTCATAATATTTACAATAATTTATTGAATTTAGGTGTTGTTCACATTGTCCCACAGCAACATTAAAATAGTTTTAGATTAGAATGAAATGAAATGGACAAAAGAAAAATATAAACAATGTACACTAATCTTAAACATTAAATTAGTTTAAGATTAGTGTACATTGTTTATATTTTTCTTTTGTCCATTTCATTCATTTAACATTTAATATTGGGGGCATCCAAGTTATTTGTGAACTTGCTTGCTCCATAGCTCAGCTGGCATGGAACTATATATGTGAACTTAAAAAAAAAAAACACTATTACAATAGTTACTTTTCCTGGTAATTAGTAACTTTTATAATGATGTAACATTACTAACTCAGTTACTATTTGTGAGAAGCAACTAGTAACTATAATTTACTAACTATACTTTTTTAAAGTGACATGCCCAACACTGATTATGTTCCCCGAAAAAAAAGCCCAGACGTGCTTCTGTCAAACTGCTGCCTGGGGTTTGCTTTAAACGCCTGAAGGGAATTCATTTAAGACCGCATTTGATGCACTCTCCAAATTCTTATTATGATTGGCTGGAGGCCTAATTTGACCCAGAATGCATTAGACCCTGTTTGCTGTTTGCTTTAAGTGTGTACTTTTCCCCTTATCGCAGGTTTTGTTTGTTGGCTCATGTTTGTGTGTACACATAAATGTGTGCGTCGGTCACCACAAAGTCTCCGCATGCCGCCGTTCTCTCCACGCATTTGAGTGGCTCCCGTTCGTCATTTCAATCACACACAATAGCCCTGATGGCATAGCCGTGGTGTTTAAAGCCGACTGGAGCTGCCGCATTCATGCCTTTGTGTGCATCAGTCCGCTTTCCGTTGCAGCGATATGAATACGGCACTGCCTGTCCATAGACTTTCTGGCCCTCACGGGATGGAGTTGAGGTACAATACATTCCAGGTGGCCTTTTAAAGCCCAGTGATGGAGGAGATGAAGTCTTCCTCACATCTGGCCTCAGGACTCTTAACTCAGGCAGCAGGGGCTCCGGCGGATTGTGGAGTTGCTTCAAAAGGCCTCCATGAGGGACTTGCCACCTGCTGGAGAGAGAAGTGAAGAGGACTGTTGCTTTCATTCGGACTCACTCGGCTAGATGAAGAACTGGAGGAGTGAAGAGAAGGGTCAGGAATGAGGCTCTTCATGCACAACCAGAATCTGTGTCGACGCCATCTAACTTAAAACTCTCAAAGACAAGTCAAGGAGACCCAGGATCCCTTATTGTCAATGTTAATGTAATACTTTTGTTTTTCCATCAGCTCTTTGAATTAAATCAAGGGTGTCCAGTCATGCTCATCAAGGGCCATGTTTCTGCAGAGTTTAGCTCCAACTTGCCTCAACACACCTGAGTGGAAGTTTCTAGTAATACTGATGACCTACATTTTTAAAAATAAAGGTTCCAAAAGTCTGAACATTTTTAATGTTCTAAAGAAATGTTTTCTACCATATAAAACCTTTTGTGGAATGGAAAGGTTCCATGGATGTTAATGGTTCTTCATGGAACCATCAATGGCAACAACAAACCTTTATTTTTAAGAGTGTAGGCTAGATCTGAAATCGATATGTAGTCGGCAAAAAACTGTGTGAAAAGAGGATGAATTCAGAGTGTTTTTAAAACAGCAGGCAAAAAGTCCATGGATGACCTGCCATTTTTAGTGAGATTCTGAGCATCCAGTGGATGCTTTACTATCCAATGAGACCACGGGAGAGGATTTGTGAATGGCAGTAAAGCAACACAACTGACACTTCAAATCACATTGCAGTGACAACATTGCGAATGTTGCTACCTGATCTCAAGACAAAATTGTACCTGTGGGAACTTTTACCTGTGACACAAAATACATACTAGAAGTGGTGAAACAGCGAACACTCGAGCACGAGTAATTGTTTTCGTACACAGTTATGATTACAGCTCCATGCATGTGTTTCGCTTTCCGGACATAACAAGCTTGCTCCATAGCTCAGCCGGCATGGAATTGGACTTACACTGTAAAATAAATTCCATACAATTTACGGTAAAAACCTGGCAGCTGTGGTTGCTGGAATTTTACCGTAAAAAAATATGGTAGCAGCGTTTTGCGTTTTACAGTTTTCACTTAAATTTACAGGTAAATACAATAATTTCATTAAGTGATTCAATGTTAATGTACCAACCTATCAAAGTACTGAAATCTGTTTTGTACCTTTGTATACACTGATAAGCACCAAAAGCAGACACTGATGAGAAAGTCACATGATGAACCAAAGCTCATCACAAACAGCTTTTAAATATTGACATATATAGAAACTGAAATAATGCAATAAGCATTAATTTAACAACATTAGATGTAACATACAACCCTAATGTACAAAACTACTTAGAAACTAAAAGTAACTAAAACTAAGAAGAAAGAGTTATTTAAACAAAAAAAAACATCAAATTAAAAAAAAAAAGTAACACAGGGAATTCTTAGAATGTTGATTTATGATTATTCACTGTAAATTTTACATTTAAACATTTAACAAGTTTTCACTGTAGCATTTTTACAGTTTTTTACCATTATATTTACTGTCATATTTGTACAGTGTATGATGCGGAATCCTTGGGTACAAATCCTGTGAAAAACATGAATCATGATGACAGAGCTGAGATGAGAGATCGAAGAACAAGCTAAAATAGCATGCTTGCGATTACGTCAGATTCACTTTTGTTCATACTATCGGGTATAGGTTTAGGTGTAGTGCAGATGGTATGTTATTTTAAAATGTCATGGAGCATTATAGTTATAGCGCCACTCAACGGATATTTCAAGTCAGAACTGCGGTGTCACATACAAAACCAATTTCACATAAAACGATATGTACGTTCGATATATACGTACCATATGTACATTCATCTGTCCTTGGGATAAAAAACGAATACACATTTATCACCACTCAGTGGACATTTCACATCAAATATGTCACGAAATGTACATGGCGGTATGTATTTCACATCTTGAGATCTTGGAAAGTTACCACAGGTACATTTGATATCAGGTTGGAATGTTGTATATGCGGATAACATTCATGCTACGCACATTCTTACTATATAGAACATACTGTACTTTTTTAATGTTTGTGAAGTAATTACCTATTCAAAAGAAGTATCTACCTAGAAACTGTATCCCAATTCAGGGGCTGCATCTTTTGAAGGACGTTGACGTCATAGGTCAGACCTTTGAAGGTTGTGAAGGTCGAACAAATTTAGATATGTGCTTAAGTTGAAACCCGATACTTACATTTACAAAAGTAATGTAAAAAAAAACCTGTTGTCACAGATACGCAGTAAATTTTGGGTTAGTCTGGGCTGCGAAGAATCTATTCGTTGTATTCTTAATTGGGAAACAATCAGTGTATTTCGAGATATTTGAAGGGGCCATTGAATTGGGACAGACTTTGTTGTGATGAATTAAGTCTTCCAGTGCAGCCATTAATTTCTCATGTCATTCCAAACCTGTAAGACCTTCGCTCATCTTCAGAACAAAAATTAAGATGTTTTTGATGAAATCTGAGAGCTTTCTGACTCTGCATAGACCAATGAAACTACTACGTTCAAGGCCCAGAAAGGTAGTAAGGATTTGTTGAAATAGTCCATGTGACATCACTGGTTCAACTGTACTTTTATAAAGCTACAAGAATACTTTTTGTGCGCAAGGAAAACAAAGCTAGCAATTTTATTCAACAATTTATTTCATACGCATACATCGTGGTACAGTGTCTTTACTACCTTTCTGGGCCTTGAATGTGGTAGTTAGTTGCTGTCTATGTAGGGTCAGAAAGCTCTCAGATTTTATCAAAAATATCTTAATTTGTTTTCTGAAGATGAATGAAGGTCTTACAGTTTTGGAATGACATGAGGGTGAGTAATTAATAACAGAATTTTCATTTTTGGGTGAACTACTTCTTTAAAGGTTGCGGTCTCTGAATTGGGATATGCAATTTCATACACAGCCTTTGATTAGCTTCTTCAGGTGTGTTTAAGTAGGACTAAAGCTGAATCTAAACACTGTATAATGGCCCTCCAGGATCAGAATTTGTCACCTTTGAATTAAACAGGTTATTTTTTGTTGCTGTGCCTTTAAGAAAGGCCTCCTTCGCATGTGAAATAAGCAATAGAGATTCAGTGAGCTATGGGTTAGCTGTCAAGTCCAATATCGTTTTTAACTCCCTCATCCCACCCTCTTTGCAAAGCATGCATCATCGTGGCAGAATCATAAAACAATCCGAGCCAAAATGTGCCGCTCAAACTGTAAAGGTCAGGTGCTCACTATCTTGTTAAAAAGTAAACTTCAGCCGCACTTTCCTAACATTAATGTCCTTCAGAAGGATATGCAGAGCCGCGGGTGATGACACACAACTCAAGCACAATGTTTGACGGACTTGGAGGTTGTCATACCAGCTGTAAAATGCATTGACAGTCATATTCTGTGACCAAAGTGATACCTGAAATTTACAGGGGTTCAGTGTATGTGCTGGTTACAAGCAACCTGAGCAAAACTGCTTGTTTGTCAAGCCATTGTACCAACGGAGTCTCGTAGCAAATCATGTTGTGGCAGATTTTGTATGAAGTGGTACAATCTTATTCATCCACTGATGGTTATGTTTAGGTGTGGACCATTATGCTTGGTTTTCATACAAATCAATTCAGAAAAAAATCACCATCTCGTAAAATAGTTACGTTTTCTTATAAAACTCGGTTGCGTTGTATTTATGACACATGAACTCCAGAAGACCTTCATGCATTTATTATTATTTATAACATGAAATATGAGCCATTGTGTGTTTGGAGAGTGAAACCAACCCTCTTTTATGTGTTTGTACAAAATAAAATCACTCAAAAAAGCATATTATTCATACATACACTGACCTCAGTTCAACTTAACCAGGTATGCACTGGTATAGCAGCCTGCACATTTAAATGAAGTCATTGTCATTCTTTCCTTGGCAAACAACCTTCGTTTCGATGCAAATGAGGCTCATTATAGAATGTGCCTGATTCACAAACATCAGCACTATTTTCCTATAAATGGGGGTTTTTGGAAGGGATGTTTGCGTAGATTTTCTAGTAATCATGGAGGCAGTAATTGTAGCCAGACAAAGGTTTTTTCAAAGTCTTTTAAACGTCCTGTAAAACTTGGAGTGAAAGACTTTATCATTTAGCCGTCATTTGGTGCATTTCCATGCACAGAGCACAACTGTCTAGTGCAAATGGCGATCAGCTGTAATTTTGTGGGTGTGTTTGTTGCATTTGCATAATTCCTTTAGTAATTCGGGTGGCAAGACAATGCAGCGCATGCATATAAACAATATTATCAGTGGGCGCAGTGTTTCACAGTTTCACATTCTTAATTCCCCCGTGACCCGTCGCTCTTTTGCTTGCAGTCACAATGAATGGAGCTCTAAAGCACTATAAATGTAACATAAAAGTGGCCTTTATGACTTGTGTGCTATAGTCCAAGTCTTCTAAAGCCGTACAAACTGAAATTTAAGCCGTTCACTGCATCCTCTTAATGAAGCCTAGTTTCTTGCATAGACTTTCGAATTATGGTCAAGTCTTGTCCAGTTTGCAGGTTTTTTGGCCAAGAACCGCCCACTTTGACAGAAAGAGACCGCCTGACAGAATGACAGATGGACTTTGCGAACATAACCAAGAGAACAAGTCGTTACATGCAGTGCTATTCTGTGGATAACTAGATTATTGACTACTCTGGATATTTTTGTAAAGATCTGAAACCTCTAACCAGGCAAACTGATGGATTATTGTTTTCCTTAAATGCTTGAAAGTGCCTTCTAGCCTCAACACATCTCTGTATCCAAAAAATTGTGTGCGCTTGCTCCCGGAAATGGCGTAGATACCGTCTAATCAGATTGAGCCAGCATTTGCCAGTTTTTTTGTGCAGTGTGCATCAGACAGTCATTGAACGGACTGTGGGCGTGCCGTCTGAGGCTGAGACTAAATGAAGAATAACCAGAATAACCATCTGTTCATCACATCCATTCTACTACAGCTTGAACACTTGACTGCCAACCTTGACGGTATTTAAAGGCTCTTCTGATGCAAAGAATTGTAAGGCACTTCATTTTTGCCTTTTTAAGGCAACATTACATGTGTCATTCATGGAGGTTAATCCCACTGTGATTATCTCAATGAAAAACATAAATCATACAAGATGGTGGTCAAGTAGAGAGCGATGTTGACTCATATACTGTACTTGTATTTCTAATTTAAAATAGACCATTTATATTTATGTGTTGTCCATATTTATGCTTAGTACTGGATTGGGTCATTAGCTTTCCAACATGCTAACATCAAACTCTTTTAGAAAAGAGACACTATACAAAGAGGGACATAGACCAATCATAGAAAAATGAATTGGAGACATCATAATGCTTAATGTGCGATCCTGGACCACAAAACCAGTCATAAGGGTCAGTGTTTTGAATTATGGTTTGTTAGGATAGGACAATATTTGGCCAAGACACAACTATTTGAAAATCTGGAATTTGAAGGTTCAAAAAAAAAAAAAAAAAACTATTCAAAAATAGTTTTAAACTATTAAAAAAAATGTTGTCCAAATTAAGTTCTTTGGAATGCATATTACTAATCAAAAATTTTGTTTTGATATATATGAAATATAACGACAAGTCTTTAATAATATCCACAATAGGTAAATCCAGACAGGAAGGGCAGGGAAACACACACCAACATAACCTTATGATCGGACAACGAACACTGAACGGAGACTAACTAATAAAGGAATGCTAATGATACAAGGACAGGTGTAGGTGTTTAACTCATAAGGACTTATGAGGACAGGAACAGGAAAACCATATATGGACACAGAAGGGAGAAACCAACACAAACAGTCCACAGGGGTGTGACAGTATTGTTGGCTATTGCTACAAATATGCATGTGCTACTTATGACTGGTTTTGTGGTCCAGGGTCACATATGTCAACAGTGGGATTGGAAGTCCCATCATTGAAGGGATAGTTCACCCAAAAATGAAAGTTACCCCATGATGTACCCTCAAGCTGTCCTATATGTATCTGACTTTATTCTTTCAGATGAATCGGAGTTATATTAAAAAAATGTCCTGGCTCTTCCAAACTTTGTAATGGCAGTGAATGGATGTTGAGATTTTGAAGTCCAATAAAGTGCATCCATCCATCATAAAAAGTCCTCCACACGGCTCGGTGGGTTAATAAAGGCCTTCTGAAGTGAATCGATGCATTTGTGTAAGAAAATTATTCATATTTTAAACTTTATAAACCATAATTTCTAGCTTCCGCTAAATGTTGTATGTGCATTCACTAGGGCTGCCCCTAATAGTCGACTAACCATTAGTCGACAAGAAGAGGCTTGGTCAACCAAAATTTTATAAGTCACTTAGTTGCAGAAAAGAAACACAGGATATCACGCTAAGTCAGCAATCTGTGATGGACAGATTGTTAACGGCTGGTCTATGTGGTAATACAGTACATTGGGTAGGACATCCAAACACTCACCTATCATTCATCGACCTTGAATATGACTTACCATCTGCATGTAAGTAATAGCATCTTTACATAGCCGCTCAATTTAATGTTAACCTAGAAAAATGTGCACTATTCAAGTGTCTGTGCGGAGTTTGGAAGCTGAATAGTAGTGTGCTTACTGCATGACAGGCGCTGGTGCAGTCACATGTTCTTAAAATACTCAGTCATTTTTGGTCATACAGATAAAATCAATACATCTTTCGAATCTGTAAAGACTCTATTTATTTGTGTGCAGTCACAATAACAACAAAACATTGTGCTTTTGTAAAATAATGAAAGTAAATAGGATGCGCTTTCTGCCACCTCTCTGTGTACTTGAGTGCGTCCAAAAAAAAAAAATGAACTGAAACTCCATGTAGGCTACTTGTCTTACAGACATGAAAAAAAAAAATATATATATATATATATATACACACTGCCCTCCAAAAGTTTGGAAACGCCCTAGAAAAGTGGGGCTTTGGACCATATTGTCATGAATCCTTTTTAATTTGTGATAATTTTGCACTGATAAGGGACAACACAAACTATGAAAACATATTTTATTACATAAAAAGTTTATACATAGAAAAACTTAAATTTTCCATTCATCAGAATATCTACCATTATCAGCTATAACAGCTCTGCATAATCTGGGCCTAAATTCATTGTATTCTAAACTTAATCGGCAATCAATTGTTGAAGCTATTAAGGTGTGCTGACCCAAAACTCTTTTAAAAACCTGGGCCAAGTTTTAACCAGTAACCAGGCATCACAGCTTGCAAAGGGGCATGTCTGACTTTGACATGTATATATTGCCATTATTATGTAATCAAAATGAAGAGTAGTATTGCTGTTCTTCAATGATAATGTCAAGTTACTTTAATGTATTTGCACTAAAAAATGATAAGGATTTATGCTGATATCATCTAAAACCACACTTTGCCAGGGGTTTTTCCAAACTTTTGGAGGGCAGTGTATATATATATATATGTATATATATATATAGAGAGAGAGAGAGAGAGAGAGTGAGAGAAAGAGAGAGAGAGAAAGAGAGAGAGAGAGAGAGAGAGAGAGGGAGAGAGCAAAATCTACTTGCAAATACACCAATTCAAATGGAAAACAAATTCTCAGATTATGTAATCCGTATGAAACATGCATACAGGCGCATCCACTACTGTAGAGATGATGAATCAGTGTCGCCGTCTAGCCATCTAGCCGAAAACAAATAAAGCACTAGTTTATCAATAAAGCAGATTATATTCATTTGAAAGAAGAAAGTCATATACACCTAGGATGGCTTGAGGGTGAGTAATTCATGGAGTAATTTTCATTTTTAAGTGAACTATCCCTTTAAATTGCAAATCATCAAAATGATGATTCGCAATTTAAAGGGATAGTTCACTGTTTAAACTCTGGCTCTGGCTGTTTGTTTACTCTAGCAAGCATGAGTATTAGCAGGACTGGAAAACATTTTTTAGAAGCTGTACTCATATGCACAGAAAATAGCATTTCAGAGCTGTCATCAAGATGGCCGTTGAGTAAACAGACCATCCTTTTTCCATTAAAGACTGGAATCATCTTTGTGAATCGTCTCTCTCATGTGCTTCACGTGAGGATTACTATTTCTCATGGTGCACGTCGAGTTGTTGTCTATGTAACATATTCAGTCCAGTCAATCACGAAGCTAATGTAAATGACAGGATGCCTTAGGAAAAGGCTGCTTATGTAGGCAGTAGACAGCAAAACAGCACTCTATTTTGTGTTTTCTATGCATGGCGGCACATTAAAGAAACTCCTGTTGAAATTTCAGTCTGCTGTTCTTGTGGAATAAATGAATTACCAAAAATGTCAGAAAAATGTAGAAGAAAAGCAGGACACTGTCACGCCCCTGTGTTAATATGTGTGCGGTGTCGTGAGGCTCCAGGCTTTAGTCTTTTATGAGACACTCTGTCAATAAGCCGTCTGTTACACCTCACGCTAATGCCTCATGGCATTGATTGAGGAATTACAACACTGCATCTCTCTCTGTCTCTCTCTCTTCCTCTTTGCTGCCGGTGGCCTGCGTCTCTGATCTCTGTAGGCGTGTATCACAGCATGGGTTTGCATGTGTCCTGTTGCGTTTCACTCGTGCGACTCGATGGGAGTCAGTGTATGTTTGTGTCTCACTGTTTCCTAGAGTGTTTTTGTGCTTCATGTCTCTCCAAGCAAGCCCCCTTTTGGCACTATGTGAGCTGCACCATGTGTCTTGAAGCAGAACCCCCACCATCTTAGTCATAATGTACTTTCAATTTTATGATGACTCAGTCAGGAGGTTTCTAAAAATAAGCCTGCATGCTATAGGTTTGTGATAGTATGTCATTTACTTTAATTACATGCTCTCATCATATATTCCATACAGAAAACAAATGGCAGGTGGTTTGAGCTCATAGAAATGAGCACTGGGTTAGTGGTTTGACATCCTTTATGAATTTAAAGCGATGTATTGAATATGATTAAAACGTTTCTTAGGTTTAGTTAAAGTAGTTCACACACACACAAATGATTTTGAAGAATGAAAATTCAGTAACAAAATATTATTTTAGGATTATTTTTTAAATCATTTTTTTAAAATTATAAAGTGAATATAAAATTAAGTATGGTTATCATGTTAATTAGGGGTGTCCCGATATACTGGTATTGACAGTTATTGTGATATTTAAAAAACGACATGACGTTTTCATGTTAATTAAGGGTGTCGCGATATACCGACATTAACTATTGTGTCCAGAACAAAAATAGTCTTTTGCTATGTGTTTGATTACACACAGGCGTAATCAAAGCCATCTATCAGGCCACATTAAAGAGCACCAAAATGGTATTTATTGCTTGAATTTCCTAATAAAATGGACAGAATTTTGAATCCATAAAAATGAATGAGAATCCATAAAAATCGAGAAATCGACCCAGCCCTAGCATATTTGTTTTTAGTGGGTTTTTAGGGGTGTCGCAGCACTCTGAAAATGCTGTGTTAAAAACAACCCAACTTGGGTTCTTTGGCAACCCAGCGCTGGGTAAATATTGGACAGAACACATGCTGGGTTACTTTGACACAGCTGGTTAAGTTAAATGTTTTTACCCAACATGCTGGATTGTTTATTTAAGTCAACTATTGTTTAAAAACTATTATATTGCTGGCTTAAAATAGGCTTGAAATTAAAAATCACACTCAGGCAACAGCATTAATCAAAAGATTAACATTTATTATTAAACAAGAACACATGGACAAAATACAAGACAAATTTAATTAATTTGGGTGAATACAGCATAGTTTACAGTATTACATACATTTAAACTCATTTAACAAGCATTTTAGAAATAAAAAAATAACATTTAAAAGCAGCATTTTAATTTTAGTGTATTCAACTGTTCTCTGTAATCTCTTTTCTCTGAAACAATTCTAATTTTCATGCTGGTGTATCACCGAAATCTGAGCTGGTGATGGACTGCTGTTCGCCGGGGTAACTGCGAACTTCAGACAGCAGCCTCACGTTTCACTTGTAGCTGAAAGATGCTGTGACTGACTCTAAAACCTGCCCATAAACAAACAGTACTGAGATTAGAGGTCATATTTTAACATCAAATTGAATTAAATTCTGTATTATAATGAATAAAATCAGTTTATGTTATGCAGGGCAAAAGGTGTTTCCATCATGTGAAATGAACGACCGCTGCTGACGCAGCTGACTGACATCTCGTCCTTGTATTTTGCATAAAATAATTTAATTTACAACACAGTAAAGACTTTATAAATGAAATAAAATGTATACAAACATTTATTTCACTGAAGAAGTGCACCAAATCGCCAGCGCTGAGAACCGCTCTCTCCTGTAGAGGACACAAAAATCCCACGTACTGACTGTAACTCAACAGCTGGGTTGTTTCATCGGTTCAACCCAGCGGTTGGGTAGAAAAAAAATGACCCAGAATTAAAAATGACCCAGAAGCTTAGTTACAGAAAAACTACCCAGCACCTGGGTAAAAATATTAAAAACAATCTAATAAAATGACCCAACAGTCTGAACCCAGCATTTGGGTTAAAAAAATAACCCAGCAATTTTTTAGAGTGAATATCCTGGTGTTGACAGTTATTGTGATATTTTAAAAATGAAATATTGTTATTGTGTTAACTAGGGGAGTCACAGTATACCGATATTGATGATTATCGTGAAATTTATTCAAGTTTTAGTGATTGAAGTACCTCAACTTAGACTTGTTTTATTACTAACTTTAAGTCTGATGTTGGATTTATTTATTTTTTTTTAATTTCAGCTTTTTTTTTAACGATTTCTGATCATTTTAATTTTAGTTAAACAAAAACAGTCCTGGAACCAGTGGGCTTTGGCATCATTATTGTGTCAAACCTGACGCAACTCATCCTCATGTGTTATATTTAACTATATTTGTGAGTGCATATGGCGATTTTTGGAGCTTGGCCTTTGCTTGGCATTTGCTTTCATTCAACCTATTTCCATCTCCTTTTGTGTTCTATAGAAGAAAGTGATACCAGATTTTTTACCAGCATGAAACTGAGTAAATAAAGACAGAATTTTCATTTTTGGGTGAAATATGATGAGGACACACTAGAAAGCCACGCTGTGGGCCGGTATCTGATGCCCAACATTCACTGGTGTCCTACTAAGCCAGTCTTTTATTACAGCAGGCACATATGGCATATCTGTGTATTGTCTGATCATACAAAAGTATTTCGATGAGTACTTACCAGAGCACTTGTTTTTGTGTGTATAGTGGGGTTGTGATGTCATCAGAGTCTACTTGCACATGTGCTATAAATCCAGATCCAGGACGGATGGATACAGCAGCGAGGCTTCTCTCCCACCCGATAATTATTGACTGTGTTATGTGCTGTGGCTTATTGGCTTCACATTCTGCCAGCTTGAATTACATCCCTCAACGTCTGGTCACGTACTCCACCAGCCGAGCTTCCAAACTCAGACATCTCCTGTGATTTTGGAGGAATTAGAATTGACATCTTTGAACTTCCCTTTGAATCCTGCAGATTTAGGTGCATTATCAGAGGAGGAAGGCGGCTTACGCTGAGATGCGTCATGGAATAAAGAGTTTACCTCATTTCCGTTTGGTTTTCCCAAATGAATATGACTGTGCATAGCAGAATTTCCCCAGAGAATATATGTCCTATGTTAAGAAACGCACGCACACACTCACTTCCTGGCGGTCCGTGCTCCTCCCACCCAGATTTACATCAGTCAGGCTGTCAGGCCTTCATCGCCCTTATCAGTTAGCAAACAGGTCGATAGCGAGGAGGAGGTCAGTGACAGTTTTCCATCATTCATTGTGCATTTCACAGGAAGCGACAGCAGACTGTGTGCGGCAGCAACACTGGGGAGCAATTGTTGCTAAGTAATATCTGTTTCCAAAGGGGTCGGCCCCATGAGGGGCATTTGATGATTCCCTATTTGTTTTATTGGAGACCTTTGTACTCTACAAAGTGAAATGGGTGCTTTCTAAGGCATTCATCACTATTACTACAGATCATAGAAAAAGCAGTTCTGCACAAACCCAGCCCACAGCAGATTCTGTAGATTTCATTGGTCATACTGAAATAAATTATAAACCCTTAGTATAGCCAGTGTTGGGAAAAGTTTCTTTTAAAAGTAATGCATTACAATTTTAATAACAAAAAACCCAAAGGTTATATTTTTGGCAACTGTAAAGACCCTTTCACACCAAAACTGAGATGAATAAGCCTCAGGCTGAAGGGAGTGCCTCTGCACCTCCTAATTTCTCTCAAAACAGGGACAGAAGAGATGCCAGTGAATAAATAGAAAAACAAATCATTTGCTTAGATATTTAGTTATATAGAACTTAGATATTTAGTTATAAATTTAAAAGTGATATGTTACTTTAGTTACTTAAAAAGTAATCTAATTATGTAACTTGCGTTACTTGTAATTGACGCTATACACTGAGTATAGCGTTGGTAACACTATTTTAATAGTCTAGACATTCTACTAACTGCATGTCAGCTAACTCTTGTTAATTTACAACTACATGTCAACTAACTCTCATTACAGTATTAGTAGACAGTTAGGGTTAGAGTTAGGGTTAGTAGAATAAGTTGGAATGTACTTGCAAAGCTACAATTTCACCCAAAAATGAAAATAACTTCATGATTTACTCACCCTCAAGCCATCCTAGGTGTATATGACTTTCTTCTTCCAGACGAATACAATCAGAATAATTAAAAAAAAATGCCTTTGCACTTCCAAGCTTTATGTTGGCAGTGAATGGGGTTTAAGATAAAGTTGGATGGATGAAATCCAATGAAAGTACATAAATCCATCATAAAAAGTGCCCCGCATAGCTCCAGGGGGGTAATAAAGGCCTTCTGAAGGGAAAAATATCAATATTTAAAACTTTATAAACCGTAATCTCTATCTTATGCTAACTGTTGTATGCACATTCACAAGAGAGTTGCATTCCAGTGGATGATGTAGAATGGAGATGTAGCGTAGCATCTCCCAAGAACTAAGTTTTGTTTACAGCAAAGGAAAACCAGTCTCCTCTTGGCTTATATATTGAAATTCTCTGACATTTTTTTCTTTACAAATCCTCATTTTGCATTCGGCACCGCATTCGACTACGTCATCCGCTTGACACTGGAACTTTATCTTAAACCCCATTCACTGCCATTATAAAGCTTGGAAGAGCCAGGACATTTTTAAATATAACTCTGATTGTATCCGTCTGAAAGAAAGTCATATACACCTAAGATGGCTTGAGGGTGAGTAAATCATGGGTTCATTTTCATTTTTGGGTGAACTATCCCTTTAAAATCAGTAGAATATCTGTTGTGACACCATCAGAATAAAGTGTTTAGTACTCCAATGACTGTTATGGTAGTTGACAATGGTAGCTGACATGTAGTTGCAAAGTTACCAATAAAAGAATGTCTAGTGCTACTGCTGGTAGAATGTTTACAGTGGACTATCAAAATAAAATGTTAGTGTTGAATGAACATGCTGATAAATAGCTTACTGTTTGTCACAATCAGATCCAACCATGATATTCTGAACTCAGAATCCATGATGTCCATGAACTTTTCTTGACAGGTAACTGTGTGATTGAGTTGACCTATGAAATCAGCTGTGGGACGTGGTTTGCATATAACTGTTTTGGGAAGAAATCATGCCTCTTACTCACCAGTTATATTGGTGCTGTGACCCGGGGAGTGAGGTTTAGGTAAATCTCATTCCCCTCCACTCACAGGTTTAGTTCACCAAGAAATGAAAATTAGCCCATTATTTACTCACCCTCAAGCCATCTTAGGTGTACATGACTTCTTTCTTTCAGATGAATGCAATCAGAGTTATATTAAAAAATGTCCTGGCTTCCAAGCTTTATAATGGCAGTGGGTGGGTGTTTCTCTTCAACAGTCCAAAACAAGTCCAATAAAGTGCATCCATCCATAAAAAATAAGAATAAGGGTCTCCTTTTGTAAAAAAAAAAAAATATCCATATTTAAAATGTAATAATCACTTTTGTCTAGCTTGCGCTAACTGTTGTACACAGAAGCCGTAGGACGTCGGCTTTGTGCATACGCCGATCAGAAGTGACGAACACGGACGCACAATGGACAAAAACAAAAAAACAATGGTCATGAATTAGAAGTGCAAAACGAGGATTTATAAAGAAAAAATTTGGAGGATTCTGATATAAGCCAAGAGGAGACTGGTTTTCCTTTGCTAAAGTAAGGAACTTTGCATCCTTTGCTCCTGTAAACAAATGTTGGTTTTTGTGAGATTCACAGGCACAAGCTCTACGTATACGTCCTACATCATCCGCCCGGAATGGCTTCCATGTACAACAATAGAGAAAAGTGATTATTGTGTATTAAATGTGGATATTTTACTTACAAAAACACATCGATTCACTACAGGAGGCCTTTATTCACCCCGAGCCACATGAGGCACTTTTTATTATGGATGGATGCACTTTATTGGACTTGTTGTGGACTGATGAAGAGAAACGTCTATGCCACTCTAAAGCTTGGAAGTGCCAGGATAATATATAATATAACTCAGATTGGATTCATCTGAAAGAATGAAGTCATATACACCAAGGATGCCTAGAGGGTGAGTAAATAATGGGATAATTTTTATTTTTGCGTGAACTAACCCTTCTGGAGGATGTGGTTTAGCATCCGCATCAGTCATTTCCCATGTCGGTTGATGCTGTTTTGTATCCCACTCAGAGCAGTGCAAGTAGGACCTCTTACATTTATATTCAGGAACAGGCCTAAACCCTAACCTGCTGAAAAACATCTTAATCCAGTCTAAACTGATTTGCATCTAGTCTGTTGGCAGTTTCAGAGTGGTTGTGGGCACTTTTCAGCTATTTTCACTCAGCTAAACACCTGCTTGGTCAGGCTGAGACCTGCAAATAACAGAAAACCAGCTTAGTTTTTTTTTCAGGACGTTATCTAGAGACCAGCATATCACAGACCTAAAGGTCCAGGTGTACTTCATTTTCCGCGTTCCGCTCTGTCTCGCACACAGCTGAGCACACAGGCCTTTCAAAGCTACTCCTTTGACCGAAAGAGCGTGGATACACCGGTGCGCACTAGTGGACCTTTGTTTTAAAATGGTCAAATCACTCGCACATTCACTATTATTGGCACAAGTCCGGTAACAGAAATCAGGCTGTGCGCAGATGTGTGCATGGACATCAGCAGAATGTGCTGAAGGCGAAAATTACAGCCCACGGACTGGAACACAAACAAGGGAAGTATACTTTGGCTTTAGGGTGGACTCTTTTAACTTGGACCAAGAAGCGGTTCCACCTACAAACCAACCAAAGTGTCCTAGAAACCACCAAGAACTGTCTAGTATTCACATAGTAATGTGCAAAAAAAACACACAGAACACATTAGCTATTGAAAAGTGACACACAAGCATGATGACAGTAAGTTTTGCACTGGTTGCATATTCTTTAGACAATGTGAAAATCTACTTTAATCTGATCGTACTGATCTATTAGAGCCAGTATTAATGCTGCTACACTCTCAAAAAAAATGTGCAAAACTTGTACCCTTAGGAGTACAACAGGTTATCACAGTGACAGCACTCTTAAAAAGACAACATTGTATCTTGTTTACACCTAAAATCCTCATAATATCTTAAAGGGTATCTTTCTGTCATCATTTATGCTACCTCAAATTGTTCCAAACCTGTATGAGCTTTTTTCTTCTGTTGAACATAAAAGAAGATATTCTGAAGAATGTTGGTGTCTAAACAGTTGACGGTCGCTATTGACTTCCATAGTATGGAATAAAATGATGTAATGAGTAAATGATGACAGAATTTTCATTTTTGGATAAACTATTCCTTTAAGGATGCATATTAATAGGCACCTTTTAATGGTAGATAAGGTACAGATTTTTCCTTTTAAAGGGATAGTTTACGCAAAAATGAAAATTCTGTCATTTATTACTCACCCTCATGTTGTTCTAAACACATGCATCTTGGTACACTCTTGAACTTATGTCGAAGACTGGCATGGAAGAGAAGAAATTGTTGAATAAAGTTGAACATTTTGTACATTTTAAAACTAATTTAGTCTATCTAATGCACTTTGAGAGTTCAAAATTAAGAGCTTCAACCTATGTTCTTAACTAAGAAAACTTAAGTCAGGAAAAAGTCATTGAATTGACTTGTACCTGAACTTTAAATGGGACTCAACCATCTTTTTATTTGTGATATATACAGTCTAAATGACATTCACACTAGTGTTTTAGGAAGCCAAGCAAATTAGAATATAATAATAATAATAACAATTTAGACAGTAATAGCCATATATTGTAAAACATTTGCACTGTAAAATAAATTAAAATGAATATTTCATAGGTATATTATTTTTGCTTTACACTAGAGTAGGAAAATTGCACTACTTATTTCTTAATTTCTACACTTGAAAGAGATTTTTTGAATTTGGACTGCATTTAAACTGCTTGTTGTCAGCATTTAATACTGCACTTTTAAGCTTTTATTTTGATGGAAAAGGCAGTAGAGCTTTTATTTTGATGGAAAACTTCAGCTTTAGTGAAAACAGTCTTTCAAAAAGGTCTCACTACAAATCTAGTGAAATGCTGTAATCATCTGCCTATAAAAATGTTAGAAATTATGCGAATGTGAAAATAAAGCATAACTGGTAGCCGTTGCATTCCCAAACGCACGCTAAACTCACAGCACATGCAATAAACAAGTTCACTGTGAACTGAGCCCTTCTGAGGTGTGGAAAACACCGAATCACAAACTGATTGCCTGAAAGCACAGTGAAAACAGACTTGATGGAGGGTTTAAGTCATACTGTGCTTTCAGTTTTAGCTCATTTAATAGATGAGTTGTTGGCGTGATATGGCATTTTCACTGTCCCATATAAAATTTAATATTGTCATTATCATTATTCATTAATCATTAAACATTTCTGTATCATTTATGGAACTGTTGTTATGAAAGCTGCAGTGTTATTTGTTTTTTTGTTTTTTTTTTTTTTTGAGCCAAATGTCAAAATTGTCCTATGGTGTGACTGTCTCGAGCATGGTTCAATAAATTACAACTTTTATATAGATAAAAATGTCAATAAATGCATAAAAATATCAATAAATACTTATGGAATAATTGTGCAAGTGTCTATTTTAGTAAATGGCAATCATTTTTTTTATCCATGTATTTCTGAAAGTGTAGCAACTTGATACATTTTGTCTCTGAAAACCATATCCTCTGGTGTGACACCGTATCCTGACTTTTAATCAGTCAATTTCAGAAAAAACTTTAGTTAGTTGAAGGGCCCCATTCATGATCTTGTTACTGAAACCCCCTGTCAAGTCCATGACATGTGCACATGGTTAATTTTTGTCTCAGAATTGTTCAAATACACTTTTTTGGAACCACTACAAAAGTGTTACATTTTGTTGTCCTTTGGTGTGACACCCCTAAATTATTTTTTTTATTAAAAAATGTATGTTAAACTACATAATCATGGAAAATTATGCAAATGTGTATTGAAAACTGCTAATGACAGGTTAGCTTGGAATAGCACTGTCATTAATTGACACAAAAGGCTAAAACGTCCTATGGTGTGACAGAAAATGGCTGTACTGTCACACCATAGGACAAAGATGTCACACCAGAGGAAAAGATCTCTTTAAAAATCATTTTAAATAATTAAATAACTCTTTTATTCTTTTTTGATCATTTTCAGATTTCTTAAATGCAATAAATACATAAATCAAAATGTTTTCTGATGTTTTTGCAGAAAACTTGTACTGTTAAGTGTCCTGAAAATAAGTATAAATTCATTTTTGAAACAGAAAGAATTAAGGGAAAGAAATTAGTGGAAGAGAGAGAACGTGGAAATATAAACAGAAAATTAACAGGGATACACCAGAAGGGAAGAGATCCTAAGACAATGATGCAGAAAGTAAATAGAATTAAAATCATGCCTTAAAATGAGTGGCTATATAGTTTTCAAAAAATTCATTCACATCCCAATGAATAGTTTTAATCATATATCAATTATATTATTATTTGTTTTTTTATATATTCAGCTGTATCATAAATATCAATCATATTTAGCTGTGCCGCACATGCAGCAGGGGAATTAGAAGAGTTTCATACTGATTGACTACGAGACTGAATTTTGATGATGAAAATTATTGTTTTGTTTTCAAAAAAACAAACAAACAAACAAAAAAACATGTTGATATTGTTTGTATCAAAATTAAACTTTTTTCTCATTTGACATGCTCAAAATTAAATAGAGATACTTTAATAACTACCATTTCTGTCTTCTAGTGTGACATAATGTCCTATGGTGTGACACACATAAAAGAACCACAGATTTTTATCTCAAAATATCTTTAAAAAACAGTTAAAGGGGTCATCGGATGCAAACTTCACTTTTTCATGTTGTTTGAACACAAATCTACCCTATAATGATAAAAATCCATGTAGTGGTTTTTAATTAATCTGTAAAAATAATATTCCCTTTTTCAAATCGAGCCGTTCTCAGATACCTGTCTGTGTGCCGTCACACCCACAGAGGCCGCTCCCGCAATAGTTGATTGACATGAGCTCTTACCTCAGACCAGCTGTAACAGTCCAGTAACTTTCCTTGTTTTGATGCCGGAGCAGGGATGTAAGTTAGACAAGAATATCTCCGATTGAGCGATTGAGGTGTTGTGTCACTGGATGTAATAATGAACAAAGTGGTCGTCATTTACTCCCGACATCTGAGCCGCTGAAGTTGCAGTGGATTACATTTGTTTGTGAAGTGAATGCACCTCCTGATCTACATATATCCGTCTATGTTCGCGCAAATCATTCGTGATCCAGCTTCACTTGCAGCAGAAGTGTGTATAAGCGTTTTTTTATGAATCTTTGCGATCGCCTTTCCTTATAACGTGGTTGTTAGGAAGTTTAGTGGCTAAATGCGGCTAAATGCGGCTAAAGTAAACAGGCTCGTCATTCCACAGAGAGAAGAGAGGGGCGGGTTGAGCAGAGCTCATTTGCATTTAAAGGAACAATGATTTTTGCAGAGCTCATTTTGACAAGGTAAAAGGGGTGTTGTTTTACAAAACCACTGAGAATTTTTAATCAAAGTATATTAGAAACTTTTTATTAAGACCCTAAAGAATCAGATCAACTTGTGGAAAATGGCCATCCGATGACCCCTTTAAGTATTGCAATGGGGGAGATAGAAATATCTGATTCAAGGTCTTACAGGTTTGAAACGACATGAGGGTAAGTAATTAATGACAGATTTTTCATTTTTGGGTAAACCATACCTTTAAGGGTACTTACCCAGTGATAAGCTGTTGTGTTTCCAAAAGGTACCATTTTGACAGTGTAAGCCCTGCCCTTTTTAGGTCCCACATTTCATGCAATTTACATGCTTATACTATTTCTATGGTGGGTAATATTAGCCACACAGGTGCAAACTGCTAATCCACACATTCACGCTAGATGAGGCGCTGATGAGACACTGCGGCGAAACCGTCGAGTTCACTCATCACCTCTGCAGTCAGATGAGTGAGAGGGTTCGTTTACAGAGGCGTGGGGGAGACGGCATGTCACCGGGGGTTAAAACATCAAGAAAGTCTGACAGCAGTCAAAGAGCAAACAGAAGAAGGGTACATGAATGGTTGCCTGGCAACAGAATTAGGCAGTTTTCAGCTTTGGTTTCCAGTAAAAAAGAGATGTGCTTTGCTTTCAGTGTCCATATAGAGATTGTCACCTGCCATTCAGCAAGCGAATGTGCATGAATACATACCCGCCAGGGACGTATCCACCATAGACACTGCAGGGGGACGTTTCCACCCCAGTTTTTAGATTAGTAGGTAAACGCTATGTCGTTCACAATGACCAGTACCTCAAACAGGACCTTTGGGCTATCCGCTATTGAAAATGTAGGTGTTTATAAGGTGGTGTAAATTGAAAATGTGTAGGGTTACGGCTGCGATTTTAGCACTGTGTATTGCAATCAGGCTGCGTATAATGAGTGTATGGTGTGAGAAGCTGTTTGAGTGAAAGATTTGTTGTTTTCACGAGACAAGCCAGTTAGAAAGATAGAGGGAGAAAAGATTGAGAGTAATTGCTCTGTAGAGAGATAAAAGAAGCCTGAATAGGGAGAAAGGAGAAAGACAGCAGTGATTTTGGAAGGATGCAATAAAAGAAACAATGCTGGCCTGGAAAAAAAGCAAGCTGGAGAAAGAGAACATGTTAGAAAGAGGAGGAGAGAGATGAGAAAGGGCTTGCTACCAAGCGGTCAGTTTTACGCCTCAGGTGAAGCCTTGTCTTCATGCTGCTGTCAGATTGTGTGTGTACATTCACCCTGCACTGCAAGCGCTTTTCATTAGCTTCATTTTCCCATAACAAAGCAGCAGTTGCAATCTCCTCTTCACTATAGCCTCACTCTGTCAATAGCTGTCCAAAACCTAGCCAGCTGTCTACCTAGACAACATTTTAAGGCATCGTAGGTGCACTACAGGCATGATGGTTGTTCCAAAATGTAGGCAGCAATATTCTGCAAGATTTTGGGCAAATTCAAAAAATTCTTCCCCCCAAAAAGCAATTTGAGAATGCATGGGAACTGAGGGTGTAAAAAAAATCAAATAATTGAGAAAATCACCTTTAAAATTGTCCAAATGAAGTTCTTAGCAATGCATATTACTAATCAGAAATTAAGTTTTGATATATTTAAGGTAGGAAATTTACAAAATATCTTCATGGAACATGATCTTTATTTAATATCCTAATGATTTTTGGCATAAAAGAAAAATCAATAATTTTGACCCATACAATGTATATTTGGCTATTGCTACAAATATACCTGTGCTACTTAAGACTGGTTGTGTGGTCCAGGGTCACATATTTTATTTAGTCTTGCATGGTATTGATAAAAGGTTAAATAGAATTGTAAGTAAAGTGTGCTCTTTTAACAATTATTCTTTGTGCTTTTAATGCTTATTAGAGTATCATGTTGTTAGCTTAGCAACATGCTAACACAAAGTCTCTCGTGTGCTTCACGTGAGGAGCTCTTTATGTGGTGTGTGTCACACAGGTTTATTTTACGTGGGTTTATTTCTGTTAGGATGATTCCTTAGGGCCCATTCACATAAAACATATTCTAGCATTAAAAACAGCTAGACGGAGCATGACAGAATTGAACAGAAGGCACGTTTATAGTGGCAATAACACTCATACACCTTGGCTAATGGGTAGCGTACTTGACACCAAATACTTTTGGGAATTTGTTGTTCTGGCATTTTGCTAATTATTATGCATGCAGTTTTAATGAGCTGATATCATTTGAAAGACTACATGAAATGTTTATATGTTTAAAATGTTCATTTTTCACACTGCAGGACCATTTAAAATAAAACCAATAAGTGCTTAATAAAGTTTTTTGGCTTTTAGTAGGCTATGAATATGTTAGATTTAAGGTTATCTATAAGTTAGTGTGCTCCAAAACAATGACAAAATTTGCATTTATAAGATATAAGCATTCAAAACTTACAGTCTCTAACTTCAACAGTTTTGATGACATCACCCTGCACTTTAGCTTCTCAACAAACTTCCTGTCCAATCAAATGCTCTCTAGAATCTGACGCATCCCGCCCACACTTTAAATAGATGCTGAAACTGCAGATTGTTCACAGAATTTGTATCTTCTGTATGGTGAATGACATGTAGTGCACTATATTCACAGTTGAGGTCAAAAATGTACATACACCTTGCAGAATCTGCAAAATGTTAATTATTTTACCAAAATAAGAGTGATCATACAAAACGCATGTTGTTTTTTATTTAGTACTGACCTGAATAAGATATTTCACATAAAGATGTTTACATATAGTCCACAAGAGAAAATAATAGTCAAATTTATAAAAATGACCCCGTTTAAAATTTTACATACACTTGATTTTTAATACTGTGTTGTTACCTGAATGATCCACAGCTGTGTTTTTTTTAATAAGTGATAGTTGTTCATGAGTCCCTTGTTTGTCTTGAACAATTAAACTGCCCGCTGTTCTTCAGCAAAATCCTTCAGGTCTCAAATTCTTTGGTTTTTCAGCATTTTTATGTATTTGAACCCTTTCCAGCAATGACTGTCCAGAAGGAAACACGTTGCATTAAAAGCCGGGGGTAGGACAGTATCTTCTGTAGCTTCTGAAGGGCAGTACTAAATGAAAAAAAATATAATATTTAAGCAAAATACGAAAAATGTATACATCTTCATTACGTTCAAAGTTTTCACCCCCCTTAATGCATTGTTTTTCCTTCTGGAGCATCAGTGAGCATTTGAACCTTCTGTAATAGTTGCATACGAGTCTCTCAGTTGTCCTCAGTATGAAAAGATGGATCTCAAAATCATACAGTCATTGTTGGAAAGGGTTCAAATACACAAAAATGCTGAAAAACCAAAGAATTTGTGGAACCTGGAGGATTTTTCTGAAGAAAAGCTGTGGATCATTCAGGTAACAACACAGTATTAAGAATCAAGTGTATGTAATAATAAATTCAACTACTATTTTCTCTTGTGGACTATATAGAAATGCATTTTATATGATCCCTCTTATTTTGGTAAAATAATTACCATTTTGCTGAATTTGCAAGGTGTATGTAAACTTTTGACATCAACTGTAGGAGATAGGCTTTCCATTGAGGCGAATAAAGTTTGGTTTCGTGCTGTGTCACACGAACCGCGGCAGCATGCACAAAGTCTGCTCCGGTCCAGAAACATGATAGCAAGAAGCGGATCATATGTGCGAGTTGGCACAGACCACAAAACATATCGGACGCATTTGAATTCTACACAAAATGCCATATTTTATAGCGATACGGATGAGATTGAGTTTGTCATATGCTTTCAAATGCAGCGTTACCGAGCTCAACAGCTCTGGCCCAAGCTGGCAAACAAAATGCTATTGTCTGTTTAAAAAAGGGGGTGGGACTGCTTGATATGTCCTTCCTGTTTCGGTTGAAATTACGTCAACACATAGAATAACGCTGTGTCTTTCAAAGCATTTCAGTGGACCTTTAAACAGTTATAATAATAACAGTTAAAATAATTTCCATACATTTTTGTATACATTTTATTTTAACCAGTATGCTTATGCGTATGTAAATAAGCAGCGCTTAGGTTCAGCCGATTGGGCCATTGTTTTAAAACTGACATTGATTTACAGTGCTGCATGGTGTAAACTATTTTTAACTTGACATCTTAAAAATGACACGCTCGTGGTGTGAGACATGCTGTAACGGTTTACCGTAGATCAACAATTAGTGCAGACAAAACAGAAGAACATGTCCTGTGTGCACAGCCCCTCAGAAGACAGCTGCCAATGTAAGCAGCAGACAGCAAGCACCGTAGCACCGTAGCTTCTCTTTCTCTCCCTCATACTGTTTTTTCTGTCAAGGCTGTACGGCAACTCCATATGTTCATTGCTTTCATGAAAATCTTTCCTTGTGCTGCTTAAACCTGCTAAAGTTAATCCTAACCTGCCTTTCATGCAAAGACCGTCTTTACAGAGCTCTACGCTCCCACGATGGAAAGCCTCGTCTGCTTTTATAGTGTGGGATGAAATGTGTTATGGCTCATATACTCGTTCGTACTCCTTTGAGAACAGTTAGAAGCCGTGAATAATCTCTAGAAATTGCTTCCATTGTGATTACAGCGCAGGAAGTGTAAAGCGTTCTGGTGGAGTTGAGTCTTCCTGCTTTGCTACCTGTATTTCAAATTAGCATATAATTTGGGTGAAATTAATTTATGTAGATTAGTCCTGGTTGATTGTTGGCTGTCTAATCAGATTGTGTGTGAGCGAATGTGAACGTGTGTGCGTTGGCCCCGGTTCCTCGTACCAAGCCGGTGGTTTACGTGCTCTATGTCCCAGATTTGTCTCTCTGTGGTTTTTCAGCTCTTTGAAGCACGTTTCTCTTTCGCTTCCCTGCAATTCCACACTCATTATAGGGGCTTATAAACATGCCCTGCTATTACATCTTGCTTTCAGTGTTGTCAACAGAGTTCAAAATTAATACTTGCCCAGCTGCAACTGCAAGAAAAATTCAGCTTTAATGATTTACCTACCATATATTATATATGTTAATAAAAACTAACACAAAATTACAGTTCATGACTGGAACATTTTCCTAATTCACCCACATTTCAGACACAGTGTCTGGTTAATTGGTCTATTTTTGTTGGGTAGAAATCAGAATCAACCATCATGCATATCTGAGCACAGCAGTGGGGTTTTTGTTCCTGAATGAACCAGAGTAGTTTTAAATGAGTCAATGATTCATTGACTTACTTATAAAGGAAGTTGCTTGTTTGGTCCCTGAATAATTTGTGTTCATGAGCAAATCAGTTAAGTGAATGATTCACTGACTCACTCATAAAGAAAGACACTTGTTTCATTCCAGAATAAACCAGTGTTTGTAAATGAGTCACTTGAATCAATTATTCAGTAACTTGGTCGTAAAGGCAGTCGCTTGTTTAGTTCCTAAATTAATCTGTGTTTATTAACAAATCAATTAAGGTAATGATTCACTGACTCACTCATAAAGACAGACATCTGTTTCATTCCCGTATAAGCCAGTGTTGGTAACTTGAGTCAGATAATCAATAACTTAGTCATAAAGGCAGTTGCTTGTTTAGTTCTTGAATGAATCTGTGTTTTTGAACCAATCAATAAAGTGAATGATTCAGTGACGCACTCATAAAGAAAGACACTTGTTTCATTCCAGAATAAGCCAGTGTTGGTAACTGAGTCACTTGAATCAGTTATTCAATAACCTAGTCATAAAGGCAGTGGCTTGTTTTGTTCCTGAATGAATCTGTTTTTGAAAAAATCAGTTAAGTGAATGATTCAGTGACTCGCTCAGAAAGAAAGACACTTTTTTTCATTCCAGAATAAACCAGAGATGGTAAATGAGTCACTTGAATCAGTTATTCAGTAACTTAATCAGTGTTTTTAAATGAATTGATTAAGTAAAGATTCATTGACTCACTCAAGAAGACAGTCACTTTTTTAATTCCAGAATAAATCAGTGTTGTTAAATGAGTCAGCTGAGCTAATGATTCAGTGACTAAATCATATAGATAGTCACTTGGTTGTGCCTAAACAAATTTGTGTTGAATGAGTCAGTTGAGTCAATCATTCAGTAACTTACACAAATTAAGTAAAAGATACACTGATTCAGTCATAAAGACAATCTTCCTGAATGAATTAGTGTTGTTGAATGAATCAGTTGAGTTAATCATTCAGTAAAAGACATTTGCTTCTTTTATTCCTGAATGAAACAATGTTGTTGAATGAATTCATTGACTGAATGATTTCATGGCTCAATTATCAAGCCTTATATCGTTCCTGTTACTGAATGAATCATTCAAGTCAATCAATAACACACTCATAAAGACAGTCACTTGATTCATTTCTGAATGAGTTTTGTTGAATGAATTGGTTGAGTCAATTGTCACTTTCTGCCAAAACAGTGTACAGAAAGAATCACAAAAAATTCCACCACTAATGTACAGTTTTAATTCAAAGCGTGCATCTCAATTGCTGTACATATGCTGCTACAAGTAAAATGGGACTTTTGTCATCAAAAACAGTATCAATAAGTACACAATACCCATTGACTTAAACAGCAGCTATCATTCATCTTGTCCTCCCCCATCTACACCAACCGTGGTGCTTGTTGGTGCGTCTGAGTCAGAAAGCAGCTAGGCGGAAAGGGAATATTGATGGGGACGGCTGGGCAGTGCTTGCACCTTGATGCAGATATTAAGAAGATCTGTAGGCTGAGTAAGGGAAGGCACCCTGCCGCGAGTGACTCATTTGGTCGGTCGTGGTAGACTAACTGTGAATCTCGAAGAGGAGATCAGCTGTTCAGAGATTTCAAAAGGGCCGTCTGTCCGCAAGTGCCGTTTCTGATCTGTTCCTTTCCGCCCTTCTGCTTCTCTCCTCGCCCCATGCCTCTTTTTCTCAATCTCCATCAGTTTCTTTTCTCCTACTTTTTTCTTTTTCCTACTTCATCCATTCCTCTCATCCTTCAGGAACCTCTCTCACACTCATCTCACACCCCTAAACAATCACTCTCCACCCTCTGTTTTCACACTCACCCGTTCCTCCTCTGATAATGCTTTTCTCTTTCTCTCAATCTGCAGGTGGAAGAATGGCCCTCTCGTTTATTCTGTCGCTTCTCCTCGGGTCGTTTTCCCTCGCCGTGGCCTCACGTAATACGACTGCAGGTAATGGAGAGAGCTGAAGTCTGTATGTGCATGCTCTTTTTTATATGGATTTGTGTAACTTTTTAATTAAAGCTTGTTTCATGTGCATTTCTAGCTCATGTGAATCTAGCCTAATTGCATTCCAGGGGAAAATGACTATCAAAAGTGCATAAAAATTGCTCCAAAATCAACTTTAACCAAGCCACCTTGGTTAAAACCACATTCTGTGGGGACGGGGGGCTTCGCTTCAACCCACGGCTAAAAAAAAAGACAGTGGCAGCAGTGTAAAAGTAGCCTAATTCTGTGGGAAAACCACAGACTTGCCAACACTGTTTGCTTTGCACTGGCTGATATGGTTGTTTTGTACTTATACTGACACCTAGTGGTGTGGATGTATCATGTAAAAGCATATGTTTTTGGTTACCAGTGTCACGGTTAAAATTTGCAGTCAGCTATTATTTTATACAGTTATTTAGTTTGATCATGTGGTTTTGAAAATGGCCTCCATAAAGTGACCCACTCAATAAAACATTTTTTATTACACTACTGATATGACTTCAGTGTTATTTTAGCATTATTTTTATATTATATATTGGTTACAGTGTCAGAAATTAACTGCTCCGTTAAGGGGCAATATTTGTCTCCTGGAATTTATTTCAAGGGGTATTTTCATTTTATTTGTGAGTGCAATTTTTATAATCACATTATTAGTATAATCATCATACTATGTTGTCTTTAATGTCAAATACTTTACCTAATTTCTTTATTCAATATTTTAAGACTGTTTAAAATTGTTTAAAATTTAAAATCTAAATTATACATGTAAACACAGGAGCTCATAGGACTGCAATATTTTGACAAAAATTATTATCGTAGATTATTCCTCTATATATTGTAATAATGATTATTAACATAGATATAGAAAACAATATAAAACATTTCTGTTTCTTTTGGGCACGACACATTGTGGCTTCACAGACAAACATGTCAGATATGACGTTAGCCAAGTCTAGCACAATTTATGCGAAAACTCCCATTTCGTCACTGAAACTTTTAAATTAATCTTTTGTTTACATCGTATCTGCACTGTGTTGTTTATGATGAGGGAATTCGCCAACATGCGCACTCAACAACAGCTCCAGCGTTATCAGTGATGACTAATCTAAGTGTCTCTGATTGGCCAATGCGTTCCTAAGTTCAACAGAAACACGTTTGATTGGCTATAAGGCTCACAAGGCTGCACAAAACAAAAAAAAAATTGTATGCGGTGTGAGCTAATCTAATGCAATTCCAATAATCGAATTCATTTTGTCATTTCATTTTAATCATGATAGTCGTAATACATTGTTTAATTGTGCAGGGGCATTTTTTGCCCCTTTGTCTTGAGTTTATAGGGCATTTTAGTTATTTTCGTAGCATTTGTGCCACAAGCCCATGTTAATTTCCAACCCTAATTAGTTATATGATGTAGTATTTGTTAATATTTTGAATTTGCTTCTTTATAAAAAAGTTTCCATTTTCTTTATATTTCTATCCACCTTTTATCTAACAAGCCTACAGCATTTTACATTATTGAAGACACTTTCAGTCTGGGGAATTTCTTATTTAAAAAAAAAAGACTGAAACAAATGATTTAAAATCATAAAGTTGTGCTACATATAGTTCTTATCCGTCGGTTTGACTGAATGAGCTGGTCATTTTCCTTCCTGTTCTATTTTTCAGACGTCAGGAGAGTAATATAACGCTTGGTATTTTAACAGCTCTTTTCATTCTTTTCCTCCTTTTTTCTTTTGTATTCCACTGTAACAGCATGAAAAAAAGATTTGTTTGTGGTCTGCCCTCATGATTTAATTAGTGATATAAACCATGAATAATTGATTGGAGTGCACTAAGAATCTCTTGTTTTTCTCTCAAAATCCTCAAATCTCCTTCCAGGTTTGTTTTCTCACTGATACTTTCAAACATGATTGTTACGTAATATAGACATATGTTACTACAGTGAAACTGAACAAGCGTGTGATATTCCTGTGGAAATGATCAAGTTTTTTTTTTTTTGGTTTTATTCATGGTATGTTATAGTTAATGGTTTTACACTTTATAATTTCTTTTTAATGATCAATGTTTGAACCCAGCTTTTAAAAATGCTTATTAGTGCGTTCAGAGAGCAAACCTTTTGCTGATTGTTTACAGTTTAATGAAAGTCACTCCCATATTTTTAGGTTCTTTTTTCCTGTTTTAGTCTTTTTACTTTAAGCCAAATCGGCTGTGCTGATCACTCTGCTGTGGCGACCCCTGATAAAGGGAACAAGCTGAAGAAGAGAGAGAGAGAGAGTCATTTTACTTTAAGTTTGTTTTTAAGTTTACTTTAATTTTATATTTAATTTTATGTTGACCTTATTTCAGTTACTGAAAACAACTTGGTTTTAGTTTTAGGTTTAAACTGAAAACTCGTGAGACTGATTCTTTTTGACCAATTTATTTAAAGAACCAGTGGGTTATCTGTTGTCACATGCACCCTACAAGGACAATAAATAGCAAGATGCATTGTCTATTTACTGTTTTTGAACGATTGTATTGCAGGCAGTTTTTCTCTCATTCATATTAACAAACTGCAAACTCAGCCGAAACATAATTTCACTATTGATTCACAATAGATGCAACATTCAGTATGACAGTATCTTTTTTCAGTGCAGTGTTTCCAGTATTTTTATAATACGAAAACAGTTTCGGATAAGTGTTATTTTAGTGTTATATAACATTTATTAATAGATTCAATTTTTATATTTCCAGTTACCATTTTAAGGTTTTAGTCATTTTGTTTTATGCTTTGGACATTTTTATTAGTTTTTGTTTTATTTGTATTTAGCTTCAATTTATTTTATATTTCAATTTTAGTAAAAACAATTGTAGTTCTCATCTATTTACATAAAATTTTGATACAGTTGAGGTCAAAAGTTTACATACACCTTGCAGAATCTGCAAAATGTAAAATAAGAGAGATCATACAAAATGCATGTTATTTTTTATTTAGTACTGACCTACAAAGATGGCAAAAGTACACACATCCTTCACTCAAAAGAAGTAGAAGTACTGACTACACTGTTTTACTTAAGTTAAAGTAAAGAAGTATGGGCTCAGACATGTACTTAAGTAAAAAGTACCCATTAGTACTACCTGTTTTAGTGTCACACAAGTACCTGGACCTGGATCATATTGACGCATTAATACAAAATAACTTACATTTCAGTTTGTTAGCTAATGAATGTATCAAGACTAAACAACCACCATTTCAAAATTTCAGGCTGGGAAATCTCACACTTATCCAGGCCATCCCATACACCCACAAAAAACTCTAAAACCATGAACAACCCTATTTTTTTTTAATAATGTTCACATTTAAATAAATGTTTAAAACCTTCTCTTCATTTTCCATGATATCTCTCTGCATCTCACTTTGTGTTTGTTTGCTTTTTGCACTAATTTTCTTGTACCTGTCACTTTTCCCATCAGCAATCTACTGTGATGAGCAGAACTGTCTCCACCTTCTTTGCAAAACAACCACCTCATTATATTCTATTTGCAGTAACAATTTTAATTTAAGTTCAGTTTAAAGAATCACATTATGACCAGTGCGCGTGAGCCGAATCGCGTGGCCAGTAAAGACTAACTGATCCATGATTTATTAGAGATTTGTTATTAAATGGTGATCCACCAAATGCTGCTAAAGTACCGAGCCTAGTTTGAAAATGTAAGAAGTAGAAAGTACATATATTTGTATAAAAATGTAAGGAGCAAAAGTAAAAAGCAGTCAGAAAAATAAATAGTGAAGGGAAGCACTGATACCAGAAAAATCTACTTAAGTAGAGTAACAAAGTATTTGTACTTTTTTTTATTACTTCCCATCTCTGCTGACCTAAACAAGATATTTCCCTTAAAACACATTTACATATAGTCCACAAGAGAAAATAATAGTTGAATTTATAAAATGACCCTGTTCAAAACTCATAACTACTCACTGATGCTCTTGAAGGAAAAATGATGCATTATTAGCTGGGGGTGAAAACTTATTGAATTTAAAGATCACGGTAAATGTAACTCATTTTATCTTCTGAGAAACACGTAAGCATCGTCTGTAGCTTCTGAAGGGCAGTACTAAATGAGAAAAATACAAAATTTAGGCAAAATAAGAAAAATGCACACATCTTCATTCTGTTCAAAGATTTTCACCCCCGGCTCTTAATGCATCTTTTTCCTTCTGAAGCATCAGTGAGTGTTTGTAATAGTTGCATATGAGTCTCTCAGTTGTCCTCAGTGTGAAAAGATGAATCTCAAAATTATACAGTCATTGTTGGAAAGGGTTCAAATACACAAAAATGCTGAAAAAAAAACAAAGAATTTGTTTAACTGTTCAGGACAAACAAGGGACTCATGAACAACTATCACTAAACAAAAAAACACAGCTGTGGATCATTAAGGTAACAACTCAGTGTTAAGAGTCAAGTGGGGTAATTTTTATAAACTCGGCTATTATTTTCTCTTGTGGACTATAAAAGACTATGTCTTTTATGTGAAATAGCTTATTCAGGTCAGTACTAAATAAAAAATAACATGCATTTTGTTAGATCCCTCTTATTTTGGTAAAATAACATTTTGCAGATTCTGCAAGGTGTATGTAAACTTTTGACCTCAACTGTATTCACGCTGCTCTGGATAAGAGCATGTTCTTGGTCCCCAACTTTAATTATGTGTGTGAGCATTTCAAAGGATTTGCGTGTCAGTTCTCTTTGTTTTGATTTGTTTGTGTTTGCTAGGCAGTGTGTTGATATTCTGGATGTGTAAAAAGGTCTTATTCACTGGTCACATCAGTCAGCATCTAGAATTGAATTTTTTCCCACGTCTCCTCCATCCAGCTCTAATTGCATCCTTCCTATCTCAGATATTACAAGCTTAGCTAGTCTGCTTTGCCTGAGCTGAACGACTAATGAAACACAATATCAACACTATTAGATGTCTGACAGCTATAATAAGTACATAAATCCTCACGTATATAATCCTCCCATGCATAATTGTCCTGTTCTATGGCCTGTTGAACAGGAATAAGAGCCTGTGGAATATCCCTCGTCACAGTGAATCTCCCGGTCTGTCATTATAAAGTCAGGCACGTACACACTGCAAAGTTTTGGGAGTGATAACCGAATAAAGCAATAGCTATTGCCAGTGTTATGTGTTTAGTGGTAGTAAACAAGAAACATGAAAGCCAACAATTTATTCTAATTGGTGTTAACTATTTTTGATGACAATGATATGATAGAGGCATATTAACATCAAGCAGTTTTTTAGTCTACTGTTTATTCACCTAAATCACTAATTTCACAGATTTCATGACACTTCAGTTGTTACTTTAGGAGAAAATTCAGTTGCATAATACAGTTGTAACCAAACACAATGTGTACAGTGTAATTACACAAATAAGTACTGATTAAAACTACATGTACTTACTCTAGAATTAGGGTTAGTTCCTTCTAATTATGCATAATTGCCGACTTCACTACATATAGTAAGTACATGTAATGTGTAACAAGGACACTGTTACATCCTTGGACATTTATGGTAGAAATCTGTGCCATCTCTTTGTTGCTAGAATAAACTGTTACCAAATATTAGTGTTTGTCAGTAATTGTTTTAAAATGTTATTTAATACAAACGAGTGTGATATTATGTTGCAATATTCAAATAAAGGTTTAACAATAAACATGCTGCCACACTCAAATAAAGATTCTAAAATGCAGGCTAAGTGTCACTAATTAAACAAGTATATGTTTAGCTAATTGTCTGCCTTTTGTATGTGTGCTCATAAACAATTAGCAGATATGCATATGAACAGCGTCTTAATTAACAGAATAGAATAATCATGGCTGATAGTAAGACATGTAAACGTAATAGAAAACCAAACTGGATGCAAGAACAGCTGTTACTTTTTGCCGAACTGGTTAATTAAAACAAGGATATCATCAAAGGAAAAGTTGGAGTTGCAATAACCTCCAAAACCAAAGAAATGCATGGGAAAACGTGTGCAAATAAATGCAGCGTTTTTAAAATGTTTATGTTCTAAGGCTATGGCAACAGCCATTTTAGCCCTGCTGAAATAAACAATAGAAACCATCACAGAATTTGTAATGGTTTTACTGGTTAAAATGGGAATTGTACTGGTTTTAATGGTAACTGTAATTGTACCTGTTGGTCTCTGCTGGTAATCTGTCACCTTCTATTGCTGGCTTGTTAAAACCACTAAATCCTAATGGAACGTGTTCTAAAAACACACTACAGAAAGCCATTTTTTAAATGATTTTAATGGTTAAAAGTTGGTGGTTTGTAATGTTTGTAATTTTATTCTTGTGGAAACCATTAGAATTTTTGTAATGGTAGTTTTTTTTTTGTGATTTGGTCTTAGTGACATAGTCCTCTTCAATACTCCTAGGGAGCTAATTTTAGTGTTAAAATGCTTTATGAAATACTCTTAGAGCAAAAATGTAGGCGTCCTAAATTTAGGGTTGACACACCCATTATTTTCAAGATTTTCTCCTAAATGGGCAAGTTATGAGCTACTTTTAGCCTTATGATGTTCTGTGAATATGGGCCCAGATGTATAAGTTGTCTGAAAAAAAAAAAAAAAAGATTTTTTTTTTTTTTTTAAATGGTGGTTTATTGAAGAATTATTTAAATAAATTATTTTTGCAAACATATGCAGTTTGGTGCAGTTGCTGATATTTATATGGCAAGAGACATTTGTATATACATATTGTCACGGTTGTGTCGTCGTGTGCGGGAATGAAGCAGGAGGTCAGCGGAGATCCAATGCTGAGGGTTTATTAAACAATCCAAATAGTACATAAACAAAGGAAACAGGCAGGGAACAGAAACCACGACGTAAATGAACAGAGTAACAATATAATCACTGACAAGACACCAAGGGGACAACCAACCTTATATACACAGACAAACCAATCAAAACAAGACAGGTGCGAATGATTAGACAATGACGCAACTAACAAGAACAGGAACAGGAAGACCAAATATGGGCACACACCGGAAAAACAAACACAAACAGTCCAAATGGCACACACACAAGTCTGACACATATATACATCTATTATATATACAAATGAGACATTTAAATATGGTTGTAGTTTTTATTCATATTTTCAGTTTGCTTATTTTTAGATTTTCAGTTTTCATTTTAATTTTATTCATTTTTATAGTATATGCTGTAGTCAATTTTGCTGTTGTTACAGTATGTGTTTTTACTATTTTAATATTTCTAGATTTAAATATTTAGATTTAAATGATTTCTATTTCAGTTAGTTTTTATTTACTTCTCGTCCGTAACTGAATTCACACTTAAACTTATTTCAGATATTGCAAAGGCAACATTTAAATTTTTCATTTTTGTTCATCTGAAATTTATCTAATATTTCTTTTTAATTTAATTTAAGCTTTATTTGCATTATCAAAAATGTTTTAATAGTTTTTGTTAAAGGCATAGTTCACCCAAAAATGAAATTAACCCAGGATTTACTCACCCTCAAGCCATTCTAGGTACATACGACTTTCTTCTTTCAGACGAATCGGAGGTATATTAAAAATGTCCTGTCTATTCCAAGCTTTATAATGGCAGTGAATGGGTGTTGAGATTTTGAAGCCCAAAAAAGTGCATCCATCTATCGTAAAAGGTATTCCACACATCTCCAGGGAGTTAATAAAGGCCTTCTGAAGTGAATCAATGCGTTTGTGTAAGAAACTGTATATCCTACATCATCCGTTGGAACGCCACTCTCTCATAAACGTGCATTTAACAGTTAGCGTAAGCCAGAGATTACAATTGTAAAGTTTTAAATGTGGATATTTTTCTTACACAAATTCATGATTTGCTTCAAAGGCCTTTGTTAACCCCCTGAATCTGTGTGGAGTACTTATTATGATGGATGGATGTACTTCAAAATCTCAACACCCATTCACTGCCATTATAAAGCTTGGAGGAGCCAGGACATTTTTTAATATAACGCTGATTCCATTCATCTGAAAGAAGAAAGTTATATACACCTAAGATTGCTTGAGGGTGAATAAATCATGGGGTACTTCTCATTTTTGGGTAAACTGTCCCTTTAAGAATGATAATCCAGCTCAAAATTCTTTCCCTTTAAACCACACCTTTCAAAAATCAAACCTAAAAAGTGCCACTGTTAAAGACTAGTTGACCATCCTGACCTGTTCCACATACAGAACCAGATGGAGTATTCAGCAGAGGAGTGACAGCCATATTTAGCAGCAATGTGTATGTGGTCTTTCTGAATACAGTATGCAGTCCTACAAAATGCCAGAATGCATGTTGTGCAGTGTAGGCTTGGCATTTCAAATGACTCTAGAGTCTCTTCAGCAAGCCGATGGCAGCATTTGATTTTGATAATGCTGCTCATGTTTTTGTCCCTAAAAATACTCTCACACACAAAATGGCTCTAACACACAAATGCACGTGTGAACACACAAGCGCACACAGTCATGCTGGTCTGTCTTGCCCCTGGGTGCTGGGTTTGGCGATGACTGTAATTAGCTGCTGACACTGTAGGTGAACCGGGCTGTAATAACAGGCTACAGCTACGCCGCTCTTTCATTCTGACAGCAAATCCCCAGCAGAGCCGTGAGCCCAGGGGACACTCAGACATTTACACAGATTAGAGGCATGAATGACTCAAATATAATGGAAAATTAGCGCTCTTGAGTTTACTAGTACTATATAGGGCTACATTTGTAGTGATTAAAATGTACTCTGCCAGAGAAGCCACTGTAGAGGTAGTTCAGATTATTTCTTTTGTCTTGTAAAATGGAGGATAACATATAGCCATCCTATTTCACCATAGTGCCAGGAATAGCGAGTTGAAGGATTAAACGACTCACAAGAGCTTCCATCATGGCTGTCGTGCTTGCTGAGCAACATGTTTAGAAAGGAGAGTGCGCCATCTAATGGACAAAATGATGTGATAAATGAATGTGGTAGTGTTATTTCACAGAGGTCCTTCAGATAGCATGATTATCTTTTGATTATTTACACATTTTTTTTTTCCATCAGGTTGTGCTATTATTCGCCCGCCAAGAGACGGAGGGATCAGATACAGGGGTCTGACACAGGAACAGGTGCGAAGATTTAATTTCTTAGTAATTTATTATATTAAATATGAATATCTAGGTTGAGGTCAGTAAGGGTTTTTAAATTATACAGTACAACAGTAATATTGTGAAATATTATTATTATTTAAAATAGCTGATTTCTACTGTAATGTATTTTAAAATGTAATTTATTCCTGTGATGCAAAGCTGAATTTTTACCATTGCTCCAGTTTTCAGTGTCACATGATTCTTCAGAAAGGATCTTACTCACCTCTACCTTTTGGATGGTATTAGCATTTTAATTTGTTGTAACTTTTCTCTGTCTGAACACAGATCCGCAGTGTTCAGGTGTTGCCGGTGGATTATGAAATCGAGTATATCTGCAGAGGGAACAGAGTGATCGTGGGACCAAAGGTCAGGAAGTGCCTCCCTGACGGCACATGGACTGACGTGAACCAGCACAGCAAATGCTGTATGTTTAACTCTCCCTTATGTTTCCTGCAAAGGTCTAAAATGTGTCTACATAGACTTGAGTGAAAGGGAATTGTCTCCACATTTATTACTTTTTTGGCTTTGACATTGTGACATTTTGCCTCCCTTTTTTCCATACAGTAATTTTACATGACAGACTGTTTAAACAAGTTCATCCATCTTCAGAAATAAAAATAATTAAAAACAATGCTTTAGGCCAGTGATGTGATTCCATAAATGTTCAGCTGAGAGCTGAACTAAAGATCTAAGGCATGATGTTAAAGATGAAGTCCACTTCAACAATTTACAGATAATGCATTCACCCTCTTGTCATCCAAGATGTTCATGTCTTTCTTTCTTCAGTCGTAAAGAAATTATGTTTTTTGAGGAAAACATTTCAGGATTTTTGTCCACATAATGGACTGATATGGTGCCCCAAGTTTGAACTTCCAAAATGCAGTTTAAATGCGGCTTCAAATGATCCCAGCCGAGGAAGAAGGGTGTTATCTAGCAAAACAATTGGTTATTTTCATAAAAATAATACAATTTATATACTTTTTAATGTCAAATGCTCGTCTTGTCTTGCTTTCCCTGAACTCTGTGTATTCTACCTCAAGACAGTTTGGGTATGTCGAAAAACTCAGATCGTATTTTCTCCCTCAACTTCAAAATCGTTCTATATCGCTGTTTTACCTTTTTTGTTAAGGGTGTTTGATCTTTGCATGTTCACGTTGCAAAGACTCGGTCGGTACTTCTGCAGTGATGTAGGATGATTTTGAAATGATTTTTGAAGTTGAGGGAGAAAATACGATGCACCGATGCACTTGGGGCACCGTATCAGTCCATTATATGGAGAAAAATCCTGAAATGTTTCCCTCAAAAAACACAATTTCTTTACGACTGAAGAAAGAAAGAAATGAACATCTTGGATGACAAGGGGGTGAGTACGTTATCTGTAAATTGTTGTTCTGAAAGTGGACTTCTCCTTTAAGGCAAATGTATTAAATAATACTAAAAGGTCTAAATGAACTAGAGTATCATTTTTTGACTTGGAAATGTGAAATGTGAGTTAAAGTAGAAGTGTTTGGTTTTTATAGATCCAGTGTTGTTTTAGTATTATTTTTATATACTGTTATGATATTTATAATATTTTGAATAAGCTTTTGTTTTTATATTTACAGTTTTCATTTTAATTTTAGTTAATTTTTCTATTGTTTATTATTATTATTTTTAAATATTTCTATTTAGTTTTAATTTTAACGGTAACACTTTACAGTAAGGTTCATTAGTTAACAATTGTTAACTACATTAGTTAATATAAACTAAGTAGTTAATGTTAATTTTAGCATTTACTAATGCATTATTAAAATCACGTTGTGCTTGTTAACATTAGTTAATGCACTGTGAATTAATATGAACAATGAACAACTGTATTTTATTAACTAACATTAACAAAGATTAATAAATAGTGTAATTATTGTATTGTTCATTGTTCGTTTATATTAACTAATGTGAACTATTGACACCTTATTGTAAAGTGTTACCATTTTAATTTGTTTTATTTTGTTGTAATATTAGTATTTCAACTTGAACTTATTTTAGCTGCCAAAGCAACATTTATATTTTTGTGTAAGTTTTTTAAGTTGTATTATCAAAGCTGAATTATCAAAAACTATTTTTATTTTTTAATATTTTTAGTTTAAGTTAACATTAACACTCACCCTTTTTACTCACCATTTACTCACCCTCCAGACATCCTAGGTGTATATGACTTCCTTCTTTCAGACGAATCAGAGTTATATTAAAAATTATCCTGGCTCTCCTTGGCAATCCATGGCAATAGGTGGGTGTTTCTCTGCTTCTGTGTATGACCACTTGGCACAAGCTACACTGACCAAAATTATAAACGCAGCACTTTTGTTTTTGCCCCCATTTTTCATGAGCTGAATTCAAAGATCTAAGACTTTTTCTATGTTCACAAATCTAGCTAAATCTGTGTTAGTGAGCATTTCTCCTTTGTCAAGATAATCAGTCCACCTCACAGGTGTGGCATATCAAGATTCTGATTAGACAGCATGGTTATTGCACAGGTGTGCCTTAGGCTGGCCAAAAATAAAAGGCCACTCTAAAATGTGCAGTTTTACTATATTGGGGGGTCCGAAAACCAGTCAGTATCTGGTGTGACCACCATTTGCCTCACGCAGTGCAACACATCTCCTTCGCATAGAGTTGATCAGGTTGCTGATTGTGGCCTGTGGAATGTTAGTCCACTAATGTCGCTAAGCGAAGTTGCTGGATATTGGCAGGAACTGGAACAAGCTGTCGTATACGCCGATCCAGAGCATCCCAAACATGCTCAATGCGGTGAGTATGCTGGCCATGCAAGAACTGGGATGTTTTCAGCTTCCGGGAATTGTGTCCTTGCAACATGGGGCTGTGCATTATCATGCTGCAACATGAGGTGATGGTTGAGGATGAATGGCACAACAATGGGCCTCAGGATCTCATCATGGTATCTCTGTGCATTCAAAATGCCATCAATAAAATGCACCTGTGTTCGTTGTCCATAACATACACCTGCCCATACCATAACCCCACCACCACCATGGGCCACTCGATCCACAATGTTGACATCAGCAAACCGCTCACCCACACGACACCATACACGCTGTCTGCCATCTGTCCTGTACAGTGAAAACCAGGATTCATTTGTGAAGAGAACACCTCTCCAAAGTGCCATATGCCATCGAATGTGAGCATTTGCCCACTCAAATTGATTACGACGACGAACTGCAGTCAGGTCGAGACCCCAATGAGGACGATGAGCATGCAGATGAGCTTCCCTGAGACGGTTTCTGACCGTTTGTGCAGAAATTCTTTGGTTATGCAAACCAATTGTTGCAGCAGCTGTCCGGGTGGCTGGTCTCAGACGATCTTGGAGATGAAGATGCTGGATGTGGAGGTCCTGGGCTGGTGTGGTTACACGTGGTCTGCGGTTGTGAGGCCGGTTGGATGTACTGCCAAATTCTCTAAAACGCCTTTGGAGACGGCTTATGGTAGAGAAATGAACATTCAATTCATGGGCAACAGCTCTGGTGGACATTCCTGCAGTCAGCATGCCAACTGCACGCTCCCTCAAGACTTGCGACATCTGTGGCATTGTGCTGTGTGATAAAACTACACATTTTCTAGTGGCCTTTTATTGTGGCCAGCCTAAGGCACACCTGTGCAATAATCATGCTGTCTAATCAGCATCTTGATATGCCACACCTGTGAGGTGGATGGATTATCTCGGCAAAGGAGAAGTGCTCACTAACACAGATTTAGACAGATTTGTGAACAATATTTGAGAGAAATAGGCCTTTTGTGTACATAGAAAAAGTGTTTGAGATCTTTGAGTTCAGCTCATGAAAAATGGGGGCAAAAACAAAAGTATTGCGTTTATAATTTTGGTCAGTGTAGATTAAAGTGATTATTATTATTATGGATGGATGCACTTTATTTGACTTGTTTTGACCTTTTGAAGAGAAACAACTGTCTATTGCTATTATATAGCTTGAAAGAGCCAGGACATTTTTTAATATAACTCAGATTCGTTTGAAAGAAGGAAGTCATATACACCTAGGTTGCCTGGAGGGTGAGTAAATAATGGGCTAATTTTCATTTTTTTAATTTCATTTTTGTGGGCTAATTGACCACACACTAACAGTGCATCAGAATGAAGTGACTAATGATTATGGTGATGTTTGAAATGGAATATTAGCATAATGCTTAGTGTAGCTGATTTCAAACTGACTCCAGGGGGCAGCAAGGGAGGGGGTCAGTGGAAAAGTTAAAAGAAAAACAGTGTTTAAATAAGTAATTGACAAATTCAGATTAAACCAGTAAACAAGTAGTTAAGGCGAGACACTGCAGGTGAATAGGGTAAAAAAAAAAATTAACTAATAGTTATCGCCTTTCTTACCCAGTTGTTTGATTACATTGATAATTGCAAACATTTTTTGTATTACAAGTTTTTTAAAACGTTAGGTTTAAATATGAAAATGATGCATTATTTAATGAAATATGCGCTAATTTGCATACATTTCTAGTAAAAAAAATCTAAACACTGGATGAATTCTTTTTTTTTTTTTTTTGACATTTTTTTTGTCAAATGTTTTTACAGGGAAAAAAAGTGCTATAAAAGAAACACTTAACAGTGTCTTTTGGATGTATTCTTTCCACTAGTCTGAAAACACTTCATGCAAAACCAAAAAGCACAAAATCTCAAATTTGACAGGTCCATGAAAAAACAGTGTTTTTGCCTGCACCATCTCCCCTTAAGTTAATAATAAAAATGCATTTAAATAAATAAATATAAAATGTATCAAAAAGTACAATGCTATAGTGATTAGAAAATACATAAACAGTAGAAATGAAATATTCTCCAAATAATGTTTTACACTTATTTAAAATATCCATTTTCACTGTATAAATTGGGTCTGCATACATACATAGCTGGCTTTTAAATTTCAGAGTGGGAGTCTCTCACATTAAAATTATCATAATTGGGTGTATGTGGCATATAAGAGATTGAAAACCCCCGGATTATTACATAGTGTGTGGTATACAGTCTACAGTGGTTGCTATTGTGAGGAATTTAATTGCAACAGTATGCAAAATACAGTGACAAGCATTTCAGACAGTAGTATGCTACATTACTATCACGTGACCTCATTAATTCAGCTTCTGTTTCAGATATAAAAAATAATGATATTAAAACAGTCAAACAAGGTGGTGTGCAAAACTGCAGCTGATTTGATATATTCATCACACTGGAAATGGAAGGTTAAGTCAAGCAGCATTGCATTGTGGGATATGGTAATCCATGAAGTGTGCTCTCGTCTGATGCACATATTGGCAAATGGAGTACAATAGGTCATCCAGGAATTCGTGGAATACTACATCCCACAATACAATGCTGCTTGACTTAACTTTCCATTTCCAGTGTGCATAATTTGCATAATATACTACTGTTTAAAAGCTTGGGGTCAGTAAGATTTTTTAACATGTTCGAAAGTCTGTTATGCTTACAGGTTGGATTTATTTGATCAAAAATAGAGTAAAAAAGTAATATTATGTTATCGAAATAACTGTTTTCTGTGTTAGTATATTTTAAAATGTAATTTATGATGCAAAGCTGAATTTTCAGCATCATTACTCCAGTCTTTAGTGTCACATGATCCTTCAGAAATCAGTCTAATATGCTGATTTGCTGCTCAAGAAACATTATTATTATCAATATTAAAAACAGCTGTGCTGCTTAATAGTATTGTGGAAGCTGTGATACATTTTTTTTAGGATTCTGTGATGAATAGAAGGTTCAGAAGAACAGCATTTATTTAAAATAAATATATATATTTTTTTACTGACACCTTCGGTCAATTTAATTCAGCCTTGCAGAATATCTGACCCTAAACATCTGAACATTAGTGCACATTATACACAAGGCTGAACAAGCTAGAGTAGTGTGCTATTCTGAACAACATCTGGATAGGTTTTTCAGCAGTTAGTTTTTCAGCGGTTTTTCAAAAGTAAGCTAGGTCATGCACACACACACACACACACACACACATATATATATATAAAGCATACCAAAACAGCTATCAATTCAAAACTTTAAACCATCCTGTGCTGTTTTAAAATGGTGTTGACGCAAAAGCGCTGATGCATTAGACATAATCACTGCCTGACGGAAAGTATTACAGATGGCCGTTGAGCATATTGTGCATTATATAATTGGTCTCTCGGGGTGATATGTTCTGTTCTTGCCATCTTTTCATTGCTGACAAGAAAAAAAAAATGAATGGTAAGACTGTATGCTTTATAAAGGTAAAGTAAGTTAATATAAGGTAAAAACATTTAGTCCTATAAGGAAAACTTCCATGCAAGATAGATCCTAAATGAACATAAACCACTTTTGGCATCAAGTCAACACATCAGTTTTGAAGCATCAGTGAGGTTATAAAGAATCAGTTTGTGAATGGCATATATTTGTATAACTGACTGTTCGCTGTGGCATGTGTGTGCTCATCAGTGCTGCCATGTGCGCGGGTGTGGACGTCTCTGGAGAACGGCCGTGTGACGGTTCACCCTCCAGGCCCAGCGGTGGAGGGCACGATTCTGCACTACAGCTGTCTGGAGGGCTTCATCCTGGTGGGAAGGAACAGCACTCAGTGTACTAAGCTGGGCAAGTGGGACTCACCAAAACCTGTCTGCCACTGTGAGTACTAGTGTATTTGTTCCTTTAAACTCAGTTTTATATTTTATTCATTACTTATAATTTTGTTATTCTCTTTTTGTGTTATGCTTCTAATGTAGATGACAGACATTATACAGGTAAGAATGTTTTTGAATTCTAATGTATGATAATACCAGTAATGTAATTACTTTGCAGTAAACTGAACCTTTATAAAATAACTAATAATCCAGAAGTTTCCAAACAGAAGAATCACACAACTTCTATTTCCATTTTACACCAAATTCACTAGAAGTGAAGATTTTGTCAATTTTGGGTTTCCCTCTTTTTTTCTAAAGAGACATTGTCCAACAGCAACACCAGCAGGTAAAGTTACAGCGGGGGTCTGCGCCAGTGATATGTTCCTGCACAACCGAAGGCTGCATTTTCAGGACCACAGTTCTAGGACCCCATGTTTTTCGTGGCAGTGCCATCTAGAAGAGACCTGATTCAAATATTAAACAATCAGATGCAAAGACTAGATCCATGGAAACTATTCATTTTTTTTTTTTAATGTAAGAGCTGGCAAAACAGTTCATTGTCCTGCTGGATGTTATAAACTGGTATTTGTATTCAACTTATCTTACATTTATTAACATACTAATAAACACTCATTTGTAGCTAAATTGTTTTACTGTTTACTGCACTTTGTAGTGTGTCACACATCAGACATGAAGCGCTGCACTGCAGCTAATAAAGTAAAGTCTTTCTTTCCAAGAAAACTGAATTTAAAACCAAAATATATAAAGAATATATTGAAATAAATTAGGTTAAATATTTCAAGAGGGTTACTAAAAGGTATGTTTAGGGTTAGGAGTTAGTTAGGACAATAATTAAGTGTATACAGTACAATTAAACAACTACATATTTCCTTAAAAATAATAATATACAGAATTGAACAGCAAGTGCTATTAAATAGTATGAGCCGCTAATACATACATATACAAAAAAATAAATAAATAAAATTAAATAATACAAAAAAAGTACAGGGTCCTAGAAATGCGGTCCTGAAATTGCAGCTTCCGGTTGTGCAGGAATACCCTTCTTGGTCCATGTCTCTGTCACTTCCCCTGAGTTTTACCAGACCCCTTAAAGTGTGCGGTGGGTTTGATGGGGGATAATTGAGAATGAATGGGGGAATTTCACATAAGAGGAGGCAAAGCCTGCATTGTGATATGGTTGGAAGTGACTGTTTAATGGTTTTGTTTGTTCGTCTTCCACGATTGTTAATCAGTCTGAATGAACAATATAATGGTGTTAATGGGAAGATCAATTTAAAGTAAGTAAAAAACTCACACACTTAGATATAACCAAATTGTTATGTCAAAATAAGACTTAAAATAGTATGAAAACATGATAATCAGCTTGGTGAAATTGAAAGGAAATCTCCATGTCTGTGACTAGTATTTATCAAGCTTTGATGACTGATGATCTGAAGAAAATGTTCACAAACAAAATATATTGTTTAAATTGTTACTGCCTTGAGTTATTATTAGTGTTGGATTCAAGTCCACTTAAGTCGAGTCCGAGTCTTTAACCAATCGAGTCCGAGACGAGTCTGAGTCCAAAATGGGCCGAGTCGAACTCAAGTCCGAGTTCCAAAGGGCAGAGTCTGAGTCGAGTCCAAGGAAACAATACTGTTTGTCAGTATCTTAACATTGTTTTAACCCAGGGGTGCCCGGACTCTGTCCTGGAGGGCTGATTAGGCACACCTGAACCAGCTAATCAAGCTCTTACTAGGCATACTAGAAACCCCCTGGCAGGTGTGTTGAGGCAAGTTGGAGCTAAACCAGGAACCAGGACCGAGTTTGGGCACCCCTGTTTTTAAACTTTACAGCTAGCAAACCTCTATTGGATCTTGCCATTTTGATTTTTGTCATCACACCGTCTCATAATTAGTGCCCTGCTCTGCTTAGCAAACTTAGCAAACAAAAAAAGTCCTGTAACAGAAGTTATGGCTGACTTATGTATTATGACATATTTCAGAGTGAAACAGGTTTTAGAATGTGAAAAATTATAGGGTGGGACTTGACTATGTTCATCATTATAGTAAATGTATAAATTCAAGGGTGGTGGTAAAGGAGTAGGTATCTTGGTGAATGGGACCTTAAGAACAGAAAATGCACGTCTTATCTCTGTATGTGGCTGTGTGTGTTTTGGGTTTTATATAACAAATGGTTAGACCTGAGAGAGGGCATTTTGAATTTTTGTCTTGGATGAAAGTGAGGTTGTGAGGGATAAACATAGTCTTTACAGCAGCACACACTGTGCAGGCTATAAAAGCACTAGATATACTTTCCATAAGTCACAGCCAGCTCACACCTGTTTTATTTTGAATGCATTTATAGTTACATTAATTAGAATAAATTACATTAAGTAAGGATTAATTGATGACAGGCCATTGAATTATTAGAAAATCATGCACACCCAAGGTGGTTTTGGACCCATAAAAACTATTGCCGCAAAGATGTTAGAAAAATATTTTTCTTTGGCTGCGTCCGAAAGCCTAGTCAGCTGCCTTGTTGCCTCGCTGCCTTATCAGGCAGTGACTTCGAAGGCTGCAAAGGCAACTCTAGAAACAGTTTCTGACAGACTTCAGAGGCAGCAGAACGTGTCGCCGTTGCTAGGTTACCTAATGGTTAAGTTGTAGATTTTGTAGAAAAACGATCTTATACAGTTATATATAAATGCTTTAATAATACATAAAGACCTCAATGTCATTACCCACCGAAGGTCTGTGCGTCGGAAAAGACGACTGAGAATGGCAGCTACTTTGTGCTTAAAAAAATAAAAGCACTGATGCAAATAATATTGCAGAACAGGTCACTGTTATTAGTGGCTGTTTCGTTATTATTGGTAGTATATTGTAAATATTATTCTTATTCACTACTCATTTGAACCCTTTTAACATATTATTAAATATTATTATTACAAACAATATTATTTATTATGCTTTTTACACTATTACGATTCATAAAGTTTATCATGGTCAAGATCTCATCTATTATGTAAAGTAACAAGTCTAATTTCACCAGAGTATCTTTATTTATATAGCCTATATGACCCACACGCACAGGATTGTGGGAAATCGAAGGCAGCGAAGGATACATCTATGCTGCCTTCAAAATTCGATCAGAAGAAGGTACCTCCGGAGACAGGAAGTGAAGCAGAATTAGAATTCGGATGTGCCTTGATGCCTTCCTGCCTTGGAATGCTGCCTCCGAAGGCAGCATTTTAGAGCTTTCAGACGTAGCCTTTGAAGCCAGAAACTGCCACCATGTTTAAATAATAATAATAATTTCAATACAGCAAAAACTCCAAGTATTACTTACAAGCAAATGGATAAATAAATATATTAATCAAAAATACAAATGTGAAATATTTATAAAAATAAAATCTTTAAAAAAAAAAGAAAATTAAAAAATAAGAATTATTAATGTTCTTTTTTTTTTTTTTCAGATAGGCCTATCTAAAGGCTATTACAGAAACGGCCTACTACAGACATTTCATGAAGTAAAAATAAAACTGCAAAATCTTCACTGTATATATTAAAGATGATTCTTATTTAAGTTAATGTGATTCAGTCAAGAACAGTGAGTTATTTTCTCTTTTTCTTTTTTTTTTGTTTGATTAACATTTATAACGTGGTCGGCGGCTGCAGGCTTACGCTGCTGTCGCTTTAAGATTTGACGCAGGGATCAAATATTTTGAAGCATCAGTATTTCTCCCAACTGTTCAGGTTTACTTAAGACAGGGGCGTCCAAAGTCCGGCCCGCGGGCCAAATGCGGCCCGTGGATGAATTTCAAATGGCCCGCAGCTTGTCTACGGAAATGTATTATATGTGGCCTGCCAAACATAATTCAAATTAAAAATTTGCAGTTTCACAATGTCAACACAAAGTGACAGCACTTGATTTTTGACCAGATGTAGCAGTAAAACGCAGCGATAACAATTTGATAACATATGCGCTGGCATTTCTTTACCGCGCACGAATACCTAAACGCACCAAAAGCGGGAGAGCGCAACCACAGATGTCGCAGTGATTTAAACTAGTTTAAAGACAGAAGAAACAGCGCTGCAACAACACGTGGAAAACAGGATAAGCATTGTGCGACAACAATGCACTTAGAATGCTTTTCAATCCACAAATCACCTACATTTACAATGGATTTACTTCAGTAACAGTAGCTGTGGTATTGTGGCAGATATGATGTTCATACCGATTATTATTAATATGGACATATACACAAACCAGACAACAATTTTGAACAGTCAGATTTTAATGTTTTTTTCCCCTCTTCTGCTCACCAAGCCTGCATTTATTTTACCCAAAATACAACAAAAGCATTAATACTGTGAAATATTATTACTATTTAAAGCTTTCTATTTGTATATATTTTAAAATGTAATTTTCTATTTACTGAACTTTCTATTTATCAAAGAAACCTGAAAAAAATTCTGCTCAACTGTTTTTAACATAATAATAATAATAATAATAATAATAATAAATGTTTTTTTTTTTTCTTTTTTGAGCAGCAAATCAGAATATTAGAATGATTTCTGAAGCATTATGTGACTGGAGTAATGATGCTAAAAATTCAGCTTTGAAATCACAGGAATAAATTACATTTTTTAAATATATTCAAATAGAAAACAGTTATTTTCAATAGTAAAAATATTTCAAAATTGTACTGTTTTTGCTGTACTTTGGATCAAATAAATGCAGGCTTGGTGAGCAGAAGAGACTTCATTAAAAATCTTTTGTCTGGTAGTGTAAAGGCCAATTGAATGTAATGTAAGAGAGTAATGAAATATAGGCCAAATATATTTTTATTTTATTATATATATAGGAGAACCATCCGGCCCCCCGATGTGTCCAGGTCATCAAATCTGGCCCCCTTTAAAAAAAAGTTTGGACACCCCTGACTTAAGACAAAACCGATTGCATTTACATGAATGATCTCCAAGACGAGCATGTGTGTATCAGTAACAGAACTTTAATAGAACTTAAGCGAAAGAGAACACGACATTCGCTCACTGACTGAGAGGCGCGTTCTGTGAGCGCACTTTGAGTGTGTGCGTACGTAAACCCGTCGGCTTTCAAATAGCCTTCTGGACAAACATGCAAATACTTTTGTGATAATGCATCGAGTCAGTGGCATTTGTCCCTGGACTTGGAATATTTTCCGAGTCTGAAATACTTGAGTCTGAGTCAAGTCCGAGTAAAAATGCAAAGTCCAAACTACTAAAAATTGTACTCGAGACCGGACTCGAGTCCGAGTACCCCAACTCTAGTTATTATTTTGTAATAAATAGTTAAATGCTTAAAACACTAACTTGAAGAGATTCATACTTGGCTAAAATTTAATTGGTAAAAATATAAAATATAAAAATTTAACCAAGAAAATGTGACTGGGACATAAATTTACATTTGATTAAAAAAAAAAAAAACTTGAGGAATTTGCCTCCTCATTTCAGAACACTGCACACCACTGATATACCATATGGGATCGTAAAGGTTGTACATGATCAAATTGCTTTGAGTCAAGCAATAGATACACTGGATCACCACTTTTTGCCAAAAGTTGGTTCTGTCCCCACCACTTTTTGAAAACCATTGAAAAAATAGGCATGCGGAAGGCTTATAACACAAAGCAAAAACATCTCCAATCTATTATTCATAAGTAAATTCATAACACAAAGTCGTAACACAAAATACATTTGCAACAGTCAGACAGGCCTAATCTATAAACCTTGTCATGCACATATCAGCATTTATAAACAATATCTGATATAATTATGTGCAATTCTGGACCATACACAATCTTTTATTGTTGGATAAAGATGAAGTAAACAGTTTAGATTATATAAACCACTGTCATGAATGAATAAATTAGATAAGCACCCAAATTACATGAAGTAATTATTAAAAAGATCTATACATTTAAGGCATAAATATAAATGTGGATGCATTGCTTTTAGAATAGACATACTTTATGTGTTAATGACACGAAAAGATTGCTTGGCTGTGAAAATTCTGCCTTAAATTGTGTTCTATTGCACAAAATGTAATGAAGTGGGGTAAAGAGCACTCTAAATATCAGCTAATTGCATTTAATATACATTTGAATTATATTTTTTATTTAATTGCAATTAAAATTTAGTTAATTCATTTAGTTAATATAGTTAATTATATTCAGGGTTGTTGTTGTTGTTTTTTGTTGTTGTTGTTGTTGTTGTTTTTTGGACTTTAAATTCCTCTGGTTTTAAACAAGCACCATGTTTTTTTTAAACCATTTATTTTTCCAAGGAATTTACAATATTCATCCCTACCTGGCAGTGGCATCATGGAGCATAAAGCACTGTAAAGTTCTCTAATCAAATGAAAGAGTAAGATGGAATTCTACTCTTCTGTCAAAAGGGGGCAGCATTTCGTTCAGCAGTCAGTGAGTCCCTTTACTAACCTGAAGAGGGCAGCATTAGACAAGTTAATCTTTGTAATGCAATACTAAAATCATGTCAGAAGATGGCAGTATTGAGTGCACAGAGAGCATCCTGTAAATTAGACTGTCTATCATACAGTACTCACCAAGGACAGCCCCTGTATGCATATGCTAAATATGAAAAATTAATTTAATAACCCCACAGGAAACAGGATTGTACCATCCAGAGGTGCATAATCCAACATGCCACCGCTTGATATTACATGACGTATGGATTCCCCGTGGAACTGCATGACCTTGACTTCCACAGGGCTAGATCGAGGTGAATGAATTGTAGATACTCGTCCTGGATGTTTTGGCATGTGCGCGTGTGCGTGACACTGTGTGCAGATCAGCCCGTGGTGTTTGCTAAATTGATTAATGGAGGTGTCACTGTCCCAATATGGCAGTGATGTCTGCACACCGAGAGAGAGGGTGATGGAAGGCCGGCCGGCAGGAAATGAGAGAGGAGAGGAGGATGAAAATGAAGGAGGGGAAATGAGAAGATGGAAAGAGAGGAAGGGAAAAGCAAGAGGGGGCACAAAAGTAGGGGGTTGTGGGAAAAGAGAGATAGGATGGCAGAGAAAAAGCAATTTAGGAGGAGGGATGGGAAGAGTAGATGATTTATGCGCTACATCTACTTAGTAAATGGTGTTTTCTCACAGTTTTTACCTGGCTGGAAACGCACTCCCAGGTTATCACATGCTTTCTGCCGTCACCTGCCTCTGCCAGCAGCCTTGATAACCTGCACAGCAGTGGCTTTACTGAACTATACGTACCTTTAAGTGTTACAGATCACATTTGTACTGTGTAATCCATAATGTGTGTCATTACTTAAGGCTGCTTTGGCCACAGACGGAAATCATTCAGTTGCAAACAATAAGCCAATCCATCTAAGAGGTCACGTGACACAAAATGCTAATGATGCTGATAGGAATTGTTCAGTTAGCAACAACACCTAGCAACCAGCTAGAACACCTTAGCAACACAGTAATGTATAATTAAATGGCTAGCAACCAGCCAAAAAACCCTAGACATTTCTAGCAACAACCGTATCACCCTAGATATACCTAGAAAACAGTCAGAAGACCCTAGCAACCAACTAGAACACCCTAGCAACACCGCAACATATGATTAAATGCCTAGCAATCAGCCAAAACCCCCAGACACTCCTAGCAACAAGAGTGATCACCTTAGATACCCTTACGAAAAAGTTTATTCAAGTGTGCTATTAGTATACTTCTTTTAAACTAAAAATATGAAAGTATACTTTCAGTATGCTTTTTGGGCCCATTCAGAAATGTGCTTTTATATACTTATAAAAATATATTACATATAATGAAATTTATAAGTCAAGTATACTTGACTTATACTTAGAAAAAGTCAGTAATAAAGTATATTTGAGCTATACTTGTGCTATGAGAATCCATGTTTTCATTGTTATACGGTAGGGGGTGCTATTACACATCTTCTGTACAGAATTTCCAAAAAAAAAAAAAAACAAGCAAAGAAGAAACCGAAACAACAGATGCTTCCATTACACCATGTAATCTAAGGTGATCATCAGACATAAAACAGCATCAAAACATAGATATGTAAAACTGTGTAACGTTATGGAATAAAATGTCGACCCATGAAGAGGTAATAATGATTGTTAAGCTTTGGGGTGTTGATCTTTATTTATGTATTATTTATGAAACTTACCCACATTCAAGTGTTTATAAAAAAACAGAATGCATGAAGCTAGAATAAAATGTTTTTGTTTACAAGCAGATACCCTGTTCTTTTCTTTCTTTTTTTTTTTTTTTTCTTTTTGTTTGATGTTTTGTATGTTCAGATATTCATATAACAAAATATATACAAATTAATACCTAAATAGGGACATAGTAGCATACTTAAAGTATAATTTAAAGTTCACTTAAAGAAAACTTACGAGTATACTTGCAGTATAAAATTACTAAACTAGTAGTTTTCTAAAACTATACTTCAAAGTGTACTAAAAATGCTACAAGTATTTAATTAGTAAACTATCAGTATACACATAAGTTCACTTTTAGTATAGTTTTGGTAAAGGTACCCAAGCAGCCAGCCAGATCACCCTACCCTTACGAAAAAGAAGTTTATTCAAGTGTGCTATTAGTATACTTCCTTTAAACTAAAAAAATAAGAAAGTATACTTTTTTAGTCTACTTTTTATGTACTTCTCAGAAATGTGCTTTATGTACTTCTCAGAAATATACTTTAATATATAAATTACATAAATATAAATTACATTTAAGTATACTTGATTTAAAAAAAAAGTCTAAATATATTTGCAGCACTGTTTTACGAGAATCCATGTTTTCATTGTTATATGGTAGGGGGCACTATTACACATCTTCTGTACAGCATTTCTAAAACACAAGCGAAGAAGAAACTGAAACAACAGATGCTTCTATAAAACTACTAAACTAGTAGTTTAGTATATATTGGAGCAATATTGAAAAACTAAATATATTTAGACTTTTTCTAAGTATAAGTCAAGTATACTTAAATGTCACTTCAAGAATATATCTGAAATACTTCTTGTATACTTCTTTGGTAAGCGTAGTCTAGTTCCTAGTTCAGCCAAAACAGCCTAGTCACATCTAGAGTAACCTAGCAATGCCTAGCAACCAGCCAAACAATCCTAGCCACCCCTAGTAAAATAGATAACCTTAGATACAGCTAGAAAACTGTCAGAACCCTCACCAAAAAGAAGTATACTTCAAGTTTATTTCATTAAGTATACTTAAGTAAAGTTCAAGAATATTATTAAGTATACTGTATGTAGTAAGTATACAAATGTCAGTGTACTAGTAGTATACTTGTAGGTGTATTTCCATACTACTTGGGACTAAATTGGCCCACTTTCTAGTATGTAAAAATATACATTTAAGTATACTTTAAGTAAAACAGTAGTAAACTTTGAGTACACAACTAGTTTTTATCTGTTTTAGTTTGTACTGCAACTATACTAAAAGTGAACTTATATGTATACTGATAGTTTAATTACTAATTATTAAGTACTAATTAAATACTTTTATTTATTTATTTTATATACATTTTTAGTACACTTTGAAGTATAGTCTTAGTAAACTACTAGTTTAGTAGATATATACTGCAAGTATACTCGTAAGTTTTTTTAAGTGAACTTTACATCATACTTTAAGTATACTACTATGTCGCTATTAGGTATTAATTTGTATATATTTTGTTATGAAAATCTGAACATACAAAATGTCAAAAGAAAGAACAGGGTATCTGTAAACAAAAACATTTTATTCTAGCTTTATGCATTCTTTTTGTACTATAAAAACTAGAACGTGGGTACGTTTCATAAATAATAATAAAAAAGAAATAACATTTTGAACAAAAAGATGAAAAAAGACTATGAATTAGATTCAGAGTGATAAACATAGATGGAGTCGATCAACACACCAAAGCTGGACAGTCATTATTACCTCTTCATAAGTCACATTTTATTCCATATCCTTACAGTTCTGGTGCTGTTTTGTGACTGATGATCATTTTAAAATCGTGTGGAAGCATCTGTTGGTTCGGTTACTTCTTCACTTGTGTTTTAGAAATTCTGTACAGAAGATATATAATAGTGCCCCCTACCATATAACAATGAAAACATGGATTCTCTGAGAACAATATTGCTCAAATATATTTAGACTTTTTCTAAGTATAAGTCAAGTATACTTAAATGTCACTTAAAGTATATTTCTGAGAAGTACATAAAAACGCATTTCTGAGAAGTACATAAAAAGTAGACTAAAAGTATAATTTCCTATTTTTGTTCAAAAGAAGTATACTAATAGCACACTTGAATAAACTTCAGAAAGACCTTGAAAAAATCAGAAGTCCTTAGCAACACCTAAATGTATAACGAAATATCTAGAAAACAGCCAAACAATCCTCACCACTCCTAGCAAAATAGATAACCTTAGATACAGCTAGAAAAGGGTCAAAAGACCCTAGCAACCAGCTAGAATACCCAAGCAATACATCAACCTGACCTCATGATGAAAACGTACCTGTGGGAACTTTTCACAAGACGTGAAATACGTAGTGCCACAAAATACATTTTGTGACATATTCAAGGTGAAATGTCCACTGAGTGTATGGTTTTTCCCCTGGAATAGATGAACATACATATGGTACGTGGGTTTTGTATGTCACCGCAGTTTTGACTTGAAATGTCCATTGAACGGCGCTATAATTGACGCTTTAAAAATAATGTACCATTTGCACTACACCTAGTATGAACAAAAGCGAATGTGACGTAAAAACGCAATCTCAAGCATGCTGTTTTAGCTTGTTTTTTGATCTGTCATCTTTCAGCTACTTAATCATGAGTCATGTTTTTCACAGGATTCATACCCAAAGATTCCACATCCTAAGTCAAATTCCATCTAAGCTGAGCTACAGAGCTAACATGTTATGTCTGGTGTTGTGCCCATTTTCGACCCCCAGACAAATTATTATCCATTCTCATTGAAATAGCTACATGATTGCTTAATCCTAACCCCACCCCTACACCTAACCTTAAACCTAACAATACTAGTGGGGTAGTAATCTGGCATGATTCAACCCTGAAAAGCGAAACATATGGAGCTGTAATCATAACTGCGTACGAAAATGACTACTGACTAAGTACTGTTTTCCCACCTCTAGTGTTCATTTCTGTTGTAAACTGCAGTGATATGTACTTATTGGTATGTAATTTGCATCTTGCGAAAAAGTTCCCACAGGTACGTTTTCGTCAAGAGATCAGGCAGCAATACATACATGTAAAAATACATCCAAAAATATAAAAACCATCCAAAAACCCCAGACAATTCCTTCAAGAAGACAGATCACCCTAGATACACATAGAAACCACTGAGGACTCCCTAGTAACAAGTCAGAACAGCCTTGTACCATCCAGAGTACTCCAGCAACACCCAACAACCTGCCAGAGGACCCTAACAATGTCTAGCAATCAAACAAAAATCCCCAACCACTCATAAGAACAAGACAGATCGCCTTTTATACATCTAGCGACCAACCAGAATACCCTAGCAACACCTAAATGTATGAATAAATGACTAGCAACCAGCCAAGAAGACCCTGGGCACTCATAGCAATGAGACATCATCCTAGATACACCTAGCAACCAGCCAGAACTCCATTGGAACCAACTAAAACACCCTAGCAACTCCTAAATGTATGAAGAAATACCTAGCAACCAGCCAAAACACCCAAACCCCTCCTAGCAATAAGATAAATCACCCTTGATACACTTAGAAACCAGCCAGAACACTCTAGTAACCAGTTAGATGTCCGTAACATGCCTAACAACAATCATAACAGCATAATGTCATATAGAACATCCTTGCAACACCTAACAGACAACTAGAACACCTTAACAATGCCTAGCAACAAGGAAACCAACTGTGGTGACTCCTTGCAAAAAGACGGACCACCCTAGATATAAACTGAAAACCAACCAGAACATCCTAACAACCAGCTAGAAAATCCTAGAAACACCCAAATGTATACATAAATGCCTAGTAACCAGACAAAACTCCTTACACACTTATAGCAAAGCTATATCACCCTAGATACATCTAGCAACCAACCAGAACACCCTAGCAACACCTTAATGCATAAATAAATGCCTAGCAACCAACCACAACATCCTAGACACTCATAGCAACAATATATAACCCTAGATACACCCCAGCCAAGCACAAATATTCGTGAACTCAGCCAAACTGGACCTAGCACTCACAAACAACTTAATGTATGCAATGGTCTTTAAATGCCTAGCAACCAGCCAGCCACAACACTATATCCTGATTACCCATAAGACAACCAGCTCACACACTCTAGCAACAATTTAATGTATGAATAAATAAAATGCCTAGCAACCAGCCACAACACTATAGATAATACATCTAGCAACCAGCCAAATGAATAAATGCACCCTAGACACTCTATAAAGGCAAATAAATATATAACCCTAGGATAACCTAACAATATATAACCCTAGATACATCTAGCAACCACCCCTCAATAATCTTGTAACACACCTAGCAACACCTTATAAAGCCTATGAATAAATGCCTAGCAACCAGGCACACAACCTAGACACTCCTAGCAAAACAATAAGGATACACCTAGTAAACCAGCCAGCCAAAACACACCTAGCATTAATGTATGAATAAAATGCCAGTAGCAACCAGCCACAACAATTCTAGACACTTCCTATATAACAATTTATCACCCTATAGATACATCTAGCAGCCACCCGAACACCTTAGCAACACCCAATACTGTATGAATAAATGCCTAGCAACCAGCCACAACATAATATCCTAGGGACACTCATAGCAACAATATATAACCTAGAGTTACTATCAAAGGGAAAAAATACACCTAGCAAGAGACCAGCAAATAACCCTAGATGTTCTAGCACCCAGTCAAAGCCCATACAATAAACACCTTAATGTACAATAAATGCCTAGCAACCAGCTAAAACACCCTAGACACTATAGTAACAATATATAACCCTAGATACATCTTAGCAAAACCACCCCTCAACAATCCTAGCAACACCTTATATATAAAAAGCCTAGTAAATTTATCAACATGGATGCATCTAGCAACCAACCAAAACATCCAGCAACAATCTTTAATGTAAGCATGCACAACCACCACAACAGACACTATAGCAACAATATATAACCCTAGATACATCTAGCAGCCAGCCAGAAACACTAGCAACATCTTAATGTGTACATAAAATGCCTAAAGCAACCAGCCACAACACCCTAGGACACTCATAGCAACAATATATAACCCTAGATACATCTAGCAGCCAGCCGAAACACCCTAGCAACATCTTATAGATAACTAGTGTACATAAAATGCCCAGCAACCAGCCACAAACAACTAGACACTCATAGCAACAATACAATAACCCCTAGATACATCTAGCAGCCAGCTTCAAACACCCCATAGCAACATCTTAATGTGTACATAAATGCCTAGCAACCAGCCACAACACCCTAGACACTCATAGCAACAATATATCACCCTAGATACATCTAGCAACCAGCCAGAACCTCCTTAGCAACACCTTCATGTATATATAAAAGCCTAGCAACAATTTATCAACATAGATGCATCTAGCAACCAACCAAAACATCCTAGCAACACCTTAATGTATGAATAAATGCCTAGCAACCAGCCACAACACCCTAGACACTCATAGCAACAATAAATAACCCTAGATACATCTAGCAGCCAGCCAAAACACCCTAGACACTCTCACAGCAACAATATATAACCCTAGATACATCTAGCAACCACCCTGAACACCCTAGCAACACCTTCATGTATATATAAAAGCCTAGCAACAATTTATCAACATGGATGCATCTAGCAACCAACCAAAACATCCTAGCAACACCTTAATGTATGAATAAATGCCTAGCAACCAGCCACAACACCCTAGACACTCATAGCAACAATAAATAACCCTAGATACATCTAGCAGCCAGCCAAAACACCCTAGCAACATCTTAATGTGTACATAAATGCCTAGCAACCACCCACAACACCCTAGACACTCATAGCAACAATATATAACTCTAGATAATATCCAAAACCAGCCAGAACCTCCTTAGCAACACCTTAATGTATAAATAAATGCCTAGCAACCAGCCTACAACACTCCTAGACACTCATAGCAACAATTTATCACCATAGATGCATCTAGCAACCAACCAAAACATCCTAGCAACACTTTAATGTATGAATAAATGCCTAGCAACCAGCAACAACACCTAGACACTCATAGCAACAATAAATAACCCTAGATACATCTAGCAGCCAGCCAAAACACCCTAGCAACATCTTAATGTGTACATAAATGCCTAGCAACCACCCACAACACCCTAGACACTCATAGCAACAATATATAACCCTAGATACATCTAGCAACCAGCCAGAACCTCCTTAGCAACACCTTAATGTATAAATAAATGCCTAGCAACCAGCCACAACACCCTAGACACTCATAGCAACAATTTATCACCATAGATGCATCTAGCAACCAACCAAAACATCCTAGCAACACTTTAATGTATGAATAAATGCCTAGCAACCAGCCACAACACTCTAGACACTCATAGCAACAATTTATCACCATAGATGCATCTAGCAACCAACCAAAACACCCTAGCAACACCTTAATGTATAAATGAATGCCTTGCAACCAGCTAGAACACCGTAGCATCCATTCAGGACCATATAACCTCAATATATTTTTACTTTGATATCACACAGATATATATATTTGCAAATGTAAAAAATAAATGTGGTTAGATAGGTGGTTGTTAGGTGTTCTGTGTGGTTGCTAGGGCATGGCTTAGTGGTTGCTAAGGTGTTCTCGTGGTTGCTAATTGCTTGCTCGCTAACCCAAGTCAAATAAGTCCATCTCTCCTACAATATTCAAGTATCTAGTTAAGGCTTTGGTCCCTTTCAATGCAAGTCTTTTTCATCTTCACCATCCACAAAGCAAAAATCGAAGTCTGCTCCTTTAGAAAAGTAATAGCCTCTCCCCAACTGGTCCCTTAATTTGAGATATCTTTTAGTATCATTTAGCAGCAGGATGAGTTAAACATTAAACCTTAATACTTAAGGGTTTGCTGAAATCACTAACCCTAAGTATGAGCTATAATTATAGAGATGCTTGCTTTAACAAGGATGACTAACAAGGCACTTATAGATCCAACAATGACAATGTACTGCATCAGACTGGAGGAAGTATTGAAAGTTCTGAGATTAAATGCACCGTCTGGTCATTTAAAAGGAACAGGCACTGTCTGTGTATATCATTAGGCTTTAGTGGGTGAGACAGGATGATGTGGTGTATTGACTGATGAAATAGGTGGCTAAGAATGAGAGTAATGAAGGCTTGGTGTTTGTTATGGCTTTTAGTCATTAGACAAGCGCACTGCTGCCTCTCCAGAGAGAGGACTTTAGGAGATGCTGCTGTTCAATATTGTTGAGAATGAAGCTCTGTGATTGGTCTACTCTCAACGTTCAGCATGCCGCATTAGAGGATTTTAATTAAGAGAGGATGCACACAGCGCCGGTGTGATCTTGCTCTCTCTCTCTTTCTCCACCTATCGATGGAGCTCACAGCATGTAAAAGGTCATCACATGAAAGCATTTCAGTGTCCGTGCGAATGAAAGCATCATGCTTGTCAGAGTAGGTTTTAATTCATCCTGTGTACGTGTTTCTATGCACCTTTGAATGTCTGGTTTGTGCTGCGATTCTCTCAGTGTGTGATAATTTCACGGGTAGCCAAGAAAAAGGTCTCCCTTTGGATCGATTTCCCCAATGGCATTTACATGACATTCGCAGTGCCCACTCAAACCTGGAACCGGTTTCTGCATCCGTGGACCTAATCTCATTCTCAACAGAAGTCTATGAAATCCGTGTGCATTCGGGCGGGAGAATGAGACCGTAGAGAATAAACAAGGGTTAGCTTGAGCTCTCCTCATTTTCTGAGTCCCGTTTTATTTAAAAGTGTCAATAAATTATTCAGGAGCAATCACAGAATGTTACAACCTGGAATTGCAGAAGTGGCCTGCACCTACAGCAGTGTGTCAAAAAACCTCCTGTCTGCTATTTTCTTGTCCATGTTACCCAATCCCTGCACCTGCCACCGCACACATCACCAAAATACAACACAACCACAGCTACTGATATGTCACATACGTTGAGACACCTGCCACGTTGACTTCGTGAAAATGACACATCTGTAACACCTACCGAGTGACGTCTAACACGATGCAACACTCATCGCAGCTGCTTCCCCTAGGACAGCACACTCAGTATCTCATATACCATATTGGATTTTAAACCCTGGGTTATCATGCTCCATGTTGCACACTGTTCAAGCCTTGGGTTAGTAATTAAAGCTGAAATGGGTAATTTTTTGGATGTTTAAATGCTTTTTTCTCTTTTAGATTTATATACTGGTATATGAGTCTATATGTTGATTTATTCATCATATATATACAACAGTTCTTTCTGGTCCTCGAATCTGATTGGCTGAGAGTAGTGTGATATTCTAGTGATATCGTAACTCCAACCGTTTCACCATTTGTATCACTCTGCTTGCAGTATTTCTCACAGAGTGTCATGGCGGATGCCCAGATCCACTATATTTTGTAAATAATGCTGTTTTTGTGTCACAAAAGAGAGTTTTAAGAGTTTTAGGCAAATATGCGGTTTGTTCAGAAAGATAACATCTATTTGAATATTTTCTTCAGCGTTTTCGGAGATGTGAGCACCAGGGCGTGAGCAGCCGTTCAGCACTCATGAACCCGCCTAGAGCAGCCTCACCTTGGCCAGATCTTCTGGAATTTGACGCTTGCTCTGATGTCTCTATAGTGGTTAAACATGAGATATAATTTGTTTTGGGTAAATCTAACAGGCAGTGTTTGGTCTCATTAATCTAATATTTGTTCCAGACAATTCTCATCACATTAGATTTTAAGTAATTTTAATGCTGTATGTCAGAGCGCTGCCTTTGTACTTTTGACTGAATTACCTATCAACTTTTATGATGGCTGTTGTTGTTTATTAAATGTTATTATTCAATAAATCATATTTTATATAAATTATAGTAGTATTTAATAATAGCATTTAGTATTGGGTAACGCGTGTCGCCATCTAGACTGTTTTTGTGAGTGAGTCAGCAGTAAAGACTTTAATATTGAAAGAGACTGAAAAAGGGATGTAAACAAGAAGGTTATTTTTATTTTTTAAGGTCCACTGCAGTGCTTTGAAAAATGCAGCTTTATTCAATGTGTTGATTAATTTCAACCGAAACAAGAAGACAGGGCGGGACATATCCAGCAGTCCCACCCCCTTTTTAAAATAGCCAATAGCATTTTGTTTATATTACAGCTTGGGCTTTCACAGCGTATGACAGCCACAGTCTCATCCATATCACATTATCTATTTATAAAATGGCATTCTGTGAAGAATTTAAATGTGTCCAATACATTTTGTGGTCTGTGCTAAATCGTGCATATGATCCACTCCGTGCTATCGTGTCTCTGGACCGGAGCAGGCTGTGTGCGGCAGTTTGTGTGACACAAAGCGAAACCAGACTTCATTCGCCCCAACAGAATGCATATTTACACTGTCTGAATCAATTCCATTCTCCTATACAGTGCACTACATGCCATTCACCTTGCAGAAAATACTAATTCTGTAAACAAGAGACCAATTTCAGCCACAGCTTCAGCGATAGTTTAGGGGGCAGGACACTTTGAATTCTAGAGAGCATTTGACTGGACAAAAAGTTTGATGAGAAGCTGAAGTGCAGGGTGATGTCATCAAATTAGAAGTTAGAGAATGTACGTTTTGAATGGTTATATCTTCAAATGCAAATTGTGTCATTGTTTTAGAGCACGCTAGCTTACAGATAATCTTAAAGTTAACATATTCATACTAAAAGCTAAAAAACTTCAATTTTGATTTCACTGGGACTTTAACAACACCTTGTATGATGCAGCCAACAAATGCACTGAGCAGCGCTGTCATCGGAATCACCCTTAACAGATGAAAGGATAGTACGACTAAGATATCGCTTTCCTCAGTGGACAAATTTTTTATTGTGAATATGAGATTGAGCTGAAAAATAAATGCTGTATAAGATGCAGGTAATCACACTGGCTCACTCCATTTCCCTCATAATATTGTACATAATACAGTAAGCTTTTAGCACACTAATACAATGAGTTTACTAAATAAGCTTTCAATGTTACTAGTTCTAAAGTGGCATTTTCTATTTAGTAACAGAGGCTTGAGTTCAGCTATTAAACTGTCAAACTGAGATTTGAATCTGTGGCGGAAGGAAGTAGTTCTGCACAAAAGAGGATTTTTAAAGACACATTGTTTTTGTTTCTTATGTATTTACTCACTCGTGCCATCGAACTATTGTATAAATGCAATATTACACTCATAGCCGTGTCATACTGCGTTCATGTAAAACTGAAGACTGGAGTAATGACACTAAAATTTCAGTTTTGCGTAATGGGATTAATTTCTATTTTAAAATATATTACAAAGAAAACAGATATCTTAAATTGCAATAATATTTTATACTGTATCATATACATATATCCCTTTTTTGTATGCATCAAATAAATGTTTTTAATCATTTAAAAAATCATACTGACTCTAAATATTTGAACGTTCTAAGTCCACGTTGAAAATCTGTAAATTAGAATTTAATTCAAACCTGGAAATAAACAGTTTAAGATTTTGAATTATTTAAAAAACACACACACACAAAATGAATGAGATATTTAAGATAACTTTCCTCTCATATTATTATGCTGAATTCGTAGTGAAAAAAGTAAAGAAAAAGGCAGAATATAAGCATTTTCCACTTTGAGTGGTCTCGTTTTGACCCCACTTTATATAATAGCTCTGTCTTAATCCCTTTTAAATCCTTAGATAACATTTTCAGTGCTATTCATTGCCGAATCTAAACACAGTCGACTGTCTGTCACTAAACAACCCTACAGTAACATTCTACCAGTGTCGTTCCATCCTGTACACTACATTTAAAGCAATTATATCCAAATTAGTGTGAATTTCTGGTTAACACAGGGTTAAAAGTGACCCTAACCTGAGGTCCAAAAATACCCAGGGTTAGACATAGGACAAAATCCTGAAATCAGATCCACTCACCTCCACATGTCGGCATGAACGATAGTGATGATCCCAGACTGCGTGTTGGAAAGGCGGCAGTGGCCTGAAAGTGATGTGGTGAAGCCGGCATCATCGTCTCTGTGATTTGTCAGCGTCTCCTTTGACCTCCATCATGCTAGCTGATCATCGGCACCGCCTAGGTTAAGTGGCTCACCTGTGGGCAGCGTTTGAGAGAAATGATCCACATAGCATCCTAATCCTCCAGACCAGCTCAGCTGCCGGCACCCCCCCCCCTTCCTCTTTTCTTCTCTACGTATCCCACTCACACTTTCTCTATTACCCTGTCAAGCTCTTGTGTATGTTTAATAATGTGACCACTGATTTGAATACAAGTATTCTCTGCCCCCGAAGGCTATTTGAAAATAATGACTTGTACAATGCCGATCGCGTGGCCGCAAGAGAAAAGATTGCATTAAACGTGGCGTTAGCAGGTTTACAATGTAATTTATGTGCATTTCCTTTCCCAATTATCCCTGGTGCATGTTTGCAATAGAACCAATGAGAGGACTTTCTTCATAACACGCTGCATGCTTCACGCATCCACTCGCTTGAGAGGTGAAGATGCTGATGCAATCACATCTAACTTGTTACATGGTTTATCAATGTCTACCCTCCCTCGGATTCTCGCTTTCCCTTTGGAGACCCTGAAAATACCTCGGCATCAATCCCGCTTATTCCCTTTCTGCCTATTCATCGAAGGTGCAAAAACACAAGGGTTCTCGAACAATGAAACGAGCGCTCCAATGACAAGCGCATCATAAGAGATGGACCATAAACATGAGGGATGGCGGAGCCAGGAATAGCAGAGAGGGTCCAACTCTACCCGTAAAGCCAGGGAGATTAGAGTGTGTTTTACTGAAGCATGGCAGATCACATTAACGCTACTACATCCAGCCAAATGAGAAGTAGTAGGAGGAGATAAAGGGGCAGGTAGGGTGAAAAGTATAGGAATAAATGATGGCCGCAGAGGTGAAACTTCGGAGAGATGGAGATAGCAGCAATGACACTTATGAGATCAGAAATTTTGGCAACTGATTGGGCCACTTCATGTGTAATTTTAAATCTGATATACACTACCATTTAAAGAGCCGGTCATATGGGTTTTCAAAGGTTTTGCAGCTTGCAAAGCTGTTAATTAAAAAAGTGCATGATAAATAGATATTTTCTCTCAAAAGAAAGAGTCGACTCTGAACCACCTTAACGAATCACCATATTTTCGAATCTTCTGCCTGTTACTAATATACGTCACTAGGTAACACATTTGCATAATCCCCCACCAGCCCACAAAATACAAACAGTCTGTGTTTACTGTGTTTACATTATGTCGAGTAGATGCTGTGTTCTGTAGCAAGTTTGTTTTGTTTTCATTGCCAAAAGATGATGATCTGAACAATCAGTGGTTAAAATTAACTTTTTACATGATACCACAGCAATACAATTCATACCACATACAAAGCTTAAACTTACCACAGAGAAACGTCCTGATCATGCCGTGCTTGTGATAGAGTTTCCGGTTGAGCGACTGCATTGTTGTTTTGTTTTGTTTTTTTGCCTTTTTTTAAACTTTATAGACCAATTTCAAGTAGACATCACAGTTACGTCTCTTGCAGCTGCGGCACATAGTGCTTGCAGAAAAACACTGGTAACAAGTAGAGAGAAACAGGAAAAATAAGAGATAAATGTATTGTTGTGCCTTTGGATGTCAGATTTGGAATACAAATCATTTTTCTTGAATACTGTCATCAAAACTGCCATTTGAAGCTAAACGCAGACGTTTAAACAGACAGACTATAGGTGAAACCTGCTATGATTACTCTATTTTTAAAGCATAAATATGCTTTAAACAATAGGTCTATATAATGTTCACATACGCAGTTCATAGGCGACATATTATATTCACATATTTTGACTCGCAAACGCAAGTTTATATTGTGTATTTCAGACTTTAAAACTCGATTTAACTCAACAAAAGTGTCTCCAAAGGGAAAAACAAAATTTTGGAATATAAACTCAAATGTAACTTTTTTATTTTTTTATTCCATGGATTCCATTGATTGCCACTTGAAAACTGTCATTTTCTGCAACCAGATAGGCTCACTGTTTGCAAACAGTAAATTGGTCTATAGCATCTTTGTAACCCTCTGGAGCAAAACATTAACAGTGTTGAGAAGGTTACTTTGGAAATGTAATAGGTTACAGATTACAAGTTACTCTATTTAAAATTTAATAAGTAGTGTAACTTTTCAATTACTTTATAAAAGTAATGTAACTTATTACATTTGATTACTTTTTGATTACTTTTCTAAATTTCTAATATTTTCAACTGTTTAAAATATTTAAACCAGGCAGAGATTACCTTACAGTACCACTCAACACTAATAACTGTCAGACTTTAAAAGCACTTGAATTAAGATTATAATAAGTATGGGATAATATACATCTTTATTTTGCAATAACAACTGGCTGGATGTACATTATCCAACTTATAACACAGCTGCTTGCCACAAAAGTAAATATTTAGACATGAAACACTGATCTGAGTTGAAATATTTAAACGCAAAGCTTCCATGAAGAAATCAGTTGCTAGCAAGTGGCAGAAGTGACAGAATTAAGAAATTGTACACATAATATTGAATTGTTAATACTAGTTTTAATATTTTAGTAGCTAACCAAATGCAAAGCTTCCATCAAGAAGAACTATCAAGCGTATAGCGCCGACTTATGATGAGTCTAATGAGTCCAGATGAGTCTGAAGGAATAACATACCTTGGAATGTCATGACTGACCAATCAGAATGAAGCATTCCACAGAGCCGTGTAATAATTTAATTTAAATCACAGCCACATAAATTCAGACTTAACACCTCTTATTTACTTTGAGATCATTCTGAGGTTAAATACAGATTTGAAATCATAACAAGAAATAGTTATATAGCTATGATACTGGTTTTGAAATTGAATGTTTACATAAATATGACAGGGAAAAAAAAAAGTATATGCTTAAACCCAAATAGGAAATAAAACATTTAAGAATAAGCAATAAGGTTCTATCTGCATTCTGAGCATTCTTCTTCATTCTATCTGCATTCTATCTGCATTCTTGAGCTTCAAAGTTTTTGCATTCCACAGACTTCTGTAGATAGAACCATTTTTTTCTAAAAAAAAAAGGCCCAAAATGTACACAGCTTACAAAAGAAACATCACAAAATGTAAATAAGTTGTCACTGAATAAGAATATGTAAATAACTATGTAAATTTTGACAAAAAAATGTCAGATAGAGCCATATAATTCTAAGGCGACAATGTGTCCTATTCTGTGTCCTAAACTCCTGAAACATTGGTGTCTCATTTTAGAGCAGGCACAATGCAATTTTGCATTCAGCAAAATGAACAAATCTTTTTCCGAGTCATTTCGTTCATTTTAGCAAAATAACCATCACGTGACAGCCCCATAAGATGAACGAACGACTTGAAAAACCCAAAGACTCAAAACTCTATTCCAGTACAGAACCTAATAGGATGTTGCATATGCGCGACTGAACGAATCACTCCCCGAGACGACTCGTTCTTCCCGAGTGACATCGAATCGTTCAAGAACGGCCCATGAACGTGCATCCCAGAGCCTGTGCTACACAAGCTTTTGTGCTTAAAAAGTATACAAATTTTTTACAAAACACCTGCATTGCTTACATCTGCTTGAGCATGGAGAAAATGGCGGACAGCGCATAACTGGCTGAGGTTGGAAACACGCTTATACTCTACAGTCTATCAGCAGCTGTGGGCGGGGCTTGAGCAGTATGACATCATATTTCTCAGAAAATCATTACAGCTTGATAAATAAGACTGTTTAGGTTCACTGAGGATGTTTCTCATTGTAGGGTTCTTATGTCCACACACTGCTAATGTGCAAGCACCATTTATATGCAAAAACCGTGTAAAAGTGAAAAAAAAAAAACTTTTAAGTGGTAGTGATATCTGACATCTGGTTGCACTGACCTACATGCAACTGGGTTTGATTTCTTCTTTAATTCTTTGTTTCTTAGCTCTGTTCATTGAGGTCATTTCGGCATTTACAGGGATTAGTGATTAGTCGAATTGGAAATGTCTGCTTTTCTCTTGCTACCCACGAAAACATTTAAAACGCTTGCTGTTTTTTGACAAATAGGGATGTGTGGAAGCTTAATTTCCATCCAAATCCACATCTGTGAATTTAAAAGTAGGAATGATTCCAAAAGTCATCCTTTTCAAATTACACTGTGCTATAATGTGTAATTGTAATAATGTGCATTTTTTTGTAAAATTAAAACTAGTGTGACAGAAATGTGAAAGGGGGCCGTTGAATATTAATGCCAGCAACATGTATGCAGTAAAATTGCTATACATTTATATGTGACCCTGGACCACAAAACCAGTCTTAAGTAGCATGGGTATATTTGTGGCAATGGCCAAAAATACATTGTATGGGCCATTTCTTTTATGCCAAAAATCATCAAGTAAATATCATGTTCCATGAAGATATTTAGTAAATTTCCTACAGTCAAAACTTTAATTAAGTAATATGCATTGCTAACAACTTAATTTGGACAACTTTAAAGGTGATTTTCTCAATATTTTGATTTTTTTTAGCACCCTCAGATTCCAAATTTTCAAATAGTTGTATCTTGGTCAAATATTGTTCTATCCTAACAAACATGCATCACTGGAAAGCTTATTTGTTCAGGTTTCATATGATGTATAAATCTCATATGAAAAATTCATATGATGTATAAATTTTAAAAAAACTGACCGTTGTGACTGGTTTTGTGGTCCAGGGTGACATATGTATAAAAAAATATCATTATTTAACTTGTAAGACTGATGACCATTCACATTATTGTGTTGTTCTGTATAATGACTGACAGAACTCATTCTCACTCATGAATTAATTGTCTTCTGAATGTGTACATTTGATTGTAAATTAATTTACAGACTTAACCCTGAGAAACAATTATCATCTGAATAGTGCTATTGTTACATGGCAGAGTCAAGGTACTGAATGTGTGGGAGTTCTGTGTGATTGATATGAAATACTGAAGTACGTAATTTACATATTAACCTTTCTTGTAGCCATTCGGTCTGTTTGGTTTTATTATAAGCTTTATGTGCAGCCAAACTCTCCTTTTTGGAGACAAAACCACAATTTATGGCCTGGTATAGATCAATTTGGTGAGGTTTTAGCAGTTTTATGGGGTGTTATTTACTAGTTGATAATGTAAATGTAAACAGACATTGTGCATTAGGCCTTGCAGTGTAAATGGAGCCAAATCCAAAACCAGAAGGAGGAGGTGGAGTAGGCAGTTACTGAAGACAGTTTGGACATCAATTAAATTCTGTAAACCACATAGTTTAATCTAGCAGGCATGCACGTCAAGTAGTTTTATTGTCATTCCTCCCATTACGGAGTGAGTGTAGAAAAAGAATGCAAAATAGCTCCACTGCAACCACAGCGTACAGCGCAACAAAGGCGACGGCCGTGACAACTGACAGCAAAGGAGCACTGGAATATTTTCTCAGCAAGACTTAAAAGGCGTCGTCGGAAATTGCCGTTACCTGCTGTCCACTATGTAGCGTGTTTCCGATGCAAATAGTGGAACTGCGTAATTACACTCTGATAGGGCAACTGCGTGCATTTGAATGAACCGAACAGACTGAGCTCAACAGTAATTTCTAAGAACCACACGCTTTAGAGCACACCGCTTTTTGGCGCGTTTTAGCCAGGAGCGTTAACCGTCAGTGGGCTAGCAGAGGATTTAGAAGGACAGACGTTCAAAACAGCAGGTGTGTTATTAAGCAGCGCCTGGTCATATTTCACACTCCAATTCAGCAGAGCAGCCGGGAGCTGCGGTTGCGGCTCGCTCACTGTGCCGCAATCCCGGCATGGATAGATTCTTCCGTCGCTTTGTTATCAAAGCGACAAACACAGACACGGTTTAAAACTTCTCTGTCGTGGAAGAGCTTGGCGATCGGCGCTTTTTCCTCCACGTTTGATCGTGTCTCCTCAGTCATTGTGACGGCTGAGTGATCTGTCTCCTAATATTTTCCGATTCATTTACTTCTGAGAGGCCTGGGGAACGGTCGACGATGCAATTCTCAACTCTGGTATTTAGCGGTAAATGAAATTTGGTATCAAATCTAACAGATCTGTTTGGAGAACGCACTCCGCAGTGGACAAATACAAGGATTACTGGGGCGATGAGAGCAAAGTCTTTGGCTGGATGCTGAGATCGCACCCCAGACCGTATGTAGGGGATTGGATATTTATTTACTCAAAGTCATGCGTTATTTGCATCTCTGGTTTTGATTCTCCTCCGCATATTGAGTCGACCTTTTTCGTTATTGAATTATGCCTTGTGGAAAATAACAGCAGTTTGTCCTTTGTGCACTTCAGAGAACGTGATGCATATCAGTGGTGCCTTACAACTGCCTGCCTGCTTTCATGTGTTCGGTGACCTGGCAACCTCAAGAACCAATCAAGCTGCCCAGCTGTGACCTGGCAACCAGAACGGCCAATCACGGCGTCCCGCTGTGACCTTGCAGCCGTGGCGTGGCTCGGCGACTTGCACAACCATGATCATTAGCCGGCAACCACCTGTCACTTCGTTTATTTCCACTTGTCTGTGGAGGTCAAAGAATCGATTGTAATTGCAGAGGATGTCTTTCTTCGTAAAATGATAGTCTCTCTTACAAATTTGATGTCGATGGGGTGTCATTTTCTTCGACAAGATGTGTCTTGATGGTGGGTTACAGCACAGCTCATTTATCTGCTTCTGTACTAGGACCTTGTGGTACATTCTGACATTTCCTCACAATTTAATGACCAAATATACCCTGGCAGTTGATTTTATGTGTTTTCTGGACAAGATAATAATAAACACTCTTGTACAGGTGTATTTTATAATTTGTGAATGTTTTGGCAGCTGTATGCCATAATGAGCACATTCCCCAACTTTATGGCCCAGTATGAAATGTTGCACAAATGCAAACCAGTCTCTTCCATTAAGACCCTGCAACTCAATCCTGTAATTAAAGCTAGGTTGTAATTCCAAGCCCCAGGCATATTAGTAATGTGAGTTAAATGGCTGTGGAGCTGCTGCCCTTCACTGAAGGAATGTTGTCAGATTTCTCTGGTAAGAGAAGCCAGATTCACTGCAGTAATGGGAATGAACACAAGTGGATGTTCAACCGTGGGTTTTAAGTACAGTTGTGTGTTGAGAATCGTTTCTTGCTCCAATTTTTTATTTATTTATTTTTTTTACAGAATTACCAGGGTAGTCTAATTACATGAATGACTCTCACAAGGCGGTTATTTTTAGTCAATCAAAACCATACAGCAAAACCAGAGTCATCCAACTATCAAACGAATGGCTCTAATGAGTCAGGTTGTTTTAATGAATCTACAACATACAGGTCAACCATTGTTGCCCATTGTTGGTACAGTCTAATTCCTGAACAAATTAGCCTGTTCTTTTCGCTGATTCGAAAGCATACAGTACAACTGGTATAGTCTAACTGTCTAATGAATGTTTGTAAATTAGTTCTTTTAGTGAATTTAAAACATGCAAGGTAAAGTCCAATTCTTGATAGAATGACTCTTATGAATCAGTTATGAATTAAAAACATACAGTGCAAACTGTGTAGTCCAACTGCCAAACAAATGAGCCATTTAAGTGAATCAGAAACATACATCACAATCAGTGTAGTCTGATTCCTGAACGAATGACTCTAGTAAGCCAGCTATTAACTAAAAACATGCAGCACGACCGATGTAGTCTGATTAAAAAGAGTCATGCTGTGTCTCAGTGTGCTTGCTTATACTACACTCTTAAAGTATGTACTCTTTTGGGGAAGAAAATGTAGTTTTTGTAGTAGCAGAAGAGTAGGCAAGCTTTGGGACATACTATCACATCACACAACTTTTGCATCAGTACACGCACCCTGTCACTGTAAACTGGCCTGTCAATCATCTTGTCACAGTTGACATCCTTCACATTTCATTTCATTTAACTTCCTACCATATTGGAGAGAAAAGAAGTAGCATGTTGATCTGCCAGTCGAGGGTCTTTTATTCTGAAAACTCTGCTCATATTTTCTGCCTAATGATACATTTAGAAGTAAAAATGACCAAACGGATTTTTATAAAAGTTCACATTGCTGTTGCAGATGAAATATAACAGAGATAACATTAAATAAATATATTTTTTACCAGGTTAAATGTTGATTATTAGTGACTCAAACCTCCGGTGGCCGAGAAGTGCAAAACAAATCACAATTCTGAAAACAAAATAACAAATTACAAACGCGAACGCAAATCTAAAAAACAAAATAACAATTCAGAAAAAACAACAGCAATTCCGAAAACAATATAACAAATCAGAAAACAAAATAAGTCAGAAAACACAACGACAAATCAGACAAACCAGAAAAGGTAGGTATAGTCTGAGACAGCGCCATTAGTTTGAGAATAGTCTGATTCGTGAACGAATGACTCTATAAGCCAGTTATTAACTAAAAACATGCAGCACAACTGATGTAGTCTGATTCAAAAGAGTCATGCTGTGTCTCAGTGTGCTTGCTTATACTACACTCTTAAAGTATGTACTCTTTTGGGGAAGAAAATGTAGTTTTAGTAGTAGCAGAAGAGTAGGCAAGCTTTGGGACATACTATCACATCACACAACTTTGTCTTTTGCATCAGTACACGCACCCTGTCACTGTAAACTGGCCTGTCAATCATCTTGTCACAGCTGACATCCTTCGCATTTCATTTAATTTAACTTCCTACCATATTGGTGAGAAAAGAAGTAGCATGTTGATCTGCCAGTCGAGGGTCTTTTACCCTGAAAACTATATTCTCTGCCTAATGATACATTTAAAAGTAAAAATGACCAAACGGATGTTTATAAAAGTTCACATTGCTGTTGCAGATGAAATATAACACAGATAACATTAAATATATTTTTTACCAGGTTAAATGTTAATTATTCGAAAAATCGAAAAATCAAATTCGAAAACAAAATAACAAGTCAGAAAACACAACGACAAATCAGACAAACCAGAAAAGGCAGGTATAGTCTGAAACAGCGCCATTGGTTTGAGAATAGATTACTGCTGGACGAGACATCTGTCAGTCAAGGTATACAAGAAGAACAGCAGAGTCGTGAAAGTTTGGAGATGGTCTTAAAGTAGCTCAGTTTACACTAATGCAAGTGTGTTTCTAATACAGCCACTATGGGAGTAAATTGTAAGTAAAATCCTACAGAGAATCCATTTGGATTATAGCCGTTTTCTGCTTTTGAACTACATGTTTTACTGCTGTTGGATATAACTCAATATAACTCAATATTGTATTTATATTCCCCTCTTTTCATTCCCAGTTGCTCAAATAGCAAAAGAAATGCGCAACGAGTGTTGAAAAAAAAAGATAGAGAGATAGGCTACTGATAAAGGCAGTCAGAAGAGAACTATGCCAAATTTACCGTCACTCCCAAAACCGCTGTATTAGAAACACCTTCGCATTAGCGTTAACTAGTTTTTTGTATTCTGATTCAAGGGTAATATAATACAGAGTACAGTGTTGTAAATGTACATGTATATTTTATTTCATAGTAAGGCAATTCATACAATACATTTAAACTGAGCTACTTTAAGACCATCTCTGAACTTTCACAACTCTGCTGTTCTTCTTGTATACCTTGATTGAGAGATGTCTTGTCCAGTCAGCGGTAATCTATTCTCAAACCAGTGGCGCTGTCTCAAAATATTCCTACCTTTTCCAGTTTATCTGATTTGTTGTTGTGTTTTCTGACTTGTTATTTTGTTTTCAAATTTGTCATTGTGTTTTCTAATTTGTTTTAATGTTATCGGAATTGCTGTTGAGTTTTCTGATTTGTTATTTTGTTTTTTAGATTTGTGTTCACGTTTGTAATTTGTTATTTTGTTTTCAGAATTGTGATTTGTTTTGCACTTCTTGGCCACCGTACAAACCACTTTTTCTAACCATCTACAACTAACCACAGGTCGTGCACATCTGCTATGTTTGTAGTTTTTAACACACTTTATTCACATTTATTCGTGAACATTGGGACACAGGGTCAGTTCTTGTTTTACTCTTGAACAAATGGCTCCTGAACGACTCAGTCTTATAAGTTGGTTGGTTTTAGAGAATCAGCATTCACTCAGTGTTTCCAGAGTCCATAATGAATGGCTGTGTCAAGCCAGCTCTACCTAAAGCACAACCAATGTGGTCCGATTCTTGAAATGATTTTAATGGGTTGGTTCTGTCTAGTGAATCAAAAACAGCTTCATATCAAATACAACTACTGAGAGACTTAAATCAGTGTAGCTGTTAACTAGTTGTTAATGTGATACACTTTATGCATTATGCATATCAGTAGTATTTAATGAATCGTTACTTTTTTTTTTTTTTGGTATTTTCTTTTAAAATATAGCAAACCAGTTACTGGATTCTATGTATTCCTTGGCTTTAACAAGACATTAAAAAGTCATAAAAATACTTCACAATCAATTGGAAGTTTGAATGGCACTTTTTACCCCAAAATATTCATTCATTAAAGGTATCAAATGAATCATTAATGGAACTATTTGGGAATCAGAAGCGTAACCAGAAACATTTAATTAATTACACTGCCCATCTGTAGTTTTAAGGTTCAGAGAACAGAAACACAACGACAGAAATTTAGATAATTTCTTCAAACCTTTCGTGATTTAGGTTTTAGATTCACTAAAAAGAGCTGGCTCATAAGAGTCAGTGTAGTCTGATTCCTGAACAAAAGAGCAGGTTCTTTTCGTTCTTTTCACCAGTCTGTTTGTCTAATGAATGTTTCTTTTTAGTGAATTAAAAACATACAATGTAAAGTCTTATAAGCCAGTTATGAGTTAAAAACATAAAGTGCAACCTGTGTAGTCCAATTCCAAAACAAATGAACCAGTTCATTCAAATGATTCAGAAACATACTTAACAATCAGTGTAGTCTGATTCCTGAACTAATGACTCTAGTGAACCAGTTATTAACCATAAAAATGCAGCACGACCAGTCTAGTCTGATTCCTACATAAATGACTCCAATGAGTCAGTTCTTGTCTTACTCTCAAACAAATGGCTTCTGAATGAATCAGTCTTATAAGTTGCTTGGTTTCAGAGAATCAACATACAGTGTAATGGCTCTTACAAGCTGGTTATTTTTGTAAGTCTAAATACTAAAGCACAACCAGTGTGGTCCAGTTCCTAAAATGACTCTGATGAGTTGGCTCTGTCTAGTGAATCAAACACAGCTTCACATTAAATACAGCTTACAACTTACTAAGACACTTACATCAGTGTAACCACTGACTTATTGTTAATGTGATACACCTTATGCATTGTATATAGTATTGTTTTCAATGTAGCAAACTAGTTATTGGATTGCATTTACTTTGTGCCTTTAACAAGACATTAAAAAGTCCTAAAAATTCTTCACAAGAATTGTTTTAGATTTTGCATCAATTGGAAATGAAATGGCAGCCCCAAAAAAAAAAAAAAAAATATTCAATCATTAAAAGTATTAAACGAATCATTAATGAGACCATTTAGGAATCAGAAGTGTAACCAGAAACATTTAATTCATTACAATTCCCATCTGTAGTTTTAAAGTTCAGAGAACAGGAACACAATGACAGAGATTTAGATCATTCCTCGAACAACCGGTTGTGCTTTATGTTTTAGATGCACTAAAAAGAGCTGGCTCATTAGAGACAGTGTAGTCTGATTTCTGAACAAATGAGCAGGTTCTTTTTATTGATTCAAAAGCATACAGTACAACTGATGTAGTCTGTTTGTTTAATGAATGTATTCATTATGTATGAATGACTCTAAAGAGTCAGTTCTTGTCTTACTCTCGAACAAATGGCTCCTGAACGACTCAGTCTTATAAACTGCTTAGTTTTGAATAAGCATTCACTCAAACAGTGATTTCAGAGTCCAGAATAAATGGTTGTTTCAAGCCAGCTCTTTTTATGAGTCTACCTAAAGCACAACCAGTGTGGTCCGATTCCTGAAATGACTTTAATGAATTGGTTCTGTCTAGTAAATTAAACACAAACTGAGATGCTTAAATCTACCACATTTTAATATTACCACATTTTTTGTTTGTTTAGTATTGTTGTTCAATATAGCAAACCAGTTATTGGATTGAACAAGACGTTAAAAAGTCCTATAAAAATACTTCACAAGAATCTTTTTAAATTTGGCATCAATTGGAAATGAAATAACACCTTTTCCCTAAAAATATTCATTCACTAAAAATCATTAATGGAACAATTTAGGAATCAGAAAGCATAACCAGAAACCTTTAATTCATTACACTTCCCATCTGTAGTTTTAAGGTTCAAAGAGCAGTTATTTTTAGTTAAAGACATACACCATAAAGTCCAATTTATGAAAGTATGACTCTTATGAGCCAGTTATGAATTAAAAACATACAGTGCAACCTGTAACAAATGACTCTAATAAGCTTGTTAATTTAAAGAAGTTTACTTCCAGATCAAAAAATTACAGATAATGTACTCACCCCCTTGTCATCCAAGATGTTCATGACGTTCTTTCTTCAGTCGTAAAGAAATTATGTTTTTTGAGGAAAACATTTTAGTATTTCTTCTCCACATAATGGACTGCTATGATGCCCCAAGTTTGAACTTTGAAAATGCAGTTTAAATGCGGTTTCAAACGATCCCAAATGTGGTCGTAAATGATCCCAGCCGAGGAAGACGGGTCTTATCTAGCGAAACGATCAGTTATTTTGATAAAAAAAACATACAATTTAAATACCTTTTAACCTCAGATGCTCGTCTTGTCTTGCTTTGCCTGAGCTAGGTGTATTTTGGTTGAAGACAGTTAGGGTATGTAGAAAAACTCCCATCGTATTTTCTCCCTCAACTTCAAAAATCATTTCAAAGTCACCCTACATCGCTACAGAAGTACTGACCCAGTCTTTGCAAAGTGAACATGCAAAGAAAATTAAACACTCTTAACAACAGCGATATAGGATGATTTTGAAGTTGAGGGAGAACATGAGATGGGAGTTTTTCAACATACCCTAACTGTATTGAACCGTAAAAAAACAGAGTTCAGGCAGGGCAAGACAAGATGAGCGTTTGACAGTAAAAAGTATATAACTTGTATTTTTTTAAAATGACTGATTGTTTTGCTAGATAAGACGCTTCTTCCTCAGTTGGGATCATTTAAAACCACATTTTGGATCGCTTGAAACCGCATTTAAACTTGCATTTTGGAAGTTCAAACTTGGTGCACCATTGAAATCCACTATATGAAGAAAAATCCTGAAATGTCATCCCCAAAAAACAATTTCTTTACAACTGAAGAAAGAAAGACATGAATATCTTGGATGACAAGGGGGTGAGTACATTATCTGTATTTTTTTTATTCTGGAAGTGAACTTCTCCTTTAAGTGAATCAGAAACATACATCACAATCAGTGTAGTCTGATTCAGTGCCAGTTATTAACCAAAAACATGCATATAATGACTCTAATGACTCTAATAAATGACTCTAATGAGTCAGTTCTTGTCTTTCTCTCAATCAAATGGCTCCTGAACAAATCAGTCTTATAAGTTGGTTGGTTTCAGAGAATCAACATACACTCAACCAGTGTTTCCAGAGTCCCGAATGAATGGTGGTTTCAAGCCGGCTCTTTTTTAGGAGTCTAAAGCACAGCCAGTGTGGTCTGATTCCTGAAATGACTCACTGAGTTGCTTCTGTCTAGTGAATCAGTGTAGCTACTGGTTGTCAATGTGGTAGACATTATGCATTGTATCAATAGTATTTTATAAATATAATTAAACTTTTTTTGGTTTGTTTCGTATTTTTGTTCAATATATAGCAAACCAGTTATTGGATTGCATTTATTCTTTGCCTTTAACAAGACATTAAAAAGTCATAATCCTTCACAAGAATCGTTTTAAATCCAACATCAATTGGAAATGAAATGGCACTTTCCCCTAAAAATATTCATTCATTAAAAGTATTAAACGAATCATTAATGGAACCATTTAGGAAACAGAAGCGTAACCAGAAACATTTAATTCATTACACTTCCCATCTGCAGTTTTAAGGTTCAGAGAACAGGAACACAATGACAGAGATTTAGATCATTCCTCCAACTGTGAATGTGAGCCCATCAAACACAGGAGATCTGGCTGCAGGTCCATTTAAACTCGAATTAGATGTCGAATTGGGCGGTTATCTCAGCATCAATCCCATTTGACTCCCCACTAACCAGTAGACAGTGTGGATATGGCTGTATCTTAAAATGATCCGTGCCTTTAGATTTGAAGAGAGTGATTTAATTGGTCCCATTAAGGCAGCAATGGAGTGCATCAGGTGTCTGAATTACTGGCAGAGACAGTGAAAGGTGGCCCACAGGGACGTCGGCAGCCTGCTGCCAGCTCTTTGTGTATGCAGAGCGAGTGTGGGGTAGAGCTGCTGACCTCCACGTGCTACAGCTTTGCGGGGCTGTGCATGACAGCGGCGAGATTTCTCTCGAGAGGCAGTTTTGCTTCATATTCCCCCAGTCGCCTTCAACCTTGACATTCTTCTCAAAAAGCATGTGCAGATATCCATACTAATTCTGGTGACATGCAGTCTGCTGTGTCGAGATCCTACTACGAGCAGCCTGGGACATGCTACTCATTTCTCTTAAAGCAAATGCAGAGAAAGACACAACAGAAGGACAGTAAAAGGGAATATTTATCTTTTAGATTTTGACACAGATGGAGACCTTTGTTCATCTTCGGAACACAAGATATTTTTTGATGAAATCCAAGCGCTTTCTGACTCTGCATAGACAGCAACATAACTGACACGTTCAAGGCCCAGAAACGTAGTAAGGACATCGTTAAAATAGTCCATGTGACATCAGTGGTTCAACCATAATGTTATGAAGCAACGAGAATACTTTTGTGTGCAAAGAAAACAAATATAACGAGGTCACATGGACTATTTTAATGATGTCCTTACCAGTGTTGGGGAAAGTTACTTTTAAAAGTAAAGGTATTGCATTATAATTTTGCACTACTCCCTGAAAAAGTAACTAATTACGTTACTTAGTTACTTTTTATGGAAAGTAATGTGTTACGTTACTTTTGCGTTACTTTTTAAATCTGGGCTTGCTTCTTTGTTTTTAGTATAAAACAATTCTAACGTACAAGCCCTTTTACACCAAAAGTGAAATGAATTCACCTCAGGCTGAAAGAAAAGTACATTTATGCAGGAGATCACTCTTCAGCTATGAAAAAATGAAGTACAAATGTTAGTTTATCTAAAGTAATTCTTGCTTAGTATGGTTGAATTGCAACATCGAAGGTCAGCAGCAAAGACACTGGTTAATAAAATGGGATTAAATACATAAAGGATATTTGTTTTATTTAACATTTAATTATTTCAGGTTTGTGTCATATTCTGAGTTTGCATTTCACTGTTTTTATTCATTTTGAGCAATGCTTTTGTTAGTGAGATGAATTAATGCATGTTCACATTTAGTCTAGAATACAGTAACATCATGTTTACTCCCAATTTCCCGACAGGAGACTTGTCAATCAATAAATGGGGAAAAAAGCAACTGGCGTTACTTATTTGAAAAAGTAACTCAGATATTTTCTTAGAAATTCAAAAGTAATGTGTTACTTTACTAGTTACTTGAAAAAAGTAATATTATTATGTAACGTTACTTGTAATGCATTACCCCCAACACTGGTCCTTACTACCTTTCTGGGCCTTGGACGTGTCAGTTGTGTTGCTGTCTATGCAGGGTCAGAAAGCTCTTGGATTGAGTACCGGCAGTATATTTACTGTATACTGCCGAAATAACAGTATGCATTTTGACATGTTGGTACAAGTAAGAAAGCCTGGATTATTTTCACACCAGCATCTCCTTCCTAACCAGCAAGGACTGCTACAAACTTCCATTGACTCTGTGGAAAGGTGCCCCTCCAGAAATATTGGACACCCCTTACATATATCAAAGAGGAAATCAATGGAAAATAGACAAAAATTGTTCATGGCGTATTTATGTATTTAGTTATTTTTTTTCCCCCAGATAATATCACTGGCCTGTCTGGATGGTTGGCAACTGAAGATCAGCCAGAGGCAGCAGCATCAATATTAGCATACCAATTAGATCAGAATCCCTTTCATAAGAACAAGTGTGAATAATTTTAATAATAAATGAATCATCAAAGTGTTAATTGGCTAAAGAAGAGGCGAGTTAACAACATATGGACAGTGTTTCCAGACTGTCTCTTACTTATTCACTCTATAGTCTTAAGTAAATTTCAAACGTTTTGTTGAACCATTGCAAGTTCAATGTTTTTTGATTGTTTATATTCAGTCTGTAGAAAATGCTGGTGTACTGGTTTGTTTCCGATCAGGCAAGAAACCTACGACTATTTCACAAAAGTAGTTTGTGCAATAAAAAAATCAATGTGCTGGAATTATTTTAATGATGGAAACAAACAAAACAACATCAGAACTGTTTTGCATTTCTGAGCAGTGCACAGCGTTTCGTTACTGAATCAATCAGCCGTTTGAATGAATTGTTGAATGAATGACTCAATCACTCACTCATGTAGTGATTTGCTGCCACCTACTGGCGATTTTAGGTTTACATTTAAAGTATATTTTCCCTTTTTATCCCCAAAAACATTTCAAATATCACTACTGAATAAAACACCAGCAAAATATTGTCCAATTATCATTATCAACATGTCAATATTTTATGTTATTATTGCACACCCCTACTTTTGTGCATTTTTTGTATTGATCACTGCAACATTTGACCATTTAGGCTGCGTCTTTTTGCCTTTGATCTCAGCAAGAGTACTAAAATTCTACCAAGTTTCAGAGATGAAAAATACCATTTTAGCAAGTCAAGTAGTTTACCACAGAAATATACAGCTGATGTCAAAAGTTTAAACACACCTTGCAGAATCTGCAAGATGTTAACTATTTTACCAAAATAGGAGGAAATACATACAAAATGCATGTTATTGTTTGCTTAGTACTGATCTGAATAAGATATTTCACATAAAAGACATTTACATATAGTCCATAAGAGAAAATAAGAGTTGAATTTATAAAAATGACCATGTTCAAAAGTTTACATACACTTGATTCTTAATACTGTCTTGTTACCTGAATGAACCTGTGTTTTTGGTTTAGTGATAGTTGTTCATGATTCCCTTGTTTGTCTTCTTGAACAGTTAAACTGTCTGCTGTCCCACAAATTCTTTGGTTTTTCAGCATTTTTGTGTATTTGAACCCTTTCCAACAATGACTGTATGCTTTTTAGATTTATCTTTTCGTACTGAGGACAACTGAGCGGCTCATACGCAAATATTACAGAAGGCTCAAATGCTCACTGATGCTCCAGAAGGAAAATCGATGCATTAAGAGTCAGGGGTGTAAACTTTTGAACAATGAAGATGTGAACATATTCTTATTTTGCCTTTTTTTTTTTTTAAATACAGTCCTTTAGAAACTACAGAAGATACTTACATGTTTCCCAGAAGACAAAATAAGTTAAATTTACCCTGATATTCAACTTTTGAACGGGGTCATTTTTATAAATTCAACTATTATTTTCTCTTGCAGACTACATGCAAACGTCTTCTATGTGAAATATCTTATTCAGGTCAGTACTAAATAAACAATAACATGCATTTTGTATGATCCCTTCTATTTTGCAGATGCAAGTTATATGCAAACTTGACCTCAACTGTACAGTTTTTACCTTCATAACTGTTATACCACTGCCTACAGGCCAATCTACATAAAAGTTGGTGTGCTTCTTTAGAATCATATGTTGAACTTGCTCACCTAATTTCATGAAGTACTGAGGTCTCTCTTACAAGTTATATGCTTTTGGGTAAACTGGTCTGGAATTGAGCGTTAGCGCCACCCTGGAGGCTAATTGCCACTCTGCATGCACCACACATACAGGGGTGTATTTCATCTGTGGCACAACCCCAGGGTACTTGCAGCAGCTGCTAAGCTAATACCAGTTCTCTGATATATAACCAGCGCCTCTGGGTTTTAATGTTGGAGGGAATGTGAAAATCGAAACGGTTTGTGAGAGACAGAAACAGAAAGGTGGCTCGAAACCTCTGCAGCTATTCCATCTCCACTGAGCCTAAAGTGCTTCACTTACAAAAAAAATAACTCTTGTTGTTTTAAAAAATGTAGATTCCAGAATTGCTAATCGGCTTTGTGCCAGAATGTCAGTGAAAATATATCGGCGTAAGAATCTGAATTTCCCAAGGCATCTAACGAAAGCATTATCTTGTGTTCCTGGCTAGAGTTTCATTATTCATTTCCAAGTCTGCTTGATCATGGCCCATGTCACGCCTAACTTTGAGTATCGATGTGATGTAACCGGGCTCGCGCTGTGTTTTTGCAGAAGGAGAAGTTGCAAGATCAGTCAAGAGTGTGCTGGGAATAAACCAAGCAGGAGAAAACAGATATATCGCTGGAGCGATTCTCATCAACTCTCAGGATTAGTGAGAGGGCGAACGTGTTACAGAAGCCACTGAATGTGTAGAAAAATGGCACTCGGCTCGGAGGAAAAACATTGGGTTCGGGGGAAGGTGAGGATGAGAGTTAGAGGAAGCGAAGGATCCGTGTCAGCCCATCAGTCTGAACATACATTATTGAAGACTACAGTCGGGCACACGTAGTCAATCCTCTATGGATCCTGTTTACCACGATGTATCTGCTGTAAGGTGCAGGATTAGTGTGAGCGGTGGCTCTGAGTTTGGAAATAGATGGTGCAGTGGAGATGAAGGTGTGTGGGAGAGAGGAACGAAGCATGTGATTCATAATGTAGTGTACAGCAGAATGTCTAGAATGGTTCAGGATACATTCAATCCTTATACTGATCTGAAAACAACAACAGAAAGTGACATGAAAGCAGACTAAACTGTGACAGGATGCAATTGTGTTATTGAATATGAGGTGCCATCATAACCCACTTTGATTAAATGAACATGTTTGGAATTAACTTCTGAAGAACAGACAGTGAGAGGAAGAAAAATGTGGATGTATGAGTGTAGTTGGCGGAAAAGGAGGTGGGGAGATGGGTGGGTAGCTAATAAACCAGAGTGGTTGTGTTAAGGGATTGCAAATTCAAAGTGCTCTGTGAAACGGAGAAGGAAAATGAGCCCCACACATCTACGACTCTCTCTCACTAGCTCTCTTTCTCTCACAGTTTCTCTCTCTTACACGCACATACACAGTCTCTCTCTATAAACCAGCACACTCTCTCTCTCTCCCTCAGTCTCCTGCTGCATCCAACGAACATAACACACGCTCACTCACTGCTGTGATTTCGTTTATCGTTTCTTTTGTTTCCGTACTGGATTTTATACCAAGCAGCCACACAGACATCTTCCGTTTTTCAGCGCTAATCGGTTTCCACTCCGAATTCGCCGAATTCTCGTATCGTCTAAAGACGCGCACAGAAGATTCTCGTGGATCGTCTGTAACACTGCGCTTTCCGTAAACAAACATGTAACGTTCATTTCTTTGCGCTATTCGTTCCGGGTTCAGGAGAAGCGTGAGTATAACACGAAAAACTATTTGAGGCAACGACAGATTGTTATTGTTTTTAGCGCTTGCGCTCGTTAACGTTATTTCGCGTAAATGTTGTTTAATTTTAACCTGCAGTTGTAGAGTGTTTGTAACGTTACGTTAACTTTTAACATCAGTTGACTTAGCGAGCTTAATGTCGGTTACTTAAAACTTTGAAACTCACATTTAAAGACCGTTCATGTAAACACTCTCTAATGTAAACAATAACGCGACGCTAATAGTTTTAGTTTTCCTCTCCGCAGATTTATTACGTTAATTAGCAATCAAAACCACATGCCTTTGAATAGCCATCGATGTTGTGTTTATGTTTTTGTCTTAAGAAAATGTAAACGTGTATTTTAGTGCATTTGAAAGTATATTAAAGGTCTGTAACGTGAGATTTTGAATGAATAATTTCATGATTATTAATACCGTCCAAAATATTTTTTATGAAAGTTAAATTCAACAGCCTCCAGCTTTGCCTTTCATGTAAAATTACATCAAAAACATAAACTGTGTTGGCACACACTCATGCCCACTATGGCCAAACTATCCTGGCAGCATCACAGCAGAGGACGGCGCTTGCTATCAACTTCCTGCTTTATTTTGGCCACCCTTATTTTACTGTTTTCCTGGTCCTGCCCGGTTCTAGGCAAGAAGAAGCTCTACATCGGAGCCCTGTTCCCGATGAGCGGCGGATGGCCCGGCGGCCAGGCTTGTCTCCCTGCTGCCCAAATGGCCCTGGATCTGGTGAACAAGAGAACGGATATTCTTCCGGATTATGAGCTTGAATTAATCTACTATGACAGTATGGTAAGTGAGCACTGCATGTGAGCCTCTTTAATTACTTTCCATTATGTGAACTGTTTGATAGTATGCAATTGAGTGTGCACCGAACTAGTCATTCCATAAGAGTGTTTACTTGCTGTTGATGTTATTTATTTAAACAGTGTGGAGTGTCATTATCAGTTGCTTGCTGAAGATTCGTGTTCACAGGAGGTTTCTGAGCAAATTTACATTTTACTACAGCATATTAGGTCAGCTGTAGTATGCTAATATGGGTTTGGTGGACGCTAATGAACATAATGTTCTTTAAATGGGAATTTGCACTTGATTCAGTGTGACTTCATTAAAGCTGCACGGAGGAATGTTTTGACAGCATTATATTATTCGTCGGTTATGCTGTCACCTGAGGTTTGCTGGCAAAAAATCTATTCATACCTTCCGCTTTCCCTGTTCATATCTTTCCATTTGCTTCACTCTCTCTCTACTTCTCTCCATCTTTCCCACCTGCGTCCCTCCTCCCCCGCACAAGAGATGCCAATGCATACTGCCTCTCTCTCACACACACGCACACACATATGCAGAGTGCAAGCCAGAGTTTTAGACAGTAAAGACGTACAGATACATGCAGAGCGCAAATAGTTAATTCTCTGTGACTGTTCGGTGTTGCTAAGAGCTTCGCCGTGATTGGTCGGAACGGGTCTGCATTGGAACCCCGCTTCAAAGATACAGGAGAAGGAGGAAAGACTGGGGGTGGAGGTTGGCATGACAACAGTTACCAAGACCACTGCTGTTCAAACAAACACATAAGGCCACAGATTGCTCTGACAAAAGACGGAAAAAAACACGGCCCTTTATGATTATTGCATAAACAGAGGCAGATGGATAAATGGGAGAAATTAGCCGGCTGGTGTGAGACTATAGACGTACGAAGTGTAGTTCTTCCGTCTGCACTCGGACATATTGAGAGCATCGTTTCTGATCCCCAGCGGTAGGTGGATGTACTCAGGACTCCTGCGGATCCGAATGAATGCATGCGCACAGAAACACGCTCATGCAGAGAACCGCGTCTGATTAGGATTCAGCACCACGGACAGCTACATTTAGAGAGCAGAAAAGCGCTGTGTCATCAGGAGGTGTAAGGCAAGCAGGAACATTTCATCTGAGTTGGGTTTTAGGTATTCAGACTCAGATGTTCCCTCCTGAGCCACAGAAAGAACAGTCTCATTAAACCTGCACCCAGCGTGGTTCTGGGCCGCTCTGATTGGAGCGGAGGACGGTGCTCTCCGCGGGGCGATGTGGATGGTACGACGGGGACTGGCTTATTAGTATGGACCTGTGCCTGATTTCCCCAGAGCCCCGATGTGAGATCACTTGGCCTTAACATTTGCGCCGTGGGGTCGCTAATGTGTTTTTGGGGTTTGTTCCTCCACTGATTTGATTGATGGAAGAGACGCTTAAGTCCCCTGTTCTTAGTGTTTTCAGTGCTGTTGAGTCAGTATAAACACAGTCTCTACTTTATGGAAAAGTCAGAAGCTTCTCCCAAAAACTAAACCATTGAAAATCCTAATATTAAAGGGATAGTTCACCCAAAAATGAAAAGTCTGTCATTAATTACTCACCCTCATGTCGTTTCAAACCTGTAAGACCTTTGTTCATCTTCAGAACACAAATTAAGATATTTTGAATGAAATCTGAGAGCTTTCTGACCCTGTATAGACAGCAATGCAGCTGAAACGTTTTATGGCCCAGAAAGGTATTAAGGACATCTATAAAATAGTCCACATCAGAACCACATCAGTGGTTCAACCATACTGTTATGAAGCAAGAATACTTTTTGTGTGCAAAGAAAACAAAAATAACGACTTTATTCAACAGTTTCTTCTCATCTGTGTCAGTCTTCGACGTGTGTTCACAAGACTACCACGATACAGGTAAAAAAAGTTGTTATTTTTGTTTTCTTTGCACAAAAATTATTCTCGTAGCTTCATAAAATTAAGGTCGAACCACTAATGTCACATAGACTATTTAATTGGTGTTCTTACTACCTTTCGTGGTAGTTGTGTTATTGTCTATGTAGGGTCAGGAAGCTCTCAGATTTTATAAAAAAATATCTCATTTTGTGCTCCGAAGATGATGAAGGTCTAATGAATTTGGAATGAGGGTGAGTAATTAATGACTGAATTTTCTTTTTTGGGTGAACTATCCCAATAATTTCAATTTTAAAACAACAACAAAATAAAGACTTTATATTGTCGCACAGAGGTTAAGCAGAATATCTCAATGGAGATCACTAAACTCCAGCATTTTGTCAAGGATTTCAGTTCATCAGCACTTTTTCCACTGTGTAGAGAGAGACCATATGCATGGTTGCCAGATTGTAAGTTAAGCACTGGGTAGAAAATGTGTCTTTTTTTAAAGAAAAGCTCTGATGGGAAATTTTAACTCTTAAAATCGAGCAACCTCAAGCATAAAAACTTGCAGAGGTCTATATTTTTCCGTCTCTTTTATGTTGGACATTTTTAATCTACATTTTAGTTTCAACTTTTTTTTCCAATGATATTGCCGGTTGAGATACAGTTGGTGCTTAATGATGTCAGTGTCGTCTTATCTTATTCATGGAAAAAGCTCGTCAATTAATATTTTTTATCATGGTTTTTGTTAATGAAAGTCTTTGTGGGCATATCGGTAACTCGATCAAAAGTTTTTCAACTAATGTAATGGCATTCTGCCACGTTCTGTCAGCCAAGAAAGTTATATACAAGGAATGATTTATTCCCATTGATTTGTTAATTCTTGAAGTAGGTTAACGTTATTGATGAGAATAGAGTTGAACTTTAAATTTGCTGATTAACTGACTCGCAATTATATGAAAAGTAATACACGTAATAGAGTAATACGACTGGTTTTGTGGTCCAGGGTCACATTTGAGAAATTTAATCAGAAATACTGCACTTTCACCAATATAAGCACAAATACAGAGAATGTCGACTCAAATACACATGGTTTATTTTACCTTGTCTAGGTAATTTATTTATTAAATTTATTAAATTATCAAATAAATTACTACAATCTCTACATTATGAAAACTAGGGAAACTCAAGCTTCTCAAAAGCTAAAGCACTGAAAATCCTAACTCTTAGATTTCATCAAAAATGTCTTAATTTGAGTTTCAAAGATGAACGAAGGTCTTACGGGTTTGGAACAACATGAGGGTGAGTAATTAATGACAGAATTTTCATTTTTAGGTGATCTCTTTAATTTAAAAATTCCAAATAGTATTCTTGTTTTCCTATTAAAGCCATTCTCAGATGCCTGTCGGTGTGGCGTCACACCAACAGGGGCCGCTCCCATGATGGTTGATTGACATGAGCGTCTTACCTAAGATCAGTTGTAACAGTCTGACCTCCATGTTTTGATGCCGGAGCAGGGATGTAAGGTAGACAAGAATTGAGCGATTGAGGTGTTGTGTTCATAGATGTAATAATGAACATAGTGGTCGTCATTTACTCCCGATATCTGAGCCGCTGAAGATGCAGTTGATTACGTTTGTTTGTGAAGGGAATGCGCCTCCCGATCTACATATATCCGTCTATGTTCGCGCAAATCATTCATAATCCAGCTTCACTAACAGCAGAAGTAAGTATAAGGGTTTTTTTACTAATCTTTGCAATCGCCTTTCCTAATAATGTGCTAGTTAGCAAGTTTAGCGGCTAAACGCGGGTAAAATGCGGCTAAAGTAAACATGCTCGTCACTCCACAGAGAGAAGAGAGGGGCAGGGTGAGCAGAGCTCATTTGCATTTAAAGCAGTCTCAGCCAGAATGGGATGATTTTTGCAGAGCTAATTTTGGCAAGGTAAAAAGGGTGTTGTTTTACTTAACCATTGAGAATTTTTAACCAAAGTATATTTTAGACTTTTCATTAAGACTCTAAAGAATCATATCAATTTGTGGAAAATGGGCATCCGATGACCCCTTTAAGTAAAACACTGGGCAGAATTTTTCACATCTGGCAACCTTAAGCATGAAAACTAATGGAGGTCTATATTTTTTTTTCTCCTTCATGTTGAAGAAAATAAGAGATTTTAGATATAGAGAATGTAATTTTTAATTACATTTTAGTCTTAACGTTTTTCTTCAGTGATATTGTATGTTAAGATAGTTACAGTTAGTTTTTAAATGATCTGATTTGTCTGATTCATGGAAAAAGGTTGTCAATGAATATTTGTGTAAAAAATAGGATGGGCAATACTGGCATTACATGTTACTCAAGGCGACATGTAATGTATTCAAAGTATATTTTTTATTGGTTTATCCATTCCCAAACGAACACAACTTTTTGCTACTGTGTGAGTTGCAGGAATGCTATGTTGTTTAATATCCTGATCATTTTATGTGCTTTTAATTAGGCAATTAAGTTTCCTAAAGAGTGTGTCATTAAACTAATTTTGCAATCCTTTTTTGTCCTCCAACACACAAGAATGAGTGTATTGAGACAAGATTTTAATAACATCTCTGAATTAAATTTGTTTATAGTTGATAAGCTTTAGTGAATTTAGTAAAGCAATCCTAGTACCTATATTCTCTTATACTAGTATTTGCTGCACTTCTATTCTGCAGTACCCATGGCAAAGAAAAAATGTTTTAGCTGACTGTCTTTCCATTGTGTTGTCTTCACTGTGACTGCATGTAGAAACATACATACAGACCAGTGAGTGTGGTACGATTTAAGAACAAATGAATGTTATAAGTCACTTCTTTTAATGAATCGGTCAAAAAGACTAATGAAATCAGACACAAGTTTGCATCACTCTAATGAACTGAATCTGCTGAATCCATCCGAGCAGTTAACATTTGACTCACTTACTAATTGGATGTTTGTATAATGTCAATTAATAATTATACACTGCTGTTCAAAAGCATGAGGTTGGCAAAATATTATGTTGCTTTTGAAATAAGTCTGCATTTATAAGACTGCATTTAATTCACGATTGTTAAATAATTGTTTTCTATTTGAATATATTTTAAATGTAATTCTGTGGTCAAAGCTGAATTTTTAGCATCATTACTAGAGTCTTCAGCGTAACATGATCCTTCAGAAATCATCTAATATGCTGATTTGCTGCTCAAGGAACATTTGTTATTATTATTGATTTAAAAAAACATTGATATTTTTGCACTAACTGAGCATTTTTTCCACAGCATTTATTTGAAATAAAACTGTATCATTATAGATGCCTTTACTGACACATTCGGAAGGAGCAAATGGCATTTTTATTTTTTTTTAAAAAAGTCTTTTTAGTTAGTACCTTACACGATCAGAATTCAGTTCTTGTAGTTGTTTTGATTCAGTGGGACCCAGGTGCGTTTAAAGAGTGAGACTCACGCATGGCTTCCCTCAGGGTTGAAAAGTCAGGACAGGGAGGAGATTTAGAGCCCCAGCAAAATCTCCATTCTGGGGATACGATTCTGCTGACAACCCTGAGGGAGTCTGGAGAGAGTCTGCAGCACGACTGTCTCTGGAGGACATAGCCTACCTTATGCCTGAACACATTATGTACAATCATTCTCATTTTATTTACTTTATTAAAAAGAATGTGTAGGCATGTGTCCACAATAGAGAAACTCTCTAGTCTAACTATGTGGGGTGTCACATTAATTTCTTTCTTTTCACAGGAAATCATTGTAATTCTGAAAAGAAAAGCAGTTTCACGCTAAAATGCTTCTTTTGTTGCAATTGAAATAATTGGAGTAATTTAGCAGCATTTTCAGAAGAAATTAAAAGCTTCGGGAGACACAGAAATAGAGATGTGTCGGGAAAAGGACGCCAGTAAGTAAAGAGCAGTCAGCCGCTACAGGGGTCTGCCAATTGAATTTACGTGATTGCACTAATCAAGCCTTGAATCATTTTAATCGCATGTTTGTTTTTATTCTTCTTAGGTTTTGCTCCTGTTTAAGCTTTTCTTTGTTCCCAAAACAACAGAAAGGCAGCAAAAGCCCAGCTTTAGAAATGCTGGCTGTGCTCAAGGCCACTGGCTGAAACTCAGTTTGCTCTTAACACATGATCAATTGTGGCTTTAACCTGCTATTATCATTTAAATGAGATATTGATTTCTCATTGACAGTAATTTTAAGACAAATGGGGGAAAAAAGATGCTGATTGTCAGCGTCGGGTTAAAGACTGATGAGAGTACATGTCTAGCAAACAAACATTGTTTTTTGGTGTATATATAAGCAAATGCATGTGTCCTTGGAGGACTCCAGCTGTCCTCTGTATGTGTTTATTGCATTATCTGTCTCTGCTCCTCTCTGTTCTGCTTTCCCATGCATATTTATCTCTATGTATGTGATTCAGTATGAAATGAAGAAGTCTCTCCATATACTGGAGCAGCGAGTGTATATAGAGTGTGAAATGTGTGCTTTTTTTTGTCGAGGTGTGCAGTTTTGAGCATGTTTTGAGTGACAGGATGTCTTACGAATAGTGACAGCTGTGCTTCAAATCTGAATATAGATTATATATTTAAAGTTGTTTTTCTCTCTGCTCTCAGTGTGATCCGGGTGAGGCCACAAAGCTGCTGTATGACCTGCTGTACACAGAGCCCATAAAGATCGTCCTGATGCCAGGCTGCAGCTCTGTGTCCACGCTGGTGGCCGAGGCCGCGCGCATGTGGAACCTCATAGTGGTGAGTTCTCTTCTTTATCAGATCTCGCTTTAAATGTTCACAGATGAGAAAAACTCATTTCAGATGGGCAAGTGAAAATTTGACTTGATGTAGTTTATACAGTACCTGTAGGTACTGTAGAAATGAGGTGGTTCTGCCTATTAGTTATATATCAGGGAAGCAAAAACTTCCCGAAGAGGCCTAGAGAAGGCTGTGAATTCACAGATTTCAATAAGGATTGTTTGCTGAAAGAATGTAGCGAAAAACACAAGAGTTATGAAATTAACACCCTATTTTGCACCCAGAGGGTTGAGACAATTATAGCATGTCTCACTTTTTTAATTATTTTGGGAAATGCTGGTTTCAGAGTTTCTTTTTATTTAGAATATGTGTTTCTTCATTATTTGAACTGTTGAAGACTATGTGAATGCATGCATAAATATATAAAATTATATCTAAATATATACACTACCGTTCAAAAGTTTGGGTTTAGTAAGATTTTCTTTTTAGTGAAAAAACAAACAAACAAACAACAACAACAGCTGTGTACTACTATTCAGCAGGATGCATTAAATTGGTCAAAAGTGACAGTAAAGACAAAAAAATCAATTTCAATATCAAAATAAATGTTCTTTTCAACTTTTTAGTCATCAAAGAATCTGGAAAAAAACATTAAAACATTTTTCTGCAAACATGTTAAGTAGCACGACTGTTGTCAATATTAATAATAAGAAAAAATGTCTCTTGGGCAGCAAATAATCATATTACAATGATTTCTGAAGGATCATGTGAGACTTAAGACTGGAGTCAAAAAATCAGCTTTGCATCAAAGGAATAAATTATACTTTAAAATATACACTACCGTATCAGTTTTTTTGTTAAAGAAGTCTCTTTATTCCTTTATTTAAATTTATTCCTGTGATTTCAAAGCTGAATTTTTAGCATCACTATTCCAGTCACATGATCCTTCAGAAATCATTGTAATATTCTGATCTATTTGTCAGTATATTAGAGAATGATTTCTGAAGGATCATGTGACACTGAAGACTGGAGTAATGATGCTGAAAATTTAGCTTTGATCACAGGAATAAGATTTTTAATTGTAATTTGTATTTTTGTATTTTGGATCAAATAAATGCAGTCTTGAAGAGCAAGAGATTGTTTAAAAAACATTAAAAATCTTTTGAAAAACTTTTGACTGGTAGTGTTTTAAAATTTAAAATGTGTTATTTAAATTGTAATAGTTTTTAACAATATAATAAATCCAGTATTGGTGAGCAAAGGAGAAGACTTAAACATCTTTAAAAAACAGTTAGTACAGTTAGTAAAATCAAAACTAGGGTTATCAATTGATTAAGCATTTTAATCAAATGAATTACATAATTTTCTGTTTAATTTATTGAATTGATTGCATAGGCTATATCAATATTTACAGAGAATACATTCAAACACATAAGCCAGTCACTGACAGTCTACAGCAATTTATTTAGTTTGTCAGTCTTTCTGAGGTAAAGAGGTTGATCAGAAAGGATGTGTATGATTTATATGTAATTCCAATCCAATCCAATAAATAATCTCACTAAATTTACATGTGAACATACCTGTAGTCACCTGTGTTTGGTTTTCATGGCTTCTGTATGACTCTGTTCATCACAAACTGAACTATCCAACAGGTTTCACTGCTGAAAACGTTATACAGCAAAGATGAGCTACCTAAATGCATTCCCATTTCAGAACATGCGGCACTTCGTTCAAATACCCGAAATCAGTGAAATGGCTTCCAGACATTTTGGATCAGATATTTATGTCATTTTATTTCGCTTTTGGCTCGTCTTTGAAGTGCACTCCCACTGCCTCATCTTCATCTTTTTTTTTTGAAAATCAGTCTTTTTATTTTTCATGTTCTGCTCTATTTTTATATCTGTTGAGAGCTTTTTCTCTTCACATATGAGTTTTGACCTATATATCCCCCCGCTGGCCTTGAAACCCTCCCTTTTTCCACCCCCTCAGCAGACCTGTCACTCAACAACATCTCAACCCATCTGGGAATGACACTGAGTTATTGGCAAAATAGCTAAAAACCCTCTGCCGTCATCTGATTTGACTGACTGATTTCAGTGCTGTGCTTAAAACAGGAAAGGTTACAATTTAAACCCCTTTTTTTCTTTCCTTTTACACCTCTGTTTTGGATTTTAACTTTTTATCACAGGCTGACTCGCACACTATTCCCCATGTTAAATAAAGCTGTTGTGAGTGAACTGTGATCAACCCAGCAGGAGATAATTTAGCCCCTTGGGTACTGGTATTCCTACGGGTGAATTTATCGCACATTTTTCTTCACTAGCTTGTTTCTAATTTTCCTTTGGTCTCAGTGTCTGTACAGTGGAGATGTGTGGAGATGTGTGAATGTATTTCTATTGCTCGTTTCTCATGACCATTAATATTTGCTTGCAGTTGTCCTATGGATCCAGTTCACCAGCACTCTCCAACCGTCAGCGATTCCCCACCTTCTTCCGCACGCACCCCTCAGCCACATTGCACAACCCCACCCGAGTGCAACTCTTCCAGAAGTGGAAGTGGACCAAGATCGCCACCATCCAGCAGACCACTGAAGTCTTCACCTCTGTAAGTGACATGTTCACAAGTACAGGTGTTTTAATTGTCCAACTAAAACTTTTTGATCAGTGTTTAGGAGGAGGTGAAATACCGTGTCTAGCTGTGTATTGTGTTGGTCACATGTTTATTGTCCCCTGAGCTGGATATATCCCCGCCCACTCTGAAATCCCACTGGTCCAAAGTCCTGCTCTGCACAGTTATTTATCAAAGTGCTATTAAAGCATGAAATGACATTCAAAACCCAATTAACTTCTATAATGTGACTTATTTAAAAAGTGACTGTATTTCCAAGTGAACCAGACTATTCAGTGAGGAAAAATGTAGGCCTCACTTAATTTTATCTAGTGCAAATTCACTGGATCATGTCAGGTCGGTATTTCATAACTGAGTTTGCATTTAGCATTGTGGTTGAAAAAATAAGCAGCCTTTATAATGTCAGCAAAAAAAGGAAATTGCTTTAGAGTTGGATTATTACATTTTGATGTAACATTATGAATACTTTTCCTCTTTGGAAACAATTCACCCTGTTTCTTATTGCAAAATCAGTTTGCATCGATCTTAACCAAAAATATGACTTTTAAATTATGAACTGTTTTATGAATAAAACAGCTTTATGAATCATAATGTATTAAAGTAATACTATACAATATATAAAATAAGCACATATTAAATTAATCTAATTGTAGCATCTATAAATTAATATCGGCAGCAGAGCAGTGTTCTTGGGAATCATGGGTGCATTCGCTCTGTTTCATCCGTAACTCCCTGAAACTTTTTCCAAACAGCTTTTCAAGGCTTCTGATCATATTTCACAGTTGCCACCTTATTTACGTGACCTCCACTGAAATGAAATGCTTTCATTGCATGGAAACTTCCGCATTATTTTCTCTAAGATAAAGTGTTTACTTGTATCATTGTTCAGCTGGTGACTTTTTGTGCACAAAACGTTGAAGTTTAGAGTCATCTAGTTGATATTGCTTCTCTCTTTATAATCATACAGTATGTGGTCATGTAGCTTGCAGCCTTTTTCCTGACTAAGATTAAAGGAAGTTGTCACTAATTTTACATTTACAGGCCAAAAATATCAGCACCATTGTAATTCTGTCAGAAAATGCAACACTTCTCTCAAACAATTGTTCCAATTTTTTCCAAAAAAAAAAAAAAAACAGAATAAAAGTCAAATTTGATAAAATTTCACACAGAACTGAAAAATGGCCTGGACAAAATTATTGGCACCTTTTTAAAATTGTAAGAAATAATTGCTTTTCAAGCATGTGATGCTCCTCTAATTTGTATTTAGACACACCTGTGGCAAGTAACAGGTGTGGTCAATATAGTAATCACATTTGCAGCCAGTTAAAATGGAGAAAAGTTGACTCAACTTTTGTGTTGTGTGTCACACTGAGCATGGAGAAAAGAAAGAAGTGTGAAGAGTTGTCTGTGGGTTTGAGAAAAAAATGTGAAAAACATGGACAATCTCAAGGCTACAAGTCCATCTCCAGAGATCTTAATGTTCCTGTGTCCACTGTGCACAATATCATCAAGAGGTTTACACCCATTGCACTGTAGCTAATTTCCCTGGATGTGGACGGAAGAGCAAAATGAATTAAAAATTACATCGAAGGATTGTTCGAATGGTGGATAAAGAACCCTAATTAACTTGCAAACAAATTCAAGCTGATCTGCAGACACAGGGTACAACAGTGTCAGCTTTGCTTTGCTGCTTCTGGCACTGGATGCCTTGACTGTGTGAACGGTATCATGAAATCTGATGATTACCAAAGAATTGTGGGGTGCAACGTAGTGGCCAGTGTCAGAAAGCTGCGTTTCCACGCAGGTCATGCGTCTTCCAGCAGGACAGTGACCCGAAACACACTTCAAAAAGCACTCAGAAATGGTTTCAAACAAAAAGCTAGAGAGTTCTGAAATGGCCAGGCAATGAGTCCAGATCTGAATCCCATAGAACACCTGTGGAGAGATCTCAAAACAGCAGTTGGGAGAAGGCATCATTCAAATCTGAATGACCTGGAGCAGTTTGCAAAAGAACAGTGGTCCAAATTCCAGTAGAGAGGTGTAAGAAACTCATTCATGGTTACAGGAAGCGATTGATTTCAGTTATTTTTTCCAAACTGGGTGCTACCAAATTTTGTCCAGTTCATTTTTTGGGTTCTGTGTGGAATTGTCTCAGATTCGACTTTTCTTCTGTTTTTTTGTGTTGTTCCAATCCAAAAAAAAAAACGTGTCAGTACCAAAACATTTGCAACTGCAACAATTTTCTGAGAAGGGCTGCATTTTCTGACAGAATTGCAAGGGTGCCGATATTTTTGGAGATGACTGTACATTTACATTTAATCATTTCCCTAGTAAAAAAGTAATATTTAAAAAAACTTTTATTTCATTCTTAGTTCAAATCTATTACCATACTACTACTACTTGTGCACAATGCACATTTCTTAATATTAAGCCTAAAATGTCTTTCAATATCACTACTGATGAGAATTGCATGATTTCTGACTAATATTGGTCTTTAAATGCAAGATATTTAAAGTGTATCTGAAGTATACTTGCAATAGTTCCACTTTAGCACAAATGGAATACACTTCAGTATATCTTTAGTTGGACTTCAGTACTACTTCTGCACAATTAAAGTGCATTAAGTACAAAATTAGTTGTTCCAGTTTAGCAGACTTTAAATATACCAGTTTAGCATACCAAAAGTACAATTGCAGTGTATTTTTTTTAAGTACATAAATATGTAAATGTATTTGTATTATACTTAGCTTAAAATAAATGTATTTCAAATACATTTTAGTATTTATTTTTTTCACTATGGTTAGCAGTTGCTTTTATCCAAAGCGACTTACAGATGAGGTAATAAGGTAATGACTTACAAATTTTACCCTTTTAAAACATATTTAAGCATGAATAACATACTTAAAAATTCTGTCATTAATTACTCACTTTCATGTCGTTCCAAACCCTTAAGAACTTCATCTTCGTAACACAAATTAAGATATTTTTGATGAAATCCGAGCGCTTTCTTGCCCTGCATTTACAGCAACATAACTACTACGTTCAAGGCCAGGAAAGGTAGTAAGGACATTGTTAAAATCAATGGTTTAACCATAATGTTATGAAGCTGTAAGAATACTTTTTGTGTGCAAAGAAAACAAAAATAATGATTTATTTCAACAATTTTTTCTCTTCCCTGTCAGTCGGCATGTATTCGTACGACAAGGACTTACACAGAAGAGAAGAAATAGTTGAATAAAATCGTTATTTTTGTTTTCTTTGCACACAGAAAGTATTTGCGTAGCTTTATAACATTACGATTGAACCACTGATGTCACATGGACTATTTTAACAATGTCCTTACTACCCTTCTGGGCCTGGAACGTCTTTGCAGGGTCATAAAGCTCTTGGATTTCATCAAAAATGAACAATTTATTTTTCGAAAAATGAACAAAGGTCTTATGGATTTGGAACGACATGAGGGTGAGTAATTAATGACAGAATTTTCATTTTTGGGTGAACTATCTCTTTAAAAGACCCCCTGTGGGGGTTTAACAATATACATGTATCATATAAACAAATACGGAATTGAATGAATGTTAAATAAACTTTTTGTGATTGATTCAGGTCAATAAAATTGTGTATCGAATCAAAATGTGCAGAAACACTTTTTGAATCAAATTGAAACCTATCTCACATGTCACCCAACTCACTGCCCTACATTTTCTTTTTACAAGAAAGAATCTGTTTTGATTTATGTTAACATCTTGGTTAGATTTTTTCCTTCTAGTGTGGACAGGCACATTTCTTGTAAAACACTATGCTGTGAATGCCTGATGCCTTGTGCAGCTCAGAGAAGCTGTGTTTACGTAACTGAGGGTTTGAGAAGCGCATGCTTTACTTCAGGGTATAGCATATAGTTGTTATGTATGCTATGTAGGTAAAAATGTATCTGTATGCTGTAGAAGACAATATCTAGGATATGGGATTGTGGGCTGTAGCTAATGTAAGCTTGGCTCCGTTCCTTTGTTTCCTCCTGCTCTCTGCTGCCTGAGGTTATACAGACTGTATTAAAATTTACACGCTTGTTTTATTGGTACACCCAGGATGGTAAACAGTAAACAAGTCCCAACAAAAGAAATTAAATCTGCCAGTCTCTTTCTAATTTTCTTTCTTCCCTCATTTTCTTTCTGCATGCCTGTCTTATCTCTGCCTTTCTGCTGCAATAATATTCTTTCCAGTCTCTTGCTTTTTCTACCCAGCATCACCTCCCGTCTATCTGCAGATGCTTTTCTTGTCTCCGTGCTCTTAGTTTCCCTCCCTCTCTTTCGCTGTTCTCCTTTAATCTCATTCTCTCGCTCTCTTTCTCTCAGACTCTGGATGATCTAGAACAGAGGGTGAAGGAGGCAGGCATTGAGATCAGCGTGAGGCAAAGTTTCCTCACGGATCCTGCTGTGGCCGTCAAGAACCTCAAGGTGCTTTCACTTTCACTCATTTCATTTATGACCTCGCTGCCATGGCGGTGTACAGGTGTTACCGTCAGTGCCGCGTCAGAGAAATCAGATCAGCACTGTTCTCAACAACATCTCACGATTCTCAGACAGATGCCAAACACACATAGTGTGTCTAAAAGACACTTTATTTTCAGTAATATCATCAGTTTGACTGCACTAACACTATCGGAAGGCAACAAAAAAACTGAATTGACCTGAATAATGACACATCTTTGTCTGCTGCTTTATAGCTGAATCTAATTTGTTCAAAACTGATGAAACATCGACTGTTATTGAACTGAATCGAATAAACATTGATCTGACCTGAGCTGAATAACAACACTTCTGTCTTCAGTAGAGCTGCTTATCGTTGAATAGAACTTGTTTCTTGATCACTGAAATCTCATCAAAACACATCCAGATCACGTTTCATCACAAAATCAGATGAATACAATGAAATTGTATTAAAGCATAATTTAGGTCCTATCCATCTATCTACCTATCTAGCTATCTATCTATTACACTGGCATTACAGTATTATAATAACACTATAATACAATGATTTTTTATATAAATAAAACAGAAATTATTCCCCAATAAATATTAACAAAAACACCGAAACATATAAACCTATAACTCCAACATCTTTAAATAAATAAATAAATAAATACATTATTTAATTAATAATAATAATAATAAATATATAAATAATAAATAAATGCATAAAAATAAAAAGAAAAGTTATAGTAATAAGTAATAAATAGGTAAACATAAAAGTGATTAAGTGATTTATTTTATTTAAACACAACACAACATATAGTGCTGTAACAAAATGTTTTTCTTTATTTATTTAATTTCTATTACTGTTTTATGACAGTATTATAATAATACTGTAATACAGTGATTTTTAAAATAAACAAGACAGAAATGATTCCCAAATTAACATGAGCAAAAACACAAAAACATGTAAACCTATAACCCCACCCTCTTAAAAAAATATATAAAAAAAAATAATAATAAAAAGTTATATTTAAAATACATTTTTTTATTAATAAATTCATATTCATTAATATTATTTTTTAAGATCAACATAGTATAATTTCATGAAGTTATTTTATTTTTAATTTAAACACAACACAACATACACAAGTATAGTACTGTAACAAAATGTTTTTATATTATTTATATTATTTTATATGTTTTATTTATGTATTTGTTTTTTTTTGTTTTTTTTAATTTTGAAGATTCCCCCCAAAACAGGCATATACACATTTTTTGCTATCTGGGTCTGTCATGCCAAAGGACATCATTGAAGTCCTGGAGTAAAATATAAAAGTGCGGAGATCTGATCTCGTTCTTGAGAAGTATCATTTTAATTGGAACATGGGTCAGATGATCTGTCGACCCAGTCCTACCGCCTCCCCCATCCTGCTCTCTCCAGTGACGGCTGGGCCCCTGGCTGCCTGTTTAGCAAAGGCCTGCCATGTGTGCCGCCCTAGTTTTGGTGCACAAGATTAATGGAGTACCACCAGAGGAACCATGGTAACCTGAAATATAGCACACCGCTGAGAGGGGAAAGTAGCACTGATTGGACTGCTTGTCCAAACCAAAATTACAGCAGCGTTATGCATAGCAGCACTCTCGAATACTCAAAGGAACCTCCCTCTGAAGCTAATTCACTGACTTTTGCAAATTGTTGCATTCATTGCTTTGTTCTAATCATCAGTTCTCACTCTGCTCCTACAGAGGCAAGATGCTCGCATCATCGTGGGCCTGTTTTACGAAACGGAAGCCAGGAAAGTGTTTTGTGAGGTTGGTAATCAGCCGTCCAGCTGAGCATTATTAATCTTTGTCAATGTCAAAGGGGGATCATGGTGTTTCTGTTCATTTTTCATTCTTGGCTCAAGTCGTTCCCTAACCTGACGTGTTTCACACAACCCAACTGCAGGTCTATAAGGAGAGGCTGTATGGGAAAAAGTATGTGTGGTTTCTGATTGGCTGGTACGCTGACAACTGGTTCAAGATCAAAGACCCATCCATCAACTGCACTGTGGAGCAGATGACAGAAGCTGTGGAGGGTCATGTGACCACTGAGATAGTCATGCTCAATCCGGAGACGGTGCGAGGGGCCTCTAACCTGGTGAGTGAGCCTGAATAATCTTTATTTCCTGATTCCTGATTAAAAGAATTGCTCAGTTTGTGTCCCGTGGCTAGGCCCAGACCATGCCGCATTTGTGCTGTGAACTTAAATGATATCTCAATTCATGAAGCTATTATTTAGATTTAGGAACTCTCTCTCTTTCTTTGTGCCTTTTGCATTTTAAAAATCAGTCACACTTTATTTTAAGGTCCAGTTCTTGCTATTACAGACCATTAACTATGGGTTTTATCTTAATAAACTCCTAATTTGCTGCTTATTAATAGTTAGTAAGGTAGTTGTTAAATTCAGGTATTGGGTAGGATTAGGGATGTAGAATATGGTCATGCAGAATAGGTGCTTTGTAAATACTAATAAACAGCCGATATGTTAATAATAGCCATGCTAATAAGTAACTAGTTAATAGCGAGAATTGTGTCCTATACTGAAGTGTTACCAAAAAATCCATAGGCTCATGCTGAAGGAGGAACCTATGGAAGCTTGTTTTTTGCCACTGAATGAAAGTCTTTCTATCTCACAATTCTGGCTTTTTTGTTTCACAATCGCAGTTTTACATCTCGCTTCTTTTTTTCTCAGAATTGTAAGATATAAAATTAAGTCAGAATTGTGAGTTTATATTAGATATTTGCAGATATATCTGTCAATTCTAACTTTATAAAGTTATGAAGTCAGAATTGTGAGTTTTATTATATATTTGCTAAATTTAACGGTCAGTTCTGACTTTATAAAGTTATAAGGTCAGAGTAGTCTGATATAAAGTTGCAATTGTAAGAAAATGTCAAAATTGTGAGATGTAAACTCAAAACTGTGAGAAAAAAGTCAGAATTGCGAAATCGCAATATTATATTATATATTTGCAAATTTGTCTTTCAATTTTGACACTTTTAAAGTTATAAAGTCAGAATAGTGAGATATAAAGTGTCAAAGTTGGCTTGTGAGAACCTCTGAACTGCAAAAAAAAAAAGTCAAAATTGCGAGTTATAAAGTCAGAATTGCAAACTAACTGAATTGCAAGTTTATATTATATATTTATGAATTTATCTTGATAAATTTATAAAGTCAGAATTGTCAGATATAACGTTGCAATTTGTAAGAAAATGTCAAAATTGTGCGGTATAAATTCAGAATTGCGAGAAAAAAAGTCAAAATTGTGAGTTATAAAGTCAGAATTGCGAACTCCCAAACTCACAGAATTGCAAATTTATATGAATTTATCTGTCAGTTCCATTGTTAAATATAAAGTTACAATTGTAAGAAAATGTCAAAATTGTGAGATATAAATTCCTGAATTGCGAGAAAAAGTCAGAATTACAAGATATAAACTTGCAGTTCCTAATTATAAAGTCAGAATTGTGAATGTTATTATATATTTGCAAAATTTAACCGTCAGTTCAGAATAGTCTGATATAAAGTTGCAATTGTAAGAAAATGTCCAAATTGCGAGATAACCCCTGAACTGCAAGAAGAAAGTTAGAATTACGAGTTATAAAGTCAGAATTGCAAACTTGCAAACTAACAGAATTGCGAGTTTATATTATATGTTTATGAATTTATCTATTTATCAATTCAATTTATGAATTGTTAGATATAAAGTTGTAATTGTAAGAAAATGTCAGAATTGTGAGATATAAATTCAAAACTGTGAGGAAAAAATTAGAATTGTGAAATCGCAATATTGCAAGTTTATATTATATATTTGCAAATTTATCTTTCAATTTTGACTTTATAAAGTTATGAAGTCAGAATTATGAGATATAAATTCACAATTGTAAGAAAATGTCAAAATTGCGAGATAACTTCAGAACTGCAAGAAAATCAGAATTGTGAGTTATAAAGTCAGAATTGCGAACTTGCAAACTCACAGAATTGCAAGTTTATATTATATATTTACAAATTTATCTGTCAGTTCTGACTTTATGAAGTTATAAACTCAGAATAGTGAGATATGAACTACCAGTTGTAAGAAAATGTCAAAATTGTGAGATGTAAAGAAGTTCAAATTCCAATATAAACAGTTGTGAAAATTGCAAACTCATAAACTCACAATTCTGAGAAAAAAGTCAGATTTGTACGGGGTTTTTTTTATAAATTTGCACATTTTATAGTTATAAATGATAAAAGTCAGATTTGTGTGTTTTTGTTTATAAATTTGCTAATTTTATACTTATAAATTATAAAAGTTATAAAATCAGAATTGTGAGATATAAACTCGTAGTTGTAAGAAGATGTCAAAATTGCAAGTTATAAACTCAAAATTGCAAGAAAAAAGACAGAATTCCAAAATATATACTCATGATTATGATTCTGAGAATAGTGAGATAAAAACTCAGAATTGTGAGAAATAAGTCAGAATTGTGAGATAGTCGAAAATACCTTTTTAATTTTTTATCCTATGGCAGAACCAGAACACAAGCCATATTTAGAGATCAGATTATAATAAAGACATACAATATATATTAACAGTTGGGTGGACTTTTTGACTTGAGATAGTAAACAATCTCCCAAAACACCCTAGCCACCACCTAGCAACTGGATTTTAATAATAAGTTCCAAAGAGGCTTCATACAAAGACTGCAAATTACCTATACATTCTGAAAATACTGTAGAAACCACATAGCAACAAACTAGTTTTTACATTCCGAAAATGACATAACACTCTAGCTGTGTCTCATTTCGGAGGCTGATGCTAACTAAGTTGTTTTTAGTGGTTGTTAGAAGCTGCATCTCATTTCGGTAGCTGCGTCCTTTGTAGGCTGCATTTGAAGGCAGCATATGTCATCGGGGCAGTCTCATTTGAGAAAAGTATCTGTTAAATTGCAAAGTAAAAAAGAAACTACAGTATTTTACAATTCACAAGGATTAACAGTCAATTTTATTGCAGTTACTTTTCTTAAATAAGACGTCGTCAATGATGTATGCAGCCTACAAATGCGACCTCCGGAGGACACAGCCCCCGAAATGAGATGCAGATTCTAACAACCACTAAAAACACCTTAGCAACTGCAGAGAATTCATCAAGAACCCCCTATCAACTGCATTTTTTTTCTTATTTAGCATCAGTGAATAACTGTATGTTGTGTATACGTTGGCCATCAGCCACCCTGCTCTCCACATGTCCTCATCGGCCATTGAAAAACCCATAATGACTGCCCACCAGCATCCCGTGTGTTCCCATATGCTGCACGCTTTACAATGACATCATCCTCAGATTAGCTTTCCGTGCACAAGCTTCATTCTGTTTAGATAACCAACTCCATTTCCCCACTGAGAATGGCCCATAACCTACTGTCATATCTTTAGCTGTGCATGCGCTATTCTCAGATCCGAAAACCCGAAGAGTCCCGCAGGGGTCAGAGCACTCAGGTCCAACTGCTGTCCCCCTGGGAGAGCTGGATGGACAGGTGTGAGCTCCAGGGGGTGCTGTCTGGAGCCCACCCAACTCCGGTGCTCTGTGCTGGGAATTGGCTCGACGCATATGTCCCTGCTGTTTTCCTGGATCCGGAGCAATCTGGGCACGTATCCAGACACCTATGCTTCACATCTGATGTAAAAAAACTGTCATGTTGGACAGGCCAATTTGTGATAGATGGCCATGCTAAATTGGCTCAACATCACCGTAATTTGTTCCCCCCATCCTCGCTTATACCGTCCCTGATTTTAAGGGTGTAATTTTAAGAGAGCCAAAATGCTTCTTGACGCGCAGTTTCTATCCACGCTCACACGTTCTCCGCTGTCCATTTGCATCAAGCAATCACCAGATGCCCATCTGCAGCTTGGCTCATTTCCTAAAACGCACCTGTTTGAAGTGAGGAAGGTGCCTCAGCTGTTTCTATAAGGTGTGAAAAATGTCAAGGAAATCGGTTTTCATATGCCGGCGCGATAAGAGCGCGCCAACTCTATTTCTTTTCCCAGTACCCCCTTAATGACATGGAACATCTTCAGAGTGTGTGTGAAAGCGGGAGTTTATTTTTAGCGCTTCAGGTCCTGGTGTGTGTGAATGTAGATTTCACACCCAGGAGAAAAGTACCTCCGTCTATATGATGCACTCCCACGGTGATGAACTGTACTGTAACTTACCTTGACCCCGCTTCGCTTTCTCGCCGTCAGAAGTCTGGCGCTTTTTTCAGTTTGGTGCTTTTGTAGCGACAATGAAGTCATGCTTAAAATCCATCCGGCATCTTGTTAGCGCGCTGAGCTTAGCCCATATGCGTATGCATGCCAGATGATGCTGTACGTCCTCTCTTTTGATCCAGACCTCGCAGGAGTTTCTAACACAGCTGATGTCCAAGCTGGGTGGGAAGAATCCAGAGGAAACCGGAGGGTTTCAGGAAGCTCCTCTGGCGTATGATGCGATTTGGGCCCTGGCTCTGGCTCTCAATAAGACAGTGGGGCCTTTGAAGGCAAAGGGACGGAGATTGGAAGATTTTAATTACAATAACAAGGACATTACTGCGGAGATCTACCGAGCCCTCAACACCAGCTCCTTCGAGGGGGTTTCGGTGAGTGACATCTTTGGCTACATAAATAAAGGTTCAGTAGTCAGTACCAATACCCAGTCATACTCAGTTCTACACAAGATACACAGTTCTGCTAACTAGTGTTGTCAAGTTCATTCATTAAATTAATTTTTTGAGGAAAACATTCCAGGGTTTTTCTCCATATAGTGGACTTTAATGGGGACCAATGGTTTGAAGGTCCAAATTGCAGTTTCAATGCAGCTTCAAATGGCTCGATAACAGACGAGAAATAAGGGTCTTATTTAGTGAAAAAAAAAAAAATGTATATACTTTTTAACCACAAATGTTCATCTTGTACCAGCTCTGCAATGCGCCTGCGCATCTTCAAGCATTACGTAATCATGCCGGAAAGTCATGTGTGGTTAGTTCTTTGTCTAGGGTATTTGCAAGATGAGCATTTATGGTTAAAAAGTATATCAGTTTAGAAAATGACCAGTCATTTTCCTAGATAAGACTCTTGTTCCTCTGCTGGGATTGTGTAGAGCCCTTTGAAGCTGCATTGAAACTGCAATTTGGAAGTTCAAACCATTGGCCACCATTGAAGTCCATTATATGAAGAAAAATCCCTGAATGTTTTCCTCAAAAAACGTAATTTATTTGCGACTGAAGAAAAAAAGACATGAACATTTTGTATGGCATGGGGGTGAGTAAATTATCAGGACATTTTTATTCTGGAAGTGAACTAATCCTTTAATTAAATATAAAACAAAAGACATGTAATTTAATTCAAATTGAGCTCAAATAAAGTAAAACTTAAACTTAGTTAATCTTAGGGTAAACAACTTAAACTTTAAAGGGGTCATCGGATGCTAAGTTCACTTTTTCATGTTGTTTGAACATTAATATGTGTTGGCAGTGTATGTACAAATCTACCCTATAATGATAAAAATCCATGCAGTGGTTTTTAATTAATCTCTAAAAATAATATGCCCTTTTTCAAATTGAGCCGTTCTCAGATGCCTGTCGGTGTGCTGTCACACCCAAAGAGGCCGCTCCCATGATAGTTGATTGACATGAGCGTCTTACTTCAGACCAGCTGTCACAGTCCAGTAACTTTCCTTGTTTCGATGCCGGAGCAGGGATGTAAGTTAGACAAGAATATCTCAGATTGAGCGATTGAGGTGCTGGATGTAATAATGAACATAGTGGTCGTCATTTACTCCTGACATCTGAGCAGCTGAAGATGCAGTAGATTATGTTTGTTTGTGAAGGGAATGCACCTCCCGATCTACATATATCCGTCTATGTTTGCGCGAAGCATTCATGATCCAGCTACACTTACAGCAAAAGTGTGTATAAGCATTTTTTTTATGAATCTTTCGATCGCCTTTCCTTATAACGTGGTAGTTAGGAAGTTTAGCAGCTAAATGCAGCTAAATGCGGCTAAAGTAAACAAGGTCGTCATTCTACAGAGAGAAGAGAGGGGCGGGTTGAGCAGAGCTCATTTGCATTTAAAGGAACACCCCCTTAGAATGAGATGATTTTTGCAGAGCTCATTTTGACAAGGTAAAAAGGGTGTTGTTTTACACTACCATTGAGAACTTTTAATCAAAGTATATTAGAGACTTTTCATTAAGACCCTAAAGAATCATATCAACTTGTGGGAAATGGGCATCCGATGACAGATGATTTTTTTTTTTTTTTGAAATGTTATCTTGGCAACTATAAATAAGAAAAGTTTATGTACTAAAACTACTAAAACTGAAATAAAAAGAAATAGAAATATCACAAAATAGAAATATGTTACAAAAATAAAAATCAATGAAAATGACAGTCACATATAAAAATTAGGTAAACTTATTAGTTATTAGCCTACTGTATTATATGTAATACTAACATTTCTAAATGATAAACATGATTAAAAATACTAAAAATACTAGTTGTACTCAGTCGTCCACATCTGTGTACAACTATACTGATTTTATAAAGTAATCATTAGAACAACTTTTATATTGTTAGTAATGTTTCTAGATAAACACTAAAGCAACTTAAGTTTACTTGGTTACCTACACATAATTTTATTTCTTTTTTTTAAAACCATGTTAAAATGTAAAAATCAAATGTGATCAGGTCTATTTAAGATCGGGTTTGTTTGTTCACCTCTCAATCATCATTGTATTGCGTTGCATTGTATGTTTTGCCCCACAATAAAAATTATAGAACTTTGATCATAAAACTAAACATTTAAATATCATCTTACTAAGACATAATATTGAAAGATAAAGAGTGACAAGTGATATTTACATGCATTTTATGTAAGTAGTCAGTTATAGCTATAAAGATCTCACCGATTTACATTACAATCTATCAGAATTTCATCTTAATTTGGCCATATTAAAAGCAACTGCACCAAATTGCATATTCTTGCTCAGTTTGGGACTCTGAATAAGCTCCATGTTCTCCTATATCATACTATATGAGCCATAAAAGCCTAATGTATCGAATCTAATACCCAACAAAAACACACATGCAAGCATTTTCTATATTTGCTCTAAAAAGTGCCAGTAAACTATCCCATTTTAAAAATATATAGATTTTTCCACCTATGATTTCATATTTAAATATTGACAGGGTCAAGCTACAATTGAAACGAAAATACAAAATGAAAAGTTAATTCAAAATATAGACAGCAGTATAAAAAATGTTTCCATTCCCTCTCAGGGTCATGTGGTGTTTGACGCCCAGGGCTCCAGAATGGCATGGACCCTCATCGAACAGCTGCAAGGTGAGCAAAATAAAAGTAATTTTATGATTTATTTCCCTCTGAAAACTGTGAGGCACAGATGTAATAAAAGGGTAAATGAGAGTGAGTGTGGACAGCAGGTGTAGCCCATATGCATGGGTGCTTCTGCTCAATTCTAAAATGATGAACGACTCTGCGATCAGTGTTCTCGCTCCATTTGGAGAGTAGCACAGGTGTCAGGTAAAACACTGTTTTTCCTGGGTTCAAAAGCTCCAGAGCTGTAATCATTTTGCCAAAGCCAGAGAAACGACGCTTGAATTGTTTTTTTTTAGCTCAGTATCTTTTTTTTTTCACAGCTCTCAGGCACTCTCAAAAAATGATTGAAGAGAAAAAAATTACATGTGCATGAAAACTTAATACAATTCACTGAATATTTCAAAAGACACAGTGGTTCAGAAGAAGCCACTCTTGTATCCATACTAAATTAGATTTTTTATAAACCCCATTGGATTTTTTAGTGTTAAGATCAATCATTTTGGGACATAGGTTTTGAAAAAGACATATTTACATATGGAGATCTATGATTTATATTGCTGTTATAATTCTTTTATTTATATTCTTATGTATTTCTGTTTTTTTTTTTCATTAGCCGATACGACATTGGTCTTGGCCTTCATACAGACACCAGATGCATTGCTATGCAAAAGCAAAAGGTTTCAGTTACTGATGGCATTATAAAAATTAATTTACAGGCACATTTGTCACCTTTAAAAGAGTCTAATGATGGTGTGAATGTGATACAGTAAGTAGTACTCAGATGTTAATGTGATCTTAAGATGGCACCACTCTTAAAAACTGTTTCTAGGTCACTTATTTGACTGGTGTCTTCATCTTGTTGGAGCCTGTATTATTTTGATCATATTTTTCAAAAGAGCCATGGATATCTTTAGGTGTAAAACTTTTGCAAGTAGAGATATGCACACTTTGTTAACCCTGAACAAAAAAGTAAGAGTAAAGAAAGAAGTAAGATGCAGTAGTCTTCTGTGGAAAAATACCTGCTTCAGTATACTTATGGCAGAAGTCACTTGCTGTAGGTGTTTTAAGTGTATATGTGCCCTACATTAACAAATCATTGCTTTTTATTCTATGCAGAACTCTTGACTTCGTGCTTTTTTGCATGTACAGTCTGTTTCAAGTCCCCCCACACCACTTCTGTGAGGTTGAGGTCTTGGATTTCAATCGATAGCCCAGCATTTTCGTCTTTTTCCAGACTATTTTTGTGGTTTTGCTTGAGGGTTTTGAGTCATTTTATTGCAAGGTCTGCTTTGTACATGTCTACATTTCAGCTTTAGCTTTTTGACAGACTGTCTCACGTGGTTTAGTCCTCTGGTACAATGTGGGATTCATGCTTTACCCTATGATGCCAAGCTGACAGAGCCTGAGGCAGAAAGTAACCCCAAACCAATAAAGCTTCCACCAGCACACTTTACAATTGCTGCAAGGGTCTTTTTATCAAAGCAGTCAAAGCGCTTTTTGGTCTCCACATGTCTGGCATTATGACCGAATGGCATGTCTGTCTAGAACATATTGTTCCATTAGTTCAGATTCATAACTGTTTGTAGACCTGTAAAAACGAGAATTGCTTAATTGCAATTATTATTTAAGTAATTAAGACCTTTTCTATGATATTAAAATTGAGCTCTTGAGGAAACTGGCTTCAGATAGGCTTCCAAGGCATCTTAATATAATGTCTAAGAATCTATAGGAAAAAAAATATTTCAGTTGACATATTTCTCTGTTTTTGATGAAATTAGATTGTTTTAATATACTATTAATAAAATATGTTATTAATAGGGGTGTAGCGGTACACAGAAGTCACGGTTCAGGACGTACCTCGGTTTTAGGGTCATGGTTTGATATGAATTCGGTATTGAAAAACATATTTTTCATTTATTTTGAACAGACAGTAGTGCTACATGTAGCATGCGTTGTTGTTTTCATGTGAATTTCCGTGGGCGGGATTTATTTGAATGATATTCTAATGTGCCACGTAGTGACATCATTGCATGTGGAAAACAAACGTTGTAGTCCAAAGCAGCCGTTCGTTGTAGTTCTTGAAAAGAGATTTTTTAAAAACGAAATATCTCCTTTTTGGAGTGGACTTTGAGATTTGTAACTTTGCAGATATTTTTTATGCCCAAAGATACACACCACACAATGACTAAAGTTCAAAAAGTGAAGAAGCTTAATAGCACCCCTTTAAAGCAAAAACAGAATAGTTTGACTTCAGATTTGTAAAATTATGCTACATAAGACATTTCCACAAAACAAACACAGCGGACAGACTGAATGAAAATAAAAAAATTTTGCGCTTCTGGAACAGCAGCAATATAGAGCTTCTTTGGTTTGCTTATTTATGCATTATATGGAGGTAGAAGAAAAAGAAAATGGCATTGAAACATTTTTGAAGATGGTCAGTTCCTCTCAGATATATATTCATATAAACCCCACATATTTGTCTTCCTATATCTTGAGCATCGCAAGCAGTAAGCTTTATCTGCTTGCTACAGTATTTTGTTTTCATACTTCATAAAAACTCTTCATAAAAATTCCACACAAATTAAATTTTGCAACCCAGGATCATTGGAAATATGTGCCTCTATATACATTTCTACAGCACTATAACTATGTACTTTACTGCACGTTTCGTGGCAGGTTCAAAGTGAAATGTCCAGAGAGTGATGCTAAAACAATCAATATGTGACCGTGGCACAGTTTTATTACTTTGGTACAGGCACGTATTGCTATGTTTTTATTACTCTGCTTGAGAAACTGTTTAGAATTCAAATATCCGGGCCATTACTAAAGGTTTATGCTCTCTTGTGTTGGCAATATCCCCTACACAAAACCCAACCCTAAACCTAACCGATAATGTTAACAGATGCAAAAGTGATATAAAAATGCAATTGTTGAGGCCGTGCTATTTTAACTTCCTTATGTGGATTTGAGCTGTTTTGTCGAACCGTAGATTCACAGGGTTCGAAACAAGTGTGCCTCACAAGTCTTGAAAGGTCAAGCCAAAACATTTCGATCGCCCACAGGTGGCTAGTTGCAGTATAGATCATAAACCCCTCCCGCTCCATGTAATCTAATAGCACATGAGACAAACTAAATAATTAAATTTCACTTCAAATAATTTTTTTTCCAAAGATGGTTGTCATTTTATGTAGTTTTAATCACACTGATGTAAGTTCAAGTGTTCGTTTTTTAAATAAGTTTGGTTTTAGTTATGTGTGTAGTTACGGGAGTGTGACGTCATGATTGACAGCTGAGATTGACAACTTCTCTGAGCGAACTGAGGCACAAGCTGACTTTTTCGGGATCTTTAGAAGGAGATTAGAGTTGTATTTAGCTTATTTTAACACAAGCCTCTTGTACGGCAATCAGCAGACAAAAATAAGAGCAGTCAGGCTAATTAGGGTCATGTTCTTGCGCTTGTCTCTGCGGAAGTGTGGGCGGGATATGGCTCCACTTTGCTCTCTACTGCGCAGACTCGGGTCCCAAATCTGCGCAATTTGTCCGCACCCTATTAGGACATTGGCGGCTTCACTTTTCTTCAATGGAAGAGAGTGAAGGTGCGTCATCCATCTTTTTTTACAGTCTATGGTTCGAACTGGAGCTCTTCATCGCCCAAGTGCAATGCTATATCGCATGAGCTATGAGCAAACCTACTGAATTAGAAAACTCATGCATATGAAGCTGTATATGTGATGACAATGTTAAAAAGTAGCAGTTTTCAATTCACACAGGATGTTAAATTATTTTGGAGCCATAATATAATATTCTGCAAGTAATTGTGTAAAAATGAGGCTTTATTAAACAAACCTCTCTGTGTAAATCAGGAATAAAAGTTGAAATAAGATGGGGTTTTACTGCCTCCAGTGTTCATTTCAACTGGAAACTGCAGTGATTCATACATATAGGTACGTTTTTTCAGTTTTGCAGAAATGTATATAGAGGCATGTATTTCCAATGAGCCTATGTTGAAATTTTGGGAGATGATTGCAATGTAGTTCATGTGCAATTCTGGAATAGAGATCGGACAAAATAAACCTGAAAACCAGTTCTGATTTATAGCTGGTCAACCAGTGCATCTAGAACCCGAAACTTTCCCACATTGCTGATTTAAAACAAGCAGGCTGTTCTTCGAGCTCTTGTCTGCCATCTGAACTCACATTCTTGATTTGGGTTGGTGCGTCGATCGTCTTTTTTTTGCTCTTTCTTGTTGTGATGGTTAGCATTGCATTACCGTGTACACCCCTTTCTGGATTGATGGCCTATGATTGACTGTATCCGCTTCTTAAATCTGACTTCCAGTTCCAAACGCTCTATCAAATGCCACAAGAAAGCAACAAACGGTGCTAATATACACTCACAATGTGATATAATACTACCAAAAAATTTGAATCCCAAGCTTTATCTCCATACCAAAATCCCAGATGGCCAGACAATGATTCATCTTTTATAAATCGTTAAAATATTTGTGTCTGGGATGCTTTGAGCATGGAGACTGTAGTGTACACTGTAGGGTTTTTAAATGTTTAGCTTAAATGTTTAATATGAATAAACAGTGCTTATAAACGGCTATTGAGATAGTATTCACAAGTGAAATGAGTAGAGGCTTGGACCCGGAAATAGCTTTCCTTACGTCACGACTTAATAAGCGGATATGTCATCTGACTGTATGAACCAAATGTTGAAGTCCGTATTGTGACGGTTCGAGATGAATACATGAATACATGTACACCCCTAGTTAATAGTAAGAACTGAAATAATTTTAAATCATCCTGCACCCCTGTTTTTGCTGAGGCCGAAGCACTGATCTAGAACAACTTCAAGGAAGTTTTAAACATAAACGAAAATATTTAATCTCTAAAGTCGAAATTGCGTCATGTTGAAACATTGGGAGTTTATAAATAATTTTATACTCCTTACGATGCCATTTTTATTTTCTACCAAACGCCAAACCTCATGCACAGATATGGGATATCAAAGAAGGAATGCATATATTCCGCCTTCAAAAGCCAACCAGATGAAAGCATCTTAGTAGACGGGATGTTATGCAAAAATTGGATTCAGACGTGCCTGGCTGCCTTCTTGCCTCTGTGTAGGCAGCATTTTTAGCCTGCGATTTACCACATTCCTGTTGGTGCACGTCTGACGGTGAGGTTAAAAGAAGTAAATTAATTAATAAATGGTAACGTGATTTTTATACTGAAAAATAAGCATTAAATTACATTATAGTGTTTCCTTTGGGCATATCAGGTCTATATAAAGTCCCAGAGTTCACAGTGCATGACGGAGCAAAAACTGCACCAGGTTCAAATACCCCTCCATAAACCCCTGATATAGACTTGTGTCAGTGTATAAATGTGGATGCCAGTGTAAAAAAAAAATGATGGTGTTAAAGGTTCACAGAATCACAGTGACTTCCATTATTGCTCAATGAAAGGTTCTGAAGCTGCTACAACTCTTCATGAATATGGCCAGATTGGTCATTTAGGCTAGCCTGGCAAAGGTCAGCCAGGTTAACAAAATCCAAGGCCTCACTCACAGATATTTAGAGCATCTTTGAAGATGTTAGTGTTGTAGGATTGAAAGTCTAACAAGGTAAGCGTTGTAAGACTGACCGGGCAATTTCAAAAACTAACCAGCATCTGGAATACCAGTTGAAGCCACATATTCCACGCAGCCTCATTTCCAGACTTAAGTATTCCATTTGAACTTCACACACAATTCCTGACATGGTGACAGGGGCATCTCTTCCTTCATTTGCTTGTTAACCTCCTCGAGTGACAAGTGTATTGTGACTGCAACCTCAGCTGTCGCATGCAGATTGGATCCTTTTCTCTCTCCTGTCGTTTGTTTTCGGTCTTTGTATTGGCGTCGTTTCAGAAGCTGTCTTTTTGATCAGTGTGCCTGTGTTCCCCTGTTCAATCTGTCACATCTCTTTGTGTTTCTGCCGGTGCCCAGATCCTACGTCAATCCCTCTTTGTTTGACACAATAAAAAATAGAACAAGATTTTAACAAATTCTGAAGAAAATATGAATAGTTGCCCCTTCAGAACTCACTGCCACTGTGCTACAGTGTTCAAGCTGCAGTAGTCACTGCAGTGCGACTGCTAAGGTGTCAGTTGCCAGGGTGTTTAAAGTCATTTCTAGGTGTTTCCTTCCTGGACTTAGTCAGAAAAGCCCACCATAATGTAAGTTGTGCTTGCCCATCAAAAATCGCTTTCACAATGCTAGGGTGATGTGGGTAGTTGCCAGGGTGTGGTTATGCTGTTGTTAGGTGTTTGCTAGAGCATATGTTGTTACACACTAGTCCAAGTCAAAGGAGTCCACCAAAATTGTGAGTGATGCTTGCCTAAGCTCCACTGTGCCAGGTTAATGTAAGAAGTTACCAGAGTGTTGCTGTGCTGTTGCTAAGGTGTTGCTAGGTGGTTGCTAGAGCATTGTATTTCCTGTCCCAAATGACAAAAAGCCCACTATAATTTAAGTTGTGCTTGCTTGCCCATCAAAAGTCAACTCCGAAATGCTAGGGTACAGTGGGTGGTTGTCAGGGTGTTGTTAGGGTGTCATTAAAATGTTGCTAGGTGGTTACAAGGGCATTGCTAGATAGTTATTTAACGTCCCAAAACAAAAGGCCCACTAAAATGTGAGTAATGCTTGCTCATGCAAAGGTTTCTTCAGCGGTTCTGGGTTAAAGTAGGTATTTACCAGGGTGATTTTTGTGGTGTTGTGAAGGTGTTGCTAGGTGGTTGCTAAGGCATTGGTAATTTTTTGTTTACTGATCCAAGTAGGACGTTTCCAGGGTGTTGTTGTGCTGTTACTAGGTGTTTGCTAGAGCATTGATATGTTGTTACACACTGTTCCAAGTCAAAGGAGTCCACCAAAATTGTGAGTGAAGCTTACCAAAGTTCCACCATGCTAGGTTAATATAGGAAGTTACCAGGATGTTGTTGTGCTGTTGCTAAGGTGTTGCTAGAGCCTTGTTAGGTGTTATTTCCTGTCCCAAATTAAAAACAAAGGCCACCATAATGTAAGTTGTGCTTACTTGCCCATCAAAAGTCAACTCTGAAATGCTAGGGTACAGTGGGTGGTTGTCAGGGTGTTGTTAGGGTGTCATTAAAATGTTGCTAGGTGGTTACCAGTGATGCTTGCTTATGCAAAATTTACCTCCACAGTGCTAGGTTCATGTAAGTAGTTGCCGGGGAGTTGTTGTGCTGTTGTTAGGGAGGTGTTGCTAGGTGTTTCTTTAACGTCCCCAAACAAAAAGCCCACCAAAATGTGAGTAATGCTTGCCTATGCAAAGGTTTCTTCAGCGGTTCTGGGTTAAAGTAGATAGTTACCAGGGTGATTTTGTGAAGGTGTTGCTATAGGTGGTTGCTAAGGCATTGGTAGTTTTTTGTTTAATGACCCAAGTAGGACGTTTCTAGGGTGTTGTTGTGCTGTTGCTAGGTGTTTGCTAGAGAATTGATATGTCGTTACATAGTGATCGAAGTCAACGGAGTCCACCAAAATTGTGAGAAATGCTTGCCCAAGCTCCACCGTGCTTAGTTAATGTAGGAAGTTACCGGGGTGTTGTTGTGCTGTTGCTAAGGGGTTGCTAGGTGGTTGCTAAAGCATTGTTAGGTATTTTTTCCTGTCCCAAATTAAAAACAAAGCCCACCATAATGTAAGTTGTGCTTGGCTAAGTGATTTTGAGAGCATTGTTAAGTGGTTATTTAACATCCCAAAACAAAAAGCCCACCAAAATGTGAGTAATGCTTGGCATGCAAAGGTTTCTTCAACAGTTCTGGCTTAAAGTAGGTAGTCACAAGGGTGATGTTATGGTGCTGCTAACATGTTGCTAGGTGGTTGCTAGGGCATTGCAAGCTTTTTTGTTTACTTGTCCAAGTCAAAGGAGTCCACAAAAATGGTGAGCGATGCAAATGTTACCTCTGCAGTGCACAGGTTAGAGTGGGAAGCTTCCAGGGTGTTGTTGTGCTGTTGCTAAGGTGTTGCCATGTGATTTCTAGAGCATTGTTAAGTGGTTATTTAACATCCCAAAACAAAAAGCCCACCAAAATGCAAGTAATGCTTGCACATGCAAAGGTTTCTTAAACAGTTCTGGCTTAAAGTAGGTAGTTACCAGGGTGATGTTCTTGTGCTGCTAAGGTGTTGCTAGGTGGTTGCTAGGGCATTGCTAGTTTTGTTGTTTACTTGTCCAAGTCAAAGGAGTCCACCAAAATGGTGAGCAATGCTTGTCCATGCAAAAGTTACCTTGACAGTGCCCAGATTAGGATAGGAAGCTTCCAGGGTGTTGTTGTGCTGTTGCTAAGGTGTTGCTAAGTGATTTTTAGAGCGTTGTTAAGTGGTTATTTAACATCGCAAAACAAAAAGCCCACCAAAATGCGAGTAATGCTTGCACATGCAAAGGTTCCTTAAACAGTTCTGGCTTAAAGTAAAGGTAGTCACCAGGATGATGTTATGGTGTTGCTAAGGTGTTGCTAGGTGGTTGCTAGAGCATTGCTAGCTTTTTTGTTTATTTGTCCAAGTCAAAGGAGTAATGCTTGCCCATGCAAAAGTTACCTCGCCAGTGCACAGGTTAGTGTGGGAAGCTTCCAGGGTGTTGTTGTGCTGTTGCTAGGTGGTTGCTAATTGGTGATTTAGTGACTCATATTAAAAGAGTCCACCAAAATGTGACGGATGCTTGCTTATGCAGAAGTCACCTCCACAATGCTAATGTAGCTGGATGCCAAGGTGTTGTTGTGCATTTGTTGTGTTGCTATGTTGTTACTGTAGTTTCCTAGATTTTCAAATTATGTTGAGCAAAAGTAATAGCAGTGTTTGCCTAAGAAAGCACCACTTTAAAAAGTGATTTTGTTGAGCTTATTAGTGTTGCGAACGTTGAGCCCGTCTCTGCATGAAATTGGTTTCAGAATGAAACTGCAGGAAGATCTACAGCCAGAGACCAAAGAAGCTAGAGTAGCTTAGAGGATACTATCTAAACAGTGGAAATTAAAGTCTTTTAGGCATTTCTTCTCACGCCTGGATCATACAGCGTTTCCAGAGCCTTTCTTTCTTCCTATCTCTTTTCCCTCTTTTTCAAGCCTCCCAGGGGGAAGCCCAAGCTGACTGGAGTAATTATGCTTAATGATCACCTGATAATTATAATGGTTCTCACTTACGCTAATTTCTCGTTGTGTTTGGGGGTGGAGGCCCTCAGAGCCCTGCACAGATCTCTGATGCCCGGCAGTGTGTGTTTGAGAAAGAGAGAGAGGGCGTGCATGAAAGAAAATAGAGAAATGGAGCAAGAGCGAGAGAACGTAACAGAAGATAAATTCCTCTGTCTTACGGTTCTTGCTCAAGCACCGCTGATATGGTGCTTCGCAATTACAGCGCTCTCTATAAAGCAGATTTTAAGGGAGAGTGACCCTTTTGTGCATTCTCATTTAAAGCTCAGCTGATACGCCTGCTGGAATATAAGGATTGATGATAGATCTGTTTGCAGTCTGTTTGTCTAATCCAAATGTTGTTTGGCCTCTAAAGGCTGCTCAAAATCTGATCCAGCCTCACCGTATTGATTCACTGCAATGTGTAGTGACATTTCTCTTTCATTTGTTCCTCCCTTAAAACTCTTTTAACTGTTTTCCGCTTGTGTGTATCTCTGAAAGTCAATGTGAAATCAAAACTGACCGTTTACTTCTTGTTTTTTTGCTTTAAAATACTTTTCCACATCTGAACATTCCTTTAGCTACTGGGAACCTAGCTTTTATAAAACATTGCCTGTTTAATGCTCATTAATTTGAATGTTAGAAAAGGTTACAGCAATAATAGTAAATGATAGGTTTGAAAAAGAAGCCAAATACTCTGCAGATCTTGACCCTCAGCCTCTTCAGAAGTGGGTGGAATTGGGAATAAAGGTTTTGTATTATTATTACATAAAAATGTATGATTTTCAGAACATTTGTTGAACTTTCACTTTAAAATGAATGTAATAAAAGAGAAGCAATAAGTAAAGACAATAAAGGAACACCTTTCTATCGAGTTGCATGCAACAACAGACATTCAGCACTACCAGTGTAATCTGATTCACAAAGAAATGATTCATGACTTTAATGAGTTGGTCAAAGATACTCAAATCAGGCTCAAACAGGTTAGTTATTGTTGTAAGTTGACTTCACATGTCAGAAAAGTTTTGAACATCAGACTCAGTCACCAATCTACAAACACAAATTGAATTATTCAAATTGAATGCTTCAAATCAAATGATTCAACGTAAGTCAAATGATTTGCTACCCATACTCCGAGTGCTGATCTGAAATAATGGTTCACGAATCATTATTAAGGTCGGGACATCAGAGCTTGGAAAACTAATCTTTTGCTTTAGATTGGAACTTCGGAGCATGGATCATGAATCATTGGATTTAGAACGGGACTTTGGTGCGGGTTTGCGAATCATTTGTTTCATATGAGGATTTCGGAGTGATTTTGTGAATCTTTTTTTTTTAATTTTTTCTTAAACAGTAGGAAACATCAAACCATTAAAGCAGTACAGTTATTAAAACAAAACAAAGAAAAAAGAAAGAAAGTATACACAAATACAAATCCCTTAAGAAAACTTAACCTTGGTTTTACTATAGTAAAAGTGTAGTATACTTTGTAATAATTTAGTTGTAATACTTTGCATGTGCATGCTTCACTTGCCATTTTTATTAGTATATTTTTATTAATCTATTTTTCTTTTTTAGAATTTGAAATAGAAGACATAAGTGAGCTCTCTGATTGAAGTCCTTGAAAATCAAAAAAGTATTGATTGAAAAGTTCTGAAAGTCCTGGAATTTAATTTTACAGAATCTGTACAAACCCTGTTAATACTGTTAAAGTCTTACAGGTTTTTAATGACACAAGGCTGAGTAATGACAAAATGTTCATTTTTGGGTGAACTATGCAACATAAGAAAAATGCTGTTTGTGTTTGCATAATATTTAAGAATGCTGAAATAAAGCGTCTTCTTAAGTGCATGTTAACGGGGTCACCCTGCACTCCCACTGCTAGTCACCACTTCGCATCTCTGCTCATTTGCATAAAGCTGAATTCCCAGTGGATAAAATGAAGTCAATCACATTTTTTTTCCTCCTTAAATATCCTATCTCAAAAAACATGTCACATTATAGAGGAAAAATGTTTTGCGAATGCCATTTGATGTTGACTCTAAACTATTTCTGAATAGTGCTCTCTCCCTTTCTCTCGGCAGGAGGAAGCTACAAGAAGATTGGATACTTTGATATGACCAAAGGCAATCTCTCTTGGTATGGGAATGACAGGTGGATAGGTGAGGACACATTTGTCTCTCTCATCTCCCATATATGCTCTTGTTTATCACTGTCTCAAGCACTCTTCTCTGTTTTAAACCTCCTCTCACACAATCACTCACATTATTACTCTCGCCGCTCATCTGCATCTCTCCCAGCGTCACGGCCGTGCATTCCAGGCCCCGCCCCCAAAGCGACGAGAACCGCGGACGACAGGCTGCTACGGGGCGTTAATCAATCAGTCAGTCAAGTTCTGTTTAGCATTCTGTCCGTGAGGGCAGCCGCGCTGCGGGGGCTCTGCACAGCTCAACAAAAAAAGACAAATGAATGCCATTAGAAAACCGCCAGGAGTTAATTCCAATCATAAACTGAGCAAGCGCAATGATAAAAATTGCATGCAATATACAATGAGTGATGGTTTCATTTAATCTTTTTAATTGTGTTTGATGACCAGTTCATGCTCAGTGTTGCTGATGGTGCACTGAGAAGATGCCAACTGACAGCTAAAAAAACAACACAAATCAGAAACGGCCGGGCTGCTCCCCAGCTGCCTCCCAGCACGTGCTAACCTTGACTGCATGAGCACGAACCGTCCAATCAGCACAGACGGCACTACGAGCCTCAACTGATTGTCATTGCCTGTTATTTAAACCCTCACTGGCTCTGAACAGAGCATGCTGTTTTGAAAAACATCCTCGAGCTTTGTGATAGGAGCCCGGGTTTGTTGGTTTATAATATTGGCGGTGCGACGCCACATCACCGTGCTCATTATGTGACCATTTCTATGCCTAGACATTTCCCTAGATGTGCTCTCGGTGGGCTTACGCTGTTTTGAACTTGCTTATTAGCTTATTAAAAACTCACTGAAGCAGCGAGCACCATGGCAACTGTAGCACGTCGGCATTGCGAAATGCGCTAATTGCGTTTTTCACAAGCCGTTCCGGAGGCCTTGTGATGGAACCTGTTTTTCATTTATTTACCCAGCTTGCAACTGGGAATAGTGCCCACAGCATTGTCGTACACCCCAGGTGGTGCGGAGAGTCTGGCACCTTTAACTTTTGCATTAGGTGTCGATGGTAGATCTCTTTGGAGGTCATCACTTAAACAGCAACCCTTGACTCTGCCAGACTGCCAGTCTGCCGTCGAGGTGAAAGGTCGCCGTTCGATCATGACGGGGTGACCGGGAATGCGAGATCATCAAAGATGTTAGACGGATGACCTTTGAGAGGCGGTCTTGCACCATCTGTAGACATACGTGCACGTGCCGCCCATCGCCGGCCAACTTTTCACCTTGCCGCAATGGTCACTGTCACGTATTCCAGAGAGACGGCAGCGTGTAGAGCTAAAAATAATCAGTGCTGAAATAAAGGCCTCTTGAAGGAGAGGGTGACTTTGCTCCAGATTGGACGCCACGTGTTGACCGTTCATCGCTCGTTAAGATGTTCTCCCTCTCTTGTTCGTACCACTGCAAAGTGAAGGTTACGTCCCTTCATCTCCCAGCTGAGTGGGATCGTTTCTCTTTGAATCTTTATGTTCAATTGTTTCTCGCTTTTACCCATCCACTTCACTGGTCTCACTCGTTCTCTCTCGCTCTCCTCGGTCGCCCCTGACAACCACTGCATCTGCGCCTTGTTCTCTCATCGCTGTGGCAACCATTATGGGTCTTGGTCGTCATGGCAACATACTGTCCCGATTCCACCATCAAGGACAGGGAGCGATATTAAACAGCATGAGCTCTCTGGCCCGATGGATGCACACACATTTACAACCATTTACACCCGTCACACGCTCATTGTGGACCTGAATTGCGCTAAAGACACCTTGAAATCATAATGTTACTGTGTTTACTTTGTTGAAGGGATGGAAAAATTCTGTCATCATTTACTCATCCACATATTTTGAAGAATGTTGGTAACCAAAATGATAGTTCACCTAAAAATGAAAATTCTGTCGTTACTTAGTCACCCTCATGTCGTTCCAAATACGTAAGACCTTTGCTCATCTTCGAAACACAAATTAAGATATTTTTGATGAAAGCCGAGAGCTTTCAGACCCTGTGTAGAAAGCAACACAAACTAGCATGTTTAAGGCCCAGAAAGGTAGTAAGGACATATTAAAATAGTCCATAGTTTTATGAAGCTACGAAAATACTTTTTGTGCGCAAAGAAAACAAAAATAATGACTTTATTCATCAATTTCTTTTGTGTCAGTCTTCAATGCACATTTACGGCGCATGTGTGTTTTGACGTAGAACCTGGATGCGCTGCACCTTGTTCCAAGCAGAGGAAGATGCACGCTGTCTTCGTAAACTTGTCTGAAGATTTCGACATAGAGAATGACTTTCAATTTTTTGACCGGCCTTACTTATTTGAACCAAAATATACAGACGATGAACTAAGAGATATGGATGTTCTATGCTGAGTGCCAGCTCCTGCGTCAGCAGCACCACACACATGCATTGTGATACTGTCGTGAATGCACTTCATAACATTAAAGAAGTCCTATTATGCGCTTTTTATAAAGTCTTTATTTTGTTTTGGGGGTGTAATAGAACATACAATACCTTTCTTCCTAGCCTGGCACAAATGGCTCGATTAGTTCCGGGATTGATGAACGCCCGCCTTCCGAAAAACGTAATGTGTTGATTGGTTAGATGTCCCAGTGCGTTGTGATTGGCGAACAGCTTAGACACTGTTTTAGTACTGCCACGCCCCTTGTCAAAGCAGCAAGTTCCATCTGCTCCGTTATAGTTAGACGTGCTAATTTATTTCATTATTTACATACTTAGCTTCATTGCCTGAAACCAGCTCCAGCATAAGGCTAAAAGTAGCCTAATGTTTGTAATATGACTTCATTTGTATTTAACATGACAACAATTGAATAAAAACATTGTAAGTTACTAAATACACTGTATGATGAATAATTCTCTTACCACATACTGCACAAGTCTGTGGCGCATTAAGGCTCTTGACGCGGCCATCGGAGCTGATCGCCACTCTAGTCAATGCTTGTGTTTACACCAGCCGAGCCTCGGCATGTGTTTCGACCCCCTATACTGCACACGTCTGCGCCTCGGCTTGTTGAAGCGTCCCAGAAGCAGCTCTCCGCGCTGCATCGCTAAAGTTAGGTTAATCCCCCATCTCGTCCCTAACCACCCCCCAACCATTCCATTTTCCGTAGGCGGGATTTATTTTAATGATATTCTAATGGGCTGCGTTGTGTTTTCACCCCCGGCTCTTAATGCATCATGTTTCCTTCTGGAACATCAGTGAATGTTTGAACGTTTTTTAATAGTTGTGTTAAAATAACATGCATTTTTCATGATGGCACCATAGTGCCATCTACCCAGCATCTGGTAAAAATATTAAAAATAACCCAATAAAATGACCCAACAGGCAGAACCCAGCATTTGGGTAAAAAAAAAAGAACCCAGCATTTTTAGAGTGCAGGAAAAACTACCCAGCACCTGGTAAAAATATAAAAAAAAAACAACCCATTAAAATGACCCAACATTTGGGTTAAAAAAAAACCCAGCCTTTTAAAAATGCAGAAGAACTAAAAAATACAATTACAAATAACCCAATAAAATGACCCAACAGGCTGTACCCAGCATTTTGGTTAAAAAAAAATAACCCAGCATTATTAGAATGCTGGAAAAACTACCCAGCATCTGGTAAAAATATTAAAACCAACCCAATAAAATGACCCAACAGGCTGAACCCAGGATTTTGGGTTAAAACCCAGCATTTTTTAGAGTGTACTACCTTTCAGGGTCTTGAACGTGTTAGTTGCATTGCTGTCTATGCAGGCCAGAAAGCTCTTGGATTTCATCAAAAATATTTTAATTTGTCGTAGTCTTATGAGTTTGGAACGACATGAGTGTGACTATTTAATGACAGAATTTTCATTTTTGGATGAACCATCTGTTTAATACACATTACTGGTCTTATCAGTGCATGTAAACAAGTTTTCATCATAATAATAGTGCACCGCCTCTGAAATGACTTCACTTTTTGTCTGACATCATCATCTCCAGCTACGTTTTACAATCTAATCAATTCCAAATTAGATCCAAATCAAGTTTCACTCAGAAATATTTCACTTTATGGAACTAAATGGGTTTCCAACGCCATTTCATGTATATTCGACACTCGACCGGCTGCTAATATCTATGAATTGTGTTATCCAAGTAAATGCGTTCACTCAGTTCCTCGAGGATTGCAGCTCCACACGGATCGCAAGTTAATTTTAACACCATAGCAACACTGCAACGTTAACATTCTGACCTGAAACACCATAGCAACCACTTTCTATTTCCACAAACCACTTAAACTCATGTGTCGTGCCATATCACATCCTGGGTCTGTCTGCTAAGATTGTTCTAGCATCAGTGCCGCTCCACGCTGTTTCCCAGCATCCCAGGATCCATATGTTGGCCATTTTCTCCCCCGAGTGGTCACGTTCGGTTGGATCTCCCACTCTACTTTAATCAATATCAGCGAGATCCACGAGGGAGATGGCCTTATGTGAACTTCTAATTAAGACTGACAGCCGCTGCACTTATCAGATGCTCTGGTGAGGGGTTCCGGTGGGACCGCATGGGCAATATGAGTCCTGTCGGGCTCAAGGAGCTGGGCTTTATAAAAACGATCAGCTCTAGAGATAGATGTAACAAGCCGTGTGGTCCCCAGCCAATTTGTCACTCGCAAAAGAACGTGACACTGGTGCATGTCTTGTGTGCTGCCCACCCAATGAAGGAAGCTGACCACAATGCACCCTGTTGTCCTTTGTTGTTGCCAATTGGCCAGCCGATTACTCATCTGGAGGCAGTGAAACAGTCTGCGATGGTATCGTTTCACAGAGACCGGAGGGGGAGAAGCTTTAGTCAAATGGCAGTGAGGTGAAATTCGATAGCTATCGCTCTCTCTCCAGACTCTGAAATGCAGCCAGTTTATCAAAGGAGATAGAAAGAGAGGCAGAGAGGGAGGTAAAGTGAGTCATTTGTGGCTCAGAAAACACCAGTTCAAAACTGTTCAGAGCTGTCCTTTTCTTTCTTTTGCTCAGTTGTTTTATTATTAAAGGGATAGTTCACCCAAAAATGAAAATTCTGCCATTAATTACTCACCATAATGTCGTTCCAAACCTGTAAGACCTGTAAGATATTTTTAATAAAATCTGAGAGCTTTCTGACTCTGCATAGACAGAAACGCAACTGACACGTTCAAGGCCCAGAAAGGTAGTAAGGATATCATTAAAATAGTCCATGTGACATTAGTGGTTCAACCATAATGTTATGAAGCTATGAGAATACTTCATTTCAACATTTCATTTTTTTTTTTTGTTGTTTTTTTTTATCTTTTACATTTTTGTGTACTATTTATATTTTCTTTAATTTCAGCTTTATTTAAATTAATGTAAATGATCAGCAGTTACATGCTTTTATAGTATTTATAAAATTTGAATTTGCTTTTTTAAATTGTCAGTTTACATTGTAATTTAAAGGAGAAGTCCACTTCCAGGACAACAATTTACAAATAATTTACTCACCCCCTTGTCATCCATGATGTTCATGTCTTTCTTTCTTCAGTCATAAAGAAATTATGTTTTTTGAGTAAAACATTTCAGCATTTTTCTCAATTTCAAAATCATCCTATATCGCTGTTTTACCTTTTTTGTTAAGGGTGTTTGATCTTTTTTGCATGTTCACTTTGCAAAGACTGGGTCAGAACTTCAGCAGTGATGTGTGATAATTTTTAAATGATTTTTGAAGTTGAGGGAAAAAATACGATACAAGAAAAATACGAGTTTTTCGACATACCCTAACTGTCTTGAACCAGAATTCAAGCTGTGATCCTACTAGCTACATATTAGTCATGTGAAAGGTGGAGGTTTAAGTCTGACCTACATCATGTTTCAATTCCTATTCCCATTCTCTTTTGCTAATAATTTCTTGTCCTTTCTCTACTGGACCCATTTAATAAGGGCAAAAGCCTTTATTTAGAAAAAAATAAATAGTAAGAACCTCTAATAATCTTGTTAATGTGATTCCCAGTTATTTCAATATATAATATAAAACAATATAATACTAAAAAGCCTTATTTCTCTCCCCAGGCTCAGGTCCACCTGCTGACCAGACGGTGGTGATTCAGAAGTTCAGATACCTGTCACAAAAACTCTTCGTCTCTGTGTCTGTTTTCGCTGGCTTGGGCATTTTAATGGGGATCGTTTGCCTCACCTTTAACATCTACAACAGCAACGTCAGGTATGTTTAGATGTGGATGGAAGTGTCCGCTCCTGCCCGCGGGCGTGTGTTCATTTATATTGCGCACTCACGTGCGAGTTCAGTGCAAAGGACAGCGTGATACATGCATACAATTAGCTGGTGTTTCCAAGAGTCACATTCACGTATTTATGCATTCTGTGTGCGCAGGTTTCAAACAGGCTAATGCATTACGAATAGCAATAGCATTTCACACATATTCAAACTCCACCGACACATTCAGACTGTTTGGTGTTTCAGTCTTTTTATCTTAGTGACACTTAGACACTTTCAACTAGATTTTCTCAGCAGACAGCTTAAGCTAATACCTTGAACACTTACAAATCTTGTCATGCATATGAGTGAATATGTGAGTACCTCTATGAATCTGTGTTTTTTTTGTGTGTGATAAAAAGACTCAGGAGTGTCAGAGTTCCCTATACTGACAAAAATTATACCAAAAAGTACCATGGAACACCATATTATATAAAATATTAAAGGGCTAGTTCACCTAAAAATGAAAATTACCCCATGATATACTTACTCTCAAGCCTCCTAGGTGTATATGACTTTCATCTTTCAGACTAATACAGTTAAAAAGTACATTAAAAAATGTACTGGCTCTTCCAAGCTTTATAATAGCAGTGAATGGCTGTTGAGATTTTGAAGTCCATTAAAGTGCATCCATACATCATAAAAAGTGCTCCACATGTAAATAAAGGCCTTCTGAAGTGAATTGATGTGTTTGTGTAAGAAAAATATCCATATTTAAAACATCTGATAACTGTCGTACGTGGTGATGAATGTGGAAGCACAGAGAAAAGAGCAAAACAAAACACCAGTAATGAATTACAAGTACAAAACGAGTATTTGTAAAGAAAAATGTCAGAGAATTTCAATATAAGACTTAGATTTTGATTTAAGCTTTGCTGTAAACAAAACTTAGTTCTTATTCTCACCGAAGCTCACGCTACGCCTGCGTCATCCGCTGGAACGCCACTCTCTCATGAATGCGTGTACAACAGTTAGTGGAAGCTAGAGATTAGGGTTTATAAGTTTTAAATATGGATATTTTTCTTACAAAAACACATTGATTCGCTTCAGAAGGATTTTATTAACCCATTGGAGCCATGTGGAGCACTTTTGTGGTGGATGGATACACTTTATTGGTCTATTTAATCTCAACACCCATTCACTGCCATTTTAAAGCTTAGAAGAGCTATTTTTTAATATAACTCTGATCGTATTCATCTAAAAGAATAAAGTCATACACACCTAGGATGGCTTGAGGGTGAGTAAATCATGGGGTAATTTAAATTTTTGGATGAAGGTACATGCAGGTGGTAATCAGTCTAAGCGATTTATAGCACAGTATTTTTGCACTACGTTAGCATCCGTTCAATGTATGAACATGTTGTTTGAACATATACATCTTTGCTAACGTCTTCATTTTGCAAATTCAGCAATATGTATGTCTGTATATGTAAAGGTACATTCAAAACTCCCAGCCGTACCTGAATAACATGACAGCAGTGGGCTGTATGATGGCTCTGGCTGCGGTTTTTCCTCTGGGAATTGACGGACTGCATGTAGACAACCCTCAGTTTCCTGTGGTTTGTCAGGTAAGCGCTCAGGCATTCTGGGTAACACCGCTTTGTCATTTATACTGATGTTATTTATAGTAGTTGTAATTGAGTTTAGAAAACCTCCCTGGACACTCTTCTTCAGAAGAGCTTTAAGCAGGCATATCAGGGTATTTATTTATTTATTTTTTCATTTTTTTCCCTGAGGTGCACTGATAGTGTTAGTCAAGGTTTCTTGCATCAAAAAAAATATGAATTATTTATTTTTCATGACCATTTTTCACCCTCTCTCAGACCCTTAAGTATTAAACAGACTTGTTTCACTGCCTTGCTTTCAGACATCTATATATATGCCCTCTTCGCTTACACTTACTCATAGGTCACAGGCTTGCCGTCAGGTTCAATTTAGTGTGCACCATCTCTTTCTTCAATAACAGCATCTCAGCAATGCCTGAAGATTAATAAATACACTGTTATTAAAGTTTGAGCTTGTTTATATTTTATTTTTTACATTTAATTCACCTATGGCAACATATAACACTCACTTAAACTTAATATTTAAAATAGCTAAAACTAAATTAATAACACTGAATTTTTTATGTTGTACATTATAATTTTGTGATACGATAAAATGGATACAATAAAATTTGAAAAAATTTTGACATGATGTTGTTATCATGTCTTTAGTATGATTAACATGTTGCTAGCAAATTGTTAACACATTGTTAGCATTTTTTAACATGATTTAGCTTATTGCTATCATGTCTTCTGCATGATTAGTATGTTGCTAGCATAATGTTAGCTTGCTTTAACACGTTGCTAACATGTTTTAGCACATTGACACCATGATTAGCATGTTGCTAGCATGATTAGCATGTTTCTAGCATGTCTTTAGCGTGTCTCTAGCATGATTACCATGTTGCTAGCATGATCAGGATGTTTCTAGCATGTCTTTAGTGTGTCTCTAGCATGATTAGCATGTTGCTAGCAAACTGTTAGCATGATTTAACACATTGCTAACCTGTTTTACCATGTTACCATGATTTAACACATTGTTAGCATGTTTTAACATGATTTAGTACATTCTTAGCTTGTTTAAGCATGATTTAATACTATGCTAGCATGTTTTAGCACATTGATACCATGATTGGCATGTTGCCAGCATGTTTCTAGCATGATTAGCACGTTGTTATCATGTCTTTAGTATGATTAACATGTTGCTAGCAAATTAACACATTGTTAACATGTTTTTACCATTAACTTAACACATTGTTAACATATTTTAACATGATTTAACTTATTGCTAGCATGTCCTTTGCATTAGTATATTGCTAGCATTTTATAAGCATGATTTAACACGTTGCTAACATGTTTTAGCACATTGATACCATGATTAGCATGTTGCTAGCACGATTAGCATGTTTCTAGCTTGTCTTTAGTGTCTCTAGCATGATTACCATGTTGCTAGTAAACTGTTAGCATGATTTAACACATTGCTAACATATTTTAACATGTTAACATGATTTAACACATTGTTAGCATGTTTTAACATAATTACACTTATTGTTAGCATATTTTAATATTGTTTAGCACACTGCTAGCATGTTTTTGCTTGATTAGATTGCAAGCATATTTTTTGCAATGTTTTAGCACATTGATACTATGATTAGCGTGTTGCTAGCATGAACTAGTACATTGCCCTGGTGAAAAAAAAAAAACAGCATATGCGGGTAGTTATGTTTTGATGCTGGTTTAAGCTGGTCCTTTGCTGATTTATGCTGGTCCTTAGCTGGTTTATGCTGGTCCTTGACCAGCAACATGACCAGCTAAGGACCAGCATAAACCAGCAAAGGACCAGCTTAAACCAGTTAAGGACCAGCTTAAACCAGCAAAGGACCAGCATAAACCAGCTAAGGACCATCTTAAACCAGCATCAAAACATACCTACCAGCATATGCTGTTTTTTTCACCAGGGTGATAGCATGTCTTAGGCTAGTTGCTAAGTTTGGCTAGTGAGGAGGTTGATAGATAGATATCATATAAATAGAAATTATAAGCGTACAAGTATTACTGGCAAGAATTTTAATATTGGCACGTTATTATTTCCATTGTACACTGAAGTCTTTCAAAGTTAAACACTGAAATAGTAGCTAATTTTTTGCTGTTGTTGTTTTTCTAGTTCCGTTTGTGGCTGCTTGGACTTGGCTTCAGTTTGGCCTATGGAAGTATGTTCACGAAGATCTGGTGGGTTCACACTGTGTTCACAAAGAAGGATGAGAAGAAAGACAAAAGGAAGGTGAGTAGAAAACCAGGGTTATTATTAAAAACCTCATTCAAAATATTAGTAAAAACTATAATTCTATCTAAATGATACTAATGTAGTGCTGTGTGAGGCTAATTTGAGGTGTTTCTGACTAACTATCTGTCGTTTTAAACCCTCATTTACTCTTGACTTGTGTCAAGGACTTTCAGTGCGCTGCTGGAATGATCAATATATCATGTGGAATTATTGTTTCTTTATAAAGTATATATCTCGTTCCTCTCTCTGTTATCATCTTTTGATCTCCATCTCACTTCCTCTGCCTCTCTGGCTTAGCCACCATCTCTCTCTGTCTGATCTCATAGAGATGGGTCCCCCATTGTCCTTGAGCATCCTTAAACGGCACATTTATCATACAGCACAGCTCAATGAGCTCTCCGTACAGCCCCATGAGCCAGCAGTCAATCCATCACCACAAACACACTGCACCCAATCATTATGTTTGATTTTTTGGTAACACTTTACAATGAGATGTCTTTTGTTAAGGTATTAGTTGACACAAGCTAACAATGACCATTTTTCCTTACATTTTTTGTTTGCACATATACCTCAATAAATTGTGTTGGATTTGTGCTTAAAACAAAAAGTGTTGTTATTATCTTTATTGTTTTCTCAACTGAATGCATCTTGTTGTAAGGATGTTTCAGTACTTTACAGAAAGACTAAACAAAAATATTAAGAAAATGACGTTTTGAAGTGCAGACTTCACATCACCAATCTCACACACAAAGCAGCCATAATAACTAAAATAAGGGTCAAGAAAGAGATAAAGACAGAGGAGAAAGGTATTTTCAGGATAAGTACATAATGCCTATTATTGAGTATTCATGAACGTCCATCTAGTGGTGGAGAGGAGCTTGTCATGAGCCCCTGAGGAGAGCTTCCTCTCTTTCTTTCTCTCTCTCTCTCTTTGCCTCTACACAAAGAAAGGATTCAAAGATTGAGAAATGATCTGTGATGTGCAGTGGAGCATCAAATTGATGGCTTTGTCATTTTCAAATGTCCTTTCTGACTAGGGTGTCACTATTGAGATTTTTTTTTTTGTTTAAAAAAAAACAAACTGAGCATCAGTAAGTTTGTTTGAAGTGGATTCTTCAAAGTCAAAGTCAGAGATACGAAAGGGAAATATTGCAGTGAAGAATAGTTTCAGCATTTATTGTAAACCATAAGACAGAAAGAAATATTTGGGACAAACATCCTATTTTTAGTACAGAGGAACTCGTGATGGGGATTTTATTGTGTGAATTGTCATGAAAATGTCCCCACAACACTTTGAAAACAAGTTAAGTACCTCAGATAATGTCAAAAATGATAAAAACCAAACAGAAAATAATTTAGACTCTCAGACGGAAAACATACTCAAAATGAAAGCCTGTGGGGAAACTGTCTGTTGTCAAAGTATAACCACGAGACTAACCCAAAAAAAGTTAAATGTTAAGAAAATGTTAACTAAAATAAAATATTGCCAAGGCAATGCTTCTCGTTTTCATTTAATTTAATGTAATGTAGGTATAATAACTCAAACTGAAATGGAAAAACTATAGACATTTTAAAAAAATGACAAAAAGCTTTAACTTCAATTAAAATAAACTCATTTACTCAACTCATCAAAATAGTAAAAACTATAATAAATATTAGTAAAAAAAATATATAAATGCAAAATATTACAAAAAAACTGTAATAGTATAGTAGCCTATGGAGAAACTGTTGTGTGTTGTCAAAATAGACCCACAAGACTAACTAATTTTTTTTTTGAAGAAGAAATAATACTTTTATTCAACATTAAATTGATAAAAATGACGTTAAAAACAGTTACACCGTGTCTACACTGCCACAACAGTGTGTCAGTATGTCATAAATAGAATGCAGCATTAGTTTACTGTCATGGATTTGTCATGTCGTTTTGCGCCGCACCACATCCAGTGTAGACAGCATCGCTGATTATAATGGATTCTATTGTATTTTGTGACACCGCCTGCGTCCGTTGAAGACACTGTTACTCTGCATTGTTACAAAATATTTTCATGTCAGATGAATGCTGGTATTTTGTATGGAAGCCCGTTTCCACCATTGAATAAAACATTTTTTAAAAAAGGTAAACTTTTTATCTCACAATTCTGACTTTTTTCTTGCAATTTCGAATTTACATCTCACAATTCTGAGAATTGTGAGAAAAAAGTCAGAATTGCAAGATACAAACTTGCATTTGTGAGAAAAAAATTAGAATTGTGAGTTTTTATTTTGCAATTCAGACTTAATTTCTCACAATTGTGAGTTTATATCACGCAATTCTGAGAAAAAAGTGAGAATTGCGACTTTATATCTCACAATAGCGAGTTTACGTCTCACAATTCTGAGAAAAAAAGAATTGTGAGTTTGTATCACGCAATAACTAAACAATAACTCACAATACCTCTATATTTTATTCAATGTCAGAAACAGGCTTTCATAATATTGAGCCTTTTAACAAAGAAATTCACTCTCAGACAAAAGGTACAAAAGATGTCATGAGGTGGTACCTTTCAAAAGGTACACCTTTGTACCTGAAGGGTCCATATTTGTACCTGAAAGGTACATATTAGTACCTAAATTGTGTATGAAATGTTCATTTCCAAAAACTGGTAACTCCATTTTTAACCATTTTCAAAAATCATGTTTTTTCATTGTGCATTCCAATTAATCTCAATCAAACTGCAGTTGGATATTTTTGATTAGATAAAAAATAGCTAAAAATACAGACAACTAACACAATAAAACACAATAAAAACATAATAACATAATAAAAAACATAATTTTTTACATTTAAAGTCCCCCTTGAAATCAACATTAAAGTTTTTTGGCTTTTAGTATGAATATGGTAACCTTAAGGTTATTTATAAGCTAGTGTGCTCCAAAACAATGACAAAGTTCGTGCTTAAAAGATATAGGCATTCAAAACTTGCAGTATCTCACTTTCGGCAATGTGGATCAACAATTTTGATGACATCACACTGCACTTCAGCTTCTCATCAAACTTTCTGTCCAATCAAATGCTCTCTAAGGTCCAAAGCGTCCCGCCCCTACACTATAAACAGACGCTGAAGCTGCGTCTGATATCGGTCACTTGTTCACAGTGTTAGTATTTTCAGTACGGTGAATGGCATGTAGTGCACAATGGAGGCGACACGGAACGATTCAAACAGTGTAAATATGCTTTCAATTGTGGCAAATGAGGTCTGGTTTTGCATTGTGTCACGCGAACAGCGGCAGCGCACGGTCTGCTCCGGACTTTGGCTCCGGTCCAGAGAAGCGGATCATACGTGAATCGGCATATATTAAACATTTTTAAAACCACACAGCCTCAACATGATTATGATCACTATTTTGTGTTTTAGTAAGAATTTCATATTAAATCTAGGGGGTAATCATTTAGACTGTGGCTGTCAAATGCACGTTTAACGGCTCTGGCCTAAGCAGATATAAATGAAACGCTATTGGTTATTTTAAAAGAGGGTTTTGTTTTCCTGCTTCAGCTGAAATTACGTCACCACATAGAATAACGATGCGTGTTTCAAGACACTTCAGTGGACCTTTAAAAAATCTGTTTTTGCAAATGAACTCTTCAAATATTATTACCCAGGACACTTTTTGAAAAGGTACCACCACAGTGACACTTTTTGTACCTTTTAAACTAAGAGTGTAAAAAAATATTAAGCAGCACAACCATTTTCAACCATTTTGATAATAATTGGCATATTAGAATAATTTCTGAAGAATCATAACACTGAAGACTGAAATGCTGAAAATTCAGCTTATATTTTAACATATGTGACCCAAGAAAACAAAACCAGTCATGAGGGTCAATTTTTTTGAAAGTAAACAAGCTTTCCATTGATGTATGGTTTGTTAGGATAGATACAGCTATTTGAAAATCTGGAATCTTGAGGGTGCAGAAAAAATCTAAATAAGAAGTTGTCCAAATGAAGTTCTTAGCAATCCATATTACTAATCATAAATTAAGTTTTAATATATTTACAGTAGGACATTTACAAAATATCGTCATGGAACATGATCTTTACTTAATATCCTAATGATTTTTGGCATAAAAGAAAAATGTATATATTTGACTATACAATATATTGTTGGCAGTTGCTACAAATATACCCGTTCTACTTAAGGTTTGGTAGTCCAGGGCAGTGTTGGGGGTAATGCATTATAAGTAACACAAGTTACGTAATATTATTACTTTTTCCAAGTAACTAGTAAAGTAACGCATTACTTTTTAACTGACAAGAAAATATCTGAGTTACTTTTTTCAAATAAGTAACGCCAGTTTCTTTTCTCCCCATTTATTGATTAAAAGTTCTCCTGTCCCCATGTTTGAGCATTAATGTGTGTTGGCAGTGTATGTACAAATCTACCCTATAATGATAAAAATCCATACAGTGGTTTTTAATTAATCTGTAAAAATAATATCCCCTTTTTCAAATCGAGCCATTGATTGAATCATTCGTGATCCAGCTTCACTTACAGCAGAAGTGAGTATAAGGGTTTTTTTTATGAATCTTTGCGATCGTCTTTCCTAATAATGTGCTAGTTAGCAAGTTAAGCGGCTAAACGCGGCTAAATGCGGCTAAAGTAAACAGGATCGTCAATCCACAGAGAGAAGAGAGGGGCGGGGCAAGCAGAGCTCATTTGCATTTAAAGCAGCCTTGACCAGAATGAGATGATTTTTGCTGAGCTGATTTTGACAAGGTAAAAAGGGTGTTGTTTTTCACAACCATTGAGAATTTTTAACCAAAGTATATTATAGACTTTTCATTAAGACCCAGAAGAATCATATCAACTTGTGGAAAATGGGCATCCGATGACCCCTTTAAATAGTACAAATAAATATGCATATAATGCCGTTTTATTAACCAATGTCTTTGCTGCCGACCTTCAATGATGCAATTCAATCATAGTAATAAGCAAAAATTACTCAAGGTAATCTAACATTTGTTTTCCTTTTTTTATTGCTGAAGAGTTGATATTTTTTCTTCTGCAGTCTACTGTACAGATGTGAATTCACTTTTCTCAAAGCCTGAGGCTTTTGGTTTGAAAAGGCTTTTACATTTGACAAAAATAGAACCTTTTATATTAAAAACAAACAATCAAGCCCTGCCCAGATTTAAAAAGTAACGCAAAAGTAAAGTAACGCATTACTTTCCATAAAAAAATAACTAAGTAACGTAATTAGTTACTTTTTTAGGGAGTAACTCAATATTGTAATGCATTACTTTTAAAAGTAACTTTCCCTAACACTGGTCCAGGGTCATATATATTCAAATAGAAAACAGTCCTTTTAAATTGTAATAATATTTACCAATATTCCTGTTTTTACTGTAGTTTTGACCAAATAAATACAGCCTTGGTGAATGCGAGACTATTTTCAAAAAACATTAAAAACCTTAACGAGCTTATAGTATATATGTTAACAGCAGATGTTGCTCATAACCAAAAATGTCCAAGCAGTAAATCCTGTAACTTTCATACAACATGCTATAAACACCAGAGAGAGCCTGTTTACATACAGTAGAGAAAAACACATCCACAAATTACAGTAATGCAAAACGAGAAGCTCATCCACCTAGAAAAGTAGTTCCACCGCTTAAAGGATGATTGAAGCGCCTTTAGAGCTTAATATAAGCACTTGAACAAAAATGCAAGCTTTACATTTATGCTTGTAAACCCCCTCAAATGTTCCTCGGACAAGTTCTTAAACATTCCTGTTCGTTATTACAAACAGAGGCATGAGTTCTCTGATAATCAAAAGAAGGCCATTTATAGAGCTTAACTGGTTTTGAACCCAGAAAATTCCTTGAATCACTTGCCTGGCTGTGTGTGAGTTCTTTCATCCTCGCCTTTGTGAAGGTGTGTTTAAGGTTTATGAGCTCTCAGAGGTGACGATAAACAATACGAGTCACCAAGAACATAAACGCTTTTTATGTTGCTCTTTAAATACATGCTTTTTATGTTTAATTGCTCACAAACAACGTCCCCGCTACAAAAAAAGTATGAGTATTGATTTTGTTGCAGTGTTATGGTCTCAGCTGAAATCCATTAAAGACACTTTCCTTACTTAAACCATAAAGTGCGGCCACCGTGTGGCGGATTGAATTGGCATCCTGATAATAGGCTATTGTTTCCCCTTCAAGCTCTGTGCACTTACGCTCTATATGATGTCATAAATCACAGCACAAGCTGTGTCTTTCACTGTCCTGGATGGAAAGTTGATTCAGTGGTCTTTTTATATCCCAGCAGCACCTGGAGCCCTGGAAGCTGTACGCCACTGTTGGAGTCCTGCTGGTTATCGACATCTTGTCCCTTATGATTTGGCAGATTGCGGATCCCCTGCACATGACAGTGGAGGTACGGCAGCACTCGGTTTTTGATCAAGTACTGTGTTTTTTGTGTATGGAACAGCTGGATTTATTGTGTCTGGCCTCAAGGTATGAGCAAAATATCTGTTTCTCTTTCTATCTGAGCAGAAGTTCACTAAAGAAGCGCCTAAAGAGGACGTGGATCAGTTAATCGAGCCTCTGCTGCAGCACTGCAGTTCAGAGAAGATGAACACATGGCTCGGTAAGAACTACTCTGGGTTTGACGCTGTATTTGTTCACATTGCGCCCAATTCTGATTTGTTTTTTTTTTGTAAAATGTAAATGCCTACACTCTTAAAAAGTTGGTTCCATGAAGAGCCTCTACCATCCATGAAACATAAAGGTTGGAAAAGGGTTCCTTAGAGTTTTAAAATGTTCTTTAAACTAAGACAAACTGGTTCTTTTAAAAATAGTTCACTGAAAGGTTCTTTGGAGAACCCAAAATGGTTCTTTTAAGGCATCGTTGCAAAAATCCCTTAAAGGAGAAGTTCACTTCTAGAACAAAAATGTACAGATAATTTACTCACCCCCTTGTCATCCAAGATGTCAAGATGTCTTTCTTTCTTCAGTCGATAAGAAATTATGTTTCTTGAGGAAAACATTTCAGGAATGTTCTCCATGTAGTGGACTTCTATGGTGCCCCAAAGTTTAAACTTCCAAAATGCAGTTTAAATACAGCTTCAAATGGGAAACAATCGGTCATTTTTTAAACAAATTGACAATTTATATACTTTTTAACCTCAAATGCTCGTCTTGTCTTGTCTCTTCGATGCACATGCGTAGTCTGTGTAATCCAGGTCAGTACAGTTAGGGTATGTCAAAAAAACTCCCGTCTCGTTTTCTTCTTCAGTGTCAAAATCATCCTACATTGCTGTTTTACCTTTTTTTTTGTAAAGGGCGTTTGATCGTTTTTGCATGTTCACTTTGTAAACACTGGGTCGGTACTTCTACAGCGATGTAGGACGATTTTGAAGTTAGGGAAGTAAACGAGATGGGAGTTTTCGACATACCCTAACTGTATTGACCATATTGAACCGAAGAGTTCATGCAGACTTAGACAAGACGAGCGTTTGAGGTTAAAAAGTATATAAATTTTTAAATTGTTTCGAAAATGGCAGATTGTTTTGCTAGATAAAACCTTTCTTCCTTGGCTGGGATCGTTTAGAGCCATTTGATGCTGCCTTTAAACTGCATTTTGAAAGTTCAAACTTGGGGGCACCACTGAAGTCCATTATATGGAGATAATTCCTGATTTTTTTTCCTCAAGAAATATAATGTCTTATTAACTGAAGAAAGAAAGACATGAACTTTCATGACATGACCTTGGACGACAAGGGGGTAAGTAAATTATCTGTAAATTTTGTTCTCGAAGGGAACTTCTCCTTTAAAGGGATAAGACACACAAAAATGAAAATTACCCCATGATTTACTCACCCTCAAGCCATCCTAGGTGTATATGACTTTCTTCTTTCAGATGAATCTGATTTATATTAAAAAATGTCCTGGCTCTTCCAAGCTTTATAATGGCAGTGAATGGCTGTTGAGATTTTGAAGTCCAATAAAGTCCATCCAGCTCCGGGGGGGGGTTAATAAAGGCCTTCTGAAGCGAATCAGTGCGTAAGAAAAATATCCTTATTTTAAAACTTTATAAACTGTCGTATATGCGGAGGACGTAGGCGTAGCGTAAGTTCTGGTGAGAGTCTCCTCTTGGCTTCTATCGAAATCCTGCAACATTTTTCTTTACAAATCCTTGGATTGTAACTCCTAATTCATGACCAGTGTTTTGTTTTGCTCTCCACTACACTTACGTCCTACGTCATCCACTGGAACGCCACTCTCTCGTGAATGCATGTACGACAGTTAATGAAATCTAGAGATTATGGTTTGTACAATCTTAAATATGGAAATTTTTCTTACAAAAAACACATTGATTCACTTTATTAACACCCATATCTATCTGGAGCCCTTTTTATGATGACTGGACGCGGTTTTTCGGGCTTCAAAATCTCAACACCCATTCACTGCCATTATAAAGCTTGTAAGAGCCAGGACATGTTTTAATATAACTCTGACTGTATTCGCCTGAAAGAAGAAAGTTATATACACCTAGGATGGCTTGAGGATGAGTAAATCATGGGGTAATTTTCATTTTTTGGTGAACTATACCTTTAAAACCTTTAGTTTTAATAGTGCACAGTTGTATTTTATACATTTGATCAGTTAATGCATTTCCTGACTTAAGTATGCAGTATTTCATTGCAAAAACCTGCTTTTTACCAGCCAATCATAATCCAGTTTAACCCAGCACTATCTGTGCTGATTTAGGGTTGCAGCAGACATATTTACATTAATTCGTTTTTGTAGAAAACAGGCGGTAAACAGAATTTTCTTTGAAAAAGATGTTTGTGTCATTTTCTAGTCATCATGCTGGCAGTGATTCATCAAACGATGATTAAATGATATGTTATAAGCAGTGTATATCCAGATGCGCAGTGCAGTCAAGCACCCTTAAGATATTTTAAAGAGTTGCCTGAGCTGTCTGGAACACACTAGAGGAGTGATGCTGCATATTTCCACTAAAGTATGACAGATTCCCTTGTAAAAAAAAAAGAAAAAAAAGGAGCTTAATCATATTCAGTGTGCACTTGTGGTGTACTTAAAATATTTTTATGTTTTTTAAGTATATTTTAAATATATATGTATCTATAAGCATTTTTTAAGTTTAAAAAAATATGTGCAGAAAATATGAAGAAATAAACGGCCACTTAATTGTACTTAAAGAGAGTACAGTTTTTTATGTACTCCTATTTGAGTGGGTCAAAAAAGCACTCAAAAGTTCAGCTAATTGCATTTAATATAAATTTAAACAATAGTACATTTTCATTTTATTGTAATTAACATGCACTTAACTGTCTGAAAACATTACAATAGCTTCGCACTTGAGTATATTCATTATAGGTGTATTTTTTAAAGTATGCTAAAGTGTAATTCTTTTTCACACGGTTACATTAGCCTTGATGACCTAACGCTCAAAACTGACCCACAAGGCAAGAATTACAAAGTCTAAATTGTAGTCAGCGTAATTTTTTAACCATGTTTGTGTCATTACCTGATTTGCATAATTCCTTTATTAAATCAGAAAGTGAAACAACACAGACGGTGCATGCAAATAAACGAGACTAATAATAATCTTGTCATGCTGTTGGAAACACAAAAAAATAGTTGCTGTCTGAACAAAGCCTATAAGCCTGTGAGTGAAAGTGATTTAATGAAGAAACCCCGGTGGTTTTGACCTTCAGCCTCTCTCCTCAGGTGTTTCCCATTTGTAAGTGTTTAACTAATTAAACAAATTAATTGCTACCTTTATGAGACAAATTGGACCGGCCTTGCTCCTCCAGTTATGGTCAGTAAAATGAGCCTTTGGTGTATTCTTCAGGAAGAGTCCTTGAGAAATGAGCACAGCTGCCCGTAAACAAACCTGTCATACAAATACTTTCTGTCATAACAGTTTCTCTGCATAAACCACTTAGGGCATTTGGTCCAAGGACGCATGGACGGCAGTGTCCTTTCATGACATCTGGATGAGAAAATAATTGATTGCACAGAACTAAAACAAACCAAATATATAGCGAGTTCTCGATGGGATCACATAGTGTGGTGTGGATGTGAAGGATGAATGGTTAGATGCAGGCAAAAGTCATGGGAGCAGGCGGTGCCTGTGACTGACTGATTACCCTGTCAGTGTGATAATGTCCACCTATCATGTTTGCATCGGCCTGAATTCATCAAACTGGTGGGAATGGATGGACTAATTACATAGTAAACAACTCACCCACTCAAATAGCAGATTTCTGGTCACATCCAAAGCCAAATGAACTTGAAATGATCTGAAAGTGAGCAGGTTTTAAGCAAACACTCAGGTAAATTAAATCTGCACCCCCTGTCTGCGACCTTCATTACACCAGCGGTGTTTGCTGAGGATTTAATGGTCAGACAAGAAGGTGACGATAAATAATAGATGAGCAACAGCAAACAAATGTGACCCTGGACCACAAAACCAGTCATAAGGGTCAATTTTTTTAAATAAGCTTTCCATTGATGTATGGTTTGTTAGGATAAGACAATATTTGGCTGAGATACAACTATTTAAGGAAAAATCTGGAAACTGAGGGTGCAAAAAAAACTAAATATTGAGAAAAACACCTTTAAATTTGTCCAAATGAAGTTCTTAGCAATGCCTATTACTAATCAAAAATTAAGTTTTAATATATCTACAGTAGGAAGTTTACAAAATATCTTAATGGAACATGATCTTTACTTAATATCCTAATGATTTCGGCATTAAAGTAAAATCAATAATTTTAACCCATACCATATATTTTTGGCTATTGCTACAAATATACCCATGCTGCTTAAAGGAGAAGTCCACTTCCAGAACAAGAACAAAAAATTAAATTTAATGTACTCACCCCCTTGTCATCCAAGATGTTCATGTCTTTCTTTCTTCAGCCGTAAAGAAATTATGTTTTTTGAGGGAAACATTTTAGGATTTTTCTCCATATAATGGACTGATATGGTGCCCTGCTTTTGAACTTCCAAAATGCAGTTTAAATGCGGCTTGAAACGACCCCAAATGTGGTTGTAAATGATCCCAACCGAGGAAGAAGAGTCTTATCTAGCAAAATGATCGGTTATTTTAATAAAAATAATACAATTTATGTACTTTTTTTATGTCAAATTCTCATCTTGTCTTACTCTGCCTGAACTGTTTTTTTCCGGTTCATGACAGTTAGGGTATGTCGAAAAAACTCCCATCTCATGTTCTCCCTCAACTTCAAAATCATCCTATATCGCTGTTTTACCTTTTTTGTTAAGGGTGTTTGATCTTCTTGGCATGGTCACTTTGCAAAGACTGCGTCGGTACTTCTGCAGCGATATGGGATGATTTTGAAATGATTTTTGAAGTTGAGGGAGAAAATGAGATGGGAGTTTTTTGACATACATATTTTTTTGACAACTGTCTTGAGCCAGAATACACAGAGTTCAGGGAGAGCAGGACAAGACAAACATTTGAGATTAAAAATTATTTAAATTGTATTTTTTTAAATAAAAATAACAGATCGTTTCGCTAGATAAGACCCTTCTTCCTCGGCTGGGATCATTTACAACCACATTTGGGATTGTTTGAAGTCGCATTTAAACTGCATTTTGGAAATTCAAAATTGGGGCACCATATCAGTCCATTATATGGAGAAAAATCCAGAATGTTTATCTCAAAAAACATAATTTCTTTACAGCTTAAGAAAAAAAGACATTAACATCTTGGATGACAAGGGGGTGAGTACATTATTTGTAAATTTTTGTTCTGGAAGTGAACTTCTCCTTTAAGACTGAAAGATGCTGACCAAAGCTGCATTAATTTAATCAGAAATACAGTAAAAACTGTAATAATGTGAAATATTACAATTTAAAATAACTGTTTTCTATAGTATTATATTTTAAAATGTAATTTATTCCTGTGATGTAAAGCTGAATTTTTAGCATCATTACTCCAGTCTTCAGAGTCACACAATCCTTTAGAAATCAGTCTAAAATGCTGATTTGCTGCAAACGACATAATCATATTTTTATCAATGTTATTAATAATGTAAACAATGTTCATCTTTGTTTAATAGAAAAAAGTACAGCATTTGTTTAAAATGGAAATAACATTATTTAAATTGCTTTTGATCAGTTTGATTAGCTTGAAAGTTTAAAAAGTGTTCATTTCTTTAAAGGGGTCCTATTATGCTCTTTTTCATATACACCTAGGATGCATGGAGGGTGAGTAAATAATATGCTACAGTAGTGTTGAGTCCTATCGTCTGCCTGGAAGATCGTCGATACATGATATTATCGTGCTAATTTATTTAATTATTTTACATAGTTTCATTGCCCGAATCCAGCTCCAGCATAAGGCTAAAAGCAGCCTAACATTATCAAAACACATCATCACTGATCAGCCTAGACTATTCTGGTGCAAGATTATGCATTTTAAAAAACACTCACATTATAAGTGAAGCTATCTACACTGTATGATTAATAAATCTCTTACAACACACGTCAACCGGAGTAGATTGCGGCTTCGTCATGTGTTTCGACCCCCGTACTACACACGTCTGCGGCACGTTACTGCTCTAAAGCGGCACTCTAGTCAGTCATTGCGTTAACTCAGTCGTGTGGCCAGAACACGACACGTACACACTTGGCTGCCTGCTACTGTACCACACACAGGACCGAATTAATCTCTCTTTTGCCTTTTTTAATAACTAGGTGGCAATGATATATCTGCCAGATAAAATAAACACACCATAGCTTGATCTCAGTTAGTTGATCATGTAACTGAACCACCACGCCGCACATTTTGTGTGTATCTCAGATGTCTGTTCTATTCAAAAGTAAGGATTTGAAATATTCTGCCCTGATTACAGTTCGAAGACAGCGTATATCTTCCATTCAACGAACATTAAAGTGTGCAAGACATGAACTTAAATTGCACTTATTTACAGAGTTATATTACGTCACGCTTGTCTAGTAAGTTTAGTCTGTGTGTGAAGACGATGCAGGCGGTGGCGTAGCGCAAATCCATGAATGAATATTCCGAAGTAAAGTAAACTTCAGCTGATTACCACTGCTCAGGGAGTGGGGAGCAGTAAACACTGTGTAGGGACCATGTTAATCGGAGCACAGTTCAGTCATGTACTCTCTTTGAACTAGCTGGTTATATGAATCAGGTTAAATAAGAGAGGCAAATGCAATATATGCAGAGCGACGGTACGTGAGGACTGTCATTGAGAAACACTGATGTATTTAATCATATATCATATCGCCCTAATTTTATTAAAGGATGAAGTGCAATAAGTTTTACTGGACTTAAATTGAATAAATACATGATTTCTTACAAAGAGCTGCTAAAAAGTAAATCGGATGAGTTGCTTTATGAACACAGACAGTGATCACAACGAGTCAAATCACAGATTAAATTACATTTCCAAACGTGTTATGCATAGCGTGAGCATGAATCTGTAATAAATGATAAATACAAATGACAAAGCCAGATTTTGAAGTTGTTTATTTTCATTGAGCAGGTTTCGCCATTGTGTTGTTTCAAGCTTAAAAGCATAAAATTGCGCTTCATTTTAGATCCATTCTCCACTCCGGTCATGACAGCAGATATGGCAGTTCATATCACAGCAAGCGTTCTCCATTCTAATTTGTTTTTAAATGTACAGTATAAATTTTAACATCTACCTCCACTATTACCCAGTCTAGACTGTGTCCATGTCCAAAAGTCCCAGAATGCTGTGCGTTGCTGACGTCACATTTCCATACTCTATACCCACCGCACTGCGGCTCGTTGAAGTGGTTCTCCGTGCTGCATCGCTAAAGTTAGGCTAATCCCCTACCTCATCCCTACACACCCCCGAACAATTCGAATTTCCATAGGCGGGATTTAATTTAGTGATATTCTAATAGACCGCGTTGTGACATTATTGAGTGCGGAAAACAAACGCTGTAGTACAAAGAAGCCGTTCGTTGTAGTTCTTGGAAAGAGATTTTTTAAAAAACGAAAAATCTCCCTTTGGAGTGGACTTTGAGATTTGTAACTTTGTAGATCTTTTTTATGTGCAAAGATACACACCACACACTGACTAAAGTTCAAAAAGTGAAAAAGCATAATAGCACCCCTTTAAAAACACATCTCACTGACCCCAAACTTTTGAATAGTAGTGTAAATAATCAAAATATATTATTATATTGGCATATTAAAGGGGTTAGTTCACCCAAAAAATGAAAAGTCTGTCATTAATTACTCGCCCTCATGTCGTTCCAAACCCGAAAGACCTTCGTTTAATCTTCCGAACACAAATTAAGATATTTTTGTTGAATTCTGAGAGCTTTATGATGTCAAATGGACATCTACCTACTACCTTTCTGGGCACTGAATGTGTCAGTTGTGTTGCTGTCTATGCTGGGTCAGAAAGCTCTTAGATTTCATCAAAAATATCTTCATTTGTGTTTTGAAGATGAATGAAGGTCTGGTTTGGAACGACATCAGGGTGAGTAATTAATGACAGAATTGTCATTTTTAGGTGAACTATCCCTTTAATATAATCTAAAATACACTACATTGCTCTGTTAGTTTGAGTGGCCAAACGTAGCAACACTGGCTCCAACAAAAGCGATTTGGGAAGGAACGATGATAAGGATGTTTGGAAAACATATTCGTTATTTTTGTCTCTGTTTTGTCTTCTAGGTGTCGTTTATGGCTATAAGGGCTTGCTGCTGCTTCTGGGTATTTTTCTGGCTTACGAAACCAAATCTGTGTCCACTGAAAAAATAAACGATCATCGAGCTGTTGGGATGGCCATCTACAACGTCTCTGTGAGTCTGTTCATCTTTTTATACTTATCCCTCTGGACATTTTAAAGAGCGCCTTGGGTGACATTTGAAATGTCAGTCGTCACCCAAATATTGTCCAATTAAAAGGTAGAACTGTTGGTCTGACGTGACTGAAATAGCACCGCAGAGGGTTTTTTTCCCTTTCGTTGCTCAAGTTTAGTTGGGAGTTGGCGTGTGAATCGGACGCAACGTCCGTCTGGAGCTGTTGTGTGTCACAACACACTCATAAGCAGGAAGAACATGCCTGGAGCTCTTCAGTGTGGCTCTGCTAGATTTGATGGAAGTGAAGTGTCTGAGCCTGCCATCTCAAATGCTGTCCAGGGACACAGAGCTTTCCAGAGGACAGGGAAAGAGGGGGAAAAAGAGCTTCCCCTCATCACCGGGAATAAACTTGCACGTCAGTTTGACGGGACTAGAGCTCTAAACTAGTTAGAAAACTCAAGTAAAGCGGTCCCTCAGTAATGTTGAAAGTTGTTTGTTTTTTGCACAGCATCTCATCTGTTCCACTTTAGCATTCCAGTGCCACCCCACAGCTCACGAGTCACGAAAGCAGCGCGTACCACGCTGATAACGCACTCGATGTGGAAGATAAATACATGGGAATCTCTTTTCATTTGCCATAAAGACTTCTGGTCTGTTTTCTGTGGCGAAGGTCGATTGGAAATGAAGCACAAAGCTTTTGTCCATCAGCTTTTTCATTGTAAGCTTTTAATTTGAAGCACTGTGTTTCTCTTCATCTCAGCCTCCGAGGATTATCCATTATACACTGAACCCAATTTAAGCTCAAATTGAGGGAGAGACTTTAGATCAGCGAGGGGCCGAATTTTGCATTTTAATCTTTTCTCTCTCGCAGACCGACTCCTGGCCCTTAGCAAATGCCCATTCTGCTAAAGAAATGATTTCAGATGCCATCTGCCATGCCATTACGAACTCCATCACTTTTTAGAGTTTTGGCTGCTTGGAGGACAATAATAAAGACAAGAGCCCCTTGTTCACAGCAAACTGATAAGATTTATTGAATTCACCTTCTGTGAACTGATGCCCGAATCAAGAAATAGAGTGCACAGAGGTTTTTGAAATATGATTTATTTATTTGGAATTCATCTGCAGTCTTTTGGCAGGTCACCATTAAAAACCTCCTCTCAGTAATGAGATAACACAGAACAGTTTATGCATGATGCATGCGATATCATACGTAAGTTGTAAATAATTTAATATACTTATATGGTCATAATAAATGTATGAGTTTAAAAGAATAGTGCACTCACCGATAAACCTGGTGAAATAATCAGTGAATAACTACTTCAGTTTAGTTTTTTCCCTTACTCAGAATGTTAACATTTATTATGCTTTTATGGTATTTTTGGGGATATCATTTACTCATCCTCAAGTTGTTACTCATCCCAAACCTGAACACAAAAGATGATGTTTTGAAAACTGGGAAACCAAACTGTTTATGCCATTAGGGGTGTGTAATATACATACGTTTACAATAATATCGGAATTGTTGTTTAACCCTTAAAGGAGAAGTCCACTTCCAGAACAACAATTCACAAATAATTTTACTTACCCCCTTGTCATCAAAGATGTTCATGTCTTTCTGTCTTCAGTCGTGAAGAAATGATGTTTTTTTGAGGAAAGCATTTCAGGATTTTTCTCCATATAATGGACTGCAATGGTGCCCCGATTTTGAACTTTGAAAATGTATTTTAAATGCAGCTTCAAAGAGCTCTGATCCCAGCCAAGGAAGAAGGGTCTTATCTAGCAAAACGATCAGTCATTTTTTTCAGAAAATAATTTTTTTTTCTTTTTAAGCACAAAAGCTCATGTAGCACAGGCTCTGGGATGCGCGTTCACGACACTACGTACTATTGAATCACGTCGAAAGGTGAAGCTACAGACCCAGTGTTCACAAAGCGAATGCGCAGAGACTAAGAAAGTGCAAGTAAGTTTGTAAATGCTGTTTACAAACAAAAAGGTACAATGATGTCCTCCTCTCAAGTTGTAGGAGAAAATAAGATGGAGTTTTTCGCCATACTCAGTACACAGACGATGAACTTACACGTGATTTGTAGTAGTGATGGGAAGTTCTGATCGTTTTACTGACTCAGACCTTTGAGTCTCATTCAGCAAAATGAACAAATCTTTTTTTGAGTAATTTCGTTCATTTTATCAAAATATAATTAAAATGTTACATATTACTTCCCTAACACATCTACTGCTTACACAAATGTTGATCACACTACAAACAAGACAAAACTATAATGCTGTAAGAAACAGAAAAGATTAATTCATTGTTTACCTGGGTCTTTAGTCTATGATTAGCTCACCTCATCTCTTATCTGACAAGTTTTTGGGTTTGAGTCGTTCGTTCATCATGTGACAGCCCCATAAGATGAATGAACGACTCAGAAAACCCGAAACAGGTGAACTAATTCCAGTACAGAACCTAATAGGATGTTGCGCATGCACAACTGAACGAATCACTCCCCGAGATGACTCGTTCTTCCCGAGTCACATTAAAGATTCGTTCAAGAATGACCCATTACTAATTAATAGCATTGTGAACGTGCATCCCAGAGCCTGTGCTACATAAGCTTTTGTGCTTAAAAAATATACAAATTTTTATTTTCTGAAAAAAAAGACAGATTGTTTCGCTAGATAAGACCCTTCTTCCTTGGCTGGGATCGTTTGCACGAATGAAGTCCATTATATAGAGAAAAATCCTGAAATGTTTTTCCTCAAAAACCATAATTCCTTTACGACTGAAGACAGAAAGACATGAACATCTTGGATGAGAAGGAGGTGAGTAAATTATTTGTAAATTGTTGTTCTGGAAGTGGACTTCTCCATTAATGCATGACTGTTTTGCCAATCATTATTACATATTCAGGTTATTAGCGACCCGGACCTATATATCCAGCACGGATGGATCTCTAACTTCTGCAATAGCAATAAACTCTCTATTTTAAGAACAATTACAGAAGAATAAAGTAAAGCATATTTCGTTATCTTTTGAAACTTAAAAGGGTATTTGAGCAGATTAATTTACCATCGCCGTCATCCTCAGAGCACACTTCCACAGTACATTCAGCATCTGGCTCATATTCACCATCTCAACCATATTCACAAAACTATCGTTTTCAATTACTTCAAAATCATTATTTTGATTTACCACATCCACCATCAAATGACAGTGATATTTATATTATATTGCATACAGTAATTGCTCTGCATTAAAGCCATTAAAACCAGTTCAATTTTTGCTCATAATATTGTTTTGTTTTATGCCTGCGATAATTAATGTTGTTTTAGTAAAACATCACTTCATTATTGTCTATCAAACAGTGCCATCTCGAGGAATAATGGTGAATTGCATGTATTGAGTCACTGGATATTTACATATTTTTGCGCACAAAAAATATACTTACCCTATTACACACCTCGGGTCTCTAGCGAACCTATACACTTTTTACAAAAAATTACTCAGAATACAGACATTCTTTCATATTTTATCAATTTTTTCTTGTTTTATTGTTTATAATGAATAGATTGAGGAATACTAAGAAAGTTGATGTCAAACAAAAAAATGAAGGAGGGGGAGGGTAGTAAATGATGTCCCGGGATCACTAAAGACCCGAGGTATGCATTTAAGGGTTAAACAATATGCAATTTGACATTATCAGGTGTATCGCAAAAACCAAACAAAAACACTTTCACTGCGTGAATTAGTCTATTAAAATACATTTAGAGTTCTCAAGATTTGTATCAATTGATATCGGTAAGCCCCGTCCCCCATTAGTTACTGTTGCTCACTCGGACAAACATACGGAGTTGCTAACTGTCTTACAATGACAGCTGTCATTGTGAAAACCTTGTCCCAAGATGTTTTTGATCAATTTTGGGCCTTCTCTGGTTGAAGAGCATTCAAGTGAGCCTTAAATATGCCATGGAGGGATGTATAAGATTTTAAAATAAATATGTTGTGTAACAAGATTCATTTGGAAGCAAGGGTTTACAGATGACAATGCAAGCGGGAGAAGTCTCATGTTAGCTAGTTTTAGCCAGAGGTACCTTGCTGAAGCTCAAGATGACATTAGCATTCTGCTTGAGAGCAGGACAACTTAATGAGAGCAGGACAACCAGAAAATGAATGTTGAATAATAAAATAAATTCCAAATACTCTCAGCCTCTGCTGTCAGGATGCCTGGAATCAGTGTTACAACTACCCCAGGCACATCATTTTACTATTTTTGTAGCATAAACACCATTATACTGACAGGAGATTTGAATATTCCAGTGTTTCTCTATGAAGCTAAAACCTAAAGATGTCCAAGTTCCATTCCTTGTGCAACTGATACTCAACTGCCATTGGCTCATCTGTGTTCGAGGGGAGGGGCTTACTGATAGGTCAAATTTGATTTAAAAAAACAGTCCAATAAACAAGAAGTTAATGTTCTATTAGCTAATGCTCTATTTCGTCAACAAAAATAGTTTCTAACAAAGCAATGGCAGAACTGTTTTGCGTCTCTGAACAACACACAATGTTGTTTTGTTACTGAATCAATCAGCTGTTTGAATGAATCGGTTGAATAAATGACTCAATGACTCAATCATGCAATGATTTACTGCCACCTACTGGCGATTTTAGGTTTATATTTAAAGTATATTTTCCCTTTTTTCTAAAAAATCATTTAATATCAGTATTCAATGTTTTTTTAACATCAGAACATAAATTTGCAGGTTAATTGCATTCATGCCCTGCATTAAACAGTCTGTGAATGCATTTAAATGACACTTCAGATGCTGATTCTGTGCCACCTCTGCATTGCAAACACACATTTTATTGATACTGATTTAATGATTAGTAACAGCCCTATAGTGTCTTACTATTTAAATTTACTGATTCTGTCCCACTTTATATTAAATGGCCTTAACTACTAAGTACTTACATTGAAATTAATCATTTGATACAATGCACTTATTGTGTACATACATGTATTTACATTGTACTTAGATTTAAAAAAAATACCTGCATGTAATTACAATTAATTTCTGTAATTACATTTATAATTACACTGTTGACCCATCCCTTACACCTTAACCCACCCTTAAACCTACCCATACCACCAAACCTCTCCCTAACCTTACCCATATCCCACCTCAATAGCAGCAAAAGTGTTTTACTTATTGGAAAAGTTTGTTTGTGTTACTCCTGTAAACTAAATATCTAAATATGAAGAACATCAAAAGCTTTGGGAGTAAGCTGTCAGCTTTTTTATTGTAAGCTTTTAATTTGAAGCAGTGTGTTTCTCTTCATCTTGGCCTAGAAACCAAACAGTTTCTGGTTACCATTAGGGGTGTGCAATATATTTTGTCTACAATAATATCAGAATTGTTATTTAAACAATATGCAATTTGACATTATCGAGTACACTGCCCTCCAAAAGTTTAGAAACGCCCTAGACGCCCTGGGGTTTTGGACAATATTGGCATGAATCCTTTTTAATTTGTGATAATTTTGCACTGATAAGCGACAACACAAACTACGAAAACATATTTTATTACATAAACGGTTTATACATTATATAAAACTTATTTTCGATTCATCAAAATATCCACCATTAGCAGCTGTTACAGCTCTGCATAATCTGGGCCTAAATTCATTGTATTCTAAACTTAATTGCCAATCAATTGTTGAAGCTATTAAGGTGTGCTGACCCAAAAATCTTTTAAAAACCTGGGCCAAGTTTAAACCAGTAACCAGGCATCACAGCTGGTAAAGGGGCATATCTGACTTTGATTTATATATTGCCATTATTATGTAATCAAAATGAATATTATTATTGCTGATCTTCAATGATAATGTCAAATTACTTTAATGTATTTGCTCCAAAAAATGATAAGGATTTATGCTGATATTGTCCAAAACCACACTTTGCCAGGGGTGTTTCCAAACTTTTGGAGGGCAGTGTATATTGCAAAAACCAAACAAAAACACACACAGCATGCAAGTATAACACTATGAGATGTAGATTAAACTATTGCGCATTTAGAGTGCATGCTTTTACTGTGTGAATTAGTCTATTAAAATAGATTTAAAGTTCCCAAGATAAGGGGGCAAATTGTATCAATTTTAAAACAAGTTTGACCTTTGTTGCTAACTGTCTTACAATGGCAGTTGTCAGTGTGAAAATCTTGTCTCAAGATGTGTTTTATACATTTTGGACACAGAAGGGCCACCTCTGGTTGAAGAGCATTCAAGTGAGACTTAAATATGCCATGGAGGGATTTATAAGATTTTAAAATAAATATGGTGAGTAACAATTCATTTGGAAGCAAGGGTTAACAGTTCGCAATGCAAACGGGAGAAGCCTCACGTTAAGATAGTTTTAGCCAGAGATACTTTGCTGAAGCTCAAGATGACATTAGCATTCTGCTTGAGCAGATGAAAATTGTAACTTAATGAGAGCAGGACAACCAGAAAATGAATGTTGAATAATAAAGTAAATTCCAAATGCTCTCAGCCTCTGCTGTCAGGATGCCTGGAATCAGTGTTACAATGACCCCAGGCACATTGTTTTACTATTTTTGTAGCATAAACACCATTATACTGACAGAAGATTTGAATAAAGGAGCTGAAACCTAAATATGTCCGAGTTCCGTTCCTTGTGCAACTGATACTCAATTGCCATTGGCTCATCTGCGTTTGAGGGGAGGGACTTATTGATGCATCAAGTTTGATTTTATAAAACTGTCCAATAAACAAGATATGAATATTAATTGATTTACATTTTAGATCAGTGCCGATCCTGGACTTCAGGGGGCCCTACGCAGCTGTCTCTTCCACAGTTCGGTACTCTTTCAAGTAATTTTTTTTAGTCTCGAGCAAGAGACTGTATGACTCCGGTATTATTGAATGAATGAAATGCATTTGTCTCTGGTTCCCTCCGTCTTGAATTGCACTCACGAAAAGCGTTTGAGAAACAACTGTCTCTTCCGTGGCTCAGTACACTTTCAATTTGTTTTTTAGTCTCGAGCAAGAGACTGTGCAACATTCACATTACATGATTTGACTGATTTTTTACATAAAGAGCGACAGCGCATTGCATTAAAAGAAATTAACATTCGTTTTGATAACCGCAGGCCCATTTCAAAAACGAAACTAATCATCATCTTTGAGAGCAAGGGGGCCCCCTGGTGTTTCGCGGGCCCTACGCAGCTTGCATATTTTGCATATAGGGAGGCCTGGCTCTGTTTTAGACGCAAGTTACAGTTTGAACAACATAGGACAGTGTTTCTTTACTGAATCAATCAGCTGTTTGAATGAATCAGTTAAATGTAATAAGAATAACTCACTCATGCAATGATTTGCTGTCAACTACTGGCGATTTTAGGCTTATATTTAAAGTATATTTTCCCTTTTTTCCAAAAATCATTTCAAATATCAGTATTCAATGTTTTTTCTTTACATCAAAACATTATGCATTTGTAAGTGCAGGTTAACTGCATTTATCTGTGTGAATGCATCTAAATGACACTTCAGATGCTGATTCTGTGTCACCTCTGCATTGCAAACACACATTTTATTGATACTGATTTCATTTTATTAGCAGCAGCCCTATGGTGTCTTTTTAAATTTACTGATTAAATTTATGAATTTGACAAAAGATGATGCATAGATTTAATTAGGCTAGGAAAAAATACCCATAAAATGTAATAACCAGTTTAAACTTATTGGAAAAGTACTCCTGTAAATTAAATATCTACATACGAACATTAAAAGATTTGAGAGTCAGCTCACAATAACACACACAGCAAAATATCGCCTAATTAACATCAACGGCAAAACTCCAGAAAATACAGAGATATAATTTTTTGTCATTATCGCACACCCTTAGTCACTATTGACTATTGAGTATTTTTCCCCCCATACTATTGAAAGCACTGGGACTAGAAACTGTTTGGATACCCACACTCTTCATAATATAGTTTTTTGTGTTTGAAAGAAGAAAGAAACTCATGGAGGTTTGGAACAACTTAAGGCTGAATAAGAGTAAAAGACAGGATTTTCATTTTTGTGGGAGCTATCCCTTTAATACAGTCATTATTTTTAATTTCTCCTTTCGTGTTCCACAGAAGAATTGAAAGTCATATGGGTTTGGAATGACACGAGCGTGACTAAATAATGACATACTGTAAATTCTGTCATCATTTACTCACCCTCATGTTGTTCCAAAGCCATATGACTGTCATTCTTCTTTGGAACACGAAAGAAAATATTTTTAAAGATCGGCTTGCAGCTCTTTTCCATTCAGGATTCGCATATTGTTTGCATTATTTAACATGGCCGTTCATTTTAAGCTGAAAGCATGCAGGTTTTCATACATCATTACTGCTCTGTCATAGTGTGATTCAAATGGGCTCTGTGAAAGCCGTAGGCTACTGCTGTGAGTCCAGCTGTAAACTGCTTTGATTTAGAGAGACTGCTTTGCACTTTTTGCCCTGTCCAAATAACTAATGACCCTGAAAAAAAAGATCACCTCTGCTGATGCCAGACAACATTTTCTTTTTGCTAGCCTGGGTAAGATTTTACTGGTTTTGTGAGAAATGACTGACTGTTGATCAATATTTATTGATTCATGCTTCTTTTTTCTCTTGGCTTCTGTTCTCTTTCTTTGCCTGCAGAAGAATTTTTATTTCTGTTTGTTATATGAACGTCACACTATAAATGATCTTGTAAACATATTATCATGCCTTCATCATTTATTTTTGCTACTTTTCAATAGCCATTTATGCATATACTTTATTGCTCAACATTATGCCACCTTTCAATCATAAATTATGAAAATCCATTATAAAAAATCAGGGAGATAATTGAAACCATTTTAATATATATATATATTATATATATGTGTGTGTGTGGTTTTTTAAATGTTATTTTATCAAGCGTTCAAGTGCATAGCGCTGAAACCCCATTGTAATTGTTAGTGTTAGATCGCTGTCTCCATGCCTATACAAATAAGATCCAGCCCCGAACGCCAGATCCCATCAGAAAATATCAATTTGTCCAGTATCAGAACATCTCGTCAGCAGAGTAGTCTAATACCCAAACCCTGTTAACAGGAGGTCTTGTCTGGTACCCAAAATACCCAAAACACTATTAACAGTCTTCTGCCAGCCAAGAAGTTGACTGAGGAAAAAGCCAATGAAAGTGAAGAGCAGAAGCAGGAGACAAAATATGATGGTAAAAGGAGCAGAGTTTATTGAATAGTCTTAGTTGCGTATGTCTCGATGCTCAGACTTCGTCTGGAGAACACAAATTCAGCAAGTATTGTTATACCAAACTGGTTCACAACAACATCCCATAAACCTTGAGTTTCCGTAAACATTCCCTTGTATCTCTTATTCATGAAGACAAACAGCCCTTGAAGCTACACAGTCATAAGACTAATCAACAGTGGAAAATATATTAAAAAAACAACTATAATATAATATAAATGACTAATCAATTAATGTATCAATAAAATGGATATAGAAATAGCTATAATGATTATTATAAATGATTATATGAATAAATGAATGAAGAATATATAAAAAGAAAGCTAAACACAACACAAATGTGTGGTTGCCCTGAGGCAAAACACACACAGTTTGCATGAGGATCGTCCGATCCTTCATTTAGAATGGTCACTAATCAGCAATCTCCACGTAAAACTGATCGTGCAGAGCAAACTGTAAGTCCTAGAGACTTGAAACTTGGAGTGATGGTAGTACTCACACCTCCGTCAATGTGACCAAGGCTCATCCCAATTGGCCTGACGGGGGTGCTACAATGAACAAAAGTAAGAAAACGCTCTTTTCGGGTATTTCCCATTTTTAGGTGTTTCGCTTTTTTTGAAAATCCTGCTTTTGCGAACTAGTCCTAAGTTTTTCACCCAATTGGAACGAAACCAGTGCAGAAAAATTCTCTGGAGAGTAAATGTAAATAATTACCAAAATAATCTGAACTTTCGACTCACTGTCGAAAAGGGATGCCAAAGCGTTTGAAAAGGGCAGGACCGCTTATAGTAAAATGCCTATAACTCCTGAACGGAATGAGACATCTCCGCAAAACTCGGCACACTTATGCAAGAGCTCAATCTGAGGTCACAGGGAAAAAAGTATGCTGTACTTTCAGCATAAAAATCGGTGTGCACAGTCTTGTTCCGAAGTGCCACAAGTGTCTATAAGAACATTTCCATATCTCAAAAAACATGGCCGCCATTGGCCGATTTTAAGCACCTTTTAGACAAGCTTAACGGAGATCGTTTAAAATGAAACTAGGTGGGCCTGTTCGACTCACAGCCCCAAAGATCTGAGAGAAATTTGAAAGAAATCTGCCACTGGGGGGCAATATCGCATTTTTCAAGGGTGTAAACAACTGTACGTCGCACATTTTTTTCGCACATATGTGCGATATCATTCAATATTCTTGTAGAACTCCTAATTCTGGACAACTTTGCCTCTAGAACCACTGCTGTCAATCATACATTTGCTAACTAGTCCTAGGTTTTTTGTTCTGGAAAAAAACACTGCAGTATATGTAAAAAATGTTGAAATTTGCCCTTTGGGAGGCTATAACGGGGTCGTTTAGAAAAGGGACCATTCCAAATTTACCTAAAATCCAATAGAGCCTAAAGGAAAACTCTTCACAAAACCTGGTGAACATATGCGACAGGTAATTCTAAACAAGCATGCAAAGTTTTAGGGAAATCAGACCACAGTTGGTGCTATAACAGTCATAAACATTAACAAACATCATGACAAACATCAAACAACATGCTTTTTTAATCATTGATTTAGGTGGGTACAGCCTTGCTAAATAATATGTAATGTCTTTTTCCTTGTATGCTTAAATGTCTTAAGCGCTTTTAACCCTGGTAATAGCTGCTTGCAGCTATATTTTTATTTTGTTATTTTATTATTTTAATTAATAGAAACAATTTTTATAGTTTTGCTTAACAGTAACAGCACTGTGCTGGACATTGTCAGTAGAGAAATTAAAGAAATGAGAGAGTGAAAAATGTGTTTTGTAAGCATCCATAGTTGAAGACACACTTGTAAATGTGACCGTTTGTCTCTCTTTCAGGTGTTGTGTATGATAACGGCTCCCGTCACCATGATTCTGTCATCTAAGCAGGACGCCTCGTTCGCCTTCGCCTCGTTGGCCATCATCTTCTCCGTCTACATCACTCTGGTTGTCCTCTTCGTCCCTAAGGTACAACAGAAGATCGTTTTTTCAAAACAAGAAGGAGCACTAATGTAAATATTGTATTACAGTGATGAATATTAATGAAGGATAACTAGAGCAGGGGAAAGAGTGATCAAAGAGGCATGTAAATGTGTGACATATGCGTCCCTCTCAGCGGTCTGCTCGTGAAATGTTAAAGCGCGCTGAGTGACGATGTTATGGAGAAGTGGTGTAATCAGCGTCATCAGAGGAGACAGGTGTTATTACACGTCTCAGGAGAATATGAAAGAGATGAAAGTAAAGACATAAACTGCTTTCATACAACAGCCAATAAGAGCAGTTATATATACAAATAAAGGAGCCATGTTGCTTACACCCAGACACTTATACTATATGCAGTTTTTATTAGTATTTTGAATGTATTAGTCTTTAAATCATGCTGTTGAAAGACTTAAATGCAAAATTGGATTATAATTTAAAATTTAATTTAAACTCATAAACTCACGGTTTTATTTCTAATAATTTTATTTGTTTTTTATTACTATTGTTATGTCTATTGTTGTGTACTGCTTACCTTTCGCATTCTATTTTTAAAAAGTAGTGCATAAAGGCTGTATATATTCTTGTATATTCTGTCAGCATGAATCTCGTCTGTTGTTATACCTAGTGTGGTGTGTTTGTGTGTTTGGTGCAGATGCGGAGGCTTATCACTCGTGGTGAGTGGCAGTCAGACCAGCAGGAGACCATGAAGACCGGCTCATCCACAAACAACAACGATGAAGAGAAATCCCGCCAGCTGGAGAGAGAGAACAAAGAGCTGCAGAAGATCATCCAGGAGGTTCTGTGTCACCTTCACTTTCTCCAGCATGCTGTTGAGGATGTCTGATACCAGCATACTGAGCACATCGCGGAACTGAATTTGAATGCCTTTTAAATTTATTTAGAATTTGATTTGAATGTGAACTGGGGTAGCCAACAAGATGCAGAATGCTTATAACTTAAAGGAACAGAAATTCAAGGAAAAGTGCTGTATATGTCGGTTTTAATAATACATTTCATTTTATATCTGTACATAGAATTTATGGTGGAAGATCACTTCTTGTAAAGATAATGTCACTAAGAACCAGGAAATTGAATTCCCAGTTGCCTTAATCTAAAAGTAAAAACGCCAAACACAGTTTCCAATGATTGGCTCTGCCTAGAAATTGAACACTGAGATCTGATTTAGACAGGGTAATACACATAATAATTGGATAAATTGGATTTTGTGGGTGGAGAACCTTGAGACGGTCATAAAAATGTTAACATATACACTGCCGTTCAAAAGTTTGGAATATTATTGCAATTTAAAATAACAGTTTTCTTTTTTAATATACTTTAAAATGTATTTTATTTCTATGATGTAACGCTGAATTTTCATCAGTCATTACTCCAGTCTTCAGAAATCATTCTAATATGCTGATTTATTTATTGTTGGAAACAGCTGTGCTGCTAAATATTTTTTGGAAACTGTGATTTTTTTTTTTTTTTTCAGGATTCTTTGATTAGTAAAAAGTAAAAAAGAACAGCATTTATTAAAGACAGAAATATTTTCTAACTATACAAGTCTTTACTATCATTTTTATCAATTTAACATTCTTGCTGAATAAAAGAATTCATTTCTTAATAATTAATCAGCATATTAGAATGATTTCTGAAGGATCATGTGACACTGAAGACTGAAGTAATGATCCTGAAAATTCAGCTTTGCATTACAGGAATAAATAATATTTTAAAATATATTTAAATAGAAAAACACAATATTAAATTGCAATAATATTTCACAATATTACTGTTTTTTCTCTAATTTAAAAAAAATACACGCAGCCATGATGAGCAGAAAAGACGTCTTTAAAAAACATTAAAAATCTTACTGACCCAAAATTTTGAATGGCAGAGTTGGTTTCCCCAAATATTTTGTTCACTCTATATATTCATTACAGTATATTCTATATATTTATTGTATTTATTGTTTAATTTAATGAAAAATAACAATAATTCTGAAGCTAATACTACTAAAATGCAGAATTGCCATTTCACAAATAAAAGGCTGAAATGTTTAGCAAAAAATATCTCAATAGATTATATAAATTCCAAATGTAATGTAAACCTGTAATGTAAAAATGTATTTTGTAAGTGATCTTCCAACAGTGTGGTAGATATTTTTATGGTAGATTATTTTTATTGTTTTGACAATAGTGAACTTGTTTTGATGAATTTAGTTGGAAAAAATGTCTACATACGAAGGAGTAAATCAGCAGTTAGTCAGAATGAGTTGTATAACAAATTGATTTTGTTGCAACATTCATCGCATGCAAGGGAAACTTATTTTAGCATCATGTATATACTATTAAAGTATTTCTTAATATTTTGAATAGTCATCATTCAAATTTTGTTTCGGTTTTTGTAATTTTTGTCAGTTTTAGTAATTTTGCTTTGTTAATTTAAACTTATTTTAATTTAGTTAGTTGCCCTTTATTAGTTCTCATCTATCTGGTTTATTTCAGTTTTATTTCAATTTACAGAATTTTTTTAATAGTCTTAGTTTTAACTAACAATAACAACACTGAGATGAAATTCCTCTTTTGTGTGACTTGAATTTCTTTGAATTATGATTTTGCAAAATCCTGTCGTTCCACGTCAGCATTCTATAGGTTATGCGGCCATTTCAATTCAAATCCAGCTTCAAAGAGAGCTCGTTCTTAATTCTCACTATCCTGTCTAATGCTAAAAATGTCACGAGAGCTGTGGCAGATGGTCACGTTTACTTTCATCTTCCATTTCTCAGTGGCTTTCATATCTTCACAGATAATATTTTTAGGCTCGACAGAAACTAGTTTCTCATTTAGCCTCATATTTTCTCCCAACAGAAAGAAGAACGTGTATCAGAGCTGAGAAACCAGCTGTCAGAGCGACAGGCCCTGCGCTCCAGGAAACGCCCGACCTCCTCCAATCAGAACCACAGCTCTCCATCTCTCCCCACTCCTCAGAACGATCCCAAATCTCTCCTCCCACCACCAGGATACCCCCTCCCGTCCTCTGACAACCACTCCCTCCCTCCCACCTTCTCCAACTCCTCCACCCTCTACCAGCCCGACGGCAAGATCAATCGCAACAACTGCCACCCCGGCCGACTGCAGCTCCTCTACAAGTGAACCTTGAGGAACTGAGATAAAACTGAAAAGGGGGGAGAAAAATAAGCTACCTTGATTCTCAGCCCACAATTTTCCCCATCTCCACCCAGCAGACGGCCTTGTTTGTTTCTTTTGCTTCCGACACTTGCTGTGATTCATGGGAGGTTATACACGGGAGGCTTGAGAATCTGGTTTTGATTGCATCACACATGCTGTGAGCCATTACACCGTTTCAATGAGTAACCCTCAGCTGTTTTTGACTCAGAAAATTGAGGATGAACAATGACAAGCTAAAAATGTCCTTATAAAAACATGAATTACACTATATATTCTTTGAAATTACTTATATTTCCGAATAATATCATATTTCCGACAATCCAATCAGGTTACCTAAATACAGGCCCTAAAACACCATGTGTGCTGTCAGTGAGAGAGAACTCTGATTGGCTGTTAATATAACATAAATGATGTCTCTTACTGAAATATGTAGTAGAAAACCCATGAAAGATTTACGTTATTTAAAAAATGCACATTGTTTTGTACATATTTTGGACTATGGGGGGCACCATTATTTTGATGATGTGAAATGGTCGTACTTGATGAGCTACTGGCGCTACCTGTTGCTATTTTTACCGCAGCACATCTCGGAATATAAAATTCCACAGCTACTGAAAGAGCTCATAGGTGGCGATCAGTGATGGGAATATTGGTGTTATAAAATACTAACGGCATTACTTTTTTCAGTAATGAGTAATCAAACGAATTTCCCCCGTTACAACGCCATTACTGTTACTAACAATAAAATGCGCTGTTACTATAATTGAGCCCACTGAAGCGCTTTTCATCCGTTTCATACATTTGAAAAGCGGAGCCGCTCGTGGGTATCATTACATTGGAGATAATAAGTTTAGACGGGAAACACTTGAGCGTCGGTATCATACGGGTTACTTTATCAGACAATATTTGTTTTCGACATGACTTAATTTTAAAGTAGACATTTCAAGCTTTCTATACATATATTTCTCATGTCTGTAAGTATTCACTGAGATTCAGGTTGTTTTATTGACGTGTGTGAAGAGAGATGACCGAGACCGAGACGGCAGAGAGCACACCCTGTTTATTTTCTTTATTTTACAAAAGCACATTGTTTTGTTGTTATTATAACTGTAAACAAATAAAAGTAGACCCTTTGCAGTTTTAAGTAATACCTCATTCATCATATCCGCGGGTTGACCCCGATAACATGATATTTAGCCCCTGTAAGGTGTCTCTGCCATTGTCCCACAGCAACATTAAAATAGTGTAGATTAGTGTACAATGTTTTATTCAACATATTTAATACTGGGGGCATCTAAGTTATTTAACATATTTAAAAAAAAAATTTAAAAGTAACACAATAGTTACTTTCCATGGTAATTAGTTACTTTTAGGATGATGTAACTCAGTAACTCAACTATTTACTTACTTACTATTTGTGAGAAGTAACTAGTAACTATAACCATTACTTTTTAGGGTAACATGCCCAACACTGGTGGTGATGGATATAAGCATAGGTTTAAACCAAATGCCGTACCATCAATTTTCCTCACAAGGACTCTAAACACCAGATATCAAGTGAAATCCACACATCTAGCGTTTCTTGTCTCTGTCGTTTGTGAGCTTTTTTAGTAGCTGTGGTCTACTAAAAGCCTCAAAGGCATCAGGGCTGAAGTGTAGAGAACAAAGACGTGATCTTTAGGAAGTTTTATTCGTCCACAGGCATGTTCCCATTCTTTTCTCCTCTCCTTATCACTAGGAAAGCAGGGAAGACTTACATCGCTTCTCTTGTTACCCCTCCAATGAAAATTACAACCAAAAGCCACAAAATGTGTTATTGTATCAGTATTATATTTTCCAAGTTGCGTTGCAGTAAAAATAGCAACAGGTAGTGGTAATAGCTCACCGAGTGCAACCATTTCAGGTCATTGAAAATAATGGCCAAATCGTAAATCTTTAATTGGTTTTCTACTACTTATTTTAGTAAGAGACATCATTTATGTCATATTAAGCCATACCAGTCTTAAAACCTGTGGTTCCCTTGAAGTTTGAACTCTGAAACTGCATTAGAGAGGCTGAGTGATTCACACACATATGGTGCAATGTCAATCACAATCATATTTTGATATTATGACATATATTGATTTGAAATATACGTATCGCGATATGTATCGTATAGTGAAGACGTTGCCTTCTCAGTAACGTTTTCATTAAAATCTGATAAGTGCTCGAAATGCAATTACGAGTCAATGTGTTAACGGTCGGGTACATTTTTTACATTTACATTTACCCATTTGGCAAACGCTTTTATCCAGTGCATTTTTACAGTACGTCTAAAGTTTACATTTTATCAGTGTGTTTCCTAGGAGTCGAACCCTTGACCTTAGTGTTGCTGGCATCATACTTGAACTGCGTTTGACTTCTGAATTCTTTATATCCTGTTGTAAATCTACCAATTTTCTAATTTCAACATGACCTCGTAAACATTCTTTCCCTGACATGCAGCTGACAGTATTACGAAATTAATAGTTTCCTGTTTTATTATCCCATTACCTCATTTTGAACTCACTTTTTATAGATTCCTATTTTGCATCACACACGTGATATCTCAAGTCATATAGTTGATGAAGAGAAGACAGATAAGGTGTAAAAACCCATAAATTTCCAATGAAGAAGGGACATTTTTGTAAGAAGCCCACCAGAACACAGCAGCTGCATAGCAACACCCTGCCAATTTAAGGTGATTTTTGCACAGAAAAAAATCACAATTACTTTACTAAAAAAAAAAGCTTTACAATAAGCTGGAGTGAGGTAATGAAATGATGTTGGTTTGCTCTTACCCAGCTTTTCTCCCAGAGCATGCTGGGATAATATATTAACAGTCACAAGCTGTTGAAGGCATTTGAAGGCTTTGTACAGAGGAGACGTAATTTCATCACAGATTTGGTGGTTTTGTTTTTATTAGATCCCCATGTCGCTGGAAGCTGCAGATTGAATCTCCCAGCATTGTAATGCGGTTTGCTTCTAAATGGCACCTGCCATATTGAAAGTGTCACAGGATGCTGCTGCTTTGCAATGCAGATAACTTTAAAAGTGCATTGTGCAGCCATCTTTGTTGTGTGTTTGGTGCACAGCTATAAGGAAAATTTTTCAAAAGAGGAATTAGTTTAGTAGATGAGCATGCAACACGGTACTTTACTTGGACACGCACATTTACACACTCATCAGCTGCTTTGTGTCACTCACAGTAGTTACGTTCCTGATTTAAACCCTACTGTACCGTACAGTACATGATTTTTAAATACAGTATAGAGGAACTGTAATAAAAGGCCAGTTTCTTGTCTGCAGCGCCCCCTCAAATGAGTCTTCAATGGCAGCTTTTCTCCACAGCTGTGCTCTCGTTGACCCTTGTAAACTCTTGCTTTATTTTGGCGTGCACGGCTTGGATTCATCAGCAGGCCTGTACAGCAAAGTTTCCCCTGTTTCAGCTGGACTATTAATGGTTCGTCTCGTCTGCCTCATTTCCTTCTTTGCGGTGGCAAAGACTGTCTCTCATTTGGAGGGATGGGATGTACAGAAAAAATCCCTACAGGGACTATGAGAGTCATTTGTCTGTTCATAAGTGCTTGTGACAACAGCACATTGCTCATTATTTTTGAGAACTGTTGATACCTCATAATATTTGAAATGTTGCTGCTGATTTCGTAAAACAAACATAGGCTGTGTTCGAAATAGCATGCTAGTGTACACTTAGTGTAGTATATAGTATGTATACTGGGTATAGTATGCGGTACAATACCCAATAATGAAAGCTCCCAAACTGCAATAGAGTGAAACATTCAAGTTCCAGAAGTAAAAATCCTGTTCATTTTCTTCATGTGATCTTAATAGTAACTTTCATAGTAACCTTTAAAAACGATCTACTGTGAGATACAAGGTTGATAATCTTTTGTTGAAGCCATTTTTTAAACAACCTGATCTCATGACGAAAACGTACCTGTGGGAACTTTTTTGTAAGATGCAAAATACATAGCGTCATGTACATATTCAATGTGAAATGTCCACTGAGTGGCTCTAAAATATTTTTTTTCGTGGAAAAAGATGAACCTACATTGTACATTTTATGTGACGTTGTTTTTGTACGCGTCACCGCAGTTCTGACTTGAAATGTCCATTGAGTGGTGCTATAACCCTAATGCTCCGTGGCGTTTTAAAATAACATACCATCTGCACTACACCTAAACCTACCTGATAGTATGAATAAAAGCGAATGTGATGTAAAAATGCAATCGTAAGCATGCTGTTTTAGCTTGTGTTACAATCTCTCATCTTTCAGCTGTTTAATCGTGAGTCATGTTTTTCACAGGATTCGTACCCAAGGATTTCACTTCCTAAGTCCAATTCCGAGCCACCGAGCAAGCTTGTTACATTTGTAAAGCAAAACATATGGAGCTATAATCATAACTGTGTACGAAAATGGTTACAAGTGCTCGCTGTTTTACCGCTTCTAGTGTTCAGTTCTGTTGTAAACTGCAGTGATATGTACTTATTGGTATGTATTTTGCATCTTGCGAAAAAGTTCCCACAGGTATGTTTTCGTCATAAAATCATTTTTTTCCCTGTGGAAAAACTGCATTACCCATGATTCTGCAGACGGTCTTCACCAATCAGAGTACTGCAACAAGTAAATTATGCCAAAAGATCCTGTGAAGCATTGTGAATGATGGAGAGTCAGTTTTCCTGCACTCTTGAACTACTTAAATGTTTGTATGCATAATATGCATATTTTGCAATAAAAGTAAAATATATTGTTTCTGTATCTTTAAATCAAGTCTACATTTCTCCACATTTTGTTGTGCATTTGTCATTTGAAGTGCTTCATAGGATTATAGTTCTCTCCTCTCATTAAGTACACAGTCAATTTTCAAATAGTTTTTTGCTTTTTTTTCTAAAATTGTTGAAAAATGTTGTAATTCATCTTGTAGCTGGTTGGTCTGGTTCATGGCATGCAACTTTTTAACAAAGTCTTAAAATCGTAATGGGAACAGTGATTTGGCTACTGAACAAGTTGCACTCTATAAACCAATAATAAATCATATTAAGCAAACAAATGTTTATTAAAATGCATATAAACATGATTTTTCCTCGTATAATAACTGGACACCATTTGCTTTTTGCAGTTTGAGATAAGACATGAAAAAAGACAGTATATACTGGCAGTATACTATACTAGTACTGTGCTATACTACAGCATACTAGTATTCCATTTCCGAACACAGACGGAGATTGAACTGCATCCTTATGTTATTGATTTGTTGTGTCATAAGCACTTGTGATTGGCTAAATGGTGCTCTGGTGATTTACACAAACGCTGATACAAGATGACTCTCCAGGAATCCTGGGGAGGATGCCGTGAACATGAGTAGTACAAACCCCACCATGGTGTTTATTATCAGTCTACTGTAATATTTTATTCATCATTTCTTGTCAAATGGTGGTTCAATAATAATCATGATAGTGATGTTCATGCAGACAATGATATGCACAAATGTTAATTGTGTAAATGCTAAATGTACATGATAAATGTATTCTCTTGCACAAAGTATGAAGTATATAAAGTCAAAGGTATTCGTATGTGGTATTGAAAATATATTTGTATTTGTACTATGATAGATACTGTACAACGCTATTGGACTGGTGTCTATGGTGAAATAAATGTAGTTTTTGCTACATTTTTTTTTAAACTGTTCGATTCTGTATTGGTTTTTGTGGTCGATGAGTCACGTTGCACTCACAGAAGCTATTTTATAATTGGAACTGACTTATTACCCTCAGGTACAGCGTAAAGCTTGCCAGTTCATTATTTTTAAGCACTTCAGTCACCTTCAGTACTGACTGTGTGAATATGAGAAAACTGACGTAATAAAAGAATATGATATGGTATCTGATGGCATTTCTGTGAAAGACATGGTCAAAGGGGACTTCCAGTTAGTGCCATTTCCATTTACACTTTCAAGATATATTTAGACTAGAGAGTCGGTTGATGCTTTTTCTGTGCCATATTGAGACACAATGAGTCTACTGCATTTGCTAATGAGTGGCATTCGAAAGAACTGATACAAATTCTAAGTAATAATGTGCTACAAATAATCAGTATACATCAGTTTGACCGAATGAGCTGTACATTTTCTGTCATGCTCTATTTTAATTCATCGGGAAAATAATGTGATGCTTGGTGTTTTATTTGTGACATTGGTATCACAAGAAAACTGACAAGCTCTTTTTTTGTTGTTGTTGTTTTAAGAATATGACATACGGATAAAAAGACAACAGTCACTGTACTTTTTAATGAACGACATCACATGAATAATTCACTAAGAATCTCTCATTTTTCTCCCAAATCCTCACTCTCACGGCTGATTTAAAATATCATTTTCTCCCTTTTTACTTCTAATCCGGATCTCCCATAAGCATTAAAGGTGACATATCATGACAATTTGACTTTGTCTGTGTTTAAGTGGTATAATCAGGTCCTAGGTGCATCTACCAATCCAGAAAATGTGAAAAAGAACAACCCAGTCATTTTTTCAGTAAGCCGTTTTCTGCAAGTTCGTGAAAAAATGAGCTGCTGAGATTTCGCTCCTGCTGTGATGTGGTAAGGGGATCTTATTATAATATTACCGCCCCATAATCTGCACGCTTCCACTCACTGTGCAAAAGTTCAAGCAAAGCATGCTAACTGTTCTGTCGTTGGCTGCACAGACAAGCACCAAACACTATTTAGAGTCGCAGCCTTTATTGATTTATTTACTGTATATTATGCTGCTGCCACGCAGATCGAATACAAAACATGATTTCTTTCCCAGCTTTTTACCTTTACAGACATAACCGACTGTTTTTGTAACTCGTGTGTTTTAAACATTAACTTGTGTGTATTTAACAGTTTAAGCCCAATAAGACATTAAACGTAGTGAGAATTTATTTTAGTAGCCTACTCACATGCCATGTGACGGCCGCTTTCTGTGCTCGTTCTTCGGATGTGTGCACTCAGAAAAATAATGTGGTTTAAAACAGGATTTCAGCACGATAGACATAATAATTAAAACCAAACTGATGTTTTTTAGCAGAGTATGTAAGGCATGAGCTGTAAAGGCGCAGCTCTATTCTGGAAAAGGGGGAGGGGAGCAGTAGCTCATTTGCATTTAAAGAGACATGCATGAAAACAGCCTGTTTCTGCTTCCACTCAAAATAGGCATTTTCAAAATTATATAATAAGTGATCTGTAGAGTATTTTGAGTTGAAACTTCACAGACACATTCTGGGGATACCTGAGACTTATATTACATCTTGTAAAAAGGAGCATAATAGGAACCCCCTTCATGCCTAAATACAGTCACTAGAAGTAAAAAGATAAACATAGGCTATTAGGGCTGCAACGATTCCTTGGTTATATTTGAGTATTCGATTATAAAAAATCCTCGATTGCATTTTGCTTCCATCGAGTAATCATCAAAATACCGGAAGTGGCGCATTCCACATATTGAACCCATTCAAAAATCATAGTAAAGCATAAGGGGCCGTTCACATATGGCGTCTTTTGCGCGCTCAAGTTCGTTATTTCAAATGTAGATGCGCGGCAGCCGCGCTCATAACGGAAGCGACGCGACGCGCACGCGGTGCGACGCGCTCGGTTTTTTCAGGCGCGTCCGCACCGCATCCAGTTGAAAACATCTCAACTTTTCAGAATGTCGCAAGCGCACCGCGAGTCATGTGACAAGATTCAACCAATTAGCTTCATCCTTTCCAGTAACAACATTGAAAGCTCAGCCAAGATGGAGAAACAACTAATCATAGCTGTACATTTTTAAATAAATTTAGTAGCAGAGCTACAGCAAGTGATTTTTTGTGCTGGAAATCCGTTGGTCCTTTGATGAAACTTCCGCGTCTTCATGGAGAGTGCGGGTCATGGTTGCTTAGCAACGGCAGACGCCACGGGAGCGCAAGCTACAGAGCGCTTTGAAAAGGAGGAGAAATCGGCGCGCCTAGCGTTTTCCACGCGTTTTTAGGCGCGATATGTGAACGGCCCCTAATGCTATTTAGAATTCACAAACGCTACGATTTAATTAAATAAATATATGCGATACAGGTTTAATATATGCGCTTATTATTTTACATGCGTGTGGGTCACGTATGTGCATGTCAGAGCGGCTCCCTTCACAGAAAATGCTGCTTCACAAACTGTTATCCTATACATCTGTGGAGCGTCTCAAACTCCATCTTTGCATGTTGTTATTAGTTTGGGTTTATTATAACGTTCATATGCGAACGCAACGTGAGATATTTCATCAGATTTGTAAGATAAATCATTTATAAACCTACGCGAACACAGGACAATACATCATTATATTTCTCAATGCAAACTGTTCATCGCTATTTCAAAATAAATGCTCAAACCCTCATTTTACACGTTTTGATGTCCACATATTCGAGAAATTAGAGTGTCTGCAGTGCCTAAATATTAAAGATTAAGTGGACGTTTGAATTAAATGTTAATGTTGCAGTAAAGTGTAAAAACAATTATCAGGCCGTTGGCGGCCTCTGCAGGCATGTGTTATAATGTGTAATGTACATTCGCGCTATTGTTTATAATATGTATTTTAACAGTTTTGTTCAATAAACCCATATGATTTCTTGCTTTTGATACTTTATTTGAACTAATGATTATTGCCTCATTGCTATAATATATACAATTTTAAAGGCTATTGTTCACTTAGGTCTATTTTTTACTACAAAAAAATGTATGATAATTATCCGATTACTTGATTAGTCGTCAGAATATTCAACAGATTACTCGATTACCAAAATAATCATTAGTGACAGCCCTATAGGCTATAAGTGAACTACAGTCGCATTTACCTGATTGGTGTGATGATGTTTAATGTCCCTACCAACCTCTATAGTGCCATTTAACAACTTGTTAGCAAATGTCTTTTTAAAACAAGTAAAAGCTTTTAAGAAGTCACAAAGGGGTTTTACTGATGTATTTTATGTGGTTGAATAAAGTGTGAAAATAGCTTAAGCTTGTGTTCACCACAGACCTTATTTCAGGCACTTAACCCAATAAAAAGCATTGACTTCAACCAGAAAATGCTGTTTTGGCCTGCAAAAATACAGCATCCCTGCAGCACTCTGTTGAACCCTGATTAAAAAACGCTTATTGCATTCATAGAGTCAACCTTTAAACTAGCTCACCGGCAGTCGTTGATTGTTTACAATTCAACAGAAGTTGCTTTCATAGCAAACAGCATCTTGCCCTGACCTGAGAGTTATGGAAAATACTCTTGTATGGAATTCAAACTATTAGTTAAAAAGCAGCATTTACAGTTAACACTACAGGCGCTGATTTTTCAAGCACACGCCTATGAAAACATATTGTACTGTTACTAGATGAATATGTACTCCTATTGATAACTGATTGCAGATTATAGCTGTAGGCAAATTCGAAAATTACCCCCATAATGTAGGCTACACATTATCCCTTCATGCTTCAGGCAAGAGTTTTTCCACAGTGTTGTGTCACAAAAACCCACTGATTTTATTGCTCCTCAACCATTGTTGATTAATAACAGAGTAACAGATAGGCCTGAGGTAACCACAAAAATGCCCACTCTACATGAGTGTTCCCTGAAGCCTGAGTTGGTGGTGCACAAAAGGGAGTTTCCCCTCACCGAAACCACACAATTTTCTCTGATGAGGAAACAGTGTCAGCGGAAACGTGCACATAGAGGGGTTTGCAAATGCATAAGAAATGCAATTTCCCTGCTTTCTAAATTAAAACACAAATATTTTGAGGACTGAGGTGTTTGTTTGGCCTGTCACTTTCATCGAGATATTGTTTCCTCTGCAGAAACCTCTAATTTTTATACCCTTTGCACTCAGTAGCCTATATCAGAACCAAAAACCAATAAGATTTGAAAGGAAAGTTGTACATATCAGAGAAAATGCAAAGAATTTATGATTGTCAGATTTATTACATGACAGAAATCAATACAGTGGCAGGGCAGTAGTTTTCCATTTTTTAAATAAATAGTTTGATAAATATTTAAATAAATATGCATGATAAAAATACATTAACATTAGCATTACATTCATTCAAAATAACAATATTAATAATTATAAAAGCAACTTGGCTTGCTTTAATTCACCATTCACTGGAAATTACAGCTGAACATGCCAACGTTTTCCCCCACTGATATCTGGATCCCTGAATCCAGAAGAATCATAGGGTTATAAGTTTTAATGTAAAACATTCACTCATTTCGGTCTTGGTTTATCAGTGTCATTGCAGTGAAAGCTCAGTATGTAGCTTTTGTCCCCACAGTTTTGTATTTAGTTTAGCTTAAAGTCTAATAGACTGTAAAATTTAAAATGTACTGGCTATTCTCCCAGGAATATTATCTATTAATATTACGTAATTTCCGTTAACTTTAAAACACAACATTATGCAGTGCAAAATTCAAAATACAGGCAAGACACCTGTACAAAATAAAAACGGAAAGTTCCTTCGTATAAAAACAGTACATTGTGCCTGTTTATCATAAAGCAAACACCCCAAAAAAGGTCTTTCCGTTTTCGGTCTCGACGCGGGGCAGGAGTTCTACCGTCGTTTCGGTGCGCAGTTTGTCTTCGGCATGCAGGTTGAAGGCCGCGCCGAGATAAATCGTGTTGTACCACAGATCTTCATTGTCGGGCGCGTGCACGCAGGCGGAGCGGATCGCGCTGAAAAGCGGCTTGTAGGTGCCATAAGAATCGGAATAGCGGCTCACCGCATGGCTCATATGCAGAACGTCGTGGTCCTGAGGCATGTCAGTCTTGCAGCTGATGTGGAAAGACACCTGGCTGTAGACGAAGTAAATGCCGTCCGCGGGAATGATGATCTCTCGGTCCACTACTTTCAAGCCGCCTGAAGTGAAAGCCTGGTCCTGGTTCCTTCTCCAATCTAGCTTGTCTGCAGACACGTTAGGGTTGTATGCACCTAGAAGGGAATAAAAACATGGCATAAGTCGCTGGTTCTCAATAGGTTTTTGTTCTGCCCTTACGAAAATTAACCACGGTGCAGTAAAAGTCTAAGTGACTGTGTTTTTGGCGTGTTGATTACCATTTGTGACCCTGGCCCACAAAACTAGTCATAAAGGTCAATTTTTTACAATTGAGATTGATACATCATCTGAAAGCTGAAAGCTTTCCATTGATTGTATGATTTATGATTTGTTATTGGCTGAGATACAACTATTTGAAAATCTGGAATCAAGGGATGTTCTTAGCAATGCATATTACTAAGTTTTCCAATATTTACAATAGTAAATTTACAAAATATCTTCATGGAATATGATCTTTACTTAATATCCTAATGATTTTTGGCATAAAAGATCATTTTGACCCATGCAATGTATTTTTTTTGCTATTGCTACAAATATACCTGTGCTACTTATGACTGGATTTGTGGTCCAGGGTCACATTTGTATAACTACAGTTTTACTACAAATACCATGGTTAAATCTTTGTTAGAGTAGCAAAACCACGGTTAATTTTCGTAAGGGTAGGATTCAGATTTTACATTAGACATCAAGTGAGAACCATAAAGTACCATAACGGCTTATTTTACAGTCTTGATGAATGCAACTGATAAATATTCAAGTAAATACTACAGTTTTTGGTAACACTTTACAGTAAGATGTCATTTGTAAACATTAGTTAATGCATTCATATGAACAAACAATAAACAATACAATTATCACACTAATTATTAATCTTTGTTAATGTTAGCTAATAAAAACACAGTCGTTCATTGCTCATGTGAATTCACAGTGCATTAACTAATGTTAACAAACACAACTTGTGATTTTAATAATGCATGCTGAAATTAACATTAAAAATTATATTTGCTGTAAAAGTATTGTTTATTAAGTTCATGTAAACGAATGTAGTTAACTGATGTTAACTAATAAACCTTACTGTAAAGTGTTATCATGTTTTTTTATATGTGAAGCTGCCTAAATTAAAATTAGATAATATATTATGAACAATAATGAACAAAAGAACATTAACCTAGATTCATAAATGCTGTAGAAGTAGTTGTCCATTCATTATAGATACATTACGTTGGTATTTAATACATTACTGTTAGCAAAATAAACACAAGTGCTCTTAAAATTTAATATTTACAAATATTTCATAGATTTGCCTGCATACAAAATAACAAAACTATGTTTATTCTCACTGTTAGAGAAACTGTATCTACTGAAATCAGGGTCATATTTTTTATCTTAATTTGTATAGTTTGGATGATTTTCAAGGATGAGAGCATGTCATCTCTTCATATTGGTGTCTATAATTTTTTTGTTTCTACTTGACAGAATTTGACTGGATTTTTGGCCTAAGACCTGGAACCAATTTTAAAACTATACTTCTTTTAGAAGTACTTCTACTGAAGTGAAATCTGACATATATTTGTTTATCCTACATTTCTGGATTCATAACCAAATGATTGAAGTTTATAGTCTAAACTTTTAATGCATTCTGAGGTGAGGTGATATAATATTTTTATTTACGGCTCATTTGCAACTTTTAGTACTTTAGGTTCAAGCTTACCTGTTAGATGGATAGCAGCCCTGGAAGTGACATTGTCTTTTGAAAGATTATCTCTCAATTTGAGTCTAATCTCTGATGGGGAAAGACACAAAATAACTCACATAAGATGATTTAGTTTCACAGAAAATCAAATAATCTGATGTGGATCAAAACAAGAGGATCTGAAACTGAGGGTCTGAACTTACCACTTCCACTTTCCTGATTGTTCTGAGACTAGAATGAACAAGGAACATAACAATAAGTACACAATATTACACAGGTATGTGTCTAAAATGGCATATTTACTGTATAGGTCAGGATTGTCACCTTGTTGAGCGTGAAGCAGACGGCAGCGGCGGCACACAGGGCCACAGCCAGGAGGACACCGCAGACCCGCCATACACCTGACTTTGAAGAGCCGGGCTTTCTCCTCGACATCATCACCTGCGGTAAAGGCAGCTCTCCTTCTTCAAGAAACTGACTTTTAAGATCCATCATCACTGTGTGTTAGTCCTCTGAAAGCTCAAGTTAAACTCTGTACAAATATGTTAAATAATAAGTTGCTGTCACGCTTCTTAAATGCAAGTCCCCTCAGAGCAGTTTATCACTTCACTGTTTGGTTGGTCTGTCTGTGTTGTGTTCAGAAAAACTGGTTCTTCATTCTTTTTAAAGCACAGAGACTGCAAGGCCAGGGGAAACTCCAGTGATGTCAGCTAGGAAGAAAAAATGAGCAGTAGAGGGAGACGGAGAGGAGAAACCATGAGATACACCTACGCATATTTTTACACCCACTTACAATTACAATCACTAAAACAAAGGCGACTGTGTCGTGGACCCTTGTTTACAGCCCCTTGTTTAGTAGTGTTTTTGTATCACCACTAAAAATAAAGGCTCTTTATTGACATCCATGATTCTCTGAAGAAGCTTTGACTTCCATAGAAGATTCCAAACGTTCTTTATAGTGGAAAGAGGTTGTAACACTTTACAATAAGGTGTCATTTGTTAATATTAGTTAATGCATTAACTAATTTGAACGAACAATGAACAATACATTTATAACACTATTTATTACTCTTTGTTCATGTTAGTTAATACAATTAACATTAAGATCAATAAATGCTGTAGACGTATTGTTCATTCTTAGTTCATGTTAACTAATGTAGTTAAATAATGATAACTAATGAACCTTGTAAAGTGTTACCGATTTTTAAAATGCTCTTCACTAAGAAAAAATGAACACTGAAAGGATCTTTGAGGAACCCAGAATGGTTCTTCTTTGGCATCACCTCAAAACTTCCTTTTTGGAACCTTAATTTAAAGAGTATTTACATTTTAAAATCTTTCATTTAAAAACAAAACAAAACAAACATAAAATACGCAAAATATTACATAAAATACTTTTAAAAAATGACAGTGTTATCATTATTAAAATTCCATATAATTTATTTATTAAATGTGAAACATTTTTCTCTTTAGATATTAGTGGTTTGAATTTTTATAATTTTATTATTCATTTTTATATTGGTCTATTTGTTAACAGAATTTGTGGTTACAGTATTTCAGATTTCAGATGTGTATTTTCATTTTGAATTGAGTGGATTGATTATGAATAATTATTATAATTCATGAAGGTATTGAATAATATTTCCATGAATGATACATTTAAAACATCATTATTCATCATAATATGGGTTAGGTTAGCAAAATCATTAAATCTTTTATGATTGCTAAATTTTTAGTTTATTAAATTTATAGCATATCACTGTTTCAACCATTCCTTTAAATAAAAATAAAAGCCTATACATAATTCATAGAATTATGTGATTCAGAGGTCTCCCTGTCACTCCATTCTATCTGAAGTATTCAAACAAATTATAAAATGCATATATATATATATATATATATATATATAATCATTATTTATTCAACATATTCTGAAAAATATCAGATGATGAGAGGAGAGAGGCTTTTCCTCGTCTTACTAAGAATAAATAAAAAAAGTTTTGAAAGGATTTTTCTCTGTTTCTTGCAAAATTCTGCTCTCTCTTTTCTGTTTTTTCCGAAGTCGGTCGTCCGGTGCAAATGAGAGGTGAACGACGTAATTTCCTCTTTTTTTTTTTTTTTTGAGTGTGTATTCATCATGACATGATAGAAAGTGGTCAAAGAAATAAGTGCTTTTGACATTTTTATTGGCCTCACAGCATGAGTGTGCGATAGCATTTATCTCAGACAATGGCTTTTGTCTATATAGGTCTTGCAACATGTTTTGATGACTGTGAGGATGTTAGTGCAGTTCTTCTCACTGCTCAACAGGCAGACGCTTGTAAAAACACAAACAATGAACAGCAACAGAAACTATGAGCTTATGTCTAACAATCTTAATAGATACAAGGATGTTGCTGTATAATTTCATCAAAAAAGAAAATTCTTCCTGTTTTTACCATATCAAGACAGAGAGAAAGAAAGAGGGACATGGAATGTTTAATTTTGTTAAATGTTAACTAATGTAGTTAAGTAATGTTAAATAAAGAGCCGTTTTGTAGTGCTACCAATGTGTTTTTTTAATAAATATTTCAAAATATACAAAAAAAATACCAATATATTGGCCGTTTTTGAAAATATATAAATATATAAAATAAATATATGTATGAGCACATTTGAATAATAATCAGAGAAGGAATATATATAAATAACAGAGGGCTTACTGTACTTTACTTTACTGCCGTAACTAGTAATTAGATGCACCCTTGGTCTGATGCAAGAAGGAAGTCATATGTAATTTTAACAAGCGCAGTTTCTGTGGTATGGTAGAGAATGAAACCTGGCTGAAACTTTTATTAGATATAATTTTTGCAGGAAGAAGCACAATTGAGCAAACACAACATTTTCTAAAAAATGTTTTAGAAAGTTTTTGGACAGTAAAATTTTTTATGTTTTTTAAGTCTCTTCTGTTTAGCAAACCTATATTTATTTGATCCAAAGTACAGCAAAAACTGTACAATTTTAAATTTACTTAAATTTTTTACTATTTAAAATAACTACTTTCTATCTGAATATATGTTAAAAATGTAATGTATTCCTGTAATTTCAAAGCTGAATTTTAAGCATCATTACTCCAGTCACATGATCCTTCAGAAATCAAAGAACTAAAAGAAATAAAGAAATAGAAATAAAAGTAGTCATTTTATTTAGCAAAAAATAAATAAATAAATAAATAAATAAAAATAATAATAATAATAAAAATAACACTGACTCCAATGTTACAAAAGGTTTTTTTTTTCAGATAAATGTTGATCTTTGGATCTTTCTATTCATCAAAGAATCCTGAAAAAAATGCACTCTGTTTTAAATATTGGTAATAACAATAATTTTAATATATTATATAGTATACATTAAACATTTTTAAATCATAATAAATCTAGTTATGATCTCTAGTAGTCTCTTCATATTTCAAAACCTATGTTTTGAAAGCCAATAAGAAACTAAATATTTTTTCAGTTTTAAAAAATATATTTCACTGTTTACAATATATTTACAATATATTAAAAAATATACTTTGGCCGGAAAAACATATGTGTGACCCTGGACCACAAAACCAGACAATAGTAGAAATAGCCAACAATACATTGTATGAGTCAAAGTTATTGATTTTTCTTTAATGCCCAAAATCATTGGGATAATAAGTAAAGATCATGTTCCATGAAGATATTTTGTAAATTTCCTACTGTAAATATATCAAAACTTATTTTTGGTTTTTAAAATGCATTGCTAAAAACTTTATTTGGACCACTTTAAATGATATTTTCTCAATATTTTGATTTTTTGCACCCTCAGATTCCAGATTTTCAAATAGTTGTGTCTCGGCCAAATATTGTCCTATAATAACAATTCATACATTGATGAAAAGCGTATGTATTTAGTTTTCAGAAGATGTATTGACTGGTTTTGTGGTCCAGGGTCACATATTTTCTTTGACCGGAATGTCATAAAATGGCATGAAACAAGACTGTCATGATCACCATGAAACATCAAACACAACAAAGAATGGCAAAGTCTGACTGTTTAGAACTTCCTTAGGACTTTCTTCGAAATGATTCACTTTGTAACTAATTGTTTTTACTACGATTTAATAATAGCAGGCAAAACAGCAAGATGACGTCATCTTGGAGTACACTATTGTATCCGTATAGCTGCTTCCTATAGAGTCTATAGACATATATGTACATGGAAGTGAACAGACCCATTGCTGCATTGTGCATTTACAGCACTAAAAGTAGTTTTGGTCCTTGTCATCACTTCCACATTGCTCAAACATTACAGGTTTATGTGGGATTTGTTACATGGGGAATCTGTGGTATGCCACTATACCAACAACTTTTTGATTTAATTTCCAGTGCATTGCCAGTGGGCCAAATGATGCAAGTTTTCAGTGAACCGCATGAAAGGGTGTCTAAATGTAAAAGATACGTAGGCTTCTACTGAATACTCAAAAGTAGGACATTTAAAAATAGTGTACTGAATCTCTGTGGTCACATTTCAGCGCAATACTGAACTGAAAAACACAGAGCTCTCTTTCAGCCCTTCATTTGATCTGTGACTTTATTTTTAAACTATGTGTAAAACTTGAACTCTTTGAGATACCGTATCTCAGGCAATAGCGTATTTACCACAACATGCTACTTGTGATTTAGTCATTAAATATTGACAGATGAAAGATTCCCCAGAAATTACTAAACTGTTTATTCATCCTCCATGACATTACTTCTTTAAAACATTGTCACCCTCCCCAAAGGAAGTGAAACCGAATATTATTATAGGAGGGAAATTAAAAATACAGTTCAAAAAAGTTTAGTCATTGGATAACGTTTTCAGAGGTACTCCACCAGCTCATGCTTAATAATGATATTACATGAAATTGCCCATGTTTGGTATAGTATTTCAACATTATATATTGACAATGCAATGTGACCCCCAGCTTCCTTCATGCGCAGCATCATGGGATAAACTGACATCTCTTCATGCGACTCCCACATATCAGAGTCTGACAGTGATTGAGGTGTTGAGAGATGAAGGGGAATTCAGACGTCTGAGTAATCTAACACTCGTCTGACTAATCTCATAATCTTGTACAATAACAAAACTTCCTCTTTATTTAAGCAGAGACTGCATGCTGACAGGTATTGGTGGAAAAATCATCCACTCGCTGGACTTACATTTACACTACCAATCAAAAGTTTTTGAACAGTAATATATATATATATATATTTAAAGAAGTCTCTTCTGCTCACCAAGCCTGTATTTATTTCATCCAAAGTACAGCAAAAATATTGAAATATTTTTTATTTAAAATAACTGTTTTCTATTTAAATATATTTTAAAATGTAACTTATTCTTGTGATTTCAAAGCTGAATTTTTATCATTACTCCAGTCTTCTGTGTCACATGATCTTTCAGAAATCATTCTAATATTCTGATTTGCGGTTCAAAAAACATTTATTATTATTATTATTATGCTGAAAACAGCTGAGTAGATTTTTTTCAGGTTTCTTTGATGAATAGAAAGTTCAGAAGAACAGCATTTATCTGAAACAGAAATCTTTTGTAACATTATGAATGTCTTTATCATCACTTCTGATCAGTTTAAAGCATCCTCGCTAAAAAAAAAGTATTAATTTCTATAATTTAGTATAAAAATAAAAATATAAAATATAATAATAATAATAAAATATTTTTTATTATATATATATATATATATATATATATATACTGACTGAAGACTGGACTAATGATGCTAAAAATGTAACTTTGATCACAGGAATAAATTACATTTTAAAATATACATTTATTTTAATACTGAAAATGTTTTACAATTTTACAGTTTTGCTGTACTTTGGATCAAATAAATGCAGGCTTGGTGAGCAGAAGAGACTTCTTCAAAAAAACATTAAAATCCTACTGTTTTGTCATTGCAAAATATAGGAATTAAATATTATAATTAATTTTAATAAACAAGATATTATAATAAGGACGATTTTTTGTAAACACTGCACAGGCACATTGGTTTCAAAATTGTAAAACATTTGATATACTGTTCATAAGAATGTAATTTGGTCTGAAATATTACCTTGTGCTCTGACATTTTTATTTTTGTACTAATATATAATGTTCTCTATGAATATATGTTAAAATGTCATTTATTCCTGTGATGCAAAGCTGAATTTTCAGCATCGTTACTCCAGTCTTTAGTGTCACATGATCCTTCAGAGATCAGTCTAATATGCTTGCTGCTCAAGAAACATTATTATTAATGTTGAAAACAGTACAGCTGTATAATAAACTTTTTTCTTACAGCCTATATATTTTCTTCTTTAATAACTACAAAGTTCAAAAAAATTCATGTTTTATAACGTTATAAATACCTTTACTGTCACTTGTGATCAATTTAATACATCGTTGCTGAATAAAAATATAAATTTCTTTCAAAAACAAAAACTTCCGTGTAACATTATAATCACTGATGCTGTTTACACTGGATGCAGCGCGACGCGGCGCGACATGACACGACAAATCCCCGACAGTAATTGTTGCCTCCTCATTCTATTTATGACGTAACACAAAAGGTTTACACACAGTTTAACTGACCCTAAACTTTTGAACAGTAGTGAATATATTATATTTATGTCTTATAAAGTCTTTGCATAAGATTATGTCGTTTGAATAAGACATTACCTATACAAATGCTGTGGTGCTACAAGCCAGTGGACGCGATGATGTTCATGATTATTTAGTTCAGGGGAACGTCCTTTAGTGGGTGTCTAGTTTGACAGGTAAAAGTAGGTTTCCTCTTTCTCCTACACTCACCTTTCTGAGTTTGGGGCTTTACCTTGCCCTTGACTCATCTTTGGGTTGGGTTCGTGGGTGGGGGACTAATCACACGCCCTAAATACTTCAAGGGGTGGGAATTTTTAATGATTGTTCATTTTGAATAGCTGTGGAAAACACACGCGCGCACACACACAACCATAGAAATGCGACCTTCCAACAACCCTCCAGCACACACGCACCTGCTTCACTTCTGCTGAAAAGAAATGTGCTACTGCTAGTTTCGTAATCCTGTGTAGACCACAGTTTCCTCAGCTCTGCAAGATCATTCAACGTACTGCCTGGGCTACTTTATAATCATCTTACACAAGTGTAACTTAAAAAAAAAAACATTACAGAATGCAACGCATTGCACAGTATGTGTATAAATGTGTATATTTACTTGTAGCCACTGTTTTTACTTTTGTTTTTTTTTACCCCTCCATAACATTTAAACTTTAACTTTAAACTTTAACTTTAACATTAAACTTTAAACATTTGTGGTTATTAAAAGTTCATTTGGGTTCAGTTGGGATTTATTTGTATTTTTTTATTTAAACAAATAACTGTAAGCACTGCATTAAAACAGCGGACAACAGTACATAAAATAAAATAAATTGTAAAATGATATCGTGATGCCTTAGAAATGCGTTGTTCTTATTGAGATTATATTGAGTATATGGAATATTTCTGTCACAATCAAAATTATGAGATAATAAGTGAAAATTATGACATACTAACTTGAAAATCTAAAATAATAAAAAAAATCATTCTGAGATGACAAGTTTAAATTTTTATGTCATAAATTAAACTTATATTGACTTACTATGACTTAAATCCCAAAATTTCTTAAAGTGTCTTGGTTACAACTTTTTATACCTTAATTATGACCCATATTATCTCATAATTTATGTCATAATTCTGTCTTTAAATTTCACAAATTGTACTTATTATCTCATAATTTTTACTTTTTATCATAATTATGACATTTTATATCATAAGTTTTACTTTTTAATTTAATTATTTAATTTATTATTTTATTTATTTCAATTAATTTAATTTCGGCTTTTTATCATAATTATGACTTGACTTTTTATGTCATACAGTAATTATGACTTAGTATCTCAAAATATGAGTTACTAAAGCCTGATATTTTTCTCCCTCTTTAATGTGATGGAAGTGAGCCATATTTATAAAAATGATACCTAAAAAAGACTTATTGTGTGTTGAGTATGGAATATTCACTGCAGAATAAAAAGGTTACCAACAAGCTCAAAAGCTATATATATATATATATATATATATATATATTAAATTGCAAGAAAACAAACTGGTGAGGAACACAATCTGTACAAAAAAAAACATAATTATTAAGAAACGTGCTGTTCTTATTCTCAACGAGTTGTAAAAAAAAAAAAATAAATAACGATCAAGGAAATTTTTAGGTCTAGGATGTTTAGGGTTTTTTTTAGGATCTATAGGTGCAAATGAGGTAACCTGCATCGTGACGTCTCGACCGGAAGCCGCACCTTCCAATCGCCACTCCCACATATACGTCACGGCGGATTGACCAAACCCGGAAGTGAAGATGGCGACCGCCTACGAGAGGTTCAACCTGTAAGTTGAAACTTTTATTCAAACGCAGCGATAGAGATAAATATATACGGCGCTCAGTTTCGCTTTAATGAAGGTCAGCTCTTTTATTGCCAGCGTCTGTGGGCGCTGTCAGGAAAGTGTGGTTGCCTTTGCAGAGCAGTTTTCTCTGTTGTGCTGGAAGCTGCACTGGCTTAAGCCGTTCAGGCACTGTTTAAATTGGCTGTGTATCAAAAACCAGTGAGTTGCACCTAGAGAGCATTTAAACCCGAGATACGAATCTTTATACTGCGTTACGACAACAAAACGCGCCTGTGATGCACCAAACGCTGTCTAGGCGGCTCACTGGGTTATGATAGATTAATTCGAGTCTGGACGGCACCTGTTCTTATATTAGTGAGTATAAGATATATATATAGTGGACTAGTGTGTTCATTTTGACTATGCGTTAGGATGCTGAGGTCAGCTGAAGCACAATGAGCTGTTTGAATGCTTACAGGCATCAGTGCAAAGATGATGTTAAATAGTGCTAATGCTTTTCAGTGAAACATAATTCTAGGTATAAAATGAATGATAGAGTTTATGGCATACTGTACAATGATGCACAATTTATATCTTGTTATTTGGCAAATTGTGAAACTGTAGTTGAACCGCAGAGAGGGAGGTGAACTAATGGAATGTCTCCAGCCCACACCTTACATCAACATGACACTGAGTTATCAGACTCTCAAACGCTGATATGAGTTACAGTGGTGTGCTCTGAGTCACTGCTTTCTGCTCATGTACAGTAGTTCCTAGAACCAAGATTGTTTTGCACCAACATTTTTATCATAACAATTGAATGGAAGGAAACAAAATTTTTACCCATGTTATGCACCAAAAATGTTCTTTTTTTTCTTTTTTTACGGAAAGCAAAATTATCTGTTTAGCCAAACATGGAAATTGAAGTTCACTTAATCTATTAATCATTCGGGTTTTATAAACAATCAACCCTCAATTAAAAACTGAGTTGCATATATATACATACTGCTGTTCGTAAGTTTGTGATCAGTAAAGAAGTTTCTTATGCTCATCAGGGCTGCATTTATTTGATCAAAAATACGAAAAAAAAAAACTAATTTTGCAAAATGTTATTATAATATAAAAATATGCGTTTCTGATTTAATATACTTTAAAATGTAATGTATTCCTGTGACGCAAGGCTGAATTTTCATCAGCCGTTACTCCAGTCTTAAGTGTCACATGATCCTTTAGAAATCATTTTAATATGCTGATTTATTATTAGAATTATCTATTTTGGAAACAGTTGTGCTGCCAATTTTTTGGGGAACCTGTGATACTTTTTTTTTAGGATTCTTTGATGAATACAAAGTTAAAAAGAACAGCATTTATTTAAAGTGTAAATCTTTTCTAACAATTTAAGTCTTTGCTATCACGTTTCATCAATTTAACACATCCTTGCTGAATAAAAGAATTAATTTCTTTCAAAAAAAGAAAGAAAAAATGTACATATTTGAAAGAAAATTTACAGATTCCAAACCTTTGAACGGTAGTGTATATTGTTACAAAATATTTCTATTTGTGATGAATGCTGTTCTTTTTAACATTTTATTCGTCAAAGAATCCTGAAAAAAGTATCACAGATTCCATAAAAATATTAAGCAGCACAACTGTTTCCAGAATTGACAATAAATCAGCATATTAAAATGATTTCTGAAGGATCATGTGACGTTGAAGACTGGAGTAATGATGCTGAAAATTCAGCTTTGATCACAGGAATAAATTTTTTTTTTAAGTATATTAGATCAGAAAACCACTATTTTAAATTGCAATAATATTCCACAATATTACTGTTTTTTTCTGTATTTTTAATCCAATAAATGCAACCTTGATGAGCATAAGAAACTTCTTTAATATATTCATTGTTGAAATATAAACATTTAAACAGTGACTGTTATTACAACAGTGACTACCAAACATACATTTAATAATAATGACTGCCTAATAAGTTCAGTAAAAATGTAATTAAATTATAATATAGTGCATATATTTAGCAAAATGCTTCTCTCTAGAGTTATTTGGCCTCCCAGAGTCTTTTCACTTTAAAAACCGTACAATAAACCTTACAATAATGAATACTACCGTGTACATTTGTCTATATGTTTCACAATTTAAATAATGTGAATTTCCTTTAAGAATTAGTTATTTTTTGCATAATAGTAATTAGGGCTGCACAATTATAACAAAAATCATAATTGTTGATTTTTCCCTTGAAATTGTAATTGCGATTATTAATTACGATTATCACAATTTACATTGAATGGGGTTTTGAATAGCTTTCATACCATTGTTTGAAGCAACTGCATGGCACATTTTTATATATAGTTTCTTCTTTAAATGTAAAAAAATTAAAATTAAAAAATGAAAACAATGAGAAAAAAAACCTTAAGGTAACCTGTAGGAAAAATGCACACACTGTCTCTCTCTCTCTCTCTCTCTCTCTCACACTCTACACATACATGTTTTATGGGGACATTCCATAGGCGTAATGGTTTTTATACTGTACAAACCATATTTTCTATCACCCTACACCTACCCTACACCTAAACCTAGCCCTCACAGGAGACTGTGCACACTTTTACTTTCTCAAAAAAACTCATTGTGCATGATTTATAAGCCTGTTTCCTCATGGGGACCTCACAAATGTCCCCACAAGGTCAAAATTTACTGGTATTACTATCCCTGTGGGGACATTTGGTCCCCATAACGTGATGAATACCAGGTGCACACACACACACACACACACACACACACACATCATAATGTAGGTGGATTTTTAAATTTTTTTTGTAATTGTGCCTTTGAACAATTACATAATTGTGGCATCTGTAATTGTAATTATGATTAGAAATTCAACTAATTGTGCAGCCCTAACAGTAATAATGAATTGTGCTTAATTATATTTCACAATGCAAATGTAGAGAGAGAGTTCTGAAAATTATTATTATACATAGTTTTTTTTTTTTTTTTTTTTTAATTTAACAAGAATTCTTTTCTTTTCTTTTTCTTTCTGAACCAGATACCAGACATTTTATAGTCTTTTTGAGATTCACCATTATGCTTACTGAAAATATAACCAAAATATAAATGATTGTGTCTTGCTTTAACTGTGTAATTTGCCCATTTGGAAATTTTTTTTTTTTTTAGAGATACACTAAGCCGTTAAGTTTTATGAATAGCCTCTTGCGCAATAAACAGAACATTGCTATTGGTATTACAGCTGAGAAAAGCTTGTCAAAACTATAATGACATAGTTTATATTAATCCAGAAACCCTTGTACGGCAGTGTGTTTTCTGAGACTCTTTACTGTGCTCATAATTCATAACGGCTGTGATTTGTCATATACAGAAACTAGACACAGATCTATAATGGATGTGAATTTGCCACCCCTGTAGCAACAAAACAAAACAAAACAAAAAACTGCAGGCTAAAGTTGAACATCTGTGTTGTCTGTAGTTGTGTGACCTGATCAAAAGGCTCAGAGAATTATAAAAATGTGTCATGAAACCAAACTCTGAGCCATCAAGTAAATTTTGAAATTTTTAGACAGCTTCCATAAACCTATGATGCGGTAATGGTTAATGGGGCAGAGGTTAACCGTGCAGACGCTGCATGCTTTCCTATTTGCAAACTCATCAAGTGGTGTACAGAAAGTGGCTGCTCAGCATTTTGGTAAGGAAGGAAGACTCCAGCCATTAAAGTGGGACAAGCGTTTACGATGTTGTTCCTGAAACAGACTCTCAATCTCCTCACATTTTGGAAACGAGCTGTAATTTTCTCTAAACTTTATTTAAAATTCTGACATTGCTAAAAAAATCTGCTCTCTCCAGATGGTTGAGATGTAAATGAATTTCGAGCTATTATGTTTCTGATGCTGTTTTGTCTTATTGATCTCATCCACCACCCAAAAGCTGATTGTGTTGAATATACAATTTCTTTATTCAGTGCTGTTTATCACATTCATAATAATCTCAAAAGCATTTGCTTCCATAATGCAGCTGTCAAATGCTCACCGGCCAAACCCTCACCCCTTGTTTTATACAGGAAAAACCTGTGTGTTTACCAGCACAATGAGAAAAGTCTCAGAATAAACTTGCTGCTCTGTTAAATCAGGAGTTGAAAAACAATGTATTTTATGCTTTTTTCATAGACATGCGACACCTGAGAAGTTCTACATTGAGGCCTGTGATGATGGAGCTAATGACGTGCTGGTTATTGATAGGGTGTCCACCGAGATGACCCTCGCAGGTACGGACTAACTACTAATAAGACTGGAAACCAGTTCAGATATTTTGCATTCTAGTATTTTATCTTGAATGCAAATGGCCCATTTTATGATTACAAATTAGTAAGTTTTATTTTTTAAAAACTTAAAGGGATAGTTCACCCAAAAATGAAAATTCTGTCATGAGTTACTCACCCTCATGTCATTCCAAACCTGTAAGACCTTCGCTCATCTTTGGAACACAAATTAAGATATTTCTGATGAAATCCAAGAGCTTTCTGACCCTGCATAGACAGTAGGGATGTCACAGTACTCAATATAATATCGAACCGTTCGGTACGACATCCACGGTTCAATACGCGCTTTTGAATTGCGGTTTTTCGGTTTTGCATTTAAATAACTTCCTTGTTTTATTTCTCTCGAAATTTGCTGTGTGTGTGCCCGCGATTTCACGTGCTGAAATGAGGAAACGCTTCCCCGCTTATATTTGAAAAAGCAACACACGCAGAGCATCTGCCATTATAATGACATGCAGTAATAAGCCTTTCTAAACCTGTTGTCCAACAAAAGAGTTATAAAAACAAAAGTTTTTATACATTATGCATTAAGTTTTTAAAAATTATGACTTGTTTTTAATTCACAACATCAGTCGAGTGTTTGAAATAACTTCATTATGTGATTTGATGTGGATTCTTATCACAGAATGAGGCAGATAGTAAATTCTATACTCATATTCTATGTATGTCGATTAGCAATGGCTTATGAAAATACACGCGATGGCTTGAAGAACACAGGTAAACCATATATTATTGCAGACGAGTGTTTATTGTCCTTACATTTCGTCATTCAAAACGTTTAACGTTATATCTTGTATTTAATCAGTTGCAGCAATAGCGATGCTTTTATCCATATTAGAGAAGAACGGAACGAAACGTAATCAGTGCCACTTCTTTGACGCATATGTGGGTGTTTTGCACGAGGGCACCCTCTGGCATCCAGTATGAATGAAACCCATTCTATTTTGCGTAAAAATCGAAAAAATAATACCTCTCTCAAAAGAAAAATTAAGCAGACATATACTGAACCACGCTTTTTCCAGTGTACAGAGGTTTACATGAGTATTTTGTTAATTTGTTGCAAAAAAAAGACACACTGAAGTGGCAAGGTATCTAAACCGAACCGAAAACCGTGGTTAAAAACCGAGGTACGTATTGAACCGTGCACTAACTGTATTGTTGCATCCCTAATAGACAGCAACACAACTGACATGTTTAAGAACCAGAAATGTAGTACCAACATCATTAATAGTATTCGATTTAAAAAAAAAATAAAAATCCTTGATTGCATTTTGCCTGTATCGAGTAATCGGCAAAATACCGGAAGTGGCGCATTCCACATATTAAACCCATGTAAAAATCATAATAAAGCAGTTAGATAAATATTTGCGGTGCAGGTTTATTAAATTCGCATTAATCGTTTACATTCATGCAAGTTACGCACGTGCATTCACAGCTCTGTTCACAGTAAATGCTGCTCCACACAAACGAGCATCTCTCCACACAAACTCCATTTCTGCATGTTGTTGTGAGTTTGGGTTTATTATAACGTTCATCTGGAAATGAAACGTGTGATTTCATCAGATTTGTAAGGTAAATCATTTATAAACCTACGCAAACACGGGAGAATACATCAAAATACATGAGAAAATGCGGTTAGTAAATAAGTTGAGAGTGTGCATTTGCATACCAACATGGTTGACAGCTGTTAATGCACAATTATCATTTTAGACTGACAACTTTGATACTTAATAAGATTTTTATTTGAACTGAAAGCATAATTGTAGGCTATTCGCTGCCGTTTTTTAAGCACAATGCAAAAATGTGACATTTCATTCACTGACGCGCATCACTGAGGCTCTATAATCAGCCGCAATGGACCTTTCTCACATTTCCAGGTTTCTTACAGCCGAGAACAGTAAATGGGAGAGTGTCACAAATATATTTTTTGCAATCCTATTTGCTCAAATATCAAAAGACAAAAAAATGAGAGAGACTGATATCAGCAGTCAGAAAAGAGAGCAATGTCAAATTTACCTTCCCTCCCATAGACGCTGCATTAGAAACACCCTCGCATTAGCGTTAACTCCTTTTTTGTTACTTGATGAAAAGGTGATATAATACAAATTATAGTGTTATAAATATACATATTTAAAAAAAAAATCATTTCAAGGATTTATGATGATGATGACCGTTGCAACACGTCATCACAGTCTTGTGAAAAGAGTCCATCAGCAGCACCCAAACCTGGCAGCACATATACCTACTTCCCAAAATAAAAGCTTGCTAATTTTAGGTAAGAAAATAATGAAAATTCATATTAAAAAAAAGTTAATTTACCCCCGGTTTCATAGACAAGGCTTAAACCTAGTCCCAGACTAAAATGTAAGTCTGAGCTGTTTTAACTAAAAGAAACTTGCATTGACTGATCTTCAAATATGTCAGATTCATTGTTTTGTCTCAAGATGCGATAAGTAATGTTTTTATCTAAGGCATATTTATAAAAACTACTTAAATGTCCTAATTGAGCTGTGGCCTAATCCTGGTTTAACCTAAACCCTCTCTGTGAAACCGGGCCAATATCATTTTATTTTTATAAAATAATTATATTTTTATTTAATACTTCTTTTTTTTATTTTAAAATGTAATAATTACCACACTTTATAAATGTATTATTTTATTACAATATTATTATTTTATTATTTAAATAAATTTAAAGTTATATTTAATGGGTCACACTATGTGCAGTTTGATGACCAAACCAAATCTCCAGGTACTGGTTGCCCCCTGTTTATAATGCATAATGTACGTTAGCTCTATTGTTTATGATACATTATATATTTTAGGTTTTGTTCAATAAAACAATATGATGAGTTGCTTTTGATACCTTATTTGAATTAATTATTATATTATTATTATTATTATTATTATTTCCTGCAATTGTGTTTATATTATTATAATTATTAATTATAATTGCTATTATTATATGTATTTTAAGTCATTTTAAAGACTATTGGTTACTTATGTCTACAGGTGCTGGTCATATAATTAGAATATCTTCAAAAAATTGATTTATTTCACTAATTCCATTCAAGAAGTGAAACTTGTATAATGTATACATTCATTCCACACAGACTGATACATTTCAAGTGTTTATTTCTTTTAATTTTGATGATTATAACTGACAACCAATGAAAAACCCAAATTCAGTATTTCAGAAAATTAGAATATTGTGAAAAGGTTCAGTATTGAAGACACCTGGTGCCACACTCTAATCAGCTAATTAACTCAAAACACCTGCAAAGGCCTTTAAATGGTCTCTCAGTCTAGTTCTGTAGGCTACACAATCATGGGGAAGACTGCTGATTTGACGGTTGTCCAAAAGACGACCATTGACACCTTGCACAAGGAGGGCAAGACACAAAAGGTCATTGCAAAAGAGGCTGGCTGTTCACAGAGCTCTGTGTCCAAGCACATTAATAGAGAGGCAAAGGGAAGGAAAAGATGTGGTAGAAAAAAGTGTACAAACAATAGGGATGACCGCACCCTGGAGAGAATTGTGAAACAAAACCCATTCAAAAATGTGGGGAAGATTCACAAAGAGTGGACTGCAGCTGGAGTCAGTGCTTCAAGAACCACTACGCACAGACGTATGCAAGACATGGGTTTCAGCTGACGCATTCCTTGTGTCAAGTCACTCTTGAACAACAGACAGCGTCAGAAGCGTCTCGCCTGGGCTAAAGACAAAAAGGACTGGACTGCTGCTGAATGGTCCAAAGTTATGTTCTCTGATGAAAGTAAATTTTGCATTTCCTTTGCAAATCAGGGTCCCAGAGTCTGGAGGAAGAGAGGAGAGGCACAGAATCCACGTTGCTTGAGGTCCAGTGTAAAGTTTCCACAGTCAGTGATGGTTTGGGGTGCCATGTCATCTGCTGGTGTTGGTCCACTGTATTTTCTGAGGTCCAAGGTCAACGCAGCTGTATACCAGGATGTTTTAGAGCACTTCATGATTCCTGCTGCTGAAGAAACTTTATGGAGATGCAGATTTCATTTTCCAACAGGACTTGGCACCTGCACACAGTGCCAAAGCTACCAGTACCTGGTTTAAGGACCATGGTATCCCTGTTCTTAATTGGCCAGCAAACTCGCCTGACCTTAAAAAAACCCAACAATGCAGAAGAGCTGAAGGCCACTATCAGAGCAACCTGGGCTCTCATAACACCTGAGCAGTGCCACAGACTGATCGACTCCATCCTACGCCGCATTGCTGCAGTAATTCAGGCAAAAGGAGCCCCAACTAAGTATTGAGTGCTGTACATGCTCATACTTTTCATGTTCATACTTTTCAGTTGGCCAAGATTTCTAAAAAATCCTTTCTTTGTATTAGTCTTAAGTCATATTTTAATTTTCTGAGATACTGAATTTGGGGTTTTCATTAGTTGTCGGTTATAATCATCAAAATTAAAAGAAATAAACACTTGAAATGCATCAGTCTGTGTGGAATGAATGTATACATTATACAAGTTTCACTTCTTGAATGGAATTAGTGAAATAAATCAACATTTTTGAAGATATTCTAATTATATGACCAGCACCTGTATTTTTATTGCTACAAAAAAGAATTATAAGTTTCCGATTACTCGATTAATCATCAGAATAATCAAAAGATCACTCGATTACCGAAATAATCGTTAGTGACAGCCCTACACTGATGTCACATGGACTGTTTTAACAATGTTCTTGATATGTTTCTGTGCCTTAAAGGTGTCGGTTGTGTTGCTGTCTGTGCAAGATCAGAAAGCTCTTGGATTTTATCAAAAATATCTTAATTTGTGTTCTAAAGATGAATGAAGGTTTGGAATGACAGGAGTAATTAATGACAGAATTTTTGGGGTGAACTACCCCTTTAAGCTATTTCAGCAAGTCCCAAAATTCAGTAACATGGTTACTAAAAAGTGAATAGAATAGTAAAACGGCTCATTTAAAACAGAGTTTGTCTTCCTGAGGTTGGCAATGAACATTTTCTGAAGGTTAAGCACCTCATTTCTCTGACCATGTGAAAAAAGTACAGTGAAGGATTTATAGTCTGGCCAGCTGTGATCTGACATTTATGAACAGCTACAACTTATAAGGGATTCAGACCTTTCGAAGTCTACAGGCATCGTTGAAAAGTTATGGCAGCTATTTGGAGTTTGTCGTAGTTCTGTTTTAATGCTGACCTCTTTGCAAAGTAACATTTCATCAGTATTGTCAGTATGACATTTTCAGTTTCAGATAGTTGCTGTGCTCTTTTGTTAAAGGTGTATTTCAAGAATAGCACAGCACAGGTCTGTTACTTTCTTTTTTCAAAGTTACTGGGATTTGAAAGGTGCGTTAATATTTTTTCTCTTAAAGGTGTTAAGGACATTCCCCCATCAGGTGTAACCAGGCCAATTTGTGGAATCATGGGAACAACTCGTCTGGTGGCTGGTAGGTTCTATATTGTTACGACATTCCGATTTTACATAGAATTCGGAACGTTGATTGTATGACATATAATTTTGATTACCATGATGCATGATTTTTTTTTTTTTGTTTGTTTCTGCAGGGATGTACCTTATCGTCATCACCCGGAAAAGGAAAGTGGGCGACCTGTTTGGCCACACTGTGTGGAAAGCGGTGGAGTTTGATGTGATTTCTTATAAGAAGACCATTTTGCACCTTACAGATATTCAGGTCGTCAAAGTCCCTAACCTCAACTTTCAGTTTAATGCTGATGTTGTGACACCTTAAGTAGAAAGTGGGTTTTAAAAATGTCATTCGTTGTTTGATCCGTTGCCCAGTGCGTCTCTAAATCATAACCAAAGGTTTCCTGCTCTGAACTTTTAGCCTTTTTTTCCATTTACAATTTACTCAGAAGTGCTTTAAGAACAACGCAGCAGATTCCCCCCTTGCTTGTGAAATTGGGTGCACTCATACAGTAAATTTTTCATTTGAGCCCACGCTCAGAGTGCAGTGGTATCTCATTACAGTGTTGTATACTTGCTGCATTATTTAGCAAGGATAAGACTTTGGCTGAAATGGCCTTGGATGCAGCCTGTGAGTAGAGCGGTTTTGGACACGGGAAGTGTTTGGAGTTGAAACAAGTACGTGGGAGGCTTGACTGCAACCAGCTAGATCATTAAAGTGAACCCAAACGTCTCTACTCTTATCTGGAAGTGCAATGTAAGCACATGAGATCTGCAGTGAATGCATCTAGCTTGGTTTCATGCGCTGTTTCATTCCAAAATGTGTCATGAAACAATGTAGCAAAATGCAAGTGCGTTTTGCTTTTTCAGCAATTTTTGCCTACTTGTCTGAACTATGTTTCTGGCCTGAATGAAAGTGCCACATGTTTACTAATCTGCTTCCAACCTTCCATTCCTTGCATGAAATGTCTATATAATATTCTGTGTTGAGTATTGTGACGTTTTCATAAGGAATTGCATGTAGATTCTCTTGGGCAGAGTTGATCAGAAGGGAATAACTGCAGTGAGAGATGAGTTTGCGTACGAAGGAAGATGGTTCTGCTGACCAGGTTCTTCTGGGAGGAGGAATCAATTCAGGTTGTTCCTGTTCCACTCCATTCCCAGAGCCAGAGCTTAGTGAATAGTGATCCTGTTACTGCAGAAAGGATATGCTGAGATTTAAAGGCCTGGCATTGGTTGAGAGCTTAGTTTTGGCACCTGCACGTGGACCAAAGCTTGTTTTCAGTAAAAATGAATGAGTTGTACTGAAGTGAGATTGCTGTGAGTGTTGTGTGATACATTGGAGCCGATTAATTTGTGAACATGCTTGTTTTGAATACTCCCCAATTCAAAGGAAAAAGTCACAATTGCAAGATAAAAAAAAAAATCGCATTTGCAAGGAAAAAAGTCAGAATTGCAAGCTTTTCTCTCTCAATTCTGATTTTATTTCCTGCAATTGTGTTTATATCATGCATTTCTGAAAAAATGTCAGAATTGCATAAAAAAAGTCTGAATTGCGAGATATAAACTCACAATTTTGACTTAACTTGCATTTGTGAGTTTATATCTCACAATTCTGACTTTATAATTCGCAATTGCGAGTTTATAGCTCACAATTCTGAGAAAAAAGTCATAATTGCAAAATTAAAAAAACGAATTTGCAAGGAAAAGTCAGAATTGTCTGCATTGTGAGATATAAACTTGCAGTTGCGATAAAGTCTTTCTGAAAGTCTTTCTGGCGCATTTCTGAAAAAATTACAAGATAATTCTGACTTTATTTCTCGCAATTGAGTTTATATCGTGCAATTTGGAGACAAAAAGCCAGAATTTCAAGCTTTTATCTCTCAATTCTGACTGTATTTCCCGCAGTTGTGAGTTTATATCATGCATTTCTGAAAATATGTCAGAATTGCATGAAAAAAGTCTGAATTGCGAGATATAAACTCACACTGCGAGTTGTAAAGTCAGAATTGGGAGATATAAACTTGCAGTTGCAAGAAAAAAGTCAGAATTGCAAGTTCATGTCTTTCAATTCTAACTTTATTTTTCACAGTTGTGAGTTTATGTTGCGCAATTCTGAGAAAAATGTCAGAATTGCATGAAAAAGGTCTGAATTGTGAGATATAAACTCGGAATTGCGAGATATAAAGTCAGAATTGTGAGTTTATATCTCTCAATTCTGACTTTATTTCTCACAATTGAGTTTATATCATGCAATTTTGAGAAAAAAAGTCAGAATTTTGAGCTTTTATCTCTCAATAATTATATACCACAATTGAGTTTATATTCTGAAAAAACTGTTAGAATTGTGTGAAAAAAGTCTGTTTCAGCACTGAATAAAACTCACAATTTACAAGTCACAATTGTGAGTTTATATTTTGCAATTCTGACTTTTTTCTAAGAATTGTGAGCTATAAACTTGCAATTGTGAGTTATAAAGTCAGAACTGCGAGATAAAAACTCACAACTCTGACTTTATAACTCGGAAGTTTATATCTCCCAATTCTGAGAAAAAAGTCAGAGTTTTATTCAGTGCTGAAACTGGGCTTTCATAATTATTGCTTAATGAAAAGTAATAATAATAATTATTGAAATATGTACTATAAATTTATATTAAAAATATATATAATAATACCTATAAAGTGTACCTATACATAAAGTGTACACCTATACTTTTCCATAAAAATCTATACTGTGATATATCAGTATCGACCATAATTGTAAGGTGTTGGTTATATTGCAAGATTTTAATGTAAAAGTAATATTGCTTACCCTACCTGATCTCTACCATCTTGTCTTGTCTTTACTTTTGCAAAAAAATGGAAAAAAAACTAATAAAATAACCCTAGTCTTCTTTCTGTTCACATCATCTATTGCCAATAACCTGTTTCCTTCTTACAGATGCAGGACAACAAGACATTCCTGTCTATGATCAACAATGTACTCAACACAGACGGTTTCTACTTCTGCACGGACTACGACCTGACCCACACCCAGCAGCGCCTGTCCAACACCAGCCCGGACTTCCAGGAGATGAGCCTGCTGGAGAGGGTAAGCAGAGCAAAGACTGAGTGATGATGAGGGCAGAAGAGAGACAGAGCAGTTTGTAGTTTCAGTGGCTGAGAAAGAAACAGAGCACAGCAGGGTGCAGGCTGTCATGAGCGGCACATACAGAAGGATGGTCAGCTAATTGTCTCATTTACAATAAAGGGCCATCACAGGAGATGCGCTGTCTCTTTGTAAGCTAGATTTTCAAAGCTCTTGTTTTACAAGAACACTTGCTGACAAGCGGGCACACACTGTGTTTTCCCTCATTTTGTTTTTGTTTTCAAAGAGAGAGTCTGTGCTTTGCCTTTGCATCTGGCTTTTGACACAGCTTTTAATTTTGCAGTTGTCTATCCCTTTTCATAAAGTTTAGCTTCAGTGTGTTCAAACTCCTTGAGTACATTTAGTTACACTGTTCATGTGTTAGACCCTTCAAAACAAGCATAACTTCTCAGATGATTCCTGTCTTCTATCGTTTCTCCACACAGGCAGACCAGAGATTCATGTGGAATGGAAACCTTTTAAGAGAAATAACTGCACAGCCTGAGGTATTAAAATTTACATAACTCTTAAAAAGAAAAAAAAAAATATATATATATATATATATGAGAAAATCGCACATACTAATTCACTGATTCCCCTTTTCAGCTCCACAAATTTGCATTTCCTGTCATCCACGGATGTATCCTTTGAGATGTCATGTTGTTCATAGTTAAGTTGTTTATAGGGCTGGGTTTGGACCAGAGGTTGTGTTAATTGAACTGATTTTTTGTTATGAGTGACGGAAAAATCGTGTGTGATATTGAGGCTTAACCCTTTGCTTCAGTTATTGTGATGAAGCCGTGCTGCATCAATGGGAAGGTGTTTGAGTGGATCCTCATCTCTAGACGGAGCTGTTTCAGAGCTGGGGTCCGATATTACGTCAGAGGTGAGATCAATTCAAGCATATATATGTGTGTGTGTGTATAAATATTTATATATATTTTATATATATTAGGGGTGTAACGGTACACAGATGTCACGGTTTGGTATGTACCTCGGTTCGGGGGTCACGGTTCGATACAATTTCGGTATCTACTACTATGCTAGGTTTCTTTTTATTTATTTTGAAAAGACAGTAGTACAAATTACAATTTTTTTTCCACCTAGATATGAAAATACTAAATATTATAATCAAATTATAATGTTATGTTTATATATATATATATATATATATACAGTACATAGCCTATATACATACAAGGAATAAATACTTAACAGATAAACAAGGGAAAAAACAGTGCGACACATAACGTAGTCTATATATGCTGAATTAACTTTTTTTTTCAAAAGACCTTTTACAGTGATGCATTATTAACAAGACAGTAAATGACAGTGTTGTCAGTTGATTTTGCTGGTATAAGGAAACAGTTGAAGTAATCACGCTGGTGCACGCACACTCAAAACATATCATTTCCAGCATTGCTGCCTTGACAGCGCAGTTGGTACTTTATCAAAATAAAATACAGCGAACCAAACACAAGCGCGCCCGCCTCACTGTGTCACCGTTAGAACGTGACTGAAGTACAAAGTCTGTAATTTACATAATAAATTATAGTTTAGCATTTGGATACATTGCAAATACATAAATATTATGGAATATTTGGATCTGTGCCGAATGAGAGATGTAGGATAAAAGAGCACAAAGCTCCATTTCGCAAACAGTGGAGCGCACAAGCCTTTAAAGTAACGTTATACTCCTTTGTCAGTGGGAGACGCGTTCAGAATCAGCACATGATCACTGTCTAGTGGGCTTTGTTTTCAAGTGCGCAACTCCTGGGATTCGCTGTTCTTCTTCTGGCGGTTATCAAACAGCGTTGCATTACTGTGGGTGCCCCCTTCTGGATTGAAGTTGAATTGCATGTATTCGTTGTAAGGCCTCATGCACCGAACCGAGATGCCCGTACCATGAATACATGTATCATTACACCCCTTTTATATGTATGTGTATATATATATATATATATATATTCACACAGTGGTCTTTGCTGCAGATAGTACAGTTTTTCTCTGTGCCTTAGGCATTGACTCTGAAGGACATGCTGCTAACTTTGTGGAGACAGAACAGATAGTCCAGTACAATAATGCACAGGCGTCCTTTGTGCAGGTTGGTGGAATATACTGTTGGCCTCTATTACAAGAATATTTGTTTTTGACCTCATAGAATTCACCTCCGAGATTTAATTTGTGCTCTTTCACTCTCCACTTACACAGACTCGAGGCTCCATGCCCTTTTTCTGGTCTCAAAGACCCAACCTGAGATACAAGCCCAAGCCACAGATAAGCACAGACACCAATCACGTAAGACCACTTATGCTGCTACACCATTTTTTTTAATTATTTAAATGATCTGAAGATGAAAAACCTCTATCTGTCTATCTATCTATCTATCTATCTATATCTATCTATCTATTTTGCAGATGGATGGATTCAGGAGGCATTTCGAGTCACAGGTTCTCACTTACGGCAAACAAGTCATTCTAAATTTGGTGAGTAAACCCTTTTAACCCTCTCGTGTAGAAAATTGTGGTTGATTGTCATTAGTCGGAGAGTTTAAGATAACTGCTTTATCTGCAGGTGAATCAGAAAGGATCTGAATTGCCCCTTGAACAGGCCTTTGCCAAAATGGTCAACGGCATGGAGAACGGACTCATCAAGTACTTCAGCAGTTTCTTTAAATACCTACAGATGCATTTTAGTGGTTTTGCTAAGGCAGTTGCTCTATTGCTCATTCTAGGAATACACTTTGAACAAACCCGTAAGACTAAGTGTTAAAGTACGTCACCGTTTGTGCTACAGACGGAAATGATGCCTCAAATAATGTAGCCTATTCAAGAGAACTTTTAAGTGATCAGAATTCAAAAGTGTGAAAAAAGGCTCTTACTTTCACCAAAGCATTTAATTGATCAAAAAAGTAAAACAGTAATATTCTGAAATATTATTATAATTTAAAATTATAATAAAGAATGTTTTCGATTTGAATATACAATTAAGGTCAAAAGTTTACATACACCTTGCAGAATCTGCAAAATGTTAATTATTTTACCAAAATAATTAGGGATCATACAAAATGCATGTTGTTTTTTATTTAGTACTGATCTGAGTAAGATATTTCACAAAAAAAGGCATTTAAATATAGAGAAAACAATAGCTGAATTTATAATAATGGTCCTGTTCAAAAGTTTACATACACTTGATTCTTAATACTGTGTTGTTACCTGAATGATCCACAGCTGTTTTTTTTTTTTGTTCAGTGATAGTTTTCGTGAGTGCTTCGTTTGTCCTAAACAGTTAAACTGCCTGCTGTTCTTCAGAAAAATCCTTCCAATCCCACAAATTCTGTGGTTTTTCAGTGTTGTTGTGTATTGGATCCCTTTCCAAAAATGGCTGTGTTTGAGATTCATCTTTTCACACTGAGGACAACTGAGGGACTCATATGCAACTATTACAGAAGGTTCAAACGTTCACTGATGCTTTAGAAGGAAACACAATGCATTAAGATTTGAAGAACAGGGTAGATTTAACCTATTTTGTTTTCTGGGAAGCATGTAAGTATCTTCTTTAGGGCAATACTAAATGAAAAAATATGATATTTAGGCAAAATAAGAAAAACATACACATCTTCATTCTGTTCAAATGTTTTCACCCCTGGCTCTTAATTGCATGGTTTTCCCTTTTGGAGCATCAGTGAGTGTTCTTGTGGACTATATGTAAACATCTTTTATATGAAATCTTATTCAGGTCAGTACTAAATAAAAACTAACATGCATTTTGTATGATCCCTCTTATTTTGGTAAAATAATAAACATTTTGCAGATTCTGCAAGGTGTATGTAAACTTTTGACCTCAGCTGTATTTTAAAATGTAATTTGTTCTTGTGATGCAAAGCTGAATTTTCAGCGTCATTACTCCAGTCTTCAGTGTCACACGAGCCTTAAGAAATCATTCTAATATGCGGATTTGCTGCTCAAGAAACATATATTATTATTATCAATGCCACTTTGTAGTGATGCTCGCGTCTCTTTTAAGGTACATAGCGTTTGACTTTCACAAGGAGTGCAGTAAAATGAGATGGCATCGCCTCCAGATTCTCGTTGACGCTGTTTCTGACATGCAAGACGAGTTTGGGTTTGTATTCATTTCTGTACTTTGTTATAGGAAAGACCATGGTCTCTGATGTTGTCACTGATTCACTTTGATCTGGTTCTTGAATGCTGATTCTGCAGGTACTTCATGGTGAGCTCAGATGGGAAGGTGACATCCGAGCAGTCTGGAACCTTCCGCAGTAACTGTATGGATTGTCTGGACCGCACCAACGTCATTCAGAGCCTGCTGGCCAGACGTTCTCTACAGAGCCAGCTACAGGTGACGCCACATCACAAACAGCATGTCTGACGCATCCTGACTAGGTGTGATGCAATTGAGGACACTTACGCACTAGAGAAAGCTGACTGGCTGTAACTTTGTGGCTTTGTACAGGATTTTTTTTTGTCATCGAGGGCCTCTTATTTGAAATTTGATGCATCATGTCTGTCTAGGAAGTATAAAATTGGTCATGATTGCTGACTGGCATTTAAAATCAGCGATATGGATTAATAACGTGGTTAAATATTGATATGTCATCACCTTGAGCTGTATGTCATTTCAGAGGATGGGTGTCCTCCATGTAGGCCAGAAAATTGAGGAACAAGCTGATTTTGAGAAGATTTATAAAAACGGTGTGTTTGTTTTGCTGGAAATTCCCTCAGTACACACAATTCTCTTGTTAGCGATTGTAAATAAAGGAAGAAACCTCATTATTTTCCTTTTCTTTTTCTCTCAGCGTGGGCAGACAACGCCAATGCTTGTGCTAAACAGTACGCAGGAACCGGAGCCCTGAAAACCGACTTCACCAGGTATTCATCCCAGACTCCTTTTAGAATATGCACAGTTGTGTGCGTCCACCGTTGTAACATTTACCTTTGACCTCAGAACTGGAAAGAGGACTCACTGGGGCTTGGTAATGGATGGCTGGAACTCAATGATCCGTTACTACAAGAACAATTTCTCAGACGGGTTCAGACAAGTGCGTATGAGTTCTTTGTCTTTATGTTTTTCAATCAGACTCCGTTTGCTGTGGTGAATTTTAAGTAGTTGACTTTGCTTTTAGGACTCCATCGATCTCTTCCTCGGAAACTATACAGTGGATGAAACCGATGGCTTGACGCCTCTGCACGTGCAGAAGGACTGGAAGTTCCTCTTGGTCAGTGCTTTTCCCATAATGATTGTCGTAAGAGAGAATTCGAATTAAAAGAGGTCATTACTATGAAGAGTAAAAAAGAGAAAAATTTACTCTGAGCTGCTTCATGCAGTCCTAACATTTATAATTCAACACCACCAGCTGCTGGTCATTCCCTGCTTATTTTATATTCATATGTCTCTGTAATTTCTTCTGCAGCTTCCTGTTATTATGGTGGTGGCCTTCTCCATGTGCATCATCTGTCTCCTAATGGCTGGTAAGGTCTTGTAACATATTTTTTAACACAATGTGAAATAAAGCAATAGGGTCAATGACATAACACTTTTTTTCTCCAAAATACCAAATTGGTATGTTGTAAAAGTACAATCCACTGAACACACTGTACCTTTGTCCCTCACAGCCTCATTTTCATTCCTGTCAGATATTCGATTTGGTTCTACTCTGTCTAAGGTCTATTAATTTATTTAAAACAAAAACACTCACACACACATTAAAATGCAATAACAAATGCAGTGACTTGAATACACCTCATTTATGATGTTTTTAATTTCTGAATTACCATTTATTTTGATACAAATGTCCTGATTTAGTAAATAAGATTTTAAAAATGTTTTATTTCTAAGAACTTTTTAACAAAACTGCTTATTAATATTTGAAAAAATAGTATAATTAAAGTCATGTCGTGAATTACGAAGTCATGTGGTGTAATCAACATGTAAAAACATTATAAAAAATATAAAACAGAAGATATAAATATATCACTCAGATCCCTACACATTGTGCCAAGGTCAAAAAGTCTCTCATTTTAGATTAGTTCAGGTTGTCAAATGTCATGTGGTGCAACTCCCCAAAAACTTGATATTTATGAATAATAAGTAATAAATAAGATTTGTTGGAAAAAAAAAAAGTCTTAATAAATACACTACCAGGCAAAACTTTTTGAACAGTGGGAGTTTTAATGTTTTTTTAAATAAGTCCCTTCTGCTCACCAAGCCTGCATTTATTTGATCCAAAGTACAACAGAAATGGTAAAAATGTAAAATATTTTTACTATTTAAAATATGGATATTTTGTAAAATGTACTTTATTCTTGTGATCAAAGCAAAATTTTCAGCATCATTACTCCAGTCTTCATTGTCACAAGATCCTTCAGAAATCATTCTAATATGCTGATTTGAAACTTTTTTTTTTATTATTATTATCAATATTATTATCAATATTCTTTCTTTGAATAGAAAGATCCAAAGATCAGCATTTATCTGAAATAAACTTTTGTAACATTATACACTATACCATTCAAAAGCTTGGAGTCAGTAAGTATAATTTTTGTTTAGTTTTGTCTGTTTTTGGGAAAGAAATTATAGAAATTAATACTTTTATTTAGCAAGGATGCTTTAAATTGATCTAAAGACAATAATATAATGTTACAAAAGATTTCAATTTCAGATAAATGCTGTTCTTCTGAACTTTCTATTCATCAAAGAAACCTGAGAAAATTCTACTGTTTTCAACATAATGATAATAATAAATGTTTTCTGAGCAGCAAATCAGAATATTAGAATGATTTCTGAAGGATCATATGACTGCAGTAATGATGATAAAGTTTCAGCTTTCAAAATCACAGAAATAAATTACATTTCAAACTATATTTAAAAAAAACAGTTATTTTAAATAGTAAAAATGTTTCAAATTATTTTACTGTTTTTGCTGTACTTTGGGTCAAATAAATGCTGGCTTGGTGAGCAGAAGAGACTTCTTTAAAAACCATTACAAATTTTAAAAACATTTGACTAGCAGTGTCTTTAAAATCTTTAATGATTAAGTATGTATTGAATTTGTAAAGAAAATGTTACTTTTAATAATATTAGTTAAAATTACACTACATGATTTAATGTAGTGTAATCTACATGAGAGTCATTACGTTTAAATCTTTCAAAAATTCCACTTGAAACCAGCATGAATACATTTTTAAAGGGAACACCGGGTATTTAGACTCGTATGGCTTAATACAGCATGATGTCTCTTACTGAAGTATACAGTAGAAAACCCATAAAAATTTACGTTATTTAAAAAAATCCAACAGGAAGGAAAAAATGGCAACAGGAAACATCAGTAGCTCACTGAGTACAACCATTACACGTCATCAAAAAAATGTTGCCCCATAGTCCAAAGTATGCATAGAACAGTGTGGATTTTTTAAATAACATAAATCTTTCATTGGTTTCCTCCTTCTTATATCAGTAAGAGACTTTATTTATTTTACTTGTCATTGACCCACAAGAGATACGTTATGATGATTTTACCTATAAAAACCCATAAAAATTTACATTATTTAAAAAAATCCACAGGGTTTATACACATTTTGGACTATAGGGGCACCATTATTTTGATGACGTCAAATGGTTGCACTCCGTGAGCTACTGCCGCTACCTGTTGCTATTTTTACCGCAACACAATTCAGAAAATTGTGTAATGATACAATGTAATGTAATTGTGTAATGATACAATGCCACATTGTGCAGCTTTTGGTTGTAATTTTCAGTCGAATAGCAACATGAGAAGTGAGGTAAGTCTTCACTGCTTTCCTAGTGATAAGAAGAGGAGAAAAGAATGGGAAGATGCCTGTGGATGAATAAAACTTCCTAAAGACCCACATCTTTATTCTGTCTACGTTTGCCCTGATGCCTTTGAGGCTTTAAGTAGTCCACAGCTACTAAAAGAGTTTAGAAATGGCAGAGACAAGAAACGCTAGATGCCATCCTGGCAGGATGTAAACATGCAGCCTGAAGCAGTTTCTTAGCGTGGATTTCACTCGATATCACGGGGCGTTTAGACTCCTTGTGGGGAAAAATCAATGGTATGGCATTTGGTTTGAAGGAGAACTCCACTTTACTGTCATCAAAGATGTTCATGTCTTTCTGTCTTCAGTCGTAAAGAAATTTTGGTTTTTGAGAAAAGCATTTCAGGATTTTTCTTCATATAATGGACTTCAATTGTGCCCCTGATCTTATCTAGCGAAACATCTTTTTTTTTTTTTTTTAGAAAAATAAACATTTCTATACTTTTTAAGCACGAAAGCTTGTGTAGCACAGGCTCTGGGATGCACGTTCTTGAATGATTCGTTCATTTTGACTTTAATGTGACTCGGGAAGAATGAGTCGTTTTAGGGAGTGATTCGTTCAGTCACGCATGTGCAACATCCTGTTAGGTTCTATACTGGAATTAGTTCCCCTGTTTCGAGTCTTCGGGTTTTTCGAGTCGTTCGTTCATCTTATGGGGTTGTCACGTGACGAGCGAACGACTCAAACCTGAAAACTTGTCAGATAAGAGGTGAGGTGAGCTAATCATAGACTAAAGACCCAGATAAACAATGAATTAATCTTTTCTGTTTCTTATAGCATTACAGTTTTGTTTTGTTTGTAGTGCGATCAATGTTTGTGTAAGCAGTAGATGTGTTAGGGAAGTAACACATAACATTTTAATTATATTTTGCTCAAATGAATGGAATGACTCAAAAAGATTCGTTCATTTTGCTGCATGAGACTCAAAGATTTGAGTCGGTAAAATGATCCGAATGTCCCATCACTACTACGAATCACGTCTAAGTTCATCGTCTGTGTACACCGGCTCAAAAAGGTAGAGAATGGTGAAAAACTCCATCTTATTTTCTCCTACAGCTTCAGAATCGTCCAACATCGTTGTAGCTTTTGTTTGTAAACAGCGTTTGACTTACTTGCACATTCTTAGTCTTTGCACGTTCGCTTTGTGAACACTGGGTCTGTAGTTCCGCCTAACTTCTGCGTGACCTTTCAACGTGATTCAATAGTATGTAGTGTTGTGAACGCGCATCTCAGAGCCTGTGCTACACGAGCTTTTGTGCTTAAAAAGTATGCAAATTTTTATTTTTCAAAAAAAAAAAAAATGACCGATCGTTTCGCTAGATAAGACCCTTCTTCCTCAGCTGGGATCATTTAGAGTCTTTGGAAAGCTGCATTTAAACTACATTTCGGAAGTTCAAAATTGGGGGCACAATTTAATCCATTATATGAAGAAAAATCCTGAAATGTTTTCCTCAAAAACCATAATTTCTTTGCGACTGAAGACAGAAAGACATGAACATCTTGAATGACAAGGGGGTGCGTAAATAATTTGTAAATTGTTGTTCTGGAAGTGGACTTCTCCTTTAAGCTTACATGTATATCCTTATATCCTTATTTTCCAAGTTGCGGTAAAAATAGCAACAGGAAGTGTCAGTAGCTCACCGAGTACAACCATTACACATCATCAAAAAATGTTGCCCCATAGTCCAAACTATGTCATTCAGTACTCACCCATGACTTCAAGGGAATAGTTTGTGAGACATCAGTTGTCTTTAGTAGTCTGCAACCATTAAACGTCATCAAAGTAATGTTGCCCCATAGTCCAAAGTATGCATAAAACGATGTGGATTTTTTCAAATAACATAAATCTTTCATGGGTTTCCTGCTTCATGTTTCAGTATGATACTTTATTTATTTTATTTGCCATTGACCCACAAGAGATACGTTATGACGATTTTAATAATTATAAGGTTTCATTACTGTTGTTTCTTTGAAAAATGTATACATTTAGTTTGTGAATAATGTATCTGGTACTCTCTGTCAGGCGACACTTGGACGGAGACCCTGGCATATGTGTTATTCTGGGGAATGGCCAGCGCTCTTACAGCTGCTGTCATCGTGGTCAACGGACGAGATTTTGTTGACGCACCGAAGCTGGTCCAAAAAGAGAAGATGGATTGAATATCGAGACCTCCTTTTGTCTTCTCTCTCTATTTCCTGTTTATTTTCCTCCAGTACTGACCTGCTCTCCACACTGTCCTTAAATGTCTTCAGCATAACAAGCATCCCTGTTTCTTGCTCCTATAGATGGAGGTTTTTATATTACCATATCATTTCACATCGGTTACTGTCCACACTACAAATTTCCTTTGAATCATGGGACATGGTGTCTAAACGTCACAAAATTTCCTCAACAGTAATACTTGCATCAGTTTAGAATTGCACATGGGTTGCACAACATCTCCAACCTGTAAGTGCATTGTGGGCATTGCGTTTTATTTCAAAGGCTGTTGTGTCATTACTGTTTGCCGATCAATCTAAATTGACCCGTTGTGAAATTAGAGTTATTGTTTTGGCTCGAGAGCTTCTGCTGTCTTATGATATCGGACACCAGGCTTGTGGCCATTGACAGATCAGTGAGAGTCTATTGTAATTACATTGTTACGCAGGGGAACATTGCATGATGCATCAATGGCTCAGCCCTTTTCTGTCCTCTCAAATCTGTGCTGAAATCAGCTTTATGCCTCGGTTTTATTTTCAGTTGTTCTTTGCAGTGGCAGTTTGGGTTTTAATGTGGTTTTCTTTTGTTCTGCCAGCATATTTATGAGTTTGTGTCTCTCATAAATGATAAAATTAGACAGCTGTGGGACGCACTAGGGGGAGCGAGCGGTATTAAGCACTGTTTCTTCATGAGTTTACAGAAAAATATGAACAGCACTTTCCCGTGTAACTTCTTTATGTCTCTTCGAGGACCAATGAACACTAACAAATATGACACGCATAAAGTGGCTCTTTAATGGCTCTTTGACTGCACTTCACTTGAACGTTACCAATTCAGTGGCAGTTCATTAGACACAAATAGACTTCTATCAAAATACCTGTCAAATTGACACACTTTTAATTGAATTCCCTTAAACTCTACTGACAATTCAGAAGGCATTCGCTTTTAACTAAATTATTTAGACGAGTGGCTTTCATGACCGTCATTTGGCAGAAAAAATGTCAGTTCTATTCATGTTCACTTGCATGATGGTGCATTTTAAAATGCCTTACTTTTCACCCACCAATTTCTTTTATTTTGATCAACTTTGACACATTTAGCAAAGTGTTTTTGGGATTGGGAGTGGACACTGATAAATTAATCACTTTCAGATCTTCCTTTAGAACTGAATGCTCATTGGTTTGGTTGAGTGACAAAAGAATGTAGATTTTGATGCCTTCATATGTGTTTTTTGTAGTCATCTGAAGATGATAATGCAAGACACATCTCAACATGAGATTGCAAATGACCGTTTCATCAAATTCATATGAGCCGTGTTTTCTTTGTGCACAAAGATGAAAGAATGGCTGGATGGAAACACAACACTGATAATTAAATCCTGTATGTTTGATGTTTACCTGTATAAATCTGATGTGTAAACTGTACATTGGGAAGAAATTAAGAGAATTTATAAATATATATATATATATGAGTGTGTCATTGTAATAATGTACTGTACAGTGTAGTTTACAAGAACTTAGCTTTAGCACTTTCTGGTTGAGTTATTGATCAATCGAAGTGGCGTTACTGATCACATTCTTCCATCACAGGGCTTGATGAATAATGCATTCATTACCCTAGATTATGAACCGTTGTCGTATTTCCAGGGTGCACTTGGGTTGAAGTGTGTTAAATGACATATTATCAATATTAATTGTGTTTTTGGACTTGATTCTGACAGTGTTTTAAATCCTGTTTAACCTCTCTCGTCTTGTTTGATTATATGCCTCAACATTACAGTTGGATTTCTGATTACTGTGCTCATTCAGTACTTGCCCATGATTTCAAGGGAATAGTTTGTGAGACATCAGTTGTCTTTAGTAGTCTGTCAGTCCTTGTCAGTCTCAAACCTCTACAGTTCTCATGAAAACCGCATTGACTATTGCTCATAATCTAGATATTGTTTGGTTTTGATTATTGGGGTGTCATTTAATACCTTTAAAGGACATTTCAATCACTGTAACTGATGGTTTCTTGATGAAATCATGTTTAATAAATTCTACCAATAAAATACAACTTGTCCCGCTTCTTACTAATGGAAAGGCTATTAAGGGCTGAAATATAAACAGCCAAAATTGGATGAGATAAGTCTATAGTTTACACTTATCACATTTAAGTTGATATGATTCTTTAGGGTCTTAATGAAAAGTCTATAATATACTTTGGTTAAAAATTCTCAATGGTAGTGTAAAACAACAAAATGAGCTCTGCAAAAATCATCCCATTCTGATGGATTGTTCCTTTATAGGGGTCATCGGATGCAAAGTTCACTTTTACATGTTGTTTGAACATTAATGTGTGTTGGCAGTGTATGTACAAATCTACCCTATAATGATAAAAACTCCATGCAGTGGTTTTAAATTAATATGTAAAAATAATATCCTTTTTTTTTCAAATCGAGCATCACACCGACAAAGGCCGCTCCCACGACAGTTGATTGACATGAGCATCTTACCTTATGAATCTTTGTGATCGCCTTTCTTAATTACGTGCTAGTTAGCAAATTTAGCGGCTAAATGCGGTTAAAGTAAACAGGCTCGTCACTCCACAGAGAGAAGAGAGGGGCGGGGCGAGCAGAGCTCATTAACATTTAAAGCAACCTTGACCAGAACAGGATGATTTTTGCAGAGCTGATTTTGACAAGGTAAAAAGGGTGTAGTTTTACACAACCATTGAGAATTTTTAACCAAAGTATATCATAGACTTTTCATTAAGACCCTAAAGAATCATATCAACTTGTGGAAAATGGGCATCCGATGACCCCTTTAAATGCAAATGAGCTCTGCTCGCCCCGCCCCTCTCTTCTCTCTATGGAGTGATGAGCTGTGCTCTGAGAGGTTGTTTACTTTAGCCGCATTTGGCGCGTTTATCCATGAAACTTGCTAACTAGCACATTATTAGGAAAGGTGATTCATTCAAGAGAGATTCATAAAAGACTCTTATACTCACTTCTGCTGTAGGTGAAGTTGGATCACGAATGATTTACGCAAACATAGACGCATTTGTAGATCGGGAGGCGCATTCCCCTCACAAGCAAACATAATCCACCACATCTTTAGTGGCTCAGTAAATTACGATGTTCATTATTACATCCAGCAACACAACACCTCAACTGCTCAATCAGAGATATTTTTGTCTAACTTACATCCCTGCTCCGGCATCGAAACAATGGAGCTCATGTCAATCAACTATCGTGGGAGCGGCCTCTGTGGGTGTGACGCCACACCTACAGGCATCTGAGAATGGCTCGATTTGAAAAAGGGGATATTATTTTTACAGATTACTTCAAAACCACTGAATTGAAATTTAACATTATAGCGTAGATGTGTACATACACTGCCAACACACATTAATGTTCAAACAACATGTAAAATTGAACTTTGAATCCGATGACCCCTTTAAAACCACTGACAGGTAAAGTGCTTCCCCACAAGACTTGCCATTTTGTTTAGTACCTACTAAAAGTGGTGCAAAGAAGGACAACCTGACCCCGTCCATCACCGAAAGTGCCTACAATGGGCATGCGAGTGACAGAACTGGACCTTGGATAAATGGAAGAAGTAAAATCACATTTTCTTTTGAATCATGTGTTTGGCGATTACAGCAGGATGCACTAAGGGAAGAAGGCAGGCAGTGTTATACTCTGGGCAATGTTCTGCTGGAAAACAATCCGGAGGCCCCACCTTGTACCATGTAGGATATTCTGTTGATGTCTTGGTGCCAAGAACACTGTAAAAAATAAAAAAACACAATTTGTTGAGTCAGCTTAAAATAATTTGGTACCCTGCTGCCTTAAAATTTTAAGTTCAGTCAACTAACATAAGTTTAGTCAATTTGAAATGTTAAGTTGTACTAAGTGACTTATATATTTGTGTTTGCTAAACTTAACAGATGGGGAAGTAACCCAGCTGCCTTAACATTGTAAGTTCATTCAACTCAAATATCTAAGTTGTCACTTAGTATAATTTAACATTTCAAGTTGAATAAACTTTTTTTGAGTTGACTGAACTTAAAATTTTAAGGCAGCCAGATTACAAATTATTTTAAGTTGACTCAACAAATTGTTTTTTACAGTGAAACCACAGGTCATGTTCAGAGGTCTTATGGAGTGCATGCCTCGACACATCAGAGCTGTTTGGCAGCTCGAAAGGAACTTACACAATATTACACAGGTAATTTTAATGTTGTGGCTGATCAGTGTATGTCTAGTCTTTAATCAGCCAGTGTTATGCCATGTAATAATGATACTGACTATTACATTAACCCATTTAAGCCCACCAGCAACTATAGTTGCCTCAGGTTATCGTTGTCATTTTCCTTTTGTAATTATTTTTCTAGATGTTATCCGTGTTTTATTTCTCAATGGCATGCAAGCTAACAACCAAATTAAGGATTTCAAGAAATCACATGAGGCTGTCAACTTCCTAACCCTGCTACCAGGAAGCATGGCAAGGGCAAACCCTCCCAAACAAAGTTAATTACATGTTATTAATAAGTATTTTTGTTGACACATATATATTAACATAATCATGAAGGTCTCTAGAATCATATAAACAAAACAAATCTATAGTTTTTTGTATACTTAGTCAAATTTCCAAGCGGCAACTATAGTTGCTGATGGGCAAATGACTTGTCAGTACATATATACTGGGCAAATGGGGTATACTGTGCTAATAGGTTATTAAAGATTATTGGTCTTGTTTAGTGCTTTTTGGGAGAAGAAAGATAGAAAAGGGGAGTGGAGAGGACACGTATGACATAACTTCCCATTCCGAATGTCTTTTGAAAGAAATTGTCTGTATGCATTATTTTTTTATTTAGTTAGTTATTTTTGGTTATATTGATGCAATTTTTTTCTTCATTCTTTTAAATTGTATTCCTTTATTTTCATTTACCTTTTTGATACACAATGCCCTGAACTTTGCTCAGTATGTTCCACCACTTTAAGACAAATAGGTTGTTGGTTGTATTCATATTCAAGAGATTATAAGCTAAATGCAGCTTTTTTGGGTTTGCATCAAATGTTCTTCGAGTTTTATGCATAATAATTTTGCTTATGGATAAAGATTGATCTGTTGAAAGCAGTTTTTTTGAATTAGGTGCCAAATGTTCTCCTCCTGTTCAAATTTGACATTGAAGGGGTGCATACAACATATTTGCTACACATTCAAATACAATTTTCAAGAAAAAACTATTAACTGTTAACACGACTATATGCATGAAACCTTTCAGAAAAAATTGGGCACAAATGGGTTACCATGTTGTGAGATTCCAGGCCTTCCTGAGCGCATACAGCAAGGTAAATGTATTATATTCATTACATTATCATGGGCCATTTTGCAGCAGCGTCCTGTCATGATGTTCAGATTTTCACTTTTTTAAATTATTTTCAACCGTCAAGGCACTAGGAAATGTATTACAAATGCAAGAGTCAGTACTGAGTTGGGGCTTTGGCAAATGTGTCCTCTTTTTCATGTAATACTCACTTTAATCATTTTCATTTCTCCTTTTGCAATTTATCATTATTATTATTATTAATTTTATTTTGCCTCACAGAATGAGACCAATCATGCTATAACAGAAAAACAAACCGGCATACAATAAATACATTTATGCAACCAATGTAGGTGATTAAACAAAATCACACTTATTAAACAAATAATTTTTAAGACCTCTGTATATATGGCTAGCTCCTTTTTAAAGACATTAAACTACGGTGCTGTTTTCAAAACTTTACATTTGTGAATAAAGTATTTTAATATGAGAAGTAAACAATTTACAACAAATCTACACTTTTGTCCCCTAAATGTACTCCAAATTTCACCATGTCCCAAGTTATAGATGAAAAATAGATATTCTTTCTTTAATTCAATTACATACTTCAGTCAAAAATGAATGAACCAAAGTACAATGAAGAAACAAGTGTTCAAATTTCTACATCCTTATTACAGAATTGACAAACTTTAAAATCCACATTAAATCTTAATCTCAGAAATTCCTTAGCAGGATAAATGTCATACAAAATTTTAAAATGCACTTCTTTATATTTTGGCGAAAGAGGAAATAACAAATACTTGCATCTAAGTTCATTAACTGATTTCCTATATTTAGATGTTGAAAAATGTAGTCTCTTCTAGGACCAGGGTAGCTTTCGTGCACAAGACAATTTCTTATAAACTTATAAGTACACCTAATTTGTACACCTAATTTAAGGTCCAAAATTTTGGGAATGACAGTTTTACTTTTCACACTTAAAATTAAATTTAGTGCAGAAATCATTATAACTAAAAAAAACTGACACCAGTCCTCCAAAAAGAAAGATTTTCTCTGAAATAAAATACAACAATTATTCCATAAGAATACATTTTAAGGACTGAAATTATTTTTAAACAACATTTTCAATCAAGAGAACTTGTTTAAAGTTTAAGTACCTCATTAATAATAATAAAATCTATTGCCTTTAACCCACCATCCTCATATTGTCTTATTATATCATTTTTTTCATTATATAGTGGTACTTCTTTCTCCAGATGAAATCAAAAAAAGTTTTTTAATTGCATTTATCTTTCTGGAAGATATTGGCAACGAAAAACCTGGGTAAATTAATCTAGAAAGACTTTATACTTTCGATAACAATATTCTCCCAAAAAATGTGATATCCCTCTGTAACCAAAAGTTCGTGGTTGATCTATATTTTTCAATTTTTTTCAATATTTAACATTTCAATTCTTTCTATATCTTTTAAAAATTGTGATACCCAAATATTTCACTTCCTTCTTAATTGAAACATTATATAATGAGGTCATAGGGAGCTCGTGAATAGCCATTAATTCACATTTCGATGTATTTAACTATAATCCTGATGCGTTTACAAAACACTCCACAGAATGAAGTGCTAATGGGATTTGCATAAGGTATTTTATTTTTATTTTTATTTGTTTTAAAGGGTTGTATCGTCACCGTTTGCACATTAATGCCTGCGTCCCAATGTGCATACTATCCATTCTAAATTCTATGTGATAGTAGTAAATTTCAATACTATTTAGGGCAGATAGGGTGGATAGTATGCACACTGAGACGCAGGGATGTTTGTTGTTGGAGGTCCATCCTGAATTCACAGCGCCTCCACGTGGTTATCTACTGAATACAAATGATCATGTAAACAAAAATCAAAGGCTTTTTGACACAGATTTTAAAACCACAGACAATATAAATTTACACTGATCAAACTATGCAATAAAATACAAAAAAAAAAATAATAATAATCCCATTTTCTCCAAATAGTAACTGATTTTAACGACAGTCTTTAAAACAGTCCTACTGTGGGCTACAAGGTCGTAAAGCGATGGTATATGCATGTAGAAGGAGTCTCGCTAATACGCATGCGCACTGTAGAGTAAACAAACGGGCGATTGGCGCTCTGAGCCATGGCGGCTGTTGTCTAGACGGGGCTTTTATTTTGAAAATCATCGTTCGGGTTCGAAATTTCCTGTTAACTTTTCTTACTTCGTTTCATTCTGCGAATCTTAGCTGTAATTGTTTTAAAACACGTAATGGAAAATGGAAAATAAACAGTAGGAATGAGCAAAATCAGACACATGAAGACAACAGACTTATGTAAGCGAGTTTAGTGCGAGTGTTTTAGTTTGGTGTTTTCGCTCGCCCAGTGATGTGGATGGAGCTGGATTGAGCTCTAGACATCATAAATGTGAGAAGTTCGTGTGTTTTTTAGGATTACTGATTTCTCCTTACCAAATCACTCAAGTAAGTTCGTGTTGTTTATCAGATCAGTGAAGTGTTTGTACTCTATTAAGGGCAGTGTGTAAAACAGTCTGTCTGAAACAAAAGATGCTACAGTGTGAGCTGCCTTAGCCTAACACTCACATAAACATCCCATGACAATGATCATTCAGAAATTAGATAAAGGACAATTGTGCCTCTGATTTCCTCTAAATATGAATGCATGGCGTTATGAGAATACTTATGAACATACTGTTTCTATATTTTTATGTTAATATGTAATTTCCTCCAGTGTCACAAATAAATAAATTAAAATAACAGAGATATTCAGAAACCTTTTTACTGTTTGAAATAAGTTTCTTAAATTAAGAGTAACAAATTCCATTGTCGTTTTAAAAGTAGATATCTGTTGCTTGTATTAAAATAATATTGCACCTTAAATAAATTGGTGTTTTTGTTGTTGTTGTTTTGTTTTAGCTGTATTAAGAACATGGATGTGGATGTGGTGAGTTTCCGTTTGCCTGGGCATGGAGACACCGCCCTGAGCAACATGAACTTCCTGCGGACACAGCAGCACTTCTGTGATGTCACCATTGTGGCTGGAGGCAGACGCATGTTCAGGGGTCATAAGGTCGTGCTGGCTGCTTGTTCTGCATTTCTTAGAGACCAGTTTCTTCTGAACCCCTCATCAGAGCTACAGGTGAGCGGCTTCTCGTGCTTTCAGACTGATGAAGTTACATGTGAAGTTACAGCATCATCAGACGAAAACCATTTGATCTTCTGTGTCGTTAGTATTATTTTGCTCTTTTTTTTATTTATTTATTTAATGAAATCTAATAAAATAGTGTGCCACAAATCTAAAGACGCCCTGAAGATATAACTCTAAATTTTCACATTTTATATTATTTGTGTCTGTGATTTCAGATTACCCCTTCCTAAAATCTTGTATAATAAACTGTAGTGGACCACAATGAACTGCATTGTGTACCTTGTGCATAAATGGAGAAAAGAAGACAGCTTATTACAGTGTAGTTGTGCATTCCAAGCAAGTCTGAAATTCCATTCTTTCCCTACATCGGTCCATTCAAGGACACTTTCATTTCTGAACATAAAATCTCCAGATAGTCCTTTGTTTGTTGACCTATTTCAGTACTTCAGTACTGTTTATTTCTTTTAGGGATAATGGCTGCATTTATTAAGAATTATTGAGTTATTCTAAAAAAATTTTGGGTTAAAGTTGGGTCATTGTGAAACTCAAATATGTGTGTTTGAATATAATGATGTGTATTACAACGTAAACATGGTTTATGAGGATACTTTCTGTGTCCTTGTAAACTAAATGGCTTAAAACCATTAAACTCTTCTTTCTTTCTCTCTTTTTTTTTTTTTTGAAATCCAAATAAAGGCAGAAGTTTTTTGTGAGGCTTATGTTTTGCAGTGGTATTAGGGTTAAGGGATAGAAAATATAATTTATTCAGTGAGTATAAAAGCCATTACACCTATGGAGAGTCCGCATAGACCAAATATACAAGAGTGTGTGTGTTTAATATGTGACCCTGGACCACAAAACCAGTCATAAGGGTCAGTTTTTTTTATTGAGTATACTGAATACATAAGCTTTCTATTGATGTATGGTTTGTTAGGGTAAAACAATATTTAGCTGAGATGCAACTGTTTGAAAATCTGGAATCTGAGGGTGCAAAAACATCAAAATATTGAAAAAAATCACCATTAAAGTTGTCCAAATGAATGTTCTGCATATTACTAATCAAAAATTAAAAGAGAAGTCCACTTCCAGAACAAAAATTGTACAGATAATGTACTCATGTCTTTCTTTCTTCAACCATAAAGAAATTATGTTTTTTAAGGGGGAAAAATTTCAGGATTTTTCTCCATATAATGGACTGATATGTTGCACCGAGTTTGAACTTCCAAAATGCAGTTTAAATGCGGCTTTTTAATGTCAAACGCTTGTCTTGTCTTACTCTGCCTGAACTGTTTTTTTCAGGTTCATTAAAGTTAGGGTATGTCGAAAAACTCCCATCTCATGTTCTCCCTCAACTTCAAAATCATCCTATATTGCTGTTTTACCTTTTTTGTTAAGGGTGTTTGATCTCCTTTGTATGTTCACTTTGCAAAGACTGTGTCGGTACTTCTACGGTGATGTAGGATGATTTTTAAATGATTTTTGAAGTTGAGGGAGAAAATACGATTGGAGTTTTTCGACATACCCTAACTGTCTTGAGTCAGAGTACACAGAGTTCAGGGAGAGAAAGGCAAGATGAGTGTTTGAGATTAAAAAGTATTTAAATTGTATTTTTTAAATTGAAAATAACCGATCGTTTCCCTAGATAAGACCCTTCTTCCTCGGCTGGGATTATTTACAACCGCATTTGGGATTGTTTGAAGCTGCTTTAAACTTCATTTTGGAAGTTCAAAATCGGGGCACCATACCAGTCCATTATCTGTAAATTGTGACTTCTCCTTTAAGTTTTGAAGTGAAATTTACAAAATATCTTCATGGAACATGATCTTTACTTAATATCCTAATGATTTTTGGCATAAAAGAAAAATCTATAATTTTGATCCATACAATGTATTTTTGACTTGCTACAAAAACACTCGTGCTGCTTATGACTGGTTTTGTAAAATCAGTACTGATGCAATTCCAGGTGGTGTTATTAGTGATGCAAATTTGAGCATGTCTGCATAAAATGATAATTAACCCTATCCGATTTCTAAATGCATGTTATTGACCTTCTTGTGAATGATTCATCCATGTATACGTTTAATTTTTTGACCTTGTTGTTTTGAATCAAAATGTCCTAACTCTTCCAGTGAAACAGCAGAGTTCTCTCTGGTAACATATGCCAGACTTCTCCAATCATTTTGTTCATTTAAACTTTCCCAGGCAAAAAAAAAGTGCACTTCCACAATGTACTTAAAGTGCTCTATTTTCACACACTAATTTTGTACTTAATATACTAAGGCCTGGTTGCAAAGACAGGGCTTAGACTAAACCAGGATTAGGCCATAGTTCAAATTTGTCATTTTTAGAAACGTATTTTAGAAAAAACATTACTGGTGTGCATCTTGAGACCAAACAATGGCACTGTTATATTTTTAAGATCAGTCGGTGCAAGTTTCTTTCAGTTGAAGCAGCTTAGACTTTCATTTTCTCTGGGACTAGGCTTAAGCCCTGTCTGTGAAACCAGGGGTAAAAATTATACAAATAGCACATTTGAGTACACATAGATGTTCTTAAGATTATCTTAATAAGTACTGAAGTATAATTTTTAGTATATTACGTACAAAGTAGTGTGTGAAAATAGAGCACCTTAAGTACATTATGGAAGTGCACTTTTTTTCACCTGTGTGCACCTTTATTATAATTAATTGGAAACTCAAATTTATATCTGCCTCGATCCAATCAACAACCAATTGATAAAAGTCCCTACCTTACATTTTTCTTCTTTCTTCAGTGGCGCTCGAAAGTACATCACAACATGGAAGATCTGCTTGTACTTCCGTTTCACTGCAACTTTAATTTTGCAATCCATTCCTTGTTTTGATTGTCAACAAATACTTTGCCTATCCAGCAGGTGTCAATGTTGCACAGCTCAGCGGTGGTCTGTGAACTCCTCCAGTCCTGTTACACAGGGATCCTGCAGTTCAGTGCCAAAGAGATTGTGAACTACCTGACCGCAGCCAGCTACCTGCAGATGGAGCATGTGGTAGAGAAATGCAGAGGAGCCCTGAGCCAGTACATGCAGCCCCGGAGTCGCAGCCCCATTGTGAGTATCCCAACCTCAAACACTGGTCATCATTGCAGACCTTGTTTCTTCTTAAAGGAATAGTTCACCCAAATGAAAATTCTGTTATTAATTGCTCACCCTCATGTCGTTCCAAACCCATAAGACCTTCATTCGTCTTCGGAAGACAAATTAAGGTCTTACAGGTTTGGAATGACATGAGGATGAGTAATTAATGACAGAATTTTTCTTAAATGAAACCGTTCACCCAGAAATTCTTTATTGAAGGAGACATTTTGCAGAATGCTGTTGTTTATGAAAGCCCATTTCCACCACTGAATAAAAAATAAAAAAAAGGTAATTGGGATTTTGATGACATCACCCTGCACTTCAGCTTCTTATCAAACTTTCTGTCCAATCAAATTCTCTCTAGAATCTGAAGCGTCCTGCCGCCTACGCTATAAATAGATGCTGAATATGCGGCTGAAATCAGTAATTTGTTTACAAAATTAGTATTTTCTGTATGGTGAATGGGACGTAGTGCACTATGTAGGGGATAGGGAATGAAGCTGCATAGTCTGCTCTGGCACAAAATAGAGTCAACGCAGACCACAAAATGTATTGAACCCATTTGAATTGTACACAGAATGCTATGTTTTATAGCATATGGATGATATTGTGGTTGTCATACGCTGTCACATGCGGCTTAATGAGCTCAACTGCTCTGGCCCAAGCTGTGATATATAGTCAAACAATATTGGCTATTTACAAAAAGGGGTCGGGACTGTTTGATGTGTCCCACCCTGTCTTCGTGTTTTACGTCAAAATTACGTCAACACAGAATAGCGCTGCGTGTTTCAAAGCACTTCAGTGGACCTTTAAAGGGGTCATCGGATGCAAAGGTTACTTTTACATATTGTTTAAACATAAATGTGTGTTGGCAGTGTGTGTACACAACCACCCTATAATGACAAAAATCCACCCAGTGGTTTTATTTAATCTGTAAAAATAATATCCCCTTTTTCAAATCAAGCTATTCTCAGCATCTTGTCTGTGACACGACACACCAACAAAAGCCGCTCCCACGATTGTTGATTGACACGGCCGTCTTACCTTAGACCCGCCTTAAATGAGCAGTAACAGTCTGATCACCATTGTTTCGATGCCGGAACAGGGACCTAGACAAGAATGGCTCCTAAGCAATTGAGGTGTTCTGTTGTTGGATGTAATAATGAACATAGTAGTCATCATTTACTCCTGACATCTGAGCCGCTAAAGACGCAGTGGATGACTTTTGATTGTGAAGAGAATGCACCTCACCATCTAAACAATTGTGACCCTGGACCACAAAATCAGTCTTACGTTGCACGGGTATATTTGTAGTAATAGCCAAAAATACATTGGATGGGTCAAATTTATCAATTTTTCTTTTATGCCAAAAATCATTAGGATATTAAGTAAAGATCATGTTCCATGAAGATATTTGGTAAATTTCCCACCGTAAATATGTCAAAACCTAATTTTTAATCAGTAAAATGCATTCCTAAGAACTTCATTTGGACAACTTTAAAAGCGATTTTCTCAGTATTTTGATTTTTTTGCACCATCAGATTCCAGGTTTGCAAATAGTTGTATCTCAGCCAAATATTGTCATTTTCTAACAAACCATACATCAGTGGAAAGTTTATTTATTCAGCTTTCAGATGATGTATAAATCTCAATTTTTAGAAATGTACACTTATGACTGGTTTTGTGGTCCAGCGTCACAATTGCGTCTACGTTTGTGCGTTTGTGCGAATCATTCGCAATCTAATCTTTAACATGATCTGCAATGACATCATAGTCGTGTTGCATTGTGGTTATGGAGCAGCCTGAAGTGTACATATGAATTAGACTAGCTCCCTTGGTCAAAATCGAGGGGTCGAGGGTCTGTCCAAATAAACTTCCTTCTTCCACTTCATAAAATGGAACACATATCAAAATGGCGGCGGGGATTCCCCCGAGGGGAAGTCTTTAGGGAAGTGTACGAGTGTGTGACTAAAAGGTAAGTGAATGCAGCCTTTGTAACCGTTAGACCTTGAGAAGCTTGTTCAGGGGTGTTTGATTAGAGTTGGAGTGAAACATTGCAGGACTGTGGCTCTCAAGGTCCGATGTTGGCCAGCTTTGGTTTTAGCATTTTGGGAGGAGGTTGGCAGCTCATTTCACCAAAGTGGAGCAAAAAGGGTGAATGTTTTGGAAAGCAACGTTGTGCCTCATTGTGAAGGTATAGGTGGATTGATGTAGGGAGGTGCAGTTTAAGTGGCAGTCCTGAAAGCCAGCATCAAAGCCTTAAATTTGATTCTGGTCACAGCTGGGAGCTAGTGGACTGAGACCAGCAGTCCTCTTCAGCTGATTGAAGACCAGACATGCTAGCGCATTGTAGATTATCTTCAAAGGCCCACTACTGACAGACAGAATGCTTCTATGCTCAGCAAAAGCATAGTGTCATGCTCCAATAAAAGGTCTAGTAGACAAAACACCATAAAAGGGGTCCATGTGACCAGAAATTTGCATTCCAAATCTTCTTAAACCATAATGTTGTTCTGTGACTATAGCTGTTTTGATATTTGCTGGGGCCTGACAGCCTGTGTTGATTGTTTGATTTCATTTTAGGGAAAATCCAGCGTTATGGATGTGACATTTTGCATTATGGGTGCGACGTATAAATGCTTAGAGAATGTATGTGTTACCAATATACCGAACCATCTGTTTATATTTTAATAAACCTTTGTTGATAGAGACTAAACATCAGAAAAATGTCAGTCCATGCATGAGTTTTCTATGTTAAAAAAAGGAAATAATCATGCATTATGGATGTGACAAAAAAGGACACTATTTTTAAGAGACTACTTACTTTGTAGGATTTCTGCAAATTAAAATGCACAAACCAGACAAATAGAGAAGCAAAGGCTCTTCACAGAACATATAATTGTTATTTCATTATTATTATTTTTTATTTTTTTTGATGTGTCTGTTTATGAGGAATATGTACTGTTATGGATGAGACGAGCCTGAAAAAAGCGCTTACCAGACTATGGAAATCATGCACTAAAAAAAAATGCTTTAAAAACTTTGAGACCTCACATGGGTATTTAAACCAACAAATGTTGACATCTGTGCTATCAGTATAGTAAAAACCTTTAGTAAAAACTATATTTTTTCATTGTAAAATTGACATATGCGTGGAATTACCCTTTAGTGCTTATTTTTGGATGAACTGTGCCTATAAAAAGTTTTATAATGCAAAATTCTCTGTTTCTCCATGTATTATTCAGACTGTGAAATCAGAAGACCCTCAGTCTATGCCAGTGATTGTCAGTGGAAGTACCCATTCATTGGGATCCATCTCATCCCCTTCTGATACGGCATCGCTGCATCCTCACAGTTCAGGAAAGGAGCTCCAGACTGCCGATGCCGAACTCTCCAACATCCCTCACAAAGATGACAGTGATTTGAGCATGCACCATGTAAGTATCTGTTGGTTTCGCTTCATATGCTAACAGTGCCAAAAGATATAATGCTAATGATTTTCAGCATTGAGACTGTTTTTGCATTTTATGTTTTTAAAGAGACTTTTAAAGTAGTCATGACATGGATTTTTTTTTTTTTAATTATTTTAATATTTTAATATTTTTTTTAAGGTTTACTTATAATGTTAAAGTATGTTGCACAAAAAAAACTAAATATATGGAAAAATGATTTTCAACCCTCATTCTGACCCTCTGTCTTAAACAACCTGTTTTAAGGAGCGTGTCCTTTAAGGCTTCTCAGTAATCGGCCACTGTAATGATTGGCTAACATCATTGCATAGGAAATAGTATCAACGCTCCCTCGCTATTGCATGTGGGTGTTTTGACAACATTACAAATGGCCAGTTCCAGACAAAGCATAATGAAATAATTTACTTACAGTTTGTGATGCAGCTGCAGTCAGATCTAGTACTGCTTCATCTGTCAACAAATGTTTCTTTGTGAACTCTCAGTGACACTGTGCCTCGTTTACAAAACAAAATGCTCTGATTAATCCTCTGAAATGGTCTGGGATCCCATTAAAAATAACTATCCACTTGTTCCTTTCACTGGGATCCTTCTGATATCTGAACAAAGACACAAAAAAGCTCTTTAAACCAAACGCGTCAAAAAGCAAACATTCTTTCAATTTGTCCTATTGACGACAGACTCAACCGCGTAGACTGTCAGAAAGCAAACACGCATCTGTTTACTGTATACAGTGTAGACAAGATGGTGGCAGTGATTGTAATTTCTGTTGGGTCCTATTGGGCGGGGCCTATGGTGAGAAGATGGCTGTTCATCAATACCTTGCTCTGGAGGCAGTGTTTATGCAAATGTTTGTGACGTCATCTTGCACCTCAGATCCAAACAAGCCATTTTTGGAGCTTGATTAAATAAATGCTTTGTTTAGAATGAGGAGGATGTTTGAAGCTATGAAACTTGCAGGATGTTTTATTAATACAAGGACTTTTTATATGCCAAAAGATCGAGGCAAATTTGACTTCTAATGTCATGACCCCACTGGTTTAGACATGGCGTAAGATCAGCACTTATTTTGGTAGTTTGCCTAGCTGTGTCTGTCAAGTTCAACTAATTTATTTTCACCATAACAGGTTAAAGCATCAGATGCTTCTGGCCACTTCGAGGGAGAGGACGGGCATGAGAGTGACATCTTTCAGGTGCAGATCAACGATGAACATCAAGACCCAGAAAAGAACCCTGGTGCTGAGGAGGAAGATAGAGAAGCTGTTGTCATGTTAGACGACCACGGTCAGCTGGACGCAGGCGTAGATGAGTCCAATATGGATGGCCGAGCCAAAGGCAATGGCCTCAGAGGGACAGGCCGCATGTGGAGACGACGACACGGAGAGCACAGGGGAGGCAGAGGAAGAGGGTTTAAACACAGGAAGCGGTATACTTTCAAGGACCGAAAGCTTTTGGGTAACTATCAGGAGGCTTGGCGTTTCCCAACCCCTGATGAGATCATGGGCAATTTTGGAGCGGACTTTGGAGCTGATTACCTGTCCAATCAGCATCTCGCAGACGGTACTATCCGCATTGACTACAGGCCTGGAGATGGACAAGGAGAAGAGATTGGCTCTGATGGAGGTCCTGCGCACTTCGGTGTGGAACCTTCCAGCGGGGAAGAGGGAATGGGAGTTGGGACGCATTCAAATGAACACGGAGCTGCTGACGAGTCCGTGGCAGTGGTGGGATCCACGTCCTGCGTAACTGGACCAGTGGTGTGCGAGCAGTGCGGACTAGCGTTTTCCTCAACACAGGACTTAGCCATGCATTCCCTGTCAACACACCGGCTGTACGTGTGTCCATGCTGTGGCAAGCACTTCAGCCACTCCAGTAACCTCAACCGCCACATGATCGTCCACCGTGGAGTTTCCAAGCTCCACTGTTGCCCCCTGTGCCACAAGACCTTCACTCAGAAGTCAACACTGTGCGACCACATGAACCTGCATAGCGGAGAGCGCCCGCACGTCTGTGCGTACTGCCACGTCAGCTTTGCCCACAAGCCTGCTCTACGCCGCCACCTGAAGGAGCAACACGGAAGGACCACGGCCCAAAACTACCTGGAAATGCAGCGAAATAATGAGGGTGGTGTTGGGGAAGGGGTTTAGATCAAATTTAAATTGTTACTGTGTAAAAGGTGCAGTATGTAATAATGACAGCTAGTGGTTGAAATGGGCACTGCGGACTAAATTCAAAATATTGTTTTTCACACCCCCTCTTCCTCAGATTTAACACCCACATGGGTTGTCAGATTGAGGACATGTAACTGACAATGGAAGGCGATTAACCTAAAGCCCAAAGTATACTTCACTTTTTACGTGTACGCGAGAGACACCGTACAGTGCTCTAGTGTGAATTTCGTCATCGTAATATTACAAGCACCACCCAATTTTTGTAACTTAACGTACCTTTTACACGCAGGTCACACATGCGTATTGAAGTTATTTTGCAGTAATCAGTTATTCCACAGGGTGGCGGCACTACACTTTAAAAAAATAAAAAACACAATTTGTTGAGTCAGCTTAAAATAATTTGTTACCCTGCTGCCTTAAAATTTTAAGTTCAGTCAACTAAAATAAGTTTATTCAACTTGAAATGTTAAGTTGTACTAAGTAACAACTTAGATATTTGAGTTGAATCAACTTCAAATTTTAAGGCAGCTGGGTTACTTACCCATCTGTTAAGTTTAGCAAACACAAATATCTAAGTTGTCACTTAGTATAATTTAACATTTCAAGTTGAATAAACTTTTTTTTGAGTTGACTGAGCTTAAAATTTTAAGGCAGCCAGGTTACAAATTATTTTAAGTTGACTCAACAATTTGTTTTTTACAGTGTACCCCGCACCGTTGTTTCACAGTAGAAAATGAAACCAAAGAGACAGAACAACAACAACAAAATAGCAGAGACCAGTGTTACCAAGTCTGTGGTTTTCCCGCAGAATTGGGCTACATTAACACTGTTGCCGCGGGTTGGGTAAGCGACCCCAATAACGTAATGTTTAGCCCCTGGAATACTAATTTTATCAGGGGAACCCCGCCAAAAACTTGTATTTTACCCCCCAAAACACGTTTTTTTATCTAAATGCCGCTGGGCTACTTTTGGGCTAGTTTTGAGTAGCAATTTGGGAGGGTTCTGTTGTGAAAACCTGGCAACCTTGGTGGAGACCGCAACAACAACAGACAGTCGCGTTGACAAGTGCTTGTGAGCGAGAGGGTATGAGAAAGCAAGTTAAAAAAAATATTTGTTATTGGTCATAACTTATAGGAGAAAATAGAGCAGACACTGGACTTGGATGAAGCTTTCTAGAGTGCGTGTCGACCGTCCATGTTCACGCACAACGTCGAATGGAGTGTACTTTGAAATAGAGCTGCACGATCAATCGTTAAAAGATCAAGATGGCAATTCAAACACCCACAAAATCTAATTTCTAAATGACAGCGATTCTCCGTTTCTATTACCGGAACATACAAATCTGTGTTCGTACTGCCGCTGACACAGAGAGCAGACGTTTACCGTGTTTAGGTAAGAAACAGCTCTACAAACAGTCTTTTAAAATACCTAGTATTATTTTTGTCTTCTAGTCGATCATATTATAACACAAATACTGGGATTAAATGTCATAGTTCGGATATAAACATTGCTGTTTATGGTAGCGATCAAAATAGAGCATCTTTTGAAAAAGTAATTTTCCAATTTTGTTTCGATTGCATTGTTTCGCCACTAGGTGGCAGCAAGTAACTGTTAAAAATGTATTTGTCACTGAATCAAGAGATTCATTCAAAAATGCTGATTCATCTAGTAATTAAACAAGTGAAGTATTTATGAGTGAGTCATTGAATCATTCAAAACACTTTTTAATAATTTTAATATTAAAAATTGGTTATTATATTTTAAATATATATTAAATAATTCAATAATTCATCCAAATTAATTAAATACTTTTAAACAGACTGAATCGTGAAAGAATTGTGAATTGTGACCTATTTGAGACAAAAAATGATTCTCAATTTAACCAGAATCGTGCAGCTCTTCTTTGAAACACGTTCGGCTGTACAAATATGCTAGCATACACGTACAAAAACTATGTATACTTTGGGCTTTACACTGTAAACTGATGAGTTGATTTATCTGTGTTTTAATATGCCTGTGGTCATGGAGCTTTTTGGATTGATCCTGAGGCTTTTTAGGTCAGGTAGAAACTGCGATCTCTGACTCGGTTTGTTTGCTCACTTCCATGGTTGCAGTATGCGGTGTTGTCTGCAATCTGGCAACCCAGGCTGTCTAAATACTATTGGGTAAACTCTAAGTGGGCATATTCACACAGACCAAACAAAAATGGACATTCTGACACGGAATGCACGTGTAACATTGTTTTTTGGAGAAACAAGTATGTGAACATGTTTCCTGCGAATTATGGTGTTTTTATGCTTTAGTACAGTCAAGAAATTACATGAAGCACCTTTAACGAAATCAGAATTAACCCTATTTACTTTCTTAATACACATTTCTAGGCTTGTTGTGCATAATTTATCAGTGCACACAATAGGTAAAAATGTATGTCTTTGTAATTAGTGTGTAATAACTGTATTGTTGCTTCAAAATGATTCAGATTGTCAATGTGCAGGCCCAACACTGCCAAAGCATTTGAGCCTGGAGAGATTGAATGACTTTATATTCACTCATAGCAGCAGTTCATCCAATAATGAAAATTCTATCATTTGCTCATCATTATTTTATTTTCATTTTTTTCTTAACCATTCTTGTTACTTTACTGTGCTATCCATACTGATCTGGCCTAACCGGTATGGATATGCTTTTATTTTCCACTGTGGGGTTGACAACCAAGCTCATAATACAAATGTGTCAGTCATTTCCTTGGTTAGGCAAGTGTTTACATGCAGTATGAGATGGATAGTGTCTGTGTTATGGAGGATGCTCATATATATATCTGTTTACTTCGCTCAAATAGTGTACTTGGCCAGCTACATATAGTAACTAGCAGCCAGAATCAGAGAACAAACAAGTGACCTATTCTGAGTAGCAACGTCACTACACTGAAATCTAATCGTAAACATTCTTTACTATTTTTAGAACCATTCAACCCGACAGTGGAAAAGCGGCTAATGATGTTGTTTAAAACTTAACATTCTTCAATATATCTTCATCTATGTGACAGAATTTCCATTGTTGGATGAACTACCCCTTCATACTACATAAAAGCACAAATACTACAGTTTTCTGTTTCTTTACAGGTTAAAAGTCTTTTACCACAAGTGAGAAGACAATAGTGGAATGCTAAGCGAAGGTCTAGCATATCTATGGCTTGTAAGTGATAAACGTTAATATAAACAAAACAAAGTGTGTTCATGAGTTAGTACTGTGGCGTGATGAGGAAAGTCAGAAAATGTGTTTGTCATTTTTGTTGTAGTGCAACTTTAGTGTCTCTATGTTGCTAATTCAACAAAGCTGTAATAAAAAGATTTTGTCCTAACTGTAATTTTCGTGGTGTGAATTAATATTACATTGCCAGTACATGGCAGTATCTAACACTAGTCAGTAATATTTATCAGTAATATTAACAGCCACTTTCATTGTTTAAGTCCAATTTAAATGTAATATAATTCCAATATTCACAGTCAGTTTCACATATTTAAACATAAAGACCTCACCTCAGTGCTTAGAACTTAATGGTTACATCATTCAGATCTATCAAATCTATTGACTGAATGGTCAACCACAGCATTTAGAAGTCAGTTTCCTAATTTCTATGGAAATTTTGTCAATGAGAGTGCTCATCTAGGAAACTGATTTGGCGATACTTCCATGTCTCAAAACACTGTGTGAGCTCACTCAAACTCGTTTTCATACAAACGCAATCGACGCATCTTACATCTATCTTTGTGAAATTACCTCAAAGAGCTTCGGTAAGAATATAAAGTAATGTTTCAGTGTTAATCTTGTTGCTAAGCCAAAGTTTTTATTGTTTTTCTCAGAGTACCATACAGAAAAGATTCAAATTACTTTACTTTAGAATCAAATCAATATTTTATTTTGACATATTCGTTAACAAGCTGTGTAATAAGTTTGATGCCTTGGCTCTGATAACCATCTTTAGTTTAATGTATTATTTTAATTATGAGCACTTTTTGTAGTGCTAACAGTTTTACTGTTTACTGCTGGGTTGTTTTTGTTCTTTTTCCATAAAGTGTTTTCACAACGCGTCATGAATCGGCCATATTGGCGGCACTGAACTTAATGCCACTGAACCTGAACGAAACTCACATATTTTGCTAATTATTGCTGCTGAAAATGTTCAGTTATTGTCATGTTTTGGGCTGTAATAATCAGTCAGACAAGGAAAAACATTTGGACGACTATAGACTGACTAAAAAATCAAGGAGAAGAGTGCAAAAAACTGTCTGAGGAACAAAAGGCATTTGTGGTTGGCCAAACTGAACCAGGATTTCCAGCGCAGGAATCTTGACAGCATTCGTGTTTGTTCTTATTATTTTCGGTCAGGTAGGTGAAATATTAGCCTAGTATCTTAATTAATACTGCTTGTACGTATCTTTACCACTTATTAACTGTACAGTAGTTTGTCAAAATATTACGTCCTTTCATGCTTACTAGCAGCTCCCACATGTTTTTCTATGGTTTAGACAGCATAAATTAGCATAACAACACATTCAGTAGTACATTAACAGTGAAGTCTATGCTGTTGTTTACATCTTCACTATGGCTGGGTAACTGACCAAACCGTGACGTCAGTGCAAACCATCTATCCACCTTATTTTTCCGGTAAGAAAGGACATGGTTATTTGTTTATTTTATGGGTCTGGCTTCCAGTCTCATCTGCATCCAGCTATATTTAGCTGTACAATATAGCTTGTTTTGCTGCTTGATATTGCAAATCGTTGTGTCTTACCGTATTATTTTAATGTATTAACTTAATTATGAACACACTTGTGTAAAAACAAAACATTTTTACTATTTACTGCACGTTGTTATTCTCGTTATTTGCCTAGCGGCTAATTAACCGGAAGTCTCGCCCATAGACTTCCGTGTTTAAAAATAATGGGGATAGCTGCTAATAAACCAGAAGTCTCATCCATAGGGATAGCATAAAAACAAACCAATCGTAAGACATCTCGTAGCACTCAGATTTCAGTGGGCTTTAATGGCCATGTAGCGCCGCCTCCTCGATGTCATAGGAATAAAATAAGAATGGCTTCTCTGATATCCTCTGCCATTGCTTGTTGCCATGTCAACCAGTGACTCTTTCAATTTAATAAAGTTTATAACAGGTTGCCGGTAGGTGGGGCCATTAGGCAAGTATTTTTATACACTCGTTCAAAAATAACATTTTCCCACGACCCCCCTTCCACCGCTTTGAGACCCCCGGGGGTCCCGAAACCCAGGTTAAGAACCACTGTCTTATTGTTGTCCAAACGGGGCTTTTATTCTGAAAATCATCCGTCGTATTCAATATTTCCTGGTAAGTTTCATTACTTAATTTTATTATGCGAATTTTAGCCGTAATTGTTTTAAAACACGGAGCGCAATAGAAAAAATATGGGAATGACCGAAATCGGAAAACATAAAGACAACAGACTTCTGTAAACGAGAACGAGATTTCAGTATAGTGTTTTCGCTCGTCCAGTGATGTGGATGGAGATGGTTTGATTTCTAGACATCATAAATGTGTGTGTTCGTGTGTTTTGTGGGATTATTTAATTCTCTTCACTAAATCAGTCAAGATCGGATCAGTGAAATGTTTGTAGCGTAGTGAGGGCAGTGTGTTAAACAGCCTCTCTGAAACAAAAGATGCGACAGTGCCAGCTACTTTAGCTTAACACTGATACAAACAGTAACACTGATTACACATAATTCATACAACTAAGAACTGTGCTACTGCTTTATTGTAAATATGAATTTATAACTGAGGTCATACACATACACCCTTCTGAATCTGCAAAAGGTTAATATTTTCTTTTGTGCTGTCCTGAACAATGTATTTCACATAACAAATGTTATGTATACACAAGACAAAATAGTAACTTAATATATTTTTAGCTAAACACTAAACAAAATTTATGCTTAATTCTTAATACTGTGTTGTTACTGATCCACAGCTGTTTTTTTATATTTTGTGAGCTGTTCCTAAGTTCCTTGTTAGTCTTGGGTTGCATATCACATTGCATTGTAGAAACCATTGGTGACAATAGTTCTAAGATCTTATGCAATTAGAAAATGCAGCTCTGGGCAGTTAAACAGCACACTGTTTTTCGTAAATATATCTCAGGTTCTGCATATTGATTGGATTTCCAGCATCTTCTGCACATTCAGTCTCTTTCCAACAGTGACTGTATGGTTTTGAGATCCAAAGCTGGAAACAATCCTTAATTCTCAAAAAGGCAATACATTTTATTAAGAGCTAGGGGGTGCAAACTTTTCATTTAGCGTGAAGTATTGTAGTAATAGTAACTGTGATTTTTAAGTGTAGATATGTGTTTTGTGGGCATTCATATGAAATTCTCCAAATAGTAAATAGTTTTAGGTAATTTCTTGCCTTTTTTCTTTTGGTTTCTGTAGTGAAAACATGGATGTGGATGTGGTGAGTTTCCGTTTGCCTGGACATGGGGACACCGCCTTGAGTAACATGAACTTCCTGCGGACACAGCAGCACTTCTGTGATGTTACCATTGTGGCGGGAGGCAGGCGCATGTTCAAGGGTCATAAGGTTGTACTTGCTGCTTGCTCTGTATTTCTCAGGGACCAGTTTCTCATGAACCCCTCATCAGAGCTACAGGTGAAGCCATTTGTTGCCAGGTTCTCATGAAATCTTCTGTGTGATTAGTGTGACTTTGGTCCTTCTTATTTTTTATGTAAAAGGTGAAATCTGATAACATCAAGACAGGCTGAAGAAATAACAGTACATACATTTTCTGTCATTGATTTAGAAAAAAAAGGTTGATATACATTTTTATTTTAATTATTTTAAGTGACTGTATTGTCTCTTCTTTATGTAATAGCCACTGATTTTTTGGACTAACTTAGAATGTACTTTTGCAAACTGGAAATTATATACATTATATGCAGATTTATTTTTTATATGAAAAGTGGTTTTAATTCTGTCAACAAATGCTCTCTTTGTCCACCAGGTGTCAATGTTGCACAGCTCAGCGGTGGTATGTGAACTTCTCCAGTCCTGTTACACAGGGATGCTGCAGTTCAGTGCCAAAGAGATTGTGAACTACCTGACTGCAGCCAGCTACCTGCAGATGGAGCATGTGGTGGAGAAATGCAGAGGAGCCCTGAGCCAGTACATGCAGTCCCAGAGTTGCAGCCCAGTTGTGAATGTCTCAACTTCAAACAAGTCTATTCAGACTGTGAAATCAGAAGATTTTCCGTCAATGCCAGTGATTGTCAGTGTAAGTACCCATTCTTTGGGATCTATTTGGGATCTTATACAGCATCACTGCATCCTCACAGTTCAGGAAAGAAACTCCAGGCTGTCAATGCTGAACTCTTCAACATCCACCACAAAGATGAAAGTGATTGATCATACACCATGTAAATATGTTACAAATGTATGTAGTAGTCATACCTGTTGACGGATACTCACATATGACACATTATGAAATAATCACAAGTAACATGACATGTGGCCAAGGGATGAGGGATATCTGAGGGACTCGTCCTTGCCCCTCAGATATCCCTCATCTTTGCACCTCAAATATCAAATATCCCACATTCTTGCCCCTCAGATATCCATCATCTTTGCACCTCAAATATCAATTATCCCTCATCCTTGCCCCCCAAATATCCCTCTTCCTTGTGTCTCAAATATCCCTCATCCTTGCCCCTCAAATATCAAATATACCTCATCCTTTTGCCTCAAATATCCCTCATACTTGCCCCTAAATATCAAATTTCTCTCATCATTGCCCCTCAAATATCAAATATCCCTCTTCTTTGCCCCTCAGATATCCCCCAGCTTTACACCTCAAATATCAAATATCCCTCATCATTGCCCTCAAATATCAATTATCCCTCTTCCTTGCCCCAGATATCCCCTCTTTGCACCTCAAGTATCAAATATCCCCTCATCCCACCTCCAATAGCAATTATCCCTCATCCTTGCCCTCTCAAATATCAAATATCCTTCACCCTTGCCCTCAAATGTCAATTTTCCTTCATCCCTCATACTTGCCCTTAATATCAAATATCTGTCATCATTGCTCCTCAAATATCAAATATCCTTTATCCTTGCCCTCAGATATCCCTCATTTTTGCACCTCAAATATCAAATATCCCTCAGCCTTGCCCCTCAGATATCCCTCATCTTTGCACTTCAAATATCAAATGTCCCTCATCCTTGTGCCTCAAATATCCCTCATCCTTTGTCCTCAAAAATTAAATATCTCTCATCATTGCCCTTCAAATATCCTTCATCCTTGCCCCTCAATTATCAAATATCCCTCATCCTTGCCCCTCAAATATCATTTATTTTTATTATAACTCTCCAAATTGCAAATTTTGCTTTGATGTTTGGAAAGATATGCTATTAAAATGCCTCATGTTAATTGCAAACTTGTTTGACCAGTAAAATCAATGCAAATTGTGAATATTCTACATATCATCCAACCCTAACGTGTAGTTCCCATTCTGTGCCACAGATGACTTGACCCATCAGTCATCCATCAAACCGACTTCTAATTTCTATGTTGTAAATCTCTACCAACACCACAAAGAATCAGATCAGCTCTTATTAGGTAGTTTGCTCAGATGTAGTTTACTAATTTATTTTTTACCATAACAGGTCAGAGGATCAGATGCATCTGGCCACTTTGAGGGAGAGGACGAGCCTGAGAGTGACATCATTCAGGTACAGATCAACGATGAACTTCCAGACACAGAGAAGCCCCCCAGTGCTGAGGAGGAAGACAGAGAAGCTATTGTCGTGTTAGATGACCATGAACAGCCGGACACTGTAGAGGAGCCCAATATGGAGGGTCAAGCCAAAGGCAACGGCTTCAGAGGGACAGGCCGCATGTGGAGACGACGACACAGAGAGCACAGTGGAGGCAGAGGAAGAGGCTTTAAACACAGAAAGCGGTACATATTCAAAGACCGCAAGCATTTGGGTAACTACCAGGATTATCAGGAGCACCTTCCACCACCAGATGAGACCATGAGTAATTTTGGAGTGGACTTTCAGTCCGGTTACAAATCCAATCAGCATCTCACAGATGGTTCTGTCTTTGTTGAGTACAGGTCTGGAGAGGGACAAGGAGAAGAGATCGGCTCTGATGAAGCTCCTGCACTCTTTAATGTGGAAGCTTCCAGTGTGGAAGTTGGGACACATGCAAATGAACATGGAGCTGCTGACGAGTCCGTAGCAGTGGTGGGATCCACATCCTGCGTAACGGGACCAGTGGTGTGTGAGCATTGCGGACTAGCGCTTTGCTCATTGCAGGACTTAGCCATGCATTCCCTGGTGTCACACCGGCTGTACGTGTGTCCATGCTGCGGGAAGCAGTTCGGCCACTTTAATATCCTCAACCGTCACATGATTGTCCACCGTGGAGTTTCCAAGCTCCACTGTTGCCCCCTATGCCAAAAAACCTTCACTCAAAAGTCAACACTGTATGACCACATGAATGTACACAGCGGGGAGCGGCCATATGTGTGTGCGTACTGCCGCGTCAGCTTTGCCCACAGATCTGCTCTACGTCGTCACCTAATGGAGCAACACGGAAAGACCATGCCCCAAAACCACCTGGAGATGCAGCAAAACAATATGGGTGACGTTGGGCTAGGGGTTTAGATCAAATTGAAAATTATAATGAAAATTAAAGTTGACATTATTTTTTTTTAATACACTTCTATTTTTAATTTGCACAGCCATAGAAATGTCTTCAAAATCAATATGTAATAACTATGCATTTGAGCTCTATATCCTGGAATGAATGAGACTGAGAGTTTGCCCAAAAATGAAAATTCTGTCATGTTTTATTCAACCTCTTGTCGTTTCAAACTTGTGACTTTCTCGACTGTCTTTCTACTGTGAAATACAAATATTTATTTAACGGTTCTTGTCCATGTTATAAAAATTACTGGGGTCCAAAAATTGTGACTCTATTATTACAGGTGCCTGTTGGGCATTACTGCATGCTCCGTCAGTGCCTTCAGTCCAGCTGTGATCTTTAATAGATATTTGCCCCATCGATTGCAGGACTTCTTCTGGTGGAGGGACAATGGTCAGGAACATCACCTATTTTACATTATTACATGTCAGCCTAATGTCTACATAAGATACATATCAGACAGTGCATTTACCCATTGGCTTTTGTAATGGGTAAATGCTTTGCTAAGACTTTGTTTCTTACTGCTGAAATACTGTTGCATTTTCTCTCTCTTAAAAAACTTTGTTTTAATAGCTTCCCCCATATTTATTCATATGAGTAATGTTGTATCTCATGGGAGAAAAAAAATAATGGAAAATTCTAAAAGAATGGTGTGTTTCCCATTAAATCTGATATAATGTTACTCCTTTTAGTATGCAGAGAGTTTATATAACAGTGCATGCCTCTGTATTTGTGTTCTTAGTATTCTGTTTCCCTTTAGGCAAAACTAGCACTGAAAGGTCTGAACTAGAGCTCATTTCATCAATACCATCTAATGTTGTGGATTGTTGCGGGGATAGGCTTGTTCTGGTTTGCAGTAAATCAGTTTTTATCCACAAAGCTCATATTTGCTTGATGCCACCTCTAAAAATTCAAAAACACGTTTATAGTTTCTGTCTGTCAGACTCTGAAGATGCACTTGTACAGCTGTTTCACTGAGGTAATGTTTTTTTTTAGTATGCACATATTATGATGTCAACCCAGACATGCTGATGGAAAAGTTTATTGATTATTTATTGAACACAATGACATAATCCATGACTGAGCTAAACGTCCAAGCAGTAAACATGCTCAAACGCTGTGCTGATTAAATGACAGAAAAGTAACAGATTTACTTCATCACTTCTTTGAAAACAAAATGTATTGCTGGACTTTTTTTTTTTATAAGTTTAACACATGCTAAATAACTGTTTTCAAAATAAGTCTTCGCTGTAGACGACCTGGCTCCGTTTGTCTCTGTACGAGCCCTTGGCACTGTTCTGCACAGCTGTGAAGGAGGAAAAAAGCAGGAGCAAGAAAAGGAGACAGAAATAGAAATGGGTTAGTCAAGTGTGCAACACTCAGCCTGCTTGACAGGTTTTTTTTTTTTTTTGCTTGTGAAATGTCTTTATTTACCAAGAGAAGCCCAGACAGATTTCCCTGTGGCAGCATCAAGCATGGGCTGTTTCCTGGCAATGCTGACTTTGATGTTAACGTCACCCACAGTAGTGCCATTCAGCTGAGAGACAGAAAGAGTGGAAAAACAGAGGTTTTCTTTCAGTAAATAAATAAAGATCACAGATCACTATCACAGAAAACATATTTTTTGTGCATTCGTAATGCTGAGTGTTAACGTGCAATGCAGACAAGCTTGAATATACACAATACAAAAACACTACAGTCCACAACAGACTATTTATAAATGCTAAGCTGCAAAACATCAGAAATCGACATGATATTGATGTCACAAGTTTATTAACAAATGACCACTAGAGCTTTTATAACTGTCAATAAAAGTTTTCGGTGGGTCCTCAGATCACTTGTGTGGTTGGCTTTTAGTGTACCAAAACAATTGTTTTTGGTTACTGAAATATAGTTTGCATAATATAAAATAAAACACATATACAATACCAGCTAAAAGTTTTTGAACAGTAAGCTTTTCAATGTTTTTTTTTTTTTTTTTAAAGTCTCTTCTGCTTGCCAAGCCTGCATTTATGTGATCCAAAATAAAGCAAAAGTAATGATACTGTGGAATATTTTTACTATTTAAAATAACTAAAATAACTGCTTTCTATTTGAATTTATTTTAAAATGTAATTTATTCCTGTGATCAAAGCTGAATTTACTCCAGTCTTCAGTGTCACACGATCCTTCAGAAATCATTCTAATATGCTGATTTGCTGTTCAAGAAACATTATTTATGATTATTATCAATATTTTAAACAGTTAAGTTGATTAATAGAAAGATCCAAAAATCTGCATTTATCTGAAATAAAGGGCTTTATACATTATACACTATACCATTCAAAATGATAGAGAAAAAAGTGATGATAAAGACATTTATAATGTTACAAAAAAATTCTATTTCAGATAAATGCTGTTCTTCTGAACTTTCTATTCATCAAAGAAACATGAAAGATTCTACTCAGTTTTTTTCAACATAATATTATTTTAATTTTTGTGTAAATCCTGTTACTGTAAGTTAAGTAAGTTAAAGGAGAAGTCCACTTCCAGAACAAAAATTTACAGATAATGTACTCACCCCCTTGTCATCCAAGATGTTCATGTCTTTCTTTCTTCAGTCGTAAAGAAATTATGTGTTTTGAGGAAAACATTTCAGCATTTTTCTCCATATAATGGACTTCTATGGTGCCCCGAGTTTGAACTTCCAAAATGTAGTTTAAATGCGGCTTTAAGCGATCCCAGCCGAGAAAGAAGGGTCTTATCTAGCGAAACGATCGGTTATTTTTATAAAAATAATAAAATTTACATACTTTTTACTGTCAAACGCTCGTCTTGTCTTGCTCTGCCTGAACTCGGTACATCAAAAAAACTCCCATCTCATGTTCTCCCTCAAATTCAAAATCGCCCTATATTGCTGTATTTTACCTTTTTTTGTTAAGGGTGTTTGATCTTCTTTGCATGTTCACTTTGCAAAAACTGGGTCGGTACTTCTGCAGCAATGTAGGATGATTCTGAAATGATTTTTGAAGTTGAGGGAGAAAATACGATTGGACATACCCTAGCTGTCTTGAGCCAGAATACACAGAGTTCAGGGAGAGCAAGACAAGACGAGCGTTTGACATTAAAAAGTATTTAAATAGTATTTTTTAAATGAAAACAACTGATCGTTTCGCTAGCTAAGACCCTTCTTTCTCGGCTAGGATCGTTTACAATCACATTTGGGATCGTTTGAAGCTGCATTTAAACTGCATTTTGGAAGTTCAAAATCGGGGCACCATATCAGTCCATTATATGGAGAAAAATCCTGAAATGTTTTCCTCAAAAAACATAATTTCTTTACGGCTGAAGAAAGAAAGACATGAACATCTTGGATGACAAGGGGGTGAGTACATGTAAATTTTTGTTCAAGAAGTGGACTTCTCCTTTAATATACTAAGACAAGTCCTTATTCACCACTTACTTACTTGCGTACATACATGCCTGAAAATTGACATAATGACATGGGAAGTGAAGCCTGTCAAAACTAAGATCTTTTACATATGGAATTCTTAAAGGTAAACAAATAAAAGGAAGTATTAAGTACAAAATATTAACGTATGACAATAAAAAAAGTGCAGAAAGCAGCTGCATAATAAGAATGGACTACTAACCTCTGCCACAGCCTGGTCTGCTGATTCAATCTTCTCAAAGGTGACAAAGGCACAACTAGTAAGAGACAGAGGGCAAAAATGGGTTAAATATTCTGTGTTTTCTGAGACATTTCTCAGTTCAAAAGTTAGGCAGGACAAAGGTTAAAAAAATACTTTTATTTAGCAAGGATGCATTAAACGGATCAAAAGTGACAGTAAAGACATTTCTAACGTTACAACAGATTTGTTATCAACATGGATAATGATAAGCATACAATCCTTTGTAAATGCCCAAAAGAATCATAAAGCAATCTTACTTGCGTGGAGAGTCCATTGAAAGGTCGATGATGTTGCCATGCTGCGCGAAGGCCGAACGCAAGCTGTCTTCCACTAAACCTGTGCCGTATACGTACACTGTGTTTCCTTTGCGCACACCTCTGCGCTCTGGATAAGAGTCTGATCCTGAACAACATTAGAGATGATTATTAGACATTTACATTTTTAACAGAACAATTAAATATTCTCAGTTCTTAAAAACATTGTAATGGCACAATATGAACACTGAGCACTACTTACGTCTGTAGGGTCCGTCTCGCTCTCTGTCTCTTTCTCTGTCTCGTTCTCGATCTCTGTCCCTGTCTCGGTCCCTTTCTCTATCTCGGCTCCTGTCCCGTTCACGTTCCCGGTCCCGTTCTCTCTCCCTGCCTCTTTCACGGTCTCTCTCTCTGTCCCGGTCTCTGTCTCTATCTCGATCTCTCTCCCAGTCCATCTCTCTTTCCCGATCCCGCTCTGAATCTCGACTCGGCATTCCTGCCTCATCATCACGAGAACGATCTCCAGGAACAAAACTATAAGACAAAGTAAACAGCATTAAATTGGACTGCAATAATGTTTCTATGAAAATATAAGATTATGAGTATTATTCTTTACAGTCTCACCTCTCATACAATGATTTCCTGTGGATTCGTTTAGCAGGCTACAAGAAAAAACACAAAAATGTAATGTACTCAACAGACTTGTTGACACTGTTATGACACTGAAGAAAATTCAGCTTTGCATCACAGGAATAAATTACATTTTAAAATATATTCAAATAGAAAACAGTTATATTAAATTGTAATAATATTTTTAAATATTACTGTTTTACTGTATTTTTATCAAATAAATGCAGCCTGCCTTTGTGTATCATTTCTAAAGTGTGAAACAACATTACATCAGGAGGCTCCTCATCTGTAGAGACGCTTCTTTGAAATGGCAGGAATGCTGGGGCTGAACCTTTCTCAGGATCCTGAGAAACAAAGAAAATCCATAATTAGCTTTGTATGAAAAATAAACATTAAATTTATGCTAACTTGCCATTACTGAGGTTAAAAAAATGTCTCTTACTTTCAGTTTCCCCTCAAGTGTTCTGGAGCGCTTGAAGCCTGAGTTTTTGTTTTCTGACTTGATGGCGCTGATCGCTCCGGACTTGATCAACATTTTGGCCTGCTCCGTTGCAGTCGCTGTGTCCACCACCGGCTGATCTGACAAAGCTTAACAGAGACAGTCATAGAAATCATTCACAGATCACAGATTTCAAACTTATTTCAGGAGCATCTGGTGAGTTTAGAAATTCAGAAATTGACTTACTGCGCTTCAGTCCTGTCTGACTCGTCTGATTAGTGGAGCTCTGCTTCTTCAGAGCCATTAAGGCCTTTTTCTACATGACACAAGTGAACATAGACAATACTATATGTCAAAAGGACTGTTTATATGTGCATGTACGTGTCTTTTTTCAGCTTTGCCTTGCACAGTTGGGTCTTAAAAGACAGTTAATGCATAATTAAATCAACACTGAACTGACTTGAGCTGAATGAGAGATGTCTTCTGTACACTGCAAAAAAAAAAGCTTATCTTACTTATTATTTGTGTCTAGTCAAAATATCTAAAAATTGTTAAATCAAGATGCATTTACTAGATAAGTAAAATGACAAGATATTTAGTCTTGTTTCTAAATGAAGTGCATTTTGCTTAAAACAAATTTTTTTGCTTAAAACACATTTTGCTTACTTTTTATTTTTCTTACCACACTGGCAGATAATTTTACTTCTCTATACTTTTATATATATATATATATATATATAGATAGATAGATAGATAGATAGATAGGTACAACATTAGCACAACATTATTTTCCTGTTTATTATTATTATTTGCATTGTATAAAGCATTTATTTTTTACATTTAAAGAAGACTTGACTTTTCACACTGTTATTTATTATATTATATGATATTGCCTTTAACGGTTATAAAATTAACCTTAGTAAACATATAAGGAAAACCATAACTACATTGTCACCTTTTTCTTTAGTTTAGCATATTTCTTCTGCAGTGCTTCCTCCTCTTCTGTCAGTGAACTGGGAAATATTGCCATTTTGCTCGATCTCAAGAGAAAAACAACAACAACAGCGATATGTTTAAACAGATGTCTTCTATCTTTTCCAATCAATGCATTACTATAATAACATATTATCGATGTTTTCATGTTTCTGTTACAGGTAGCTTTTAACAACATTTACAAATACTGTATAAAAACGCATAAAAGACGGTGCTTTATACTAAATTACCTTAAAATCAGAAAATGAACATAAGCGTCTACAGTAATTCCTCGCTCGGCGCACAATTATGACGTAATATGTTGTCATCCACGGAACCAGCTCAAACAAATAATTTTTCCAGAATTATTTTTTATTTTACACTGTATTAAAGTAGATTAAAACGTACATTTATTTTAGTTAACACACATACACCATTATGTTATAAAGTAGTAAACAATAATAATAATAAAAAAACTTCCGTCCGTTTTGTTCTGCGCAGCTTCCTGCAGGACTGAAACTTTATTGATACTACAGAACTGCAGAGTGACATGGACAAAATAGGTATGAAAAATAAAACCGTACTGTTTTTTTATTTTCAATATGTAATTGTGCGTGCTTATCTGGTGTGCTACAATAATATAAACATGAGTCAGTTTACGATTTAGCTGCTTTGCTTCATAAGTCGCTCATATGTCAGCCAGCTCAGCAGCTACATTGCCAAACTATATCTGACAGTACTGATCCAACGGGTTTTATAAGCATTCTGGTCTCACTCCAGATCGTATTCTTTGTATTTGCCTGTAGTTGCAGTGGTACTGATAAACTGCTGTTTTATTCTGTGTGTAGATTTGCCCCCATTGGGTCCTGATGATTTGCCCCTGTCTCTGCTGGAGATGGGCTGCTCAGGGAGATTTGAGCTCATCACCCACCCACTGCCCAAAAACAGACCCCTGCCTCCACACAGCACGGTTAGTCAGTTGATAGCACTAAAAATGTATTAGTTTGTGAATGCAAATACATGCATTTTGTGTTTCTATAATCTTTTTACAGCTTCCCCATGGGCTCCCTCCTACTTGCCTGGATCTAAAAACAGAGGTAGAAAAGCGTTTTCTCAGAGATCCTGCTTGGCTCCCGGTACACGATGTAGATGATGCCTTCCACAAGTTCCTTAAGTATGCAATGAGACATATGCAGAAGATAGTGCTTCTCTTTGCAATATATATCATATATTTACTAAATTGTCTATTGCAAATTTGTCCTTTAGGATAAGTGCGCGGGACAAAGAGGTGGACTCTCTCCTGCACTGCTCACTGTCTCCACTGCATTCTGGTCTGTCTGTGGTCAGAGATCCCACTACCGGTATGCTGCTGGATTTCACTGAGGTAACACTGGAAAACATTTACTACATTGTGTATGTCAGTGTTAAAGTTTGTTTACTTATTCCATTTCAGTATTCAAAGATAGATTCAGTATTGTTATTGTCACCTAAAACAATTTCAAATCATTTTTGTTCATCAAAATGAAGTTAAAATAAAAATTTAAATATAAATATTCGATGTAATATAAAATGTAAAAACTAAATTAAAATAAGTGGTTGAAACAGTATTGCAATTTCTGAAAGATAAAGATAAATATTTAAATGCAAACAAAAACTAATAAAATTACAAAAGCACAAATGACAAAAACATCAACTAAACTTAAACTGAAAACTGAAAATCTAAAAATAAAAGCTAATTTAAAATGTTAATAAACACAAAAGGTTGATTTCCAGAATAATGTAATGGTTGTGATTCATAAAAATATTGTTTTGTTTATTTGAAAGTCCCAACATCTCCCCACTCAACCAGTGGTGCCAGTTTGATCTTTTTGCCCAGCCAATGAAAAGCTGTAATTATTTTTGCTTCAGTTTCTGCCTAAATTATGCTCTTCATATTTATATTAAAATTCATTTTTTTAATGTGGACAAGGAAACCACAGCAGATGTTCTGTATAATATAATGTAATTTTTAATGTAATTTTTTTTATAATGTATGTACACTACCAGTCAAACGTTTTTGGACGGTAAGATTTTTAATGGTTTTCAAAGGAGTCTTCTGCTCACCAAGCCTGCGTTTATTTGATACAAAATACAGCAAAAGCAGAATATTGTGTAATATTTTTTTTTACTATTTAAAATAACTGCTTTCTATTTGAATATATTTTAAAATGTAATTTATTCCTGTGATCAAAGCTACATTTTCAGCATCATTACTCCAGTCTTCATTGTCACATGATCCTTCAGAAATCATTCTAATAAGCTGATTTGCATTTCAAGAAACATTTTTTTTATTATTATTAACAATATTTAAAACAGTTGAGTACATTTTTTTTTTCAGGATTCTTTGATGAGTGGAAAAAGTTATGGAAAAAGTTATAGAAATTAATACTTTTATTTAGCAATGATGCTTTAAATTGATCAACAGTGATGATAAAGACATTTATAATGTTATATATGTATAAAATTATTATGTTAGAAATATATTTAGAAAAAAATTTCTGTTTCAGTTAAATGCTGTTCTTCTGAACTTTCTATTCATCAAAGAAACCTGAAAAAAAATCTACTCAGCTGTTTTCAACATAATAATAATAATAAATGTTTTTGAGCAGCAAATCAAAATATTAGAATGATTTCTGAAGGATCATGTGACTGAAGTAATGATGCTAAAAATTCAGCTTTGAAATCACAGGATTAAATTACATTTTAAAATATATTCAAATAGAAAACAGTTATTTTAAATAGTAAAAATATTTCAAAAATTGACTGTTTTTCTGTACTTTGAATCAAATTACTCCAGGCTTGGTGAGCAGAAGAGACGTATTTAAAAAACATAAAAAATGTTACTGTCCAAAATCCTTTGACTGGTAGTGTAACGTTATTTTGTCTTTATGTCAGGTGTTATTAGAGGACACAGGATTGTCTGCCAAAAATTCCCTCTCATTACAAAGACAGCCTGGACCTCCGTCAGAGAGCCTGAGAGGGAGTAACACAAACTATCCATTTCTGCCAGGTTGAGTAGTTCAAATTTAGATGAAATTCTAATAATTCTGCTTAAATAATGATCCAGTTTTTAAACTCTGCTGTTCTTGTACAGCTGGAATGGAAGAACTGACGTTAGAGCAGATTAAGAAGAAGTCCGAGCTGGAAGAAGACATCGACTTTGAGAAAGGTTGGTGGTCTGTTTTGCTTTGTCAGTAAACAATCATTTGTGAGTGTCTGGAAGAAAACAAAAAAAGTGAAAGCTTGTTTCTTGCAGATTTGTTGACGATTCCTCCTGGGCTGAAGGCTGGTATGGACTTCAGTGACAAAGGTCTGATTACTGCTCTCTGCATGCATACCATGTCATCATCCCACTTTAGCTTGTGCATTATTAATATCCAGAAAATAATAATAATCTGTCATTGTTTACTCACCCTCATGTCCATGTATGACTTCCTTTCTTCAGCAGAACACATAAGAAGATTTTAAATAATGTTGGTTTCCAAACAAATTTGCTGACCGCTGACAAATGTATAGACAAAAACACACTGAGGCATTTCTAAATAATTTCTTTTATATTCTTTTATGAAAGTCATTCAGGTTTAGAGCGACTAAACTATTCCTTTAATGTCTTTAGAAGCCAAAACCACGAAGAGTGAGGTGAACCTGCTGTCCCTCCTCTCGACGTTTGATGATGTCATTGATGCTCTGCCAGAGGAGAAGGAGGGAGTCTCACAAAAAGAGGAGACTGTTAAACTTCCCAGAACTAACAGCCTGGAGGACCTGGGAATTAAAGTGTGTATAACCTAAAGAAAGAATTATGATTTAGGTGATCACCCAACATTTAGTCTTTGTCTCTCTGTTTTAAAATATGTTCTTCTTAAACTCATGTACTCTTCAGGATTCAGGTAACTCTCCTTCTCAGCCTTCAGCAAGCACAGTAAGTCTGACTGAGCAAAAGAAGAAACTGCAACAAGAAGACAAAGGGGATAGTAAAAAATGGGCCGTTCCTGTGGACATCTCCTCACCGTGTGGCGACTTCTACAAGCGGATTCCTGACCCAGCTTTCAAGGTCAGAACTCAGTATATGTTCATCCTTTTGCAGATCTGCAAAATGTACATGATTTTGTGAGTTTGCTAAAATAAGGTTTGTTTGTTTGGGTTGTTTTCTTTCTTCTTTATTCCTGACCCATCTTAGTATCCCTTTGAGCTGGACGTGTTTCAGAAACAGGCTATCCTCCGACTCGAAGCTCATGACTCTGTCTTTGTCGCGGCCCACACCTCAGCCGGCAAGACCGTGGTGGCTGAATACGCAATTGCACTTTCCCAAAAGCACATGACCAGGTCTTTTCTTTTTAATACCGTACCATTATGCATACTAATAAAAAAACTTGCAAACAAACAACAACAACAACAAAAAACAATACAGTACCTTTCAAAAGATTAAGATCGGTAAGATTTTTAGAATCTCTAAAATGTTCACGAAGGCAGCATTTATTTGGTCAAAAATACAGTTAAAACAGTAATATTGTGAAATATTATTACAATTCAAAAGAGATGATTTCTATTTGAATATATGTTGAAATGTAATTTATTCCTCTGATCAAAGCTGAATTTTTAGCATCATTACTCCAGTGTCACATGATCCTTCAGAAATCAATCTAATATGTTGATTTAACGGTCAAGAAACATTTCTTATTATTATCAATGATAAATCTGTGCTGCTTAATATTTTTGTGAATGCCATTAACATTTTTTAACATTAAGATTCCTATGAATAAAAAAGTTAAAAAATATATATATATTTTTAAATAGAAATCTTTTGTAACATTATAAATGTATTACTCCAGGTTTATTATAGTTAAATTTAAGCTAAAACCATTGTTACTTGGAAAAAAGTTGAAAAATTTTAACAAATATTAAATTTTTATTTTATTTCAGCTAGCTGCCAAGGCAACATTTCTCATAGTTTAGCTTTAGTTTAACTTGAAGTATTAAAATAACGAAATAAACTAAAACTAATAATACAAATCAGTAAAAGTATGTGAAAACATCTGAAACAAAAAACAGCAAAATTACTAAAACTTTAACTAAAATTGAAGTGAAAACAGAAAGTATAAAAATAAAATAAAAAATCTAATTCAAAATATAAACAAAAATGTTATAGTATATCAGTAATATTAAAATAACACTGCTTTACTGTCTATTTAAAAAATCAAATGTGTACTTTCTGAATAAAAAATGTTAAATAAATAAATAAATAGATAAATTAATAAAGCTTACCTACAAACTTTTGAATAATTGGTACTTTACTGTCACTTTTAAAAAATGAAATGCATGCATGCTGAATTAAAAAAAAAAAAAGTAAAAACAAAAAAAATTAAACTTACCTACAAATTTTGAATAATGGGTACTTTACTGTCACTTTTAAAAAATGAAATGCATGCATAAAAATGTAAACCAAAAAAAAAAAAACCTATTAAAATGTATCTACAAACGTATGAATAATGGGTACTTTACTGTCACTTTTAAAAAATGAAATACATGTATAAAAATATAAACAACCAAAAAAAAAATAAAATAAAATAAAAAATTTAAATGTATCTACAAACTTTTGAAAAATGGGTACTTTACTGTTTTCAGTTTTAAAAAATGAAATACATGCTTGATGAATAATAATAATAAAAAAAAAATTAAAATGTATCTACAAACTTTTGAATGGTGGGTATTTTACTATTTTACTTAATTTTAAAAAATGATATGCATGCATGCTGAATAAAAAAAAAAACAATTTTGAATAAACAATTTTGAAAAACCAAAACTTTTGAATAATAGGCACTTTACTGTCACTTTAAAAAAATGAAATGCATGCTTGCCGAATTAAAAAAAAAAAGTAAAAACAAATAAATTAAAACTTACCTACAAATTTGTGAATAATGGGTACTTTTTTGTGTCACTTTTAAAAAATGAAATGCGTGCAATAAAAATGTAAACAAACTAACAAAAAAGACAATTAAAATGTATCTACAAACTTTTGAATAATGGGTACTTTACTGTCATTTTTAAAAAATGAAATGCATGCTTGATGAATAAAAAATAAAACTTACCTACAAACTTTTAAATAATGGGTATTTTAAATCTTTCTTTCTCTGCAATTTTGGTTATTGTTTAAATAGAGCACTTTGAATTCCCATTGTGTATGAAATGTTAAATTAGTAAACGTATCATGTCTGTGATGTTAGATTAATGGCTCATACTAATATCCCTGTTCCTCCTGACAGGACCATTTACACGTCCCCCATCAAGGCCTTGTCCAATCAGAAATTCCGGGACTTCAAGAACACGTTTGGTGATGTGGGACTTTTGACTGGCGATGTCCAGCTGAGTCCTGAATCCTCATGTCTCATCATGACCACTGAGATTTTGAGGTGATTATCCAATGTTTTTATGGTGTTCATGTCAGTTACTTAAAATTCATCATTTTCTGACAACCTTTGTTAATCAGTATATCTTCCTCCTCACAGATCTATGCTCTATAACGGGTCCGAGGTCATTCGAGATCTGGAATGGGTCATTTTTGATGAGGTTCACTATATCAATGATGCAGAGGTGATGAATTCAGTATAAAAATGGAGTTCAGTTATGCTTTTGTCTTTACTGCATTCAGATCTTTCATGATTTTGTTGTTTCTCAGAGGGGAGTGGTGTGGGAGGAAGTGCTCATCATGTTGCCAGACCATGTTAGCATCATCCTGCTGAGTGCCACAGTGCCAAACGCAGTGGAGTTCAGTGAATGGATCGGGTATGTGTGTTATCAAAGCCATGAAACTGGATTTTATCTCACTTTATGTGGATTGTGTAGCTCATACATTTGTACTGTGCTTTCTCTGTCCTCAGGCGTATCAAGAAGCGGCCCATCTATGTGATCAGCACAATTAAGAGGCCTGTTCCTCTAGAGCACTATCTGTATACCGGCAACAGCACCAAGACTCAAAAAGAGCTCTTCCTGTTGCTGGACTCCACTGGAAACTTCCTTACTAAAGGGTATGTTAAGTCACAAATACAAGAATGCATTTTAAAACAAAAATGTGTTTCAGATTTATTGAAGATGGTTTAGAAGTCAGTGTACATTATTGTTTTGAAATATTTTTAAAAGAAATCTCATATTCCCAATAAAAAGAGTAATACTGTGAAACATCATATCAGAATTTAACATATGTTTTCTCACTGCGTTTTACAAAATGTTTTGTTTTTCAGCTACTATGCCGCAGTAGAAGCCAAGAAGGAGCGCACTAGTAAACATGCACAATCTTTCGGCACAAAGAATGTATCGCAGCACAACACAACAGCCAGTCAGGTCAGTGTCTGAACCTCTTGTCATTTCCTTTTAAACTGGATATCTAACATAATAGTTCAAAAAAACTACAGTTTTTTTATGGTGTTTGCTTTATTCTCTCTGTGCTCTGTTAGGATCGAGCCGTGTGGCAGACGCTGCTGAACTATCTGTCTCAGAGGCAGCAGACTCCAGTGGTGGCGTTCACATTCTCTCGGACACGCTGTGATGAAAACGCCCGCTCTTTGACCTCTTTGGACCTCACCAGCTCCATAGAGAAGAGCGAGATCCACTCCTTCCTGCAGAAGAGCCTGACCAGGCTGAGAGGAGGCGATCGGCAGTTACCGCAGGTACTTGAGCTTTGGTTCGAGTGTATCAGTAGAAAAAGATTTTTTATTGGCTAATTCAGATATCTGGAAAACAAGGTGGCTAATGTCCAATATAATGCTTATAAATTATACATTATATAAAATTACAAACTTTAAAAACTTTTAGTTTTTATTTTATGTAATTTTGTAAAAGTTTAATTTACAAACAACAAGCAGAAAGACTAAAATTAAATGAACACTTATTTTACAAAATAAGTGAAAAATCAAATATATATATATATTTTGCTTCACCCAAAAATGAAAAATCTGTCATTAATTACTCACCCTCATGTCATTCCAAACTCGTAAGCTTCATAAATTACGGTTGAACTACTGATGCCACATGGACTATTTTATCAGTGTCCTTTCTACCTTTCTGGGTCTTGAATGGATCAGTTGCGTCGCTGTCTATTCAGAGTCAGAAAGCGCTCAGATTTCATCAAAAATATCTTAATTTGTGTTCTGAAGATGAACAAAGGTCTTACGGGTTTGGAACAACATGAGGGTGAGTAATTAATGACAGAATTGTCATTTTTTTGGTGAACTATCTCTTTAAGATGTTGCACTGTTGCACTGTCCTAAGTTACTAAGTAGTAGTGTGTACTTAGTACTGCCTTTTTTGCATTACAGTAAGTAATGTTTTTTTTTTTTTTTTTTTACATTACAGTAGATTACTTACAGTTAAACTTGCAGTAACCTACTCTAATGTAAAAAAAAAAAAAGCAGTAATGCAGTAAAAGAAAATGCACTGTTTAATTTTGAAAGACAATTTTACACTTTTGTTCAAAGGTTTGAGGTCGATAAGATTTTTGTAATGTTTTTGAAAGAAGTCTGGTAATACTTTACTTAAAGCATTTGTATGTAATGTATTATAAAAGTATTTTAATGCATTAATTATGCCCTATAATGCATCTTATGATCCCATGAATAATTATTATACATTATAGCACTTATCTAATCATAGTTACATCTTTAAAAAGTATAATGCATAAAAACACATAACAAACAACCTATTTCAGATGCAACAAGGAATCTGCAAATATTATAATGCAGTTCAACTTTGGTTGCAGTTACTTATGAAAAAATCTTATGCATTGGAGTGTACATTATTAATACTGTTATAATGCATTATACACAACAGCTTCTAGTAAAGTGTTACGAGAAGTCTGTTATGCTTACCAAGAGTGTTTATTTGACCAAAAATACAGTAAAATCAGTAATTTTGTGAAATATTTTTACAATTATTTGCTGTTCGAATACATTTTTAAAAGTGTTTGAAAAATTCACAAAAATTATTTGAAAACCAAAATATGCATTATCTTTTTTGAAATTTGTAGTCAATTTTAAAAATTGGTTGCATTAGGAGAGAAATTGCAGATTGTTCATTGATTTAATTGGCCTGGTCAATATTCACCATGATGCTCATATGGACTTACCTGCATAATGAAACTTTCAAAGTCTTTTTAAAGAATTACTCCTGAATTAAAATTTCCAGATAATTTACTCACCCCCATGTCCAAGATGTTCATGTCTGTCTTTCTTCAGTCTAAAAAAATAAATAAATACATAAGGTTTTTGAGGAAAACAATCCAGGATTTTTCTCCATATAGTGGACTTTAATGGTGGCTAACCGGTTGAAGGTCCAAATTCCAGTTTCAGTGCAGCTTCAAGGGGCTCCGATCCCAGCTGAGAAATAAGGGTCTTATCCAGCAAAACAATTGGTCATTTTCTAAAAATTCTATACTTTTTAACCACAAATGCTCGTCTTGCGCTAGCCCAACCTCATGCATTAAGTAGTCACGTTGGAAAGGTCACGCATGACGAAGGCAGAAGTACCAACCCAGTGTTTACAAAGCGAACGTGAAAGTCAAACCCCTTTACAAAAAAGGTAAAACAACGATGTTGGACAATTTTGAAGCCGTAATGCATTAAGTCGAGCTAGTGCAAGATAAGCATTTGTGGTTAAAAAGTATATAAATTTGTATTTAAAAATAAAAAGATAAGACACTTATTCCTCGGCTGAGATCATGTGGAGCCTTTTGAAGCTGAACTGAAACTGCAGTTTGAAGCTTCAACTCATTGGGCACCACTGAAGTCCACTATATGGAGAAAAATCCTGGAATGTTTCCCTCAAAAACCTTAATTCCTATTCGACTGAAGAAAGGAAGACATGAACATCTTGGATGACATAGGGGTGAGTAAATCATCAGGAAATTTATATTCTGAAAGTGAACTAATGCTTTAATAGAGTTATGGTGTTTATCAGCATTGCATTGTCGCTGCAGATCCTGTTAATGCGTGATTTGCTGAAGAGAGGGATTGGTGTTCATCACAGTGGAATTCTGCCAATCTTGAAGGAGATTATTGAGATGTTGTTCTCCAAAGGTTTAGTAAAGGTTTGTTTTATGGACTTGTTTCATACGCGCTATATATGAATATTGAAAAGCTATATGTATGGCTATATTTGATTAAAGACAAAAAGAGTTGGTGACGTACATTCTTTCTCTCTTTCAGGTGCTGTTTGCTACAGAAACATTTGCCATGGGTGTAAACATGCCCGCCAGAACCGTCGTGTTCGACAGTATCCGCAAACACGACGGCACAGGTTTCAGAAATCTGCTACCGGGTAAAAACACAGCTCTTTTGTTGTCTTACATTGCAAACAACAAAATGCCTGTTTTGTCCAAACATATGCTGCCTTGTGCCTCATAAGCACGCCTGTTGCAGGTATTCTCATTTAAAATGATAATTATTTTGTATCATCATAACAATGCACATTATAAGAAGCTGTCAGATACTTGTTGGCGGAGGCGCTACAGGCAGACAGACGCTGCTGATGACCAGGTGTTTGATGAATTAGGCGTCTATAATGAATGAGCAGATTAATTATGCTGGAGTAGTGCAGATGTTTGTGCACATGTGACTGGACTGCAGTGAGACTGGGGGAAAGACAGCAGGAGGCCTTTGATGTGTGTGTGTGTATGAGAGAGAGAGAGATACTTGAGTTTGCTTCAGTCTATTTTTCTTCTAATAATAGTGTGTATAAAAAAAGGGAGGGGAGAGAGAGTATAGCTGCCTGCTTTTAAAGATGTAGCACACATTTGAGTGTAGATGGCCCTGTTTTAGCCATTGCATCGGAGACATTTTGCCGAAAGTACACAAAATAAACAAAATAGATATTCATAAAACATTTAGTTTATTGCAGGGGTGCCCAACCCTGTTCCTGGAGATCTACCTTCCTGCAAAGTTTAGTTCCAACCCTGATTAATCACACATGTCTGTAATTATCAAGTGCTCCTTCAGATCCTAATTAGCTGGTTCAGGTGTGTTTGATCAGGGTTGGAGCTGAACTCTGCAGGAAGGTTGATCTCCAGAAACAGGGTTGAGCACCTCTGGTTTATTGTAACAATACATATCAAGAATGTATCTGGGTCGTGTTTCAGCCCAAAAATGACAAACTATTATACATTTTTATTTTAAGAAAATTATGCCTATTTTAGGTGTTTTGCACTGTAAAATTGTTTTTATGTCAATTAAACATGAATAAACTCCCTCTCAGTAGCCTACTGTATTGTAAAAAAAAAAACATTCTTATTACTGAAATTAAAAATATATATTATTTAATTGTGAAAGATAATAATTAGTTTATACTACCATTCAAACGTTTAGCATATAGAAGATTTCTTAAATTTGTTTTTAAAAAATACAGTAAACACAGTATTATTATTACAGTTGTTTTCTATTTTAATATATTTTAAAATATAATTTTTCCAGTTATGAACTTTTTTCATTATTATTATTATTATTATTCTATATTTTGAAAACAGATGTGCTGCTTAACATTTTTGTGCAAACCTAACATTAGAAATGTATTTACTGGCATTAAATTCAATGCATCCTTGCTGAATAAAAGTAGTAATTTCTTTAAAAAGAAATCTTTTACATTATACTATCATGGTAATATTTGTTGTACTACTACTAAATAAAAATATTAGGGGGAGTGAATAACCAGTGCTCTCTCCACCCTCAATACCACAACTGAGGTGAGTCCCTTGAGCAAGGCACCGAACCCCCAACTGGGCGCCGCAGCGATAGCAATATGGCTGCCCACTGCTCCGGGTGTGTGTTCACGGTGTGTGTGTGTGTTCACTACTGTGTGTGTGCACGTGGATGGGTTAAATGCAGAGCACAAATTCCGAGTATGGGTCACCATACTTGGCCACACGTCACGTCCTTTCCTTTCCTTTCCTTTCCTTTCCTTTTTAAAAACGGATTATTTTTGATCACCAAAAAAAAAAAAAATCACAGATAATTAGATAAGTTGCTTATTTGTCATCGAAAATATGTCACAATACCATAATATCTCAACGCCTCAATGGTAAAAAAAAACAAAAAAACAACTAAACTTAATTTTCTTTAAGTAAAATATAATATATTTTCACCCCCTGGCTCTTAATGCATCATGTTTCCTTCTGAAGCATCAGTAAGCATTTGAACTTTCTGTAATAGTTGCATATGAGTTGCAAGATGGATCTCAAGGTCATTGTTGGAAAGGGTTCAAATGCACAAAAATGCTGAAAAACCAAAGAATTTGTGGGACCTGAAGGATTTATCTGAAGAACAGCAGACAGTTTAACTGCTCAGGACAAACAAGGGACTCATAAACAACTATCACTAAACAAAAAAACACAGCTGTGGATCATTCAGGTAACAACACAGTATAAAGAAGGGGATGTAAACTTTCGAGTCATTTTTATAAATTCAACTATTATTTTCTCTTGTGGACTATATGTAAACATCTTTTATGTGAAATGTTATATTCAGGTGAGTACTACATTAAAAAAAAAAAAAAACATGCATTTTGTATGATTCCTCTTATTTTGGTAAAATAATGAACATTTTGCAGATTCTGAAAGGAGGGTGTACACTTTTGACCTCAACTGTATATCCAATCTATGTAATAGATTAAATAGAATGTAAAAAGTTAAAAGATTACACAACTGATGCTTACTCTAATCTTGATCAAAAGTGCACAGTACTAAACTGTGTGTGTGTGTGTGTGTGTGTGTGTGTGTAGGTGAGTACATTCAGATGGCGGGCCGTGCTGGCAGAAGAGGTTTGGATGCTACAGGCACTGTTATCATCCTCTGTAAGGCTGGAGTTCATGATATGGGAGACCTCCACGCCATGATGCTGGTCAGTACTGCGCTGTTTGTCTGTGTTAAACACCTACAGCTCTCTCGTCAGGTCAGGCCTCGCGCCTCACTGCTGATGATTCTCCTCAGCATGACTAAAACTGAAAAACATGTAAAAGTGCACAGATTTGAACATGATTTAAAGTCCTCAATTTTTATGACAATTACTTTAGCACTCTTCTCTTAATCCATCCTTACTATGATCTAAGAGGAGATATCCCATCTCGTCCATGTAAATCACAGCCTGATTATTCAATCTGGAGCCAAATACAGACATCGCCGGTCTTTTTTTAGCATCATGCAGCCTGTGAGTGCACCTCTGTTATCCTCTTGTGGATGGAGTGTGGGTGAATGGGCTGTGCTTCATTAGTGTCCAGAATTCTGGAGCTGTTTTAACCTCTCTGTGCTTTACATCACGACTGTTCAGTCAATTAACCCCTGTCTCTGATTCACTGACCCCATACACTGCCATTCCAGCACAACACTCACCAGCATGTAGTCCTGTTGTTATTTTGCTTTCCGCACTGCACATATCAGCATCCACAGTAGTGGGAGCTGATTTTGAATGTTATTAGTGTTTGGAACCAGTGTTATTTTTGTTATTAATACTGTTGAATACTAAGTTTATACTATTAACTTTTAACATTTTTAATCACCTTTCATTTTTGGTTTTAATTCAAGTTTTTGTTATGTACCTTTGACATTTTAATGCTTTTTTAAATATATATATACTACCAGTTAAACGTTTTAGATTTTTAATATTTTTTAAAGATTTTTTTTTAATCTAAAGTATAGCAAAAACAGTAAAATTGTAAAATATATTTTTACTATTTAAAATAACTGCTTTCTATTTGAATATATTATAAAATGTAATTTATTCCTGTGATTTCAAAGCTTTTATCATCATTAGTCCAGTTACAGAAATCATTCTAATATTATTATTTGCTGATCCAAAAACATTTATTATTATTATTATTATTATTATGTTGAAAACAGCTGAGTAGAATTTTTTTTTTCAGGTTTCTTTGATGAATAGAAAGTTCAGAAGAACAGCATTTATCTGAAAGAGAAATATTTTGTAACATTATAAATGACGTTATAATCACTTTTGATGAATTTAAATCATCCTTGCTCAATAAAAGTCTTTTATTATTATTAGTCTTTTTTACATTTTCTTCTCCCCCCCAAAAGATACTGACTCCAAGCTTCTGAATGGTATAGTGTATAATTATACAAAAGCTTTTTTATTTCAGATGAATGCTGATTTTTAGATCTTACTATCCATTAGAGAATCCTAAAAATTGTACTTAACTGTTTTAATTATTGAAAATAATAACAATAATAAAAAGATGTTTGTTGAACAGCAAATCAGCTTATTAGAATGATTTCTGAAGGACCATGTGACACTGAAGACTGGAGTAATGATGCTGAAAATGTAGCTTTGATCACAGGAATAAATTACATTTTAAAATGTATTCAAATAGAAAGCAGTTATTTAAATAGAAAAAATATTTTAAAATTTTACTGTTTTTGCTGTAGTTTGGATCAAATAAATGCAGGCTTGGTGAGCAGAAGAGACTTCTTTAAAAAACATCAAAAATCTTACTGTTAAAAAACTTTTGACTGATGGTGTATAAATAATGTATAATATATTGTAGTATATTATATGTTTGATATACTATACGTAACAGCAATATGAAATATTAACATTTTACTTAAAGACTTAATATACAGTATAATGAATTATGAAAGTAGTTTTAATGCATTAATAATGCCTTGTAACACACTATGCATTGTATGATTGTAACCACAATCATAATACATTATAATACTTATCTATTCATTGTTAAACACATTAGAACACATTAGAATCTCCAAATATTACAATGCATTTTAACTTTGGTTACAGTTATTTATGGAAAGTTATAATGCATTACAACATTACACTATGAATAGCAAAAATGTTAGCAAAAATGCTTTTTAATAGTTTTAGTATTTCTTAAAGGAGAAGTCCACTTCCAGAACAGAAATTTACAGATAATGTACTCACTCCCTTCTCATCCAGGATGTTCATGTCTTTCTTTCTTCAATCCTAAAGAAATTATGATTTTTGAGGACAACATTTCAGGATTTCTCTCCATATAATGGACTTCTATGTTGCTCGTGAGAACTTCCAAAATGCAGTTTAAATGCAGCTTCAAAGGGCTCTTAACAATCCCAACAAAGGAAGAAGGGCCTTATCTAGCAAAACAATTGATTATTATTATTATTTTTTTTTTAATTGACAGTTTATATACTTTTAAACCTCAAATGCTCGTTTTGTCTAGCTCTGTGTGAAAACTGTGTATTCCGGGTCAATACAGTTAGGGTATGTTGAAAAACTCCCATCTCATTTTCTCCTCCAACTATAAAATCATCCTACATTGCTGCAGAAGTACCGACCCAGTATTTACAAAGTGAGCATGCAAAGAAGATCAATCGCCCTTTACAAAAGGTAAAACAGTGATGTAGGACGATTTTGAAGTTAAAGAAGAAAATGAGAAAATGTATTGACCCAGATTACACAAAGTTCACATGCGCATTGCAGAGCTAGACGAGCATTGGAGGTTAAAAAGTATATAAATTGTAATTTTTTTTAGAAAATAAAAGATGGTTTTGCTAGATAAGACCCTTTATCCTCGGCTGGGATCGTTTAGAGCCATTTGAAGCTGCATTTAAACTGCATTTTGGAAGTTCAAAATCGGGGCACCATATCAGTCCATTATATGGAGAGAAACTCTGAAATGTTTTTCTCAAAAAACACAATTTCTTTACGACTGAAGAAAGAAAGACATGAACATCTTGTGAGTAAATTATCTGTACATTTTTGTTCTGGAAGTGAACTTCTCTTTTTAGCTTAATTTTCCATTTGGACCAATTAAACCTATAGACTTGCACTGAAAAGGCAACAGTTCATTTTTAGAGACCTGGGATCTTTTGAATTAGATCAGTAAGAAACCACCTCAGTAACATGTTTAAAAGGGTCATCGGATGCGAAGTTCATTTTTTCATGTTGTTTGAACATTAATGTGTGTTGGCAGTGTATGTACACATCTACACTATAATGATAAAAATCCATGCAGTGGTTTTTAATTAATCTGTAAAAATAATATCCCCTTTTTCAAATCGAGCCGTTCTCAGATGCCTGTCTGTGTGGCATCACACCGACAGAGGCCGCTCCCACAATAGTTGATTGACATGAGCATTTTACGTCAGATCAGCTGTAACAGTCCGACCTCCATTGTTTTGATGCCGGAGCAGGGATGTAAGTTAGACAAGAATATCTCCGATTGAGCAATTGAGGTGTTGTGTTCATGGATGTAATAATGAACATAGTGGTCGTCATTTACTCCCGACATCTGAGCCGCTGAAGATGCAGTGGATTACGTTTGTTTGTGAAGGGAATGCGCCTCCCGATCTTCATAAATGCGTCTATGTTTACGCAAATCATTCGTGATCCAGCAGAAGTGAGTATGAGGGTTTTTTTTTATGAATCTCTGCAATCACCTTTCCTAATAACGTGCTAGTTAGCAAGTTTCGCGACTAAAGTAAACAATCTCTTAGGGCAGCTCATCACTCCACAGAGAGAAGAGAGGGGCGGGGCGACCAGAGCTCATTTGCATTTAAAGGAATTTTTAACTTTTATTATAATATACTTTTATTATAGACTTTTCATTAAGACCCTAAAGAATCATATCAGCATCTGATGACCCCTTTAAGATACTCTGACTAGTTTGCAACCGCATCGCAATATCCTGGCAATCACCCACAACCCCCTAGCATCATGATGGTGAATTTTGCACAGGCAGATCCTCAGAAAATGTAATGATAAAGTTAGTTTTACAAGTAATTTCCATGCTATTTGGGGGGAAAAAAAGGCAAAAAGCATGAAATTAGATTTTCCTCATGCATTTGATCTGCTGATGAGTTTGACCCAGGCTATGCGGGATGGGCCAGTAATCTGTGTGCTGATCAGCTCCATGTCATGGACGTCATGGCAACAGCAGCTGATGCTGTAATAACGCACAGTGTGTTGTCAAGGGCCGCTGTGTGATTGGAGCTCCGCTGTATGTCAACTCCATTTCCCCACTCTAATTACACCGGATGAACACAAAGAGCATCATGATGCACACATCCCTACATTGTGTCCTCATGCTATTGTTTGTCATTGTTTGTCTGTACGCCATAGTCTTAGAACTACCTCACATATTGCCAATCAGTGAATGACTTGATGCTAATGGGTGATTTAAATGAAATGGAGTTAATTATACATGAGCACAGAGAGATGGTGTTAATATGTGGCGTTTTTCTTTGCCTCAGGGGAAGCCGACAGTGCTGCAGTCTCAGTTCAGACTGACCTACACCATGATCCTGAATCTGCTGCGTGTGGAGGCCCTGAGGGTCACCGACATGATGAGGAGGAGCTTTTCTGAGAACCATAGGGATACACAGGTATACGACCTCATTTCCCAGCAGCCCCTGAGTGATGGTGAAATGTCTGTGGGGTTTGCATGCCCCAGTAACTGCCTTGGTTATTCAATCGTACAAAAGGCGGAAATATGAAATATGTGATGAAATGTTATGAAACTCTTTTGGGTAGCCGAGTCATTTCTGTCTTTGTATTGCTCAGGCTCATGAGAAGAGAATAAGCGAGCTAAGAAACACGCTCTCCACTCTCCCTCCGCTGGACACGGAGGGGCAGTTGTCTGATTTACTGTCGTATTACCGCACCATCACAGAGCTGCGCATCACCACAGAGAGCCTGCAGGTGCACAAACACACACACATTTATATGAGCACAATGTACACTTTCACATGCACACTCAAACACTGGATTCACAGAATTTGTGCTATTATATGCAGTTACAAAACAGCTAAGAAAATCCTTGGACAGTTGAGTTCAGTTAAATGACAGAACAGAATTAATCAGATAAAATGTCTTGTCTTGGTTTAGTTTTTGTTCAGGGTTATAATATGAGCTAAGACAAACAAACAAAAAAAAAAAGTTATGAAATGTACATTAACTGAAATAAAATTAAATATTACAATAACTTTTTTTCAACTAGTTGCTGAGACTTCTCATTTTTATGTAGTTTAATTTGATAAAATAAAATAACTAAAACTAAAATTGAAATAAAATGAATAAAATCTGTGTAGACATTTTAAAAATTCACAAAACATAATTAAAATTAAAAACCAAAAAATAAATATGCAAAATATACAAACATTATAAACGAAAAAAAAAAAAAGTTAACTGGAATAAATTAAATATTAAAAAAGTACTTATTTCAGTTAGTTGCTAAGGCAACAATCCTCATTTTCATTTCGTTTAATTTGATGTGATACAATAAAAAAAACTAAAACTAAAAGAAAACCAATAAAAAGCTATAGACATTTTACAAATTCACAAAAAATAAAAACAACAATTGAAACAACATACAGAATATACAAATATAATAAATGAAAATATAAAAAAATGTTAAAATTAACTAACTGAAATAAAAGTAAATATTAAACAAAAAATACTTTTCAACTAGTTGCTGAGGCAACAATTCTCATTTTTTATTTTATTTAATTTCATGTAATAAATAACTAAAACTAAAACTGACATGAAATGAATAAAAGCTGTGTAGACATTTAAAACAAATTACAAAAAGTCTTAAGTATACAAAATATACAAATATAATAAACGAAAATATCAAAATATTTTTTAAAAATTAATGTGAACTGAAATAAAATTACATATTACAAAATAAATATTTCAGCTAGTTGCTAAGGCAAAATAAACATTTTTTTTTATTTTATTTAATTTGATGTAATAAAATAAATAAAACGGAAATAAAATAAATAAAAAGCTATGTAGACATTTTTAAAATTCTCAAAAAGTAATAAAAGTGGAAAAAAAAATTAAAATGTTATAAAAAATTATTATAGTATTTCACTGATACTAAACTCACTGTGTTGTTATTATAACAAAAAAAAAAATTATAACCAAAGACATGGGCAAAATGATAACTTCAAATTAAACAATATAGCCATTATGATAATATTTAGCTAGTTTATTTAACAAAAAAAAAAAAAATTCTATTTCTAATAGTATTTTATTTTTCTATTTAAAAACATAAGTGCTTTCAAGACCACCAGACTTATTATTTTTATATAATATTTAAAATGCATATTTATACGTACATATATAAATAGTACTGTAGCTTTATAATAATCACGTGTATGTGTGTGGCAGCGAGCTATGCTGGAGTCAGTGAATGGACTCAAAGCTCTGTCTGTGGGAAGAGTGGTGATAGTGAACAACGGCCAGCATCGCAACGCCCTGGGAGTCATCCTACAGGTGTGTGACTGAATAATGAACACATTTTACTGTCATCATCTCCTTCTCTAACCATAAACACACATCTACAGCAGTAACCACTGACACAGTCACATATTTAAGTGGGAAAAATGGGATAAGATGCACCACCACTTAATCCACCGGTATTACTATTGTTATTAAAAACAGTAATATTGTGAAGTATTATTACATCTTAAAAGAGCTGTTGTCTATCTGAATATATTCAAAAATGTAATTTATTCCTGTGATGCAAAGCTGAATTTCCAGCATCATTACTCCAGTCTTTAGTGTCACATGATCCTTCAGAAATCAGTCTAATATGCTGATTTGCTTCTCAAGAAGCATTTCTTAATGTTGAAAACAGTTGTTCTGATTAATATTTTTGTAGAAACCATAGCTTACCCCGCTCTCTCAAATTTGTTTTCCTCTCTTTCTTTCCTCTCGGCTCCTCCCACAGGTGTCCAACGATGCAGTAAATCGCACATTCACCGCTCTCATTATCTGTGAGAAGGGTAATGAGGAGGCGGCGGGTGATGATCTGTCTAATAAAGCCTTACATCCCATCTACAGCACTACATTGTTTATTCCAGAGGGTGAGCAGACACATACACACACAGCATCACATCCACCCCAAAATCTTATCTGCCCACACATTAAATCATCACCCATTAGGTTTGAGAATGACATCATAAACGCCACAACTACTTCTACAGCTTCTTTTAAAGTGTTATTTACAGTATGACTGTGTGTGTGTAGGACCCTGCAGTCATACAGTGCAGAAACTAAAGCTGCAAGACATCTCTGCCATCACAGCCAAAACCCTCAAGGTCATTCCAGAGAGAATCATCGACAACTACAATAAAAGACAGCAGCCACGCTTCAGGTGTGTATGTGGTTGTCTGAGCTGTGAGTGAGTTTGCATTTGTTGAAATGTGGTTATGAATAAATACATTTCCCTTCCTAGACATGATCCACCAGGTCAGGCTATTTCGACAGCAACTCAGGAGCTCCTGCGATTGGCTGAGGCCAATCCAAATGGCATTACGACCCTTGACCCCGTGAATGACCTGCACCTGAAGGGTGTGGATGTGGTGGAGGGAGTGATGAGGCAACGAGTGTTACAGGACAGTCTGAAAGACTTCCACTGTATTCACTCGCCAACCTTCACTGAACAGGTCTGTTTGTTATACTCGTGTATCACATTCATACACTACCATTCAAAACTCTGGGGTCAGTAAGATTGATTTTTTATTCAGCAAGGATGCATAAAATGGATAAAAACTGACATTTATAATGTTACAAAAGATTTATATTTTAGATAAATGCTGTTTGTTTATCTTTCAAACAAATCAAAAATAAATAAAAAAAAATACAAAATAAACCTGAAAAAATGTCACATTTCTGCAGAAATAATAAGCAGCAAAATGTTTGAGCCTTTTGGCTGATATTTGTTCTTGGTGGAATCATGAACATGAATTTCTCATAAAACAAGCCTTATTTTTTTATGTAATTTTTCTTTTCAAGCAAATATGTGACCCTGGACCACAAAACCAGTCATAAGTAGCACGGGTATATTTGTAGCAATAGTATGGGTCAAAATGATCGATTTTTCTTTTATGCCAAAAATCATTAGGATATTAAGTAAAGATCATGTTCCATGGATATATTTTGTAAATATACGTAAATTTCGTACCGCAAATATATGAAAACCTAAATTTTTATTATTAATCTGCATTGCTAAGAACTTTATTTGGACAACTTGAAAGGCGATTTTCTCAATATTTTGAGCTTTTTGCACCCTCAGATTGCAGATTTTCAAATAGTTGTATCTCGGCCAAATATTGTCATATCCTAACAAACCATAAATCAATGGAGGAGGCTTATTTATTCAGCTTTCAGTTGATGTAAAAATCTCAATTTCAAAAAGTTGACCCTTATGACTGGTTTTGTGGTTTAGGGTCACATATGTCTTGATTGCTAATACAAAAAATGAACATTTAGAGACCATATTGGCATATAGTATTCCTTTCAGTTTATTGGTAACACTGTAAATAAAGCTGCAAGCAGTGATTACTGGGGTTCAGGCGCTTTAAGGCATTTAAGCACGTATGAAAAAAGACATCACATATTATTTATCAAGCCTGTAACAACCTAAATCAATGATTAAAAAAAGCATTTTTGGCAAATCCAGGTCACATGCTTACCAGGTTTTGTGACGTTTTGAGTTTTCTTTTAGGCTTTATATGCTTTTGGGTATATTTAGATAGGCCCCTTTTCTTAACAACCTAGTTATAGCTTCCCAAAGGGTACATTTCAACGTTTTTTTTAGATAATTATTAACCTAGAGAGTCCAAGGAAAAAATGTACTGCAGTGTTTTTTTTTGTTTTTTTTTTTCACATTAAGTGAAAAACCTAGGACTAGTTCACAAAAGTAGGTTTTTTAAATCCTCTCAATCATTTAACTAACGGTTTGGTTGACAGCAGTGGTTCTAGAGGAAAAGTTGTATAGAATGAGGAGGGCTGTCGTATGATCCGAATATTGTACATGTGTGCAAAAAACTGTGTGGCGTACGTAATATCGTTGACAAATATGATAGCGCCCTCCAGTAGCCGATTTCTTTCAAATTTCTCTCAGACCTTTGGGGCCATGAGTCGAACAGACCCACAGAGTTTGTTCCGATCGGTCTCCGTTAACCTTGTCTAACAGGTGCTCAAAATTTGTCGGCCAATAGCAGTAAATGTTTTTTGAGATATGAAAATATCCTTTAGACACTTGTGGCACTTTGGACCAAGACCGTACACACCAATTTTAAAGTTGAAAGGACAAATAGTTGTGCAGTAATAGCCATTTTCTGTGTTTTTCCCCTCTAATAGTGCCACCAAGGACACCAAACCTAGGACTAGTTCACAAAAGTAGGTTTTCCAAAAAATTCACCAAGGTTACAGACAAATCCGAAACGCGCGTTTTGTCCATTGTGAGCCAAGGATTCCAACGACATAAGACACTTGAGCCTGTGATGAACGGTTTCGGAGTTATGAGCGATTTCATACTTTTGATCGCTGTAGCACCCCCGTCAGGCCGATTGGGATGAGCTTTGGTGATGTTGTAGAGGGTGTGAGTACTACCATCCCTGCAAGTTTCAAGTCTCTACGACTGGTTCGTTTTCACTTGGAGATTGCTGATCTTTGGCTATTCTAACAATTACAATAGGGTTTCAGCACTGTGTGCTTGATTCACGTATAATGTACTTACCCACTTGTCATCCAAGATGTTCATGTCTTTCTTTTGTCAGTCGTAAAGAAATTATGTTTTTTGAGGAAAACATTTCTGCATTTTTCTCCAAATAATGGACTGATATGGTGCCCTGATCTTGAACTTCCAAAAGGCAGTTTAAATGCAGCTTCAAACAATCCCAAATGCGATTGCGAACAATCCCAGCTGAGGAAGAAGGGTCTTTTTACTTTTTAATCTCAAACGCTCGTCTTGTCTTGCTCTGCCTGAACTCTGTGTATTCTGACTCAAGACAGTTAGGGTATGTTGAAAAACTCCAATCGTATTTTCTCCCTCAACTTCAAAAATCATTTCAAAATCATCCTACATCGCTGCGGAAGTACCGACACAGTTTTTGCAAAGTGAACATGCAAAGAAGATCAAACACCCTTAACAAAAAAGGTAAAACAGCTATATAGGGTGATTCCGAAGTTGAGGGAAAACATGAGATGGGATTTTTTCGACATAGCCTAACTGTCATGAACTGGAACAAAAACAGTCCAGGCAGAGTAAGACAAGACGAGCGTTTGGCATTAAAAAGTATATAAATTGTATTATTTTATGAAAATAACTGATTGTTATGCTAGATAACACCCTTCTTTCTCGGCTGGGATCATTTACAACCGCATTTGGGATCGTTTGAAGCCGCATTTAAACTGCATTTTGGAAGTTCAAAATCGGGGCACCATATCAGTCCATTATATGGAGAAAAATGCTGAAATGTTTTCCTCAAAAAACATAATTTCTTTACGACTGAAGAAAGAAGAACATGAACATCTTGGATGACAAGAGGGTGAGTAAATTATCTGTAAATTGTTGTTCTGGAAGTGGGGTTCTCCTTTAATGCAAGGTGAATTAAAATGAACTACTGTATTTTCATTAGCTAACATTAACAAGATTAATACTGTAATGTATTGTTCATTGTTTGTTCATGTTAGTTAATACATTAACTAACATTAACTAATGACACCTTATTGTAAAATGTTGCCAATTTATTTAGCCAAATTTTTTTACTTAATTTTAAAAGTCCTAAATTTACCTTCGTAAAGGCTGCAGAAACCCTTTCAATTAGAAAAGAGATACTTTAAACTGCAGTAACATTTCACAGTGCTACTGTTTTTACTGTAAAGTAAGAGACTTCTTTTTAAAACTTTTTAAAATCTTACTGACCCCAAACTTTTGATTGGTAGTGTTTTTCTTGCTGTTTTAGGTCATGTGCAAATCCACTGTGCAGACAAAAGGAAAAAGAAAGTCATTTCTAAATGTATCCTCGGCTGTATTTTCTCATCCATATTTAGTAATTTGGCACAGTAACACTCCCGAGTGCACAGACTCTCATTTATTGAGTGTGACAGTGGCAGGGAGGAATAAGGATGTGTCTCATTAGCTCTCAGTAATCACTTCCAGCCTTCACCTTCTGCAATGCACTGATGGAGTAGAGTGATAAACTTGCTCTCTCTCACTGTCATTTTCATATTCTCTCTCTTTCTCTGTGAATATCTTGCTCAGTTTGCACGTGTGCAGGAGAGGATGAGTGTACAGGAAGAGCTTGACAAGCTTCTGTTCCTGGTGTCTGATCAGTCATTGACACTGCTGCCCGAGTATCATCAGAGAATCAAGGTCAGTCCACTTACTGCACGTCCATGTTAAAGATGGATATGTTTGAGTAGCACAGTATATGTTTTTTGATATGCAGTCATGAAATTAATAACAACAAGAGTTTTGTATATAGTGGTGGCCAAAAGTATTAGATCACCAGCTAAAAAATGGTTTGAAGACAGTTATTTCTATTTTTTCTATAGTGTGTCAGTAGGAAATAAACATGCAGACATATTTCCCTAATAAAAAAATCTATTAAAATCTATTAATTAGCATCTATTAATTCTATATGGGCCTGCCAATAACCTTTTTATAGCATTTAGACTGAAGTTTGAAGGTACTGTACAGTTCACACATGTAATTCATGACCAAATTTTCTTTTTTTTTATTTAGGCTTTTTTATTTACATTATGTTGTGCTCTTTACATGCTTTGGTTTATGTTTATTAGTGAATAAAAGAAAATGAGTAAATACACGACAGAAATGTTAATGGTTTTTGTCCCCTAAAAGCCCAAAAATGAAAACTTGTTTATATACTTACCCTCAGACCATCCAAGATGTAGCTGAGTTTGTTTGCTTATCGGAAAAGATGTAATGTAGAAATGTAGCGTTACATCACTTGCTCATCAATGGCTCCTCTACAGTGAATGGGTACCGTCAGAATGAGAGTCCAAACAGCTGATAAAAACATCGCAATAATCCACACAACTCACAGTCCGTCAATTAACGTCTTGTGAAGCCAAAAGTTGCACATTTGTAAGAAATAAATCCCTTTAAACTTAAAATTAAGTAACATAAAGTGCTTTATCCAGTGAAAAAAAGTAATCTCGTCTGAATCAGGAGAGAAACATGCACAGATCAATGACAGTTTACAATCCAAAACTGTTTTAAAGAAATAAACTGTTCTAAAGAAATATTTTGCTGGGTTTTGATGTGAGAGGGCAACATTGGATGGACTTTTTCACTGGAAAAAGTATTTTTAGCAATTGTTTTATCAATTAGCTCGTATTTTGACCGGAACTGAGAGTTAAAACGTCTAAATTAAGCATTTTTTCTTACAAACACACAGTGTTTCGCTTCACAGGATGTTAATTGATGGAGTGGAGTGGTGTGGATTACTTGTGAATTATTGTGATGTTTTTATCAGCTGTTTACACTCTCATTCTGACGGCACCCATTCACTACAGAGAATCCATTGGTGAGCAAGTGATGTAATGTTAAATTTCTCCAAATCTGTTCCCATGAAAAGTCATCTACACCTTTGATTATTATTATTATTTGATGAACTGTTCCTTCAGGTTTCAAGTGAAATTTGCCACATTGCATGTACAATAAAAAATACAGGTGAGGTCAAAAGTTTAACAGTGTAATGACTTTGAAACCTGGGAGAGAAAAGTGTAAACTGTTCTAATTATGGAAAATGAAGACCTAATATTACTTGCTTCCAATATACTTAATCAGACCAGAATTAAAGGGATAGTTCACCCAAAAATGAAAATTCTGTCATTAATTACTCACCCTCATGTCATTCCAAACCCGCAAGACCTTTGTTCATCTTTGGAACACAAATTTGAACCACTGATGACACATGGACTATTTTAACATTGTCCTTACTACCTTTTTGGGTCTTGAAAGTGTCAGTTGCGTTGCTGTCTATGCAGGGTCAGAAAGCTTTTGGATCTCATCAAGAATACCTTAAAGGGATAGTTCACCCAAAAATGAAAATCTGATGCTTATCTGCTTACCCCCAGGGCATCCAAGATGTAGGTGATTTTGTTTCTTTAGTAGAACACAAACGAAGATTTTTAACTCAAACTGTTGCAGTCTGCCAGTCATATAATGGCAGTCAATGGCTACCAAATTTTTGAGAGTAAAAAAAACATACACAAACAAAATCAAATTAAACCCTGCGACTCATGATGATACGCTGATGTCCTAAGACACTAAACGATCGATTTGTGCAAGAAACTGAACAGTATTTCTGTCATTTTTTACCTCTGATTCACCGCTGTGTCCTGCTGTCCTACTGCATCTGGCACGTGACGTGTGTACGTGCTCTGGCATAATATATGTAAACGCCACAAGCGATCTCTGTGCAAAGTGTGACGTGTAAGCACAGATCACTTTCGGCGCTTGCGTACACTACGCCAGAGCGCGTACACGTCACGCGCCAGATGCTGTGCAAGCGCATGTGTGTATCGTCAGTGTATCGTCACGAATCGCAGGGTTTAATTTGTTTTTCTTTTACTCTTCAAGATTTGGTAGCCATTGACTGCCATTATATGACTGGCAGACTGCAACGGTTTGAGTTAAAAATCTTTGGTTGTGTTCTACTGAAGAAACAAAGTCACCTACATCTTGGATGCCCTGGGGGTAATCAGATAAACATCAAATTTTTATTTTTGGGTGAACTATCCCTTTAATTTGTGTTTCAAAGATGAACGAAGGTCTTACAGGTTTTGAACAACATGAGCGTGAGTAATTAATGACAGAATTTAAATTTCTGGGTGAACTATTCCTTTAATAATTTTAAATGTTAATATTGGCCAATACTGATACAGTCGCTGTTTGTGAATGTCACCGATACTATAAACACAGTCAGTGCTAACAGTATAGCACCATTATTTGCAGGTGTTGGAAGCACTTCAGTATGTGGACAGCACTGGGGCGGTTCAGCTGAAGGGACGTGTGGCGTGTCAGATCAGCAGTCATGAGTTGTTACTCACTGAACTCCTGTTTGAGAACACACTGAGTCCTCTTGCCCCTGAGGAGAGCGCCGCCCTGCTGTCCTGCCTCGTCTTCACACAAAACACCCAGATAGACCCACACATCACCAACACGCTACAGGAGGTAATGCAATGCTCACCACATATCTCACAAATAAATGTAAATTGAAAATATCCTTATCACACAGCATTAAACTATTCAAAACTACAAAAGCCTGAGATTAAATGCTGAGGAAATCCTATGAATTACTCATGCTAATACATTACACCCATCTGAAAAACATCAAGCGTTTTATTTGAGCCCACAGCCATTAGAATATAAAGCATCAGATACTCTTGTCGTCATGGTTATGGATGAATGTGAATTTACACGGCTCTCTGAGCTCAACACCCAAGAGATGTGCATAAGAATGTAGAGGATGCGGCCCGGGCGCTTTGCTTTATGCCTTTAGCAAAGGATGCAGTCGCACACAAACAAGTCGATCGGCCCAGAAACATGGAATTGCTTTAAAGGGACCGTGAATAAGTCATGACACTAGACTGAGAAGCATGCAAGAGTTTATATACTTCACAGTGGCTCGTAAAGCAATGTGAAAAAGCCCTTTGCTGTTGAAACGCTGCGAGGTGAGGTTGTACAGGTAATGTTGCTGCAGTTTGACCGCATGACTACATTGCTTGAATTGCTCTAGTTGTGTAAGCGCTTAGACAGCAGATGGAGACAAGAGTAGAGAACAGGACAAAACAAACTGGCGCAGTGCTGTGCTAAGAGATCTCACTATGACTAATATATAAAACTATATGTTTAGCTCTACCAGTTTAATTACACAAGATGCCAGTTAAATTAATTGAATCACTTGTCCCATATAACAAAAACTTGAATTGAAGATAAAACATTAAAACAGTGCTGTCAAAATTAGTGCATTCAGCTACTTCTGTCTCTTTTTTTTTTCTTGACAAGAATTGCGTTTATTTAGTCACAAAATGTCTTTATGACCACATCAAACAGGAGATGTTTCAGACATGCACTCCGACTGCACTTCAGCGCCAGGCGCTGGTAAAATGGAAATGGCAGAGCAACAATGAACTGTGTTCAGATGAGATGTTGTCAGGCCATATGTCAGTAAAAACTAATTTTCCTGTTCTGTCAGCTGTTATACTGTGCTCGTAGCATGCACGCTTCAGTTGCACACACAAATTCAGCGGTGTGCACTGTAAACTGTAACATTTCATACTGAAGTGTGAATGAAACCACGAGCATATGTGTCAGATCCGTGTCACATTCAGCAGCGGCAGCTCTTAAAGTAATAGCAGCCAAATAAGCTAATAACCAAGACGCTGTGATGTCTGTTAATCAAAGAACAAAAGAAAAAAGAGGAAATCAGTAACTTTTGTAGCTTTAAGGATTCTATATCCATATTTAATTTAGTGTTTAGTGTTTGATAACTTTATTAAATTTCTGTATATTTCCTACTTGCTGAAGGACACAGGTAAATGTGAATGATTGTTTTAAGTTCACTTAAATTAGAAGTGTTATTTTTTTAAATCTAATAAATGTTAAAGTTGATAGCTCTCAGTTATACTGTAATGTTGAATGGCTGTAGTCAATAGTTAAATATTAGGAAAAAAGAAAAAAATTCCTAGAGACATAAGTAATATTGGTATCAGTGATACTCACCTTCTGTCATAAAAAAATATTTAACAAATATTAAAAATATACTGCCTTTATGTTGTTTCTACATAAATTTGAAGATTGATTAATCTTGATTAATTGCGATTAACTTCAGAAGAAAAGTGTGATTAATTAGTTATTTTTTTATTGATTGATAGCACTACATTAAAACATTAAATGATGAGTAAATAATTAAGATATAATACAATGCATATACAGCTGTGAAAAAAAAAAAACAAGAGACCACTTGGAAATTCTCAATTTCTCTGGATTTATTCGGTATGGGTTTGAGTAAAATGTTAATATTATTTTATTCTATAACATTTCTAAATTTCAAATAAAAATATTGTCATTTAGAACTTTCTTTGTGCATAAAATGACATTTGGTCAAAATAACAAATGTTTTCATTTGTTGTGATTAAAAATCAGGGTTTATTCCACCAAATATTAATTTCTTAACTTTTGTAACGTTAAAACATTGGTATTGTGTTGTCTAAAAATGAACATAAACTAGGGTTGTCAAACAATTAATTGCGATTAATCGCATACAAAATAAAAGTTTGAGTTTGCCTAATATATGTGTGTGTACTGTGTGTAATTATTAAGTATATATAAATAAACAAATTAATGTATATATTTAACCCTTTTATAGTGTTCATATTTTTGTTTCTCAGCCAGTGTTAAAAAAGTATATGTTAAACTACTCAACAGATGTTTACTTCATCCCAGTTACAAGCAATATAAACAGAATGTTTGGCTAATATTTGCCCTTTTCCTTTGTTAGATCACATTTATGAATTAAAGTGCTACAGCCTTGTGCAGGAATGGCAAGGGCAGAAGAACACAACTCACACTTACACTTACACTCTCTCAGACTCTCTCTCTCACACATACTCACACATACACACACATAAACACACATACACATACTAATAGCAGGCCCAGACAGTAGGGGGACAGAGTGAAGTTACACAGGACCTAAAATTTCCACTCTTATTGGCCCCGGGTCCAGTGGACCCAAACATCCTGTGTGTAATATAAGTGTGTAGAGGGGGTGTACAGTGAGCAGTCACTGAAAATTTGTTCTGATATATGTTCTTCACAGAAAATGAGCCAAGGCCAATGAGTATGAGTTTTAAAAAAATTATTTCGTGTTATCATTCTTCTTTTGACAAAAAGTGGAAACGGATCCCACAGACCCGAACACCATACAAGGGTTAAGAGAAATATGTTATTTATGTACAAAATAGTTTTGTTTATATATAATATAAATTCTATAAAAATTATAATAAATACATACACTTGTAAATATTTCTTAAATATATACATGAATGTGCTTGTGTTTATATGTACATAATTACACAAAGTACACAAATGTATATTAGTCAAACTCAAACTTTTATTTTGTATGCGATTAATCGCGATTAATCGTTTGACAGCCCTAATATAAACATGTCTGAAAACAAGCTATCTTTTTCGTTATTTAACTAATTGTCAAAGATGCACTAAATGAGAACATTTGTATTTAAAATTTGGTAGAAATGTCATCAGTAGTTTACAGATTAAAACAAAAATTACATTTTACTCTGAGAATTTTCTCAGGGAAACTGAGAATTTTCAGTATAATTTAAAATAAATATTATTACAATTTAAAATAACTTTTCTATTGTAATATATTTTAAAATGTAATTTATTCCTGTGATGCAAAGCTGTTTTTTCAGCATCATTACTCCAGTCTTCAGTGTCGCATGATCCTTTACAAATCATTCTAATATGCTGATTTGCTGCTCATTAAATATTTTTTGTTATTATCAATGTTGAAAACAGTTGTGCTGCTAAATATGTTTGTGGAAACCGAGATACATTTTTTTCAGGATTCTTTGATGAATATAAAGTTTAAAGGGAACAGCATTTAACTGAAATCTGTTGTGACATTATAAATGTCTTTACTGTCACTTTTGATTCATTTAATGCGCTCACGCTGAATAAAATTATCATTTATTTAAAGAATTACTGATCCCAAGCTTTTTATACTAATTTATGCATATTATTTATATATTATGTATATAATATATAATTCTAAATCATTTTTCTCCCGTTCTCTTGCTTTTGTAGGGAATCAATCAGGTACTCAATGTGGCACAGCGTATTGGTGAGCTGCAGAGGGATTGTGGGATAGCTCAGACCGCTGAAGACTTTGTGGCCCAGTTCAAGTTTGGCCTGACTGAGGTTGTGTACTGCTGGGCAAGAGGCATGGTGAGCACTGGCCTTAAAACACAAATGATCCAACTGTCACAGTGGCTTTATTTGATCTATCTATCTATCTATCTATCTATCTATCTATCAAATGTAGCTTCTCTTTACAAATATATATATTCTTGTAATGCAATTATATTAATGCATGACCAAAGACTAACTGCATTTCTGTTTGGGCGGAGAAAATCTTATTTCTCAATACCTCCCAATAATGCTCGTGTGTTTTTGTGTCTGTTAGCCGTTTGCCGAGATCGCCCAGCTGACGGATGTGCAGGAGGGGACGATCGTACGCTGTATCCAGAGGCTGGACGAGGTCCTGAAGGAAGTGAGACAGGCTGCGCGGATTGTGGGCGACTCTGTCCTGGGCAGCAAGATGGAAAGAGCCTCACTGGCCATACGCAGAGACATTGTGTTCACCGCCTCGCTTTACACACACTGAGACAGAGAGCAAGAGGCAGAATGTGTTTCTGTATTGATTGGGATATAAAATGGACCTGTACTTGAATTACTGAGTGCATGTTTACATGGAGTAAAATATGCATGTGCGAGTGAAGGAGAAATTCACACCTCACACCTGACCAAAATTGTGATGTCAATATGAAATGGAGGTTGAACAGTCATGAACTGTAATTAAATGTACAGCAATAAAATGAGCTGTATCTGGAAGACTGGTTTCATCTGTATTGTCAGAAAAAAATAGAGTATTAGTAGTGTTTATGCTTTGTGATCATTTTGTCTTTTTATACTTTTGTCATGCAGTCAAAAGTTTACATACACCTTGTAGAATCTGCAAAATGTTAATTATTTTACCAAAATAATAATATAAAATGCATGTTATTTTTTATTTAGTACTGACCTGAATAAGATATTTCACATAAAAGACATTTGCATAGTCCACAAGAAAAAATAATAGTTGAATTTATAAAAATGACCCCGTTCAAAAGTTTACATACACTTGATTCTTAATACTGTGTTGTTACCTGCATGATCTACAGCTGTTTTTTTTTTTGTTTGTTTGTTTGTTTAGTGATGGACTAAGGACAACTGAGGGACTCATATGCAGCTACTACATAAGGTTCAAACGCTCACTGATGCTCTAGAAGGAAAAACGTGCATTAAGAGCTGGGGGGTGAAAATTTTTGAAAAGGATGAAGACGTGTACATTTTTCTTATTTTGCCTAAATATTTTTTTTTTTTTTCACTTAGTTCTGCCCTTCAGAAGCTACAGAAGATACTTACATGTTTCACAGAAGACAAAAGTTAAATTTACTAGAGCATCAGTGAGTGTTTGAACCTTCTGTAATAGTTGCATATGAGTCCCCTCAGTTGTCCTCAGTGTAAAAAGAAGGATCTCAAAATCATACAGTCATTGTTGAAAAGGGTTCAAATACACAGAAATGCTGAAAAAACAGAATTTGTGGAACCTGAAGGATTTTTTATATATTTTTTTTTTCAAAAGAAGAAGAACAGCAGGCAGCTTAACTGCTCAGGACAAACAAGGGATTCATGAACAACTATCACTAAAACAAAAAAAAAAAAAACAGCTGTGGATCATTCAGGTAACAACACAGTATTAAGAATCAAGTGTATGTAAACTTTTGAATGGGGTCATTTTTATAAATTCAGCTATTATTTTGTCTTGTTGACCATATGTAAATGTTTTTTATGTGAAATATCTTATTCAGCTCAGAACTTTTTAAAAGATAACATGCATTTTGTATGATCCCTCTTATTTTGGTTAAATAATTAACATTTTGCAGATTCTGCAGGGTATATGTAAACTTTTGACAGCTATATTCTGGTTGTAGTAGAATTAGCCGCTACAGGGAACTAACGAGAAGAATAACAACACGCAGTAAACGGTAAAACAGTATGTTCATAATTTAGATAATACTTTAAAATAATATGGTACGACACACCAATTTGACATATTAAGCAGCAAAACGAGCTGTTTTGTATAGGTAAAAATAACTGGACGCAGATGACACCAGAAGCCAGACCCATCAAATTTACAAAGGACCACGCCCACTCTTACAGTATTTTGTTAGTTCGGGGTTAAATTTAAGAAAATATGAATATTTTGAGTCATTTTATTTTTAAATTTACGTTAAAATCATTTAAAACTCCATACACCCCAAAGTACTGTATAGGTACAATTATAAAAGCATCATAAATTAATATAGTAGCTCCTTCAAACAATGTGCGAATATAATATTTAGCCAATGCCAAGTTACCACTGTTAAAACAAATAGTGACGATGGTACTGTAGTTTATCGAAATTTATAGTTACCATGGTAACCATATTATTCGTCGTTTTTATTTTCTATTTCTGTTTTATTTCTGACTATTAATTTCTTCTTGTAAATACACTCTATTGTTTTTAGTATTCTTGAAATGAATTATGCTAACATGTGATACGTGCGGCATGGGTGCTGTAGTGTAATTCTGCTGTCTCTTTAAGACGCTCTGGTTAATTCAGTGTAACTAGATGCGTTAGTTGAAACCTGTTTTTCTGCTGCTGCTGCTGATGCTCTGGATGTTGCAGTGTGACCGAGGAAAAAAAGCAGCAACAGACACCCCGTCGCGTTTACATTCCCAAATAACCCAGGCTTTAGACAGCATATATCAGGATTACCTTCTGAAAATGCGTTATAATTAGCCTGGAGAAATCATCAGCATCGTCTGTTGTGATCTGACACAAAGACAGACGTACTGGTTGGATTTGGGTTTTTATTACTGGAGGTACAAACTGAACATCGTCGAAACGGATAAATAAACACGATGTCGTCGGAGAAACACGGTAAAAATGTCTGTTTTTGTATTTTTTAATAGCACAGCTAATTAAATCAGTTCATGCTGCCGGACGACTCATTTAGATCAAATGTATTTATTATAAACTGAATGAGAGACAATGCCATATTAAAGCGTTATATTACGACCATTCATGAATTTTATGGGGTTTTTTTCATTGTTCATCTTTGTCTATATATAGTCGTATATTCAGACTGTGTGTCAAATCCTAGTGAGTTGCCTACCTAGGCATCAAAAGCGCGTAATGTCTATAGTAGCGTGCTGCAGTTTTGCCTGTTATAGACATACGCTACGCGTTTTCGGCATCATATGCGTCTTTCGAAGAAATAAAACTAGCAGATGATCCCTTCCAACGCTGTCTGTGTAGGCAGATCACTTTATTTGAGACACAGCCGCTGTGTCCGTTATTCTCTCCGGTATGTCGTGTTAAACTGAGATTATAAACGGCTGTGTGGAGTTTCATCAGATGAGAGAAGAGGCACATAGCTATATGTGGTTTAAAGGGTGTTGTATGAGGCCCTATTTCAGGCATCAGGTCCCTTGGGTCCGTGATTCACCGTGCTGTGCGATGGAGGGCCCTAAATCACTTGAATTTTAACGCAAATATATGGTTTACATATAAGAACCTTTTGGATTAGTCTATTAGTAATCTTTATTATTATAAAAAATATAATTTCAGTGTAATGAGTCTGTAGAGCTGTACACCCCTCATCTCTTTGTCAGCCCATTTAGACAAAGAATTAAAGTATATTCATGATTCATACTCATTGTTTAAAATACTTAATTTGCAGGATGTTAGAAAGTAAAGAGAACACAGTTATTTAAGGAAAGGTTAATTACATATGCACAGAACACGATGTATTAAATATGTATTCCATGTGTATTTCTCTTTTTTCCCCCCTTCATATGCTACTAATTAAATATGAATTGCGGTGCCTGAAATTTCCCTATACTATCCTGAACTCTGTATGCTGCTGACATTGTGAAGGATTACATAATGATTCAGTCACTTACATATAAACACACACACACACTGGACTAAACTCTCTTGGGTGACACAGCTGGTATAAATCTTATTAAATCTTTGTTTTAAAGGGATATTCCAGTTGGAACACGAGTTTAGCAATAGTTTGTTGGAATTTTGTCTAAATATAAATAAAAATAGCATGCATTGGTTTAAAAAATAGAATTGTTTTCTAATTTTGTAGATTTTAACTAAACCTTAACTAAAAAAGACTCCTGTGAGCTCTGAGGCTGTTGATCGATGGTATATACCTTTGTTGAGACCACCAGTTATTATTTTAATTAATTTGTTTTATAAAAATAAATAAATAAATACTTTTCCCATGATTCTGCAAAAAACTCCACCAATCAGAGTCCCAGCAAATGAATCATGCCAAAATACACTAGCAGTCAAAAGATTTTAATGTTTTTTAAAGTCTCTTCTGCTCACCAAGCCTGCATTTATTTGATCCAAAATACAGCAAAAACAGTATAATTTTAAAATATTTTTACTACTTAAAATAACGGTCTATTTGAATAAATTTTAAAATGTAATTTATTCCTGTAAAAGCTAAATTTGTAGCATAATTACTCCAGTTACATGATCCTTCAGAAATCATTCTAATATTCTGATTTGCAGTTCAAAAACATTTTTTATTATTACTATGTTGAAAACAGCGGAGTAGAATTTTTTGAGGTTTCTTTGATGAAAAGAAAGTTCAGAAGAACAGCATTTATCTGAAATAGAAATCTTTTTTTGTAACAATATAAATGTCTTTATTATCACTTTTGATCAATTTAAAGCATCCTTGCTAAATAAAAGTATTCATTTTTAAAAATGTACTAAACCATTTTAAATATTGATAATAATAATAATCATAATAATAACAATAGTAAATGTTCCTTGAACAGCAAATCAGCATATTAGAATGATTTCTGAAGGATCATTTGACGCTGAAGACTGGAGTAATGATGCTGAAAATGTAGCTTTGATCACAGGAATAAATTACATTTTAAAACGTATTCAAATAGAAAACAGTTATTTTAAATAGTAAAAATATTTCAGAATTATACTGTTTTTGCTGTACTTTGGATCAAATAAATGCAGGCTTGGTGAGCAGAAGAGACTTCTTTAAAAAACATTACAAATTTTACTGTTCAGAAACTTTTGACTGCTAGTGTCCAAAGCAACTACTGTATATGTCTTAAATTGATGTCACATGTAGAATGAACAAGAGGCAATGATTTTTGTCATTTCCTCAGAAGACAAAATGTCTAAATGTCTTTATTTTCTTTTTTTTTAATTTCATGTGTATTTATGTCTTAAAGCCCATTCACACCAAGAATGATAACTATAAAAATAACTATAAATACATGAGTATCCACACCACTGGATTATAACATTTATAAGCAGAAGCTGCAGTTTTGTCACCTGTCGGGTGGATTCTGATTCTGAAAAATCATCCTGATAGTGATTCCAATAAAACCATTCTTCTGTGTTGTTATCTTTATAGCTGCCGTGTGAACTTCTCTATTTTCATACTTCATCTTTATGCTTATAGTTACCGTCCTTGGTGTAAACGGGCCTTAACTCTTATGAATAATTGTCTGGCAGTCTTGGTGTATGACTGTGTTTGTGTCACGGCTCAGGATTGGAGGAGGCAGCGGGGAGGCAGTCCATGTCTCAGCCGATGATGCAAATGGCTCCACCCCCCTATCTTCCCACCCAGGACCCCAACATGCCCCCACATCCTCCTCCGCCTGGCTGTGCCCCGCAGCCCAATTATCCTCCTCCACCTCCTCCCCCTGGATCAGAGGGGTACCTGCAGGAAACCCAGTTCCACTGTGGCACCCTCGGGCCCCAGGGAGCTCCGAACGGTTACCCGGTGCAGACGCACGGACCAGTAGGAACCGTCCCTCATCCCCCAGTGGGCTACATACATCCAGGATACCCCCTCCAGCTGCAGCCCTGCACGGCCTACGTGCCCGTCTATCCCATAGGCACAGGGGTGAGTGGGCATTCATTTAAACTGCACAGGTTAATCCACATGTATATAGCAAGAGTGGGATACAGCATACACAATACTACAGTATTTTAAGGAATTTTAAAATTTTCAAGGAAACAATACCCATCTAGTATAATAATGTCATGTCCAGTAAAAAAAAATATGGGGATTATGCACCTGAATTGTGCACCAGTTCCTGTAAGCTGAAAAATGGCCTTTCCTGTTTGTTTGTTTTCCTCAGGCGCAGCCTTACATGCCCAACGGTGCACCTCATCCAGGTGTTGCCCCCGGCCAGATGGCCATGCATATGCCAAACGGCATTGCTCTGATGGAGTCTCGTCGTCCTCCTCACGACTACCTGCCCATCGCCGTCCTCACCACTGTCTGCTGCTTCTGGCCCACAGGAATAATCGCCATCATCAAAGCCGTGCAGGTAATTGAGTCCAGCAGGGCTGAGATATGAATCAGCTCACGGATAATATCATTTTTGTTTCATGCTTGCTGTTCACACAAACTACTAAGAATTAAACAAATGTTCATGAAACCATTAGGTAAATGGTTGCATTTCAATAGCTGTTTCCAGCGCCATTTTTATGTGCATTTTGAAGTATCGCATCAGAAACAAGTGATGGAAACCAAAATTTTGAATAAAAAACCCTTAATTCACAAAAAAGTTTTTGCGCTCACTAGAGGTGGCTTTTGACTTGTGCGGAAAAGGGTTCATGCAAATAACAGGAGATGGAAATGCATTTGCCCATTTAATTCCTCCATGCACATCAAAAAAGTAATGTGACTTTGCACTATGGGACGGCATAACCTGACCAACCGGTGAACCGATCTCGTTCCACAGCATCTGAAATGTTATGGTCATTCTAAAATGCCCAAATCAAAGTCTGTCATCAAAGTGACTGCGGTTCCAAACAACAGGCATCCGCCTCCGATAGCAGTGACCGCATTTATTTCCTCTGCTCACTCTGAGGCGCAAGTCATTTATTATTTATGAAAATTATTATATTCAGTGGCTTCCACTACTTTTCTTAGTGATATATAGTGCCAGTTTATCAGGAAGTGGCAATTTTGTTCTCTTCCACTCACTGGATGAAAGTGGTGCTTATTCACAAATATTTTATGCGATATTCCAATTTTGTGCATAAATTAAGTTCGCTACTTTGGATGGAAACCCAGCTAATGTGGCATGTTGTCTCTGTTTATAAATGATTTACATTTAGCAGGGCTCGAAATTAACTTTTTTACTTGGTAGCACTGGTGCTCCCAACTTCAAAAAGTTAGGAGCACCAAAAAAAATTTAGGAGCACCAAAAGAATATTAAGGACGCATTAAATACAACTACACAAACTATTATTAGCCTACAGCCTATATATGTTAGCCTAATTTGCCCACATTGGGGAGTCGCTCTCTAAACGTGGGGTATTAAAATTGCTTTTGAATGCGCGCGCGCGTTTTACTTTCGGTTTCGTTTAAACGATGGCGCTAAACTCTCGGTGGTGCTGAGCGTTTAGACATTAATTTAACAAAACAATTTCAAAGTGGGGGGATTTTGAAAATTGTGTCCCCGGTGGAAATTACGCCCCTGCGTGAGTGAAACTCTGAAGCTGAGTTATCATTTGATGTGAATGTATGCCGCGTTGTACAGTACATTGAGACTGAGGCGCCAGAATTGCGTCTGACAGAATGTGTGCTGTAGCACGAAATATAGCATATTTCTTCAAAAACAGGTTGTGGAGACATTTTATTTGTCCACAACCAAAAAATGGTCATATCAAACACCCTAATAGCAATGTAGTTTGTACAAATCAGGAACAGAGGTTGGTTGAGAGAGAGAAAAAAAAGTCCGGTTCCGAGTTTCAGCGGAGCGCAGTGTCAGTGACAGGGAGTGATTAACGGCTAATATCTAAATTCTGCATTAAAGTTAAGAATGTACAGATCGAGTTTAATTAGTTATGTAATGGTGGAGAAAACGGCGAAACTGTCACTGTATCAGCTCACAGCACTCTGGGCAGTAGTTAGGCAGTAGTTTTGTAAAGAAATGAAAACAAGTCGCACCACAACAATTTCTCGCACTCGCACAAATGCTTCCAAATATATTTTGAGGTCGCACAGATTAAATTTTGGGAGCATATGCGACCAAAACGGTCGCAATTTCGAGCCCTGTTTAGACTTTTTACATGAAACCATTTAAGTTAACTTAAGTTAGGTTAGGTTAGGTTAAGTTAAGTTAGGTTAAAGGGGTGCTATTATGCTTTTTCACTTTTTGATTTTTAGTCAGTGTGTGGTGTGTATCTTTGGGCATAAAAAAGATCTACAAAGTTACAAATCTCAAAGTCCACTCCAAAGGAAGATATTTTGTTTTTAAAAAAACTCTTTTTAAGAACTACAACGAACGGCTCCTTTGGACTACAACGTTTGTTTTCTGCATGCAATGATGCCACAACACGGTCCATTAGAATATCATTAAATTAAATCCCGCCTAGGGAAATTCGAATTGTTTGGGGGTGGGTAGGGACCAGGTGGGGGATTAGCCTGACTTTAGTGATGCAGCACAGAGAGCCGCTTCAGCGAACCGCAGCGTGGCGGGGATATAAACACAAGCATTGACTAGAATGGCCGCTGAAACTAAGTATGTAAATAATTAAATAAATTAGCACGATAATATCATGTATCGGCGATCTCGCAGGCTGAGGATAGGCGTCAACATTACTGTAGCATATTATTTACTCACCCTCCATGCATCCTAGGTGTATATGACTAGCTTCTTTCAGACGAATGCAATCTGACTCTAATAAAGTCTAATAAAGTGCATCCATCCATAATAAAAAAATGTCTCACATGGCTCCTGGGCGTCTCCTGTAACGAATTGATGCGTTTTTGTAAGAAAAATATCCATATTTAAAACTTAAGATTCACTATAAATCTAGCTTGCGCTAACTGCTTTGGCAAGGGGTGTGGCAGTACTGAAACGCTGTCTAAGCTGTTCGCCAATCGCAACGCAGTGGGAGAGCTAACCAATCATAACACATTTCCTTTTTTCAGAAGGCGGGCCTTTATTAAACCCAGAACTAATCAAGCCTTTAGTGCCAGGCTGGGAGAAATGTATTGTAATAATGTAAATTATGTGAAAAATAAATGTGAACTCCAAGCATAAGAGCATGTTCTAGTACACCCCCATACAAAATTAAGATTTTGAAAAAGAGCATAATAGGACCCCTTTAAGTTAAGTTAAGTTTAAAATAAAATTTCAGACGTGGTGTGAACAAGTATTTTTATTTTTAGTATTCTACCTTTTTCTGGATTTAACCAACATAGGTATTTTTGGGCCATATTTGTTTAGTTATTTGTTTAGCAAATAATTTACACAGCATGCTTGCTTTCTGTCAGAGCGAGTGAGATGTGAGACGGGGTTGACACCAGCAAACAGATATAAACAGGGCAAGACAAAAGAGTAATCCTGAGACAGGCGTGGGTCAAACTGACATCAAAAACTTTAGTGTACTAATTTTACACTTGCTTTTAACAGGGTTTTTCTTTTGTTGGTGATATGTCTTTAGTGGTTTTACACAGAATTTACACATAATTTCATTCAGTTTGGTTGTTTTGACATCAAACAACTTAATTTAATGTACAAATGTAATTTCACACATGCTTTTAAAAGGCATTTTGTCCTTTTTTGTTTTTAGATACCTACTAAATAGATAAATAGGATTTCTTTAGTGGTTCTAATTCAAGGTAATAAACAATTTACAAAATTTCATTCAGTTAGGGATTTTTAGTAGAGATGCACAATATTGGATTTTTGCGGATATCCGATATGCCGATATTTTTCGTTTCATTTTGGCCGATACCGATACCGATATATATCCTTTTGTTTGGAAGCAATAAAAAGCATACCTGGCATACACCACATACAGTATTATATACCGACTAATAAATTACAGAATGTTTAGCAAACACTGAGGAATCAAATTAATAATAAAAAATAAAAGAAAGCCTCCATAACCTGACGCAAATGGCAAAGATAATAACCTTTTCAAAATGAAAACAGAAAGAAAAATAAAACTAAACTGACTGACCGTGACAGTGCTTGCATGTTTTTTTGCACATGAATACCAACATGTTCATCTCTGGTTTAAGAAGCGGTCTTTACTTGAAAACCAAATCCTGGGTCCGCCGTCCTTTCTTTAATATTCCCTTCATTTTGCTGCGCGCTGCGAGGACTTTCGTGCTCCTGCTGAAGCAGCAAATACAAACCAGGATCTATACACGAAGAGCTCACACCAAAAGCACCTCTTCGCGTGATCAACGTGGAAAGTAATTTAGTCACTAATTCATGTTTAATTATAATTTCCACAAATAGGCTAATTGTTTCATATGCTGCACTGCGCTTTGACAGGGCTGCGGGACACGAACAGGACATAATTCATGACTACAATTCGTTAATTCGTTCCTACGATTTATTCATATATTAATTTGTAAAATAAGGGAACGAATTAATAAGTGGTATGAACAAATTTTAATTCACTGCCACGAAATCTTTTATTTCCCACCCGCATGTTTACCACAGTAAGAGATACACATGGACACATGGAAAACATGGATTAAAAGTGAATGACAAGAAAATAAACCTGCGAAATTAAAGGGTGAGATGATGAGGAGTTGGGAGAAGAAACTATAAATATTATTTATAATTCGTGGAAATGTGTAACCTACCGGCAGAACAGAACACATAGCCGCGTATTGCTTTAAATCTATGAGCTCGAACGGCATGAATCCAAAATCATGGTCGCTATGTATAACATTTGCTTGCTAACCAATTATTTATTTTAAAAAAGAAGGCTTTGTACCTCATTTGTGTCATAATACTCAAATAAAAATGTTCGTATGAGCAACGTTGTGTTCTGCCTTAGCGCCGTCGGTGAAAGGGGTTCACTGGCCGCGCGCCGTAAAGCTGCGTTCACACTAGCAGCGATGTCTGTCGCTGCGTGTCGCCAGTGGCTGGCGATGAGGTTGCTAGTGGGCGTTCTTACTACTGGTTGCCTTGGCAGCGAATCAGGTTTCTTGCCGCTAAATACAAACATTACAATACAAACATGGAGGCAAAAGACTAAATATAATATAAATATAAATTAAATATGTACATACAGACAAAAACGAATGAGAAGCAGAACCTACTTTTTTTTCTTTTAGTATGTTTATCTATGGCTGAGAGAGGACAACGATCACATGAGCTCTACCGTCTTCTTTCCTGTTGGCTGTCGCTCCCGAAAGTCTCTCTTCATTTGCATAAAGTTGAGGGATTCTGAAGTTTGTCGCGTCGCTGGACACGCCCCATCCGGTCGCCAACGGTCGCTGTAGCTCGATGTCGCGCTTGTCGCCGGAAATCGCCAGCTCTCCATTGAAATGAATGGGATCGGGTCGCTTTGTCGCTGTGTGTTGCTTGTAGTGTGAACGGGGCTTAAATACTTTTGGGATCAGTTTATTTTAAATGCTGACCATGTCAATTGCAAACATTTCGATTGTGTTTCAAAATACAACAAGGAGCACCGTGAAAGCATTTAAAAGGCGCGTTCAACGGTAAGCAGTGCGCTCTCTGCCGATATTTACTTTTAAAGCCATTATCGGCCGATTCCGATATCAGTCCGATAATATCGTGCATCCCTAATTTTTAGCCTTAGAAAATGTTATAATTTCATTTAATTCCTGGATTTTTTTTTACCAAAATATGATTTTTGCCATATTTGTTTAGTGGTTGACTACAAATAAGTTACACAGAATTTCACTTAATTTGATTGTTCTGACATCAGAAACTTTAGTGTACTAATTTCACACTTGCTTTTAACAGGAATTTTATACGTTTTTTCTAGATATCTACATGAATAGTTTTTTTATGATATGGCTTAGTGTTTGCAATTCAAGGTGACAAACAATTTACAAAATTTCATTCAGTTAGGGATTTTTAGCCTCAGAAAATTTATCTCCTGGATTTTACTAAAACACTTTGGTTGTTTCAACATCAAACAGCTTTATTTTGCATGCTAATTTAATTTCACTTGCTTTTAACAGGTATTTTATTAATTTTTTTCTTGTCTTTAGGATTTCTAGGTTTTTGTGGTTCCAATTCAAGTTGATAAACAATTTACACAATTTTCTTCAGTTAGGTTTTTTTTAAATGTCAGACTTGGTGTATTTCATTGATTTATTCTAGATATCTAGTAAATAGGATATTTTTGTTCTATTTGTTTAAGGGCTGCATTTCAGTGTGACATTGTATTATCAAAGTTTACAATGATTTACACAGAATTCTGTTCAGTTAGGGTTTTTCTTAGCATCAAGCAATTTAATGTAAGTTTCAGATTTGATGTCTACTAGATGTCTACTAAATAGGAATGTATGTGTTCAGGTGCGTACCGCTGTGGCTCGAGGCGACATGGTTACAGCAGAGATCGCCTCGCGTGAGGCACGTAACTTCTCCTTCATCAGTCTGGCGGTGGGAATCGCCTCCATCGTGCTCTGCACCATACTTACCGTAGTGGTCATCATTGCCTCTCAGCACCATGATGACGACTGGGAGCCCTAGAGAGCCCAGCACAGGACGCACCTCCCCATCCTGACCCCAGGCCATCATTCCAGTCGGTATTCTGCTTTTTCTGTCACACGGCACAGTTCTGACAGCTCAAGCCACCACATGCTAATCTGCTGTTGAAAATACGCTTTTGCAGCCATTTGCCCATGTATTAGTTACAAGATAGATCAACGGTACATTACATCCGAGCGTGGGGAACACAGCTCGTCTACTTTGTTGTAAGCAGTGTACACTCACATTAACCTACCTGAACACTTCCTGTTTCTCCTAAACAAAAGCCTGTGTTAGATCAGTATTTAGAAATATAGCGTACTAAAGAGTCAGGTCAGGTGTGCTATCATTTGCTCTTGAAATTTGCCAAAAATGTTACTTTTTAAAAGAAACAAACAAGTGTTACAGGAACATCATTTTGGTATAATTGTGTTTTTTGATGTTCAAAACATTCCATCTATTATTTGTGCCATTTATCTCTTTAGAAAGATATATTTCTTTGCAGGTTAAATTGAGAAATTTAGTTACTGTGTTTTCTATACGCTAAGTATTGAAAAGTGTAAAAAAATGTATTGAACAAGTCAAAAGACTAATAGAGTATTGAAATACGTTCCAATGCTGTAGTACTGAAATTTCACATTTCATTTACCCAAAGGAACTCAAGTTGTGTGGTTCAGAAGAGTGTATCAGTATTGACTACTCAGTGGTTTCTTTTCTGAAACCCGAGGCCTGAAATCTACTCTACGCAGTACACAAACGCAGATGCAAATGCTTGCTACATTGCTAGCATGCAGTTCTGTTGTGCATATTTAAAGCTAGTAATGCTCCTAAAGCCAAATTAAAGTTTAGCTGAAAACTGAAACTAAGAAGTCTGCCCTGCTGAAAAAAAATAGTAGAAGCCATCACAGAAATTCTAATGGTTTCTGCTACAAATACATTACAAACCATCAACTTTTAACCATTAAAACCATTTAAAAAGGTTTTCTGTAGTGTGTTTGGGGCATATTCCATTTAGTTACCAACAGAAGGTGACTAATTACTAGTAGAAACCCAAAGGGTCCATTACAGTTTCCAATAAAACCACAACAAGTCACATTATAACCAGTAAAACCATTACAAATTTTGTGATGGTTTCTATTTTTAATTTTTTTTTTTTTTCAGCAGGGTGGGTAATTAAATTTGGGTGTTAATTAAACTCAGTGTGTTGTTCAGGGTGTTGAGTTCATACAGTAGATGATAAACCAGTCCTACTAAAGGTCTTTAGCAACAAGCCTCCTCTCTATTTTAGCTAAACAAATTTTACATACATTTCGCTATGCTTTAGCATTATTTTTGGTTTACCTGTTTGTCTGTTGTACCTTATACGAAACGATATCGATTCTTAAATCCCAAGAATTGATTAGTCTTACCTGTTTTCATTTAATGAACTGAATATTTTAACGCTTCCTATCCAATAAATCACAATAAACTTTGTACTTTGTTACTTTTGATATGAAACAAAGTCTCAGACTTCAAATTCTGTCCATTTTTACAATATTTAAACAATAATTGCCAATTTGGCGCTGTTTAATGTGGAGTGACACATCGCTGTAGTACCTCATTCCCTCTGATTTAATACTAGTTACAGCTCGAAATAAACATCAATAAACATACGAAAGGCATGTTAAAAGAAAGCGAAATCCCTATCCTGTCTGATATAATCACAGTATATTAGAATGTCAAAATAACAGATTGCAAACAATGTCAAGTACTGTCACATTTACCTCAGAAAAAAAAAAACGGTGACCATATGTTCGTTATAAAGGGTTTGTGCTTACGTCACGATTTGTTCAGTTACCTGTATGCACGGCCATATTGGCGATACTCCGATGTAAACAGCACCATGGATTGCATGGTCAATGTACTACTCAATAGATTGTTCTGCTAATTTATGCTGTCTAAACAAAGGAAAAAACATGTGGAAGTTGCTAAATCATATAGAGAAGGACTTAGTAAGCAGGAAAGGGTAAAATAATTTGACCATCTAAAATTATTAGGTGGTAAAGATACATACAAGCAGTATTAACTAAGATATTATCCTAATATTTCACCTACCTGACCAAAAATGATAAGAACAAATACTGAATACTAAATACTAAATGTTGTCAACTTTCTTGCCCTGGAAATCTCAGTTCAGTTTGGCCAACCACAAATGCCTTTTGTTCCTCGGACAGTTTTTTGCACTCTTCTCCTTGATTTGTTATAACTTTTTTACAGCAATAATCAGCAAAATATGCAAGTTTTGTTCAGTTCAGTGGCATTGTTTACATTCAGTGCCACCAATATGGCCGACTGATGAAGCATCATGAAAACACTCTATTAGTCTAGCCTGTTTTCATTTAATGAACAGAATATTTTAGCACGTCTCCCATCCAATAAATCGCAATAATCTTTGTGCTCTGTTACTTTTGATACGAAAATTCTGGATTTCAAATTCTGTCCATTTATTACAGTATTCAAACAATAAATACCATTTTGGTGCTGTTTAATGTGAAGTGACAGATCACTGTAACACCTCAGTTTAAGAGAAGCGCACGTGAACTGATCATCTCCTCCACCTTAATATCGGTTTCAGTATGAAATAAACATGAATAAACATCCGAAGGTATGTTAAAAGAAAGAGTACAACTTACCGAAATCCATATCCTGTGTCATGTAATCGCTCAATCGCTCAATCATGGAAAGGCAGCAACATAACAGCTAACAGTGTCACTTAACGTCAGCTTTACCTCAGAAAAAACGTATTTGGTGACCATAAACTTGTTAGTCAGCTAGAAAAATGAACACTAGAGAGTAGCGTTTCGCTAAATATAAGCACCAAATAACATATTCATTATATATAAGTAAAATTAATTTTAACCCCCAATATTATAATAATGTAGTACCAGCTGACTCTCATGTATATTTTAAAGCATTAGTGGAGAGATTTTTTTCCTTGAGACTGTACCTGATATACATCCAAAATAATCAATACTGAACCAAATCGAAATAGGAATCGAATCGCGAGCTTGTGAATAGAAATAGAACTGAATCGTGACGTTTGTGTCAATGCCCAGCCCTAAATTGTATTAATAAAATGTTACATTTTTGCAGTTGCAGTTGCAAATGGCCAGTGTTTCGCATGATTAACTGCAAAAACACATTCTGTGTGAATGGCCCTTTATTGTGGTTATGTGGTTATTATGTTTACAAGATTCTTAACAAACTGTTAGCCTGCCATGACACTGAACTGACCCCAGAAGACGGTTTATGCTAATGTATAGCACCCCTTGTGGCAACACTGAGAATGCAATGTGTTTTTGCGTATCATTACGAATTGCTGACAAGTTTTAAAATGCAACAACATGTGATATTAACTAAAAGCATTTGCGTTCATGTACTTGCGTAGAGTACCCCAAGTGTCTTGTTGCAAACCGGTCTGGAATCGAATCGGGAATGTATTCTAGGGTAAAATTACTATTTCATTATTGACTTTTGTAAATTGGCTCTTCATTGAAGGAAGACATGAGATTTGTGTGTTGTGAACTAGTGTATTATTTATTGTTTGAACTAAATTATTCATTTGTGTATTATAATTCTATATTTATTGAAATATGTAATCATAGGGTCTAACTGTTGTGCTGAAACATTTGGTTATCTCTCCTAGATAACAGTCAGTCATCGCAGATGATTGCTCAGCTGGCATATTTTGAAGAAGCATGTGATAATATGCACTTTTCTGCTCAGTAAGCAAGTAGCTAGTTTGTCTCACTTCTTTGTAGATGAGAGTGTAACTTGCTTCAAGTTCTGACCTCATTGAAACTCCTCACATGCTGCTGTCAGTTAGCTGTAGTTTGTTAGGTAAACGCATTTAGCACAATGGTTTGGTTGAATGAAAAGAGTCAAACAATCCTAGAGTGCTCCTACATATATATATATATATATTGTACTAAAACATGGATGCAATGTTTTAGAGATTTATTTTAGGACTCCAGTATGTGAATTAATCTGCTTTAAAAAGAAATGCATCCATTTGTGCCATCCACTGACTGTATAATCTCTAAATCTCTTTATTTTCAAGCAGGAGTTCAAACGAAAATTAAAAGTCTGTCATTTACTCACTCTCATGTCAGTCCAAAAACCCTGACTTTCTTTCTTCTATGGAGCATGAATGGAGAAATCGACCAAAATGTTGATTATTACCAAAATACATTACAAAAGTGGTATCAAATCTATTATGTGACTTCATAAGATTTGGAATATAGTGCCTGAATTGTGTGGACTACTTTTATTTTATGTTATGTTATTTTATTTAATTTATTTTTTTTTTTTTAGGATATAAAGCATAAGATAACCCGAATTGTGCGGACTGTTTATTTTATGTTATTTTATTATGTTTTTTTAACATATGAAGCATATGATATGCCCAAATTTTTATTTTATTTTATTTTATTTTATTTTTTTTTTAGGATATAAAGCATGGATAAGCCAATTGTATGGACTGTTTATTTTGTTATTTTATTTTATTTTATTTTATTTTATTTTATTTTATTTTATTTTATTTATTTATTTATTTATTTATTTTAACATATGAAGCATATGATATGCCCAAATTGTGTGGACTACTTTATTTTATTTTATTTTATTTTATTTTATTTTATTTCATTTCATTTCATTTTTTGGGATATAAAGCATGAGATAAGCCCGAATTATGTGGACTGTTTATTTTATGTTATTTTTATGTATTTATTTATTAATTTTAACATATGAAGCATGATATGCCCAAATTGTGTGGACTACTTTATTTTATTGTTTTTTTTAATCATTTGATACACCCAGTTCCCAATTTGCTTTCCCTGTATGGAAAAGCTCAGCCCGAATCTGCAAAATGTTGTGTTCCACAGAAAAAAGGAAGTCATAAAGGGTTTTTTTTCAACATGAAAGTAAAAATAATGGCCGAATTAAAATTTTTGGATTGATTCAGTGGATGTTCTTTCCATTTATGTACTGTATAAAGCTTTAGGATTTCTACATTTCAGGCTTGACAGTCGTACAAAGAGTAAAATGTGCTTTGTTTTAGTAAAATACAAAAAAGAAAACAGCCAATTTTGATAAACGAATGTGAAAGACGGGAGAAAAATCATCATTTGCATCCATTTTGAGCACTTTCTGTCCTCTTCTGCCATGTCACTCAATTTGAAGTATTTATTTTGCTTGTGCAAATATGAAGTGCGTCATATCGTTCTTTTCCTGCTCTCTTTAATCGATTTCTAATATCTTTCTGATCTATTTTTGAACAAATGACTTGCAGCATATTGCAAGTGTTACGCTGAACTGTTTGTTGAATGACTACTGATGTATCGTTTATACCTGTTAGAGGTGTGATTGCACATGGTCATGTTTATATGGGCTACGTGGAAAAATATGACCCTCATTTTCTAACGAAGAGAGCAGTTTCAATAGAAATCCTGTCTGTTAATGAGACAAGCTTGTCTGATACATTTTATTTTGGTGTTTTAAAGTTGTGCAAACACTGTACAGTTGATGTGAACCTAGCTCCTGTTTATAATTAGCCCAGCAATATGCTTTTTCACACTGTTGTGATATAAAGCAGACGCTTTATTGTTATAAACATGGCCTAAAACTGAGATCGGATTACATATAGTTACTGCACACGGTTTCTCTAAGCTTGTAAATGCGGTAGGTTTATTTAAAAAGCCGCAAGCTCCCTTGTGTTTGTGTGCTTTTAGAGGTTTATTCTGTGGTGAATCTCACAAAACCTGTCTGGAACACATTTCACCTTAAGTTAGTAGAAAGAGATGTTAATTTATTTTTCTTTCATTTGATTTTGGATGTGAACTGTGACTCGGACTCGGATGTTTTTGTGAGATTTTCCCTCTTAATGAGGCCAAGCATTGATTTGCTGTGTATGAATCCAGATTTGAATTAAAGAGGAATACCTGGTTGTGCAAGAATCGATTGTGTTGCGTTTTCTCTGCCTCTTCTCTCTCGTGTTTGGCCTTTCTCTTTGTCTCAGAGGTGCTATTTATAGTTGCCCTGTTTTTTCCTTTTCCATCTCTGAATCTTTTTCCCTTGTGTCACTGGAGCTACAGTGTATCTCCACATCACATAACTGATAATCTGATAGGAGGGCGCCAGTGCCTCATAAAATCCTCTCATTTACATATCATATCTATTATGTGGTGTACAGTAATAGCCAAGGGGCTGCAGCTCTTCTCAATCTGTGAGGGCATCTGTCGCTCTGTGGATCAAATTCAATACGATGCCCGTATCACCACACCCATCAGAGTGAGAGAGTGAAAATAGCTTTCTGAAAGCATCAGCATGACCGAGAAAAATATAATAGAAAGCATTACAGAATAATACAATAGAACAGCAAGAGCTACATGTAAATGTATCCAGCACCTCATTTAAAGGAGAACTCCACTTTCAGAACAACAATTTATTAAAAAAAAATGTACTCACCCCCTTATCGAAGATGTTCATGTCTTTCTGTCTTCAGTCGTGAAGAAATTATGGTTTTTGAAGAAAGCATTTTAGGATTTTTCTCCATATAATGGACTTGAATGGTGCCCCGATTTAGAACTTCTAAAATGTAGTTTCAATGCAGCTTCAAAGGGCTCTAAACGATCCCAGCCGAGGAAGAAGGGTCTTATCTAGCGAAAGATCTGTCTTTTTTTTTTCGGAAAATAAAAATTTGTATACTTTTTACGCACAAAAGCACGTGTAGCACAGGCTCTGGGATGTGCGTCCACGACACTACGTACTATTGAATCACGTCGAAAGGTCACGCGGAACGTAGGCGGATCTACAGACCCAGTGTTCACAAAGCGAACGTGCAAAGACTAGGAAAGTACAAGTAAGTCAAACGCTGTTTACAGACAAAAAGGTTCAACGATGTCAGACGATTCTGAAGTTGTAGGAGAAAATGAGATGAGGGTTTTTCGCATACTCTACCTTTTTGAGCCGGAGTACACAGACGATGAACTTAGACGTGATTCGTAGCGTCGTGGACGCGCATCCCAGAGCCTGTGCTACGCGAGCTTTTGTACTTAAAAAGTATGCAAATTTGACGGAAAAAATGACAGACTGTTTCGCTAGATAAGACCCTTAAGTTTAAGTTTATTCTGACTTTTTATCTCACAATTCTTTTTTTTGTACTCAAAAAGTTTAAAGTTGTGCAAACACTGTACAGTTGTTCTGGAAGTGGACTTCTCCTTTAAATGATATTTTTATGCAGCACTAGCTGATATGTGTTTTCAAGTGTTTTCAGTTACTGATGCCAAAGGCACTTTTTGCAATATGCTATGATACATTTATTCAGGATTAATTTATTTCATGATTCAGAGTGTCCAAATATGGATTTTTTTTAAAGTTTATTCTGACTTTTTATCTCACAATTCTTTTTTTTGTACTTAAAAAGTATACAAAATTTTATTTTTCAAAAAAAAATGACAGATTTTTTCGCTAGATAAGACCCTTCTTCCTCGGCTGGGATCATTTAGAGCCCTTTAAAGCTGCATTTAAACTACATTTTGGAAGTTCAAAATCGGGGTACTAATGAAGTCAATTATATGGAGAAAAATCCTGACATGTTTTCCTCAAAAAACGTAATTTCTTCACAACTGAAGACAGAAAGACATGAACATCTTGGATGACAAGGGGGTGAGTAAATTATCTGTTAATTGTTGTTCTGGAAGTGGAGTTCTCTAAGTGATATTTTATGCAGCACTGGCTGATATGGCAGTTGTCCTGAATTTATACTGACATCTAGTGTTGTGGATGTATCATGTAAAAGCAAGTGTTTTCAGTTACTGATGCCAAAGGCACTTTTTGCAGAATGCTATGATTTATTTATTCAGGATTAATTTATTTCATAAGTGAGAGTGTCCATATATGGATTTTTTAAAAAAGTTTATTCTGACTTTTTATCTCACAATTCTTTTTTTTTCTCAGAATTGTGTGATACAACCTTGCAACCTTGAATTTTGAGATGTAAACTCATAATTCCGATTTATGAAGTTAGAATTGTGTGACGTCAACTTGCAACTGTGAGTTAGAAGGTCAGAATTGCATAATATACACTCACAATTCTGCAATTCTGACTTTTTTTCCTCAGAATTGCATGAGTCAATTTTGACTGTTTTCTCAGAATTAAAAGTAGGGCTGTCAGTTTAACATGCTAACTTAATTACTTAGTTATGAAAAATTAATGCAATTAAAATATTTTAATGTAGTTAAGGCACTGGCCATGCCCCCAGACCAGTACATCATCTTAACATTAAATACAGTTGACTGTTGACACATATGATGCAGGGCAACAACTCCGTTAATGCAGTTATGCCCTAAAATTCAAGATATTGGTGCAAAAATGCCCCTGTGGGCTGTGTTTTTGTCTCATATTTATATCACATGATAAGCAATATCACACCAGCAGTAACATTAATATCAGAGGAGAATTTATTTTGCGATTAATTAAATTAGAGTAATTGAAACATCATGTAATTCTTTTTTTTTTTTTCTCCAGAATTGCATGATACAAACATGTGAGATATAAATTCACAATTGCGAGTTATAAATGTTATAATATCAGAATTGCGAGATATACTGTAAACTCGCAATTCTGAGAAAAAAAGTCACAATTGTAAGATAAAATGTCGCAATTACCTTTTTTTAAAAAAAAGAAACGGGCTTCCATATCCAAGAGAAGATGAGTTAAAGAGAAAATGTTACATTTAAATGTTAAATTAAAATGTAATTTTGAGGTCTTATTCTTAAAAATGATTCTCATTGGATACTCATTATAGTTACTGTATTACATTTAAAAAATACTGTAAGAGTTTTTTTTTACAGTTTTTTTCACAATGGTTCTGAAAACCTGCTATTGTTCTTAACTAAAACTAAAACAATTAAAATATTTTTTGTTAATTGAAATAAACCTAAATTACTAGATGAATAACAAAAAGTTGCTAGTACTAAAATTACTAAAAGTAATAAATATATACTTTTTTGGGGGAAATCCACAATAATACTTTGAATAAATACTTCTAAAGCCATTCCCATGATGTGTCTTTTCGACGCTCATGTCTTTTATTTTAAATGTAGATGCGCGACAAGCGATGCACTCATTTTTCCAGAGCGCACCGCAGGTCATGTGACAAGAACCAACCAATCAGCTTTACCTTTTCTGTAAGGATAAATGGATTTCTAGCACTGGAAATCGCTAGCGGTGGCCCTACAGCCAGATTAATTTTAAAAAAGGGTATCCCTGTACAGCTATGATCAGCTGTTCCGCCATCTTTCCACATGTCTACATTTAAAATAACAAACTTGAGCGTGCAGAAGACACGACATGTGAACAGCCCCTTATTTTTCCCATAAGAGCAGGCACGGCCATTTGTAAATTTAATGCAAACTGGTGTGTCTTACCATATTATTTCTATGTATCATTATTATGAACACAACAGTTTGTAGTGCAAACAGTGTTACCATTTACTGTACTTCATTATTCTACTCATTATTTCCCTACGGCGGCTTATGAACTGGAAGTTTCACACATTACCAAAAAACAGCTGGTGGATAGTATATAAATACTCATACTACTACTACTACTAAAAACAAATACTGTAATGCTATAGAAATAATGCTAAAATAACACTGCTTAAAATAGTCTTCTTCAGTTATCTTTTGATTTTGGGTTGAAATATGACCTGGATGTTTTCTTGACAGATTTCATGAGTTTCATCCAAAATGGAAAGAGGTGAGAGAGGAGAGAGATGAATGGAGTTAGAAGAAGGAAGCAGGCCAGACTGTGTCAGTAGGATCACAGATGGTCGTTTAGCCTCCCAAAGAGACCCATCGTTTCAGTAATCATTTAACACCGCAGGCCTGCCGTCTTCCACCACACAGTCTTGCCTCTTCTGCTCTGACCCTCACGCCGTGCGTTTGTGTCGCCCATACTGCGCCCGTGTACTCACCCACCAATCACCTCCACAGCTCCATCAAGGCTGATTAACAACCTGTGTTGGTCGGCTACATCTGGTGTACACGTCCCTCACGGTGCAATGCTGTTTCGAGTCACTCTGCGCTCTGCTGGTTGGGATTGCATACCCAAGTGCTATTTGTGCCAAGCTTTGAGCAGTGCAGTGTAGATTCACTGACTCGCTGCTTGATTCATGTTGACACCCTTACTGTCATTTCCTATCTCTTTCCACTCTCCCTGCACTGTCCTCCCCTCACCAGACTTATGTAAGACCCGCGCTTTACACAGTGTCCTAACCAGACACGACGAGTTTCCATGTTCACACTGAAAACGAAAATGCAGCAAAATCACATATTTCATGTTTAACAACAGATTGTGCTCACCACAGATTAAGACAGACAAATCAAAACTGACTCTTACTTTAAAGGAGAAGTCCACTTCCAGAACAACAATTTACAGATAATGTACTCGCCCCCTTGTCATCCAAGATGTTCATGTCTTTCTTTATTCAGTCGTAAAGAAATTGTGTTTTTTGAGGAAAACATTTCAGGATATTTCTCCATATAATGGACTGATATGGTGCCCCAAGTTTGAACTTCCAAAATGCAGTTTAGGTGCGGCTTCAATCAATCCCAAATGTGGTTGTAAATTATCCCAGCCGAGGAAGAAGGGTCTTATCTAGCGAAACGATCGGTTATTTTCATAAATAATACAAGTAATATACTTTTTAATGTCAAAAGCTCATCCTGTCTTACTCTGCTTGAACTCTGTTTTTTTCCGGTTCATGACAGTTAGGGTATGTTGAAAAACTCTGACCGTATTTTCTCCCTCAACTTCAAAATTGTCCTATATCGCTGTTTCTGAAATCCTGAAATGTTTTCCTCATAAAACATAATTTCTTTATGACTGAAGAAACAAAGACATGAACATCTTGGATGACAAGGCGGTAAGTACATTATCTGTAAATTTTTGTTCTGGAAGTGGACTTCTCCTTTAACATGGAAGACAAGGAAATCAACTGTCACTTCATTTTTTAACACATGGTGAGCATATGGAGCAAAAAAAGAACCACAATAAGTCAGGAAACAAAAAAATATAATATATATTACAGTTCACAGATGAAATCATAACAGTTTAAGAGCAGCAAGAACAGTCTGTGACTGTATCATAACTGACAGCAAAACAATCATCCAAGAGAACTGGATGACTAATACTTTTGAGTGTAAGATTGATAGTCATGATAGTCTGTCTACCGCAGGACCTTCAGCTCCACAAACTCACACAGACACATACAGAAAGTGGAGTGGTTTCTCCTTGCACCTGAAGGCTGCTGGGGAGGAACAGGAAGCTTGTTTGATACCAGCAGTCTGACATAAAGTGCACTGTAGGTCATCAGGAGCTGCTGAGCAATCGCCTGAAGGAAACAGAAAACACATTTTTCACTTTAGAACAATCAAAGGAGCCTATAATATTCTAAATATAACTAAAGCAATAATATTAGTTTTCGTTTTGACTATTCTTTTCCTTATGAGAATAATTAAGTTGCATTGTATTATTAATTTTACAGTAGTCTAGGTGAATAAGTGCGTAAATGAAAGTGGAGTCATTCTCTTTTTTGCCTAGTATTCTATGATGCGTAAACTGACCAATCAGAATGGTTATGCAAATGATGGAACATAATTTCCATATAAATAAACAAATGCATTATAGGAGGAGGTCTCCCAATCCTGCAGATGGCCTGCCTGATTTGTCATTCATTTTCCTATGATGACAGCTGTTGGTTTGGCGATGGGAAATATTATTATGTATTCTATCAAGGATTTCTTAATATATTAGAAAAAATATGGTAAACTACTGTAATCTTCTATTGTTACCATGTGATATATTTGATCAGCTTTCATGTAAAATTGTCATTCAATCTACCACTGATAAGAATATAAGGACACTGACTGATTTACACTACCAGTCAAATGTTTTTTTTTTTTGTTTTTTTTAAAGTCTGTTCTCAAAGTACAGCAAAAGCAGTAATATTGTGAATTTTTACTATTTAAAATAACTGCTTTCTATTTGAATATATTTTAAAATGTAATTTATTCCTGTGATCAAAGCTACATTTTCAGCACCATCACTTCAATCTTCAGTGTCACAAGATCCTTCAGAAATCATTCTAATATGCTGATTTGCTGTTTAAAGAAACATTTATTATTATTATTATCAATATTTAAAACAGTTGAGTACATTTTTTCTGGATTGTTTGATGAATAGAAAGACCCAAAGATCAGCATTTATCTGAAATAAAAAGCTTTTGTAACATTATACACTATACCATTTAAAAACTTGTCAGTATAATTTTTCTTTTTGCTCGAAAACATTTATTATTAATAATAATAATAATAAATGTTTTTGAGCAGCAAATTAGAATATTAAAATGATTTCTGAAGGAAAGTGACTGGAGTAACGATGCTAAAAATTCAGCTTGGAAATCACAGGAATAAATTACATTTTTAAATATATTCAAATAAAAAACTGTTATTTTAAATAGAAAAATATTTAAAAATTGTACTATTTTTGCTGTACTTCGGATTAAATAAACGCAGGCTTGGTGAGCAGAAGAGACATCTTTAAAAACATTAAAAATCTTATTGTTCAAAAACTTTAGACTGCTAGTGTATATATTATTAATAATTTGTATTTTTTCACCTGATTTGGAAGAGCGTTGTCAGGCACCAAGCTGAAGTTTTTGGTGAGTTTAGAATCTTCTCGTTGACTAGCTGATGCGCTTTGCTCTCGTCTCTCCACCAGCAGCGGCTGCTCTTCTTCTGGAAGCTCCTCGTCCTGTGATCCAGCCTCGAGATCCAGGGTCGTGACCTCGGTCACTAGAACTAGGTGGGACATTCTTTTCTTGAGTTTGTTCTGCAGGGTGAAACAGGAACTTTGTAACAGTTTTTCCATTCTCTCGCAGTGTTATTTTAGTATCACTAAGATACTATTTTATTTATTCATATTTTTTATTAATTAAATTACAGTTTTTGTAATTTTGCTGTGGTTTTCTGTCATTTTTATTAGTTTGTTTTAGTTTCAAATATGTCTACACAGATTTTGTTTCAGTTTTAGTCATTTTAGAACATCAGGTAAAGCTAAATGAAAGTGAGTAATAATAGCTGAAATAAAATACATTTACTTTTTTAATATTTTACTTCATTTTAGTTTTAGTTAAAGGTGATATATCATGAAAATCTGACTTTTTTCATGTTTAAGTGCTATAATTGGGTCCCCGGTGCATCTACCAATCTACCAGTCTTGGTAAGCCTTTTCTGCAAGCATGTGGAAAAAATGAGCGTGTCAGATTTTGTTCCCCCGGTGATGTAGTAATGGAAACTTATATTATTACCACTCCTTAATCTGCATGTTTCTACCCAAGGTGCTATTCTGTTTTCGCAAGCGACAAGGGTGTACCAGTTCTAACGCCATGGTAAAAGTTTGAGAAAGCATGCTAACTGTTCTGCCATTGGCTGTGCAGACGAGCATCAAACAGTATTTAAAGTCGAGTAGTGGATTTTCTTATTTATTTACTGTATATTACGCTGATGCCACACAGATCTAATATAAACGTGATTTCATTCCCAGCTTCTGTTCCTTCACAGACATAACCGATTTTTTTCGTAACCCCAGTGTGTTTTTAGCATAAACTTGTGTGTATTTGGCAGTTTAAGCGCAATAAGACATGAAAGAGAACTTTAGTTTAAAACTCACACGCCATTTGACAGTCGCTTTTTGTTCACATGCTTCAGGTGTGTGCCCTCAGAAAACAGCAGCTCATTTGCATTTAAAGACACATGCACGAAAACAGCGTGTTTCTGCTTCTGCTCAAAATAGGCATTTTCAAAATTATACAGTAAATGATCTTTGGGGTATTTTGAGCTGAAACTTCACAGACACATTCTGGGGACATCTGAGACTATTACATCTTGTAAAAAGAGGCATAATAGGTCTCCTATAACTATAATAACGCTGTTCTCTCATAATTTCTGTCTTCCTATCTGAGTAAGATTAAACAACGGTAAATTGTTGAGGTACGACGTTTGGATTTCATCTGCGCTCATTGTTTGATGTGCCGCTGTATTTGTAGTACAAAACATTTCTGTATTGATTATTTTCTGTCAAGCCCCGGAGCATCAACATAAGAACAAATCGATGAACAAAAGCAAGCCAACCTGTACTTGATCCCTGACAAAACTCATGTCGTCCAGTGCTTCAGTCAGAGATAGCAGACATTGGGATGTGTCCCAGTATACACAGAACAGCTACAGACAGAAAGCAAGATCAAACAGCACCAGTTAAACAAGTTTGCTCATGGCTCTAAACATGATCAGTTTCATCAGAAAAAAAAATCAAGATAAGGGCACAACACAGGAAGGCATTCAGTTGTCTGATTATACAGTAAACAATCTCTTACTCTCATTCCACTAAACCGTTAACCACCACTCTCAACTCAAATTTTTGCTTATTCAGAAATCTTATTTACGATGTGATATGCACGCAAATAATTTTGGTCAAAATATAATAGACACATTCATCTGAAGTTCATTATTTCATATTACATAGCACTCCCAAACAAAAACAGGAAGAGTTTTAAGAAGTAAATTCAGGGCAAAGAATGCTGGTAGGTGTGTAGTACAGATAGTTTACTAAGTTATGAAAATTCTTCATTTACACACCCTAATGTCATTCCAAACCTGTTTGCCTTTATTTATTCTGTTGAACACAAAAGAAGAAATTGTGATTACCAACATAAACAGTTTTGATAAATGACTTCTATTGTATGGCCAAAAATAACACAGAGACATTTTGCAAAAGAAAAAGTGTCAAACAGGTTTGGAACGGAGTGAGAAATGATGCCAGTGTTCAAACTTGGGTGAACTATCCCTTTAAATTTCTCATGCTGCCACAGAGGATGATGGGAAATGTAGTCTTGTAAGTAAGACGCCACATATGCTGGTTAATTTGTAGCTAATATTTTCTACCAAGCTTGATCATATAAACCGTGTACAAAGTACATCGCACAATCAGCGCTGATGATCAATTCCTGTTACCTTCTGCCATAAAACTTTAATTGACTTCTCACCCAATGGAAAGGTTAATGCTTAAAGAAAATCCTAATAATCATGCTCACAAGACTTGCGGGCAGCATGAGATACAATTTATAGTAAACATGCATTATATTAAGTACAAAAGCGTTTACCTGCAGTTTTCCTCTGCATTTCTGCACCCAGTCAGCCACTCCCACCAGCAGTTTGTGCCTGACCATGTGCTCATTAACCCTCACCAACCGCACGTCTGTGTTCATGTTGATCTGAAACAGATACACCCGTCAAGCTCAGCTACATTCAGAACTCAATTGGTCCTAACAAGTAAGAGCAAGTGACGTCATCAGAGGTGATATATCATGTGACAGCCCACCTTTTTGTTGCTGTGGTGGAAGATGAGGATGATAGCGGTGGTGAGGATTATGGACACCAGACTGACACACAGACAGAGCACCCAGAAGTCTGTTGTGTTGCCATCGAGGTACATGTGAATGGTCGAGTAAACAGCGCACCACAGAACCGCATATAAGATCTGCAACAGACACACAACATGCAAAAAAGTCCTGTATTTCCTTGATGTCACCTGATCCAAATTCCTGTCTGATTATTTCTGCTGTCTGCTGATTGGAAGTGTTTTTGTGCAAAATAGTGAAAGGTAATCATAAGGTAAATGTCAGGCAAGTAAGAACATGATTTTGAATCCGATTGTACTATTTTTTAGCTTTATTGCACTGTTGAATAGTTAACTACCAAGTTGAAAAAAAAACAGTATGTGCTGGTTAAGTATGTTTTGAAGCATGGCAGCTGGTTTGAGCTGGTTTAAGCTGGTCATGTGCTGGTCCTAAGATGGTCCTAATTAACTAGCTCCTGCTCAGGTCCAGCTCATAACCAGCTTAAACCAGCTCAAACCAAGTACCATGCTTCAAAACATACTTAACCAGCACATGCTGTTTTTTCAACAGGGTAGTGTTTAGCTATTTAACTATCAACTACAAATTAATAATTCATTCAAATGACTTATGTTGTTCATCATTTTAAACAATTTTGACTTCATTTTAAATAATTTTGACTTTATTCTCGAAACATTTCAACTTTATTCTTGTAATTTCGACTTTATTCTTGTAATTTCGAACTTTATTCTCAAAACATTTAGACTCTATTCTCAAAATTCCGACTTTTTTCTTGAAACATTTCGACTTTATTCTCGTAATTTCGACTTTATTCTCGAAACATTTCGACTTTATTCTTGAAACATTTAGACTATTCTCATAATTTCAACTATTCTCAAAACATTTCGGCTTTATTTTTGTAATTTCAGCTTTACTTTTTGTAATTTTAACTTTATTCTCGAAACATTTAGACTTTATTCTTGTAATTTCAACTTTATTCTGGAAACATTTAGACTTTATTCTCTGTAATTTAACCATTCTCGAAACATTTCGACTTTATTTTTGTAATTTCAACTTTATTCTCGAAACATTTCGGCTTTATTTTTATAATTCCGACTTTTTCATAATTTCGATTTTATTGTTGGAACATTTCGACTTTATTTTTGTAATTTCAACTTTATTTTTGTAATTTTAACTTTATTCTAGAAACATTTAAACTTTATTCTCATTATTTCGACTTTATTCTCGAAACATCGCGACTTTATTCTTGTAATGTCGACTTTTTTCTCAAAATACTTTATTCTCATAACTTTGAATTTACTCTAAATATTTCGACTTTATTCTCAAAATATTACGACTTTAATTTTTTTTTAATGTGGCTCCAAAACACTGTTGTAATTTTGGTTTAATTAGTGAAAGTCCATTTTTTTTTCTTTTTTAATACAGTAATGAAAATCCTAATGGTTTAAAAAAAAAGTTTCATTTCTTTAAGAGACTTGTCTTAACACTTGTGTCTCTTGTGGTTTTGGATTGAAACATGAGCTGGGCCTATACATAACAGGTTCTATGAGTTTCCCATAGTCCTACGTGCTGAAATGTGTGTGAACTGCTGTGTTGAACAGTGTGTTTCTTACGGGTGCCATGATGACATTAAAAATGTTTGAGTTGAAAAGCAGGTATCTTCTGACAGATGGGTGTTCCAGTGCTAAATGAAGTGGACCCTCAAAATCCTCAGCTGGAATCTGAAATAGATTTAATGTCAAAATACATGGAAGTAAGATTTTAATTCATTTAGAAATGCGTAGAAATGCTGGAACTGTACTAGCCTGGAAGCCTTTGGATTCCAGAAGAGTCCTGCAGTGTGACAAGTCAAACATGGGAGTGACCCAAGTGGATGTGGACACAGACGCCACACGCTGACCTGACATAAAGACACCAGATGAGGTCAACTAAACAGTTTAAAACTAAAATCTCATCTTTAACAGGCTGGTGTCTCTTGTCGTCAGGGAGAATTTGAGCTGGATTAAGCCTATTAAGAACTAAAAATGAAAATAATGCATTCAAAGGAAGCAAAGTGGATTTACTGGATCACATATTTTCAATTCCTGTGGTCTTAAAGAAGATCTACAGCATGACAAGTTATGAAAGACTCATTAGAGCATTACAAGCATTTAATTCAGTACCACTGTGTCCTTCAGGGCAATAAACTAGTGCAGTAAAACTCACACTGCAGTCACATTCCCACTCAGCGTTTTATGATTTCAGTTTGCTGGTTTTTAGTAATACTGAAAGGGGACAGGCAGAGAGAGGAACGGGCCAGTATGTACCATTCCTCCATGTGGACGCTGTGCCTGATTCTCCTGCCGTGACTGGCTGTCCTGTGGGGGATACAACATCACCTCTTTCCTCTCCATTACACTGCCACTCCCTCTCCTCCATGGTGACGCCCACTGTCAGAACCTGCTGGAAAACACACACTGAAATATTACCAAACGCTGTCACTGCAACTGCAAGTTGCATATAAAAGAAAAATATGATCAAAACGAGTGCTCAAGGCAAATCACCACAGATGAAGAGGGTAAATATTTTAACAAATAGATATCACCATACGTCAGTTTCAATACAAATGTTATGTTTAGATATGCAAATCGAAAATGCACTCATTTGAATACATTTTAACATGAATCTCTTCTATATATGTGACCCTGGACCACAAAGCCAGTCATAAGGGTCAATTTTTTGAAATTGAGATTTATACAAAGCTGAATAAATAAGCTTATCTGATGGTTCAAAAAATCTAAATATTATGAAAAACGCCTTTAAAGTTATCTAAATGAAGTGCTTAGCAATGCATATTACTAACCAAAAATTAAGGTTTGATATGTTTACGGTAGGGAATTTACAAAAAATCTTCATGGAACATGATATTTACTTAATATCCTAATGATTTTTGCATTAAAGAAAAATTAATAATTTTGACCCATACAATGTATTTTTGGCTATTGCTACAAATACACCCGCGCTACTTATGACTGGTTTTATGGTCCAGGGTCACACATATGATAAAAAAGTGTTTACATACGCTTTATTCTTAATACTGTACTGTTACCTGAATAATTCACAGCTGTGTTTTTGGGTGTGTGGTTTTTTATTTTTTTTTATTTTAATGATGCATTAAGAGCCGGGGGGTGAAAACTTTTTGACTATGAAGATCAGCGTAAATTTAACTTAGTTTGTCTGCTGGAAAACATGTAAGTATCTCCTGTAGCTTCTGATGGGCAGTACTAAATGGAAAAAAATATGATATTAGGGCAAATAAGAAAAATGTACACATCTTCATTGTTCAAAAGTTTTCACCCCCTGGCTCTTAATGCATATTTTTTCCTTTTGGAGCATCAGTGAGCATTTGAACCTTCTGTAATAGTTGCATATGAGTCCCTCAGTTGTCCTCAGTGTGAAAAGATGGCTCTCAAAATCATACAGTCATTGTTGGAAAGGGTTCAAATACACAAAAATGCTGAAAAACCAAAGAATTTGTGGCACATGAAGGATTTTTCAGAAGAACAGTGGGCAGTTTAACTGTTCAGGACAAACAACAACAAAACGAACAACAAAAACAAAAAAAAAAACAGCTGTGGAATATTCAGGCAACAACACAATATTAAGAATCAAGTGTATGTAAACCTTTGAATGGAGTAATTTTTAGAAATTCAATTATTATTTTCTCTTGTGTACTATATGTGAATGTCTTTTATGTGGAAAAAATAACAGAAATAACAGGCATTTTGCATGATCCCTCTTATTTTGGTAAAATAATTAACATTTTGCAGATTTTGAAAGGTGTATTTAACTTTTGACCTCAACTGTATAATGCTATGGAAACAAAATAGCCTAAAATTCCCAAAATCTTGTCTTGCCCCAAGGAAAAATACAGTGGCAACACTGCCCGTATTCTGTTTCATTAAAAAAAAAATCCCTTAACGAAGTCAGATGCTAGATAGTTGCTAGATAGTCAAAAAAAAAAAAACCCACCAACAACAAAAACAAAAAAAAAGTTTAAGCCTGACCAGCACATGATATGCTGGGGAAAAAATATTTTGTGTTATTAAATTATTTCCCTAATTTCATTTAAATCATTTCCAAGCTTGATTAATTTGTTACTTTGTTTCATGGCCACATTGGTTTACCTCATTTAAATTAGTTAAACCGTAGCTACAGTTTACCTATAATGAATAAGGTATGAATAAGTCATTGAAACGAATTCTTAAAGTTACAATGACAACAGATCATTTTTTCCATATTGTGATTAATGGATAAAAAGTAAACGGTAGGGCGGGACTTATTCTGTGCATCGGTTGTTGATTGGATGTTGAGATGTGGGCATGAGGCGGATCAAGTTATGACATTTTTATTAAAAATCATGAGGTAATGAATCACATGGAGTTTAGTAACTAAATAGGGTGAAATTTCATTTTACAATATATTGCCTCAACAAGCACCACAAACTAATGAGGTCTAGGAAGGTGAAGACATAACATGTATAATGTAACATAAGAAAAGCAAAATTCACAATATAATTTATAATTATATCTAGAATATGCTATTCAGATGAGATCTTGCACTCGGAAAGCAAACTCAAAAGAAGGGTTCAAACTTCAAATAAGCCAAAAAATGATGCAAACCTTAGTTCAGGGCCCAGCTTGTCTCAGTCGATGCTTTCAGCACAGTTCACTGCCTGTGTAAGAACAGGAAACACTTGCAGTTAACTTCTCTTTTTAAAGTTTCATATACAAGAAAGTGAGGAAGATGTTAGGTTTCTCAACAGTATATAAACTGACAGCATTTCTTAACCCGGTTTCTGAAATTCTGTATGTGCTTTTGAGTTGTAAGTGGTTGCAAGCAGTGTTTTTATATAATATGCATCAATATGCATTAACCTTTGCATGCATTATAGAGAAACTGCTTCAAGAGCTGTTAATGTTTTACCATTGTGACCTGGGGAACTCAGATCAAATGGTTTTACAGCAATTTCAACAAACCTGTAAGCACAGCAACTGACACGATAGCATTCACAGCTGACTCCACTGCAGCCTGCAAGCCGAAGAAAATGATAAGACATTATTATACAGCATGTGTCTATATATAGCTTACCCTGAAAATGATCCTTCGTTTCATTCTCACTCACCTAGTTTTATAATACAGCAAACATGTTTAACTCCTAAAGAAACGAGTGTGAATGAGACGGCAAATCCATCTCTTCATTTCTCTCATTGTGTCTGCCTCAGTTTCTTTTCAGTCATGCCTGCTGTTGCCAACACCTTCACTCTTCTTTTTTTTTCTTGTTAGGCTCCTCCCACTGTTTTAACTCTCATTTAATCTCTTCATATTTGCTTTGTCTTTCTCTTATTTTTTTTTCCCATCAGGCTCCTCTCGTGGTCTGATAAGCTCTCTCTTTCTCTTTCACTCCCCATGAGTGTCTCTTCCTCCTTTATGTGAATGCAAAACTGATTTTAAACCCTCCCCCTCATGCTCTTCCTCTATCTCTTTATTTTGAGTCGTTTCTTTTTCTCTCAGCTTGTGACTCAGCTCAGTCTGAACACATGACTGCAGGAATGTACACACAATTTCACAGACCCATGGTGAAAAAAGTGTGTGCTTGTGCTTGAATGTGTGCGAGAAAAAGACAGGGCATAGTAATGCTGGGATCTTTCTATGTGTATATACTGTTGCCAAAACTGATGCTGGTCAGTGAGTTTATAGAAAATAAACAAAACAGATTCTGAGTCAAAAGTCCAGTTGCAGTGGTTTTGTATGTTGGTTTCATATACCTGGTCAGAACTGTGTTAAATTAGCATATTCAGGGAGAATTCTGTCCTTAAAAAAATGTCCATATTATCATATTTTTATAATGTCTCTTGGGTAAGTGAACACAGCATTGTTGTTCAGATTCAAGACTCTAGACCTTTTTTAAGCTTAGACTTTAAGGCCAGAAAATAAACACAAATCTGAGTAATATTGTGGATGAAAATAAGACTCGCAGTGCACTAATGCCATCAACAGGATTTGGTAAAAAATGCATCTAAATTTGTGCAGAAACTATAAATGGTGTGTAATTGACCATTTATAATAGTCCGGTAAGTAATATAAAGATAAACTATTTGTTGTAGGGGCATTTATTTATTTTTAAAAATATGTTTAATAGACTTTTATGACTATTTTTGATACTTTTTTTCTGTGCTATTTATTATTATTATTTGTAGTAGAGTGATAATGTACAGCACGCTGGAGACAAATTTTTCTAAATAAATTTTAATTAAATTAAAGCACATTTCAACAATGACTGTATGATTCTGAGATTCATCTTTTCATACTGAGGACAACTGAGGGACTCATATGCAACTATTACAGAAGGTTCAGAAGCGGGGGGTGAAAACTTTTGGAATTTGAAGATCAGGATAAATTTAACTTATTTTGTCTTCTGAAAAACATGTAAATATCTTCTGTAGCTTCTGAAGGGTAGTACTACATTAAAAAATATGATATTTAGGCAAAATAAGAAAAATGTACACATCATTCTGTTCAAATGTTTTCACCCCCTGGCTCTTAATGGACTAAAAACAGCTGTGGCTCATTCAGGTAACAACATAGTATTAAGAATCACGTGTATGTAAACTTGTGTCATTTTTATAAATTCAACTAATTCTCTTGTGGACTATGCAAACGTCTTTTTCAGGTCAGTACTAAATAAATTATAACATGCATTTTGTATGATCCCTCTAATTTTGGAAAAATAATTAACATTTTGCAGATTCTGTAAGGTGTATGTAAACTTTTGACTTCAACTGTAGTGCAGCACTCACTAAAACACAGGACTGGTCAAACTCTTTTTGAGTAATGTGTTTAAACTTTAAACTGTCTCAAGGTCCTCTGATATCGCTGATGCATTTATTAGTAAAATAATGTATGTTTTTGTCATGTTGTTTGTTATATCAGAGGGCAGGATGTACTTTTCAACCAACATCTCATATTTCATCATATTTTTATAATGCCTCTTGGGTAAGTGAACACAGCACTGGTGTTCAGATTCAAGACTCTAGACTTTTTTTTAAGCTTAGACCTAAGGCCAGAAAATAAACGCAAATCTGAGTAATGTTTGTGGATGAAAATAAGACTCGCAGTTCACTAGTGCCATCAACAGGATTTGGTAAAAAAATGCATCTAGATTTGTGCAGAAACTCAGGTGTGTAACTATTTATAATTAAATCTACATGTTATATAGTAATATCCAGTAGGTAATATAAAGATAAACTATTTGTTGTAGGTGCATTTATTTATTTTAAAAAAGATGTACATTTATTAGACTTTTATGACTATTTTTGATGCATTTTTTTTCTGTTATTTATTATTATTATTGTTATTATTATTATTATTATTATTATTTGTAGTAGAGTGATAATGCACAGCACGCTGAAGACAAATTTTTCAAAATATATTTTAATTAAATTAAAGCACATTTCAACAATGACTGTATGATTTTGACATTCATCTTTTCACACTGAGGACAACTGAGGGACTCATACGCAACTTACAGAAGGTTCAGAAGCGGGGGGTGAAAACTTTTGGAATTTAAAGATCAGGGTAAATTTAACTTATTTTGTCTTCTGGGAAAGATGTAAGTATCTTCTGTAGCTTCTGATGGGCAGTACTACATGAAAAATATGATATTTAGGCAAAATTCTGTTCAAACGTTTACACCCCCTGGCTCTTAATGCACTAAAAAACACAGCTGTGGATCATTCAGGTAACAACACAGTATTAAGAATCAAGTGTATGTAAACTTTTGAATGGGGTTATTTTTATGAATTCAACTATTATTTTCTCTTGTGGACTATGCAAACGTATTTTTCATGTCAGTACTAAATAAATTATAACATGCATTTTGTATGATCCCTCTTATTTTGGTAAAATAATTAACATTTTGCAGATTCTGCAAGGTATATGTAAACTTTTGACTTCAACTGTAGTGCATCATTCACTAAAACACAGGACTGGTCAAACTCTTTTTGAGTAATGTGTTCTTTAAACTGTCTCAAGGTCCTCTGATATCGCTGATGCGTTTATTAGTAAAATAATGTATGTTATTGTCATGTTGTTTGTTATATCAGAGGGCAGGATGTACTTTTCAACCAACATCTTGTGACCTTTTATTCCATAACAAAAATCATGAAATTAAAAATCATATCTTACAGATAGCCTTAAGGCTAAAGACATTTATCTAACAAGTGTACCTTTTGTGAAGTGGACAGTCTTCCCTCAAGATTCATAATGCTAAACAGAATTGGTCTCTGCTGCTATGATCCAGCATATAAATCATAGGTTTACAGCTCAACATGAACCGAACACATGAATAGCACTGATTAAAACTTTAATCATGTAAAATATAATTATGGACAACAGACAGCGCTCACTCACTGACTCCACCTTGCTGGGAAATAAAAGTGACCACAAGAAGTACACAAGAAGAACACCTGGCCCATAGCATACAATTAACAAACTGAATCCATTTTGCAGGTAAGAAACGATGTTGATATATATATATATATATGTGTGTGTGTGTGTGTGTGTGTGTATGTATATATATATATATATAGGGTATTGTGTATAATAAATACACAAAAAATGAAAATATTTGTAGTCTTCAGTTAAAAATAATAATTTGAGTCTACAAAGATCCTGCCATCACATTTAAAACAACAATCCGTTTAAAAAAAAAAAAAGTATATTGAACTTTAACAAAAACAATTACATACAAATACAACAATATATTTTACATACAAGAGCACATATATCCTTACATGTCAGGGGCAATGCATAAATAAATAAATAAAAGTAAAAAAAAAAAAAATCAAATAAATAAATAATAATAATACAAGAGAAAGACTTTTTATATAAACAACTTGTACTTATTAAACAGTTGTATAGTCTTTTTTGCTTTTAAATTTTTACTTTTTTCTATTGTCTCCAAATATATTTTAATATCAACTTTAAATTGTTTAAAATTTGGTAAGTTTTCACTCCATTTGGCTTTATGAATATAGTAACGGGCAATTATAATAATCAAATCAAGCATAAATATAAAACTCTTATCACCATCAACTGAAAAATATTTTAGCATAATATCAGCTTCTACAAAATGCACAGAAATCATAGCTTTTTATTGTATATAATTATTCAGTTCTTAACAAAATATTTGTGACTTAGGACATTCCCAAAATAAGTAATTAATAGTTTCAGGGGAAACTTTACAAAAAACAAAGGTGTTTTCAGTGTTCACCTTAAAACACTGTACCACAAGTGATTTATAAAAATAAATAAAATACCTATTTCACATATTTTCCACTTCCGCTTTATTTTTTATCTTATATGTAAATTAGTCTGGCATGTGACTCTGACGTCACGCGGTGGCAGTCATATGACTCTCTGGACAAGGATGTGAGTCGTAAGTTGTTGCTATGTAGATACTTCAGGATTCAGAAGTCATATTAAAGGAAATACATACCTTAATCAAGAAATTGTCGCTTCTTATTTGCTTATCGCAATCGTATCTGCACGGTTTTCAATGGATTTTATCCGACAGTTCGGAATTGTAGTTGCGGTGCTTTCCAGCACGCTTGCAGACAAACCTCAGGTAAATACATGACTAATGTCACATGATATTGTCCTGTTCTGTCCTCAAACTGTCATTTTATGTTATTAGAGATCTTAAATACATGCTAGTAATTTGTTGGACTTGGTGTCTGCAGAATGAAGTGTGTAATTGAATTAAAAGTTTTATGATGCGGTGAAGCATAACTTGAAGTATGTGTTTTTTCATCAAAAGAATAGTGTTTTCAGTTTTGTTAACAGATTTTATTAAATATAGTTATGTTTTAGATTAACATTTAACACATTCTTAGAGAGGTGCAGCGAAATAACCACTAAAGCAGTGTATGTTAGAGGGTTTGTTTATTATTTTTGCTTAAATTTTTATAGAATAATTTGCACTAATACAGCATGTTGACAACAAACGTATTGTTTTGTCATGTGTTTGTCATATGAAAGATCCATCCCAAATCATTTCTTTATGCCTTTGCTTCATTATTGTAATTCTCCACACTTCCCACAGATTGACCCACTGGTATACGAGGAGCAGTTGTTATGGGTCGGCGGTGGAGCCGGTGAGGTCAACACTTACAGGATCCCTCTGCTAACCTTCACGACATATGGAAGTCTGCTGGCGTTCTCTGAGGCCAGGAAAATGTCCTCCGGTGACATTGGCGCGAAGTTTATCGCACTGAGACGCTCCAAAGACAAAGGTTGAACATCCACTTTCAGTACAGTCATAAATGGCTATTTTAGATAAAACTGAATTGTAATCTCTTTCATGTATCTCTTAGGAGCCACCTGGTCTCCCACTTCATTCATAGTGGACGATGGTGCTCTAGCAGATGGGTTGAATCTAGGTTCGGTTGTTGTGGATGAAGAGACCAGCGCTGTGATACTCATCTACTCTCTGTGTTTTCACCGTTATCACTGCGACCCCTCCAGCACCATGATGGTGCAGAGCCTAGATGACGGATTTACCTGGAGCGCCCCACGAAACCTCTCCATTGAGTTGGGGGTGAAGAGTTTTGCTCCAGGGCCTGGCTTTGGAATACAGGTGTGGTTAGAGCCATTTACTTTCTGTTCCTCCTTCTGAGGAAAACTAGAGCATGGTTTTATGACTTCCCAATGTTTATGACTTCATGAGTTATATAAAACTGAATTTTATTATCTGTTTTTAAGCATTGGTTTATAAAGCAGAACAGAAAAAGCTGACATGGTACTTTCCAGATTTTTCTTTATGTGCCTTTAGTTGATCATATGCCTGTTTTTTACAGAAAAGGTATCCTCCCAATGTGGGTCGTCTGGTGGTGTGTGGCCACGGATCCATTGCTGGTGATGGGGTCTTCTGCATCCTGAGTGATGATCATGGTAAATCCTGGAGATATGGAGCTGCTCTGAAGAGCATCCCTTACAACCAACCTAAACAAGACCTGGACTTCAACCCAGATGAGTGTCAGGTAATATTAAACAACTTGATACACAGTGTGTATCTATAGAGGGTTTGCACTTGCATCACGATTTGTTCAGTTACCTGGATGCACAGCCATATGGGAGATACTCGTATGTAAACAACAGCATGGATTGCATGGTTAATGTACTACTGAATACATTGTTTTGCTAATTTATGCTGTCTAAAGCATGGAAAAATGTGTGGAAGCTGCTAAATCATATAGAGAAGGACTTAGTAAGCAGAAAAGGCTGCACTATTTTGGCAAACTAAAGTTAATAGGTGTTAAAGATATGTACGAGCAGTATTAGTCAAGATATTAGACTAATATTTCACCAGGAATTATGAGAACAACCACGACTGTGGTCAAGATTTTTGCCCTGAAAAGTTCAGTTTGGTCAACCACAAATGCCTTTTGTTCCTCAGACAATTTTAGGCACTCTTCTCTTTAATTTGTTATAACTTTTGGCAGTCTATAGTCCTCCAAATGTTTTTGTGGTCTGACCAATTAATACAGCCCAAAACATGACAATAATTGACCATTTTCAGCAGCAATAATTAGCAAAATATGCAAATTTCGTTTGGTTCAGTGGCATTGTTTACGTTTAGTCCAGTCATAGAAGTTGCAAAGAATGTACTGGTTAAATAATGATAAAATGTAAAAAAAAAAAAAAAGAAAGAAAGAGCCAGTAATTCATTGTTAAAAAAAAAAAAAGTATTGTGGCAAATTTTCAGGTATTACAGGAATTGCATATTTTACAACTTATATCCTTCAAGTGATATTATGTAATCTTAATTACCATAATTTGCTTTATAATACATGTGGTAAAATAAAAAGCCACATGATGAAGAGTTTATCATAAAGAGTCAGCCCATAAACATGGCTAATATTCAAATATAGATGATGCACAGAGTCAAGACAAACAAAGACAATCAGGTTAACACACATTCAGAGCTGGGAAAATTACTTACAAATTGTAGTCTGTTACTGATTCCAAATTACATGACAAAAATTGAAGTTAGTAATGTAATCCATTACATCACATCACACATTTTAGGTAATATAATCTGAATACTTTTTGATAAGTTTTCACTTAACTCATTCATCACATTGATTTAAATAGGATAAAAATTTACCATATTAAAATATATATATAAAAAATACTTAGAGTAAGAAAATATTTTCCATTGGGGTTTGTGAAGGAACTACAGGGGGTTCGAGAGTTGAAAAATGAAAAGCTAATAATTAATTAAATCATACAAATGGTAAAGTAAAATGAATATTTTAAAAATAAAATCAAAATAAAACTAACTAAAAAGTAAGTATTTAATCTGTTTGTCTGCATTTTATATAACCATTAACACCCATCAGAGAACCGTAAACATACAAATGTTTTCCAAATTATAAAAATATTTATTTTAAAGTGAATTTTTGCATTTTAATGTGTTTTTAATATGCTCATCAGTAGCTGTAATGTTGAAACCCTTTTTTTTTTAAACCTGATTTTTGTAAATCCAATCAAATGCTGTGTCACCACCGGTCTAATGACAGATCTTTCTGTGAATGTCCACAAAACTGGAAGACTTTCTGAATGTATAGAAGTGGTAGGCTATTTTAGAAAGAAACATTTAAAAATGAAAAAAAAAGAATTAGGGATAATCAATAAATTATGAATAATTTATTGCTATTTTGTGAATAATATGTAATCATGTAATCCATAAAAAAGTAACTGTAGTCGGATTGTGAGTATTTTAAAATGTAATGTAATCTAATTACACGTACTTAAAGGAGAAGTCCACTTCCAAAACTAAGATTCACATATAATGTACTCACCCCCTTGTCATCCAAGATGTTCATGTTGTTCTTTCTTCAGTCGTAAAGAAATTGTTTTTTGAGGAAAACATTTCAGCATTTTTCTTCATATAATGGACTGATATGGTGCCCCAAGTTTGAACTTCCAAAATACAGTTTAAATGTGGCTTCAAATGATCCCAAATGCAGTTGTAAACAATCCCAGCCAAGGAAGAAGGGTCTTATCAACGAAACGATCGGTTATTTTCATTAAAAAATTACAATTTAAATATTTCTTATTCACAAATGCTCGTCTTGCCTTGCTCTTGTTGAACTCTGTGTGTTCTGACTCAAGACAGTTAGGGTATGTCGTATTTTCTCCCTCAACTTCAAAAATCATTTCAAAATCATCCTACATCGCTGCAGAAGTATCGACACAGTCTTTGCAAAGTGAACATACAAAGAAGATCAAACACCCTCAACAAAAAAAGGTTAAAAAAATATTGGGCGATTTTGAAGTTGAGGGAGAACATGAGATGGGAGTTTTTCAACATGCGCTAACTGTCATGAACCGGAACAAAAACAGTCCAGGCAGAGTAAGACAAGACAAGCATTAATTTTTAATTAATTTGGCATTAAAGAGTATAGAAATTGTATTTTTTTTAATGAAAATAACTGATTGTTTAGCTAGATAAAAATAAAATTGTTTTTACAGAAAAATTACATGTAATGTGATGTTAAAACCTCACTGTAAATGGTAAGGTAAGGTAACCAAGAGGTTTTTGCTTTACTGTTTTCTACTCTTTCTTTCTTTTTTCAATAAAACATACAAACATGTTATTACAGTGTAGGCTTGATATTTAAACAGCCTACGCTAATTGACTTCCTATTTGACTTGACATACTATCTCACATCCTTTTTCTGCTTTAACAGCCAGTGGAACTAGAGGATGGAAGTATAGTGATCAATGTGCGCAACCAGAACAACTACCACTGCCGCTGTCGAATAATAGTTAGGAGTTTGGATGGAGGAGAGTCTCTGCCCGTGGAGGAGCTGGTATTTGACAAAACACTAATCGACCCCGCCGTCGCAGCCGGAGCTCTGCAGAAACAAAGAGTGATGTACTTTACCAACCCCTCCAGCACCCAGCACCGTAAGGAAGAGCAATTCACAAAGTATTACTCAGAAATATCAAAGTTAAAGCTTCATGGAAGATGAATTGTTATTTTCTTGCACAGGGGTCAATCTAACTCTTCGCTGGTCCTTCACTGATGGGAAGTCGTGGGAAAAGGAGGCTATCCAGATCTGGGCGGGGCCAAGCGGTTATTCGTCTATGACATCACTCAAAGGAGATTCTCCTGAGGACAGCAAATACATCTTCGTCATTTACGAAAAAGGCCATAAAGATTACTGCGAGACCATTTCTTTTGCCAAAATCCATCTGTATGGAGGGAAATAACATACAGGTGGAAAAGCCAAGAAAAAGGGATACTTAGGACTTTTAAAATTAACTTGGAGAAAACCAAGGTATTAGCCTGATGCAAAATCATTTTTACATGTCTTTACATTAAATCTGGTCTTTACTACGAACTGTTTTTATATGAATTTCACTCCAGAAAGAATCAAGTCATCCTGTTTCAGCTCTTCAGTGATCTATACAGCAATATAATATAAAACAAATATGATTGTACTCACTGGTTTTTACCTGTCAATGCACAAACAAAACCTTATAGGACATAAGTGTCTTGAAGTTCTCATCATTTCCTTGTGCAGTTGGTGAGCTGCACATGGGTTGCACATTTGTTCATAGGACTATTTGATGGTTTTTAACCGCTCAGGCACTGTTTGTCTTGCTGATTCTTTTATTTCATCTTTTAAATATTTTTTGTTGTCGTTGTTTATAATAATGTAACAAGTGATTCTTCATGAAGCTAGAACGTTATTAAAATTCTTGCTTTCTACTGTATAACAGTGATTGATACACGTCATTTCATTTTAATTACCTTAAGGTGTTTCTCCAATCCCTGCTATTGCTTAAATTAATGAAAGCCTCTAAAATAACTCGCATAAACTGGAAGACGCAAGGGTTTGAGACACATAGACACTCAAAGCAAGCAGTGTTTGTTCTCCATATTATACAGCTGTGAAGTCAGAGAGCCACATTTTATATATTGAACTTTATCATTCATGTGCTTCAGGTTATGTGGTTTTGTTTACCCAGTCTGGCCTTTTTGTGGTCATAGATGTTGTACATTTTAGATGCCAGACAATTATTTTGATAACATCCTACTGTAAGTGACTTTTAAATAGTACATCCAAGTTTGTGTTGAAAGTTATTTGAAAGGCTTTCACTGTATTAAATTTCATTTGAACACATTTGACTTTTCACTCAATTTGCTGGATTACACAGGGACACATTTTATTGTTCAATAAATTTTATATTTTGATACAGCAACTCCTTGTTTCTTTTAATTCCAGCTATGTCCAGGATAAATAAAACTACAGCTTTACCTGACATTATATATTTATTAGTACTTTTATGTTAATCAGAGATGATAGAATGTTCTTAAAGTCCCCCTGTAGTGAAAATCAAGATTTTTGTGTTGTTTATTTGTCTGTGTGGTGTTTTTAATATGCTTTTATACAAACCATGTCCCAGTCCATTAATCAACACCATTGCTGAGTATTTTCTCCTTAAAACCAAGGGTTCCCAGAGGCTGTCCCAGAAATGCGGTTTGAAACAGCCCTTTTTTGCTACGTCACAAAATAAGTAACCAATCACGTCAAAGGATTCCTATCATTAGCATGTAAAATATACCAATAGGACTTTCAGCACAAAACCGAACATTAAATAGAACATTAAATAGAGCTAACCGCTAACTTGAAAAATAACCCGCAGCAACAGTGTAAAAGTAGCGTGATTCTGATGGGTGGTTACATTCAAGCTGTTTTAAGGCATGAGAAAATTTAGTAAAATTTAAATATGTCATTTTGATGATCAAAGATCATTTTTAAGGGATAAAAATTTTGACTACAGGGGGACTTTAACACAAATGTACTATATTTAATGACATGGCACAACACTCCCTCCACCTGACCTCAAAACTCATAGAGACTAAAACATATCTAGGGCCCTATGAAATCCGTTTTATTTTTTCCCAAATTCCATTTTTTTCCTTTTTAATTTTTTTGCATTCCATTTTTTTCTCAACTCCTTTTTAATGGTTAAATTCAGTTTTATTTATCATAAATCTTGTCTAATTAATTAAAATTATGAAACTTATACAATTTCTTATCAATTTTTAAAAATTTGAACAACAATTACATATTTAGGGCCGTATGATTTTTAAAAAATCTTTTGTCTCACTGTTTTATTGTTATCAAATTATGTGTTTTAGCATGTCTAATTATTTAAATGCATAAAAACAACTTTATTCTATACAAATTTATTCTTAAATTTTTCTTAGTGTATTTACATTTTTCTGGTTATCAAAAATTTTTTAATTTAACTCATCTTTCAATTATTGAAAATTAAACAAACTTTATTTTTTGGCAAACAAAGAGGATTTACTATTAAAATTAAAACATGGAAAAAATGTTGTGTGATTATTAAAAAATAAAGTTTGTTTCTTTTTAGTAGTAGTAGTCGTAGTAATAGTATTTATTTGATTGATGCAGTAAAACTGTAATATTGTGAAATGTTATTAAAATGTAAGATAACTGTTTTCTTTTTTAATACGATTTCAATTTTAATTTATTCCTGTGATGCTAAAGCTGAATTTTCAGTTTCATTACTCCAGTCTTCAGTGTCACATGATCCTAAAGAAAACATTCTAATATGCTGATTTGCTGCTTAAGAAACATTTATTATTAAAAATGTTGAAACCTGTTGTTCTGCTCAAAATTTTTGTGGAAACCAAGATACATTTTTTTCTGCACAGGAGCAATCTAAGTCTTCGCTGGTCCTTCACTGATGGGAAGAACAACATTTCTGTAAGTAATATTACAAAACTTTTGTCTTTACTGGCACTTTTGGTCAATTTAATGCATCCCTGCATCCAGGTTATTTAAGAAAGTACCTTTATAGCACTGTCAAATATTTATGAAAACATTTATAAAACTATGTAATGTCAAATCAGCCTTAATCCTGAAGAACCAGATTTGTTTGTTTTGTAATTGTCATATTTTCTATCACAACCATGATATATCAACTATCACACAAATAGGCTACTATACACAGAACACATTTTATGCAATTTTACTAATTTAAACAGGTCCTTTTATCCACAGATAGAACAAAATGTAATTTTGTCAAAAGTTATAAGTTCCGTGGATGAAGCTGAAATTCATTCTGAATTAATTTATTGATTCATTCAACGAAGTGAATGCTGCATTTGTCAATATTTACCATATTTGACTTTGTTTTATCTGATGGCGTCAAAGAAAGTCAGTCAAGTCTAAAGGTGCAGCTGATTGATTTGCATGTCAATGAAGTGCTTTGCGCTTATCTCAATACTGTCAACTAAACCGGTCTGTTAAACCAGTTCTCTTGTCATTCATCGGCTGACTCCGTTGAGCGCTTGTGTGGACTTTAAATAGCCTTCAGTAAAAATCACTGTAGTTTGCACATGACTTGACAAAACTGCCGTCATGAATCGGACCCTTCTGCGGATTTTGCTTCTTACAGTGCTGTGTTCGTTTGCGCGAAATGAAACGGTAGGCTAATACGATTTTGTATGACGATTGTAAATATCACATTATGAAGAAATATTTTAAGAATGACGCAATACAACAACAACAGTAAGTTAGCAAGGTGTCTGTACTTCACTTGCCAAGGTGCGGTGGCTGGTTGTCACAAGACATGAGGAAGTTTATGGGCTTTTTATAACCATTTAAAAAGCCCATGTGTCAAAAGTCCACTTTCACGAGTGTTTTCTGTAGCAGTGTTTTTGTCTAGCTATTGTGTATTGTATTGTCTATAACACTGCTCAAAACTGTCCTAAATGAAGATGATGTGAATTCTTATGTTTAATGGTATGATGGTATGATTTTTTCCTGAGTAAAAATGGAGGAAGTGGACTACCATGTGCCTTTCAATAGTCAACACAACTAACCACAACATTTTACATCATTTTTATCTGTATCATTTTACACCTTTACTTTTTGACATGTTCAGATCAATCCAGCTATCGCTGATGAGCAGCTGCTCTGGGTCGGTGGTCAAACTGGAGAAGTTCACACCTACAGAATTCCCCTGCTTACCTTCACAACTAAAGGAAGTCTGCTGGCTTTCGCAGAGGCCCGGAAGCTGTCCTTCAAAGACATCGGAGCCAAGTTCATAGCTTTAAGACGCTCCACAGACAGAGGTGTGTCAGATTGAGTTGTCCTGTTTCATTCCTATTTTCTTCTATAACCATCTCTTTCTTCTGACATGTTCTCAGGAGCCACCTGGTCTCCCACCTCATTCATAGTGGATGATGGTGCTCTAGCAGATGGGTTGAATTTAGGTTCGGTTGTTGTGGATGAAGAGACTGGTGCTGTGATACTCATCTACTCATTGTGTTTCCACCGTTATCACTGCAAGCCCTCCAGGACCATGATGGTGCAGAGCCTAGATGACGGGTTGACCTGGAGCGCCCCACGAAACCTTGACCATCAACTGGGGGTCATGAGTTTTGCTCCGGGACCAGGCTTCGGTATACAGGTATTCCACTAGATGCCTAATTTCATGCCTGAATGCTTTGCTTAGACCTCATTTACAACTTCCATAGACTCCCATAGCGGTGTAAGTGGCTGCAATAAGTGGCCAGTTGTCAGGTAGAATATGATTTTGAAAATGGTTTAAGTTATCACTGTCCTGGGACATTTTATGGGTGAAATCCAGTCATTTTAATAGGAATTTGCACGCTATAGAATTTAATGTGAGTGCAAAACATTTCTCTATGCAGATTTCGCATCAGGTTCTAAGATGGTCATTGAAATTCACCACGATGACCAACAGAAAACTTCTTGGTATAAAGTGTGAGCTGTGTTTTGTGCATCTTTACACTATTGACAGTGGACATTGGACCTTTTTTGTGCCTTTCAACACATGCTCCTTCTGAGCTTGGGTTGTTATGTATTGCATAATGGTACCAAAAATTACCACAGTACCAGAACTTTTAAGACCATTTAATATATATATATATATATACACACAATTATTTTGTATTTAATTAAAAATTAAATTAAGAATTAAAGTAACTTACTAGCATACTAGAAACTTCCTGGCAGGTGTGTTGAGGCAAGTTGGAGCTAAACTTAGATCAGGAATGAGTTTGGGCACCCCTGTGTTAATACCAGCAAAAACTTATGAATTTTGTTTTGTATGTATGATTTGAGCATTTCATCACAGAATTTAATAGTTGTGTCACAGGCTATTTGCAGTCAGGGAGAGAGTTGAGGTGAGGATCTGTTAGCACACAGTGTATTTAATAAGGGAAACAAAACACTTGTGGGCGCAAGGGAACTGAGAATAGCAAACCAACACTTTATGTTTACCATAAAAATACTGAACTGAAACAGGTGGCTAAATATGCACAGAGCATACAAAAACTAAAGTAGAAACAAAAGGGGTAACAATGGAAACAAATAAGCACATATATTCAAAACTAGGAAACAAAGCAAACAGAAAAAGAACACGGATATTGCAAAATAAAATTATTATCAAAATAAGAGTCCTTGAACACAGAAACCCAGATAGAACAAGCTGATTATCAACAGAGGCTGTCTCAGATAATATGTGAATTTTTAGATGCTCAGCTGAAATAATTATGTTTATGTTCTGGAATATTCATATGGAAACAGCTGGTGTGCTGAGACTCACACTTTGTGATGATCATTTGTTTATTAATACATGACTATTAGTTTTATATGCCATTAACTGTAGTGATTTCTGATGTCTACCTACTGTGTAATATTTTAGTGTTAGTATCTACCAAACCTAGTCTGAGTGACACAAAAAGCATCATATTATTAGGGGTTCAGGCATGTAGTGCTGAAACCCTGTTGTAATTGGTAGAGTGGCCAACAATTATTCTGAAGTGGCATTCTTCAGATAAAACTGATCGGGCAGACCGAACCGTAAGTCGTAGAGACTTGAAACTTGGAGGGATGGTAGTACTTACACCCTCTAAAACGTCACCCAGGCTCGCCCTAATCGCCCTGACGGTGGCGCTACAGCGATCAAAAGTACGAAATCGCCCACAAACTGTTAGTCGCAGACTCAAGTGTCGTATAGTAAAATTTTTGGGTATTTTGTTTGAAAAACATACTTTTGCGAACTACTTCTAGGGTTTTCACCTGATCAGAACCAAACCAGTGCAGAAAGACTCTTTGGAAAGTGAATGTCAATAATCATCAAAAGAAAGTTTAACTTTCAACTTAGTATCACAATGACATGTCAAAACATTAGTAAGGGGCAGAGCCTCTTTTACTGAAATGCCTGTAACTCTTGAATGGAAAGGGATCATTTTGCCACATTCAGAACATGTATCTAAGCGCTCAATCTCAGTAATAAATGGTCAAAGTAAAAAATGTGGAGTTCAGCCACTTTGGTGGTGCTATAATAGGGAAAAAACATTAAAACGGCTATACCTACGCACCCGTTAGTCTGACTGACTTGAAAATTGGTAGGTGATGTCTTTGTCCAAAGTGCAAAAAGTGTCTATGAGAAAATTTGCATATCTAAAAAAACATGGCCGTTATCAGCCAATTTTGAGCACCTATTAGACAAGGTTAATCAAGGCAAATCGGAACGAAATTCAATGGACATGTTTGACTCATGGCTCTAGAGATCTGTAAGAATTTTGAATAAATTTTTTTTAACGAGTTTGTACCTCCATAATCACATGGTGTTTCACACATCCACACAATATTCATATCGTTTGATATATCTTCTCATACTGAGCTACTTTGCCTCAAGAATCACTCCTGTCAATCAAATCCTTCATTAAATATTCTTGATTATGTAAAAAACATACTTTTATAAACTAGTCCTAGGTTTTTCGCTCAACCTCAATAAAACCCCTGCTGTACAATTCTGTGGACTCTCTAGATCAGTAATTAACTCTGGACTCTCTAGATCATAGTCAAGTGCATGCAAAAGCCTATATCTCCAAAATGAAAACTCAGAACTTCACAAAACTAGATGAACACATGTGATCAGGCAGACCAAACTGGCCTGACGGTGGCACTACAGTAATCAAATGTATGAAGTCACTCATTACTCCTAAAAAAGGTTCAACTTTCGACTCACTGTTGCAACGTATACAAAAAAAATTAGTGAGGGGCGGAGGCTTTTTTTTTTTTTTTACTGAAACACCTATAACTCTTGAACAAAAAGAGGTAATTTCACCAAAATTGGAACAGGTATATAAGAGCTCAATCTGAGGTCAGAGTAAAAAAACGAAAAAAACAAAAAAAAAACAAACATGTAGTTTGGCCACTTGGTGCCAACATAACAGGGAAAAAACTTAAAAACAACTATAACTATGCACCTGTTAATCCGGTTGACTTGAAAATTAGTATACCGTGTCTTTGTCCAAAGTGCCAAAAGTCTCTATGAGAAGGTTAGCATATCTCAAAACAAGTCTGCCATCAGCCAATGAATTTTGAGCACCTATTAGACAAGGTTAACGGAGGTCGATCGGAACGAAACTCGGTGGGGATGTTCAACCCATGGCCCTAGAGATCTGTAAGAATTCTGAATGAAATCAGCCACTAGGTGTCATTAACGAGTTTTAAGTCTCTGTAGTCATGTGGCGTTTCACACATCCACACAATATTCATATTATTTGATAGAATGGCATGAACTCCTCATGCTGAGCAACTTTGCCTGTCAATCAAATCGTTCATTAAATATTTTCGATTGTGTAAAAAACATACTTTTGTGAACTAGTCCTAGGTTTTTTGCTCAGCTTCAATTAAACCCCTGCAGTACAGTTCTCTGGACTCTCTAGATCAGGGGTGTCAAACTCAATCAGAGAAGGGGCCAAAATTTAAAACACAGTGTAAGTCACAGGCCAAACAGGTTAACATTTTATTGAACAGACTAAAATTACTTTTTGTTTAATCAGAAATCTGAATTTGAACAACCAGAATACTGTAAATATTCTCAATAACACAAATTAAATAATAAAATAATACATTTTATAAAATAAATTAAATAAAAATACTAAAATTATTTTGTTCAAATAATTTTCAAAAAGAGGACATTTCAGATATAAACAAGCTTGTGAAAATTGTGCAAATCTTGCAAATAAAACTGTATTTTGATTTCAGGAAAAGGTGCAAAAAAATAAAAATAAATAAACAAATAACAAAAATATTTTCTTTTCTTTTTTATGTCATTTTGTCCTTGTGGGATGTTTGGCATCTTTTCTTGGCTACAAGTTCATTAATGTTTGGGGTTAGGTTCTCAGCTGTGGAAACTCTTAGAGTGGAGTGGAGGTGTTCATCAGTGAGACGGCTTCTGTGTGCGTTTTTGTTCATCTTCATCAAAGAAAAAAGTTGCTCACACAAATACGTACTACCAAACATGCAGAGCATTCGAGCAGCTTGCAAGCGAAGTTGAGGCATCGTTTCGGGAATGAAGCTGGGGAACTGTGCGGGCCCCACAGTGTCATACTTTGCCTTGAGTATGCTGTTACACTGGAGTTCTATCAGCTCCATCTAAATGTTTGCTGGTGCTTTTTCAGCGTTAACTGCAAATGGATTACTGAACAGTTCTAAATTAAATTTCTGCGCTTCAAAGTCCACAAAGCGTCGCTTATAAAGTTAACTGTCTGTGTCACAGTGCTCATTACATGTTCCATCTTAAGGGCTTTAACGCACAGCGATTCTTGGTGGATAATGCAGTGATAAACTGTCAGCTCACATGTGCAATTCTCCCTCTGCATCTTCTCCCGGATCCTTCCAACTAGTCCACTCTTTTCCCCGCACATTGCGGGCGCTCCGTCAGTCGTCAGTCCCGTGAGTTTGTCCCAGGGCAGTTTCATGTCATTTACACATACTTCTTCAAATATGTCTTTTCCTGTGGTTGTGCCATGCATTGACTTAATGCCCAAAAGTTCTTCTGTAACGCATAAGCTGGAGTCCACTCCACGGATGAAGACTGCCAGCTGTGCAGTGTCAGTCGTGTCAGCGCTCGCATCCACAGCAAGGGAGTATGCAGTGAAGTCTTTTCCCTTTTCTATCAACTGTCCTTGTAAATCAGTGGCAAGATCACACACCCGATCAGCAATGGTATTTCTGCTTAGGCTTACATTTAAAAATGCTTGTTTTTTGTCTGGACACACGACATCGCACACTTTAACCATGCAGCTCTTCAAAAACTCTCCTTCGGTAAATGGCCGGGCAGATTTTGCGATCTCTTCTGCCACTATATAACTAGCTTTCACGACAGCTTCACTTTGCGATTTTGCTTTTTTAAACATAGTCTGCTGTGACACTAGACTCTTTTTAAGCTCTTCGACCTTCTGTTGCTTCTGCTGTATGTTGAGGTCTTTGTACTTGTCCTCGTGTTTCGTCCCATAGTGCCGTCTTATGTTATATTCTTTATTTACGGCCACATTACCACCGCAAACAAGGCATACAGGTTTACCTCCAATGTCAACAAACATATACTCTGCCTCCCAGCGTTCTTGAAAACCCCTGTTTTCAAAGTCTACTTTTCGTTTGGCCATTTCTTTCGGAGATATTTTAAGCACTGAACCATTTATCCGCTGAACACCGATGAGGCTATGACAACAGCGCAGCAGGGAGGAGGGGCTGATGCTGCGATCTGTTGCTTGGTGATTAGAGGTCAAGACCGCACGGTAACTTTTGTTGTGCATTATTGGATTTGTATTAATAATATTAATCAGCAGGCCATTAATAATAGACATATGAAATTGTCTCGCGGGCCACATAGAATTTTATCGCGGGCCGAATGTGGCCCGCGGGCCTTGAGTTTGACATGTCTGCTCTAGATCGTAGTCAAGTGCATGCAAAAGCCTATATCTTCAAAACAAAAGCTCAGTGAGCACATATGACAGATGATTCTAAACAACAATGCAAAATGGTTTGTAAATCTGACCATAGGTGGTGCCATAATAGTCATAAATGTTAAGAATCATCACATTTCATGGTAAATTACCTGTATTTGCCAAAAAGGCTTTTTTTAAATGACTGATTTAGGTGGTTACAGATTTGGTAATAATAACACGTAATGTCTTTTTTCATATGTGCTTAAAGGCCTTAAAGCACCTGAACCCTGATAATTGCTGCTTGCACCTATATTTGTTTATATTGTTTTATCTGAAATAACTAATAACATAGGTAGACTATGCAAAATACTCATTACATTAAACGATTCTTCATGATCTCAGACCATGCGTTCATCTAATGGTGCTTACAGAAACGTCATCCACCTGCAGTTGGGCGTCTGGTGGTGTGTGGCCACGGCAGCATCGCTGGAGACGGAGTGTTTTGCATCCTGAGTGACGATCATGGAAACACATGGAGATACGGAGCTGAACTGAAGAGCATTCCCTACAACCAGCGCAAAAACAACCTTGACTTTGAACCAGATGAGTGTCAGGTAGGAAGATCTTGAACTTTTCACTGTTATGTTTTAGCAATGATTGTATTGGTGGTTGTGTGACAGAAATATGGATCAGAAGAGTTTGAAAAATCGTCAGACTTCTGTCTTATGTTTCCTCAAAGCCAGTGGAGCTGGATGACGGCAGCATCGTGATTAATGTGCGCAACAATAAAAACTATCACTGCCGCTGTCGTATGGTTGTACGTAGTCTGGATGGAGGAGAGTCTCTGCCGGTGGAGCACCTGGTGTTTGATCACACGCTGGAGGATCCTGCGGTTGCAGCTGGAGCTTTAGTGAAGGAAGGAGTGCTGTACTTCACCAACCCAGCCAACACTAACAGCAGTAAGCATGATGATATGAGAAAGCAGTGTTTCTCAGTCCTGGCCTTGGAGTACCACAGATCTGGCTTATTTAACACACCTTATTAATATCATAAGCTCTAGTAACTGAACTGGGAGTGTCAGATAAGGGAGACCTTCAATATGTGTGGTGCTGCAGTTTTTCAAGGAAAGAATTAAGAAGTATTAAGTATTTTTAAAGAGTGCCAGTGTAAGTATTTTTAAAGAGTAATAATATTTCAGATGCCAAATATCAGCCTGCCCAGTCGCTACTTTTTATTGTACATTTTTCACTTTACATAGTCTACAGTCACTTTAATGCATATTTGCACATATCTTGATTCTATATTATGTTATTGTTTTACTCTGTACTGGTCTGTGTTTTGAGAGAGCAGCATGTACAATAGTTAATTCATGCTTAAACATAATGTAAGTTACTTTTTTTTATTGTTGTTTTCCTTAGGAGTGAACCTCACTCTTCGCTGGTCTCTGAATCACGGGAAATCATGGGTGAAAGATACTCTGAAGATCTGGGCCGGACCAAGTGGATACTCATGTATGACGTCACTTAAAGGCAATGAAACTGCGGATCATAAATACATCTATGTCATCTTTGAGAAAGGCCAAAAAGACTATTATGAGTCCATCTCCTTTGTAAAAATTGACCTGTACAGCAACCAATGAAGAAAGTCACTGACAAGCTGTTTTATTTTAGAAAAAGAAGCTTGATCAAGTTGCTCAATTTTGAAAATGAATATATAGCTTTCATTAGCTGGTGAAATTAATTGTCAGTCTTATCTTCTTAATTTTTTTAAATATAGTTTTAATTTGTCTTACCACACTTTCTTTGATAATAAAAAAATGAAATAATTAAATAAAAAATATGATATATATTCATTGGTTTTATTTAGGGCTGAAGCGATTCCTCGAGTAATTTGAGTAACTCGAATACAAAAAATCATAATGGTCCGTTGAGAAACACAGTGTTCCATGTGTAGTTCCAGTAAATGGACTAAAGGAAGCCTCGATAACTACACACGGAACACTATGTTTCCCCACGGACCATTATTACTGACACACAGACGCATAAACGCTGTACATATTTAAGACCGTAAATTAATCGTGGTAAACGTCTTTGAGCAACATGGTGGTGTTTCGTTTTTGAGTGAATTACCCGGTAAATGATTCAGTTCAATCACAATGACTCACTTACTTGACTTGCTGCCACCTACTGGCGGTATTGATTTCACATTTAAAGTATCTTCATTTTATAAATACATGTAAATATCAGTATTCAGTGTTTTGTTTAAAATAACAAAATATTATTTATGTATTTGTAACTGCAAGTAAAATGCATCCATGTCCCTGAATTAAATAGTGGGTAAATAGGCCTACATCTAAATGCCTCAATTTCTTGATTTCTGCCTTCATTGTAGGTTGTAATGTTTACCTTTTTCTAAAGTAATGTAAATTTTTGTATTATATATATATATATATATATATTATATATATTAAATGAATAAAAATACAAAAATCTATTTCACATTACTTTAGAAATACATATATATATATATATATATGTGTATATATATATATATATATATATATGTATGTATGTATGTATTTGCATTGTGAATGTAATTTGGCAGAAAAAATGCATTAAATGGGTTTAGTTTTCATGGTTATTAATGTATGCAATTTCAGCAATAAAAATATTACTTTTTCTAAAAAGAAAAACAAATTGGTTGTTTATTTTAAGAGACCTATCTTATTTTCTCTTGTATATTTAGTATTGCTCTTTAATAAAGAAAAATTTTTAACCTCAAAGCAACTAATTAAATTTTTATATAAATAAGTGTTATTCTTTTTAATCAAACTAATAAATAAATAAATGAAAAGATTTGTCCAAACAAATCTAAATAGTGAATAGTGAACAAGATGAAAATAAATTTTATGACTGATCTGTCCATAGACAGATCAAAACTATTTCAAAACAAATTACTAAAACAATTATAAATTATACATTCAAAATGTATAAAGATATTTTTAATCTGATTTTGAAGTAATTATTTAAGGTAGAATTGTGTGTGTGTAAGTATGTGAGTGTGTTCTGCATTTTAAAATAAATATAGTTTTGATCTGACCAAAGAATTAGGTTAATGTGAACCAAGCCATGTCACTCTTCCATCTTTTATATTGACCATAGTAATTGAGGTCACTAACTAAAGAAATCCAGTAGATTGGTGACCGATTGGTGACAGTGAAACCCAGCTCTGCATATAGAGAAAACAAAGCACTACTCCTTAAAGCTGCATTGTTTCTTTTATTAAATGCAGAAAACAAGACACGGTTTAAAAAAAAAAAAAAAACAATTGAAAAAAATAAACAACCAACACAATTGGTTCTAGAATCTTCTGACATAAAAATGTCTTAGATCTCAGTTTTCAATTAAGAATCAAATTTACAAATTACCACTACTAGTAATAGCAAAAATTACTAAATTACAGCTAAACAATAGTCCAAAAACATACTGGACACTTAAGCCACAACTGAAAATGTACAAATGTAGGCTATGTGAATACTAAAGCAAAATATCAAAGCAAAATCAGTTTTGCTGAAAGAAACAGAGCCCAGGCAAAATATGAAGCTATAAACATATACTTAAAAATGACTTCATTAATAAGTTGTTAAGGTAACACTTTATTTTTTATGATCACTTAACTAGTTGCTTATCAGCATGCATATTAGAATATTAGCCATTTATTAGTACTAATTGAGCACATATTAATGCCTTATTCTACATGACCTTATTCTACATCTCTAATCCTACCCAATACCTAAAATTAACAACTACCTTACTAACTATTAATAAGCCGCAAATTAGGAATTTACTGAGGGAAAAGTCATAGTTAATAGTGAATAAGTGCTCCCTATTCTAAAATGTTACCGTTAATGTTTCAAATCTGTTCATAATGTGTAGGGGAAAATGGAATATCAGTGTTTGCAAGTCTAAACAGAGAGAAAGACCCCAAAGCACTCAAGACATTAGATTGTCTCGAGTATGATATATTGCTGCATTACGATTCTGTACTTCAGATACATAACACCATTTCCATTTTTTACACTTTCTGCAGTTCTTAGCTTTTTCAAAGAGAGTGTTTTCGTGATGTTTCTTCTAAGGATCAGTCTTTTTCTTCAGGTCTCACTGCTGAAGAATTGCTCTTTTTGTCATAATGGTTTGTTCATTTTCAAGCTTTTTTTTAGCCTGTCCTAAAATGTTCATTCCAAACACTCAACCAGATTTGTTTAGAGTAACTGTATTTCCTCAAAGGGCTTAATTATCATAGAGGTGGATACCTATCAAAACAATCCACATTGCCACACCACAATTTTGATGAGCAACATTAATCAATAGTGTGAGAAGAGAACATAAAAAAAGCTGTATTACCTTGCTGTAATACCTTGCTATTACTAAAATGTTTTCCAAACAATGTTTCTAATGAATGTATCCAAAAGGAAAGTGTAAGCGTAAACTATGAATTGCCATGTTTTTTGTGTGGAATTTCCAAATTAATGGGAGCCAAGCCTGCCTTTCAAAGGATTTCTCGTAGTACTCTTCCAGATCTTTTTGGAATCTGTGCGCAAACCACCTCCAGTATTTCCAGATAGGAGAAGGTGCTAAGAATACTGAGCGCCAAAGCCAGTCATCATGAATTTCTTTTGCTATTTTGTATTCTTTATATGGAATCCACTTATCTGATGATTTAAAACATTTATTACTTCCTACTGCAGCCCAGCAAAATTCTGTACAAAGATGATTTGTTTCAACATTATAGTGCCCATTGATTCCAGTTATTCTGTGTGAAAGAACACTGTGATCTCCATCATGGTTTTCAGTTTGGGTGCAGGGGGCTTTACAGAACGGACACTGAACCCAACAGCACTGACAGAACTGATCGATCAGAATCTCATCTGGTCTGTCCCTGAGATCCAGTTTTTCATAAAATGTGTCTGTGTTGAACTCTTTGCTTGTGTCAGGCATTATAGCAGGGATTTTTGTTGTTATGACTTCTTTAAGGAGGTTAAAATCATCAACATCATCATGTCTGACTCCACTGAGATCTTTTTCAGAGAATATCAGCACATCTGAAAGCTGATGTGTGAAAGTCTTCAACCACAAATCAACATTTCCACTGTTTGCTTGAACATGTACAGTAGATTCATGTGCAGCTTCCATGATCTTCTTCTGCAGGAGTTCAATGTTTTCCTTTATCTTGGTCAAAACACGGTCACTGACATTGCGAGTCATGTACTCACTGACTTCATCTCTGATGAAATTCTCAAAGTGCTCTCTGGGATAATTAATGTAGTCCAGGTACGCAGAAAAATTCTCTTTGTCTGCCAGAAAGTTCAGGATGTGTTTCTCCAGATTTATTTTGCTTCCATTTAGTGATTTACATTTTTGTCTAATTTCATCGATCAAATCTTTTGCAGACTTCCTGTAGATACTCTGCTCAATGCGCTCTTTAAGTTTCTGACATAAGATCTCACCAAAAATGACAGATGAAGCGGCTCCTTGGAGATATTTCTGGAAAATAGTGTAGTACTCTTCTTTCTTTTTCTCCAAATAGAGAACAGGATCATTGGCTTCTCTGAACAGTCTGTGCTGCTGAGTGAATGTCTTATTTGCTCTCCTAAAGATGGAATAAATCAAGTCAATGGAGAATTCATTCTTGAACACATAGCTCACAGATCCTTCTTGATGTTGTCTTATTCTTGTCTTGATGTAATCTACAAGTTGTTGAATGCAGCTGACATTGAAGCCCATTTTTGCAATGTTAAAAGACAAGATCTTTCTTTCTATCTGCTGGGCAACATCTGTGACAAAGATTGTTATTTGGATTTCATCTTCTTTAGAAAGAGCCCGACCAATCTTCTCTTTTGCTGCTTTGTATGCATTTGTAATATGACCTGTAAATCCACTGGATTTCTTTAATTGTACATAATCAGAATAACTTTGCACAGAAAAAACATCCCTACATTCACTGCTCTCCGTCCAGGAGTCTACAGGAGCACTTTTATAGATGTCACTGAGGAGTAGTTTCACCTCTTTCAGTATGTCAATGTCTTTGATTGGAGTATCTGTGATGATCTTCTTCACACACTCTTTCCAAAACAAATCAAACTCATTCTTCAGTGTTTCTTCATCTTTTGCTTGGTCTTTGAGTTTTAAGGCAAGTTCTTTGCTCTTTTCAAAGAGAGTGTTTTCATGATGTGTTCTCTGAGAGTCAATCTTTTTCCTCAAGTCTCGCTGCTGAAGCATCCCATTTAATTTCCTATTTGTTTCTCTTATAATGGTTTCTTGAAGCTCTTGGATTTTTATCTCAAAATTATTTTTCCACTGAATCAGTATTCCTGCATCTGTGTCTTTCTCAAAGAATTCTGACACTGAGCTTTTCACGTTTTCACTTTTCTCTTTTAGTTCTCCTTTAAGATCACTTTCATTAACCTCATTAACATCTTCATTTTCTATTTTGTTGTGTAGTTTGTACTCAATTTCCAGCATGGCACTCCGAAGTGTCCAGGACCATTGGTTGTATTCTGTCTCCAGTTTCCTGTATGCTGTAATCTCCAGAGAATTTTGAAAGCTGAACACAAATCGTTCATTCAGCAAAGCTTCCCAGAGATCTTTAATTCGATCTTTCAAGTCTATCAGTTTCATATTGTCTGATTTAGAGGCATGAGACATAATAGTTTCCTTCAGTTCTTGAATATTCTCACAGTAGTTTGGGTTTGTTGGTGCCATGGGTGGGTTGCCCTCCCAGAGCTGAGCAAAGTACTTCACGTCATTTCTTATGTCAAATTCAATGACATCATTGAAACACTCTGCATCATAGACTTCCTCTTTAGCAGCAAGTTTTGTCATCTCATCCAGTGTCTCCTGCAGTCATCTCCTTCCCTCCATGTTTTTCTCTACAGCTGTGACGTCTGAAACGTTCTGATGCACAAACACACAGCTGGGATTCAGACTGACCTTCTTCATCCTCAGGAAGGCCTGAACAACTATCTGAAGAATGTCCTGCATCTCAGATAGGTTTTCTCCAAAAATGTTGATCAGTGTCAAATTTGCGAGACCAACAACAAATGTGGCCATTTCATTGTCATGATGTCTTGTTGATCTTCCAGCCAGTTCAGAACTACGAAGACCTTCAGTATCTACAACAAGAATATAGTCCAAGTTTAGCTGTGCTTTCTTCTCGTCTGACACACTGACCAGCTGCATGAAAGCTCCTCTGGTGGTCCTGCCAGCACTGACGGCAAACTGGAGTCCAAACATGGCATTTAGCATTGTGGATTTACCAGAGCTCTGAATTCCTAAAACTGACAGCACAAAGACTCTCATGTCTCCCAGTTTCTGGATGAGTTCATCTAGAACAGCAGTGATCCAGATCAAAGGAACATGAGCAGCATCTCCATCCATCAGCTCCAGCGGGAATCCAGAGATCATCATCTCTGCTGCAAGACTTGGCAGAGAAGAGATCTCAAACTGCAGGCCTGTCTTGATCTTCTCCACAGATGAACATGATTCATAGATCTGACCAACCTCCCTCATGATGTGCTCCAAGCCAAAGGCTGCAGCTTGAAGTTCCTTAGATATTCTCTCAAGTTTTGATTGTTCATCCTTGAGTTGTTCTGATTTATCACTGTTCTCTTTCCATTTTAAAACTGTTGACCACTGTTCATCATACTTGTAATGAAGAGCTGTAAGGTCAGCTGAGAAATTTTCATCCAGGAGGATTCCAAGCCATTTTAGGAAAAACATTTTCTCTGCAGCACCTGAGTTCATTTCTTTAATAAAGACCGTCATAAACTCACTGATGTCATACTCATGCTGCTGTTCACGGATTTTCATCAAATCTGTGTTTTTTTTAGTCCACTCAGTGTCTAATTCATTAGCTTGAGGTCGATGTAGTTCTTTGTAACGTCTGACACCACTGATGCCACAGTTTCCCCTGATAGGGCAGAACCGATTCCTTGATTTCAGTCAGTTTTTTATTCTCCAGCAAACTCATCATCTGCTGTGCTGTTTCTTTTCCATTCCTGCAGTCATCATCATTTTTCTCATCTACTGTGATGTCTGGGCATTTGGACACATCTTCAAGAATGAAAGTGGAAGATGACATGGAGAGACAATCATTTATAGCTCTTCTGAGTTCCTCAGATATATCTGACTGACTTCTGTTTTTCAAACCAATTTTATATTTTCCTGTCCGTGTCTCAGTAAGAGCTGTATCCCTCTCAGCAAAAAGACAAATGAGTGGTTTTGAGTCCTTATAGAGTTTTTCAACTTGTATCATGCCTTCGTCATTCCTCTTAAGTTGTGGAAGAAGAACAACATTGACTGAGGCCATTTCAGTGAGAATCTGCAGCTGTTTCTCATTGTCTTCTGCATCACCATGAAGGTTACAGAATGCAATACAGTCATTAAATTTATCCGTGTTTTTTCCAGAGGGACAGAACCAGGCGATCTCCACCACTCCATCCATCAGAACTCTGGTTTTGCTGCTGCCTGGGCAGTTCCTGTGGAAAAACGTGTTGTGTTTCTCGTTGATCAGACTGTTCATCAGCTGAGACTTGGATGAGGATACACAGCCAAATCTAAAGAAAGACACCATTGGAGTTTGTGCCTTGTAGACCAGCTGATTTTGACTGATGATCTCACTGTCAGTATTTTTTGTTTTCCAGCTCTTGTTGATTTGTCTAAATGTCCAGAGAGGAAATACTATCTGTTTTGTGAACGGATCAGGAACAAGTAGAGGCAGAGCATACTGACACTGGGACAGTTTAGTCACCATCAGCTGCTTCAGGAAACCATCAGCACAATGAATTGCAGCCATCTGGACATCCATTGGATGAACAGGGTCAGTTTTACTTGATTTGTTGTCTGACGTTAATTCGGAACAGAAATCATCAAAATCATTTTCTTGTTTAAATAAATCATTGTTAAGTGTGTGTTGTTGAATGTGACTTTCCTCATCAATCTTAACAATAAAATATCTTGCTTTATAGTCCATCATCAGCAGTTTGTAAATGAAAGTCTGAATCAGCTCCTCTTCAGCACAAGACTCATTGGACTGTAATGAGTGTGCAGATAACTGAAGAACATCTGCAGCTCTCAGTTTATAGTTATGCTTGTCAAGGTGAAGTCTGTTAAAGAGTGTATTTGAAACGGTAAGCGTTTCTTTTTCTACATGCTCATATGGTCCCTCACTTTCTGTTGTATGCTTTTCAGCAGTTTTCTGTGGAAAAAAAGTACACAATGTTATTTTATATTATGCATATGATGCAGAGTATTTGTTGAAATTACACTACTATGTTACAAGCTGTACATTTATATCTACTCTATAGAAAATATTCTAATTCACAGCTAGAATTTACAGCTTTTTTGCTATGTTTCATTTCTTATTATCCCTTCTGAGAACTAACCTGGAAATTAAAAAATAAATAAATAAATAACATTTTAAAAATATTTATGTCAATATTTACATCATTAACTCAAGCAAGACCAGGAAAAATGGCTTCTCCAAGCTTTAATGACAGTGGGCAGGATTTTCTCATCAGTCCAAAACAAGTCCAATAAAGTGCACCCTTCCATAATAAAAAGTGCCTCACATGGCTCCAGGGTGTGAATAAAAGCCTCCTGTAGCGAAATCAATACATTTTTGTTAGAAAAATATCTGTATTTAAAAACGTATTAAAAATTTTTCTTTAGCTTGCGCCAACTGTTGTACACGGAAGCTGTTCCAGGCAAAGTTTCCTTGCTTTAGCAAAGGAAAACCAGTCTCCTCTGACTTATATTGAAATCCTCTGACATTTGTCTTTACAAATCCTCGTTTTATACTTCTAATTCATCACTGTTGTTTTGTTTTGTTCTGTCTACTGCGCGTCATGTGTTCATCATTTATGAGCGGTGCATGCGCAATGCATACATCCTACGTCATTCGCCCGGAGCTGCTTCCATGTACAACTGTCAGTACAAGCTAGTGAAAAGTGATTATTACAGTTTAATATATATTATATTTTTCGCACAACAATGCATTGATTCACTACAGGAGGCCTTTATTCGCTCCACGGAGTGAGGCGCTTTTTATTAAGGATGGATGCACTTTATTGGACTTGTTTTGGACTGTTGAAAAGAAACACCTACCCATTGCCATTATAATGCTGGGAACAGAGCCAAAACAATTTTTAATATAACTCTATTTGCTTTTGTCTGAAAGAATGAAGTCATATACACATAGGATGCCTTGAGGGTGTGTAAATATTGGGATAATTTTCAATATTTGGTGAACTAACATTTTAAATATAGCTACAAGCAGCAATTGGGGCCAAGCACAACAGAGGCAAAATGAGGAGCTAAGTATGGCATGGAGTGTCAGAAAAACTGCAACAATGAGTAACTGAAGACATTTTAGGATGATTTTAGTCAAAATGGCTAAAAAATCATAAATAAAACAACTAATAATATGATTTAATGGATTACCACTTTTCATTTTGTTATCAGTGTGGTGTGTTCTGTATGAGGTGACAATGGCACACACAAAGTTTGGTATCAATATGACAAAGCTTTGCAGAGATACAGCCTCAGATGTAGTTAGGCAACATGTCTCAAATTTGTTATGTTGCTATACAAAAACGGTTTTGTTTATCAACACGAAATTCATAACTATTTGAAGATTATGTGTCTTGATTTTTTTGAAAATCGGACCAACGGTCAATGAGGAGTTCGAAAAAATAGGTTTTCAACATAAATCAAAATGTCGGAAAGGAAGTTTGGCTGACTATGACATAATTGGTTATGTTCTTGGCATGACTCAAGGAATATTGAGGTCAGATTACCAAATTACAAAATGTTAATGCAATCAAAGGTTATTAGCATTTGTTTTTTTGAAATTTCATTTTTAATGGTTAATGAATGGTTTATTAACCTTGACCAATAGGTGGTGTAGGCAGTGTGAGGTGACAATGGCACACACAAAGTTTGGTGTCAGTATGTCAAAGCTTTGCAGAGATACAGCCTCAGATGCAGTTTGGCAATGAAAATCCATAATTTGTTGTCAGCATGGTCTAAAGATGATCTGAGCCAAATTTGGTGAAAATTGGACCAACGGCCTAGAAGAAGGTTTTTAACGTGAATCAAAATGGTGTACAGGAAATTCAACTGACTATGGCAAAATTTGTATCTATGTTCTTGGAATGACCCAAGGAATATATTAACAACACTTTCATTACAACAGGCCAATTTAATCAAAAGTTATTAGCATTTTTTTAAAATTTCTTCATAACTTTTGACCACAAGGTGGCGCTGCCCCTAAAGTTTGTGGGTACTGTCAGAGCATGGTGCTGAAGACACATACAGAGTTTTGTAGTGATACGCCAATGCTTTCATAAAGTATAGCATTTTACGAGAAAATTCAAAATGGCCAGGCATGGGAAAATTGGGTAAGGTTGGTCTCGAATCTAAAGAGACTTTAGAGACTTATCAGATTTCCATGATTTTTGTTCAAACCATTCAGAAGTTATAAGCAAAAATAGCTTTTTTCCATATCTCCAGACCATTAGGTGGTAATGTGTCAGAACTGTCCATGTAGCCTCAGTTCATGGTTATTATAACACACACCAAGTTTGGTCTCAAATTGCCGAATCATTGCAGAGATACAGTCATGGCCAAAAATATCGGCACCCTTTGCAATTCTGTTAGAAAATGCAACCCTTTTCTCAGAAAATTGTTGCAATTGCAAATGTTTTGGTACTCACATGTTTATTTTTTTGTTTGAATTGGAACAACACAAAAAAAAAACAGAGAAGAAAAGTCAAATCTGATACAATTCCACACAGAACCCAAAAAAATGCACTGGACAAAAAAGAGTTTCTTACACCTCTCTACTGGAATTTTGGACAACTCTTCTTTTGCAAACTGCTCCAGGTCATTCAGATTTGAAGGATGTCTTCTCCCAACTGCTGTTTTGAGATCTCTCCACAGGTGTTCTATTGGGATTCAGATTTGGACTCATTGCTGGCTATTTCACAACTCTCCAGCGCTTTGTTTGTAACCATTTCTGAGTGCTTTTTGAAGTGTGTTTCGGGTCATTGTCCTGCTGGAAGACCCATGATCTCTGGTGGAGATGCAGCTTTCTGACACTGGCCACTACATTGCAGCTCAAAATTCTTTGGTAATCATCAGATTTCATGATACTGTTCACACAGTCAAGACATCCAGTGCCAGAAGCAGCAAAGCAAAACCAAAACATCTTTGAACCTCCACCATGTTTGACTGTAGGGCCTGTGTCCTTTTCTTTGAAGGCCTAATTTCTTTTTCTGTAAACAGTGCCATGATGTCCTTTACCAAAAAGCTCTACTTTTGTCTCATCTGTCCACAGTACGTTCTCCCAGAAGGATTGTGGTTTTGTCACATAAGTTTTGGCAAACTTCTGTCTTGCTTTTTTATGCCTTTGTGTCAGCAGTGGTCTGCTACCATAGCGTCCCTTTTCATTATATGAACGGATGTGAGAGCTGACACTGTTGTACCCTGTGTCTGCAGATCAGCTTGAATTTGTCTGGAAGTTAATCTGGGTTCTTTTTCCACCATTCAAACAATCCTTCATTGTAATTTTTCATTAATTTTGCTCTTCCGTCCACGTCCAGGGAAGTTAGCTACAGTGCCATGGGCTGTAAACCCTTTTGATGATATTGCACACAGTGGACACAGGAACATTAAGATCTCTGGAGATAGACTTGTAGCCTTGAGATTGTCCATGTTTTTCTGTAATTTTTTTTCTCTCAAATCCACAGACAACTCTTTACACTTCTTTCTTTTCTCCATGTTCGGTGTGACACAACACAAAGGTTGAGTCAACTTTTCTCCATTTTAACTGGTTGCAAGTGTGATACTATATTGACCACACCTCTTACTTGCCACAGGTGTGTCTAAATACAAATTACAGGAGCATCACATGCTTGAAAAGCAATTATTTCTTACAATTTTGACAAGGTGGCAATAATTTTTGAGTTCTGTGTGATACTTTATCAAGTTTGAACATTTGCAGTTGGAACAATTTTCTGAGAGAATTGTTGCATTTCTGACAGAATTGCAAGGGTGCCGATATTTTTGGTGAATTTGTTCGCATATTATTTGAGAACAGTTTGACTAATCAACTTGAATTCCATAACATTTTGCCAGCATGGTTTATGATCTGAGCCAATCAGAGACACCTTTTTGACCCCTGTTTGGCCCCTAATTATACAAAAATAAATAAATAAAGATTTTGGCTTGATTACTTGTTCACTGAAATTATGTTCTATAGCAGTCTGACCTACTCATGAACAAATTCACTCAGAAGCTAGTTTAAATGTTTTGATGACTTTCAAGAATGTTTCTACAGTTATTAGAATATGTTTCCTATATAATAGCAGCCCTGTTGAAGAACAACAGCATATGCTGGTTAGGTATGTTTTGAAGCATTGCAGCTGGTTTGAGCTGGTTTAGGCTAGTCTTTAGTTGGTCATGAGCTGGTTAAGCTTCAAAACATACCTAACCAGCATATGCTGTTTTTTTTCAACAGGGAGTATATTAATTTCATCAAGAAGCTTTAGAGTTTTTCATTTTAACATTTAACATTTCTTGAACTGGTATAGCATTAAGGGTAATCTCTTAAAACAAATATATCTATAATAACATATAAAGTGCATTCTAAATCAGAAAGTTAGATTATATTCTACAAATTTACTCTCACCACTTTCACAGTGACTCTTTTTCAGGCCTTCTCTCTCTCTTGCTGTGTTGTACATCTCTCCAGTGTAGTGCTGCTGTTTATTCTCAACAAACAGACGGTCAATCTTGTTCATCAGTTCTATCATCTCATGTTGGTTGTTCATGATCTTGCTACAGGTGTGATATCTTCCTCCACATTTCTCCAGCAGTTGCTCCAGCACAAGGTTTTTCTTCAGATCATCTGTTATAGTGTCACACTCTTCTTCTGCTTCATAGGTGAAGAGAATCATCACAAACTGAAGAACTTCTTCCCCAAATACTTGCTGAAGCCATTCAAGACCCATCTTATAAGCATCTGTTAACTGACCAAGTCGCACAACAAATATGAAGGCACTGATTTTGTTTTCATGCACAAGTTGACCGATGACATCATTAGCAGGGTCCAGGTTAAGTTCAGTCTCATGTAAGCCAGTTATGTTGATCACCGTGACGTGCCGTTCTGATATTTTCCTCTGTAAAGGAAGGATCCTGGATATTTCTACATTTTCAATATTTGGTTGTTCTTCTCCGAGCAGAATGTTGTCCTGTCCAAACTGGATTGCTGCAGAGTTTCCAGCTGACACAATGGTAAGATTGGGAAATGAGTGATCTAGAATAAACACAAAATAATTGTTTTTGAAAACATATCAATACACTGGAATATAAGAACAGGTCTTACATTATCAGTAACAAAAAATCTGACTTGTTTTTTACCCATACTGCTGAGAGACAGAGCAACAGAGTCAGTGATGAATCAGGTGCTTCACTCAGACTGCAGGCTCATCGGGTTTGGAGTTGCTCCCAGACTCTTCATTATCATGAAACGATCAGAAACACAAGGGGAAATGACAGGCTGACGACACAGCTTAATGCTCATTGGTTTAAACAACCATGCTGTATTGTTCCCCTTCAGGAACTCGAGCTGCGTCCAGCGAACGCTTTGGGAACGCCCTTGGCGGACGACGCTCTGAAAGAATGTGTAATCGAACCAATGAGAAGGCGGGACGTCACAGGCGGGTGACGTCATCAACCAGGAAGCATAAAAGCACGTGCGAAGCCGGCCGGCGTCAGCTTCTGTCTTTCAGCGGAGCGCTCTGTGTTTGTCTGATATCCTCCGTTTTTTCGTGCAAGTTAGCACAACTTTCTTTTTGAGGATATGTCTAAAAGAACTGAGAAGAGTGGCAATAAGAGCGGGCCGCGTTTCACGCTGTGTGTTCCCCCTTGTAAGAGATATATTACGAGTGGGGATACACACAGCATGTGCGTGGTCTGCTTGGGAGCGGAGCATGCTATGTCAGCCCTCGAGAGGACTGACTGCCCGCATTGTGAAGCACTTCCTTTGCGGGTGCTCCGCTCCCGGAAGGCTCTCTTTGAGGAGGGAGCCTTCACCAGCGTTCCCCAGGGTGTTGGTCCCGCTGCCGTCGAGGCGGAGCGGGCACTGCATTCCTGGGGTTCGCAGCTGGACCTGCTGGAGGGAATGGAGACGGGTGACCCCCTATCTCCTTCCTTACCCGGCAGGTCCGATGCCCGTTCTGAGGGTTCGGAAGCCCGCACTGCGGCTACTTCCTCCCAAGGAGCGGGCTCTTCTCTCCTTTTGTCTTCCTCCGAGGAGGTTGACCTGGAGAGTGCGATTGAGGAGCCACTCCCTCAATCGCCGCAGTACGAGGAGCTTTTGGAGGTGGTTACTCGTGCGGTCGACAAGTTAAAGATCGACTGGCCCGCCGAGGTAAAAGCTACTCCGCAGAGAAGCAAGTTAGATGAGCGTTTTCTGCGGAGTAAGCCTCCACCTCCAATGAGGAGCCTTCCGTTCTTCCCCGATCTCCACTCAGAGATCTCGAGATCGTGGGAAAGACCGTTTTCGGCTCGCTTATTCGTCCCCGCCTCAGATTATTATGGCAATGTGGTGGGGCTCGATGAGCGAGCCTATAAGACGATGCCCCGTGTGGAGCAGACTCTCGCGAGTTATCTGTCTCCCAGCGGGGCGTCGTCATTGAAGGCTCCCACCTTGCCCTCTAAGCCGCTAAGAACAACTTCAGCGCTTGTGGGTAAGGGGTACTCGGCAGCAGGTCAGGCTGGAGCATGCTTGCATACAATGTCAGTGCTCCAGGCATATCAGGCTGACCTGCTGAAGGGGCTAGCTGAGGGTGAGAAGGTAGATCTGGAGGAACTCCAAAGGACCGCAGATTTAGCTCTCCGTGCCACCAAAGAGACCGCCCGGGCAGTAGGGCGGTCTATGGCAGCCATGGTGGCCGCGGAGAGACATCTCTGGTTGACCCTGTCCGATATGAAAGAAAAGGACAGGGTCTTCCTTCTGGACGCCCCGCTTCAGCCTTCTGGCCTGTTTGGCGACGCAGTAGATTCTGTCGTCAGCAGGTACCAGGAGGCTCGCAAACAGGCGGCGGCGTTCCAGAGGTTCCTCCCTCGCCGCTCTCTAGCCCCGACGGCTGCTGGGCGTGAGCAGCCGTCCCCGAGTACCAGCTCCTCGTACCGCCAAGTTCAAAAGTTGAGTGTCGCGACTCGCGCTCCCCCGTCTAGGGACCGAGACCCGCGGCACTCTAGGCCGGGGTCCTCCAAGGCGAGGCCCGACCTGAGGGTCGTGCTTCAGTCTAGGAGGGCCCAGGCCCCAAAGCGGTCCTGACGCCAGACCAGGACCGCCGAGCGCAGCCCCTACCGGGGAGGAACAGGTCACACCGCATTACACGGTGTCCGTTTCTCCTCGGTGCCCTCGGGAGGTCGATTTGTTGTTCCTGCCGAGGCTACAGGACACAACGGCCTCCGACGAGCTTCTGCCCCGGATTTCTCCGCCCGGGAACGTAGCGGAACCAGGGTGCTCGTCACCCCCTCGGGGGTCTCTAGAACAGTTAGCTCGGCAGTCTCCTGCCGGTCCGCCGTTACAGGTCTCCGAGCTAGTAGTTCAGTTAAATCCAGAGGCCAGCCTCGAGCGGCTGGTTCCCTTAGTAGACTATTTAGCAGCGTGGAAGCTACTGCCAAATGTGTCTGCATGGGTCCTGCGCACTGTAGAGAAAGGTTATGCTATTCAGTTCGGCGCCCCGCCGCCGCCTTTCGACGGGGTTTTTCCCACTCTGGTGGGCCCCAGGCAGGCTCTGGTCATGGAGCAAGAAGTAGAGACCCTTCTGAGGAAGGAGGCCATCGAGGTGGTCCCTCCTCACGTAAGGGAGTCCGGGTTCTACAGTCGGTACTTCATTGTTCCAAAGAAGGATGGAGGGCTGCGGCCGATCATCGATCTCCGTCGCCTCAATCATTCAGTCATGAAACTGAAATTCAAGATGCTTACAGTCAAGCAAGTAGTGTCACAAATCAGGTCCGAGGACTGGTTTGTGACGATAGACCTGAAAGACGCGTACTTTCACGTTTCCATCCTTCCTCAACACAGGAAGTTCCTGAGGTTCGCTTTCAGGGGCGAAGCTTACCAGTATCGGGTTCTTCCCTTCGGCTTAGCACTCTCACCCCGCACGTTTACGAAATGTGTAGATGCCGCCCTGGTCCCTCTTCGGCTTCAGGGCATTCGCATATTAAACTACATCGACGACTGGCTGATCCTAGCAGCGTCCGAGAGTTTAGCGGCTCGACATCGAGATGTCGTTCTCGCCCACATGAAAACGTTGGGGTTAAGACTAAACGTCAAGAAAAGTGTACTTTCTCCATTACAGAGGACCACTTATCTGGGCGTGGTGTGGGACTCGACCACGATGCAGGCACGTTTGTCCCCTGCTCGTATTGTGTCGATCCTCACCGCAGTCAAGAGAGTCAAGCAGGGCCTGTCACTCACTGTCAAACAGTTTCAACAACTGTTGGGTCTGATGGCAGCAGCGTCCAACGTGATACCTTTTGGCCTGCTGTACATGAGACCCCTACAGTGGTGGCTCAAGTCAAAAGGGTTCTCCCCGAGGGGAAACCCGCTCCGCATGATCAAGGTCACGCGCAGAGGGCTACGTGCCTTAGACATGTGGAAGAAGCCGTGGTTCCTAAATCAGGGCCCGACTTTGGGAGTTCCTTGCCGCCGCGTATCGCTAGCGACAGATGCATCCCTCACTGGGTGGGGGGCGGTCATGAGTGGTCGCCCCGCCCAAGGTCTGTGGACGGGTCGTCATCTCGGTTGGCACATCAATTGCCTAGAGATGCTGGCCGTATTTCGAGCGCTGAAATATTTTCTTCCAGACCTCAGAAATCGCCATGTGCTGGTCCGACCGACAGCACAGCGGTGGTTTATTACATCAACCACCAAGGAGGTCTGCGGTCGCGCCCCTTATACAAGCTGGCGCACCAGATCCTTGTGTGGTCCCAGGACAAACTCCTCTCCCTTCGAGCAGTTCATATTCCTGGGCATTTGAATGTGGGAGCAGACATCCTGTCGAGACAGGGGCCGAGGCCCGGGGAATGGATGCTTCACCCAGAAGTAGTGAATCAGATATGGGAGATCTTTGGGCGAGCCCAATTAGATCTCTTTGCCACGAGGGAAAATGCACAATGTCCCCTCTGGTTCTCTCTAGTTCATCCAGCTCCCCTGGGGCTGGATGCTATGGTACAGACGTGGCCGAGGCTTCGTCTGTACGCCTTCCCCCGATTGCTCTGCTCCCAGGAGTTCTGGAGAGAGTACGCAGGGACGGGGTCAGCCTACTGTTAGTAGCCCCGTACTGGCCGGGCCGAGTATGGTTCTCGGACCTGATATCTCTCCTCGACGGCTCTCCATGGGAGATTCCCGTCAGGAGGGATCTCCTCTCTCAGGCGGGGGGCACCATCCTGCACCCCCGTCCGGAGTTGTGGAAGCTGTGGGTGTGGCCCCTGAGGGGGCACAACTCATAGATTCCGGTCTCAACTGAGGTTGTGGAGACCATCCTCCATTCCAGAGCTCCCTCTACGAGGAAACTATATGCCCTTAAGTGGAAGCTTTTCACTTCATGGTGTGAAGAGCGCCAGCAAGACCCAGCTAACTGCCCGGTTGGTACAGTACTGGAGTTTTTGCAGGCTCGTTTCTCCACAGGGTTAGCCCACTCCACCCTGAAGGTTTACGTGGCGGCAATCTCGGCCTACCACGCCCTTCTTGATGGTGTTTCTGTGGGTAAGAACCCCCTGGTTATACGTTTCCTCCGTGGTGTACTGAGGCTGAGGCCTCCGACACGACCCCGCGTCCCTTCCTGGGATCTGACTGTGGTGCTTGAGGCTCTTTGCAAACCTCCTTTTGAGCCTTTGGAAGAAATCCCGATTCGGTTTCTTACCATTAAGACGGTGCTTCTACTAGCCCTTACTTCCCTCAAGCGGGTTGGGGACCTGCAGGCCCTTTCGGTGGCCCCTTCTCATTTAGAGTTTTCTCCAGGCAATATTAAAGCCTTTCTTTACCCTAGACCAGGGTATGTTCCTAAGGTCCCCACCCACCCACCACAGCCGGTTGTGCTCCAGGCCTTTTGTCCTCCTCCCTTTCGGGAGCCTGACCAGCAGAAGCTTAATTGTATGTGCCCGGTACGTGCCCTAGATGCATATGTCCACAGAGCTGCCCTGTGGCGAAAATCAGAACAGTTGTTCGTCTGCTATGGCCCCCCTAAGAAGGGGTCTCCTGCCTCTAAAGAGACTTTAAGTAGATGGATTGTAGATGCTATATCTACGGCTTACGAGTCCTCTGACCTCCCTTCACCTTTGGGGGTCAAGGCTCATTCTACGCGCGCTTTGGGCGCCTCCAAGGCCTTTTCTGCAGGTGTCCCAATACAGGACATCTGTAATGCTGCGGGATGGTCCACGCCCCTCACCTTTGTAAGGTTTTACAGCCTTGATATCCGAGCCACTCCTGGCTCTTCTGTCCTCCTGCCCTAGCTCTTTCACTAGGCAGGGATTTGGAAGTCTGGTGGCGTGGGCATCTCGTTCCCAAAGCGTTCGCTGGACGCAGCTCGAGTTCCTGAAGGGGAACGTCCCGGTTACGTATGTAACCTTGGTTCCCCGAGGGAACGAGACGCTGCGTCTCAGTCCATCCTTCCGGCATCCCTGCCGAGCGCTCGCTTCATTCACGAAGCTGACGCCGGCCGGCTTCGCACGTGCTTTTATGCTTCCTGGTTGATGACGTCACCCGCCTGTGACGTCCCGCCTTCTCATTGGTTCGATTACACATTCTTTCAGAGCGTCGTCCGCCAAGGGTGTTCCCAAAGCGTTCGCTGGACGCAGCGTCTCGTTCCCTCGGGGAACCAAGGTTACATACGTAACCGGGACGTTCTCTTCAAAAATATTTGATTTTGTGACTCTGATGTCATGTGTCTTTGTGTAGAAATTCTGTGTGAATTTTCCCAAATACCCTTACACTTCAATGTGTCTATGGGATATGTGATTATTGTCATCTTTTAAAAAAAAAAATCTGAAACACTTTATATGCAAATAAAAACTTGATGACTAAATTTTCTAGGCATTTTTGAGGCTATTTTAAAGCAATGACTGTTCAAGGGCCCCTTATATAGCAGGAGGCCTCGCTCCAGATGCACACATGAACATCACTGGCCAGTGCTGAGCCTTTGCGCTATTCAATGAGGCTTCAGTATTTCTCAGAGAAATGAGTTTTTCAATATCATCAGCTACTGACACAATGTTAAGTGAACTGGTAACTGTCCATCTTGACTACACTTATTTCACTCCTTCCCTCACTGCAACAGCCTACTCTCATCTAAATTTTAGACTAGGCGAGGCGCATCTCAATCAAGCCTAATGAGAATGAAAAAAATAATGTAAGGCAGGACTTGATTTTGTCCATCAACAATTAATTGGTTCATTGGATTGTTGTACTGCAGTTGTCTGTTATTGCTGCAATCTGATGTGAGTGACAGGTTGCTGAAGGAGAGAGATGTTGTTGCAAGCGGCCGGGGAAGTTATTTTGATTAAACTTTAGGGCACATGAATTTAAAATAAAATAATTAATAATAATAATAATAATAATAACCATGATGTCCACAGATTAATCATTTACAATAAACACTGCAGTATACTATAAATCGTCCATTTTGATTAAATGGTGACTTTAAAGCCAAAGCTCACTGAGCTCATGAGTAGCAGTTTAAGTAGAAGAGCTATACATAATCATATGTGTCTTGCCTTGAAAAATGGGCTTATTTCAAAGGTTGCAGTTGTAAGACATAAATTGAACAAATAACTATCTACAAAACATAAGTAACAGAATTTATATTGTACATCAAAAAAAAAAAAAATCATCATGTTTTTTATTGTTATGGTTTTATTGTGTTTTATTGTGTTAGTTTTGTGTGTTAGACCTTGACCAGCAACATGACCAGCATAAACCAGCTAAGGACCAGCTTAAACAGGTATCAAAACATTCCTACCAGCATATGCTGTTTTTTTCACCAGGGATGTTAGCCTTAAAGTTATCTATATACCAGTGTGCTCCAAAACAACGACAAAATTTGCATTTAGATGATATATGCTTTCAGAATTTACAATTTCTCTCCAGCACCAATACAGATCAGCAGTTTTTATGACATAATTCAGAAGGGTGTCTTTATACAATCAACCACTTTACCAGACGACATAAAATAAGCCCTAAACCTAGCCCCTAGTAGGTTACAACAAATCGCAATGCAGTTGAAAAACGCCCACAGACTGAGAAACACCCTTCATTTTAGGGAAACGCCCCCTAGCGTATTGAGACATCTTGACTTCAGCATCTCTGCAGTAAGGGCGTTTTCCGATCTGTGTGATGCGTCACAACGCGTATCCGACTCATTTGAAATCTACACAGAATGCTGCATTTTACAGCAGTGTTGATGAGACTAAACATCGCAAAAGTTTAGATAGACAGTCTTTATCAGTCACCGTTATAAACAGCGCTAAGTAGATAACACCAGTGCCTCCTATACATAAATTACACGCTTTCCAAACGACACATCATCACACAAGTGTGCAGAATTCAGATTTGGTTCTATCATCTGCGTTTTATAATGACAGTTTCTGCAAGTACCTCTCACTAAAATGGCTCTGTGTTATTTTCATTATCTAATTATCCATCGCACAACCATGTACAGTACCAGTAAGTTATTTTAAAAACTTAAATTAATTCTGGTCTATCCATAGCATGGCAAATAAAGTAATTTTATTTCTCATTACCGATTTGTTCCTCATAATATATTAAGACACTAAATAATTAACAGATAAAAATAATCTTAATAAGCAATAATAAAGTCAAACCTGAGTGTTGTTGTCTTTCTGTGTCATCGGTTCAGTTTTCCGAATAGCGGTCTCTGGTGGCTTTTATAGAGACACTTATAATCGATATCTGTGTTGTTAGAAATCACATGACCCCTGAGAAAGTGAGTGCGTTTGCTGCGTTTGTGCATTGTTTGTGTAACTGCATACAGTTACAAGTATTTTGTGGCCTACAAGTATTGTAGGCCTACAATAAGTGTTAGCATTATTTTTATCCTAATTCTAATGAATGCTGATGAACCTGGATTATTGAATACAGACAGTTAATAACTACACCGTTAAAATTTGTACAGTTAATAAATAGACACAAATCACCTTATTGCTTTCCATATCTCAGTCATTTACTTTATGCAAAAAACAATTCCCATACAAGATGTGCTTTCTACATGTTATTTTATGATGAGGACAATTTACCATATGGTGTTTCAACTGAAAGAAGGCCTGCAAGATTCATTTTCAGGGGCCCGAGTTGTCCAAACAGCATATCAGATGGGGAGACTAAATAGGCACGCGTGTAGTTGGGAGAATACGCAGATGTCAGATCAACATGTGCAGTTTAGACAGACAAACAGAAAATTATGTGTCTTTTGTGTCAGATTTCAATCACAAATTTGAAGCAACCAAATCTGATACAAAATGCCCAATAAATGTTTTTTTTCTTAAATGTTTTTTTTTAAAGTTGCGTTTCACTTAGCGTAGCAAGGGAAGGGCATAAAAATGAACTGGAACACAGCCCTAGAGTCGGGGTCCACTCCAGAACACGGATTGACCCTTGTTGTTGACTCTGTTGCTGTCCAAAATCGTTCACTTGTTCTCTAATTCTCTAATTCCTATATAGTGCATGGCACTGGAATGTACTATTGAGTGATCAAATTTGGACACTGACGCATTACACCGCTCGTCAGAGAGCTGTTGTAGACACACAGACACACACTGGAGTATCATTTTTAACGATCACTATAATTATTTTTGTCTTTTTTTCTTCCTAGTGCAGTACGGATGTAGGCCACCAGGTGCCACTATTATAGAGCGTAAAATCATGTCAGAATGTCTGTTTTACTTTGTGTTGATTTATAGTTCAATACAATTTAATAAAGAAAAATATGATGACATTCGGCATCTTACAATAACAATGGTATTGTTTTTTTCTAGTAGAAATATATGCCTTTTAATACGGTAAATATCTCGGTAAATATCTCATGAAACAAATCTACATGTTTAATATGGCATTCGTCGTCATAATGAAGTAAAAACAAACCATTATGACATGTGAAAAAATAAATTGCATAATATAATCAATACATGTAAACCGAGCCATATAAAAAGAATGGACAGATGTACTATTAGGACAATCTCTAACATTTAGAACCAGGTAAAATCGATAATCTGTCACCTTTGTAAGCATTACATTTCAAGATTAACTGCTGATCGTGGCACCTGATGGCAGAGACTGATATCGCGAGCTAATTGTTATAAAGCAAACAAATTATTGTTTTATGTGATGCTTCTTAAAGTGCCCCTATTATGGATTAAAAAAGGTTCATATTTTGGTTTTGGGAGTCCCCAACAAGAAGTTGACATGCATGCAAGGTCATAAAACACTTTTATTGTTTTATAATATGCATTTATTTTTACCTTATTTGCTCAACGACTCCCAAACGGTTCATTAAAGTGCTCCTATTATGCCAACGTATTGTTCTATTCTTTGTCAGAACTTCAAGTAATCACAACGACAAACATTCACTATTCATCGACACATTTCTAGACAATAGCGAGTGAACAGATAAAGCTGTCAGCCAGTTAGCCAGAGATGCACGGAGCGAACACAACACACAACTAAATAGGTATTTTGCATGATACAGAGTAAGGTTACATGAGAGCAACAAGTTTTAAAGGATTACTCCACTTTCAGAATAAAAATGTCCTGATAATTTACTCACCCCCATGTCATACACGACATATTATTACACCACATAACACACAACTACGTATTTTGAACAATCGCTAGAAAATACAACCATCAATTATTAATCACACCTACAGGTAGAGGTTCAGAGGAGCAAGCTGGTCCAAATAAACTGGGCACTGATCCATCTTTTAAGAGCAAGCCTTTGGTGAATCCCGCATTGTACTTAGGATACACTACAGCCTCTTCTCGACATGACGTAAACCACATGGAAATTTTACTGTGTTTGTGGGCGGGCAAGTTGTTCGCGATGTAGAACATTATGCAAATATGTTACTTCGTGACGTACAGCCGTAACAGAAAAAGATTCGAATTCCTGACGACTCGTTCAGGCTGTTGTGAACCGACTCCTTTTTTTGATAGATAATAAGTTTATGTATCGTGCACTGTCGGCTTCACAACTTTTTAGATAGTTTATGTTCACATACAGCTACATGATACACTGCATGAAAGGTCATATTTGAAAAGGCATAATAGGAGCACTTTAATGTGATTTTTTTTCTGTAAAAATTAGCATGCGCTACCAACCTCTGCCACCAGGTGCCACTATCAGTAAGCATGACATGAACATTCATGGTGACAGATTGTCCATGTTCAATCTCTCAAAATAAATATATCTCATGTAACGGGTTTCATATGATATTTGGTGTATGACAAAGAAATAGCAACTGCCGCATATGACAATGAATGCCATCTATATATGTGGATATATACTTTTATTTAAAAGATGTCCTGTATTAGTAGAATCTGTAACATACGTGGTAAAAGATAAAGTAGCCTAATCTGTCAACATGATTACTGATCATGTCACCCGATAACCGTTGGTATTTCATGCTAATTATTAGATGGCATTGCTTCTTGAGATTTTATGGGTCATTCCGCAAAATTAGTGCATTTTTCGTTTTGAAAAATTAAAAAATAAAATAAGTTAATTCAACATTTTTTAAAAAAAATATTCATGAAATGAAGACACCTAAAAATGACAAGAAATTGTATTGTGCCATCTCAGGCTAATTTATTGTTTTACAACTTTTTTTCTCTAGCTCATGTTGTGGTATTTTTATCAACACTGTTACAGATACAAGCGTTACTATATACTATAGTTTAACTAGAGCTGTGATAGTTTTCACATATATGAACAGCATTTTAGACCCTCCTTTTCACTAGGATTGTTTTACATTTTTCGATTTTTTTAATATTTTTATTTTTGTCATTCAGATGACAAAGAACATCCTAATTTTGGAGGGTGACAACATGTCAATTAAGAAATATATATATATATATATATATATATATTACAAGCAGTGTTGGGGGTAACGCATTACAAGTAATGTAGTTACGTAATATTATTACTTTTTCCAAGTAACTAGTAAAGTAACGCATTACTTTTTAATTGACAAGAAAATATTACTTTAAGAGTTACTTTTTTCAATTAAGTAACGGCAGTTACTTTTCCTCTCGTTTATTGATTAAAAGCTCTCCTGTCCCCATGTTGAGAGAATTAGGGAGTAAGATGTTAGTTCTAGAATAAATGTGAACATGCATTAATTCATCTCACTCACAAAAAAAGATTCAGTATTACTCAAAATGAATAAAAACAGTGAAATTCAACTCAGATGTTAAATAATACAAATATCCTTTATGCATTTAATCCCATTTTATTAACCGATGTCTTTGCTGCAGGGGCGGATCTACCGGGGTGGCACGGGGTGGCAACTGCCACCCTAAGAAAAAGATGTGCCACCCCACCTGCCACCCCAGAATTATCACAGAATAAAATATAAATGTAAGCAGTGTTTCATATGCTACTTTTCAGCAGCAGCATTGACAGTTTAAGGCAAAATAATTGCAAAAAACACTGTTCACAATGGTTGTACGCGCACGCAGCGGACCCAGTGTAGTCGGCTTCATTAACAAATGACTCTTATGAACCGATTCTTTTTGAGTCAAAAACACAAAGCGCGGCCCAGTTCATTAACCATTTGTTTTTACATTTGTTCGTAAATCAGATAATAATTGCTGCTTCTCGACTAACTCGTCCTTTGAGAAATCGAATCCCGTCCGGAACTGTCTGAGATTCATCGCGTAATTGTTTGGTGATCCGATTCTCCGACCGCTCGCTCCACTTTCATCATAGATATAGGCCTTTATGCCAAATCTGGCGAATCAGTAACATGAAATCCATAAGGAGATGCCGATCCCGGAAACTGATAGCAAAGGTAAGAATGTAGTAGCAAAGGTAAGAATGTGCAGAGGATGCTGAATTATTATTATTATTACAGTTTTTCTCATTTGCTAAGACACGCTCAGTGAAACTGGGATTCACTTGATCTTCATCATCACATTCTTAGCACAGGAGAAGTCTTCTCTTTCAAATGTCTTAACACTTTTTCATTTGTTTCACACATTTTTCACACCCTTTGTCAAAACAGTCACCACAGATCTCATTGAAAGATCCCAAACTCCATTGGATTCACTGTGTTGAACAAAAGGAAAACATCTATTAACAGCTGATAGAAAGTACTTGCATAATTATGAATATCCAATGCACCTGTGTGAAACTTGTTTGCACAACTCTTCAATCAGCAATCAGTCCTCATCCCTCTACAAAAGATGCCACCTCTGTATTGCTATTTGCAAGCATGGATCAAAGAGGCCATAGGCATGGAAGGAGAGTAAGAGGCCATGGCAGAGGGGCCCGAGGAAGAGGAGTTCGTATGCGTGGTGGAGGAGCTGCAGCAGCAAGAGGACAAAATCGAGCTCAAGTTCCAAATGAAATTCGGGGCAACAATTATTGACCATGTCATCAATCATGGCTTGTTCTTTAGAGAGGCTGGACGAAGGGTCCAGGCCATTCTGAGTCGGAGCACTGTGGCATCTATTGTCAGGCTTTTTCGGAACGTGAACAGGTAATTCACAGTGCTACTGTAATGTATACCACTGTGTATTTCAGCTTTACTGCATTGCCCTGTTAGCAGAACAAACTGTGTCTACAGTAATGCAGATGTTTTATCAATCCCATTTATGTGACTGTCATACAGTAATGTCAATTTTGACATGCTTTTTGCTTTTACTTTATAGAATCCACACATTACCACACACTGGTGGCAGAGGAAAGATATTTGGTATTGAACAGGAGTCTGCCATTGTAGATATGGTAGTGGCAAACAATGCAATCAGACTGCGTGAAATCCAGGCAGCAGTAATTGCAGATCAGGGAGTATTTAGAAATATAAACAATGTGAGTTTGGCGACTATAGATCGAGTCCTTACAGTTTTTTTCAATTGCTAACATTCCTTTGTCCAATCTGTAGTCACATTTTCAAAACTCTAAACACAATTAGCACAACATCTCTCTGTTGTGGCCATACCATTAACACAATTCATGTTGTTTTCACACAATATTCAGTCAATTTATAAGTTTCTAAAATGCTTACATTTTCTTTTCACACAAGCTTACTTCATACCAAAATCATAGATCTTTTTTATCTTTTTTACAAATGCTTAAACACATCATGTCAGAAATGAAGATCTAATGTTCCAAACCTTAAATACAGTATAAAGCTTCTACTTCTGCAACAACAGCAGCTCAAAAGTATTGAAAAATAATTCTATATAAAATATTTTAACAACTAATACGCATTTTTAAGTAACAGATCAACGAAATATTTAGAAATAGCTGATTCCATTCTCATTTGGAGGAATAAACAGGTGTTGAAGCTCTTTCCATTACATCAACATAAAAAGACCTCTTTGAATTGGTTTTGTGGATGCAGAACAACACAAAGAATCAAGGAGAGAAAAAAAATAATGTCTGGGAGAGGGAGAGAAATAGTTGTAGGAGGTAGAGGAGTAGTTGGATCAGAAAAGGGGAGAAGAAAAGGCAGGGGAGAGGAGTAAGAATGTGTGCTGGACTGCATTTTTATGTTTGTTTTTTTCCCCTTACACATGTGGAACCTACAAAAGCTTATGTCTGCCATGGAATATAAAGTGTACAGGGGAATTGTGACTTTTTTTATTTCACAATTCTGATAAAGTCTAAATTGCAAGATGTAAACTTGGAATTCCAAGAATATACGTCCAAATTGTGAGATAAAAATGGTCACATTTATCGTATTTTCTTTTTTTTTCTGTGATGGAAACAAGCTTGCATAGTGACCAAAGGCCATGTATGTTGGAATTTCTGTTGATCACTGGCATCAGCTATCATAGGGCACCATTCACATCCAACACCGACCCACTGGAAAGCAATTGCAATCAATGTTCCAATCGAATTTCTGCATAGAGGACCCTATCTTTTTCTATTGTACATTCTATAAAGTAATGATGACTCATTCCGTTTCTGTTGCCAAGAAAGAACACATTCAACACCTAAAAATGTAAAATTGGTTTCAGGTTAGGGTAAAATTAAATTACAAAAAACAAAAACAAAAACAAAAAACAACAACAAAAAAAACAACCAAAAAAACAACATTAGATTTAAATATTGTCTGTTATATTTGGGTAGAACTGAAACATGACAATCAATGCAGTTTTTGTAAAGCCATCAGCTGTTAGTATTTTGACAGTCACTGTGCTATGATTGACTATATGTTTCTGTTGGATAGAAACTAGTAGTAATGTTTTGACCGAATTACTCATTTTTGAATCGGGTTTGCTGTGTTTTGATAGAGTCGGTATATGTAGAAAAAGGTATTCAGTATTTTGAAATGTAGAGTTTGTATTTATTTAACAAAACATGGTTTTGGCCAGAAAATTAACAATTTGGCTAATTATGTGATGTAGGTGTGTTGCTGTGTTACAGTTTTTTACAGACGCTAGGACACATTTCTCAATACTTAGGTCACTTTTGCAAAACTCTTCACACAATTCTCCTAACCGACTTTCAGCTTGGCAAAGCAGTTCATTTCACATTCAAAATGCACTACAACTACCAAAACACTTTATTCAGGTCTCAGATAAACTCATTCTTCCAGAACACTAGCAAAGGTTGACAGCTGACAAACACACTTTGTCACCCACAAAACAATGACCTAAAAAACACTAACAACATGTAGCATGACACAGTGTTTTCTTGTGTAAAACAAGGACACATCTCTGTTTATAATTGCAATATATATTGTTTATAACTGCAATATATGTTACTGGAATGAATCAGACATGATGCAGAATTCGTCAATATTTTATGTTGTTTATTTATTTATTTTTTTTTTGCACTAAGTAAATTCCAAAATACAAGAATTTGTATACACACCACGCACTGATACAGATACAATAGTAATGCTAATCTACTCGGTCTTCTCCATTTGGCCACAGGTTCTCATCCACATCACATCTTATGTCATCTAGGGCAATACACCTAGGAAAGAATCTTCTGGCATGCCTGATCCATCCCTGGCAATCTTCTGCTGATATGTCCAGGCATCCAGCATTCATTGCATCCAGGAGGGACATTTGATCATGTGGATGATGGTCGTAAACCTTCCACCGCCATGAGGAAAAGAATTCCTCTATAGGGTTGAGGAATGGAGAGTAAGGTGGGAGGAAAAGTGACTCCATTCTGGGATGGGCCGCAAACCACTCGGTGACTGCATGGGAGTGGTGAAATGCCACATTGTCCCATACAATTATAAATGTTGGCTGATTCCTTCTCTCCGCATCCCTTTCCTCACCTAGCACAACCCTTCCATAGAGATCATGCAGGAACGCAAGGAGCCGTTCAGTGTTGTATGGCCCAATTAGTGGTCTGTGTAACAGCAGTCCATCAGTGGATATTGCTGCGCACATTGTGATGTTGGCACCCCTCTGGCCCGGGACATTCACTGTGGCTCTCTTCCCAATCACATTCCTCCCTCGTCGCCGTGTTTTGGCCAAGTTGAAACCTGCCTCATCAACAAAGATGAAAATGTGGTGTGTTTGCCTGCCTTCAATCTCCATGACTCTCTAAAATAAATTCACAAGGCAACATAAGCTGTTACAGTAGTAAATTTGTAAAAATCGTCTTTGTGTGTGTTTGGTTTTGTTCAAAAACAGTTCTGTATTTTGTGATCTTACCTGGACATATCGGTTCCTGAGTTGCTTGACATGTTCAGAGTTCCTCTCAAAAGGCACAGTGTACAACTGTTTCATCCTGACCTGATGTTTTTTTAAGGACTCTAGAAATTGTTGTTATGCTTACACTGTGAATATTTGCAAAAGTAACATTGTCTGCCAAGACTCTGTCTAATCTGAGTGAGTTTTATCCCATTGTTTCTGATGACCATATCAACAATGGCAGTTTCCTGCACATCAGTGAACATCCTTCCTCTCCCTCCTGTGTGAGGTAACCGTTGAGTCCTAAGCAGAAATGCAAAAACAATTACACAAAAGTTTATTTACTTCTGAAATGTGCAACTGAGTCAAATGCCCTTGCAGAATACAAGTTACCTGTTGGTTTGCCGGAAAACTCTAACAATAGATGCCACTGTAGAGCGTTGCAGATTTGGCTGCACTCTCTGACCAGCCTCTCTCATTGAGAGACCATGATTTACTACATGATCAATTACAATAGCTCTGATCTCATCTGAGACTACAGCTCTTGATCTTCCTCTTATTCTTCTTCCACCACGCATACGTATTCCTCGCCCCCTCCCAGCCACTCTTCTTCCTCTTTCAGCCACTTCTCTATTTCTGGCTGGGTCCATGTTTACATCACAATACAAACCTATTCAGCAGTTGTCTCCTTTTGTAATGAAATTGAAAGAGTAACACCTGTGTAGATGTTAATCTACAATGAGAATCAGCTGTGGCTGGTTAAACTGCATTTTAAGATTTAAAATATGTTTCAATAAAATATTGCTGTTGAATTTTGCTGTCTTATTCAGTTTTGCATTATGTTATTGTTTTGAACACAAGTTTAACAGTTTTGAAAACAGTATGTAAGCACGTGCAAAATGTCCTGTACCTACAAAGATTTTTGGCAGTTGTTGTGTCTGAGTGAGAAAAGAATTCATGAAATTTGAGAGATGTAGTCATTGAATGCATTTTGTGCCAAAACAATGATAATTGATCCTAAGTTTAGCCCACATAGACTTCTGTTGTGCTCACTGTGTGAAGAGTTTTGCAAATTGACCAAAGTATTGAGAAATGTGTCCTAGCGTCTGTAAAAAACTGTAAGAGTTTAGAAAAAGTACTTCAAGTATTGGTAAATGCTTGTTAGCAATTGAAAAAAACTGTAAACGAAACCATGTCAGAATGAAGCAGCTGTACAGCGTTCCATTTCAAAGAAACTCTGACATCGTAAAGGAGGCACGATTCCAGTATGTGCAGGTACAGATTTTTTATTGTAATACCTTGTTTACCATAGTTACATGCGACTGGAATAATTTGCTTCATGAATTTGCTCTTTTTCTTAGAGAATAATGGAGTTTGAAGCTGAAGGGGCACATCACAAATTCATTTTTGTGGATGAAGCCGGCTTCAACCTCTGTAAAGTGAGGAGACGCGGGAGGAACATCATTGGGCGGAGGGCCACTGTCACAGTGCCAGGTCAGAGGGGTGCCAATATCACCATGTGTGCTGCCATCTCCAATGATGTGGCAAAGGACCCCATACCAACTATTGGCCCATACAATACAGAACGCCTCATCACATTTCTTGATGCATTGAAAGAAATACTGATTCCACCCGAAGAGAGAGGGCTGTTGAGGCCTGGCATGACTCTGTATGTCATAATTTGGGACAATGTGACTTTCCACCACTCTCGCCTTGTGAATGAATGGTTTGCAGCACAGCCTCGTATTATGATGCAATTCCTCCCTGCATACTCGCCTTTTCTGAACCCAATCGAGGAGTTCTTCTCTGCTTGGAGGTGGAAGGTGTATGATCACCGGCCATATGAGCAGATGCCCCTCCTGGAGGCAATGAATGCTGGTTGCCTGGCAATAGGTGCAGAGGACTGCCAGGGATGGATACGCCATGCAAGGAGGTATTTCCCTCGGTGCATTGCAAGGGAAAACATTCAATGCGATGTTGATGAGAACCTGTGGCATAATCGGCAAGAACGAATGGACTAAATGTGAAAGATAAAATATATATATATATTTTTTTTTTATATATATTTTTATATATATTTTTCTTTTTTTTTTTTAAAAGGTATTTCCACCCATAAGTTTCCTTTGGTAGTTTTTTTTTTTTTTCAGTATCCATTTGAGTTTGTAAAGTATTATATTGCATATTGATGGCTGTATTTTGTTATCCATCGTGTAATGACTGATTGAAAGAATAAATTAATTTGACCACAAGTTGTGGTGTTTGATGGAAATATTTGCTTATGTTGCATGTTTTTAATGTTTTGTGAGTGTTAGAGCATTTTGCTAACAAAATGAGTCATTTTGGCCATTGAGCTTCAGTTTTATCCTGTGTGTTAACTGTTCTGAAAATGTGATGTCAGAGTGGGCAAATGTGTTTAAGCAATCGAGAAACTGTATTACTATTATTATTTATTATTATTTTTTTCCTGTACTGTATTGTGGCATATCAAGTTCATACACAATTCTTTGGTATTTGAACTTTAATCTACTGCAAGATTACTTAACAGCAGTAAAATGAAAATCATTTTTTCCCAAGTTAAATGCTGATTTATACATCTGTATCTGTTTTTTGTAATAGTGTTATTGATCTCATGAGTGTTCATTGGCAGGAAAGTCGTCTGTGTATTTGAATTGTGGGTAAGCATTTAAGAACACCTGTGATAACTAGATTGAAAAGTTTGAAAGACAAATTTATGCTGGCTTGTCTTAAAATCTTGTTTAAAAACCTAAATAGTTTGATCAGATGTTCTAGAGATGTTTGCTAAAGGGTTGCTAGTTTGTTGCTAGGATATTCTGGGTGGTTGCTAGGCTCTTGCTATGCAGCTGCTGGGGTGTTGCTAGAGTAGATGGTACAAAGTGTGTTGTGGGTGATTACAGACATTCCCTCCTCTGTTAATGACAGAAAATCAAACATTGTTTCCAAAACTGATGAAATTTCAGTGCTTTGATATTATTGTATTTCTTTCTAATATTAGGAAATTGAAACGTTTTTTTGCTCTTAAACTTGCACTAAAACGTGATTTATACCATCTAAGTAGCCTATGTAATTTTAATAACACTTCATGTCGTCTTTAGTGATACAATCTCAGAAACATTTATAACCTGTTGAGGTTTTTTATGTTGTGTATTGACTTGGTGCCATGATTGATATTGAAATGTTATTTATTTTTCATTTTAAACAGTATAGATGGTTATCCAATGGTAATGCAATATTTGTGAACACAACTGTGTATGTCAGACTATAAATCCCCTAAAAAACTATGCATGGGGGATTGCTTTGGCGCTGCCACCCCTCATAGACCCCATGCCACCCCTTTGCCACCCTAAAAATTATTTTCTAGATCTGCCCCTGCTTTGCTGCTGACCTTCGATGATCCAATTCAACCATACTTATAAGCAAAAATTACTTAAGATAATCTAACATTTTTTTCTTCTGCGGTCTACTGTACAGATGTGAATTTACTTTCCTCAAAGCCTGAGGCTTTTGGTGTGAAAAGGCTTTTACATTTGCCAAAAATAGAACTTTTTATATTAAAAACAAACAAGCAAGCCTTGCCCAGATTTAAAAAGTAATGCAAAAGTAAAGTAACGTATTACTTTCCATAAAAAGTAACTATGTAATGTAATTAGTTACTTTTTTTTAGGGGGTAACTCAATATTGTAATGCATTACTTTTAAAGTAATTTTCCCCAACAATGATTACAAGAGAGATATCAAAAAAGGGCTTTTCCAAAATAAAATATAGTTAAAGTTAAAATGGAAAAACCTGGAAGACCGTATCAAATATAATTTTTGTGAAACAGCAACAGGATTGACGTCAGAGTCACAGGACTGACCAGAGTAACAGGGATAACAAGACACACTGCACATGTTTGTTTACATAATACTGTAAAGTTTTGCCATTTTAAAGCGCATTATATTGTTTTGCACTTACTTGGCATAGTTGTATTGGTCAAGTCAAGTCACCTTTATTTTAACGCTTCATACAATACAGATTGTGTCAAAGCAGCTTTATGATGTTAAACAGCAAAATAGTCAGTTTTTCAGTTAAAAGAAATTAATTGTTGATTTAGTACATTACATTTCTAAAATATCCAGTGTTTTAAGGGTATTGTAATTAGATCATGCGTCCATCTGTTTGTCTGTGTCCTGTCACAGAACTTAAAATATACTGATGTGGTTCAATAAGTAGGCAAGGAAGAGGATCAGATCTTGACCAAGACCAAGATCAAGATCTTGATGCTGAAATTTGGTTTCACTTTATTTATATATACTATATTGCAAGACTGGGGCGAGGGTCTGCAGTCTCCTTGCTGCTATAGTTTTTAATTGAATTTACATGGATGTAATATTGAGAGTGATTTGGGACAAATGAGTTTTATTGAGACTGATTATCTTGTCCCGGTCTTTAACAAGAACAACAATAATTATAGCAACAATACCAACAATACTAACTAAAAATGCAACTGATGCTCATATGCCTCTGAATGATATAGGCATTAGCTCAATAATACACCCAGAGGGACATGTCAGGGTGTCATCCCTGTTACCCACATGTCAAAACCTGTTACTCTGGAAAGTGATGATTTTAAACTGATTAACTAATTGCTAGCTAAAAGTCAAATTTACAAAAGCACATGTTGTACAATTTGATAGGAGGTTACTTAAAAATATTTATTATAATAAATGCAATAATTGTTTAAATTTACATGTTAAAAGTTGTAACAGCATTGACATAGCATGATGTTAGTGAGCACAGATCTAAATTAGTGCTCTGTGACTGGACGTGTGCTGGAGAATGAGCTCCACCAGCTGCAACTCGAGTTTTCCCCTCTCCTCATTTTTTCAGATAGCCCCCTTTGTTTTTAGAAAAGCTGACATTTTTACTTTTCGAAGATAAATTCTATTGCGTACCATTTCCAGATTATGAGGTGAATGAGGTGAATGCGGACATTAGGCGCAGCAATCACCTGAGATACATGCACAGGTCGTTCAAAAGTAAAATATAAAATAAATGCATTTGATTTGTAAACCAAATTCAAATGCTAAGTTTTAATCTCTAATTGTAATGCATGGAAATTACGGAAAAGCTCCTAATAGCGCTAATAAGTGGGGGGCGTGGTGGGGTTTTGGCGATCGGCCTCCTTGCTTGGGCCCCAGGGCTTCAGCCCTGCCTAGCCCAATGGTTAATGCGGCCTTAACAATAAGTCGATTTTTTTTGAAACACCTACTTTTTGAAACTAGTCCTAGGTTTTTCGCCTAATCTAAACCAGTGCTGAAAGGTTCTCTGGATAGCGAACATTAATAATTATATAAAAATAACAGTGAGCTTTCGTCTCACTGTGGCAATGGACGTCAAAATATTAATATGGGGTGGGGCCTTTTTTACTGAAACACCGCTACAGCCTGTGGTGGACATCCAGCCCCGCCCACATCCAAGTGCGACAGCACAACCCACGCTCCTGTCCAAATACATCACATTAGGCTCGTTTGAGATGAGCAAAATCTGCGCAGAACCGATCACCGGTGATCACCACAAGATGTATGCCGGTTAGAAATGTGTCCGAGTTACTTCCGCCTTGCTCTGATGTCATGCTGACGTGTGCCAAAAAAACTCTCGCGACGGCGAGGCGGCTGTGTCGGATTGAGTAGTCGGGGGCAGTAGCTCTCCACTGACTGCGCTGACCAAAAGCATGACGGGAAACGACTGGCTGACGACACAGCTTAAAGCTCATTGGTTTAGACAACTGTAATGTTGCCGTTCTTTTCTAAAATGTTTTATTTTTTAGTCTAATATCATGTGGTTATGTCTTTAAATTATGCATGAATATTCAACACTATGCAAGTGCGATCTCTGCGTGAGATATGTGATTGTTGTCATATATCTATAAAAAAATCTAAAATACACGTTTGTATTCAAGTAAAAACGGATGATAAATACGCCTTTCGTATGGAATTAAATAGAAAGCACTTTGAGTGTCTTGTTCATCATATTTATTTTCATATAAAAACAGCAGAGGTGAAATTATATCATATTTATCAGCAACACAGCAGGTGAGTGTGATAACGCGATATCCACCTTTGATCTCGTAGGTATCTGTTCTACTTCGAGAGGTCAGAACTGTCCGTCTTGACTGCACTTATTTCACTCCTCCTCTCACTCTCAGAATGGGGCCTACTCTCAGTCAGCCGCCTGCTCTCGCCTACATTTCAGGCGAGGCGAGGCGCACCTCAAACGAGCTTAATCATTCATTCATTTTGAAACAGGAAGAAGCATCGATAAGATCATTTGTTTGCTAACCGCTAAAAAGAAGAAGTTGTTTGCCGTATGGGTAAGTAAAAATATATCTTTGGTCTTTATCATAACTAAAAACATTAACAACGTTTAAGAATGTGTGCGTCGTGTTCATGCACATAAACAACAATTCGGCATGCTTAGTATGTGTTTTAAACTTCACACAGACACCTTATTACTTAGCTAATGTGATGGGTTGCTAAATATGTTTATCTTTGTTGAAACTATCTTTGACTACGCCACTCCAATTTACTCTGGGTCGGAGATCCCAAGGCCACCAAAAGACGGGTCCCGCACGGCTATTCAATTTAATGAATATGCTCAAGGCAGAATTACTATAAATAATTCACTTTAATTAAATACAATAAATATAATCGTGTCTGATTGTGCTCACAAGCTGGCCAAACGCTGCTCATATGAGCTGGAAATACAGGAAAGAGGGTAGCACTAGGGCTGTTCGATTCCGAAAATTTTGGAATCGAGTCCGATTCCGATTCCTGGTTCTGGAATCGATGGGATTCGATTCCAAGAATCGATTCCTCACTGTTGTTTTCGATTCTTCTTCGATTCTTGTTTTTTTAGATTGGAGGAACTTAATTTCGCCATCACTGTAGGATATAAAAGTCTTAGAAAGTAACCTTTTCATAATATGAAGCTTTGTTTTTATAAATTATGATACATTTCTGTATTTAAATTATTTTTATCTGCGTTGCCCATGAAATTAGTCATAGCCCACAGCAGTGTACATGCGCTTATTGCATGAATGAAACAAGACGTGTACGGTTCAGCTGAATGATGTTACTTCAACCGTATGCGTTGCACAAAATTAACAAACTGTACACTGAAACAAAATAACCAGAACATTAACAACATTGCTATAAGAGCTTGTGGTTTATCTGTCAGTCAGACACTCACTCTCCGCCACTTATCTGTGCTCTCGGTGCTTTCAAAATGATCACAGGCTGATAGAAAGGTTAAAAATAGCATTTTATTTAAGATGGAAATAGGATCAAGACCCTCGATCACGTCATGATCTATTCTTTTGTGCAGCGCTCATGTGGACAACAGTTCCAGTTCCACCGTAAAATAACTTCATTTTTGAACTGGTTCATTAAAACGATCTATCCAAAAGAACCTTTTTGTGGAAACGAATCAGACTTCTAATCACTATTAGCGAGCAAAGCTGCATCTTCAAACTCAGATATGCTCAGTACCGACTCCTTTCATTCAGTTTATTTTCGTGAATCGACGTTCAGCGACGTTTGATGACAGCAGCCAAGATATGCAGCCTTCGTATGATGCAGCCGTTCGTTTGAGAGGCGCCCATATAAGCTTTGTTTGAACTGAAAACTGATTCCAACCTTTGGAATCGACTCTCGATTCCCAACGCCTCGGAATCGAGGAATCGATTCTTTTTGGAATCGATTCCCAGGCCTAGGTAGCACAACTTTTCCAAAATCATATACCAACCAATACAATGAAAAAGAAAAATACAATAAACCCAAAAGAAATTACAATGCTCTTACACAGCACACTGACTCGTAAAAGAGAAAAATTAGACACTCTTAACACCCCACACTTGTGCATATGGAAGTGAGAATACCTCTCTTCTGTAATCACATTGAGCAAGGCTATACGTCAAGGCCTCACTGGAACACAAAAGAAAATCAAATAAAAATACGAAAGACAAAAGAGTTTGTATGTAGAATAATGAGGTAGCCTAAATGATGAGGTAAATACTTTTTAGTGGACACATATACCTTCCAACACATATGTATTCTCTATTTTTATCAGGAGCTCAAAGAGGACATAAAGTGAAAGTTTGCGAAGGTCCATCATGGTGCTGGAAACAGAGTCACTGTGAATTATTCTGTGGGGAGGTGAAAGGTCCTGCCTTTCTACAGATGGACAGTAAAAATCAACAGAATGCCATCAAAGACTACCGGGGGGAGAATTGGATGAAGCAAGAGATGTCTTTTTATTCATCTTTGAGCATCTGGAGAAGCTGGACACATTCATGTCAAATTTATCTTGATGAACAAGGCCTCATGCCATGTTCTGTGAATAGTCTTTCAAAGCAAGGAATCTCTCTGTGTAGCCTACACTGTAAAAAATAAAAAACACAATTTGTTAAGTCAGCTTAAAATAATTTGTTACCCTGCTGCCTTAAAATTTTAAGTTCAGTCAACTAAAATAAGTTGATACAACTTGAAATGTTAAGTTGTACTAAGTTTCAACTTAGATATTTGTGTTTGCTAAACTTAACAGATGGGTAAGTAACCCAGCTGCCTTAAAATTAAGTTGATTCAACTCAAATATCTAAGTTGTCACTTAGTATAATTTAACATTTCAAGTTGAATAAACTTTTTTTGAGTTGACTGAACTTAAAATTTTAAGGCAGCCAGGTTACAAATTATTTTAAGTTGACTCAACAAATAGTTTTTTTTACAGTGTATGTATGTAGGTTGCAGATGTGTACTGCATAACAAACTGTTTGTCTGATCATTCAACTGTTCATTCAGCTGCTCAGACTGATATTTGGAACATGTATTTTGTTAAACACAATCAGTCAAAAGATTTATTTGATCAGAAGTGTAGCAAAAACAGTAACATTTTAAAATATTTTTACTATTTAAAATAACTCTTTTTCTATTTGAAACAGTTTTCCATATTTCTATTTAAATGTAATTAATTCCTTTGATTTCAGATATGACGTTTAGCATTACTTTAGTAATTATTACATTTAGCATTAGTTTAGTAATTATTACTATTATGATCAGTTGAAAACAGCTGAGTAGATTTTTTTTTTGATGAATCAAAAGTTCAGAAGAACAGCATTTATCTGAAATAGAAATCTTTTGTAACATTATAAATGTCTTTATCATCACTTTTTGTTCAATCTAAAGCATCCTTGCTAATAAAAGTATTAATTTCTATAATGTATTAATTCTATAATAACATAAAACTAGTGAAAATGAAATGAAAAGATTTAATTGCTGTATTAAATTTAGACCTGCTCACTTTAAATCATATTTTATTTGTACGCGTTTTTACAGCGTTGCGCATTATAACCAATCACACACGACTCTATTGAGTTTAGAATGCAGTGGCCAATCAGAGGCATTCAGAACAGTCATTGCTGAAACGTGGAGTTTTGTTCAGATTGAACTCGCGAATTTCCTCATAATAAGCAACAAATTGCAGATGTATGAACTATGTAAGTAAGAGACTGATTTATCATACAGTGTATGGACAGCTTCACTGATTATAAGAGGAGTTCTCTTTCAAACAATCGCTCGGTATCTCACTGTGGGAAATGCCCCCAGGCGTGATAGACTATGGAAGCACCAATTACACCACGTCTGTCCGAAGGACGGACCAATCACAGCTCGTACAAGGAGCCCACCCCTCTCCCTATATATACAGCTGTGATCCCCAAAAACGGCATTCTAAGCACGCTCTTCCCCCGTGTTATGCGAGAAGGGAAGCCTGGTGAGATACCTTGCTCTGTTCTCAGAGAACCGGGGTTACGCAAGTAACCTAACGTTCTCTTTCAAACAATCGCTCGGTATCTCACTATGGGAATGATATAGCCAACTCCCGTAACGCATGCTTTCCGAAGCCACCTGAACAGACTCGAAAAAGGAAGACAAGACTTTAGTCCTCCAAAGAGCCAACCCTAAGAACTGCATGAGCCAATGAAGGCTCAGTGACATCAAGACGGTAAAATCTGATAAATGTATGGGGGGAAGTCCAACTTGCCGCTGCACAAATATCTCCCACCGAAATCCCCTTGAACAGTGCCCATGAGGTAGAAATACCTCGCGTGGAATGGGCCCTAAGGCCCTCTGGGGACTGAAGACCCATAGATGTATAGGCTAGTTCGATCACCTCCACCATCCAATGTGTTACAAACTACCTGGCTCACGGCAGTGTAAAATTAAATGGAGAGGCCATGCACAAAATAAGTTAAATCAAAATAAACATTTATTTAAAGTAATTAGTAGTCAAATTAACCAAAAACAAGAAAACAAAAGATAAAGTATCAAAAGAAAACAAAAACTGGTGCTGGAGAGAAGTCAAGCTCAGATCGGCACACGCTGGAGGACACAGATCCTTTTATTAGTTGATTCATCACAGGTAACCCATTTCACCTGCGGCTTGTCTCCACCCTGCAAAACGTACAAAAGAACGGAAGACAACACAATCACCATCTACCGACAAAACAATACAACAAAAACACAAATTAAACAATAAGAAGGCGCAAGATTAAATGAATACGTAACACAACAACAGAACCCACGCCACCTACAGGCGAACAGATTCCGATTAGGGAACAGGTGCTACCCCGGGTCGTAACAAATGGGAGAGGCGCTGCGAGGAGATCGGCTTACCCTTACAATGAGTGCCCCATGAAACAAATAGTTGATCGTTTTTCCTGAATGATCGTGTCTTGTTTACATAAAAGCGTAACGCTCGTACAGGACACAAAGTGTGCAATTTCCTCTCTGAAGAAGAAAATGGAGGAAGATAGAAAGTACGTAACTGTAAAGCAGAGCAGTTATAAGCTGATTCACTGACTTTGGAAACGAAAGCTGGGTTTGGCAGCAGCATAACTTTGCTGTCATCCGGACTATTTAGACATGCTTGATGAACCGACAAGGCATGTAACTCCCCCACTCGCTTAGCTGAGGCTAAAGCAAGTAGTAAGACCGTTTTCAACGATAGGAGCTTAATATGAACACTCTCCAGAGGTTCAAACGGGGCCTGAGTTAAAGCATTCAAGACCATAGACAAATCCCATGACGGGACCAGTCGCTTCGACACTGGTCTCAAACGCCTCACCCCTTTCATAAAATGGCCTATAAGAGGGTGCCGGCCCACTGAAACTCCTTCGAAACCCACATGACAGGCCGAAATTGCAGCCAGGTAAACAAGCAGAGAATCCACAATAGATTCTTTCCGTTCGACTGTACTGCGTTTGGCAACGTCAACCTTGATGGTACGTTTATAAACTGAAAGCAGCGCAGCCTAGGTGCTAAAGGAAAGTCTTCACGGAGAAGAGAACAAGAATGCTGCTTTTGGGGATCATAGCTGTATATATAGGGAGAGGGGTGGGCCCCTTGTACGAGCTGTGATTGGTCCGTCCTTCGGACAGACATGGTGTAATTGGTGCTTCCATAATCTATCACGCCTGGGGGCGTTTCCCATAGTGAGATACCTCGCTCTGTTCTCAGAGAACCGGGGTTACGCAAGTACAAAATTTACGTTAAACACTAGCTTGACTGACTGTGCTCATTTAGAGTGCGTTTTTTCACCGCGTGATTCACTCTAATAAAACGCATTTCCCAAAATTCAAGATATGGGGGCAGAAAATGTATATTTATGTGTGCCATTTTTTTCTTTTTGATATGATATGATATTGATTTTATACAACAGTTCAATAAACTAGAAGTTAAAATATTAAGAGACTTACGTTTTAGACACCATATTGCCTATTTTTGCTCTATTTTGCCACCAAAAATCATTCCAAACACAGCCACAGCACGTGACGGTGTTTTGTTCCTGAATGAATCAAATGATTCGGTTCAATCGCAATGAATCACTTATTAACTGTGACTTAATGACACGAACTAGCGGTTGTAATTCCACATTTAAAATACCTTTTCATTTTTTTAAATAATTTTAAATATCAGCATTCAACGTTTTAGGATTAAAATATTAAAACATTTTGAATGCATTTGTAACTGCAGGTTAAATGCATTCATGTCCTGCATTAAACAGTGGGTAAATACATCTAAATGCAAATTCAGATGCACCGTTTCCTCTATATTGAAAAGATGAATTTTGTTGATAATGATTGATAATGAACATATATATTGTTTTTTCTTGCCTCTTAGCTTTGGATTTATCTGAAATAACTAATACCATAGATAGACTATGCAAAATACTGATTTCATTAAACGATTCTTCATGATCTCAGACCAGGTGTTCATCCAATGGTGCAGTTGGGCGTCTGGTGGTGTGTGGCCACGGCAGCATTGCTGGAGACGGAGTGTTTTGCATCCTGAGTGATGATCATGGAAACACATGGAGATACGGAGCTGAACTGAAGAGCATTCCCTACAACCCGCACAAAAACAACCTTAACTTTTAACCATATGAGTGTCAGGTAAGAAGATCATGAACTTTTCACTATTCTGTTTTAGCCATGATTGTATTGGTGGTTGTGTGACAGAAATATGGATCAGAAGAGTTTGTAAAATCATCAGACTTCTGTCCTATGTTTCCTCAAAGCCAGTGGAGCTGGATGACGGCAGCATCATGATTAATGTGCGCAACACTATCACTAAAATTATCACTGCCTCTGTCGTATGGTTGTATGTAGTCTGGATGGAGGAGAGTCTCTGCCGGTGGAGCACCTGGTGTTTGATCACACGCTGGAGGATCCTGCGGGTGCAGCTGGAGCTTTAGTAAAGGAAGGAGTGCTGTACTTCACCAACCCTGATTATGAGAAATCAGTGTTTCTCAGTCCTGGTCTTGGAGTACAACAGATCTGGCTTATTTAACACACTTTTTTTAATATCATAAGCTCTAGTACCTTAACTAGGAGTGTCAGATAATGGAAACCTTCAATATGTGTGGTGCTGCAGTTTTTCAAAGATAGGATTAAGAAAAACTAAAGTATTTTTTAAATAGTAATAATACATTTCAAATGCCAAATATCAGCCTGCCCAGTCATTACAGTCACTTTAATGAATATTTGCACATATCTTGATTCTATATTATGTTATTGTTTTACTCTCTGTCTCTTGTACTGTTCTGTGTTTTGAGAGAGCAGCATGTACAATAGGTAATTCATGATTATATATAACTTCTTGTTTTCCTCAGAAGTGAACCTCACCCTCACGCTGGTCTCTAAATGGTGGTAAATCATGGGTGAAAGATACTCTGAAGATCTGGCCCGGGCCAAGTGGATACTCTTGTATGATGTCACTTAAAGGCAATGAAACTGCGGATCATAAATACATCTATGTCATCTTTGAGGAAAGCCAAAAAGACTATTATGAGTCCATCTCCTTTGTGAAAATTGGCCTGTACAGCAACCAGTGAAAGAAGTCACTGATGGGCTGTTTCATTTTAGAAAACAAAAAGAAGCTTGATCAAGTTGCTCAATTTTGAAAATGAATATTTAAGTGAAGATGGCTTTCATTATTTGTTTAAAGTAATTGTCAATCTCCTTAATCTTTTAAACAATAATATTTGAATTTTGTCTTACCCACACCTGTCTGTTATGTCTGTAAGTATTAACTTTATAAATAAAATACAGTGGCATACAATCTTGTCTGAGGTAGAAACTGATTTTTTGAAATTGTTTTTTTTATCTGTTTATATATATAAAAGTGAGCCTAACACTGCATTTTGTTGCTATGAAAAATTCCTTCATCGACGGAATATTGAGATTTATAAAATTTAGATATTTTAAGTTTTACAACTTTGTAAAATGTAAAACTTAAAATATATAATAATAAAAATAAATATGTGTGTTGGAGAGGCCTTTTCTTTTTTCCCAAAAAAGTAAGTATTAAGTATTTTTTTCTTCAACAATAAAAATATAAGATCAAAATATGATATGTATACATTTATTTTGGGATTATGGTGTTTTTATTTTCTTTTTTATCCTCAAAATGACTCGTTTAATTTTTATATAAAATAAGTGTTATTCTTTTCAATCCAAAATGTAAAAAATAAATCCCTTTTAAAGGAGAAGTCCACTTCCAGAACAACAATTTACAGATAATGTACTCACCCCCTTGTCATCCAAGATGTTCATGTCTTTCTTTTTTACAGTCACAAAGAAATTATGTTTTTTGAGGAAACATGTCAGGTTTTTTCTCCATGTAACGGACTGATATGGTGCCCCGAGTTGGAACTTCCAAAATGCAGTTTAAATGTGGCTTTAAACAATCCCAAATGTGGTTGTAAACGATCCCAGCCGAGGAAGAAGGGTCACATTGCAAAGACTGGGTCGGTACTTCTGCAGCAATGCAGGATGATTTTGAAATGATTTTTGAAGTTGAGGGAGAAAATACGATCGAGTTTTTTGACATACCCTAACTGTCTTAAACCAGAATATACAGAGTTCAAGAAGAGCAAGACAAAACAAGCGTTTGAGATTAAAAAAGTATTTAAATTGTATTTTTTTAATGAAAATAACCAATCATTTCACTAGATAAGACCCTTCTTCCTTGGCTGGGATTCGGGGCACAATTATGCTGCCCTACGAAGGCAAAAGACATTAACTCGCTTGAGTGTGAAACTGAGAAAAATGATTTTGAAGTTTTTTATTAGTCCAGACAAATTAATTATAGGTAGGACACTGGAAATTTGGCAATTAGATGTTTTAGTAATGAAAATGATCTACATTAAAAAATTGTGAGCTTAAACTTGATTGTTACTCTTAGTAACTGTACTCTGCCTTTGCAGTGTAAAACGTAAGAAGTCACACCAAGGCAAAAGGCAGTAACTTCTTCTGCATACCACTACTCTCATACCACACTTTGAGAAAAACTCCAGTAGTATGTAATGTGACTATTTTTTTTTAACCGTAACAAGCCGACTAAAAGTTAAACGTGCGTGGATACCGTTTTGCAACGATTTTATTTGCTATGCTCAGTAACGTAAGAGAATGCTAGACATAGCATAATTGCTTTTAACATTGACTTGAATGAAATAGCCTAACCTAAAAGAACGACTTGTGGATTGATGTGAATATAGAGAAAACAAGGCACTATTCCTTAAAGATGTATTGCTGATTTTATTAAACGCAGAAAACACGTCAAACACAGTCAAAACACATAAGGAAAAAAAGACCATTTATTTACTGAGAATGTTATTATTTTTCAGCTGACAACAAAATTTGGATTATACAGCGAAACATCAAAACAAGTGCCATTTAGTTAAAAGAAATAGAGCCCAAGCACACTTTTAAATAAAAACAATTATTATTTTTTTTAAGTTTCAAAATATGAACCAAAACACATTGTTCAAAATTACTTCATTAATAAGCCGTTAATGTTCCAAATCTGTTCTGTGAGATTAGAATATCAGTGTTCACAGGTCTAAACAGAGCAAAAGACCCCAAAACACTAAAGATATCAGACTGTCATATAGTATCATATATTGCTGCATTGTGATCCTGTACTTCAGATACATCATTTTTTACACTTTCTGCAGTGTTTCTTCATTTTTTTTAGGGCAAGTTCTTAGTTTTTTCAAAGAGAGTGTTTTCATGATGTTTCTTCTGAGTATCAGTCTTTTTCTCCAGGTCTCACTGCTGAAGAATTCGGTCATAATGGTTTGTTCATGTTCACGCTTATGTACAGTTGTTTAACCTTCGAAGACATTTGGAAAAAAATACCATCCTGTCCCCAGTTACACTCAACCAGATTTGTTTAGAGTAACTGTATTTCTCCGAAGGGCTTAATTATCATAGAAGAGAGAAGAGAAAAGTTTCGTACAATGCTATACCTTACGATTTCTAAAATGTTTTTGGACTTTCCAAAAATATAACAGGGTGTCTCTAACAAATATATATGCAAGGTCAGCGTAAGCGTAAACTACAAATTACATCATTTTTTGTGATAAATTTCCACATTTTTGGGATCCTGCCACGCTCCTTAAAAGATTTCTCATAGTACATTTCCAGATCTTTTTGGAATTTGCACACAAACCACTTCCAGTACGGCCGATTCGATAAGGTAGGTAATACTGCACCTAGCCAAGACCCCTCATGACCAACTTCTCTTGCTATTCTATATTCTTTATATGGCATCCACTTACCAGATGATTTAAAACATTTATTACTTGCCACTGCAGCCCTGCAAAAATCTGTACAAAGATTGTTTGTTCCATCATAATAGTGCCCATTGAGTCCAGTTATTCTGTGTAAAAGAACACAGTGATCTCCATCATGGTTTTCTGTTTTGGTGCAGGTGGCTTTACAGAACGGACACTGAACCCAACAGTACTGACATAACTGATCAATCAGAATCTCATCTAGCCGGTCCGTGGGGTCCAGTTTTTCATAAAATGTATCTGTGTTGAACTCTTTGCTTGTGTCAGGCATTATAGCAGGCAGTTTTGTTGTTAACACTTCTTTGAGAAGGTTGAAATCATCAACATCATCATGTTTGACTCCGTGGAGGTCTTTTTCAGAGAATATCAGCACATCTGAAAGCTGCTGTGTGAAAATCTTCAACCACAAATCAACATCTCCACTGTTTGCTTGAACATGTTTAAAAGATTCATGTACAGCTTCCATGATCTTCTTCTGCAGGAGCACAATATTCTCCTTCATCTTGGGAAAAACATTGACATTAAGGTTAAGAGTCATGTACTGACTCACTTCATCTCTGATAAAATTCTCAAAGTGCTCTCTGGGATAATTAATGTAGTCCAGGTAAGCAGAAAAATTCTCCTTCTCTGCCAGAAACCTCAGGATGTGTTTTTCCAGATTTAATCTGCCTCCATTCAGCGATTGACAGTTTAGACTAATACCATCTATCAAATCTCTTGCAGAATTCCTGTAGACACTCTGCTCAATGCGCTCTTTAAGTTTCTGACATAAGATCTCACCAAAAATGACAGATGAAGCGGCTCCTTGGAGGTGTTTCTGGAAAATACTGTAATACTCTTCTTTCTTCTTCTCCAAATAGAGAACAGGATCATTGGCCTCTCTAAACAATCTGTGTTGCTGAGTGAATGTCTTATTTGCTCTTTTAAAGATGCAATAAACCAAATCCATGAAGAATTCATTCTTGAACACATAGTTGACTGGTCCATCCTGATGTTGTTTTACGCTTTTTTTGATGTCATCTATGAGTTGTTGAATGCAGCTGACATTAAAGCCCATTTTTGCAATGTTAAATGACATGATCTTTCTTTCTATTTGCTGGGCAACATCTGTGACAAAGATTCTTATTTGGATTTCATCTTCTTTAGAAAGAGCCCGACCAATCTTCTGTTTTGCTGCTTTGTATGCATTTTTAATATGACCTGTAAATCCACTGGATTTCTTTAATTGTACATAATCTAAATAACTCTGTACAGACAAAATATCCCTACATTCACTGCTCTCCGTCCAGGAGTCTACAGGAGCACTTTTATAGATGTCACTGAGGAGTAGTTTCACCTCTTTCAGTATGTCAATGTCTTTGATTGGAGAATCTGTGACTATCTGTTTCACAAACTCATTCCAAAACAAATCAAACTCATTCTTCAGCATTACTTCATCTTTTGCTTGGTCTTTGAGTTTTAAGGCAAGTTCTTTGCTCTTTTCAAAGAGAGTGTTTTCATGCTTTGTCCTCTGAGCATCAATTATTTTCTTCACATCTCGCTGCTGAAGAATCCCATTTAGTTTCCTATTTGTTTCTCTTATAATGGTTTCTTGAAGCTCTTGGATTTTTATTTCAAAGGAGTTTTTCCACTGAATCAGTATTTCAGCATCTGTGTCTTTCTCAAAGAAATCCGACATTAATTTTTTCACTCCAACACTTTTCTCTTTTAGTTGTATATTAAGATATTTTTCCTCAACCTCATTAATTGCTTCATTTTCTATTTTGTTTTGTAGTTTGTGCTCAATTTCCAGCATGGCACTCCGAAGTGTCCAAGACCATTTGTTGTATTCTGTCTCCAGTTTCCTGTATGCTGTAATCTCCAGAGAATTTTGAAAGCTGAACACAAATTGTTCATTCAGTAAAGCTTCCCAGAGATCTTGAATACGATCTTTTAAATCTATCAGCTTCATTTTCTCTGTTTTAGATGCATGAGACATAATAGTTTCCTTCAGTTGTTGAATATTCTCACAGTAATATGGGTTTGTTGGTGCCATGGGTGGGTTGCCCTCCCAGAGCTGAGCAAAATACTTCACATCATTCCTTACATCAAACTCAATGACATCACTGAAACGTTCTGCATCATAGACTTCCTCTTTAGCAGCGAGTTTTGTCATCTCATCCAGTGTCTCCTGCAGTCGTCTCCTTCCCTCCATGTTTTTCTCTACAGCTGTGACGTCTGAAACGTTTTGATGCACAAACACACAGCTGGGATTCAGTCTGACCTTCTTCATCCTCAGGAATGCTTGAACAACTATCTGAAGAATGTCCTGCATCTCAGATAGGTTTTCTCCAAAAATGTTAATCAATGTCAGATTTGCGAGACCAACAACAAATGTGGCCATTTCATTGTCATGATGTCTTGTTGATCTTCCAGCCAGTTCAGAACTACGAAGACCTTCAGTATCAACAACAAGAATATAGTCCAAGTTTAGCTGTGCTTTCTTCTCGTCTGACACACTGACCAGCTGCATAAAAGCTCCTCTTGTGCATCTGCCAGCACTGACGGCAAACTGGAGTCCAAACATGGCATTTAGCATGGTGGATTTACCAGAGCTCTGAATCCCTAAAACTGACAGCACAAAGACTCTCATGTCTCCCAGTTTCTGGATGAGTTCTTCTAGAACAGCAGTAATCCAGATCACAGGAACATGAGCAGCATCTCCATCCATCAGCTCCAGCGGGAATCCAGAGATCATCATCTCTGCTGCAAGACTTGGCAAAGAAGAGATCTCAAACTGCAGGCCTGTCTTGATCTTCTCCACAGATGAACATGATTCATAGATCTGACCAACCTCCCTCATGATGTGCTCCAAGCCAAAGGCTGCAGCTTGAAGCTCCTCAGATATTCCCTCAAGCTTTGTTTCTTCAGCCTTGAGTTTTCTAGATTTATCATTGTTCTCTTTCAATTTTAAAACTGTTGACCACTGTTCATTAAACTTGTGATGAAGAGCTGTAAGGTCAGCTGAGATATTTTCATCCAGGAGGATTCCAAGCCATTTTAGGAAAAACATTTTCTCTGCAGCACCTGAGTTCATTTTTTTAATAAAGAGCATCATAAATTCATTGACGTCATATTCTTGCTGCTGTTCACGAATTTTCATCAAGTCTCTGTTTTTTTTAGTCAACTCTGTGTCTAATTCATTAATTTGAAGTCGATGTAGTTCTTTGTTTTTCTGACACCACTGATGCCACAGTTTCCCCTGATAGGGCAGAACCGATTCTTTGATTACAGTCAGTTTTTTATTTTTCAGCAAACTCATCATCTGCTGTGCTGCTTCTTTTCCATTCCTGCAGTCATCATCATTTTTCTCATCTACTTTGATGTCTGAATGTTTGGACACATCTTCAAGAATGAAAGTGAAAGATGATTTTGAAGATGACAATGAGAGACAATCATTGATAGCTTTTCTGAGTTCTTCAGATATATCTGACTGACTTCTGTTTTTTAAACCAATTCTATATTTTCCTTTCTTTGCCTCACTGAGAGCTAAATCCCTCTCAGCAAAAAGACAAACGAGTGGTTTTGATTCATCAACGAGTTTTTTAACATGTATCATGCCTGTGTCATTACTCTGAAGTTGTGGAAGAAGAACAACATTGACTGAGGCCATTTCAGTGAGAATCTGCAGCTGTTTCTCATTGTCTTCTGCATCACCATGAAGGTTACAGAATGCAATACAGTCATTAAATTTATCCGTGTTTTTTCCAGAGGGACAGAACCAGGCGATCTCCACCACTCCATCCATCAGGACTCTGGTTTTGCTGCTGCCTGGGCAGTTCCTGTGGAAAAACGTGTTGTGTTTCTCGTTGATCAGACTGTTCATCAGCTGAGACTTGGATGAGGATACACAGCCATATCTGAAGAAAGACACCATTGGAGTTTGTGCCCTGCAGACTGACTGGATTTGACTAATGAATTCATTGTTGGTATTTTTTGTCTTCCAGCTCTTTCTGATTTGTCTAAATGTCCAGAGAGGAAACATAATCTGTTGTGTGACTGGATCAGGAATAAGTAGAGGCAGAGCGTACTGACACTGAGACAGTTTAGTCACCATCAGCTGCTTCAGAAAACCATCAGCATAATGAAACGCAGCCATCTGGACATCCATTGGATGAACAGGGTCAGTTTTACTTGTTTTGTTTTCTGAAACTGATTCGAAAAAAAAATCATCACAGTTAGCTTCTTGTGAATCATTGTTATCTTGTTGAGTTTGACCTTCCTCATTGTTCTTAACATTAATACATCTTGCTTTATAATCCATCATCAGCAGTTTGTATATGAAAGTCTGAATCAGCTCCTTTTCAGCACAAGACTCATTGGACTGTAATGAATGTGCACTTAACTGAAGAACATCTGCAGCTCTCAATTTACAGTGATGCTTGTCAAGGTGAAGTCTGTGTAAGAGTCCTTTTGATCCTGTAAGCTCTTCTTTTTCTACATGCTCATATGGTCCTTCACTTTCTGTTCTAAGTGCTTCAGCAGTTTTCTATAAAATAAAATGCACAATGATATTTAATGTTATGTATATGCAAGATATGTTACAGAATATTTGTTGTAACCTTTTTTGCCTTAAATCTGCCAATTGGGCCATTTCATTTTGTTCTTGTTAAAAATGTTATACTTTAACTCCAATTAAACTCTGATTCCCTTTCTGTCATTCACTCCGATGTTGTGTCGAGTGTACAACACCAGGGGTCGCTCTTGGGAGCCCAAACACTTTTTGAGAAAAAGCCAATGAAATTGGGTGTGCAGAATTTGCATAGCTGGCCACACCCTGGACATCCGGGTTTAAATAGGCCAGTGTGGCATCTTCTCACTTGATGATGTTTGATAAAGTTTGGGGGGAGCACGATCAGATTATCAACTAATTCGGCACAGGTGCAACTTGTCTAGCTAATCATCCAAACTAGCACAAGTCATATATATGCACACAGCCAACTTACCTCCGTCATTCGACTGTTTTTCGGCATTCGGTTTTGCTTCTTTGTCCATTATATCACAGACTCAACCGTTTCCGCACAACGACGAGACCCGTAACGTTACACGAGATCCCCTGTCACAACTGCTGTCGAGCACCACGCTTCATTGCCACATGCTCACCACAACGCCGAGGCTTAACATCGCCTCCACCGGCAAGACTTCAAATTTCTTACCCGGCATCCTCTTATTATTCGACCATGCCAATGTATCCTCCGCTCGGAAAGTGGATAATATATGCTGTTTAATTTTGACTAACCATTCTTGCAGAGGACAAACAAAAGCAGATCCGTACTAAATATTTTTTCACCCTGCAGATTAGCCAACCTCACTCCTAAATCCACTCCAGCCACCAAGACGGTCAATAGATCGAGCAAAGCCCCGAACTCTCCTTGTTTGACACCACCATAGTCCTACACAAGACCCGCTTCCCGCTTTGGCTCAACTTTTCACCGTGGCTCTTCCGGCCGCAGCGCCGCATACGGTCAGGCCTCCAGCTCTCGTAGCAGTCGCTAGCTTGACGCAGGCCATGTTGCAAATGACTTTTGTGTGTGTGTGTATGTTTGTAGGTGAAGTCGCTAAACAAAATTACTCAAATGTTCTGTATTAATTTTCACTAGCATTTAGCTGGGCTTTAAATTACATGTTGTACAGAGACAGATAAGATGGAAAAAGATTGATTTTCGAGAAAAGTAAGTTCAACTGTGCACCTAAATTAACAATCATAGGTGCATACCCTGGTGAAAAAAACAGCATATGCTTGTAGGTATGATTTGATGCTGGGATGCTGGTTAGGTATGTTTTGGTTCTGGTCCTTAGCTGTTTTTTTCTGGTCCTTTGCTGGTTTATGCTGGTCATGTTGCTGGTCAAGGACCAGCATAAACCAGCAAAGGACCAGCATAAACCAGCTAAAGACCAGCTTAAACCAGCACCAAAACATACCTAACCAGCATCCCAGCATCAAAACATACCTACCAGCATATGCTGTTTTTTTCACCAGGTTACTCACAACTAGTGAGTATCATAAAGCAACTATTAATGTTTTTGCTTAAGAAGTGCAATTAGCAACCTAATTTGTACATGATAAGCTTACTGCTAAGCACCTCTCTTACCAGCTGATCTGCTGCTCAGCTGGCCAGCTGTTTCAACACTTTATTCATTTTGTGAATAAAAAGGCTGCTAGGGTGGTCTGAGAAGTTGTTAAATCCAGCAACAAATTTGCCCAAAGGCCGATTTAAGAGTGATACTGCCTTCGCCGACAATTGCGACCCATGCTCCCCTTCCTCACAGTTCTTGACTTCATTCAAAATAACGTTGTTTTCTTCCAGATCAAGTTTCAGCTCTCCTCGATCGTCAAGACACAGCAGGCTATTAGCAAGCCTGGGCTGCGCCCCAGACTCAGCTGCTCCTCACACTGCATGCTGACACGTCTTTCCAACCTCCTATCCTTCCCAACCCTTCCCTTCTACCTCTGGTAGCAGACGCTAGTGTGAGGCTGCCTTGGCTAGCCACTCAACATCTGCCACCTTACTCTTACCCTCCTGCTACTCCTTTTCGCTATCAATGGCCAGGAGCTAATCCACACGTGAGGCTGCCTCCGCAAACGGTTATGGCCCTTCCTTATCTTCCTTCTTACCCTTCTCTTCAATCTAAAATATCAGGCTCCCTTTTGCTACTTACAACTCACGAATGCATCTAAATCCCTTCTTGACCCTCTTTGCGTCAATAACTCCAACCAACATGTGACATGTTTCTGGTTCAAAGACATCTAAAACTGATTCTTGCTCAAACAGGCTTACCCACGGAAAAACCTTCCAGCCACTCATTCTGCATCGGGGCAGCAACTACAGCAGTTCAAAAAGTCTCTCATAGCATCAGATACAAGCGGACGGTTGATGGTCATCAGATGCTTTCAGAAGCTACATCCAGTCCGATCACCACAACATAAAGGAAGCCTGTCTAGCCTTGATCAGAAATAAATAAATACATTTATTTAAGCAGAGCCGCAGCTCCCTTCGGTCGCAGTGTAGGCCCTCCGTCTGCCAATTGAGTTACCCTGCTACTCGGCAAAGGACAGGGCCCTCCCTCCTGGTGCAGCAGATCTGCAGGCTCCCTTCTGTCGCAGCGGGAGCTCTCGTCCAGTGCATCAAACCGCGTCTCGTCTCCAGCTGCAAGATGGACTCTCCCTTCGGAAGCAGCGAGAGCCCCTCATTTGATATCTGACATCATGCTCCTCCTTTAGCGAAATGTAGGGCTCCCTTCTGTTAAAAGAGTGGGAGACCTTCAAGCCCTCTCCGTTAACATTTCGTGCCTGGCAGACTCTCACGTTGTCCTGAGACCCCAGCCTGGATATGTGCGGAAGGTACCCACCACTCTCTTCAGACATCAGGTTGTGACCTTGTAAGCTATCCCTTCCTAGGAAGGAGACCCCAATCTATCTTTGTTATGGCCAGTCTGTGCCCTACGCATTTATGTTGAACGTACTCAGAGTTTCAGATGTTCTGAACAGCTCTTTGTCTGTTTCAGAGGACAGTGTTGGACCCTAGTGTCATACACTTGACACAGCGTCGGCGTGAATGACAGAAAGGGAACGTCTTGGTTACGTATGGTAAGTGCCTTTGTGGGTTGAGACGCTTCTCGACTCCTCAGAACAGAACAAGTGGCATCACTGGCCTATTTATACCCGGATGTCCGAGGCATGGCCAGCTATGCAAATTCTGCACACCCAGTTTCATTGGCCTTTTCTCAAATTATGTCAGAAGTGTTTGTGCTCCCAAGAGCGACCCCTAGTGTTGTACACTCGACACAACATCTCCGTTCCCTCCATCAGGGAACGAGGGTTAACATACGTAGCCGAGAAGTTTTTTCATAGTTTTTTTAAATTTTAATTATGTGTGAACACATATTACAATGGCAGTGTCATCTGATAATGTATTATCTTTATAGAATGTGATTTTAATCATATTACAAAACAAAAGTCTTTAATACCCTAAAAATGAATGGTTTTGGCTTGATTACTTGATTACAAAGGATAAAGTCACAGTATTTGCATCTGTTTACATACAATAGATCACTGATCTACAATGGGAAACGAGTTGTTTAGCTTGATTTAATTTTTGTCCACTTTAATTTTTGTGTCAGGTATTGAGGACTATCACAGTGTTTTTCAGAAGACGGTCATGACCATATTTGCTCAGAAGCTAATTTAAAGTTTTTGTTGCCTGATCTGAGACTGACATATGTTCCAAATTGCATTAACTTTCCTTGGCATATGTTAACAATGGCAGTTTTCCAAAAACTGAGGCAGTTTTTCTATTTCTTTTTCTATAATATAGTGTTCATATAATTCCATTAGAACTACTGTAGTAATTTGAGAATGTAACTATCAAGCAGCAAATGTGCACATAAAGCTCAGATCTTACCCTGTGTTTTTCTTCTGTTTCTGTTGTTGTGCTGCGATCCCTTTGTTCTTTATTGATTGCAAGCTCACCTTTTAAAACAAACAAAACAATTAACTTTCAAGAGTGTTTGTACAGCCATTAGAATATGTTTCTTCTATATATATATATATATATATATATATACATACTACCGTTCAAAAGTTTGGGGTCAGTACATTTTTTCTTTTTTTTTTTTTTTAAGAAATTAATACTTTTATTCACCAAGGATGTATTAAGTTAATAATTAAAAGTTTATTAAAAGTTAATAATAAATAATTTACATTGTTATAAAATATTTATATTTTGAATAAACACTGTACTTTTTAAACTTGTTATTCATGAAAGAATCCTGAAAAAAAAAAAATCACAGGTTCCAAAAAATATTTGGCAGCACAACTGTTGATATTATCCAACATTGATCATTCTAATAATAAATCCGCATATTAGAATGATTTCTGAAGGATCATGTGACACTTAAGACTGGAGTAACAGCTGATAAAAATTCAGCTTTTCATCACAGGAATAAATTCTATTTTAAAGTATGTTAAAATAAAAAACATTATTTTATATTGTAAAAACATTTTGCAATATTACTGTTTTTTTCTATATTTTTAATCAAATAAATGCAGCCTTGATGAGCAAAAGAGACTTCTTTAAAGACTATTACAAGTCTTACTGACCCCAAACTTTTGAACGATAGTGTATATATATATATATATATATATATATATATATGTAAGGCGGACTCGTAGGAAGCGTGTAAGATCCAAGTGCGAGCTTTTATTATACAGATCATAACCAGACAGGCAGGGTCAATCTCCAAACATACAGTGTAGCGAAGGCAAACCAATGGCGTAATCCTCAAAACAGGCAGAATGTCAAAAACCAGAGAGAGCAGTCCAAAGTGACAAATGAACAGGGCTGTGAAACTTGGCAAAAACTATGGCAATGAACTAGACAAAACTGTGGCAAAAACAAAGGAAAACAATGACAAGAAACCAAACCGTGAAAGTGAAAAACAGGGCAATGAAAACAGGAAAAACGCTTGGTAGAGTCCGCTGAGCAAAACAATACTTCGCGCTCTCTGTTTGGTTTAGGCCTCCTTTTATGGCCACCAAACAGGAAGTAACCAACGAGGCAGCAGAGGGAGCAGCAACAGTCAGTTCATGGGTAAGGGCTCCCTCTGCTGGCTTGGCGTTACAGAATCCCCCCCCCAGGAGCGACCCCTGGCGCTCAAACAACAACAACAACAGTCCAGGAGGGTGGGGGAACAGAGGCAAAACAGGGGGGGGGAGGGCCAGGTCCATGTAGAGGAGGTGGGCCTGGATCGTGGAGCAGGGACAGACAGTGAAGCACTGGAGGACCTGGACCATGGAGCAGTGGAACAGTGAAGCACTGGAGGACCTGGACCATGGAGCTGTGGGACAGTGGAAACTTGAGGACCTGGGCGTGGAGTTGTAGAACAGTGGAAACTTGGAGGACCTGGGCGTGGAGCAATGGTAGACAGTGTAACCTTGGAGGGACCTGGGCGGAGCAATTGGAAACTTGGGACCTGGGCCGTGGAGCAGTAGCAGACCGTGAAACACTGGAGGGCCTGGGTCGTGGAGCAATGGCAGAGTAGGAAGCCATGGTGGAGTAGGCAGAGCAGGTAGAGCAGGGAGCCATGGCGAGGCAGGCAGAGCAGGTAGAACAGGAAGCCATGGCGAGGTAGGCAGAGCAGGCATAACAGGGAGCCATTGCAGGGCAGGCAGAGCAGGCAGAACAGAAAGGAGCAGAGATATCCAAAGTGGAACTAGTGACATCCATAGCAGAGCGGTGTGTTCACGGACGATTTCCTTGGCCGTGGCATGACAGGTAGAGAGTTCATGATAGGCCTTCTGGGCCATGGCATGATGGGCAGAGAGTTCATGATAGGTCCTCTTGACCGTGGCATGGCGGACAGAGAGTTCATGGGAGGACGCCGCCCCCATAGGAGGATCTACAGCAGGTGCTGACACCTCTGGAGGCATGGGCGCAGATTCTTGGGCAGATGTGGCAGTGAGTTCATAAATGGGCGCCACCTCCTTAGGAGGTTCTACAGCGTAAACTGACACCTCTGGAGGTATAGGCGCGGATTCTTGGGCAGACGTGGCAGTGAGTTCATAAATAGACGCCACCTCCTTTGGAGGATCTACAGTGTGAGCTGACACCTCAGGAGGTACTGGCGTGAATTCGTGGACAGACGAAGCCTCAGGAGCAGACTTGTGGTCAGATGAGGCCTCTGGGGCAGACTCGCAGTCAGGCGAGGCCTCTGGAGCAGACTTGTGGACAGATGAGGCCTCTGGAGCAGATTCGTGGACAGATGAGGCCTCTGGAGCATACTCGTAGGCAGACGAGGCCTCTGGAGCAGACTCGTGGGCGGACGAGACCTCTGGAGCACAGTGTGCAGCCCACACACTGAAAATGGCAACGGCCATTACAGGCAGCACAGTAGATAGTGGGATGTCTGTTGGCCTTAAGGGTGTGGATGCTGTGGACTTGTGGTTTGGGAATGTGGGTTCTGCGTGGCTTGGGAGCGTGGGCTCTGGGAGTTCAGCTGATACGTGATGAGGCTCTTGGTGGTCAGCTGAGACGTGAGGTGGCTTAGGAAGGTCAGAGGGGACCTGGTGAGGTTCTGGTAGGACAGCCGTTTTTTGACTTGATTCATGGAGGTCTGCCATGACTTGACTTGACTCAGGGAGGCCTGCCGTGACTTGACTTGACTCGTGAAGAACAGCTGTGACTTGACTTGGCTCAGGGAGATGAGCTGTGGCTCGACTTGGCTCATGAAGGTCAGCTGTGGCTTGACTTGGCTCGGGAATAACAGCAGCAACTTGACTTGGCTCATGAAGATCTGCATGAAGATCAGTAGTGACTTTGCCTGACTCGAGGGCTACAGCTCTAGCTTTACTTGACACAGGAGCAATAGCTGTAACCTGATTGGACTTCGGAAGAGCAGCTCTGACCTGACTTGACACAGGAAACACAGCTTTAACTTGACTTGACTCTGGAACAACAGCTGCGACCTGACTGGACTTGGAAACTTGACTTAGGAAACACAGCTGCAACTTGACTTGACTTGGAAACTTGGCTTGACCTAGGAACAACATGGCTTGACTTAGGGACAACAGCTGTAATGTGACTTGACTCGTGGGGAACAGCTGTGACTTGGCTTGACTCGTGGGGAACAGCTGTGACTTGGCTTGACTCGTAGGGCACAGTTGTGACTTGGCTTGACTCATGGAGGACAGAACACAGCTGTGACTTGGCTTGGGCACAGCTGTATCTTGGAGAACAACAGCGGTATCTTGGCTTGACTCATGGAGAACAACCGCTGTATCTTGGCTTGATTCATGGAGACTTGACACAGAAAGTGTAGCCCTGACTTGACTTGACACCAGAGGATCAGGCATCACTTGGTTTGATTTGGGTGTGGCAGAGATATTGTGATGAGATGTGGATGAGATGATTTTGGCTTGATGAGGCTTAGGCGTGGCAGCCATCTGGTGAACAGGCTTGGGGATGGCGGCCATCTTGTGAACAGGCTTGGGGATGGCGGCCATCTTGTGAACTGGCTCGGGGATGGCGGCCATCTTGTGGACTGGTTTTGGATGTATGCCATCTGAGGACTGGTTCTGGATGGCGCCATCTTGAGACTGGCTCTGGGATGGCCATCCGAGGTAACTGGTTTGGATGACGGGCCATTCAGACTGGTTTGGGTGGGCGGCCATCTTGAGGGACTGGCTCTTGGGGTGGCGAAAATAATCTTTAATCCTGCCCTGGGGTGGCGCCATCTTGTGGACTGGTTCTGGGTATGCCATCTTGTGGACTGGCTCTGGGGTGGCGGCCATCTTGTAAGCTGGTTGTGGGAGGGCGGCCATGACAGGTGCAGACTCTGGACGGGTGGCCGGCATGGCGTGAGCAGGCCCTGGGGCGGCAGGCATGGCGTGAGCAGGCATGGCGGGAGCAGGCCATGGCTTGGCAGACGTGACGTGAGCAAGCTTTGGCTTGGTGGACTTGACTTGAGCGGACTTTGGCTTGGCAGACTTGGTAGGGGAAGTCTCTGGCATGATAGTGACAATACCGGACGTGACATAGGAGCATTTAGGTGTGGCTGGTAAGGGAGGATGGTAGACTTGATCATCGGCAATCCCTATAGTAAATGCCGATCCAGCCAACAACAGAGCATAGTCAACATAATGGATTAATGACCAGTGGTGGTGGTGTCTTGGCAGTTTAACTGAAATGTCCTTGTTCAAACCAAAAAAGAAAATGTCCTTAAGAAAGCTGTCTTGAAAATCCACCAGGTGACAGAGCTCACAAAAGTCCATAACATATTGTTCTATTGACCGGTTACCTTGGCGGAGTCGAACGAGGCGTGATGCTGGGTCCATGGTGTGATCTGTGTAGAAGCCGCTGGATCTTTGGTAGGCGAAGTATTCTGTAATGCAGACTCGTAAGAAGCGTGTAAGATCCAGTTGCGAGCTTTATTATCCAGATCGTAGTCAAACAGGCAGGGTCAATATCCAAACAAACAGTACATCCAGGGCAAAACAATAGAGTAATCCACAAAACGGGCAGAATGTCAAAAAACCGGAGAGAGCAGTCCAAAGTGACAAATAAACAAGGCTATGAAACAAGACAAAACTATGGCAGTGAACTAGGCAAAACTATAGTAGAAAACAAAGACAAAAACTATGACTATAAAACAAAACCGTGGCAAATACAAAACAGAGCAATGAAAACAGGGAAACAACGCTTGGTAGAGTCCACAATAGCAAAACAACACTTCGCAACTTCCTGTTTGAAAATGGCCTCCTTATATTGCCACCAAACAGGAAGTTACCAGTGAAGCAGCAGAGGGAGCAGCAACAGACAGTCAGTGGGTGAGGGCTCCCTCTGCTGGCATGGCGTTACAGCTAGCTGGGAGGATTAATTAGTTTACTGCTTTTTTTTTTAAGTTGATGCTGACTGTGAAATTTTGTTTGCTATTAGCTGTAAATAGAATTTACAAAAAATACTTTTTGCTACCTGTTAATTTGCATTTAAATGGCAAACAGCTTTAGTTAAGAAAAAGTTTAGAAAAGGATGTTGCAATAATTGGTGGTTAGTGAACTAGAGAAAAACATATTTCATAATGAGATTTACCCCCCTCTTTCATTTGTTTTTTTACCTTAATGAAAGGTTAGAATTTTGTTAACCTTTATTTTCACAGCCACCTTTGCTCATATTTACCAAGGGTGCCAATATTAGTGGGCGACACTGTACAAAATCATTCTCCAAGACTTTCTCTTTTACCGTACCTTGTTGGTGGACAGCTAAATCACAATGTTTGAACGGTGACTGAAATCTTGTATAGCAGGCATATCTTGTGTTTATTGCCATCTTATGGTAACTTGCTTGCTGTATTTCTTAATTGTAAGTCATTTTGGACAAAAGTGTCTGCCAAATCAATTAATGTAAAATGCAAATGTTTTTGTATATGGTGTCTGCTTCGGGACAATGCCAGCAAAAACCCTGTTTATGGCCTGTTATCGCCTGTTTTAATGTCATGAATTCAGACATGTGTATGATTCTGGATGTGTTCTGTTTGTTTCAGTCCTGGGATCTGGAAGGTGGTCACACTGTTCTCAAACACTCCTCAGAAGAAGTTTACTGCAGATTTTGAGGTCAAAGAATATGGTAAGAACTGTGTCTACAAACTCTTGTTGTGTAAGAATATGATAACAAGTCAAAGAATGTATTTGTTTATTTGTGCGTCTGGTTTGGTTTCAGTGCTTCCAACATTTGAAGTGAAATTAAAGCCCAGTAAGTCATTCTTCTATGTGCGTGATGAGAGTCTGACAGTCGACATTGAAGCCAAGTAAGACAAAATATGTTCTGCTTCATTGTATTGAAAATTAATCTACAGTGTCAATGTTTTTATTTAACATAGATACATATGTAAACCATACAATAATGTACTGAGCAAAAAAAAAAAAAAAAAACCAACTTGTCAGCAAGTCAACTAAATGATATACAGAATACTTTAATATGACTGAAGTAAATTTTAACTAGTACTGTTATTCACCAATCAGTTTTTACAGTCAAAATTGGATGTGCTTTTATAGGTACCTGTTTGGACAGAAGGTGGATGGAAATGCATTTGTGGCGTTTGGTGTGATGGACAGAGAAAAGAAAACAAGTATTCCTGCATCTCTGCAAAAAGTTCAGGTGAGAGACATTAAACATCTCCTCACCTAGAGGACAGTATAGATAAAGAAATAATATAGCTTTTTACTGCATCTTGTAGACTGATGTTTCTGTCTTTCTCATACATGCATAGATTGTGACAGGAGAGGGTACTGCAGAACTGACCAATCGGATGATCACTAAGACCTTTCCAAACATTAACCAACTGGTTGGACAATCAATCTATGTTTCAGTCAGTGTTTTAACAGAAAGTGGTAAGACTCAACAGATACTGTACATCTGGTTGCACATGTTTACATGCATGTGTGTGATTGTATGGGAATCTCATTATTTAGGCAGTGAAATGGTGGAAGCAGAAAGGAGAGGCATTCAGATTGTGACATCACCGTACACCATCCACTTCAAAAAAACACCACAATTCTTCAAACCTGGAATGCCCTTTGATGTCTCGGTATAAAACATTGAATGGATAGTTGAGAGCCTTAAAGGTTATAGGAACTAAGAAACAATGTTATCAGTTTATTAACAGAGATCACTTGTTTTTTGTTGGTTATAAAAGATCTATGTAACAAATCCTGACCAAACTCCTGCTGAAAATTTGGAAGTGGAGGTCAATCCTGGAGGGGTTAGAGGTCAAACAAAAGCCAATGGCATTGCGAAGGTTACTGTCAACACTCTGGGAGGATCTTCTTCAGTGGAGATCACTGTAAGAACTGCCAAGAGGTGCAACAAGCTGTTTGTTTATGTTTATTTGTTGTCTTTGTGGATCAGCATGAATATTTTTTTTCCAGGCAAAGACCAAAGATCCACAATTAAGAGATGAACAGCAAGCAGTGAAGAAGATGACGGCTCAGGCCTACATTCCCAAAGGCGGCTCTAAAAACTACCTGCACGTCGGCATTGATGCTGCTGAGTTTCAGATGGATGATCAAATGAAAGTCAATCTGAACACTGGACAAAGTCCAGGAGTTAAAGATCAAGACTACACATACATGGTAAAGATGATGGTTATTTATTATTCATCTGCTCAACAAATGTATGAATTAATTACATCAATGTTTAATTACTACCACAGCTTGTGTTTAAAACCGTACAAAGTTGCTAAAGATATTTTTACCTTTTCAGATCTTAAGTAAAGGTCAGATTATAAAAGTAGACAGGTTTAAGAGGAGAGGACAAGCTCTAGTGTCTCTGTCTCTACCTGTAACCAAAGACATGGTGCCGTCCTTCCGCTTTGTGGCTTATTACCATGTGGGCTCATCTGAGGTGGTGTCTGATTCAGTCTGGGTCGATGTCAAAGACACATGCATGGGAAAGGTGGGTCAACCGTCACAAGAAGTAGCTGATGTGCCAACTAGGTCTGTTTTTTGACACACCATCTCATCTTATTTAAACTGCAGCTCCAGATTAAGGTGAAGGACAAGATGAATTCCTATGGCACAGGAGATGAGGTCAAGCTGCAGATAATTGGAGATCCTGGAGCTAAAGTTGGTCTGGTGGTGGTTGACAAGGCTGTGCATGTCCTTAACAAGAACAGACTCACTCAGACTCAGGTGAAGGATATTCTTCAGACTTCACAGCACAACATGACTTTTTGGGCCTAAAACATACATAACTGGTGTCTCTTTTTGCACCTCTAGATCTGGGACATCATAGAGAAGCATGACACCGGCTGTACAGCAGGAGGTGGAAGGGACGGTATGGGGGTTTTCACTGATGCAGGTCTGATGTTTGAGTCCAACACTGCAGGAGGAACCAACACCAGAACACGTATTTATTATTTTGCAGTTTTATTCACTAGATTCACATTAAAGATTTATGTCCTTCATCTAAGGCATTTATAATTAACAAATACAATTAACTGTATAATGTAGACTATATATATATATATATATATATATAATTTATTTATTTATTTTTTTCACATGTATTTTGTCCTTTTGTTTCTTTTGTCTTTGGTCAGATCTGTCTGTATTTTGGGGTCCTCATGTCATAGTTTTGTGATTTTGGAATATAGCTGGTTAAGCTTACTAAATAGGTCTTATTGCTTTCAAATTCACCCAAGTATTACTGAGTATTACTAGTATAACTGATTCAAATGAATGTCCTCTAGTGCCTGAGTGTCCTAAACCTGCAAAGAGAAAACGAAGAGCTGAGAGTCTCCTGATGATCACTAGTACACTAGGTGAGAACCTACATTTTACTGAGATTTTGCTCTTACAATTCAGATCACAAAGGATATTCTGGGTCCCTGATATACTTTTTTTATGTTCTTTGCATAGGAGTAATGAACATGTGAATATGTGCTGCATGCTTTCCTCTTAAAAACCGAATTGCACAAAAATGACTTTGGTCAGAAAACAGCAGTTAAGAAAGCATCTGATTACAGTGATGTACATGTTTGCACCAGCTCAGTGCTCTAGACAAGACATGTCACATTTATTCATATTGCACTTTACAAAATACATTGCTTTAATGCAAACAGCTTTACAGTATTAAACTATCCAACATTCTGTTGGCATTTTTACTCATGTTTGACCCCAATAGACTGAAGAGACATAATAATCCAGAGAAGACTTTTGACGCCTAAGAAGGCAAAGCCACAGAGCCACACCTACCTATAATGCCTCAGACCAATGGTAGTTTGAATGTGTTTACCAGCCAGAAAGTGGTCATAAAGTTTGTTTTGGCAAGCTGTTTTGAATGAACAAACACAGCATTTACCGGGACCTTTATTGTGTTAAGGTGTGTTAAAGTTTGGTGTCTTTAGGTTATCTGTCAAAAATGCCAGTGTGAACACTAAGCAGACCAGGACCAAATGTATCGTTTTCTTTTTTTTTGGTCTGAACCAAGTGAACCCAGGGAATCTAACTGCAAGTGTGAATGCACCCTTAAAGACCCAAAGCCCGTTTCGTTTAGGTCACCTCAGTTCTCAAACACGTTTTCATGTTTTGGGGATCTCTGTAGTTCTTATACTCCCCTCATTGTTCTACACTAACATTGTCTTCTCAGCTGAAAAATACTCTGGTGAAGAGAAACAGTGCTGTGTTGATGCGATGAAGGATAGTAAACTAGGATACACATGTGAACAGAGAGCCAGGTACATTGTCGATGGAAAAGCATGTGTCAAGGCCTTCCTGCACTGCTGTAACGAGATGAAAACCCGCAAAGACATGGTGGCTGAGGAGAAGGAGCTGGTTCTGGCTCGCAGTAAGTAAATTAACTGATGGCTCTGCTAGCTTGTGCAGTGCTTTTGTAAACAATCAATGCATTAAATACATTGAAAATGAAGCATCCAACTCTCACTTGAATAAGTATCTGGTGGCAGTGATTGACACTGGTATTTTGAGGCTTGGTACTTTGTAAAGTAGTAATTGTGGATAATAGTGAAAGTGGATAGTCGGCAGAGAGAATAATGATAACATTTATTTGATTAGATGATCTGATGTGTTTTTCCCGTTTTTTTTATTTTTTTTTTTTATCTGTTATAACAGGTGATGATGACGACGACTATTATACAGACTCTGAAGAAATTGTGTCACGTACGCAGTTCCCTGAGAGTTGGCTTTGGGAGGAGATTGATCTATGTAACAACTGGTGAGTAGGAGACATTTAGACAATACACTGTCTCAATACACAGGCGTACAAAGCGAAGTTCCAAAAAACTTGCTTAACATGAAATACTTCATTTCTGTTTTTACGCTATCGGCCACAAGAAAAAATTCTAGAAAATAAATTAAAACAGTTATCAGTCATCAGCACTGATCTATATATAATGACTGGATCGCTCATTGCGTTCTAAACTGCCGTCAGGCAGTGAAGCCACCGGAAGTGTTCAATCCGCCATCTTACTATTCCCTACTGGCAGAGAGCACCATTGACTCACAGCTAACCCGCTGACCTAAAATCACCCGATTTTAAGCGTATCAGTCACACAGGACTAGTTTTTATGATATGTGTATGTAAATTCATTTTTACTTAAAATCTTATTTGCAGTGTTTATCGTCTTTTCGAGCAGGATAAGCGATGTTTTAAAGTCGTTCAGGTGGGTGTGTCAGCTGAGCACTTGCCGACACAGTTCTGATCTAACACAAAATATATTTCTTAACGTAAGGAATTATGCAGGAAATAGTAAACATGAACATATATCTGGAATTAGTATCTGAAATTGATTCGAATATACAATAAATAATACAATACAAGCCTGTTATATTGCTCTATGTTGTATTGAAATTCAAATCTTGGAAATAAAGCTTTATGTCTTTAAATCCGTACCATTTGTAATTAGTCAGCGTTATTTCTCCAAGTTATGATGTGTATATTTTAATGTCCCTAAGTGAGCAACATCTATTTCAAACTCTTAAAGATCGCGCAAATTATATTAAATGCCTTAAATTACATTTATCTGACTATAACACCACCTGATTTTGCTCACTTTCGTCAATGAAAATCTGAAACAAAGTCACCCGCATCTCTATTCAAACACAGCTGTGTTCCGTTTATGAATGAACGGACGTTTTAAAACGAATCTGAGTCATTGATTCAATTACACATTCGTAAAGAGAGTTGCCAATGATTCAGTGATAAAATCAGTGACTTAACGCCATCTGCTGATAGTTTTAGTTTCATTTTCATTTTATCTTTTTAGTTATTTAAATCATTTGATATTACTATATTCAAAATGTTATATTTAACATTTTTGCATTATTAACGTTTATTATTAACATTTATCTCAAAATGAATGTTAGGTAGGCTGAATTAACAAAAGTTTAATCATTACCTGCTTCAGAATTGTTAACGAAATCATTGTTGAAACATGCATTTAGCCTATAACGTTACAAATAAAAACACTGTAAAAAAAAAAAAAAACAGCACAAGGCAAATTATATGTATACAAAGCAAAAATCTTTTCAGAATGAGCATTTTGTCATTTGTAAAAGGTGAATGTCCGATGTTTATCATGTTCATCTGATGTTCGCTACTGTAATGTATATGAACGTAACTTTTTAATAAACAGAGGGAATTCCCGACATTAAACAATAACCGTTTACATGCTTAGGACGTTTGCGTTGTGAGAATGTACAGTGAGACGTCATATATGAAAACGCCGACTTGTTAGGTGATGTTTTCTCATTAAAGTCATATAATTTCCTATTCATTCAATAGAATGTTTGCCAGAACTAGGGAATAGCAATATGGCGGCGCAGTGGCTTCACTTCTATGACGTCATGAGCTATCCAGTTCTCTATTATAGATCAGTGGTCATCAGTATATGTTGAAAAATTTGTCTCTCCTTTCCTCTGAGATAGCATGTGCCATTAATGCAGTGTCAGATGCTGAAAGCTCAGTCAGTTTACTTTCACTTTCTGTTTCTTAATTAATTGACTAGAGTTTAAAGCACCTTCACAGCATTTTGTACACTGTGTGATATCAGTGCATTGGCTCATCTTAATTGTTTAAAACAGAAATATTTGTAATTTTGCAACATGTTTGTCTTTATCACAAATTGAAAAATCATGGACAATGATTCACATTTCCCATGATAAAGACATATCAACATATCAATATCAGTGTAACTAAATATAAATTTTGCCAAAAAAAAAAAAAAAATAATAATAAAATAAATAAATAAATACATAAATAAATTAAAAATAATGATTAAGTACATTAATAAAAGAGGAGTCTGAGCATATAGATGCACAATTGGCTTGCAAGACATGAACATATAGGTTAAACATTCTGCAACACGAACTGGAGGTAAGCAGCAGTTTGCTAAAGTTTATTTATATAGAACATTTCCTACACAATCGTAATTCAAAGTGCTTTGCATATAAAAGGAATTGAAATATTCATTAATAAAGCGCAACAGAAAAAACGGAATGATTTAAAAATTCATTAAAAATGACTTAAAACTTATACATAAAATACAGCGCAATCAGTTTGGATGTAGCACAGTGCTCATTCAGTAAATGCACAGCTAAACAGACAAGTTTTGAGTCTAGATTTAAATACGGCTACTGATTTAGTACATCTTATCTTTTCTGGAAGCTGGTTCCACCTGCTGGCGGCATAATAGCTAAATGTGGACTCCCCTTGTTTTGAGTGAACCCTTGGTATTTCTAACTGACTTGATCCTAATGATCTGAATGGTCTGTTAGACTTATATTCAGTGAGCATATCTGCAATATATTTAGGTCCTAGGCCATTTAGGGATTTATAAACGAGTAATAGTGCAGTTAGTTTGATAATGACATAACTTATAAAGATTTCCCTCTTTTTGTTCTTGCTGTACTAAAGATGAAACTGCTTAATTTCTGTTTTTGTGCAGGCGCACTGAGGGAAAAAAAACACTGAGTTTAGGGCAATTGTTTCACACGCTGCTCCAACTGTGCAATACCCTTATGAGCGGCCACCAATGAGAGGTTAATCGCTGGGAGAGGTTAATCGCCTCTTGTTTCTCCCTGTTCACTGCACGAACACAGCACAGCAAATTATGCATGACAAAGCTGTTGTAATGGGTGTATTCCTTTAAGAAAACGTGATTACGTATGGTTATGGGGTTAATCGCACTTGTTGTGTTCCGTGAGTGTTTTTCACCGCTATAGGAGAGAACAGGGACGTTTCTAGGATTTGAAAACATCAGGGGCTGGTGGCAAAACATCAGGGGCTAGTAGTGGTGGATGGGAGCTTACATCATAATTACGTAAGATTTTGTTAGACACAGGTGGGTGAACCTGGATCCTTCTAGGGAGGTCTGGGGGGCATTCCCCCCAGGAGAAAATTGGATATATTTTAAAGTTAAATTCATTAATCTGGTGCACTTTGAGAGTTCAAAAATAAGAGCTATAAGTTAACCCATGTTTTTTTTTTTTTTTTCTGTTTTAATTTTTCTGGACTCCTTTTTAATGGCTAAATTTCATTTTATTAATCAAAAAACATGTCTAATTAATTAAAACAATGAAACGTATACAATTTAACGTCAATTTATCAAAAGTTAAGTTATGTTTAGGGCCCTATGAAGTGTTTTATTTTTTCTCACCTTGTATTTTATTGTTACCAGATTTGTTTTAGCATGTCTATTTATTTAAATACATAAAACAACTTTTATTTATTTCTACAACAGCCTTATGAAATGATGTGTTGTGTATTTAAATTTTTCTGGTTAAGAAATAAAGGCATAAAATATTAATTTATCTTTTAATTCATGAAAACTAAATTTTATTTTTGGCAAATAAAGGGGATGCACTAATAAAATTTAAAAGATGGAAGAAATATTGTGTAACAAAGTTTTATTAATTTTTCAGCAGCAGTAGTACTGTAGGTACATACGTTCGAATGAAAGTAATGTATTTCTGCCACAATGATACAAGCTAAACCAAACTTTTATTTTGACGGTTTTCCGTAAAATACCTTTACATTTCTGTGAGTATATAACCCTCGTTTACTCAAATGAAACAGTGAACTGCTCACTAAGTACTCTCAGAGCAGTTCTGGAGATGCTGTCCATGCATTTTTTAATGGCAGACGCTGAAATCACCGGGAGCGTCACGCGCGCTTGTGTGTAGTAAAGGAAACCGCACCTGCGTCTTCACCATCCATTCATAAAGTAGTAGTCTCAGCCTCAGACGTCACGCCCACGGAACGTTGGCTAAACGTCTGATGCATATGGTACACTTAACTGGAAACACTTCAGGAATGTCGAAGTCGTCATCTGATTGGTTGAATTTTATCGGATTTCCGGGGGACGCGAGTGTCGCGTTTATTTTCGGTCCGCCGGGAAACAAAGCGCAGACGTGTGATTGCAGAAGAAAAACTGTTGTGTTTACATGAGTGACAATGAGCATTTATCAAGATCAGCTAAACGTAGGATTCTCAAAAGTATGCGAGGTTCACGGCATAGACTCTTTAAGAGATGTCCAGGAGTTTTGTTTGAGGCACTTAGTGGAGACAAAAAGAGATATAATGCAGACGCCATTGTTGTTATACGTGCATGAACAGATCAATGACTTACTGCTTGTTTTCTTCTCCTTCTTTGATTTTCTATGCTGACTGACTTGTTGCACGCCGGTCTGTTGTTGTGGGGACATTTCCACGCCCCGAAACGTGACGCTGAACGAAGCGAACTGTGATTGGTTGTTTGACATGTCGGTCAAACGGCCTTATGGGCGGGCCTTGGCCAAAGAAAGCTGCTATGAATTCCAGACCTTCAGCCGTCAGTACGCGAGGCTATTCATAAAGAGACACGCAGAACATGCAGGATTCATATTTAGATTGTATTTTGCGGCATAATATTTATAGATACTAGTCCACATCGTGATTTGTTTAAAGTGTAATGACCGACCTATGATTAATTCATTCAAACTATGACAAATTCCGTGAATTCCTCGGAAATCATACGGCGATACAAAACATTCGGGGCAAAAGAGAAATGTTTCAGGGCTCAAGCCCCTAATGATTAGCCCTAACGACGCCCCTGGGAGAGAATAAAGTGATTCTGTTGCTCTTTCAAGACAAGTGTGTTCATTAGAAATCATTACATGGTGTCAGAAGTGCTTAAAGAGCACACAGCCTTGAAAAGATGGCAAAATTCAACCCCCCGGAGTGTTTTCCATTTGACCGTCCAAATGAATGGGCTGACTGGAAACAACGTTTTCAGCGCTTTCGGAGTGCTACCAAACTGGATAAAAAAGATGGGGAAGTCCAGGTCAGTTCATTAATCTATGCCATGGGAAATGAAGCCGAACACATATTTAAATCATTCACCTTCAACGAGGAGGATGATAAGAAGAGATTCAATGTTGTGTTAAGAAAATATGACGAGTATTTTATTTCTTCCCCAAATGAAACGTGATTCATGAGCGAGCGTGTTTTTACCAAAGAGTACAGCGCCCTGGAGAAAAGGCTGAAACGTTTATTAGAACTCTATATGATTTATCAGAACACTGTGACTTTGGTGAACACAGAGATGAACACATCCGGGATCTGATAGTTGTGGGCATACTTGATAAAGAACTGTCGCGCAGACTACAGTTGATGTCAGATCTTACATTAGCTCAAACTATTCAAAGTGTGCGCCAGTGTGAAGAGGTAGCGCTTCAAGTTCACCAACGGGGGAGGCGAGCGCTGCAGTACAAGAGATAGCTTGAGGAAAACCAGCAGAGGAAAGCAGAGATGGAAACCTAAAAGAAAAGATGACAAAGAGCAAGGAGAACCAAAATGTGGAAGATGTGGAAAAATCAAACACAGACAACAGGAAAGATGCCCAGCAATAAAATCAACATGCAATAAATGTAAAAAAGTGGGTCACTGGGAAAGAATGTGTCACAGCAAATCAGTCAGAGAAGTGACAGAGACTGTTGCACAAACACAGTATTTCCTGGGTGCTGTTACAAATTCACAAAGAAATGATGAGCAGTGGTCTGTGCAATTTCCATTGGAAAGACACAAGTTAAATTTAAAATTGGCACTGGTGCAGATGCAAACATCATGTGTGAAGAAACATTCAGCACACTTAATCCCAGGAGAATGCTAGAGCATTCAAATGTTACATTGTGCAGTCCTGGAGGTCAACTAGAGTGTGTGGGGAAGTCAGTACCACATATAAAGGAAGTGTGTATACATTCCCTGTGTATGTCATCCATGGACAAAATGTGAACAATTTGCTAAGCCGATCCACTGCATTCTCAATGGGACTGGTGAAACACATTGAAGAAGTTCACAATGCATTTGGTGAGCATGGAACCCTCAAAACAGAACCCGTTAAAATACAGCTTAAGGAAAACGCTCAGCCATATGCGGTACACACGGCACGCAGAGTTCCACTGCCTCTCATTCTAAAAGTAAAAGAGGAATTGCGACGCATGGAAGGAAACCAGTGCCAGTGACAGACCCTGCAGACTGGTGTGCACCCATGGTGCCTGTACCAAAACCGAATGGAAAGGTACGAATCTGTGTGGATCTGAAAAAATTGAATGAGGCCGTAAAGAGGGAAAGATATGTTCCCCTTCAGGAACTCGAGCCGCGTCGAAACGCTTTGGGAACGCCTTCAGCGTGACCGCGCTCTGAATCACGTGTGCAATCAAACCAATGGAAGAACGAAACGTCACAGGCGGGTGACGTCACTGACCAGGAAGCATAAAAGCATGTGCGCCAGAACGAGCGTCAGCTTCTGTCTTTCAGCAGCGCTCTGTGTTTGTCTGTGCTGTCTCTTTTTTGGGTTGCAAGTTAGCACCACTTTCTTTTTGGAGACAGTATGTCTAAGTGCGACAGAAAATCTAAGAACGTTAGCAAGCCAGGTTTTAGAGCGTGTGTTCCTCCCTGCTCTCGTTACATCTCGAGCGGGGATACACACGCTCTATGCGTGGCTTGCTTGGGAGCGGAGCATGCGGCATCGGCCCTCGAGCGCCGATTGCCGATTTGCCATGCGTCTGCTCCGCTCCCGGAAGGACCTCTTCTCCGCGGAGGGGTCCTTCATCAGCGTTCCCCGCGGGTCCGGTCCCGCTTCCGCCGAGGCGGAGCGGCGGCTGCACTCGTGGGGTTCGCAACTGGATCTGGTGGAGGGTATGGAGACGGGTGACCCCCTATCTTCTGCCTCACCCACCAGATCCGCTGCCCGGCCTTCGGGATCAGAAGCCCGCGCTGCGGTTTCTTCCCCCCGGGGGTCGGCCTCCACGCTCGCCATATCTTCCTCCGAGGAGGTTGATGTGGTGAGTGTGGATGAGGCTGCAGCACCTCAGTTTCCCCAGTACGAGGAGCTACTGGAGGTGGTGACTCAGGCGGTGGCCAAGCTCAGCATCGATTGGCCCGCCGAGCCATTAGTCGAACCGCAGAAGAGTAAGTTGGACGAGAGATTTCTGCGGTCTCGACCACCTCCAGCACGCCGGAGCCTTCCGTTCTTTCCTGATCTCCACACTGAGGTGTCGAGATCATGGAAGGCACCCTTCTCGTCCCGCTTGTTCATCCCCGCTTCCTATAATTACAGTTATGTGGCGGGGTTGGATGAGCGAGGGTACAGAGCGATGCCTCGGGTGGAACAGACGCTCGCGAGCTATCTGTCCCCCGAGTCTGCATCGTCTCTGAAGGCTCCGGTCTTGCCCTCCAAGCCGCTGCGAGTCACCTCAGCGCTGGTGGGCAAGGGGTACACGGCTGCGGGTCAGGCTGGTGCGTGTCTGCACACCATGTCGGTGTTACAGGCGTACCAGGCTGACCTGCTCAAAGAGCTGGATGAGGGTGAGGAGATCAAAGATAGCGATATCTCTGAGCTCAGGAGGACCGCTGATTTGTCTCTCCGCGCCACTAAGGAGACCGCCCGTGCCATTGGGCAGTCTATGGCAGCCCTTGTGGCCGCGGAGAGACATCTCTGGTTGACCCTGTCCGACATGAAAGAGAAGGACAGGGTCTTCCTTCTGGACGCCCCGCTTTCGCCTGCTGGTCTGTTCGGCGACGCCGTCAATGCCGTCGTCGACAGATACCAGGAGGCGCGTAAGCAAGCGGCGGCGTTCCAGCGGTTCCTCCCTCGCCGTCATCCGGCTCGCGGGGCTGCTGCGACGGAGCAGCCCCAGCCGTCTACCAGCTCCTCGTACCGGGAAGCTCAGAAACAGAGCGTGGCCACTCGCACTCCTCCCCATCGAGAGCGAGTGGTCAAACGCTCTAGGTCGAGGACCTCCCAGGCTAAGCCCGATCTGAGGGTCGCTTCAGTCGAAGAGGTCCTCGACCAAGCGGTCCACGGGTCAGGACCGCCGGGGGCAGCCCCATCTGGGGGGAAACGGGTAGCACCGCAGTATTCGGTGTCCGGGTCCCCCCCGTGCCCCCGGGAGATCGCCCTGCCAACCCTGCCAGTGTTTCAGGGCGCAGCGGTCTCCAGCGAGCATCCACCCCAGTTTTTCCCGCCCGGCAACGTAGCGGGGCTGGGGAGCTCGCCACCCCCGCGGGGGTCTCTGGGACCGCTGGTTCAGGTGCTTCCTGCCGGGCAACCGTTTCAGGACACCGTTCCAGCGGCCCCCCTAACACCAGAGGCCAGCCTCGAGAGGCTGGTTCCCTTAGTAGATCATTTGGCAGCGTGGAAACTACTGCCCAATGTGTCTGCTTGGGTCCTGCATACTGTAGAGCGAGGTTATCGCATTCAGTTCGGCGCACCACCTCCGCCGTTCAACGGGGTCTCTCCCACTCTGGTGGGCCCCGAGCAGGATCTGGTAATGGAACAGGAAGTAGCTACTCTCCTGAGGAAGGAGGCCATCGAGGTGGTCCCTCCTCACGAAAGAGAGTCCGGGTTCTACAGCCGGTACTTCATTGTTCCGAAGAAGGATGGGGGCCTGCGTCCCATTTTAGATCTGCGTCTGCTGAACCGCTCAGTCAAGAGACTGAAGTTCAAGATGCTCACCATCAAGCAAGTCGTGTCTCAGATCAGGTCCGAGGACTGGTTTGTCACGATAGATCTAAAAGACGCATATTTTCACGTCTCCATCCTTCCTCATCACAGGAAGTTCCTGAGGTTTGCTTTCAGGGGCGAAGCTTACCAATATCGGGTTCTTCCGTTCGGCCTAGCACTCTCCCCCCGCACTTTTACGAAGTGTGTGGATGCAGCTCTGGCTCCTCTGCGACTCCAGGGCATCCGCATACTCAATTACATCGACGACTGGCTGATCCTAGCTCAGTCGGAGATGGAGGCAGTTCGGCATCGAGATGTCGTTCTCGCTCACATGAAAGCGCTGGGGTTGAGACTGAACGCCAAGAAAAGTGTGCTTTCTCCATTACAGAGGACCACTTATCTGGGCGTGGTGTGGGATTCGACCACGATGCAGGCACGTCTGTCTCCTGCTCGGATCGAGTCGATCCTCACTGCAGTCAAGAGAGTGAAGGAAGGCCTGTCACTCACTGTCAAGCAGTTCCAGCAACTGCTGGGTCTGATGGCAGCAGCGTCCAACGTGATACCTTTTGGCCTGCTGTACATGAGACCCCTACAGTGGTGGCTCAAGACCAAGGAGTTTTCCCCGAGGGGAAACCCACTTCGCATGATCAGGGTCACGCGGCGTTGCCTACGTGCCCTGGACATGTGGAGGAAGCCTTGGTTCTTGTCTCAGGGCCCGGTGTTGGGAGCTCCTTGTCGCCGCGTAACGCTAGCGACGGATGCGTCCCTCACCGGTTGGGGAGCGGTCATGAGTGGCCACCCTGCCCGCGGTCTGTGGAGCGGTCGCCAACTCACGTGGCACATAAATTGCCTGGAGATGCTGGCCGTGTTTCGGGCTCTGAAACACTTTCTCCCGGACCTAAGAGACCGCCATGTGTTGGTCCGCACCGACAACACCTCGGTGGTCTCTTACATCAACCACCAAGGAGGTCTGCGTTCGCGCCCCTTGTACAAGCTGGCGCACCAGATCCTTGTGTGGTCCCAGGGCAAACTCCTCTCGCTGAGAGCAGTTTATGTTCCTGGGCATCTCAACTTGGGAGCAGACATCCTGTCGAGACAGGGGCCGAGGCCCGGGGAATGGATGCTTCACCCCAAGGTGGTGAAGCAGATCTGGAGAGTGTTTGGTCCAGCCCAGGTGGACCTGTTTGCCACGAGGGAGAACACGCAATGTCCCCTCTGGTACTCTCTAGTTCATCCAGCTCCCCTGGGGCTGGATGCCATGGTGCAGACGTGGCCGAGGCTACGTCTGTACGCCTTTCCCGGAGTTCTAGAGAGAGTGCGCCGGGACGGGGTGTCCCTTCTTCTAGTAGCCCCGTACTGGCCGGGCCGAGTATGGTTCTCGGACCTGATTTCTCTCCTCGACGGCTCTCCCTGGGAGATTCCCGTCAGGGGAGATCTCCTCTCACAGGCAGGGGGTTCCATTCTTCACCCCCGGCCGGAGCTGTGGAAGCTTTGGGTGTGGCCTCTGAGGGGGCGCACCTCTTAGCTTCCGGTCTCTCAACTGAGGTTGTTGAGACCATCCTCCAATCTAGAGCTCCCTCCACGAGGAAACTGTACGCCTTGAAGTGGAAACTTTTCACTTCTTGGTGCGGACACCGCCAGCAAGACCCAGTTAACTGCCCAGTTGGCTCAGTGCTGGAGTTCCTGCAAAGCCGGTTGTCTGCAGGATTATCCCACTCCACCTTGAAGGTCTACGTGGTGGCCATTGCGGCCTACCACGCCCCTTTTGGTGGTCTTTCCGTGGGAAAGGACCCTCTCGTTACACGTTTCCTCCGCGGTGCTTGAGGCTCAGGCCTCCTGTACGACCTCGTGTCCCCTCTTGGGACCTGTCTGTGGTGTTAGAGGCTCTCTGCAGGCCTCCCTTCGAGCCTGTTGAGGAAATCTCGGACAGATTCCTTACTTTAAAAACTGTCCTTCTCTTAGCTCTTTCCTCCCTTAAGAGAATTGGGGATCTTCAGGCCCTCTCTGTGGCCCCTTCTTTCCTGGACTTCGCGCCAGGCCTTTCTAAAGCTTTCCTGTTTCCAAAAGCGGGTTATGTCCCTAAGGTCCCCACCTCGACACCACGGCCTGTCGTACTCCAGGCCTTTTGTCCTCCCCCCTTTCGGGATGCTGACCAGCAGAAGCTTAATTGTATGTGTCCAGTGCGAGCGCTGGATGCATACGTCCACAGGGCTGCCAGGTGGAGAAAGTCAGACCAGTTATTTGTCTGTTATGGCCCCCCAAAAAGGGGCCTCCCTGCTTCTAAGCAAACTTTAAGTCGCTGGGTAGTGGACGCTATCCTTTCTGCTTATGAGGCTTCTGACCTCCCTCCTCCTTTAGGGGTCAGAGCCCATTCTACCCGGAGCATGGCTGCCTCCAAAGCTTTTCTTGCTGGGGTTCCCATGCAAGATATTTGCAACGCTGCGGGATGGTCCTCACCTTTGACCTTTGTTAGGTTTTATGAATTGGACCTGCGGGTCTCGCCTGGTACCTCTGTCCTTTGTCCTAGCACATCCTAGGCAGGGACTAGGGGTCTGGCGGCGTGGGCATCTCGTTCCCAAAGCGTTTCGACGCGGCTCGAGTTCCTGAAGGGGAACGTCTAAGGTTACGTATGTAACCCTGGTTCCCCGAAGGGAACGAGACGCCGCGTCTCGTAGCCATCCTCCTGCGTCCCTGCGAGCGCTGCTTCTCTCCTGGAAGCTGACGCTCGTTCTGGCGCACGTGCTTTTATGCTTCCTGGTCAGTGACGTCACCCGCCTGTGACGTTTCGTTCTTCCATTGGTTTGATTGCACACGTGATTCAGAGCGCGGTCACGCTAAAGGCGTTCCCAAAGCGTTTCGACGCGGCGTCTCGTTCCCTTCGGGGAACCAGGGTTACATACGTAACCTTAGACGTTCTTCCAACTGCAGAGGAGATAATTGCAAAACTAAGCGGTGCTACAGTCTTCTCGTCTTTGGATGCTGCTTCGGGGTTTTGGCAGATACCATTACACCCAGAAAGCAGCAAATTGACCACATTCATAACACCGTTCGGGAGGTACTCCTTTAAACGTCTTCCTTTTAGCATTATAAGCACCCCGGAAATATTTCAGCGTAAGGTGGCGGAAACTCTCTTGGGGCTTAAAGGAGTATCCGTGTATATGGATGATATACTGGTGTATGGAGACACCATGGAACAGCATGACCAACGGCTTAACAAGGTATTGGAGAAAATCGAGTCTGCTGGGTTAAAGTTAAACCGTGAAAAGTGTCTGCTTAGACAACAACAACTTCACTTCCTTGGTCACTTGATCAACAAATCAGGCGTGAGACCTGATCCTGAGAAGGTCAGAGCAGTCCGCGAGCTCTCACCCCCACAAAATGTTCAGGAGCTAAAACGTGTCCTTGGAATGTTTAATTACCTGGGCAAGTACATTCCAAGTCTGTCGACAGAAGGCAAACCATTGTATGACCTTTTAAGGTCATCAGCAGTATGGACATGGGCCTATCCTCAGGAAGCTGCATTTCAGCACATAAAAGACATCCTTTCCACCTCTCCAGTCTTGACATTCTACAACGTGTCTCTGCCCACCGCTGTTTCAGCTGACGCTAGCAGTTATGGCATAGGTGGTGTGTTACTGCAGCTGCATGGTGGAGACTGGAAACCGGTGGCGTATTGCTCACGCAGTTTGTCTGAAGCAGAGACCAGATACACCCAGATTGAGAAAGAATGTCTGGCAAGCGTCTGGGTTTGTGAAAAATTCGAAAAGTACCTAATTGGCCTTGAAAACTTTAAATTGGTGACAGATCACAAACCATTAGTGCCTCTTACGAATAAGAAGGACTTGGACAATGTTCTGCTGCGATGTCAGAGACTGCTTATGAGGCTTATGAGATTCAAACTGACTGCAGAATATGCTCCAGGGAAAACTCTGTTGGTAGCTGATACGCTATCATGGAACCCGTTAGCATGCAAAGAAAATGACCTCAACACACATTCTGATGTGGAGTGTTACACTGCAGCTGTTGCTGAAGGCCTGCCTGCAAGCCCTCCAAAACTTGAAGCCATCAGAGCTGCTACAATGGCCGACAACAACTTGCAAACTGTACTGAATTATATCCGGTCAGGATGGCCGAATTATATAGACAACATTCCAGTGGCAATTCGACAGTTTTTCCCTTTCAAAAATGAGCTGTCTGAGCATGACGGAATACTGACAAAAGGAAGCCGTATGTTGATTCCAGATGTCTTGAGAGCAGATATTCTAAATAGAATACATGATGGGCATCAAGGTCTGACAAAGTGTAGGGAGCGGGCCATTACATCTGTGTGGTGGCCGGGTATTTCATCTGAAATTAAACAAAAGGTCCAGTCCTGTCGGATATGCCTAAAGATAAAACAGACACAGCAAAAAGAGCCTCTCCTCTCGACCCCCCTTCCAGACAGGCCTTGGAAAAGGCTAGCTATGGATCTGTGTGAGCATAACAAGCACACTTACCTTGTTGTGTCAGATTATTTCTCTCAATTTCTTGAAATCCTTTACATGCCAACAATCACCACCTCAGAAGTAGTGTTAAAACTGAAAGCACTATTTGCCAGGTTTGGCTGCCCCTACGAAATCGTTTCGGACAATGGTCGGCAGTTTGTGAGTGCTAAGTTCCAGGAATTTGCAAAAGAATTTGACTTTCTGCACATCACATCTAGTCCACACCATGCTCAAGGAAATGGACATGCAGAGAGAGGGGTGCAGATAGCAAAGAAAATTTTGCAACAGAAAGATCCTCTTCTGGCTCTGATGAGCTACAGGGCAACACCTTGCATCTCTAGGTAAGTAAGCCCTGCTGAATTGCTTATGGGCAGAAAGATTTAAACAACACTTCCAATGCTTGAGACAAATCTTCAGCCTCAGTGGCCAAATCTGAAAGAGGTTAGGAGAAAAGATTCCTTGGAAAAGCAAAAGCAAGCTTTCTACTTTAATCGTCACCACGGAGCTAGACCCTTACCATTGCTGAAGTCTGGTGATGCCGTGCTCACAAAGTTGGACCGTCAAAAGACCTGGGGGTCAGCTGCTGTGGTCACAGGCGCGAGTACAACTCCTCGATCATTTACTATTGAGACACATCAAGGGGCAACTCTGCGTCGTCATTTGCGGCTCATCCCTGCCTCAGCTGGAGAAACTCAAATGCTGGTCCAAAAGGAACAATCATATGAACAGCAGCCTGAGTCTATACTGAACACTGGGACGACTTTGTCTCAGCCCTCAAACACACAAACAGGACTGTTGATGAGTAGATCTGGCGGAATAAGCAAACCAGTGGACAGATTAGATTTGTGAAGAAAAAAAAAAAGAAAAGGAAGAAGGAGGGTGGAAAATATGCTAGTCATATGTTTAATAGAGATTAGTAACAATGTCCTTGAATTTGGTTAGAATAAGCAGTGAGGAAATTAGGAAATAAGTTGTTTTTGTTTTGTTTATTGATGTTGAAAAAATGCTTAATACTAAAGAGAAATGTTTAAAGCATATTTATGCTGTTCAAAGAGAAAAAAAAAAACAACTGAAAAAGGGGAGATGTAATGGGTGTATTCCTTTAAGAAAGCGTGATTAAGTATGGTTATGGGGTTAATCGCATTTGTTGTGTTCTGTGAGTGTGTTCACCGCTATAGGAGAGAATAAAGTGATTCTGTTGCTCTCTCAAGACAAGTGTGTTCATTAGAAATCATTACAGCTGTAAATTCGAGTCGCACGAGTCAGGACTCGGCTCAAAATCAGATGAAAATCGCACCGTGTATGCCTGGCCTTAGGCAATCTCATGATCTCAGTTGACGATTTGATGTCTTCCTCCGACAAAGAACATGCATTGTTCAGGGTTCCCACTGGTCCTTGAAATCCTTGAAAGTTTGTGAATCTGAAAAAAATATTTCAAGGCCCTGGAAAGTTTTTGAAAATAAACATACATAGATACAGGTCCTTGAAAGTGCTTGAATTTATTTTGTGCAAGAACTTTTCTAGACAAAAATTCCATATTATTCCCTCTGGCCCGTTAATGTGTTATTTCATCAACACTTTGTGGCCTATACATACTAGCTTGCTTTATTTACGTTAGTAAGGGTGACCATACGTCCTCTTTTCCCCAGACATGTCCTCTTTTTGGACCTAAAAATTGCGTCTAGCCAGGATTTCCAAATCGCCTGAAATGTCCAGGATTCTGCTTTTGCTTTCTACAGTCGGCATTCATTGTGTGCATTTTTGTTTTAAAGCCCTGTGTGGGACTGTTTTCTTGATCCCACTCCCGCTGAATTTCGGGGCATTACCGCCTGCTCATTCAGTCATTCTAATATTGAATATAATTTGGCGCATCAGGGAGTCTCTTTTGAATGAGTGGTTATTCACTTTCACTTGCAATTTCGCGATCACACACATTCTGCATAAAGGGAGCACATCTTACAAGATCAGAAATGAGCACATTATCTGCTGAGCAGCAAATCCTCCAGCATAATTTGTTAGTCTTCTTTCCTTACTCTTCCTGCTTCCTGCAGCTTGTGTTGGATGCAGGGTTGCCAAATCTGTATTTTTTGCATGGAATTGGGCTGATTTTAAACTGTTGCGAAGGGTTGATTTTTATTGGGTTAAATGTTTGAAATACTAAATTATTAAATGAATATTAAATAAAAATATTAAATAAATTACATTTGACTGAAAAGCTTGTATTGAAACATTTTGCATTCTACCTGCGATAAAACAGTATTGAATGTGCTTATTAAAAAAAAAAAAAGAATCTTGTCCTGATCTTGACCTATTACGACATAATGCCTCCTGGTATTGCCTCCAGCTTATCATGCTTTATAGCCTGGTAAACAAGTGTTAGAACTCTACTTCAACAGTTTCTGTTTTTACTTGTAATTTCTCACTCCATTTTTGAAATTTCTCATATATATCTCATGTTCCAGTCCAACACCTGCCAGAGAAAAAGTGATCTACCTGAAAGACTCTATTACTACCTGGCAGATCTTGGCTGTTAGTCTGTCACCAACACTCGGTAAATCGAAACTGCAAACCCAGAATACACGGTTTGAAAAACAGCTACTGCTACTTTAAGAACTTCTGTGTGTGTGTGTGTGTGTGTGTGTGTGTGTGTGTGTGTGTTTCTCCTTAAAGGCATCTGTGTGGCAGAACCTGAGGAGATGGTCGTTTTTAAACACCTTTTTATTGACCTCAAGATGCCTTACTCTGCTGTGCGTGGTGAACAGCTGGAAATCAAGGCCATTATTCACAACTACACGCCAAAGAAGCAGAAGGTAGATTAGATTTAATATTAAAAATTAATTCAGTTTTTATATACATTATAGTCATATGCATAGTAACCATTTCTGCTGTAGTCTAATCTGATTCTTGAGCTGCTCATGACACAAACTGAAGGAAAGTGTAGGATACCGTTCTGTGCTAAAACAGAAATCTATCCTGTCATTACACATTTCATATTAAGTTCATATGCATTTATTTTGTTATTTATTTAGTTTTGCCTAGATACTGTATTTAAGTGATTTGAGTGTCATTAATCTGTTTTCACCAGGTGCGTGTGGAGTTCATGGAGACAGAAGATGTTTGCAGCTCTGCCAGTAAGAAAGGCAAATACAGAACAGTAGTAAACGTTGACAAAGACTCCAGCATATCCGTTCCATATGTGATTATTCCCATGACTCTGGGAAATCACTTGATTGAGGTGAAAGCTTCAGCATATGATTCTGTTCACACTGATGGAGTGAGAAAGCCGCTGAAGGTGGTGGTACGTCTGATGGCATTTTTCTGTCAATTTTTATTTTTTTTGGTCATTCATCAAACATCAATAGATGTTTGTCATTTTGAATAGATAAACTAGAACATATCAGATAGTTAGCTCTCTCTTTCTCTCTCTCTTTCAGTCTGAGGGTGTGCTGATTCCGTTACAAAGAAAAAATGTGGAGCTCAATCCTGCTAAGAATGGTGAGATTTGCTGTGAACCACAGAAATTTGCATTCAGTCACAAAAACCATTTAAATAATGAGATTTCACTTTTGGCCAGTCAAAACAAAAACATTTATGAATATCATTACAATCAACTCCTGCTCTTTTTCTTGCTCAGTACTCACCAAATGTGTACACAATGTGATCAGCACATGACTCATGTCTCTTCCTCCATCTTGCTGTTCTTCTCTATTTCTCATCCTAAATGGAACAGGAGAAAAACCTATACTTCTTAAAGCTGAAATACCAACTGATTGGGTTCCAGACACACCTGCTAACACGTACATCTCAATTGCTGGTAAGGAAAAATATCTTTTCAATTAATGAAACCCAGGTCTCCGGCATGGGAGGCAGGCACACTAACAAGGAGGCTAAAGAAAGCGTCAGTCGCTAGTGTGCCTTTTGAGATCAGGGAAGCGAGGTTTACTTATTTGCACATCATGAGTTAATGTAGAATTAACTTAATGCATAATTAATAATTAACTACACTGTGTGCAGAATTATTAGGCATGTTGATATTCTGGTCATATTTTTTTTCCAAACACATTTTACCAATTCCAAACCACATCAGTCTTAATAACTACAGTCAATTTTGTATTTAATCATTTATATGTGATATATAATTGTCCGTGAAGGCTGGAAGTGAAAAACTCCTTATATTCAGGTGTGCATAATTATTCCTGTTTTTTCTGACCATGCAGACTCAACAAGCATTTTGCTGTCCAATGGTCAAGCCTTAACTTTGCAAATTCTTGTATTGCATTAGTATTGCATTCTTCTCATGGGCATTTAATAATTTGGACTTTTCGGTCTGGGTTAAATATCTTTTTTTGGCTCATTTTATCTGTAAAAGAAAACATGCCTAATAATTATGCACACCTGAATATAAGGAGTTTTTCACTTCCTGCCTTCACGGACAATTATATATCACATATAAATGATTAAATACAAAATTGACAGTAGTTATTAAGACTGATGTGGTTTGGAATTGGTAAAATGTGTTTGGAAAAAAAATATGACCAGAATATCAACATGCCTAATAATTCTGCACACAGTGTATTATATTAATGGAGAAGTTCACTTCCAAAACAAAGATTCACATATAATGTACTCACCCCCTTGTCATCCAAGATGTTCATGTCTTTCTTTCCTCAGTCGTAAAGAAATTATTTTTCTTGAGGAAAACATTTCAGCATTTTTCTCCATATAATGGACTGATATGGTGCCCTGATTTTGAACTTCCAAAATGCAGTTTAAATGCGGCTTCAAACGATCCCAAATGAGGTTGTAAACGATCCCAACCGAGGAAGAAGGGTCTTATCTAGCGAAACGATTGGTTATTTTAATAAAAATAATACAATTTATACACTTTTTAATCTCAAACGCTTGTCTTGTCTTACTCTGCCTGGACTGTTTTTTTTCTGTTTCATGCCAGTTAGGGTATGTCGAAAAACTCCCATCTCATGTTCTCCCTCAATTTTAAAATCGTCCTGTATCGCTGTTTTACCTTTTTTGTTAAGGGTGTTTGATCTTCTTTGCATGTTCACTTTGCAAAGACTGGGTCGGTATTTCCGTTCATGTAGGATGATTTTGAAATGATTTTTGAAGTTGAGAGAGAAAATACAATTGGAGTTTTTCAACATAATTGTCTTGAGTCAGAATACACAGCGTTCAGGCAGAGTAAGACAAGACGAGCGTTTGAGATTAAAAAGTATTTAAATTGTATTTTTTTTTTCTTTTAAATGAAAATAACCGATCGTTTCACTAGATAAGACCCTTCTTTCTCGGCTGGGATCATTTACAACCGCATTTGGGATCGTTTGAAGCCGCATTTAAACTGCATTTTGTAAGTTCAAACTCGGGGCACCATATCAGTCCATTATATGGAGAAAAATGCAGAAATGTTTTCCTCAAGAAACATAATTTCTTTATGACTGAAGAAAGAAAGACATGAACATCTTGAATGACAAGGGGGTGAGTACATTCTATGTGAATCCTTGTTTTGGAAGTGGACTTCTCCTTTAATGTATATTGTATAAATGTGTTATTAGTTAAATGTGTCAATGTATTAACTCCCTAATGACATATTATATTAACTAATAGTGTATATTCATGTGTGAATTACCACAATGGGTTGAAGCCATTCAACTTCCAATTGTCTGCTCTAAGTAATCATTACCTAAAGATTTGCAAAGGTATCATTTTGTTATGACTTTACTTGTTGAGGCACATGACTAATTCAAAATCCATAGCCACCTGAAGAATATCCAGATCCACTATTTACAGTCTGAAATTATAACTTTATAACTTTGAGCTGTCAGTTAAAAACCTGCCCATCACACCAGTGTTGAAAGTGTTGCAGAAATGAAAGCTGCTTGTAACAAAGATAATTTAAAAACAGAATGCTCAGCCTGCGTCCCCTCTTTTGTCCCTCCAGGTGAGGAGATCACTCAGACAGTCGAGCAAGCCATCAGTGGAGAGTTCATGGGTCAACTTATTATCCAACCCTACGGATGTGGAGAACAGAACATGATCCGTATGACTCTACCTGTCATTGCCACTCATTATCTGGACAGCACCAATCAGTGGGAGGCTGTTGGCATTGAGCGCCGTAATGAAGCCATCAAACATATCAACACAGGTGATTTAGATGCTCTCCTGAAAACTTCAGATCAAAAACAGATAATAAGCAAATAAATATTATTTCTTTTTTTGCATAAAGGTTATCAAGGGCAGCTGGCCTACCGTAAACCAGATGGATCCTTTGCTGTATATAGTCACAGTCCAAGCAACACTTGGTATTTTAATTTCAATAATTTTAATTTGTTTCATTTTCATTCCCAGTTTCCCCTGCGATCATTTATTATCTTTGTTTTTGAGATTATTGGTAGCAAATTTTTCCCTTTTTTTATTTTTTTTTGCATTTGCATCTGTCTGTTAAAGGTTAACAGCATATGTGGCCAAAGTCTTCGCCATGGCCAATAACCTTGTTACTATAGAGGAAAATGTGATTTGTAGCGCCCTCAAGTGGCTGGTTCTCAACAAACAACTGCCAGACGGGTCCTTTAAAGAGGATTCACGTGTGATGTCAACAGCATTGGTGGTAAGTTGAATGTTATTATGACAGACTGTATTTAAACTCATCTGTAAAGGAGAACAGGAATGGAAGCTAGCAGTAAAACTTCATTAAAGGAGAAGTCCACTTACAGAACAAAGATTTACAGATAATTTACTCACCCCTTTGTCATCCAAGATGTTCATGTCTTTCTTTCTTCAGTTCTAAAGAAATTATGTTTTTTTAAAGAAATCATTTCAGAATTTTTCTCCATATAATGGACTGCTATGATGCCCCAAGTTTGAACTTCCGAAATGCAGTTTAAATGCGGCTTCAAACGATCCCAAATGTGGTTGTAAACAATCCCAGCTGAGGAATAAGGGTCTTTTCTAGTTTTGCAAGAGAACAAAACTCTTTTATTCACATCTCGGGGGTATGCAAAGGTTTTGTGAGTGATCATAAAGTTTCTAAGGGGACTGCAAAGGTTTGTTGAGTGAATGGTGAGCAGATGTAAAGTTTCTCACCAAAAAAAAAAAAAAGTAGACACAAATGTTTTGCGAGCAAAGGTGAAATTTCTCAGTGGAACCCAGGGGAACATTTTATGAGTGAACGCAAAGTTTCTTAGGGGAACTTAGGGGAAAAGTTTTTCAAGAGAACACAAAGGGATTTATTTAAATTTTTTCTCTTGTGAATTATGAACTAAGCAAGATGTGTTTTCAATACCTATACTGCTACTATCTCACAATATTTTATAGTCCTGTAGTCCTGGATTTTTTTTTTTAACAAGCTCATTTAGCAAGCTTTGCTGATTTAATAATAAAGCACCCATTTTTTGTGAAATTCTGTTTGTTTGTGCTTTATTCCAGGGTGATGTACAGGGCAAAAATTCAGATGCCTCTCTGACAGCCTTTGTTGTGACTGCCATGCAAGAGAGCAGAGAGATTTGTGCTGGATCAGTTGGTGTAAGTACACCTTCTCCACCATTGCATTTGCCAGAACTATTAATAATGAACTTTTTTTTTTTAACACCACTTCTTTTGTTTAACCTCAAAAAAAAAAATGTATAGAGTCTGCGTGAAAGTATCAGAAGGGCTGTTTCTTTCTTGGAAGGTCGACTTCCACAACTGACCAATCCTTATGCTGTTGCGATGACGTCCTACGCCATGGCCAATGCTGACAAACTCAGTAAAGACATCTTGATGAGACACTCCACACAAGGAGAAGGTCAGTTAATTCATTAAGCAGTCCGAAAGATTTACTCTTTGCAACAGTACTCACTCTGACCCCAGTGTAAATAATGGAAGAATTACAAAGATTTTGTGGTGTAATGATAGCTGCTTGTTAATGTCCATAATGCTAATGGAACAGATGTTTCTATGGATGTGTTGTGTTTGAAACAGCTGGTCGGTCCTGGACTGTCCCTGGACAGCATCATCACTCACTAGAGGCGACGGCGTATGCTGTGCTGGCGCTTGTGAATGCAAAAGACTTCGATAAAGCAGGAGAGGCAGTGCACTGGCTGGCCAGGCAACAGTCTCACAATGGTGGTTATGGCACCACACAGGTACACCAACACCTCATCATACGACTGTGATAAACACCAGGACAAGTGTGGGACTGACACTGCAGGACAGGGTTTGAATGCTTTTCTGTCTTTTCTAGGCGACCATCATGGTGTTCCAGGCTGTGGCAGAGTATCGCACACAGGTGAAGGACCGACAAAACTTCAATCTGGAGGTGGAGCTGTCTGTGGCAGGAAGAAGCAAACCTGTCAAATATACTATCAAAAATGACAATAGGCATCTTACACGGTCAGACAGGGTGAGGAGTTACTCATCTTCTAGATTCAAATTCATTGCTGCTCGTGTCAGTTGTGTTTTTGTTGAATTATGGGAGTTTAGTTGTCCATTGTCCATCATTTTTATTGTCATTTGTTTGGACAGTAAGATCTTTACATATCTCTATTATATTATGGATTTGATTACTCTGATAATCAACAGTGTTCGCTCAACAGGTGGACATAAATAAGGACTTCAATGTAACTGCTAAAGGAACTGGAACAGCCACTCTCTCAGTGAGTGTTCATGAGCATTTACACAGTTTATACAGCAAGATTAAAGCGTTTGAACATCTACTGTAACATGAGACGTGCTGCTGTTTTCAGGTTCTGACGCTTTACTACGCCAGACCTGCTGAGAAGAAGTCTGACTGTACATTGTTTGATCTGACTGTTAAAATGGAGAAAGAAAATGAACGTAAGATTGAGTTCATTCCCTTTCTGTGGCATTTTCCATACATACAGAGAAAAATATCAAACACTTCATTATGTGTTGGTCTTAATTATTACTGTGTGTGTTTTTTTTTTCTTTAGCAAAACAACAAGGAGCCATTGAAACTTACAAGCTCACTATGGAGTTCTAGTACGTGAACACGTATTCTAATAAGTTTATTTGAATGTCAAGAAACTATTTTATATGTAATAGAATAATGTAATGTGCTTATTTTTGTGTGTTTTCACACTTAGTTTGATTAATTGGTCAGAGCCCAAATTACCTGGTTACATCATAACCACATAATGACTCCAACAGAGACTCCAGTTTCACTGCGTTCTGACACGGATGCAGCTTTGCTTTACAAACACAGTTTATTCAGAGACAAATAGCTCAGTGTTACTACAATATAATAATTCTGAGGTCAAACAGACTCGGGTTCACACCAAAAGCTCTAGTGTGAAAAACAGAGAAGAATACAAATGAATACAGAGAAGATGGAGCAAAACTACAAAACCTAAGAGACCTGTTAATAAAATCTCCATTTTCACAGCTACAAAAGTAATAAACATGATGCCACCATGACTATTCTGGATATTGGCATACCGACCGGATTTACTGTGGATAGAAGAGATCTGGAAGAGGTATTGTATTAATACAAAAGTAGTGAAGTGATGCCTCACATCTATATAATTGCTAAATTATTCATTTAAATTACACCATTCTAGAACATTCTACAAACCCAATTCCGGAAATGTTGGGACATTTTTTTAAAATTTGAATAAAATAAAACCTAGAACACTTTCCCTGAAGACTTTTAAATCACATGAGCCAATATTGTATTCACAATAGAACATAGATAACATAACACATGTTTAAACTGAGAAATTGTATAATTTCATGCACAAAATGAGCCCATTTCAAATTTGATGCCTGCTACAGGTCTCAAAATAGTTGGGACGGGGGGCATGTTGACCATGGTGTAGCATCTCCTCTTCTTTTTAAAACAGTTTGAAGATGACTGGGCTTTGAGGTTATGACTTTCTGGAGTTTTGATGTTGGAATTTGGTCCCACTCTTGCAGGTAGGCCAATTCAGCACCGGGACTCTTCTACTATGAAGCCATGTTGTTGTAATAACTGCAGTATGTGGATTTGCATTGTCCTGCTGAAATACACGTCGTCTGGAGGGGAGCATATGTTGCTCTAAAACCTTTCATATACCTTTCAGCATTCATAGTGCCTTCCAAAACATGCAAGCTGCCCATACCGTATGCGCTTATGCACCCTCATACCATCAGAGATGCTGGCTTTTGAACTGAACGCTGATGACATGCTGAAGGTCTCCCTCCTCTTTAGCCCGGAGGACGCGGCGTCTGTGATTTCCAACAAGAATGTCAAATTTGGACTCGTCTGACCATAGAATACTTTTCCACTATAAGTTCATTTTAAATGAGCCTTGGCCCACAGGACAGTGCTTCTGGACCATGTTCACATACGGCTTCCTTTTTGCATGATAGAACTTTAGTTGGCATCTGAAGATGGCGTGGTGGATTTACTGACAGTGGTTTCTGGAAATATTCCTGGGACCATTCAGTAATGTCATTGACAGAATCATGCTTATGAATGAGGCAGTGTCATCTGAGGGCCCGAAGACCACGGGCATCCAACAAAGGTCTTCGGCCTTCGGTCCAGTTTCTCCAGATTCTCTGAATCTTTTGATGATGTTATGCACTGTAGATGATGAGATTTGCAAAATCCTTGCAAAATGATGTTGAGGAACGTTATTTTTAAAGTATTCCACAATCTGTCTCTGCCTCTCTAGGACATCCCTTTTATAGCTAATCATGTTACAGACCTGATGTCAGTTAACTTCTCCCAGCTGAACCTTTTCAAAATTCCTTGCTTTTTCAGCCCTTTGTTGCCCCCGTGCCAACTTTTTTGAGACCTGTAGCATCATCAATTCTGAAATGAGCTCATTGATTGCAATAATTTGTAAAATTTCTCAGTTTAAACATTTGTTATGTTATCTATGGTGAATCAAATATTGGCTCATATCATTTGATTTCGTCTTTTAGCTTTCATTGTATTCAAATTTAAAACACGTCCCAACATTTCCGGAATTCTGGTTGTAGAAGCAAACCTTACTCTGACGTCAATAACTGTTTTAATCTAATGTTTTTTAGTATTATGTCAGCCTGTTACAATCAGTCCATCGAACAGACTTTGAAGGAAAAAAACTATTCTGTAATATTACTGTACCTGCACTGACATGATCAGATGACAACAGAATTCAACCTGAAATTGCCTCTTGATTGATTAATTTTACAATATTTTAACACTGTTGTCTGGTTTAATGTGACGCTGCTTTGAAGCAATTTCTGTGGTATAAATGCTATAGAAATAAATGTGACTTGATTATGCATACACACACACACACACACACACACACACATATATATATATATATATATATATATATATACATATATATACATACATACATACATATACAGGCAGGACATAAAGCATTTTAATCATCATGTATTCATTTATTTCTTGTTTTCTGCCCTCAGTTGTCCACAGGGAAGGAGAGATACATTCAGAAATTTGAGATGGACAAAGTGCTGTCAGAGCGAGGATCCCTCATCCTTTACTTAGATAAAGTATGTCAGCAAACTATCATTCTGTCCCAGTGGGCCTGGAAAGTATTTGCTTTGCTTTATATTTCTGTCAGATATTGTTGAATTGTTGATTCTGATTGGCTGACAAAGTGCTCATTAATATCCAGTAACTGCACATCCATATGGTTCCATGTCACTGTGTGTTCACCATTTTGCTGAATGTTTACAGTGTAAACCTAAGTTACTCCCATAACTTGTGCAAAGCGTTATGGGGCATATAGGAGAAAGGTGGATAGTCATATTTCACATAATATTATCAGCACAGGAGAAATTACATATCGAGGGGTGAGAACCAGAAAGGCATAAGTGACATAAGTGACTTTTCACCACTTCTATATACATATATTTATTACACATATATGTTATACGTTACTTTTGGAAACTGAAAACTGTCCATGTTAACATTTGTACAAGCATCATGACATCATTGTAAATTTCCTTTGGTTTCTGTTTTAACAGGTTTTGCATACAGAGACAGAAAGAATTGCCTTTAGAATGCACAAGGTACAAAATGTGGGTCTGCTACAACCTGCTGCAGTCACAATATATGAATATTACTCACCAGGTGGGCTATTGGTGCATTTGGTACACACACAAACACACACACACACACAGATTTATGTTTAATTAAACTGGAAATCTCACACTATTAAATTAAATAAGTTCCATTAATTATTTAAAAGTAATGTTTAAAAAAAAAAAACACACACAAAATTCTTAATGCTGGTGACCCTTACATATATTCGGTAACAAGAGGTTTTTGTAACAACACTGAACACAAATTGTTGATGACATCTTCATGCTGTCTTAGACAAAAAGTAATTACTGACTGTTTTGTTCTTGAGTTTCCAATCTTGCTTTCCAAGTCCACTCAATGAACAATCTTAATTTGCACACATATTTCTCAGCAGATACTGTAATTTGGGAAAATATGTACGTTGCAAAAAAAAAAAAAAAAAAAAAGAGAGAGAGAGAGAGAGAGAGAGAGAGAGAGAGAGAGAGAGAATAAAAATGAAAGAAAAGAGAATTTGCATCATTGCAAGTTACAGTGTATTACATTCAGAGATAAGAAAATAATTTAAAATTAAACATTTACAAATAATATAAACATGCATTTTAGTTCCCTTCATACCACAACAAATCCTTTAAACGTATATTACACAGAAATGACAAATACACGTATACTGTAAAATCAATAAACAACATGAATTATAAACAGCATGCCTAAATTTGTTCATTTAAAGTGAAACTGAAAGCAGTGGTGCGTGTGAAATGCACTATACAAATAACCTTGGGTTTGCATAACTCAATCCAGATGTGTTTGCTTTGTGCATATTTTGTGTGCTTACCATTAATTGCATTACATAAATCACTTCGGATAAGATGATAAAATAACTTATTTATATTCCAGAGAATGTGGTAATTAAGAGTAATTAATGAATTAATTTGCATTTGATGAATCATGTCTGTTTGACACATATCTATTTTGTGTGTGTGTGCTTTTCAGATGCACGCTGTACAAAGTTCTTCCACCCTGAAAGGGAAGATGGCGCTCTATACAGACTGTGTAAGGGAGACCTGTGTCAGTGCGCAGAAGGTATTATCAGCCGCAAATAATGGTTCATAAAATACATACCTTTTTTTTTGGTTCCTTGCAGACCACTTATAATGTTAGCCTGCAAAATCTGCCTTAAATTTAGCAGTTAGTTGGTGCCAATAGCTATTGCACTACGGGAGTCCCGAGTTCAAATCCTGGCTCAAGGACCTTTCCCGATCCCACTGTCCTATCATAATAAAAGGAAAAAAAGAAAAAGAAAAAAAGAAAGAAATTTAAATTTAAGAGTTAAATAGTCTAGTCTGTAATGTGCTCAAAAGACTGCTAAGGTTGAATTGAAATAATCTATTTCAGCCTTGGAGAATTTATGATTTATTTTATTCTGAAATGTGAATGAGGCGATATATACACATTTGTCTGTGATTACACGTGTGTATGTGTGACTATGAACATTATTAACTTCTCTGAACACAGAAAACTGCAGTTACCAGAAGAAAAACCATATCGAAGATGATGAGCGTTTCAATAAAGCCTGTGAAGCTGGCATGGATTATGGTAAAAACATTCAGTTCTGTGTTAATTCATGTTCAGTCATGACAACTCTCGGAGTGATAATTTCAACCAGCATTTATTGCCATGGGTATAAAATGTACATTAGCTTGATTTTGGCGCACGAGATCTGCTACGCTGCTGCTGCTGTAGAGCAAATACAATAATTAGCTCAGCTTAGTCAAAATAATGAAGGATGGCTGCTTTAAGAAATGTAGATCTCTACAGGTGGCGCTGGGGAAGTGGAGGGGTAGCATAAGCTTTCATAATCTTGCAATGATTCATAATAATGCTTCTGCTTTTTTTTTCCTGTTGTGATGCGATAGAAAAGTGTTATACACTGCTCTTTTCATAGTGACTATGTCTATTAAGCAACAATAATTGCAAACACATAAAGGTTGTTGTTTTTCTGTGCAAAAAAAAAGTGGAGTACAACATGAGGGAATAAATGATAACAAATTTGGGTAACCTCTTCCCTTAATCCTGGTACAAATGCAATACAAATATTTGGCCTGAGCCTTATAGTTCTACATGGAGATAACGATACAATATGTCTGACAGTTTATAAAGTCACAGTGGTGGGAATGAATCTGAAAAAGGACTCTGACATCTATGAAATGAAGGTGGAGCAGGTGCTGAAAGAAGGTATGGGTCATCATTCCCTGATCATGAAATGCATCTGAAATGTGTCTAATTCCTGTTAAATTCAGTTGTCCTGTCCTATAATGCTGTACTGCTTTGCAGTAGAAGTGTTTCCTAAACGCTGTTCTGTCCTGTAGGCACTGATGAGGATGTTGAGGGGAATGTAAGACCATTTTTGAGTCGTCCCAACTGCAGAATACCTTTGGGATTGGTGAAAGGCAAGTCGTACCTCATCATGGGCAAATCTGTTGACCTGCTAAAGCTCGGGGGAAGGTACGTGTCCACTGTGTGTCTTCAAGAATCCAGGATTCACGGCTCAATAATGTGACTACTTTTGGTAGAAACATTTGCAAAGTTCTATGTTATGTTATGTTATTTAAATGGTGTGATTTTAGAAGACTTCATATAGCACAGACTTGAAAACACATCTTTTATGATGAATACTTTTTTTTTAATTATAATAGTGTTCGACTGACATATCATTGGCCTTTTTTTCAGCATTGGCCAATACTTTATTTTGAAGGTTGATGCCTGATTTTTCATTACAAGAAAAATAATTGTTGAAATGGTGTAAATGCATTTTTCAAAAGTGTATGAAACCAAAATGAATAAGATTTTGAAGGGCACCTCTTATGCCCCTTTTTAAAAGATGAAATATAAATCTCAGGTGTCCCCAGAATGTGTCTGTGAAGTTTCAGCTCAAAATACTTCCCAGATCATATCATTTTGAAAATGTCTATTTTGAGTGGAAGCAGACACGGGCTGTTGTAGTGCATGTCTCTTTAAATGCAAATGAGCTGCTGCTCCCCACCCCCTTTTACAGGCAATTTCAGCTTGCATCTAAGATCTCTGCCCAAAAATATCTGTTTGGTTTTGATTATCATATATATCGTGCTGAAATCAAGCGTTTTAAAGCTGTATCAGATTTTATTAATAATTTTTATAATAATAGGGTGGTTGTGTACACACACTACCAACACACATTTACATTCAAACAATGTGTAAAAGTGAATTTTGCATAATATGTAATTTTGTAAATTTTTGTATGTTTTGTTTTCCCTTTTCTCTTGTTTTTAGTCTTCAGTACATCTTGGGAGAGCAGACCTGGGTTGAATACTGGCCTACAAGAGAGGAAAGCCAAATACGAGAACACAGGGACCGATACATTGGCATTTCTGATCTCCAGAATAGCCTTCTCAAAGAAGGATGTGCTACATAATCGTATAACACATCGTATAATGTGTATACATATTTACACATACTGACTGAAGAATGACTGTCAGAATATTAAAAAAAAAAAGCAAACTGGTTCTGTACTACATGTTCAAATGTAACACTTGAATTGCAGTAATAAATCATCCATTCAAATGTAAAAATGGCACTGTGAATGAAAACAGATCAATCAGATTAGACATGATGATAACATTGCTCTGCCCACAGTTTAGTGCGAAAAATGTCTTGAGAGTTAAAGTTCAGAATAAAACCCATCAGACTGTGTTAAATGTTGAGAAAGAAAACATCACATACTGCCTGAAAAAGTGAAGAAATACATTTCATGTAATGCAATGTTTGATGAATTACAAGAGAAGGGGAAAAAATGACTTTGAGACAATCCAGCAGTGTGTGCAGGATCTTGACATGCAACATGCAGTATATAACAGCAATTATATTTTTTGAAAGATAAATGTTTTCCTGTTAAAAGGAAGGTTTTATCTGTGAGGTTTTCAAAGTTGACACTATCAAAGTTAGAACAACATACCTGTCATTTCCTTTGCTAACTAAAATGAAAAAAGCACACTTCAAAACAATGAATGACATTTATCCATGTAATATTTTTAGCATTTCTTCTACATTTCTCCTTGTTTTGAAGCATTTAAAAATAATATTATTGTATTTCAATCCATAAAACAATTACAAATGAAGAGAGACTTAACCCCATCCTTTACATGTTTTGGTATTATTTTAATTTTAATAAAGAAAAACATGGGGAACCCTGTGTAAAGACCTGCATGCGGTGCAGGGACATTGTAGAAATACACTACCAGTCAAAAAATTTTGAACAGTCAGATGTTTAATATTAGGGTATTGGCACAGTGGCTAACCAGAAAAATTAAAAATGGCACGTCATGCAGAAAAGTTTGCCGACCCTTGATGTAGAGCATTGAAACCAACAAACTAGCGTCACAGAATGAGCAGAGTGTGTTGTCTGGTTAGCTAGTGGTGTTAGCTAAGAAAGAACAAAGAACAAAGAACAGTCCTGTATGTTCCTCGAGAGATTTGTCCCCCTGCTCCAGCAGGAGGAGGAGGTATTCGGGACAAAGGAGGGCATCCATGTATAAATAATAAATAGCATCAAAAAATCTTGAAAAAAAAAAATTACTTACTAAACTGTTTTAAATAGTGGCGTCACACCGACAGAGGCTGCTCCCACGACAGCTGATTGACATGAGCGTCTTACCTCAGACCCGCCTTAAATCAGCTGTAACAGTCCGACCTCCATTGTTATAATGCAGGAGCAGGGATGCAATTTAATAATAATAATAATAATAATAATAATAATAATAATAATAATGAGTTTAATTTGTATAGCGCCTTTCCCAAGCTCAAGGACGCTTAACAATAACAGGCAAAATAATCAATACATACATAGATGGACAGTAGGCATTTGCCAGGTCCAACACATGTGATTGCAGTTGCAAACCATAGGAATAAAACATTCAAAATACAACAGGCAATCAGATACAACATTATACCATGATAGGTTAAGAAGAGACAGATAATGAATGATAATGCTGGTTAAACAGATTTTTGAGTTTAGACTTAAGCTTGTGCAGTGTGGTTATTGATCGAAGACACAGGGGCAATGAGTTCCAAAGTTTAGGAGCCATAACAGAGAACGATCTCCCTCCCATAGATGAAAGGCGAGATCTAGGAACAAAAAAAAGTGCCTCTCCTGAAGATGTTTTTGATCTAGGCTAATAAGTGTTAAATAAACAACTCACTGTGGCTTGAACTTGTGTTTTCATGTGTCAGTCGATGACTTGATAGGTTGAAACAGTGGTGTGGCTTCACTCCAGTATGGACTTCATCTAAATAACAGATAGAAACAATCTGATGATGTGTGAATCTCTGGATCCCTTAGATTAATCTTTGAGAAGCTGCTGTTTGTCACACACACACGGAGGAGATGAGAGGTGAGTGATAAACCAAACCGGCGTTTAGACAGATTGAGAGTCCAGTGAAGAAGGCCACATAAGATCCACAGAGCACAGGAGAGTTCGACAGGAGGAAATGGCATTAGGTCAGGAGCTGTTGTCTAGGAGTGCAAACGCTAGACCCGACAAGCATTGAGTGACTGAAAGTCCTTTAAATAGGGTGTGGCTGATTGAGATCAGCTGCAAGTGGTTAGAACTCCGGTGATGAGGATCTGGTGGGCAGTGCTTTAGGTAACGTGGCAGGTGGAGGTGACTGTGGTGAATGTCTGACAATGTTATGTAATTATCTGAATTGGAACTAAATTTAAGTCTGAATTGGCTTCTAATTGTTTAGCTATGTAATTGGTGTGATTTAAGTTTACTTGACTAATAATTAATTGTTGTATTTAATTTATTCTGATCTCCTCTGAAATCATTATTTCTAGCAGATTAAAGTGCAGTCTGTGTTTACACAAATTTCCGTCCAAGATAGATCACGCCAAAGTACTAGTGGATGGACCATGGGGCACACTATTAGGGTTTCCAATTTCTGATGATCACGGACTTAACAAGTTGCAGTTTTTTAATGATTATAAGAACGAACATAAACTTTTGGTTATTTGCTAGCAGTGTGTGGCATACTGTACTTAAAGGTACTGTTATCGCCCTGCATCCTCAGAACTGGCAAGTTTGTGTTTGTGGGTTCACAAGTGAATTACTGTAATGGACTGTACTTGTGAGGACCAGCTCACTACTATATTGAAATCATAACGATCAACCTACAACACCTGCTTTCTATGTTAGTGTCACACCCCTGTGGACTGTTTATGTTGGTTTCTCCCTCTTGTGCCCATATTTGGATCTTCCTGCCCTCATTGTGTCTTGATTAGTTTACTTGTTTCACCTTTTTGTGTATCATTAGCCACCCTTTATAAGTTGTTTGAGTTCTATGGTTTGTGTCCGGTCTCGTCTATGTGTGCATGTGTTTTGCTGCCTTTCTGTGTCTTCATTGTAGATTAAATGAAAGACTTTTGGATTTCACTGTTATCCTTGTCCAACATGTGTTGTGAGAGTAAGAGTGTTTTGAGCAATGTCAGTATAGTTAAATATAAATTAAATCGAAGTTTAAGATGCATAAAACAGATAAAACAAACAGTACAAATGTTTGTTACAGACGTTTAGCAAAATGTGTTACAACACTCCCCTCTCCCCTACTTACCGTGACATTCTCACTGGAGCAATTTAAGATTAAAAAGACACACTTTCTTAGTGGTCACAAACATTTATTTTCACAAAATAGTAAAAATAATACATGTGTATGAATTCTAAGGAATTCTAAAAATGTGTTAGTCAAGTTAAAATTTGGATTCATTCAACAAATCTCATTCCACTGCAGCTTACATCTTTGGCATATTTTCATGAAAACAGCTACTGTTCAATAGTTCTCTGGACCCCTAAAAGATCAATAGAGCAGCTGCCAATTTACCAAAGGTTGAATTTACACAACAAACATTATCATTTACGAGAAATCAGAACTGCATTGCTGTTAACTCTTCAAACTCTTTATAAGTCTCCTGTCTGATACATAAAAGGGCATAAAACAGTTCCAGAACATTTTTTTTATATGAATACAGTGCATTTCAGACCTGCAGCTGACATTTTGTTCAATAAATATTTTCATTTGGAACTTTTAGTATTTGATATGAAAACTACATATTCTCTTAAAAGAGACAATTATGCCTGTAGTTTAGTATATTTGTAAACTAGATTCATAATTAAAAAATAATTTATTACATAATGGTAGGAGACACATGTACATGATATTGAGATACACATATACTAATAAAAACAATATTTTAAGTATGATTATTGAACTCCTGATTATTTGTCCTAATATTGGAAATTCCACACAAAAATTTCCAAGATCCTCTCTTTTCCAAATGTGTTGCCTAATCACCATGATGGGAAGAGGAGTGTATGAGAGAGAGTGAGCAGTTTGGACTCTGAGGGTCGTGGAGGTGAGTATAAATGTGAGGACGCTCCCAGGAAGAGACACACAGACAGACAGGATGGACGTGAAGCTGCTGTTTCTGACTGTTGTTCTTCTCTCCTCACCGCTCCTCACACTATGCGACCCACTGTGAGTATAAAACTCACTGTTCTTTCATGGATTCACTAACAGATCTGTTTTCAAATGCTCTGATTTGATCTCCTCAGATTTGTTCTGTCAGCTCCTAATTTACTGAGGGTGGGTTCCTCAGAGAAAGTGTTTGTGGAGGCTCAGGATTACTCTGGAGAAGCTATCCAAGTGAAGATCACAGTTAGGAACCACCCGCAAAAAGACAGGGAGATACTGTCTACATCAGTGTCACTGACTGCAGACAAAAATTTCCAGATCCTTACAGATATAAAGGTGATGCCACTTTGACATACTTTTTTCATTGTGTAAGTGTACATGTGATTTATTGTGTACAACTGGACAATTTAATTTGTAAAATGCCTTTTCATTTATTCAAAATTGCCAGGGGACTTATATATTTTCTGTCTTTTAGATCCCTGATGATAAGAATTTTTTCTCTGATGATCCTCTGGAGAAGCAGTATGTGTATCTACAAGCTCAGTTTCCATCCGTCACTCTGGAGAAAGTGATCATGCTCTCATTCCAGTCTGGATATATATTTGTACAAACAGACAAGCCCATCTACACACCTGCTAGCACAGGTACGATTAAGTGCTGTAAACATGACAAATATAGTGTGTATTATTGCACAATGTGAACTTTAAATGTGTTACATCAGCATGACATCATAAAGACTGCACGCACATATGCACATACACTATCAATTAAAATACTGAACATCTGGAGTATCAATGGCTTCTGGGTCATTCCATGAAATGGCTGCATTTGCTTTTTAAGAAGGTGTTAAAAAAGGTTTTTTTATTATTATTATTATTATTATTATTATTGTTATGTTGGACAAAGAAAGTCTTTAAAAGACTATAAATTGCATTGTGTCTCAAATCATCTGAAGCTACACTGACCAAAATTATTAACGGGACCCCCCCAATACAGTGAAACTGCACATTTTACAGTGGCCTTTTATTGTGGCTAGCGTAAGGCACACCTGTGCAATAATCATGCTGTCTAATCAGCATCTTGATATGCCACACCTGTGGGGTGGATGGATTATCTCGGCAAAGGAGAAATGCTCACTAACACAGATTTAGACAGATTTGTGAACAATATTTGAGAGAAATAGGCCTTTTGTGTACATAGAAAAAGACTTAGATCTTTGAATTCGGCCTATGAAAAATAAGGTGCAAAAACAAAAGTGTTGCGTTTATAATTTTGGTCCGTATAAATTAAATATATATATATATATATATATATATATATATTGGTGTGTTGTGATATAAGATTTAATTCTGCATTTTAATTAAATATTATGGGGAGGGGAAGCTTTTTAAATATTTTAAATAAGGTGTTTATTTCCATATAGCAAGGTGGAGTTGCAAACACATGCAAACAAAAAATAAAAAGATTTTTGCTGCCATGAGGGCTATAATAATGTGTCATAAAAGTTGTTGCAAACTATTGGTGGTGTCAATTTAACAAATTTAAACTTAAAAATAATACATTAAAATGTCAAGGTTTCTTAATTTCTGCGTTGGTCCCTTTTGCAGTTCAGTACAGGATTTTCTCTCTGACACCCAACCTGGAGCCACTCAGTCAGTCTGGAATCACAGTGGAAATCATGGTATGGACACACTCATTCATGATATTTCAGCAGTAATAAGCAACATTGCACTGACGATCTCAGCAGTCACAGTGTTCATGCTGATTTCTGTGTTTCTGAAGAATCCACAAAACATCACAGTTTCATCAGATAAGGTATATCCAGTCAAAGGGATGAAGTCTGGAAAATATGCCATTCCTGAGGTTGCCAGGTGGGTAAAACACTGTCAGGACTGAAGCTATTTAACATGAGTGAGAGAACAGAACTTCATTTTTATTAATCATTTAATAAACACCAGCAAAACCCTATTCACAGTCTCTTATCATTGTTTTAATGTCATGAAATCAGTAATGTGTATGATTCTGGATGTGTTCTGTTTGTTTCAGTCCTGGGATCTGGAAAGTGGTCACAATGTTCTCAAACACTCCTCAGAAGACGTTTACTGCAGACTTTGAGGTCAAAGAATATGGTAAGACCTGTGTCTATAAACCCTTGTTCTGCGAGAAAATCATAAGCCAAATAGCGTATTTGTTCATTTGTGTGTCTGGTTTGGTTTTAGTGCTACCAACATTTGAAGTGAAATTAAAACCCAGTAAGTCATTCTTCTATGTGCGTGATGAGAGTCTGACAGTCGACATTGAAGCCAAGTAAGACGAAATATGTTCTGCTTCATTGTATTGAAAATTAGTCTACTGTGTGAATGCACTGATTTAAAATAGATTTATATGTAAACTGCTAAATAATGATCATTTATCTAAAAAGACATTTATCTTTTTCTCAAACGGAATATATATATATATATATATATATATATATATTTTTTGTAATATTTTTGGTTATTCTCTTTTTTTAATGGTAGTATGAATATTGTTTCTGTCGTTTCCCAGTGTTATGTCTTATGAACTAACAAACAAATCATTTTTCAGCATTTATTAATCATATGCAATAGTATAGTACACTGCTCAAAAAAAAAGGCACTTAAATCACATTGGATCTCGATTAATGAAATATTCAAGTTGAAAACCTATACATTGTGTAAGTCTTTGAGAACAAAATAATGTGACAGTGTTCAGTGGACAACAAAAATCAAAGATAAAATTTTAAATTAATAGCTGATCAAACTTTCATCAAAACAACTCAAATGATGTAAGTCAGTAGTGTGTATGGCACCCAAGTGCCTGTATGCACTTCCGACAATGTCTAGCCATGCCCCTGATGAGATGGTGGATGTTTTCTTCCCTGGGGGGTCTCTTGCCAGACCTGGATCAGGGCATCACTGAACTCCTGGACAGTCTGTGGTGCTATTTGATGGCCTCAGATGCTCTGATAAATAACGTCCCAGAGGTACTCAGTTGAATTCAGAACGTGAGAGCCAGTCAATGACATTAATGACATAATCATCCAGAAACTTTACACTCTGGCCACATGAGGCCGGTTATTATCATACACCAGGAGGAGCCCAGTGCCCATTGCACCAGTGTAACATCTGAAAATGGCTTTGAGGATTTCATCCCAGTGCATAACAGCATTATTCCCATTCCACTTCTCACATGTGTTTTCGTGACAAAATGTGCTTTGGGGACTGGATAGAGCCGTTGGGTGACAGAGTTATTGCCAGCTCGTGTAGTGTCCCTGCTGAAAAAACAGCTTAAACCAGCCTAGGCTGGTTGCCTGCTATTAGTTGGTTTAAGCTGGTCTCCCAGCCTGGCTAGGGGGTCAGGCTGGGTTTAGCTGGTCATTGTTTTGTTTTTTTCAGCAGGGGTGTGACCGCCTGTTGCGGATCATTTACATAGTCTGAACACCATGACTACTTCAAGACTTCAAGTCCTGTAGTCTAAACAGCACATCACACAATGTTTAACGTTGTGTAGTCTGAAATAGGCTTAAGCAGAGAGCAATTGTCTGTGGCCACCACCTGCAAAAGCATTCCCTTTTTGGGGTTTGGCTTGCTGTTGCCTCTCTAGTCCATCTGTTGTTACTTTCGATTAAGTGTTTTTTTTTTTTTTAGTAATGTCAATTGTGTCAGGTAAACTAAAGGTAACATTTAAATAAACTGATTTTATTCAAGTCTAATATACAAAATTATTGAATATGACTGAATCAACCTGACATCATTAGGTTACACCAACTGAAATCAATTTGAATTTAAACTGGATGTGCTTTTATAGGTACCTGTTTGGACAGAAGGTGGAGGGAAATGCATTTGTGACGTTTGGTGTGATCAACAGTGAAAATAAGAAAACAAACATTCCTTCCTCTCTGCAAAAAGTTCAGGTGAGAGACATTAAGCATCTTGCAATATCATTTCACCTCACCTAGGACTAAATAAGAATAATATAAATAATATATATATATATATATATATATATATATATATATATATATGGAGAGAGAGAGAGAGAGAGAGATAGATAGATAGATAGATAGATAGATAGATAGATAGATAGATATTTTTAATGCATGTTGTAGACTGATGTTGCTGTCTTTCTTATATGTAAATAGATCATGCAAGGAGAGGGTACTGCAGAACTAACCAACCAGATGATCACTAAGGCCTTTCCAAACATTAACCAGCTGATTGGACAATCAATCTATGTTTCAGCCAGTCTATTAACAGAAAGTGGTAAGACTCAACAGATCTTTATGCACGTTTATATGCAATATGTGATTTTATATGAGAAGCTAATCATGTGTTTCAGGCAGTGAAATGGTGGAAGCAGAAAGGAGAGGCATTCAGATTGTGACGTCACCGTACACCATCCACTTCAAAAAAACACCACAATTCTTCAAACCTGGAATGCCCTTTGACATCTCGGTATAAAACACTGACTAGACAGTTGAGAACCTTAAGGGTTATTTAAACTGAGGAACAATTTTAACAATATATTAAAATATCTCTTATTTTTTTTGTTTTGTTTTGTTTTTTTCCTGGATTTTATAAAAGATCTATGTAACAAATCCTGACCAAACTCCTGCTGAAAATGTTGAAGTGGAGGTCAGTCCCGGAGGGTTCAGAGGCCAAACAAGAGCCAATGGCATTGCGAAGGTTACTGTCAACACTCTGGGAGGATCTAATACACTAGAAATCACTGTAAGACCTGGCAAGATGTGAAACAGTTTTTCTGTTATCTGTTGTCTGCGTGTATCAACATGATTTTATTTTTATTTTTATTATTGTAATTTTTTTTTTCAGGCAAAGACCAAAGATCCACAACTAAGAGATGAACAGCAGGCAGTGAAGAAGATGACGGCTCAGGCCTACATTCCCAAAGGCGGCTCCAAAAACTACCTGCACGTTGGCATTGATGCTGCTGAGCTTGAGATTGGTGATTCAGTGAAAGTCAATCTAAACACTGGACAAAGTCCAGGAGTCAAAGATCAAGACTACACATACATGGTAAAGATAATTGTTGTTGTTTTTTATTCATTTGCACCACAAAAGTATCAATTAATTACATCAATATTAGATTACTAACAAAGCTTGTGTTTGAAACCGTACAGAGTTGCTTAAGTTTATTTTTTACTTATCTGCTTCTTTTTCAGATCTTGAGTAAAGGTCAGATTGTAAAAGTAGACAGGTTTAAGAGGAGAGGACAAGCTCTAGTTACTCTGCCTGTGACTGTAACCAAAGACATGGTGCCGTCCTTCCGCTTTGTGGCTTATTACCATGTGGGCTCATCTGAGGTGGTGTCTGATTCAGTCTGGGTCGATGTGAAGGACACGTGCATGGGAAAGGTGGGTCAACCATCACAAGATGCAGCTGATGTTCCAACTAGGTCTGTTTTTTTCTGACACAGCATCTCCTGTTTTAATAACAGCTCCAGCTTAAGGTGAAGGAAAAGATGAATTCCTATGGCACAGGAGATGAAGTTAAGCTGCAGATAACTGGAGATCCTGCAGCTAAAGTTGGTCTGGTGGTGGTTGACAAGGCTGTGCATGTCCTTAACAAGAACAGACTCACTCAGACTCAGGTGAAGGATCTTATTTAGACTTCAGTGCAACATGACATGTTTTGACCTAAAACATATGTAAATGGTGTCTCTTTTTGCACCTCTAGATCTGGGACGTCATAGAGAAGCATGACACAGGCTGTACAGCAGGAGGTGGAAGAGACAGTATGGGGGTTTTCAATGATGCAGGTCTGATGTTTCATTCCAACACTGCAGGAGGAACCGACACCAGAACAGGTCTTTTTTTTTTTAATTCCTTATTCTACAGTTGTATTCACTGGACAAAGAGATCACCAATGCTTATTATTCCTTAGCCAAGGCATTTGAATCTTTAATTATGGCTCTAAATCTAAATGATTATATGTGTGGAATTCTTAGTCATTTCACATGTATTTTGTCCTGTTGTTTCTATTGTCTTTGTTCAGATCTTGAATGTTGTACTGTAACTTTACTTTTGTTTGTTGTTTGGCTCCAAGATGTTTTGGATCCAACATTTCCAAGTGATTTTTACAATAAACAAATTTATTCAAATGAATTGTCTTCTAGTGCCTAATTGTCCCACCCCTGCAAAGAGAAAACGAAGAGCTGAGAGTCTCCTACAGATCACTACTACACTGGGTAAGAAGCTAGATTTTACATTTACAATTTACATCAGAAGGGATCTTCTGGGCTTTAAGTCCCAGATATTTGTTGTTGTTGTTGTTGTTGTTGTTGTTCTTTGCTTAGAAGTAAAAACATTTAGGTGAGTGAAACAGCACAACAGAAATGACAGCGGTCAGAAAACAGCAGTTAAGAAAGCATGCGATCAAAGCAATGTGCAAAGTTGTTTTGGCAAAAGTTTTTTTTAAATGAACAAACAGCAGTTTGTTCTTTGATTTCAATTGAAGTAGATCAGGGCCTTTACTGTGTTTAAGATACAGAGCCTTTCTAGTTTAGATCACTTCAATTCTTAAACACAAATGTATCTTTTAGGGAGCACTGTAGTTCTCCTACTCCCCTCACTGTTCTACACTAATGTTCTCTTCTCAGCTGGTAAATACTCTGGTGATCTGAAGCAGTGCTGTGTTGATGGAATGAGGGATAATAAACTTGGCTACACATGTGAACGAAGAGCCACGTACATTATCGATGGGCCAGAGTGTGCCAAGGCCTTCCTGCACTGCTGCAACGAGATGAAAACCCGCAAAGCCATGAAGACCGACGAGAGCGAGATGATTCTGGCTCGCAGTAAGTATAAGAAACAATGGCTCCACTAGCGGAAGTAAACAATGCATGGTATAAATGTATCTGAAAATGCAGCATCCCATTTTCACTCATACTTGCATGATGAAGAAGCAACACAAATCTGGTGGCAGTGATTGACTTGGATAGTGCTTGGATACTTAATTGCGGAAAATAGTGAAACTTGATGGTCATCAGAGAGAATAATGATGAAAGGGTGTTTTCCCTCATTCTTATTGTTTTAAAATCTTTTACAACAGGCGATGATGACGATGACTATTATACAGACTCTGAAGAGATCGTGTCACGTACGCAGTTCCCTGAGAGTTGGCTTTGGGAGGAGGTTGATCTATGCGATAAGTGGTGAGTAGGAGACATTCTGAGAAGTCTTAGACAAATGACTGGTAGCGAATAAGCAGCATGATCTCATTGACATGAGCTGGCGACAAAGAACATACATCATTTCTTAATTATTTTTGATATTATGCATTTTATGCACTGATAGAGCAGGGGTGCCCATACTCAGTCCTAGAGGGCCGATCTCCAATTAAAAACACCTGAACCAGCTAGTTGATACTTCCAAGCAGGTGTGTTGCGGCAAGTTGGTGCTAAACTCTGAAGGACATCGGCCCTAATGGCCAAGTTTGGGTACCCCTGTTCTGTTTTTTTACAATGCTCAACTGCATGCAGTGACATCCACTAATGTCCGTAGTGGTAAACAATTGAAAGGAATGAAGCATTCAGTTATAAGACAACAGTATTTCATGTATGGAAAATCAGGGCAAAAAAATGTGTAGTGTATTCCAGCCTTAAGGACATAATGCCTCAAGGCCACCCAGCTTATGATGCTTGATTCACCTGATATGAATTTAGATGGTAAACGAGCGCTAGAACTGTACTTAAACAGTTCCTGTTACTTGTAATTTCTCATATTCCATGTTGGTAATATCTCATATATATCCAGTCAAACACCAACCACAGAAAAAGTGCTCTACCTGAAAGACTCTATTACTACCTGGCAGATACTGGCTGTCAGTCTGTCACCAACACTTGGTAAGTTAAAACAGCAAATGCAAAACACATGGTCTGAAAAAAAAAAACATCATCATAATCCAGGAGCTGTTGCTTAAAGTCCTTCTGTGTTTATGTGTTTCTCCTCAAAGGCATCTGTGTGGCAGAACCTGAGGAGTTGGTCGTTTTTAAAAACCTTTTCATTGACCTCAAGATGCCTTATTCCGCTGTGCGTGGTGAACAGCTGGAAATCAAGGCCATTATTCACAACTACACCCCAAAGAAGCAAAAGGTAGATTAGATTTAATATTAAAAAATAATTCAGTCTTTTTGCACAATGTAGCCAAGTGCATTTCTGCAGGAGTCATTTAGATCATTGAGCTCCTCATGACTCAGACTGAAGAAAAGTGTTGGCTACTGTAAGCTACTGTAAGCTACTTTAAGCGATTTAAGTCTTGTTCCCCTGTTTTCACCAGGTGCGTGTGGAGTTCATAGAGACAGAAGATGTTTGCAGCTCTGCCAGTAAGAAAGGCAAATACAGAACAGTAGTAAACGTTGACAAAGACTCCAGCATATCCGTTTCATATGTGATTATTCCCATGACTCTGGGAAAACACATGATTGAGGTGAAAGCTTCAGCATATGATTCTGTTCACACTGATGGAATCAGAAAGCCGCTGAAGGTGGTGGTACGTCTGATGGCACTTTTCTGCCACTTTTCATTTATTTTGTCATTCATATAGCCTATAGATGTTTGTCATTTTAAATAAGTAAACTAGAGCATCACAGGTAGCTGACAATGTCTTTCCCTTTCAGCCCGAGGGCGAGCTGATATCATTACAAAGAGAAAATGTGGAGCTCAATCCTGTTAAGAATGGTGAGATTTACTGGGAACCACAGAAACTTGCATCCAAAAAAACAGTGAATTAATTTGACCTTCATCCAGTCAAGACAAAAACATTTCTGAATATCATTACTGAATATCATCAAAAAACTCATCAAATCCATACAAAATATGATCAGCATGTGACTCATGACTCTTCCTCCATTTTGCTGTTCTTCTCTGTTTGTCATTTCCAAATGGATCAGGGGAGAAACCTCTTATTCTTAGAGGCGAAATACCAGCTGATCGGGTTCCAGACACACCTGCTAACACCTACATCTCAATTACTGGTAAGGAAAAAGATGTTTACAATGAATTAATGTATTTTTTTATTTTTTATTTTATTTTTTTTTTTGTTTTTATAGCTAAGGTCTACATCTACAATCACAATGTCTGTTTTTCCATGACGCTGCACTAAACGACCTTCACGGGAATCCCATGTAGCTTAATGTGTATCGCTGTAGCAGCTGATAAGGACAAAACTCTGATTTAAGCCCGAAACACACTGCACGATTTTCGGCTGTCCCAGGCATTGTGAAACAATCGCGCCGATTTCTTTACTCACCAGCCAATAAAAATGCGACATCAGACATGTCGCTAAAACTCAAAGCTGCTTACCTCAAGGTCTTATTCCTTCCTCTTTCGCTGCTTCCTTTTTTCAGCAAACATAAAAACTATAACTGCCAGTGTGTGATTCATTATGCTCTGTTTGTTTACCACTAGCGCATGCTGATGCCGTTTTGTTTACATGCATGTCGTACCCAAATTTATTAGGTCCATGTCGCACAGTGTGATCAGCATTGATCTTATAGGATTGCTAAAATCATGCAGTGTGTAGAAGGCTTAAAAAAGTAATAATAATAATAATAATAATAATAATAATAATAATAATTTTCTGCCTGTGTTCTCTCTTTCATTCATCCAGGTGAAGAGATCACTCAGACCGTTGAACAGGCCATCAGTGGAGACTTCATGGGTCGTCTTATTGTCCAACCCGTTGGCTGTGGAGAACAGAACATGATCTATATGACTCTGCCTCTCACTGCCACTCATTATCTGGACAACACAAAACAGTGGGAGGCTGTCGGCATGGAGCGTCGTAATGACGCCATTAACCATATCAAAACAGGTCAGCAGGACACAACAGATATAAAGAATGCAACTGTGATTTGGAATAAAATCTTAAAGTACGCTTCAGGATGCTCTTGCGAAGACTTTAGATCAAAACCAGAAAAAAAATATATAGATAAAAAATATATAGATAATTAAAAATATATATATGAATTATTTCTTTATCATTTTGTATTAAGGTTATCAGCGGCAGCTGGGTTATCGTAAATCAGATGGATCCTACGCTGCATGGATAGAGAGGCCAAGCAGCACATGGTATTTTAATTTATATCCGTTTTGATTTATTTTTATTCCCAGTTTCTCTTGTAATAATTGATGGTAATGATGATTACTATTATTATTATTATTATTTAGATGATTGGATGCAAACGAATACTTTTTAATAATTTGCATTTGTTTCTGTCTATTCAAGGCTGACAGCATATGTGTCCAAAGTCTTCGCCATGGCTAGCAACCTTGTTACTATAGAGGAAAATGTGCTCTGCAGTGCTCTCAAGTGGCTGGTTCTCCACAAACAACTGCCGGACGGCTCCTTTAAAGAAGATACAGCTGTAATTCATGGAGAGATGGTGGTAAGTGGCACTATGACACACTATTGGCAGCTAGAACTCCACTACAATTAATGTGTAAATTAATAATAAATAACGCAATTAATATATAATTGCGTTATTTATTATTAATTTACAAAATTTAAAAGTATATCAGTACTTTTGCATTTGCTCCCATACATAAAAGTATTGCACTCCCCTGAGAAACTTTGGGGGAATGCAAAGATTTTGCGGGTGACCTTAAAGTTTCTCAGGGGAACACAAAAGTTTCAAGAGAATGCAAATGTTTATTGAGTGAATATACAGTTTCTTGGGGAAACACAAAAGTTTATTGAGCGAACATAAAGTTTCTCAGGGGAACACAAAAAGGATTTGTGAGTGACTGTAGAGTTTCTCAGGGGAACACAAAAGTTTTGCAAGTAAATGTAGAATTTCTCAGGAGAATGCAAAAGTTAGGTGAGTAAACGTAAAGTTTCTTGGAGGATTGCAAAGGTTTTTTTGAGTGAACGTTAAGTTTCTCAGAAGAATGCAAAAGTTTTGCAAGTGAATGTAGAGATTCTTGGGGGAACTTAAAAGTTTGGTGAGTGAATGCAAAGGTTCTTGGTGGAATGCAAAGTTTTTGAGTGAATGTAAAATTTTTCCGGGGAACACAAAAGTTTTGCAGGTGAATGTAGTTTCTTGAGGGAACGCAAAACGTTGGTGAGCAAATGTAAAGTTTCTCAGGCAAACACAAATGTTTATTGAGCAAACATAAAGTTTGTGAGGGGAATGCACAAATTTAGCAAGTGAAATAGTTTCTTGGGGGAATGCAAAAGTTTTACCAAGTGAACTTGCATAGCCTGTGATCATCATGCATTTTCACAGTTTGAAAGAGAGTCTTAGACTGAGACTGAGTCCCTGCAGTCTTATATGCCTGGAAAAATATGTGAGCACGGTCTTTTATCGAACTTTACTGACTTAATAAAAAAACAAATTTTTTCATGATATTCTGTTTATTTGTGCTTTATTCCAGGGTGATGTACAGGGCAAAGATGCTGATGCCTCTCTGACGGCTTTTGTTGTGATTGCCATGCAAGAGGGCAGAGAGATCTGTGCTGGATCAGTTGGTGTAAGTCCACCTCTTCTCTTCCACCACTGTGTTTACCAAAACTATTAAGAATGAGCAGTGGCTTTTATTATACCCTCTTCCTCATGGCTTTAACATTGTACACACCCTTTTATAGAGTCTGAATGAAAGTATCAGGAAGGCTATTGTCTTCTTGGAAGGTCGCCTTCCAAAACTGACCAATCCTTATGCTGTTGCGATGACATCCTACGCCATGGCCAATGTCGGCAAACTCAATAAAGACATCTTGATGAAGCATTCGACCAAAGTAGAAGGTCAGTTAAGTCAACAAGTCATCAAAAAGAGTTGCACTTTGCAACTGTTTTCACTCTGACCCAAGTGAAAACAATAGAAGAATTACAAAGGTTTTGTGGTGTAATGATAGTTGCTTGTTAATGTATATAATATGTTTGAAACAGCCGGTCGTTTCTGGGCTGTCTCTGGACAGCATCATCACTCACTAGAGGCGACGGCGTATGCTGTGCTGGCACTTGTGAATGCAAAAGACTTCGATAAAGCAGGAGAGGCAGTGCACTGGCTGGGCAGACAACAGTCTCACTATGGAGGATCAGGCACCACACAGGTACAACAACACCTCATCATTCGACTGTGATGAACACCAGAACAAGTGTGGGACTGACACTGCAGGACAAGCTTTTATGCTTTTCTGTCTTTTCTAGGCGACCATCATGGTGTTCCAGGCTGTGGCAGAGTATCGCACACAGGTGAAGGATCAACAAAACTTCAATCTGGAAGTGGAGCTGTCTGTGGCAGGAAGAAGCACACCTGTCAAATATACTATCAAAAATGATAATAGGCATCTTTCACGTTCAGACAAGGTAAGAAGTTACTCATCTACTAGATTCAAATTATTTGCTGCTCATGTCAGTTGTGTGTTGTTGTTTTTTTTTTTTTTTGGATTATGGGAGTTTAGTTGTTTGTCATTAATCATTTTTAATTGTTTACATCAGTTGGTCAGTGAAATCTTCAGGTATCTCTTTTACATCATGGATTTGATTTTGGATTTAAGTACGTCTGTGTTCACTCAACAGTTGGAGATAAACAAGGATTTCAATGTAACTGCTAAAGGAACTGGAACAGCCACTCTCTCAGTGAGTGTTCATGAGTGTTTGTGTGGTCAACAGCAAGATTAAAGCGTTTGAACATCTCATCTGAGACTTGATGCTTTTTTCAGGTTCTGACGCTGTACTACGCCAGACCTGCTGAGAAGAAGTCTGACTGTACATTGTTTGATCTGACTGTTAAAATGGAGAAAGACCCTGAAAGTAAGACTGAGTCCATGCTCTTTCTGTGGCATACTTTCAGAACTAAAATAAAACCTCCAAAACACTTCATTATGTGTTGGTTGTTGGTTTTAATTTGTATTACTATTATTATTATTTTTTCCTTTAGCAAAACAAAAAGGAGCCCTTGAATCTTACAAGCTGACTATGGATTTCTAGTATGTGAACATCTGTTCTAATAAGTTTATTGTTCTGCCTAGAAACCATTTTGTTTTTAGTTTATCAGCATGTGCTCATTATGGCTGTTTTCACACTTGGTTTGTTTAATTGGTCGCAGCCCAAGTATGCTAGTGTCATGAACATAAGTACTATCTGCTGTCATTAGATAATGACTCCAACATTTTCACTTTATTCTGACTTGCGTTACAAAAACAGTTTATTCAGAGACAAACAGCTCTGTGTTACTACAATATAACAAATGTGAGCTCAAAAGGACTCTACTAGTGCCTAGGCTCCAAAGCCTACAAGACCTGCTAATAAAATCTGCTCTTGATCTCCATCTTCACAGCTACAAAAGTGATAAAAGCGATGCTACCATGACTATTCTGGATATTGGCATACCGACGGGATTTACTGTGGATAGCAGAGATCTGGAAGAGGTATTGTGATGATAAACTAACAAACTAGCAAACCTTGAATATTATAATATGTCTGAAATGATCTGACATCTGTCTATTAAAAATACTCTGATGTCACTACAGTAGCTGTGCTAATCTAAACACAGCTATAGCTAGTACAGCTCTTTAGCATTACGTCAGCCTGTTAAGTTCAGTTAAGTTCTGCTGAGTCCATCAAACAAACTTTGAAAGAAAATGATGAACTGAGTTGATAATGTCACTAACTGCAACATCAGCACTGTTATTGAACTGAATTGAATCAACATAGAACTGACTTTCACTAAATAACAACACTGTTCTGTAGAGGTTCAGCCTGTAGAGGCTGAATTTAACTCATGTTTATGAAATTTGCAACTTAGACACAGATGAACTGCACTAAAACAACACTGTACTGAATTGAGCTGAATCATGACACTGTTATCTGAGCTGCTTTACAGCTGAAATGTTGTTTTGTCATTGATGAATTGTACAGCATTTTAACACTGTTGTTTTCTAGTTCAAAGGATTTTGATCACATAATATATTGATTTATTTCTTATTTCCCTTTCCGTCAGTTGTCCACAGGAAAGGAAAGATACATTCAGAAATTTGAGATGGACAAAGTGCTCTCAGAGCGAGGATCCCTCATCCTATACTTAGATCAGGTATTTCAGCAAACTGTGAATCCCAATGATGTTGTAAACATCCTTAATCGCACCTTCTTTTGACCTGAAAAGTATGTGTTTGAATTCTTGTTTCTGATTGGCTGACAAAATGCTCATTAATATAAAACAACTGCACAGCAATAAGGTTCCATGTCAGTTGTGTACAGTGTGGCCAACATATTACAATCATATTTCACATTATATATATATATCACAAGAGAAAGTACATATGTAACATATAGCCATAGGCTGTAACGAATTTACAATTTATTTTGTTTTCTGTCAGATATGCAACGCAGTTTTTTTCTGTTTTTCCTAATTACCTGTTGCTTGTGCACGTGTTAACATGGACCGTTTCCAGTACAATATGCCATGTAGTCAAACTTTTTCTTTTGTTTCTGTTCTATAAGGTTTTCCGTAGAGAGTCACAAAGAATTGCTTTCAGAATGCACAAGATGCTTAATGTGGGTCTGCTACAACCTGCTGCAGTCACAATATATGAATATTACTCACCAGGTGAGCTATTGGCACGTGTGCACAAACACACACACGCACACACGTGCATACAGGTTTCCATTGTTTGTGGGGACATTCCATAGACGTAATGGGTTTTTTTTTACAGCATGCACTTTGTGCATGTTTTGTGTGCTTGACGTTAATTGTATTACATAAGTCACTTTGGAATAGATGATGAAGCAACTTATATTCCAGGAAAAAAAAAACAGTGAACAAACAAATTGAAATTAAGATTAATTTGATTAATTCATTTGCATTTGATGAATCATGTCTATGTGATCCATGTCTGTTTTGTGTGTTTTTTAGATAAACGCTGTACAAAGTTTTTCCACCCTGAGAGGGAAGATGGTGCTCTATACAGACTGTGTAAAGGAGACCTGTGTCAGTGTGCAGAAGGTATCATCATCCACAAAAAATAGCCTATATAATAAATCATTTAGTTTGGTTCCCTGTGTGTATGAACATTATTAACTTCTCTAAACACAGAAAGCTGTAGTTACCAGAAGAAAAAACATATCGGAGATGATGAGCGTTTCACCAAAGCCTGTGAATCTGGCATGGATTATGGTAAACACATTCAGTCCTGTGTGTTAATTCATGTTCATGACTTTCATATTTCCAGAGATGCATTACTTACTTATTTTTTTCTACCTTAATGCCCCATTGTCCTGTGACAATGTGTAGAACAAAGTGTAGAACAACATGAGGGAATAAATGATCACAATCTTGGATGAAATATTACTTTTAACCCTTTGACAATTGCAATAAAAATGTTTGACCTAAGCCTAATAGTTCTCTTGGAGATGACAATATAATATGTCTGACAGTTTATAAAGTCAAAGTGGTGGGGATGGATCTGAAAAAGGACTCTGACATCTACGACTTGAAGGTGGAGGAGGTGCTGAAAGAAGGTACGGTTTATTTATCATTATTCCCTCCATGTTTCTCCACTGATCAAGAAATGCATCTGAAATGTGTCTGATTCCTGTTAAATGCAGTCGTCCTTTCCAATAATGCTCTACAGTAGGCTACTTTGCATCACAGTAGAAGTGTTTCCTAAATGCTTTTCTGTCCTGTAGGCACTGATGAGGATGTTGAGGGGAAAGTGAGAAAATTTCTGGCTCGTCCCAATTGCAGAGAACATTTAGGACTGGTAAAAGACAAGTCGTACCTTATCATGGGCAAATCTGTTGACCTGCCATTGCTCGGGGGAAGGTAGGTGTCCAGTCTGTGTTTGCAAATAGCTATAAATTCTGTAGAGTGTTGTTCATATGTTGGACTTTTATTTTGAAGGCCGGCGGCGTTTTTTTCCATTGCACAAACAATATGTTAAAAAATGGTGTAAATGTTTTGTATGTAAAATGTATACAAGTGTTTGCAAAATGTATATAACCAACATGAATATGATTTTAAATAAGCATCCTTATTTTATTTTGACCCTTATAGTGGACATGATGCATGTGTAGCTAAGTTTGCACATTTTTTTTATGTTTTGACTTTCTGTTGTTTTTAGTCTTCAGTACATCTTTGGAGAGCAGACCTGGGTTGAATACTGGCCTACAAGAGAGGAAAGCCAAACTCGAGAACACAGGGAGCGATACATCGGCATCTCTGAGCTCCAGAATAACCTCCTCAAAGAAGGATGTGCTACATAATCATATAACCGACATTTGTTGATTATGGAAATGTAAATGTCAACTCCTGCGAACTTTTCATTAATCTTCATATTGTCGCTTTATCCGAAGTACTTAAAAAAAAAAAAATACAGACTGAATAAAAATTGAAAATGTTCAATTTGGAGTGCATTATTCTGAATTACAAGTCCAACATTAGCAATTTTGTGAAATACTTTTGAAACCGTATCTCTGTTTAATAATCATAAAATACATTGGTGGATGTTTTTTAATAAAATCCCAAACTCCTGAAATAAAAACCATTCAGATTTTAAATCTGAATGAATAAATAAATAAAGAAACAAATAAAGGAACCTGATTTATATATGGTTTAATTAAAGGGGGGGGAACCTGTCAGGAACTATCTATGCCACATATTCTATTACCTCTTAGGTACTGCAGTAATTAATCATCCAATCAAAAGCAAAAAAATGACATTGTGGATAAAAAAAAAGACCAATCAGATTAGACATGATGATGACGTCACTCCGCCCACTCTTGAGTGCGGAAAATGTGAGAGTTCAAGTTCAGAATGAAAGGTTAAGGAGGGATAGAGTAATATGTTGAGAAAGCAAATGTTAAATATTGCCTGAAAAAGGGAAAAAAATAAGTTTTATCTAATGCAAGTTTTTTGGAAAAACCTACAAGAGAATGAAACTTTTTGAGTCAATCCAGCAGCGGGTGCACGATCTTGACATTAAACATGTATTATTGTGGTATTGAACGTAGTATCTTGTGAAATATTTTACAGTGTTGAAATAGCAAGCAAAGCAGACGAATTAACTAACTTTATTTTACAACTCTTGTAGCCTACTTTAAAGGAGAACTCCACTTCCAGAACAATTGACAGATAATGTACTCACCCCCTTGTCATCCAAGATGTTCATGTGTTTCTTTCATTTCAGTATTTTTCTCCATATAATGGACTGCTATGGTGCCCCGATTTTGAACTTCCAAAATGCAGTTTAAATGCGGCTTCAAACGATCCCAAATGTGGTTGTAAACGATCCCAGCCGAGGAAGAAGGGTCTTATCTAGCAAAACGATCAGTTATGTGCATTTAAAAAATACAATTTAAATATTTTTTAATCTCAAAAGCCCGTCTTGTCTTGCTCTCCCTGAACTCTGTGTATTCTGGCTCAAGACAGTTAGGGTATGTAGAAAAACTCGAAATACGATCGGAATTTCTCCCTCAACACCCACATCGCTGCAGAAGTACCGACCCAGTCTTTGCAAAGTGCAACATGCAAAGAAGATCAAACACCCTTAACAAAAAATGTAAAACTGCGATACAGGCCAATTTTGAAGTTGATGGAGAAAATACGATCAGAGATTTTCGACATACCCTATATGATGGATTTGGGATCGTGTGGAGTCGCAACTCGGGGCTCCATACAAGTCCATTATATGGAGAAAAATCCTGAAATGTTTTCCTCAAAAAACATAATTTATTTACGACTGAGGAAAGAAAGACATGAACATCTTGGATGACAAGGGGGTGAGTACATTATCTGGAAATTGTTGTTCTGGAAGTGGACCTACTTTACCTACTTTTGAACTTACTTTGAACTAATGTTACAGTTGTTTACAGCGTAATGTACAGATTTTTATGAATAATATTTTAGTATTAATAAAACAGATAAACTGTAATTTTTGCTGCTTGTATAACTGCTGTTAATTAATTACGTTCAATTCATTAATTCATTCATTCACTATTTATTTATAAAGCACATTTAAAAACAACCGAGGGTTGACCAAAGTGCTGTACAGATCAAGAAACTCAAATGAAAACAAAATCTATAACAGTCTATAAAATAACATACATAAAATTAGAATAGTACATAAAAACCCACACTAAGTAAATGTGCTTTAAGTGTTGATGTAAAAGAGGAGAGTGATGACACCATTCGAATCGTTACCGGCAGACTATTCCAGAGTTTAGGGCCTGCTATTGCGAAAGCACAGTCTCCACAATGTTTTAACCTCGATCTACAAACAGAAAGCATTCCAAGGTTGCCAGATCTAAGTGCTCTGGACGGATTATGACAGCGTAAAAGATCAGATAAATAAGTTGGAGCTAAGCCGTGTAATGATTTAAAAACAAAAACTAAAATTTTAAATTCTATTCTCAGCTTGACTGGTAGCCAGTGCAGAGAAGTTAAAATGGGAGAAATGTGATCAAATTTACGACTACCAGTTAGCATCCTAGCTGCAGCATTCTGAACCATTTGAAGGCGTCCAGTCGATGATTGATTTACTCCATAATAAAGTGAATTGCAGTAGTCAAAATTTTAAGGCAGCAGGGTAACAAAATATTTTAAGCTGACTCAACAAATTGTGCTTTTTTATTTTTTACAGTGTAGAACTGACATTTGGAGGCCATCATAATGATTTTGAAAGTCATATTTAAGGGTTGGTGGATGGATTCATGTTTCTAACTTTGTTTTACATGTCGACAAGAAATTTAAGCTGAAAATGTACTTTTCGGTTACGTTGGAGAGCTCCTCTAACTGTAAGAGTCAACAAACAAAAACAATTTCATCGAACTTTTGCCTATTGAGAAATTATGGTCTGTACTTTCAGGTTTGCTGTGGGTTTGCATGTGAAGGTGCAGACATGGTTGTGAAATAACTTGACAAAACAGGAGGTCAGCAAATTCTAAGCTGCAAAAAGTTCACCAGCTAGTACTAGTTTGGAAAAACTAGTAGCAGCTTTCTAACTAGTAGCTCTCTAATTGCATAATGAGAGCAAACTGTTCAAAAATCGATCGACACTTCACAAGAAACTGTCATTTACATGTCTGGTTTTCTTGTCATCATTTCTTTAATTGGACCTATCGGTTGTAGGGCAATAGGCGATTATTTTAAGTGACACATTTTTAGCACTCAAGTTTACCACTATGGAAGTGCATTTGAGCACATTTTTTCTAAAACTGACTCAAAGACTTAACATTTAGACAGTTATCATTGGCTGTTTCTCAAGAAGTGATGCTTCTTTGCACCTTCATCATTCAGCAGGAAAAGGAAATAAGAATGTGGAAATACCCATTCTCTTGCACTGGTGGGTTTGCTTTGCCGTGTCACCCTTAGTATGAAGATTTGGACCAGACGGTGTGTTGTGAAACTGGGTGGAGAACACACAGTTGTCTTAACTAACGCTTTCAAATGGAATGGAGTTGCACAACACACAAATGCGCACCAGTAGCCGCTCTTTTGCTTGATCATTCTTTAGTTTCTCCACCTGAGTTGCTAAACAGTTAGGACAATGATGATATCTTGAAATGAGGAAGGACATAGATGAATGACAAAAGTCGAAACCGTGCTCTGCTTCTACTTACTAACACAGACAGACGACGAACACGATGCATGTGATCGTAGTAACGCTGACTGCCGTTGTTCTTTTCTTCCCTTTGCTCATATTATGTGACCCACTGTGAGTATTCATTTTTGAAAGCTCAAAAAATGCCAGTTTTTCTGACATGGAAATGTTCCTTGTGTAACTCTTAAGTATCACCTCATCAGGTATGTCTTGTCAGCTCCAAATTTACTGAGGGTGGGTTCCTTCGAAAACGTGTTTGTGGAGGCTCAGGATTACACTGGAGGAAACCTGAATGTGAGGATCATAGTAAAGAACCACCCGAAGAAGAACCTGGAGATACTGTCTAAATCAGTAGCACTGACTGCAGACAACAATTTCCAGATACTTACAGATATAAAGGTAAGATCTGATTATAGTAATTACAATGCAGTAGTGATTTGTCATTATTTTATTATCAGATATAATTCAGGCTGACTGATTGTTTGCTACTTAGATTCCTGATGATCAGAACTTCTTCTCCAATGATCCTCTGGAGAAGCAGTATGTGTATCTACAAGCTCAATTTCCAACCACCACTCTGGAGAAAGTGGTCATGGTTTCATTCCAGACTGGATATATATTTGTACAAACAGACAAGCCCATCTACACACCTGCTAGCACAGGTACAAATAAGGTTTATTTTAGAGATGGGCTTTTTAATGGCTTATAAAATGAAAAAGGTTTTTTGGGGAAAAAAAAAAAAAAAAAAAAAGCATAAGTTGAAGTTTCGTTCTGTAATACTGAATATTCTAATGATAAATTATTACTATAATTTATGACATTTTCTATAACAATGGAGAGCCACACATATATTAACAAGGTCCTCTAGTGCACCCTGGCATCGTAATTATATAACGGATGGAGACAACTTGATATATTTCTCAGCTGTGCAAAAATTATTTTTAAAGAATGATTTTTGTCACCTTACAGTCGCGTAGGATACATGCATAAAACAGTGCACACGGTATTATTTGATGTAACAATTTCTTTTTCAGTTAATTACAGGATCTTCTCCCTAACTCCTGATCAACTACCATTCGATGGATCTTCCATCACCATCGATATCATGGTATGTTGATATCAAATGCTGTGTTAGCAAGCACGAAATTAGTGATGCACTGAAAGGAATTTTTTACCGAAGCGGTAATGAAACGCACTATTTTAGCACTATTTAAACATCACCATTTTAGTCAAGCATTAAGGCCTTCCAGATGAAACCAAATATTTTCCGTTCCATTTCTGTGCATCATTACATTTTACGAGTTCACGCTTACATATAATTAGCCAGAGTATAGTAATGCATATTTGGCGTGCTGTCCGGGGAAGGGCTCCGAGCTCGGGAATGGCCCGAACCCAGAGAACCCCCATAGGTGTAGTGAGAACTCGTGAGGAGTGAGGAGATGGGGTGGTGGTGGGATGCTGATAAACCATCAAATGGATAGAGGTATTTCATGGTGTAGCTGTATTTAAATTGTAGCGTTGATTAACTTGACTGAGCTCCTCTTGTGATAATTAGGCTAGGTATCTGACGTGCTCCTCCCTAACCTTGTTAATAAAACATCATTAAATAACTGAACCTTCCGTAACAAGCACAGAAATTGTCCCATCGTTGGTTCCTGGAAAGAAAAAAAATAAATAACTACAGCTGAACTGAATTTTTGCTGTTTAACAAGAATCCTCAAGGTATCACATTGGACCGAGATCAAATCCAACCAAAGCAAGGCATCAGGACCGAAAACTTTGCTTTACCCGAACTTGCCAGGTTTGTTTATTGTTAAAGTGCACCATTCAATAAAACCGGATCAGTGAACTACTGATTGTCATAATGCAGTGTTTCTCTGTTAGTAAGACTCTTGTGTTTTCTACACATTCTGTTCGGAAGCTCTGGGATTTGGAAGCTGATCGCAAAGTACACAAACACACCGCAAAAGAACTTCACTACTGAATTTGAAGTTATGGAATATGGTATGTTCACTGCCTCCTTCTGAGAACACATTATTGCGTTGGTAAAGCTGTAGTAAATATTGAAGAATGACTTAACTTATGTTGTATTTTTGTAGTGCTGCCAAGCTTTGAAGTGACCATAAATCCACGCAAATCATTCTTCTATGTGAATGAGAACTCTCTGAAAATAGACTTATCAGCTAAGTATGACAAATGAACAATGCAATAGTTTAACTGTACAAACTAGTACTTAATCTAATAGTACTCTTAAGAAGTCTAGTTTGTTGTGCATGTTTTATCTGTATTTTTCATTTCTCAGACCACACTGGTTATTTATAGATTTATAACAAGGGATGTTCTTTGACATTATGTTTGTTTTGTTAGGTACCTGTTTGGTAATAAAGTCACAGGAACTGCATTTGTGGTGTTTGGTGTGATGGACAATGAGAAGAAAATCAGCATTTCTGCCTCACTGCAAAGGGTTAAGGTGAGTCCACAAAGAGCTGTACTTTATAAATGTATAATTATAATCATACATAATGCACAACTTAATTTGGAGACGAAAAAGGCATTGCTTCCATGTTTGTGGTTCAACATAACTGTTGTTTTATTGTGAATTTTATGGCTACTTCTTTTGATTAAGCAATGGACATGCGATGTGCAATTCATATGGCAATCCTAATGTAATTGCAACAGGGGGGTTGTGACTGCTATTTTACAGTACTACAGAAAAATCTATATATATTTATGTAATAGTAATTTTGTGAAAACTTTATGAAACAGTAAAAATTTGAATTCCATAAAATAGAAAAAGAAAAGTATAGAAAGAATCATTTTATAAAATTATAAAATGGATATTATAAATATAAAAAATTATTTTTTTACAGTAGCAGTTTTGCTACTGTAAAATACAAAATAAATAAATAAATAAATAATAATAATAAAAAATAATTAAATTAAATTGAATTAAAAAAAAACAATTTTTATTTTATTTAAATAGTAAAAAGGTGTATATTTATATAAAATACAGAAAAAGACTAAATATATATTTTTATAAAATTGTATACAATTTTATAATTAAAAAAAAAAAAAAAACATAAAATTATAATAATTTGATAAAATAGTAAAAACTACGGTACATGAATATCACCATTTGTCTCTCTATAGATATCTGAGGGAGAAGGAGAGGCAGAGCTGACAAGTCAAATGATCAAGCAGAACTTCCCAGACATCCAGCAGCTAGTTGGGAAATCCCTCTACATTTCAGCCACTGTTTTAACAGAAAGTGGTAAGAGCCAGACCGAACTGGGAGACTGTGTGCTGGTTTTTGATCTTGAGAATTGCTGGAAGGTTTTTATGGTTTACCAGCACATAAGGAAATGTATGTGATATTGTCTTAAACTTGATTTCACCCCAGAAAATGTCTGATGACTGTGTCTGTGTGTTTGGTTCAGGCAGTGAAATGGTGGAGGCACACAAGAAAGGCATTCAGGTTGTGACGTCACCATACGCCATCCACTTCAAAAAAACACCACATTACTTCAAACCTGGGATGCCCTTTGACGTCTCGGTATGAAAAAAAAAAAAAAAAATTAAGAATATTATCATACTCACCTATTGTTTAATGTTATTTTTCATTTCTTATTAAGGTCTACGTAACAAATCCTGACCAAACACCTGCTAAAAATGTAGAAGTGGAGGTCCATCCTGGAGGGGTCAACGGTCGAACGAGAGCCAATGGCATTGCAAAAGTTACTGTCAACACTCCAGGAAAAACTTCCACCCTGGAGATCACTGTAAGACCTGAGCTTAAATGAAACATCTCAAAGTCTTGATGACTTTTTGAAATTTTCGCAAACCAACAAAACCATATGTTTACCTCCAGGCAAAGACCAAAGATCCACAACTACGCGATGATCAGCAGGCAGTGAAGAAGATGACGGCTCAGGCCTATATTCCCAAAGGGAGCAACTACCTGCACATCGGCATTGATGCTGCAGAGCTTCAGATCGGTGATCAAATGAAAGTTAATCTGAATCTAGGAAACAGCCCTGGAGTGATAAACCAGGATTTTACCTATATGGTGAGGAACACATAATGCAATTATTGCTCATGTGCTACTTCGTGCATCCTAGTTGTTGGATATGAATAGTGCTTTTTACCTCTATTTAGGGATTAATTAATGTGAAAAATGTATTCATATTTCTACAAGCACTATAGACATTTTTGAAAGCCTACACCAATGCTGGAGTGTAACTGCCTAAGCATATCAACGTTACCAATTACAAACTGGGAGCTTGACTTTAGCTCTTTAGTTTTTTAGCAATAAACCATTTTGGCAGACTGTTGGGTGACATATGAAAATGAAGCATATTCAAGCATGTCTCAATTTTTATTTTTTTATTTTTTTATTTTTTTTACATTAAATACACCAACAAGATTTTATTTAAACATAAACTTGAGCGTCAGTTTAGCTGTTATATTAACAAAATATAAAGTGGTCACTAATTGTTTTTGAGCCAGTTAAAAGTCACTCTTTAAAGATAAATTGGTAACACTTTAGAATACAGATCCGTCATTAGTGAATAACTACACAGGAACAAATAACTAATGCACTATTAACATTCTAGTAACTACTATTAACTAACAAGAAATTCTGATTAACGAATCAATAAGTAATAGTGCTCAGTTGATCATAGTAGCTCACTATTAGCTAATCAGTAACTACTATTTTTTTCATATCTCCCAGAGAACTACTAAGAACTACTATATACATGTTCATAATTAATGTAATAAGTGCAAAATGTATAATTAATTCTATAGTGAAGATCATGGTAACCCACTAGTAATGACTGGGGTATTACCAAATACTTCAAAAGGAATTACACATTATTTGGATCCGTATTGTGAAGTGAAGATCATGAAGACTCCTTAGTAATGACTAAAGTCATTAAAAACTATTGAGGTTTTTGTAAGGTTCTGGATAGTCATGCTTCCAATAGCTTTGGTAACACTTGAGTCATTACTAGTGGGTTACCATGATCTTCACTTTAGAATACGGATCCAAATAATTAGTAATTCCTTCTGAAGTATGTAATAACAGTTGAGTCATTACTATCCAAAACCTTACATATATCTCAATAGCTTACCATGATTTCAGTCATTACTAGAGAGGTATCATGATCTTTACTTTAGAATACATATCCAAAAAAACAGTAATTCCTTCTGAAGTATTTGATATTACCTGAGTCATTACTAGTGGGTTACCATGATCTTTACTATACATTTTGCATCATTCACATTAATTATGAATGTGTATATAGTAGTTCTTAGTAGTTCTCTGGGAGATATGAAAAAATAGTAGTTACTGATTAGCAAATAGTGAACTACCATGTTCAACTGAGCACTATTACTTAGTTAACAGTAACGTTAGTTAACAGTAGTTACTAGAATGTTAATATTGCATTAGTCATTTGTTCCTGTGTAGTTATTCACTAATGACGGATCTGTATTCTAAAACGTTACCAATAAATTAATAGTTTAAAGATATAATTTAATATTTTCATTAGCAGCCCAGCGCAGAAGGTGCACAGTCATCTATAGCAATCATTAATCATCATCATCCTCTTCTTCTGCTTCTTCTTCTTCTTCCACTTTTGAGTCTATGGCAGCCCATAGAACCGTAAGGTTGTGAAAAGCTTGGGTCAAGCTGATTCAATTGTAAGCACTGATACCAATTAAGCCATAATTGGCTGAATTTACTGTCCGCCAGCTTTCAACTGTTTATTAACACCAAACATTTTATTTTGTGACATTGTCACATTACACTGACCACAGCACATCAATTCGGTAATAGCGCCACCTATTAGTCAAAAACAATTCATCAATTTATTATCAATGTATTTATGACTAAAATCATCAGGTCTTTAATTATTCAATGCTGCAGTTGGTCTGATGCTTCCTGCCATATTTACCTTCTCATTTTGACTCTGCTGTGCTTGGCTCCTTATTTGCTAATAATTCTAAATAATTATTTATATATTCATTTGTACATATGTTTTCAAATGTGTAGCTGGCGGAGTAGATAATATTATAGTTAACTACAAATAAAACCATTAAAAATAATAAATAAATAAGTAAATAATATCAAATTTCAGCTAGTTGCCAGCTATTCTCATTTTCATTTAGTTTACTTTCTACTAAAATAACTCAGACTGAAATAACAGTGAACAAAGACTATATCAATGAGAGAAACTAATAAAATAACAAAAACACAACAAAAATTTTAAAACAGAAAATATGAACATCTGGGTTTCACTTTCGTTTGATGGTCCCTTTAACACATTCTCTTGACTATAAGTAACACTGCACCAGCATATCTACTAACTCTCACTAGAGTGTTAGTAGAGTATTAGTAGAGTGGTTAGGTTAGAGTTAGATTAAGTTGACATGCACTTGCAAAGTTACTTGTATCAAAATAAAGTGTTAGTAGACATTAAGCAGACAGTCTACTGATACTCTAATGAGAGTTAGTTGACATGTTTGTCCACAGAACGTTCAAAAGGGGCCATCAAAATAAAGTGTGACCAAAATCTATTAATGTAAGTTATGCTGTCTGTATTTGTCACTGTTCCCACAGATCTTGAGCAAGGGTCAGATCGTTCTCGCAGACAGATTTAAGATGAAAGGACAATCTCTAGTGTCTCTGTCTCTGCCTGTAAACAAAAACATGGTGCCGTCCTTCCGCTTTGTGGCTTATTACCACGTGGGCTCATCTGACGTGGTGTCTGATTCAGTCTGGGTCGACATGAAGGACACATGCATGGGAACGGTGGGTGAACGAGAAACCATGAGCAGGATGAGTGCCTGTAGAAACCGTCGGCATTCATGAGCAAGTTCTTACTGTTCTTATTGCAGCTCAAAGTCGAGGTAAAGGACCCAACACAATATGCGCCAGGAGATCTGATCAGCTTGAAAATCACTGGAGACCCTGGAGCCAAAGTCGGGCTGGTCGCTGTAGATAAGGGTGTCTATGTCCTTAATGACAAGAACAGACTCACTCAGACGAAGGTAATTAACATTGCGTATAATAACCTCGGTAGTTTCAGAGTTAAAATGACCTGGTGTCTATGCTGCTTTAGATCTGGGATGTCATCGAGAAGCATGACACCGGCTGTACGGCAGGAAGTGGAAAGGACAGTATGGGGGTTTTCACTGATGCAGGTCTGGTGTTCGAGTCCAACAGTGCAGGAGGAACCAGCACCAGAACAAGTATTTGAACAGTCAATTTAGCTGGAAACGAAGTGTCAGTGCTGTCATGCTTTGCATTCCCAAACAGACCTTTCATGTTCTTGTAGATATTGAGTGCCCTGTCCTATCTAAGAGAAAACGCAGAGCGCAGAGTCTTCTGCAGGTCACCACTACACTGTGTAAGGAATCTGTTTATTAGGGATTTACGATGAATTGACATAAAACTGAAATTGTCATTTGGCCCTTTTTATGCTGTTCTCATTCTCCTTCTGTTCTCATTGTTTCTCCACTAACATTATCTTCTCAGCTGGTCAGTACTCTGGCGAACTGAAGATATGCTGTGTGGACGGACTGGGAAAGAATGTCCTTGGCTACTCATGTGAACGGCGTGCTCAATTCATCATAGATTCAGACGAATGTGTTAAAGCCTTCCTGCACTGCTGCCAGGAGATGAAACGCCACGAGGATACATTCGCAGAGGAAGAGTTTTTTCTGGCCCGCAGTGAGATTTTAGCCTCTTTTGCAAAATGCATTTTCACAGCTCTCAAACACACTGATTCCAGCAACAGAATGATCACACTCTCAAATGCTTCTTTATTCATGCTACTTTTTCATGCATAATTGCATTTTCACATTATGATACTATATTGAAACTGTTGTAGAGTTTGAAAGTGTGTTCTGCTCAGCAAGGCTGCATTTATTTGATCAGAAATACAGTAAAATCTGTAGTATTGTGAAATACTTGTACCATTTAAAATAGCCGTTTTCTATGTGAATATATAGTAATATTTATTAGAATTTTAGCATCATTATTCCAGTCTTCAGTGTCACATGATCCTTCAGAAAGCATTCTAATATGCTGATTTGCTGCTCAAGAAACATTTCTGTAGAAACCGTGATTAATATAAAGTTCTATAAAGCTTTTGTAACATTGTAAATGTTTTACTGTCAAGCATCCTTGCTGAATAAAAGTATTTATTTATTTCAGAAAAAGGGCATACTAGTTTGTTTCTTGCACAGGTGAGGAAGATGATTTTGAAGAGGAACTTGGTGAAGTGTTGGTGCGCACTCAGTTTCCTGAAAGTTGGCTTTGGGAGGAGATTGCTCTTCCTGCTTGCCCACCAAACCAGTTGTGGTGAGAAAAACATGATATTTATGTTCACAAATAAATCGAAAACCTTTTTCACCTCTGTCTTTCAACAAGGTGACAGTATTGGACACAGTTTCATCAGCTATAAAAATGACTTTTAGTGATACAATATCGTTTTTAAGGTAAATCCTCAAATGGAATCTAAAGTGGTGGTGAGCAAATAGTGTTTGCATGAATATTTGTTTGCAAAATCTTGGAGATACTGGCTGTAGTGACAGTGTCTTGGTTTGTGCCTAGCGCTGAAACATCTACCTTAAGAACTGGAATATACCTGAAAGACTCCATCACAACCTGGCAGATCACTGCCATCAGCCTGTCCAAGACCCTTGGTAAAAAGACGCTCTTGTTCATTTGTTATTTGGTATGATTTATTGTTCTTTGACGCTCCCTCTGTTTCTCTGCAGGAATGTGTGTGGCTGATCCCTATGATATCACTGTGAAGAAAGATTTTTTTATCGATCTGAAGATGCCTTATTCGGCGGTGCGCAATGAACAGCTCGAAATAAAGGCTGTTGTTCACAATTACGGCAATCAGAGGATAAAAGTATGTGCGGTTTACTGACATGCTACTGTGCATTGTGCAAATCTTACAAAACCTACTGTATCGTATTTGATATGCAAAAACAAACAAACAAACAAAAAAATTCTACATGATCAAAGCTTTGTTGTTAAAGCTGTTGCACGCAATATGCTCCATGCCTTCTGTCATCTGATTGACAGTTCATTAGTATGATCATCAGGCTTTTGAGGAATATTTGTTTGTTCATCTCTCAACCATCATTCTATTGCTTTGCACTATATGTTTTGAAACTACAGAGCTTTGATCATAAAACCCATTTAAATATGATCTTAAGACATATTATTGGAGATGACAGCTCATATGTGACCCTGGACCACAAAACCAGTCTTAAGTTGCCTGGGTATATTTGTAGCAATAGCCAAAAATACATTGTATGGGTCAAAATTACTGATTTTTGTTTTATGCCAAAAAATCATTAGGACATTAAGTAAAGGTCATGTTCCATGAAGATATTTTGTAAAATTCCTACTGTAAATATATCTATAGTATAATAAAAAAAAAAAAAAAAACGTAATTTTTGATTAGTAATATGCATTGCTAAGAACTTTATTTGGACAACTTTAAAGGCGATTTTCTCAATATTTTTATTTTTTTTTATTTATTTATTTTTGGACCCTCAGATCCCAGATATTCCAAATATTGTTCTATCATAGCAAACCTTACATCAATGGAAAGCTTATTTATTTAGCGTTCAGATAAAGTATACTCAAATCTCAATTTGGAAAATCTCAATTTGGAAAAATTGGAAAAATTGACCCTTATGGCTGGTTTTGTGGTCATTTGATCATTTTATGTAAGTGTTATAAAGATCTCCTTGATTTACATTACAAGCATCAGAATTTCATCTTACTTTTTGTTTGAATAAATATCAGTGGTTGCATTAAATTGCATATTTATGATTATATTAGGGTGTTTTTACTCTTATTTCATATGTCGTGCTTTTACACAGTTTAACTGTACAGCAGTGGTCCGGACTGGACTGTATGGTTTCTCCTCATTCTTAAGGTGTTGTTTTGTCTTAAACCAGACGGTGAATATTAGATTTAAGACGTCGGAAGGTATTTGCAGTGGTTCCAGCAAAAAACAGAAAGGCAAGATAACCGTTTCAGTTGGCCCCATGTCCTCCACAGCCGTCCCTTTCATCATCATCCCCATGGAGCTGAAAGAGCAGTGGATCGAAGCTGAAGCATACAGCCCGAATCGCAATGATGCAATCAAAAGGAATCTGAAGGTGGTGGTGAGTCTGCCATGTCAGCATTTACAGGAAGCCTCTAGTGATGTCTGCAAGAATCTGTCACAAATCATCCTCAGTCGTTTACTTTGAGATTTCCAATGCATCCACTAAGTTGCATTTGCATCCATCTTTCTTTCAGCCGGAAGGTGTGCTAACTGAAGTCCAGGAGAAAGTTGTGGAGATCAACCCATCCGAGCATCCAGGTGCGGCTTCTTTACAAACACCCAAAATGCAATGAAAATATTTGCAACAGCTGAAATGCTCTTTAAACACCCTGTGTTCTCTTATATGAACAGGTGGCTCGCAGGTCGTGTCTATGAGGAGCGACATCCCACGCCGAAAGGTTCCAAACACTCCTGCTACCACAGTGATCACAGTGATAGGTGAAAATCTCATTGCACTGTCCTTCTCTGAGGCATATATGAATGTTTTTTTTCTTTTGTTCCCAAATTCCATTTTCTTTTTTTTTTTTTTTTTTTGCATTTGAAATTTTCTGAATTCCATTTTAAAACAAAAAAAAAACAAACAAAAAAACGCAAACAAACAAAACAGGTCTAATTAATTGATATCATGAGAATTTAAGAAAAGTTTCCTGATAATTTACCCCATGTCATTCAAGATGTTCATGTCTTTCTTTAGTCAAAAAGAAATTAAAGTTTTCAGTGACTTCAATGGTGGCCGATGGGTTGAAGGTCCAAATTGCAGTTTCAATGCAGCTTCAAAGGACTCTACACAATCCCACTGAGGAATAAGAGTCTTATCTAGCAAATCATTTTCTAATAAAAAATATACATTTATATACTTTCTAACCACAAATGCTCATCTTGAACTAGCTTGACTTCACATATTATGCAATCATGCACACGTGACATAGGCGGAAGTATCAACCCTGTGTTTACAAAGCGAACGTGCACAGAAAGTCAAAAGCCTTTTACAAAAAAGGTAGAACAACGATCTTGGATAATTTTGAAGTTGGATGAGAAAGTTTTCGCTCTACACATTCGCATCGCAGAGCTAGTGCAAGATGAGCATTTGTGGTTAAAAAGTATCAATATATATATATATATATTTTTAAGGATAAGACTGATCATTTCTCTCAATAAGACTTTTATTCGTCAGCTAGGATTGCGTAGAGCCCTTTGAAGCTGCAATTTGGACCTTCTGCCCATTGGCTCCCACTGAAGTCGGCCATGGAATGTTTTCCTCGAAAAATGTAATTTCTTTGTGACTGAAGGAAAAAAAAAAAGGGGGTTACACTTTATTTTGATAGTCCACTTTAGACATTCTACTAACTATAAGTAACTTTGCAACTACATGTCAACTAATTCTCATTAATTTGCAACTACATGTCTACTAACTCTCAGAGCAGACTGTTAGGTTAGGTTTAGGGTTAGTAGAATAAGTTGACATGTACCTGCAAAGTTTAGAAGAGTGTTACAAGATATTAAACAAACAGTCCACTAATGACTAGTTGACATGCAGTTGCAAAGTTAATTACTGTTAGTAGAATGTCTAAAGTGGACTATCAAAATAAAGTGTTACCAAAAGACAAGCTCATCTTGGATGACATGGGGGTGAGTAATTTATCTGAAAATATTCAATTTGGAAGTTAAATTTGCCTTTAATTAATTAATTAATTAATTTTTATTTATTTATTTATTTTATTTTTTTGCTGACAATGTAATGTTAGTAATCAACAAGCATATCTAATCAACTGAATTAATAAAACCAACAATTTTACAACAAATTCTGAAATTCTATGTTTTCACGTCTGGGGTCATGTCTTAATACAAATGTATTAGCAAAAATTGTGGTAAACATAGAAGTAAAATATTAACATTTTAAAATGTAATCAAACAAAGGTGGCAAACATAGTTTACGCGACAGTTAGAAAACCATGGATGAATTGTACTGGAGTCCTTAAAAATTGTTGTAGTCTGCTAGACACTAGTCCATATCGTGTTGATTTATTAATCCAAAATTTGCCAAGTTCCATGACATTCCATGTTATACTGTAAATTCCTTTTCTATGTCTTGATTCCGCGATTCCACCCGATTCGCCTCGGTATATCAGTTCATATATGGCGCAATGGTGCGCACCAACCACACTGGTACCAATATGACTTACGAAACCCACAATCGTTACCTGATTGTTTACCTGTAACCTATTTGCAGGTGAGGAGATAACGCGCACAGTCGAGCAGGCCATCAGTGGACATTTTATGGGTCAGCTCATTGTCCAGCCCAGTGGATGTGGAGAGCAGAACATGATCTATATGACTCTACCTCTCATTGCCACTCATTATCTGGACAGCACCAATCAGTGGGAGGCTGTTGGCATGAACCGTCGTAATGAAGCCATTAACCACATCAGAACAGGTCAGCTGACCACCCTCAACATCACCTTTTAATATGTTGTTAAATTGTTTAATATGTCATCAATTTGCTGTTCCGGTCAAGGTTATAACCAGGAACAAACCTACCGTAAACCTGATGGGTCATACAGTGTGTGGACAACCACGCCGAGTAGCACATGGTAAAATGATGGATATTGTTTATGTAACGATTGTTTTTTTCTTGCGTGTTTCTTCTATTATGCTTAAGTTGGCTTCCTCTCTTGAATCACTTTACAGGTTGACAGCATACGTGGCTAAAGTGTTCGCGATGGCCAGTGATCTGATTGTCGTAGAGGAGAAAGTGATCTGCAGCGCCCTCAACTGGCTGGCCACAAACAAACAGGGGGGAGACGGCACCTTTAGAGAAGACGCACCTGTCTATCACAGCGAGATGGTTGTAAGTTAAGTTTGTGAATCAGGTGCAACTGTGAGATCCATTGCGCTCTGGCGGTTCGCAGCTTGTGGTCCTTTCCTGGGTATCTTCTTCCATCGTTTCCTACTGTCCAATATATCTTTAAAGAAAAATAAATAAATAAATAAATAAGTACAATCGACAGGTAGGCTTTTCAGAATAAACATGTTAACTTTTGTCTTTTGAAATTGCTGTACTTTAGAAACATACTCCAGCTTTCTAAACATCTGCATCTTTCTGACATCAGACAGATGAATACTTCAACACTTGATTGCCCATGTATCAAAAAGCCTTGTCTGGTGTTCACTTGGCCCACAATTAGATACTGTTATTCCAGAACATCAGAACAACTAAAAAGTAAAATGTGTGAAAATCTGCCAGACTGTGGGCCAGGCTTTTCCTAGCTGTGTGTAGCACCTAGAGCTCTCCGTATTTTTCAGAAGCATCCCAAGATTCTTGTTATATAATTATACAATGTCTTATTATTTGAGTATATGTTATTTCTAGGGTGACGTACGCGGGAAAGATGCCGACGCCTCTCTGACTGCATTCGTCCTTATTGCTATGCAAGAGGGGAGCAAGATCTGTGCTGGAAATGTAAGTGTGATTCCTTGAAACAGCGCTCTGATATGTCATCTTCATCTCGAGCACGTCTCACTCAGTCTCTCTCTCTACACTAGAATCTTAAGAGCAGTATGAACAAAGCCATTGATTACCTGCAACTAAGAGTTCACAGTCTGAGAAGCTCATATGCTGTCGCTATGACTTCTTATGCTTTGGCCCATGCTGGAAAACTCAATAAAGAAATCTTGATAAGTCATTCCACCGAAAGCAAAGGTCAGTGACATTATAGTCTGTTAGAAACTCAGCAAATGTCTAGTAGCATGGAAGGTGAGATTTGATGCCATGATTTGATGTCACTTTCTCCATAACTAAAGCTTGTGTTCTTCCCGACAGTTGTACCAGGTTTGTTATGGTTGACTAAAACCGAAACCATAAAACAAAAACAGTTTTGCTACTTGAAATAAAATAAATGCTACCTAAAATAAAACAAAACATTTAAAAAAACTTTTTTTTTTTCAGACAGTTGCCAGTGAAAACATTTCTCATTTTCATTTTGTTCAACGTGTACTAAAATTAAAATAAAAATGAAAAAAAGTATATTAATATATTTAAAAAGGCTAAAATTTTAACTAAAATGAAAACTTAAAATATAAAAATAAAAACGTATTGCAACTATTAATAAAAACTTCTTACTTAGATTTTTTTTTTTGTCCTGTTTTAATCCAAAATATCTAAAAAACTCTTAAATCAAATTCTTGTTTTCACAAAAAGAAGTCAAAATTAAGTCAGTTTTTGCTTGAAACAAGTAAAATAATCTGACAGTGGGTTTAATTAACTAATTTTGACTTCTAAAAATATTTTTTTTTTCTAAAAATAAGACAATATTTTTTGCTTGTTCAGAAAATCCTTCATGATTTAAGAATTTGTAGGTATTTTGGCTGGAAACAAGACAAAAAGTCTAAGTAAGAAAAACATTTTTTTGCAGGTAAGTAATCTCAGTAAGGTTTCATCTAGCATTTTCTCAATTTATTTATTTATTTTGAAATTCAGTGTTGTATATCTGTGTTTATTTTCTTAAAGGAACACTCCACTATTTTTTAAAATAGGCTCATTTCCCAACTCCCCTAGAGTTCAACAGTTGAGTTTTACCGTTTTCAAATTCATTCAGACGATCGCCGGGTCTGGAGCCATAGCTTAGCATAGATCATTGAATCTGATTAGACCGTTAGCATCTCGCTCAAAAATAACCAAAGAGTTTCAATATTTTTTTCTTCTTCATCAGTTCTAGTACACGATGTAACTACAGAAGAGTCCACTTTTAAATAGGAAAAATATCGTCATTATATGTGGTCATTTTTGAGTGAGATGCTGTCTGTCTAATCAGATTCAATGATCTATGCTAAGCTGTGTTAAAATTGCTACCGCCAGACCTGGAGATCAGCTGAATGGATTCAAAAACGCTAAAACTCAACTGTTTAACTCTAGGGGAGTTGGAAAATGAGCTTATTTTCCAAAAAAGTGGAGTGTTCCTTTAAAATGTACATGTCTTCTCAAAAGTAAAAAAAAAAAAAAATAAATAAATAAAACTGTGATGTCACATTTTGCTTATACCCACTTTTAGATGGATTATTTTGGCAAGTTCCTGGGCAGCACCATCACTCTCTAGAGGCCACGGGTTATGCAGTGCTTGCTCTAGTAAAGCAAAAGGATTTCGAGAGAGCTGGACGGGCGGTGCGTTGGCTGGGACAGCAACAAACCCAGTATGGGGGTTACGGCACAACACAGGTATTTTACGTGACAAACGGTTTTATGAAAAAGTGCATGAAAAGGAATGCATTGTGTTATTCCTTAAAAAGCAACTAATTGCATTGCTTAGTTAGTTTTTATGGGCTAGGCTTGCTTGTTTGTTTTTTAATATAAAAAAAGTTATATTTTTGGCAAATATAAAAGCCTTTTCACACCAAAAGTGAATAGACGCAGTATGGTTGAATTAGTATGGTTGAACTGGATCATCAAAAGTCAGCAGCAAAGGTATGGGTAAATACAATAGGATTAAATGCATAAAAGGCATTTGTGTTAACATATTAAATTATAGCAGGTTTGCGGCATATTAACTGTCGGTGAATTGCGTTTCAGTTAAAAAGTAGTTACTTGAAAAAGTAATGTGATTACATAGCATGCGCTACTTGTAATGCATTACCCCTAACACTGGTGACAAATATATGATTTTGTGGACTGACTGATTATACAGTTTGCAATTTATGTTGCCATCCTATTTTGTTATTCTAAGGGAATACTGTGTTTTATCACTATACCAATGAAACATCACTTTAGAGTCTTATATCTACGCACTTCAAAAATATCCATGTGCTGAGAAATCCTCCATATGTTTTAAATATCTGAATAAGTGTAAAATGCAAATGAGATTTTAGTGTATTTTTGTCTTTCATGTCAGCAAATTGTACAGGTTTATTTTCATGCTAAAACATTAGTGATAAAATGAATGGGAGTTGAATACAGCAGCTGTGAGACTATGGGATGGAGCATGAAAATCACTGGAGTGATGTCTACTGAAGGACTGTTTTCATAAAAACAAAAACAAAAAATAAAATACAAAAATGACTGATTGGCCAAGTCTTTTACCTTGTTACTCCAAGACATTTTTTTTCTTCTTCTTCTTGTTTAATTACCTGTTTAGGCAACGATCATGGTCTTCCAAGCTGTGGCTGAGTACCGCATTCAGGTTAAGAAGACAGACATCGATTTGAACCTGGAGCTGGCTGTGCAGGAGAGAAAAGAGAAAACCAAATTCGCTTTCAGAACAAGCAACAATCTAGTTGCACGCTCAGACAAGGTCTGGAAACGTGAAGGAATGTTTGCACTCTTCAGGCTGTGTTGAATAATGCAATTGAGAAATAGAATTGAAATGATGTCCAATGCACATTTACACCAGCCACAGTCTGATTCACATGCTGTTTGTATTAAGTGATTGACTTAAAAGTGTATTTTCTTTATTCGTCTGCCACAGTTTGACATTACAAAGAGTTTCAGTATCACAGCTCAAGGGACTGGGGTGGCCATGCTCTCGGTGAGTATTCATGAACGAGCTCACGATGCCTTCACCAGCACGTTGTTCTGTGTTCAACACCTCCTGCCCTTTTCTCTCAGGTCTTTTCTGTGTATTATGCTCTGCCTGAAGAGAAAGACTACGTCTGTAATATGTTTGATCTCAGTGTGCAGATGGTGAAACAGTCTGAAGGTAGGATTTGTCAGGATAATGAGACTTGACTGTAATTTAAACTGCTGTTTTGTAAAATAAGTTTGAATGATATTCTTGTTCTTGTTCTTGTGTGTAGTATCCTATGATGGAGCCTCTGAAAGCTATCAGATCACTATTGAATACATGTGAGTGTACAACTGTTCTAACTTTAAACAACAACATTCACAGGCACTCATTTGTCTGATGAATTCCTCTTTTCAGAAATGTGCAGAAAGACCTGAAACATGAGGTCCAGATGATTGTTTAGTAATTTATCAAGAATGTCTCATGGCATCAAACTCTGTAATACTTAACAAGCGAAGTGGTGTGAAATGATGCTTTGCATGTGATCATTTTGCACAAGGGGAAGCTGTGATGTATGATGGTAAACTTTAACCCAACCAGTAAATAAATCATATTAATCCTCATTTGCAGTTTCAAAGACCCGTTAAGAACCTCAACCATGTCTATTTTGGATATTGGCCTGCTGACGGGGTTCAAAGTGGATGAACATGATCTTGCAAAGGTAAATAAACGGCTTCAATGATTAAGTTTATTAAATCTTAAAATATTTATAAGTCTAACGCATTCGCTTGAATTCATAACATCAAACTTCTCAGGCCGCCCTCTAATGAAAACTTTCAACCTTCGCAATTTAATGTCACAGAGGGCTTAAGATTAGACTGACCAAATTTGTTGTTAACCTGTTTAAATCTCTAGGAGGAGTTTGTTAAAATATGTCTGATAAGGGCAAAAATGACACAAAACTTGCTGAGAATATTCAAAATAACAGACTTCCTGTTGGGATTCTGACTTTGTAGCAGGAGACTTTGTTGTAGGTATTGGTGTGTTACATGTACGTGAAACGTAGCTCGAGGGGCACTTCGCTGAAATTTATACATTTTCACCACTTTTGGGGTGTGTGCAAAGTTTCATTTGTTTTCAAGCATGTTAGGACCTCAAAAATGCAATTCAGTTCGGAGAAGAAGAAGAAGAATCTGAGCAATTCCATAGGGTCCTCGCACCACCGGTGCACTTCTAAATTATGTTTGTTTGTTTTTTTTTTTTGATGTAAAAATCACGATGACATTATAAGGGGACCTCAGAGAACAGTACAAAATAATAAAAAAAGGCAGTTCATGACTCCTTTAAAACTTAAACACTGATATCACACCTGTTTTTTCACTTATGCTTATGCCATCAGTTATCCAGTGGTAAGGATAAGTACATTCAGAGCTTTGAGATGAACAAGGAGCTGTCAGAGCGAGGATCTCTTATCATCTATATAGATAAGGTACATTGTCACTATTCCCGAATATTCCCCTTTTTTTTTTTTTGCACCTTTTTGCTCTTTTGGTAAATTGCTGTTTGGTGCAGTAGTGGCTCAAAATAACAACTTTTTACTAAATGTCTTTTTAGATTTCCAACAAAGAGAAGGAAAGACTTGTCTTCAGAATGCACAAGATCAATGAAGTGGGAATGCTGCAGCCCGCCGGAATCACCGTGTACGAGTACAACGCTCCAGGTGTGCGATGTTACAGTTGTCAACAAATATTTATCTAGAGGACTAGAACACAAGTGCATATAACTATTTCTTCAGTAATTTGACAATTTACACATTTTAGCAGTAGATTGTGTGATAAATCAAGTGTTCTCTTGTCAGTTCTTCTGTGTGCAACTCAAGAAATTGAGCTTGAGTTCCACTGAAATAAAAAAAAAAGTAATAAATTACATAGATGAACTTCGGCACTATTCCCTCATGCAAGCGGCAATGATCATCAAAGCACACAATTCCATATGATTCGACACATTGTGTAGGGCAACCGCTGGCATATTCAATCTGACCTGCATATTTTGACAGATAAGCGCTGCGTGAAGTTCTATCATCCTTATAAGAAAGATGGATCGCTGAACAGACTCTGCCATGAGCAGCTGTGCCAGTGTGCTGAAGGTACGTACAGTTTCATTTTAAACACAAGATGAACATACAACATACTTAAAAAATGTCATTTTATGAAGTCAAAGTGTGGTAAATGAATGAAATATCCTGACAGAGAACTGCAGTTTGCAAAAGAAAGAACACATCACTGAGGAAGACCGTAAAAATAGGGCCTGTGAACGTGAAGTGGAATACGGTAAACACCCTGAATGCTTTGTGTCTGTGTTTGAGGAAATTACTGTAGCAGCAGAGAATATTAGATAACATCTTGTGCAACAGCTTTCCCTCTCAGGACTGCCTTTTCTCCCTAATGAAGACCCATTAAGGGTCAGTTCTTGCCGGTCAAGCTGTTTTGGACAGTGGATGATCATGTTTTGCATTTGTATTGTAGTTTACAAAATCAGGGTGTTGGAAATGGGTTTCTCGTTGCATGCGGACATCTATAACATGACAGTTGAGCAAGTGCTGAAGGAAGGTATGAGTTGCTGCTTTCTTTCTGATTCGCTGTGCCATGTCAACTGTGAATTATGGCTCTGGATTGTGACTGGTCCATTGCGTTGGCTTAATCTTGTGTCTGCGTTTGTTTTTAGGCTCTGATCCAGACGTGGAAGGAAATATGAGGTCGTTCTTGGCTCATCCTTTCTGTAGAGATTTTCTGAAATTTGAAAAAGGCAAGACATACCTGATCATGGGCCAAACCACAACCCTTCCGAGGATTGGCGGAAAGTACGAGATTCATTTTGGTTATTGTGGAAATTGGCTGATCTTGTAGTCAGTGCATTTTGAGTATATATCTGCTGTATGGATGCTCCTAATGAAAAACGTTCTTACTCTTCTCAATCATCACAGGTTAAGGTACCACTTGGGTGAGGACACCTGGATTGAATACTGGCCAACAGACAAGGAGAGCCAGACGAAAGAATATCGAACAAAGTTTATTGGCATCACCACGCTTGCCGACATGCTCTCCCGATTTGGATGCGCCACTTAAAAGATTTCCATGAGTTTAAAATTGATTTACTGAGCTGTAACAGCCTTACAGCCACAACTTTGCTTTTAATTCAAGTATATTGTCAGATTTATAAATAATTGTAGACTTATTTTGAAGTTCATGCAGTATGCTCAGTTCGCTTAAATGAGTCAAATGAAACATAACCATTTGAAGCCATTTATCAAATAAAATTTGCAAACATAAAACAGTCTTGATTCTTAATTCTTTGCAAGGAGTCTCAGTTTGCTTTTATAAGGGATTATGTTCCAGTTTCTGTGCTGCATGCTGAATGGTGTCCAACAAATACCAAACCAATACCAATGAAAAGCAGTGCATTTCCAAAAGCCTACCAGTGGATTAAAAAGCAAGGAAACCAAAGCAGAAAAAATGCCAAATAGTGAAGAAAGAGACCTCTTGGGATCACTTAATGCGCATCAGAGAGAAAAATGTTTTCTGCTCTCATCTGATTGATTTTTAAAGAGAGTTCTTTTCTTTATTTCTTTCAACCTACAATGTAGCCACTAAATATATTTACAGTTTTATCTAAAGCTCACTTGGATTTGTTCTAGATCATTAGATGACGTTTTAGTGCCTTGGATGCTTGTTTGTCTGAAAGTATTTTCTTTAGGAGGTTCCTTACACATGCTGTTTGTGAATTCGTTGACAAATGAGGCAACAAGGTTTCAATCTGTTTGAGAGGACAAAGAAACGAGAAAGTTTGTTGTGCCACTTATTATGGATTCTTTGCTAGAGAACTGTCTGTTCTTAAAAAGAGTACTTCAATGAATATAATCTGTTTCGTGTTTTTGTATCTTTTGAGTCATGGCTGTAAATGTAAAAACTAAAATTAATTTAAAACATCCAATTTCTGAGAGAATAATAATAATAATAATAATACTAAAAATCCAGAAAAACTTTGTTCAACTATAACCAGCTAAAATACAGCAAAGTTTTCTGGCCTGGACTGATCAATAAAAGAGCAGCAGATTTACCAAAGGTTGCATTTGCACAACAGGTTTGTGTAGGTCATTTACGGGAAATCTCACCACAGTGAACTCTGCGCCTTACCACAATCAGCTCCGTAAGATTCTCTGTTTTTGATCAAAGTATGCCGTTAAGTCGACAGCGACTCAAGTTTTTACAGTTAGACCTATCTGAATAAATTAACATTATTTACATAATACGCGGTATGGATCCTGCTTTGGCTTAATCAGTTCTAAAGCACATAAACTCAAATGGTAGCCGAAGTTTTGGTGGGCGTGAGTTCATGGAGAAGTGTGCTCGACTCGAGTTGGCACAAACATGAACACAGCCACGCACAGACAGACAGGATGGATGTGAAGCTGCTGTTTCTGACTGTTGTTTTTCTCTCCTCACCGCTCCTCACACTATGTGACCCACTGTGAGTATCAAACACACTGTTTTTACTTAATAGTTTAATAAGTGAAACGTGATTATTACCAGTAATGTTGGGGCTACAAGCTTAGTAGCTATAAATTTAGAGGTTCAGTCACACAAATGTCTGTTTTATCTATTTTATACACCGAAAACAACAAAGCTAATATCTGGTGGGGCATGTTGTCACATGTCTTATTTATTTTAACTATATTAAAATAAATCTATTTTTCTTCGTTTCATTTATTACGGTGTACTTTCAATGTGCATTGTAATGTAATTCATAATATTTGTGGGTCAAAAAAAGAATATATATATATATTTCTTTTTGTATGTCACCTTTTGCATTTCTGCTGTTTCATGAACTTGTTTATGGTTTGCGTAAACAAATTCCACTGTGACAACTTACCCCATGTAGTGTGACAGCTCTGTGCTATGCTATTGGGGCATGTTGTCACAAATAGTCGGCACGGATTTAATGATGTATCTTTTTTTAACGTATAACTGTTATGGTATCCTCTATATTCTCTGTGAATTGACTTTCAAAAATAAACCTACCATGCATACTGGTGTCCAGTACTATCTTTTTAAGGATTTACAGGTTTTTGATTTGATCTCTTCAGATTTGTCCTGTCAGCTCCTAATTTGCTGAGGGTGGGTTCCTCTGAGAACGTGTTTGTGGAGGCTCAGGATTACTCTGGAGGAGACCTGAATGTGAAGATTATAGTAAAAAATCACCCGAAGAAGAACCTGGAGATACTGTCTAAATCAGTGAAACTGACTACAGACAACAATTTCCAGATCCTTACAGATATAAAGGTGATGCCCCTTTGACATACTTTGTCCTTATGTTAAGCATATGCATGTGATTCTTCATATTTATACAATCTGCAATTACATTTACAATTTGTTTGCTTTTATGCATGTTGTAGATCTTTAACTGTTTGCTGTTGTTCAGATTCCAAGTGATAGGGGCTATTTCTCTGATGATCCTCTGGAGAAGCAGTATGTGTATCTACAAGCTCAGTTTCCATCCGTCACTCTGGAGAAAGTGGTCATGCTCTCATTCCAGTCTGGATATATATTTGTACAAACAGACAAGCCCATCTACACACCTGCTAGCACAGGCAAGAAATTAATTGGAGCTTCTACATTAGATACCTCCTTTGAATGTCATGATGCAAAGCAGAAAATAAAGTATTCCATGAATTCATCCTTTCTGCAGTTCAGTACAGGATCTTCTCAATGACATCTGGTCTGAAGCCATCTGAACATGCTGGAATATCCATAGAAATCATGGTACTTTCAAAAAAAAAGAGCGCTGTAGCCTTCCTAAAAACAGTTGTTGATAATTAGTTATGTGATGGTGATTGGATATATATCAACAAAATAATTTCAAAGCATATGCTGTAAAATTAATAATAATTAGTAGTTGTTGTTTTTTTCTTGAAGGATCCTCAAGGTATCACAACTATGAGAGAAACCATATTTCCAGAGCAAGGGATTAGATCAGGAAAATATGCCGTACCTCAACCTGCCAGGTGCGTTCATGTTAGAAACCTGACTGGATTATCATTTGACTTATCCATAGAGAGAAGAAGGACATTTATTCACAGGTCTTCTTTGATGCGACTGATGTGCTTGTATTTGTAGTCCTGGGATCTGGAAGGTGGTCACAAGATTCACGAACACACCACAAAAGAATTATACTGCTGACTTTGAAGTAAAAGAATATGGTATGAGTTTTAAATTTTGAATTAAATACTTCATCTTTGGCAGTTGTGCCAAAAATCTAAAACCACTTCTAAAATTTACATCAACACATGCAGATTTTGCTGTGTTTTGTCATTTTGTGTGTTTGTTTTTACAGTGCTTCCCACTTATGAAGTCACATTATCAACCAGTCAGTCATTCTTCTGTGTGAAAGATGCTAGTCTGACAGTAAGCATTGAAGCAAGGTACAGTAATGATGTATCTTGACCTATTTCAGCATGCATTATTATTCTGTCCAATCATCTGACTCGATATCTGTTTAATTTCACATTTGATGTGTGTAGTTACCAAAGCAATTCTCTACTAGTTAATAGTGACGTGACAGTTCTTTTTTTCTAGGTACCTGCATGGAAACAACGTGAACGGGCATGCGTTTGTGGTGTTCGGTGTGATGGAAGATGAGAGGAAAACAAGTATTCCTTCTTCTCTTCAAAGAGTTCAGGTGAGCTTCACAGCCGAGCGCAAACTGAGCTGAGGTGTCAGTAAGTGATTCAGACTGATGTTTGCATTTGCATAAACCACAGATATTAGATGGAGAAGGTGATGCCAAGCTAACAAAGGAGACGATACTTCAGACCTTCCCAGACATCAACCAACTGGTTGGACGATCAATTTACATTTCAGTCAGTGTTTTAACAGATACTGGTAAGAGATTAGTGCACTCCGATTAGTCTCATGCTACCACTGCTATTATTGATTTTACACTGTCTTAAAAATGCAGCTCATGGCGTAAGGTGCTAAAAAAAACAACAACTTCCAAACGAACAAATTTTAGATGATTTTATTTGATATTGACCTTAAATATTGTATTACATACTAATATTAAACATTTTAAGTCACACTTTTCTGTTTGTTTCAGGTAGTGAAATGGTGGAAGCTCAGAGGAAAGGCATTCAGATTGTGATGTCACCGTACACCATCCACTTCCAAAAAACACCACAATTCTTCAAACCTGGAATGCCCTTCGACCTTTCGGTATAAAACATTTCTATTCTTGCAAAAAAAATAAATAAATAAATAAAATAAATAAAAATAAAATAAATAAATAAATAAATAAATAATAACAAGCAGTCTATATTTGAAAAGGAATTGGTGAAAATACTCTAACTGATCTGCTGTTTATGGCAAGATTTACTTGATATACACTTTATTGTCCAATGTCGCCACAGAAAGGATTGGTCCATGTTTACAAGTTGGGAAGTCATAATGTCATAATTACGATATCAAGTCACTTTGGTCAGGGCAACATAGTGATGTACTTTTTTGAAAAAAAAAAAATGTAGAGCAAGGTTTTTACTCATTCTATGAAATGATGAATAAAGAATGTGCATTAGGTGTGTTTTACTTTGTTTTATTCAATATATGGTTTTTTTTTTACCTCATTTTCTTATTGTCACACTGTATCTCAGAAATCTTATTGAACTCTAAATATGATCTATCCAACAGGACTTGAACAAACCGCTAAATGGCTTTTAGAAAGAGTTAAATCAGTTCCAGTTGAAATGTAATTTACTTTCTTACATGTATTATTTGATTCTGTTTTCATAGGTTTATATAACAGACCCTAACAAGATGCCTGCTGAAAACGTGGAAGTACAGGTCAATCCTGGAGGGGTCAGAGGTCGAACGAGAGCCAATGGCATTGCAAAGCTTACCGTCAATTCTCAGGAAGGATCTTCCACGCTGGAGATCACTGTAAGACCTGCCATCTCTGAACTGTTGTTCAGTCAGATTTATCATTGAATTACCAAGTTTAAAGTGTCTCACACTTGTTAAAAAAAAAAATAATAACACAAATAAAAACTCTTTTATAAACCACCCTAGCAACTCTTGCCCATCTAAGGTGGTTTGAGCTGGTCTCCTAGCCTGGCCAGACTGCTGTGATTTAATCTGAACAAAACACCAGACACCATCTTAATCTGTTGTTTCTGTTGTCAGTTTTTTGTTTGTCAGCACAGCATATAATAGCATCAAATCAAGAATTAAAATCTGTTTACTTCCAGGTACAAACTAAACAACCAAAATTAGATGAAGACCAGCAGGCCGTGAGGAAGATGACAGCTCAGGCCTACAAAACCAAAGGCGGCTCCAACAACTACCTGCATGTTGGCATTGGGGCTGCAGAGTTTCAGATTGGTGAACAAATGAAAGTCAATCTGAACCTAGGACAAAGTCCAGGAGTCAAAGATCAAGATTTCACGTACATGGTGAGTGATAATCCTGTTTCAGCCCAATTGAAATAATTTAGCATTATTCTTTTACCACTGCCACATGATAGCAATGCTTTTGATCACAAGCAATTATGATTGTGTCTAAAAAAAAAAAAAACAGCACTGATGTCCAGGGAAAATGTCTTCTATTTCTTTCTCCCATTTTCAGATCTTGAGCAAAGGTCAGATTGTTCAAGTAGACAGGTTTAAGTGGAGAGGACAATCATTAGTGACTCTGTCTCTGCCTGTAACCAAAGACATGGTGCCGTCCTTCCGCTTTGTGTCATATTACCACGTGGGCTCATCCGAGGTGGTGTCTGATTCAGTCTGGGTCGACGTTAAGGACACGTGCATGGGAACGGTGAGTCAATCACGTTATTATTAATCTCTTATATGTCGAGAGTTGAAACATGTTAACACCTAACAAGCAGGAATAGATATTCGGATCCAACAGACATACTCAGAGGTGTTCCTCTTAGTGTTTCTTGTGTTTTACAGCTGAAAGTTCAGGTGAAGGAGCCTCGACCGATCTATGAGCCAGGAGAAGTGTTCAGCTTGCAGATAACTGGAGATCCTGGAGCTAAAGTTGGTCTGGTGGCAGTGGATAAAGCTGTGCACGGCCTGAACCAGAACAGACTCACTCAGACGAAGGTGAAGGACGTTCATCAGCACATCAACAGCTTGCGATCAGCTTGTAAAGGATGTCTTTCTTGTTTTAGATCTGGGACGTCATAGAGAAACATGACATCGGCTGCACGGCAGGAGGTGGAAGGGACAGTATTGGGGTTTTCACTGATGCAGGTCTGATGTTTGAGTCCAACACTGCAGGAGGAACCAACACTAGAACAAGTATGTGTGTATTTACTATAAATAAACCAATATTTCTCATTCCCTAGTGTGTTCTATAAAGTAAGAAGTTTGAAAAATTATGCTAACCGACTGCATCTAAAGTGTCAAGAAACTCAAATCTTATCCTCTTTTTTAAACATCCTGTAGTGCCTGTGTGTCCCGTACCTTTAAAGAGAAGAAGAAGAGCGAGTCTTCAGCGAGTCACAACTATACTGGGTGAGGAGATTTTCCTTTTATTTGGCAGACAGTGAAGAAGGAAAGGAAATTATTCAGAGAGAGGATGAATGAATTACTCCAGTGCTCATTCTTCAGCTGTTCTTCTCCATCTGTCCTCATTATTCTACACTAACATTGTCTTCTCAGCTGGTCAGTACTCTGGTGATCTGAGGAAATGCTGTGTGGATGGAATGAGGGATAATAAACTCGGCTACACTTGTGAACGGCGAGCCACATACATCGTAGACGGACACGACTGTGTCCAGGCCTTCCTGCACTGCTGCCAAGACGTGGAGTCTCGTAGTATGGAGGCTGGAGAGGAGGAGATGATTCTGGCTCGCAGTACGTATCAGCTGGTTGTCATGATCTTAAAACTCTGTCGCATGTTTCCTCATGCCAACAAACCCATTTTCTTGTGTACACAATGCATATAAAATAACAATAAAATTGTTACAGATCAAATCCGGTGAAAAGGACCAGGTGAACTTGTTTACCTAACGCCTGTAAAATTTAATTCCTAGTTTCTCACAGTATTTTTCGGTTAACCTGCACAGGTGAGGATAGCGACTATTATGAGAGTTTTGATGAAATCACATCACGTACACAGTTCCCTGAGAGCTGGCTTTGGGCAGAGGAGCTTCTGCCGGTCTGTCCAGAAAAAAACAAGTTATGGTGAGTAGGAGACAAATATTATATTTAGAGCTGAGTAAAAGTCGTTTTCAAGCAGCAGAAGTGAATGGATGTGATTTGTAAATAGTGGTGCTTGCCAAAGGCAAAACATCACTATTATTATCTCACATACTTATTATTCTTATAGATAACGTACAAATTTGGCGTGTAACTTGCCCCCGCACCATTTGTCACAGATCCACGTAAGAGGCATCAAATCATGAGGCTTGTTGAGGAGAGGTGTGCTAAGGTTTTTTTAAGCGCCTGGGTGTGCGATGTTCATAAACTTTGATCGCTGAGCGAGAATTTCGTAGAAACATTACGTAGGAACATTTCCCCATTTCTTAGGGTCAACGCATTTGGAGAGGCTGGCATGCTGTGTGAGGACATACCCCGCAATGGGGTATAAGTTGTACCCCTGGGGCGCAAGAGCCTCCAAAGCAGCCCCATACACATACTACAGTGAAGGAACTGAGCACATACGTTTTTCCTACTATGGTAACTGGCATAGGAATATTGCATTGAGCATGACTCTGCATCACAATGTCATAAAGACATGGGGGAAGGCTCATTTTGCTCAGGCAACCTATCAGTATTTCAGGATCATCATGAAGCCGTCAACCTACACCCTAGCAACCATTTAGAGGACCCTAGCAACAAGCACCACTCACATTTTCTTCAGAAAATGTACAAATCTAGTTACTAGTTATTGTTCTCAACAGTGAAGTAAATGTGTAGATTGTGTTCAAAATCAAACGGTTACAAATGGTGCTGCTTTTCACATGTGCTAAACTTTTGTCCATGCTATACATTGTATAATGAAACTTTTTTTTTTTTTGATATTTAAGCATCTTTTTAAAAAAAAAACTTCTTTAGTTGTGTAAATGCTTTTTCTATAACGTTATTTTCTCCGTCTCAGTGGAACAACAACAATCACAAGAGACAGAAACTACCTGAAAGAATCAATTACTACCTGGCAAATTTTTGCTGTCAGTTTGTCGGAAACTCACGGTATTTATGTTTGGATGATGTACACTTATAGTGCACTTTTCACCTTGTTTTAGACCTTCGGCAATATGCTAAGTTGCTGTCTTTTTCTCCAAAGGCATCTGTGTGGCGGATCCATACGAGATGATTGTTTATAAGAGGTTCTTCATTGACCTGAAGGTGCCGTACTCAGCTATTCGCAACGAACAACTACAAATCAGGGCCGTCCTTCACAACTACACCAAAAAGAAAATTAGGGTAAACAATCACACAGTAATTTTTTGCTCAATAATCACCTAATAGGGTGTCAGACACCTTATTAATGTCAGGATAAATGTGCCAATTATCCAAACTAAAGCTGTTTTTTTTTACATGCTGTCCAAGTTTGCAGCTTTATGTGGTTGCTAGTAAATTAAGCCAAAATGTAAGTGTTTTTTTTTTGGTTTTCAATTGCCTGTTGGTCTCTTCATCCAGGCGGCTAGAGTTCATGGAGACCAAACATATTTGCAGCTCCGGCCGCCTACCCCGAAGTGGAGGTTGAGTCTATGTCCTCAGGTCGTTCCACATGTGATTATTCCCCTGGAGCTGGGGAAATCACTGGATTGAGGTGAAGGCAGCTGGCGTATGACTCTGTCTACAGTGATGGAGTGAGGAAGATCCCTGAAGGTGGTGGTGAGAGTAAAAGTTCCCTTCTGCCCGCTGATGAAATAACAGAACTGACTGTTATGTGGCATAAATGTGGTCATTTGTTGGTATTTAAAAATTAAACACAGTGTTTGTTTTGGATTAACTGCTGAAAAACTTGACAACCATTCATTTTACTGTCATTATAGAAGCTGGGTTTCATTATATAATTGAAATACACTAATCAAATCTCTTTGTTTCAGTCTGAGGGGTGTGCTCACTAAGGTACAGGAGGCAAATGTTGAGCTCAATCCTGCTAAAATAGGTAAAAGTTCTGAATAGTATAGAGTTTCTCTGACATAATATCCAAAACACAAACAGATACAAACCAACCTTAACCTGTGAAACGAGTTACAACAAGTGTCTGTCAAAATACCAAATGAGCTCAGGTTCCCAATACACCCGCTAACACGTACATCACAGTGACCAGTAAGGAGAAATCACTACGCTCATTTATTCTGCTTGTCCATCCGATTATCCAGTCCTGATTGATGTCTGTTACTCAAGGTCAGGAGTTCAGTAAGTTAATTGAGCAGGCCATCAGTGGAGACTTCATGGGGCGGTTTATTGTTCAGCCTCGTGGTAATGGAGAGGAGAACATGATCTATACGACTCTATCTGTCATTGCCACTCATTATCTGGACAGCACCAATCAGTGGGAGACTGTTGGCATGGAACGCCGCAACGAAGCCATCAACCACATCAACACAGGTCAGCTGATCCCTCAAAAACCCAGTATTCTCTGTTATAATGACTGTGTTGATGGGACAAACACTATAAAGTCTTAACTTTTTATTATATTATTCCTGTCAAGGTTATCAGCGACAGCAAACTTTCCATAAACCAGATGGGTCTTTTGCTGCCTTGATGAACACACCTAGCAGCACATGGTGAAAGACATTTCTAAAGAGATGCAGTTACATTAGCAAACTCTTGCAGGCAAAAAAAAAAGCTCATTAGATCTTAGGCAGGTTAGACACCATTTTGAATTTAACGTGGATGGAAATGAGGCTCTGACGGGTTTTTCCGTTTACTGCACGTTGTTATTCTTCTTGTTATTTCCCTATAGCAGATAATGAACTGGAAGTCTTACCCATAGGCTTACCTAAGTGTTGAAGAACATAATCTATTGAATGCACTGTATATGTGATGCGATCTGGGAAAACTGGGATGTCGCGCTGGGATGTTTTCAGGAAATTAGAAAAATAGGTTAAATGTCAATCTTGCCAATCTTGGCAAAATTCACTTGTTTAGTGCAGAAAATAGCGATTTATTGCAGCAAGCAGAAATGATTGTGTCTTTCTCTTATGTTAAGAACTTGCTACGGAGGTGCTTTCTCTGAAAACCACAAAAACCATTAACCTATCAAAATAAACCACATAGCATATTTAATAAAGGTGTATCAGTGCACACTCCCCACCAATCCTGTGCTCAATCTTGGTGATGTCAGTGCCCTAAATGATGTTATAATGGACTATTTCACTTTCAGAGATGAAGGATCGGATGATGAAGTTACTAAAGAAGAGAAGTCCGATGACAGTCTGTTATGTGCACAGTGCGCAAACAGCTGTGCTGTGCTCACTTTTCTAAATGTAAACTACAAATTACAGACATTAGTCTGTTTGTGTAATGATACAGTATAGCACTCCTGACTTGACAGACAGCTCTCGTTAAACGAGTTAAGTGAAAGTTAAAGCTGTCTTCACTTCAAAATTCAATTCCTGAAAATCATAGCTATCAGCCAACTAAAGATGGCTTTGTTTACGGTAAAAAAAAAAAAAAAAACAGTTTTGGAAAGGGCTTGAACCCAGCTTCCATATGGTTTCAAAAACTAAAAAAGGTAAAATTTCACCATGTGTTGGGTTTTCCTAGATCGCATCACATATTTATCCCAAAGGTGTTTGTACTCTGACTAGGTCAATAGTTAATAATTTTTTTAATGGATGTCAAAGGACGAGAGGCTACACTACACTAAATAAACAGGGAAAAGAGCATACCATTTTGTGAATTTGTGAATAATGTTTTCCATTAAACCTTAATTTTGGATTTATCTATTTATGAGTTGTGCCTTTATAATTGCAGTCACCGACAATTTGAACAAATTTTTCCCCCGATTTTCCACCAATTTACAGTCTGAAGAATTCGATGCAAGTTGCCAAAAGTCAGAGAGAACTCTTAACAGAAATTCAGTAACGTCAAGGCATGTGTAATAGATAAGATCCAATTGGACTGTTACCCTTTTTCTAATTGTAGAACCGCAGACCCCCATTATCTCCCAATAATAATACCATCTGGCTTAGATATGTATGACGCACAGCTCATACAGATGTCTCTTTAAAAACAAACAGCTTTCTGTTTGTCAAATTGGCATAACCCGCTTGAAGCTGTTGTCAAATCTGTGTGTGGAAATCTTTCGACCTCACCCGAAACACACGAGCGCTTGGATTCCTATTGAAATGACTGAATTCGCCCGCAAAAAAATTGCTGAATGTGACTGCACCTTGAGAAAGATTCCTACCGTATTTATCTACTCAATTATAGTTACGCATTGTTTCTTACAATTACCTTCTCTTTCCGGCTCGTCTCAACGTCAAAGGCTGACAGCATATGTGGCTAAAGTGTTCACGATGGCCAGGGATCTGATTGTAGTAGAGGATAATGTGATCTGTAGCGCCCTCACATGGCTGGCCAAAAACAAACAGCTGGCAGACGGCACGTTTAAAGAAGACGCGCCTGTTATACATGAAGAGATGCTTGTAAGCCACATTTATAGTACTACTAATTATAATAATTTAAGAATGAATAATTACTAACACTTTTAGTACTACTACTAAATATTAAAATAATTATTTATTATTATATTTATTGTGAAATTATTTTCACAAAACTTTCAATTAGGCTCTAAATTTGTCCCATAAATTATTATATATATTTTTTTAGCCTAGAATGATATCCACCACAGAATGTAGAGAATGCATTACTTGAAACTGTGATTCACTGCTGAACATTATTAGTAGACAAATTGAATAAAAGTGCATTCAAAGAGACAATCGTACCAGTAGTTGAAGAAACACCCAATAATTATGATACTTTATTTTAATAAATAATAAATAATTTTGAGAAAATGGAAGACATCACAGTCAATAGAAATGTTAAAGAAATTTTACTAACAATTGTTATTTGGTTGATTGTTATCTTATTTGTTTTCATATATTCGTCTCATTTATTTGGGTACGTGTCAATTTTAGGGTGATGTACGCGGGAAAGATGATGACGCCTCTCTGACTGCATTTGTCTTGATTGCCATGCAAGAGGGGAGCAAGATCTGTGCTGAATCTGTAAGTGTGATTCCTGATATGTCATCTTTGTCTGGAGCACGTCTCACTCAGTCTCTCTCTCTATACTAGAATCTTCAGAGCACTATGAAAAAAGCCATTGATTACCTGCTGCTGAGAGTTCACAGCCTGACCAACCCTTATGCTGTCGCTATGACTTCTTATGCTTTGGCCCATGCTGGAAAACTCAATAAAGACATCTTGAGGAGTCACTCCATCCAGAATGAAGGCCAGTAACATTATTCAGCTCAACTGCAGCAACATTAGCACACAAATATGTACAGCAACAACCAACCAGTTGTTTGTCATCCATGTTGTAATCAGATGTATAAGGGCCATCATTATTTTAAAAAAAAATCTTAATTGACTTGTCTGGACAAATTAGAGTGAAATAATAATAAAAAAAAAAAAAAGTTGTCTTTTTCCATTAACAGTGGGCACATTTTGGAGGGTCCCTGGGGCACATCAGCACTCTCTAGAGGCCACAGGTTATGCGCTTCTTGCTCTGGTGAAAGCGAGGGATTTCCAGAGCGCCGGAGCGCCGGTACGCTGGCTGAGAGCACAGAGAACAACATACGGAGACCATGGAAGCACACAGGTGAAGATCATTAACACGTCAATAGCTTTAGAAATAAATTGCTCTCCTGACTGCTATAGTTGTTATGATAGTCTTGATGCATTCACTTAATCATAAACAAATCAATATTGTCTAGGCGAGCATCATCGTTTTCCAGGCCGTAGCTGAATATCGCATGGAAGCTAAGAAGCAGGACATGAATCTGCATGTTGAACTCTCTGTGGAGGGAAGAAAAACTCACAACAAATGGACTTTCACTAGTTCCAACAAGCATGTGATGCGCTCAGACAAGGTGAAAGAGTCAACAAACAGATGCATGTTAAAATTGTATTTATTGTGCATTTCACATCATGTCAAATGTTTCACATCAGGTCAAACTGACACAGAAATTCAACATCACTGCTCATGGAAACGGACTGGCCACGCTCTCGGTGAGGACTATTTCAAATATCATTTGAAATACACTAGTTATGATCAAATGAGTAAATGTAAATGAATCTAATTCTATCTAATCTAATTCCATTCAGGTATATTCTCTCTATTATGCTCTGCCTGAGGAGAGAGAAAATGACTGTAATGCATTTGATCTCAGTGTGCAGATGAAGAAAGAGCATGATGGTAGGATTCATCAGGATTCATCTGTACATACACTTTCTCCCACAAGAGGGGGGCCAGTAAGATTCTTTTGGAAGAAATGAATAATTTTATTAATCAAGGATGCATTAAATTGATCAAAAGCGATCAAAAAATGTAACAGTTTTGCTGTTTTCAACATTGATAATGATCAGAAATCTTTCTTGATTTATGAAGGATCACGTGACACTGGAGTAATGATGCTGAAAATTCAGATTTGCATCAAAGAAATAATTTCTGTTAAAAAAAAAAAACATTCAAATAGAAAACAACAATAATATTACACAATAGTGCTGTTTTTACAGTATTTTTAATAAAAAAATGCAGCCTTGGTAAGAAGAAGAGACTTCTATCAAAAACATGAAAAATTTAGGACATTTTTTAAATGTAACTCTGATTGTATTCGTCTGAAAGAAGAAAGTCATATACACCAAAAATGACTTGAGGATGAGTAAATCATGGGCTAATTTGAATTATTATATCTTTCTGCATGCAGTGTCACATCCAGGCGCCATCGAAAGTTACTTGCTCACGGTTGAAACCTAGTGAGTATAAAACTAATTTAAGTTTAATTCATTTGAATTTGCATCTTCAGCTGAATGTGAGAATGCACTGATGATATATTAGATCGTTCTGCTTCTTAAATGTTGTTTTAATCCGACTGTACAGTTTCAAGAGCTCAGAGAGAGATGCTGCCATGACTGTTGTGGACGTCGGTCTGCTGACTGGGTTTAAGGTGGATGAAAATGATCTTTCAAAGGTAAAAATGCACAGTGGTTGCATAAAGTTGACAACATAGCATGCCATTTTGTGTCTTTAGTTGGTTGATAGCTATGATTCTCATAGTATGCAAGTTGTATACTTGGATGGATGTCGTATTTTCATGGTCTGATTTATTTCCATTAGTTATCTAAAGGGAAAGAAAAGTACATCGAGAGATTTGAGATGGAGCATTCGGAGCGTGGAGCGCTTACCATTTTCTTGAATAAGGTACATGGGCTCACTATTTATTGCACCATTCATGTAGCTGCAAATATCAAATATCACCAAACCTTTAAGAATCTCATAAAACCAACCAACCAACCAAGCAAACAAACATTATTTGAAATTGTCGTCTAAATGAACACATAGCCAGGGGTCAGTGTGCGTGTACTATACATCACTAATAACAAAACAAGGTGACACCAACACACTTTGTTGGTGTGAAATTAATTTTAAATTTCTCTTTAAAATCATCAAACGCAGTGTGTTTCAGTATCTCTTCAGAATTGTTTGAGTTTGTTAAAGTGCTACGAGGTTCAATCCATTTAACTTTCAATGAGCTTACAATGTTCAGTGTAATATCATAATGAATGTCCATGTGTCTTTTTAGGTTTCCAATAAAGAGAGGGAAAGGATTGCCTTCAAAATGCACAAGATCAATGAAGTGGGAATGCTGCAGCCCGCCGGAGTTACTGTGTATGAGTACAATGCTCCAGGTGTGTGATGAACAAGAAAACAGCATGTGCAATGAAAATCTTGTGCTAAATCTTCACTAATGTGTGCATTTCCACAGATGATCGCTGTGTGAAGTTTTACCATCCTCATAAGAAAGACGGAGCGCTGAACAGACTCTGCCATGAGGACCTGTGCCAGTGTGCTGAAGGTACGTACACCTGTTAAAGAAATAAATACTTTTATCTAGCAAGGACACATTCAACTGATCAAAAGTCACAGACATTTACTTGTGTGTGTCTGCATTTGCAGAAAACTGCAGTCTCCAAAAGAAGCATCAAATTAAGGAGTCTCAGCGTGCCTACAAGGCCTGTGCGCCTGGAGTTGACTACGGTAAACACACCGCTGTCTGCTTGTGTAAACGTGTTTATCTGTGTGAATTCTTAGCGCTGTGATTTTTATGCTGTAACTTATTTCTTTGTAGTTTATAAGACCAGAGTGATGGGAATGGAGCTTTCACTGCAAGCAGACATCTACAACATGACCATAGAACAAGTGCTGAAAGAAGGTAAGATGACATCCTGTCAAGCAAAAGTGCTTTGTCATCTCAACATCGACCTTTTGTGGTGTCTGGAAATATTCAGTAGTTATTTTTTATTTTTTTTTTAAGTTTGTGGTCGGTAAAATTTTGGAAAAAAGTTCCTTCTGCTTGCCAAGGCGACATTGTTCAAAAATACTGAAATATTATTACAGTTTTAAAAACTGTTTTCTATGTGAATATATTGTAAAATGCAGTTTATTCCTGTGATCAAAGCTTAATTTTCAGCATCATTTCTCCAGTCTTGAGTGTCACATGATCCTTCAGAAATCAGTCTAATATGCTGATTTGTTGCTCAAGAAACATTTCTGATGATTATCAATCTTGAAAATAGTTGTGCTGCAAAATATTTTTTGTGGAAACCATGATTCATTTATTTTTTCTGGTTTCACTGATATTTGAAATAGAAAACTTTTGTATCATTTTATATGTCTTTGCTGTCACTTTCGATCAATTTAATGCAATCTTGAATAAAAGTAAGATTTATTTGTTGTTATTATATATATATATATATATATATATATATATATATGTATATTCAACAACAACAAAGAAATCTTATTGACCTTAAAGGGGTCATCGGATGCCCATTTTCCACAAGTTGATATGATTCTTTAGGGTCTTAATGAAAAGTCTATAATATACTTTGGTTAAAAATGCTCAATGGTAGTGTAAAACAACACCCTTTTTACCTTGCCAAAGCCAGCTCTGCAAAAATCATCTCATTCTGGTCGAGGCTACTTTAAATGCAAATGAGCTCTGCTCGCCCCGCCCCTCTCTTCTCTCTGTGAAGTGACGAGCCTGTTTACTTTAGCCACATTTAGCTGTGTTTAGCCACTAAATTTGCTAACTAGCACATTATTAGGAAAGGCAATCACAAACATTACTTAAAAAAACCTTATACTCACTTCTGCTGTAAGTGAAGCTGGATCATGAATGATTCGCGCAAACATAGACGGATATATGTAGATCGGGAGGCGCATTCCCTTTACAAACAAACGTAATCCACTGCATCTTCAGCAGCTCAGATGTCGGGTGTAAATGACAACCACTACGTTCATTATTACATCCAGCAACACAACACTTCATTTGCTCAATTCTTGTCTAACTTACATCCCTGCTCCGGCATCAAAACATGGAGGTTGGACTGTTACTGATCTGAGGTAAGGCGCTCATGTCAATCAACTATTGTGGGAGTGGCCTCTGTGGGTGTGTCACAACAATGACAGGCATCTCAGAATGGCTCGATTTGAAAAAGGGGATATTATTTTTACAGATTAATTAAAAACCACTACATGGATTTTTACCATTACAGGGTACATTTGTACATACACTGCCAACACACATTAATGTTCAAACAACATGTAAAAGTGAACTTAGCATCCGATCACCCCTTTAAACATTTGAACAGTATGTATTAAGGTTCTGTGTGAATATGTCAATATGAGCAATATATAAACATAAATTTGAAGTTTTAATGTGAAAATTTCTTCTCTATACACTTTAAAAATATTTATTTGTTTTTGTCTGTCATTAACATCTATAATTTTATATTTATAGTTACAGAATGGATTGGGCAGTACTTAATAAATGCATACACAGTCAATTTGCTATCCATGTTTAAACTCTATTTGCTGTTAAGTCTTGTTTTTTTGAAATGCAGTAACCTGATTAAACACTGATTTTTTATTTATTTATTTTTATTTTTTTTTTTTTCAGGCACTGAAGCAGATGTGGAAGGGAAGATCAGATCTTTCTTGGCTCATCCTAACTGTAGAGAGTTTCTGGACTTCCAAGAAGGCAAAACCTACCTGATCATGGGACAAACCACATCACTTCCAAGCATTGGTGGAAGGTAGGAGCTTTATGAACATTATGAGGACAATTTCCAACTTACATATAAATTCAGTTCCAGTCCTCTCCAAACCAAAATACATTCACATCACCCTGGGCTTTCACATCAGCTCTTGAGTTTTGAACATACACACACTTACACGTTTGTTTTTGTGAATTGTGGGGAGTTTCCATAGACTTCTATTGTTTTTATACTGACCAAACAATATTTTTTATCCCCTAACCCAACCCTAAACCTACCCCTTACAAAAAACATTATTTACTATTTTCAATTATTTATTTCCCTCGTGGGGACCACAGACCGATGAATTGTGGGGACTTTGCATATAGACTTCTAATGTTTTTATACTGTACAAACCGTATTTTATAACACCTTACACCAACCCTACACCTAAACCTGGCCCTCACAGGAAACTGTGCACATTTTTTACTTTCTCAAAACAAAAACTCATTCCGTATGATTTATAAGCCTTTTGAATTATGGGGACACTCAGAATGTCCTCATAATTCACCTCCTCCTTGTAATACCTATGTCATACCCATGTCCCATACCCACAAATTTGTGTCCTGATATGTCACAAAAACATGTGCACACACACACAGAGTATGGATGGTCTTCATGTGTTTATGTGGGGTTATTTTTTAGACTGAGGTACAACCTGGGTGAGGAGACCTGGATTGAATACTGGCCAACACAAGAGGAGGCCCAAACCCAAAGATACAAAGACAAGTACGTCGGCATCGCTGCACTTACCGACCAGCTCTTTAACTTTGGATGCACAACTTAATGATCCTCACAAGCAATGAAATTCCATCCAAAATCTTTGGTTGATTTTCCTTTTCTGGTAACCCTAAAGGCCTGTTCATACCAGGGATGATACTGTAATTATAATCACAACAATAAAGTTTTTACTCAAGTGAATGTTTAATCAAAGTGGGTTTATTATTTACTGAAGTCTTCCCAGCAGGCACCAGATACATCCAGATACAATATAACGTCAGGTTGACGCTGGATCCCAATGTCGGGCAGACTTTGCATTTTGGTTGAGCTTGAAAATTGGGTTGACATCAATATTTGACGTCAGTCTGACATTGACTTAGTGTTGGATTTTGGTTACACAACCTAAAAACAATAAATATCGGACAACAATAAGTGTTGGACATCAATGTAATGTTGACAGTAGATGTTGAATTTACATTGAATTTTGGTCACCTGATGTAGCAACTGAAATTGAACCAAATATCAACATCTTGTGATGTTGTGTGCTACAAAATTCTAATAGATTACTTACAAATTGTAATCTGTTGCTGATAACAAATTACAACAATTAACATAATCTGGATTACACATATTAGGTAACGTAGTCTGACTACTTTTAGATTACTTTTAACTTGTTTTTCACATAGACTTGAATGGGATTATGTAACATTCATATATATATATATATATATATATATATAACATTAACACACTAATGCGGTCAGTCTGCATGCATGCGTGGATGAAATTACATCAATTTGTGCATTTTAATGCGTTTTAAAGACAAAGACCTTCCAAAGACATAGTAATGCATGGTTAAATGAACAATTGATAATTCAACTGCTAATTAAAATGTATCCATTTTCTGAGCAGTCATAGCTAGATTAGTGGATGATGTGTGCAATTGCACAAAAACTGGAAGACTGTACAAATGGGTAAATGGGTTTATTTAGAAAATGTAAAAAATGTAGAAATTTTAAAGTAAGAATAATTGGCCTGAATCAATAATCTATGAATAATAATGCCTTTGTGTGATTAATATGTAATCATGTAATCCATAAAAAGTAACTAAATATGAGCAATTTAAAACATAATACGATTTAACTGCAAGGAGTAATTTTTTTTTGGAATCCAGATCGCATGTAATCAGTTGCTACTCAACGTTTAAAATGCTATTGAACATTCTGTTATCGCTCAGGAAACAAAACAGTTAACTTAACATGTTTTAAAAGTCAACACTTTTCAGTTAATTCAACTAAACTTGTGTTAAGATTGTTTGTTCCATCATTGCAAAACACCACATTGTTTGCCAGTCTACGTGTGTGTCTGCGCAATGTACCTGTTCACTGGATGATTGTGAAAGACAGAATGACTGCATCAATGTCTGAACTTTCAGAGCCTTAAAAGGGAAAATGAAACGAGATCAAGCTGCTCTGTATTAATTATCATTGCTGTAGTGTTGTGTTACAACCACCAACAGCAACTCCATCGATTGAGAAATTGTGGTTTTTAACTTCAGGTTCACTATGAGTTTGCATACACCGACAGAAAACGTCAAATTCTAAAGCTGGGTGTTAGATGGGCATCAATGGCCCCAAACCTTTTTTTCTTACAGTATAAATGGTAATTACCTAAATAATTTATTTAGTAGCACAGAATGTCATTCCAGCATGATGCTGCTGTGATGCTTTGAACCAGATAAAGAGAAGCAGAAAGAGATGTCACAACTTTATCACACAGGATAAGTCTAGTCCTCTGCTGAATCATAGCACAGGTCCCTCCACCCGTCTTACTCAATAACTGACAGCGAGGAGGAGGAGGAGGAGGAGGAGGAGGAGGAGAAGGATTGTGTATTTACAGAGGGAGGATAAATACATTGTGAATTAGAGTCTGATAGTTAAGAGATCGTCAGGGACAGACAGGCATGATGCACATGGACTCGCTGTGGCTGGCGGCTGTTGTCGTCTCATTACCCGTCCTCTCCTTCTGCGACCCCCTGTGAGTATAACAACACATTACACACTAGGTCCTGCCTTCCTTTAAACAGGCTGGGAATTCATTCTGTATTCAAATGTGACCCTGAATCACAAAACCAGTTATAAGGTTTTTTTTTTTTTTTTTTTAAATTGACATTTATGCATAGGACAATATTTGGCCGAGATACAACTATTTGAAAATCTGGAATCTGAGAGTGCAAAAATAAATAAATAAATAACTAAATAAATAAATAATAATAAAAAATAATATATGTATATTGAGAAGACTAATAATAACTAAAAATAATTTTGACACATACAATGTATTGTTGGCTATTTTGTGGTCCAGGGTCACAAATATAGAATTTCTGCAATTCTTTGCAAAAAGAAAGAAAGAAAGAAAGAAAGAAAGAAAGAAAGAAAGAAAAATTACAATGAATGAATTTTAAATTTGGCTGACATACTGTAGTTTACATATACTGAGAAATATGCATTTAATATTACTATTTTTACCTGTGTTAATTTTAATGCAACATTATATTTACTTTTACAATAATATATTTACATCATTTATGTCCCAAAAGAATTTGTCAAAAGGTGAAATTTAGCTCTAAACATATGTTCTTAATTCTAAATTCTTAATTAACATCTCTTATACTTTTTTTTTTTTAATCTGCTTTATTTTTGTACTTTTTTTTATTTCTAAGTATCTATTTTTATATTACTATTACTAAATTAAATGTAATATTAAAATAAGTATTATATTAATACATTTATTTTAACATTAATATAATATTTATATCACTTGAAGGTGATTTTGTATTTCTATTTATTTATTTATTTATTTTATTTATTTATTTATTTATTTTTTTTACCCAGCTGTGGTGGTAATTAGCTGAATTATTTATTAATTTATAGGAAAAGCTAAAAGGTTAAGGCAAATTGCTTTTTTAAATAAGTTATGCAAACTACATTTATTAATATGTCTAATAAATTAATTTTGGAGAGCTCTCGTTTCCAGTAAATAAACCTAGTGCCATATCTTTTGTAAAAGTGATGTCTGTGAAATGAGATTAAGCCACGTTCCTTCTAACCGAATGTGTTTTGTTCAGCTACGTTCTCTCGGCGCCCAATATACTGAAGGTGGGAGCCCCAGAGAAAGTGTTCGTGGAGGCGCAGGACTACTCTGGAGCCAGTCTTAATGTTAAAATCTCAGTGAGAAACCCTAAAGATAACAACCGAGAAGTGACGAGCGCGTCCGTTAGTCTGACACCCGACAAGAACTACCAGGATCTGGTTGAGATAGAGGTGAGGTGCTTCACTTATGTCAAATGATTTGGGGGTGGAGATTGTTAAAAATGATTTGAATGCAGACGTACTGTGTAGCACATTGGATGCTAGTTGTTTTGTTTTTTATTGTGTGTCTGTAGGTTCCTGGAAATGTGTTTTCCTTTGAAAAAGGAGTGGAGCAATATGTGATACTGCAAGCCCAGTTTCCACAGAATCTGCTGGAGAAAAAGGTCATGGTGATCTTTCAATCTGGACACATAGTTTTACAGACCGACAAGACCATCTACACTCCAGACAGCACAGGTGTGCTCATATTTGCTGCTCGGCATTTGTTTCCATCATAGTTCTCACATGAAGTTGGTCTTCTAATACTTGTTTTCTCCCTCTAGTTTATTACCGCGTGTTTTCACTGAGTTCAGGCATGACACGGCCTGTGGAAAGTGGAGTCAGAGTGGAGATCTTGGTAAATGTCTTCTCCTTCTGTGTATTAAAGTACAACGAGGTGCAAAAAACGTGACAGTTTTGTCTCTTTGAAGAGACCTTTGTACTCCACAGTATGTGTAGTTCTTGTGAATGTGTTTATCTGTTGGTGTTAGCGTTTTAATGCGTGTTTATAAATGGTTCGACATCTTCAATGTTTTCAGACACCTGATGGCATCAGCCTTGAGAGCAAATCTGTTTATCCCGGTGGAGGAATGGTGTCAGGAACCTTCAGCCTGACGGATCCGGCCAGGTGAGTGCAACCTTTTTGAATACTTCAAATGTTTTGGAGATACATACTGCTCAGTCGTTTTCCAAAAATTACAGTACAAATGATCATCCCATTTTTGTGCTTTTATTTTACATTTTATTTTAAATGTCTATTAGCCATGAAAAGTATTCAACATGCCATTTAAACAAACATATTGTACCGTTAGAAGAGGCTAATTTTAATCACAGCAAATGTATTATTATTATTATTATTATTTATTTATTTTTATTTTTTTATAATATAACTCAATATAGTATACTTTTACTTTTCATTTTATTTGCTAGGAAATTAAGAAATGACAGACAATTCAGAGGTAGCAATAATTATAGTCCCCAAATTACAGTATAATATAAAATAATATAAAATAATCTAATCTAATATAATATAATATAATATAATATAATATAATAAGCACCATTTGTAAAAAAAAAAATGTTATCTTTCAATAAGTCTGTGAAATGATACAATGTATGTATGTATGTATGTATGTATATATATATATAATTATTATTATTATTATTTACAATAAAAATATATGAATGGAATTTATTATGTGCTGGGGGAAAAAAAAGAAAAGACAACAATCAGACATTATAGTCCTAACTTTTTTAAATGATATAATATAATATAATATAATATAATATAATATAATATAATATAATATAATATAATATATTAATTTGTTGACTTTTGTATAGGCAACAAAAAGATGTGAAATGACAAATAGTGACCTTTTAATCTGGTGTCCAAATAGCCCAGGGTTGTGGAAACTTGTGGCGTGGCACAAGAACAGCCCACAGAAGAACTTCTCCAGGGAATTTGAAGTCAAAGAGTATGGTAGGTGTCTCTGTGAACAACATTACACAAAGATACACCCATGACATCTGCCAGCTTATCAATATCAACCCAGCTTCTTTCCTTTCCTCCTGCAGTCCTGCCTAGCTTCGAGGTATCTTTGAGTCCACAGAAAGCCTTCTTCTACGTGAACGATGACAGTCTAACAGTCGATATTGACGCCAAGTACAGTGCATTTTTTTGTATAAAGGCTATAAACATTTTTCTGATTGAAAATAGCTAGCAAATATAGATACAGCAGCATTTTAATTAATGTTTAGAATACATTATATAAGTGTGTGTATCCTTAAGGTATTTGTTTGGAGAGACAGTCACTGGTCATGGATTTGTTGTATTTGGTGTGTTGACTGAAGATAAAGGGAAGATAAGTATACCGGGCTCCTTACAGAGAGTGCAGGTACTACACACATGAAAACACCAGACTGACATCAGATTTTATAATTATTTACCCCATTTAAGAACCTTTTTTTTTGAACCACCATTTTTAAAACATGGAAAAAGAAACACAAGTTTGGCCCTCATGAACACTGTAAACCCCACAAACACATTCTATGTGTTCATTATATGACACACACAAAGAGTCTAATGAGTCTAATGAGATTTTTTTCATATGTGGAGCAAACGTTGACATATACACCAGCATTCACACAGATCTGATCAGCACAGACACAAACTATTGGTTCTGTGTTGAATGTCAGATCTTGGATGGAAGTGGAACAGCAGAGCTGAGAAGAAAACACATCCTACAGACCTTCCCAAACATCATGCAAATTGTCGGACATTCACTGTACGTTACAGTGAGCGTGTTAACCGAGTCTGGTAAGAACTACACAAAGTCTGGTGAACCTTCTTCCTGGAAAGCGAACTTGACATTTTTAGGCCTTGAAAACATTATTATTGAACTGATTATTATTATCATTATTATCATTATTATCATTCTTGTGTTTCAGGCAGTGAAATGGTGGAAGCACACAAGAAAGGCATTCAGATTGTGACGTCACCGTACACCATTTACTTCAGAAGAACACCACATTACTTCAAACCTGGGATGCCCTTCGACATCTCGGTATAGAACTTTGACCAAAAGCAAAAAAGAACACAGTGGGAATGTTGGGAATTTTTGTTGGCCTAAATTATGCTTGCATCATTCTATATTTTTTTGGTCTGGGCTTTGCATAAAGGTCTATGTAACAAATCCTGACCAAACACCTGCTAAAAATGTGGAAGTGGAGGTCAATCCTGGAGGGATCAGAGGTCAAACAAGAGACAACGGCATTGCGAAGGTTACCGTCAACACGCCGGGAGGCTCTTCTACACTGGAGATCACTGTAAGACCTGCCATCTCAACAGCACTGATGTTCAGTCAGTTTCACTGGTGATTTAAGGGAAGACAGATCAGCTAACATATGTTCAGAAAATAATATATTTGTTCGTTCCAGGCAAAGACCAGAGATCCACAATTAAGCAATGAACAGCAGGCAGTGAAGAAGATGACAGCTCAGGCCTACAAGACCAAAGGCGGCTCCAACAACTACCTGCACATCGGCATTGGGGCTGCAGAGCTTCAGATCGGTGATCAAATGAAAGTCAGCCTGAACTTAGGAGGAAGTCCAGGAGTGAGAGATCAAGATTTCACCTACATGGTGAGGGACAGTCATACAATGATTCAAGAAGAGACGTTATGAAGTATACAATCTGTTGCTTAAGTGTCTTCATCTGCTTTATTTTCAGATCTTGAGTAAAGGTCAGATCATTCAAGCAGACAGGTTTAAGCGAAGAGGACAATCTTTAGTGTCTCTGTCTCTAACTGTAACCAAAGACATGGTCCCATCATTCCGCTTTGTGGCTTATTACCACGTGGGATGGTCTGAGGTGGTGTCTGATTCAGTCTGGGTCGATGTGAAGGACACGTGCATGGGAACGGTAATTTAGCCCTGGTGATGGAGCACAAAGAATTAATCTTAGTTTGTTGTTTTGATCTATATTCTTTGATCTCACAGCTTAAAGTAGAAGTTTACGATCCAGTCAGTGTATATGAACCTGGTAGAAGGTTTGACCTGAGAATAACAGGAGATCCTGGGGCCAAAGTTGGGTTGGTGGCTGTGGATAAAGGTGTTTATGTTCTGAACAACAAGAACAGAATAACTCAAACAAAGGTTTGTGGATCAGAATTGAATCTTTCCACTGTAACTGAAAAAAAGAGGTAACATTCTTTTGTCTCTTTGACTTATGTCTTTCCCCAACAGATCTGGGATGTTGTTGAGTCACATGACATTGGCTGCACAGCAGGAAGTGGAAAAGACAGTATGGATGTTTTCAGCGATGCTGGCCTGCTGTTTGAGTCCAGCTCTGCTGGAGGCACTGGCATCAGAACAAGTACTTGCATAATTCTTCCGGACATGTTCAAAAAGATCTATGTGTAGACTTTTATAACCTGTCAATGAATGAAACTTAGTAAATCCACTCTTGACATTGTTCTTTTCCAGATGCTGAATGTCAATCTTCATTGCAAAGAAAAAGAAGAGCAGTAACCACTGCACAGGTCCAGCAATCTCTATGTACGAAAGCCATTTTAATCAATCAATCGATCAACATATAGCTAAAAAGGAGTTATAGATAGAATGATATACTGTATTGTATCCAACTTTTGACCATCAAGGGCAGACCCCAGATTCCCCATGAATTCTTAGGGCATGTCCTAAGCTTTGGCATTAATTTTCATTTGAGAATAATTGCCAAGAAACTGCCATCAACTGTTGTCAGTGAATCACAGATTAACTGTTTACATCAGGAATTTGTGAATAGCATTTGACCAGCACTATATCAACATAGTATCAACATAACACAAATTTGAGGACGGTACGAAGAAAGTTCTAGGATGAGTTTGAGGAACTTGGCATGTCCCGAGGAATGAGAGAGGCAGGATTTTCTAGACCTCATGGTTAAAACATTAGAAGTAGAATCACAAATGCAACTTTCAGCATTTGAAATAGAGACCTCAAATCTGGCCTATAGACATTGGAACTATTTACTATTTATAATATCTGTTTGCTCTCCTAGCTTACAATATATGTTTTACTTTTACAGTGAAATAGCATGTTTATTGTGATCAAGAAAAAAAACAGCACCAGTATCGACTGATACTCAGAATTTAGGTTTTGAAACCAAATTGATTCTGGGGTCTGAATCATAATTCAGACTGACCAAATTTTCTGTAATCTTAGGTTTACAACATTTTTATAACCTTTTATTGTTACTTCTTTTATAGCTTTATAAAGCTTTCTGTCAGACTTGTCCACTCTGTCCATTTTTCCTCTTTTATGTAATCTACCTACAGTCAACAAATACTCTGGCATTGAGAGAGAATGCTGTATGGATGGACTGAAGAGACTGGATGATTATACCTGTCAGTATCGGGCGTCTTTCGTTTTGGATGGAGAGGAGTGCAAACAGGCTTTCCTGCACTGCTGCACTGAGATTACCGCTCATTTCAAAGATGCAGCTGAAGAAATGATTCTAAGCCGTAGTAAGATCATTCTTTCAGACAATTTCAACTCTCTTGCAGATCTGCCTGGAGTCAGAATGTGCTTCAGGTGTGTCTTGAGCAGAATAATTTACCCCAGAGATGATACAAGTTTTGGTTCTACAATTGTAGAAACTGATACAACTGGAATAATCCTTGTGAAAAGAGCTGGTTCTGTTTTGTGTAAATAAAGCAACCACTCTTTCACCCACAGGTGAATGCGAGGATTTTGTGAACTCGGATGACATTGTGACACGTACACTTTTCCCCGAAAGTTGGCTGTGGGAGGAAGTGGTGCTGCCCAAATGTTCGGCACTGAACCCCCAGTGGTGAGTTTGACTTGCAGTTTCCAACAGTCAGTGCTTAGCCAAAGATGTTCCTGTTTTAGTAAAAAAAAATGATCTCTCTTTTAGTCAAACAACCACCTTTCCCAGGGATGGACTGAAGCTGAAAGACTCCATAACTACTTGGGAAATCACAGCCATCAGCTTGTCCAGCACTCATGGTACAGACTCTTGTTATAAACACACAGTTCCTATTAAGGTCTCGTGTATTGCATTCGCAGCATGCTGTTGATTACCTCAGACAATAATATCATTGTGTCACTCAGTGTTTTCTCTGTACTGGTTGGCTTCATTGGAATAACAATGTTCCAGGCCTGCAGTACATGCTTTTTATAAGAAGCTGATCTCTTTTTTTCTCTACAAAGGTATCTGTGTGGCAGATGTCCATGAGATGATAGTGGTGAAGAACTTCTTTATTGACCTAAAGCTGCCATATTCAGCCGTGCGCAACGAGCAAATTGAAATCAAGGCTGTTATCCACAACTTGAACAGCCAAAGACTAAAGGTCAGATTGGAAGAATGATTTACCATGGCAGACCTTATCGGACAGGCCCTCAGCATGTTGACAGAATATGCTTTGGCCACTATCAGCCTTTCTTTCTTCATAAGGAATATTTCTCCTTGTAGGTACGCGTGGAACTGATGGAAACCAAAGACATCTGCAGCCCGGCTAGCAAGAGAGGAAAATTCCAAACCTTTGTGATAGTAGATGCTAAATCATCATACTCTGTACCTTTTGTCATCGTCCCATTAGCTTTGGGACGCCACGCCATTGAAGTGAAGGCAGCTGCTGCAGGACGTGTGAGTGATGGTGTGAGGAAAGAACTCCTAGTCGTGGTAAGAAAATTAGACCTTCTTGATCAAATGATGAGACTGTTCCTTGTAGAGTGTAGATTTAGCATAATGTAAACAGATCCCTAAGGATGATATAAAGTGACATCAAGAAATGAACTGACATACATTCCCCACAGCTTTCCTTAAGGTGTAAAGACAGCAAACTTTTAGCGACATCAGTGGAGTCACTGCAAGCTTGCTAATTTCTAAGAATTCGTATCCAAATCTGTACTATATAGCACTCTCTCATTCATTCTTTACTTCATTTTTTTAGTCTGAAGGCGTTTTGACCAAACTTAATGAAAACCTACAATTCAGTCCTTCTAAGAAAGGTAAGGTTTACTCACCTTCTTGTTTAAAAAATGCATGATTTGCCTGACTAAATAAAAATACTAAATAAAAGCCACACCAGTCACTGAAATCCATGTCCTGCACGTGCAAATAGGCGTGAGGTATGACTGTACAGTACTTGTCTTTCTGGAACAGGTGGTGAACATGTGGAGGTTATCAAGAGCCTGATACTGAAGGACCAGGCGCCCTACACACCATCGATCACATATGTGTCAGCAATAGGTGACTCTTCTAACACCTGCTCTGAGTTTGTAAAATAAAAAAAAAATGCTTTTGCTTTATCACTACCATTATGTCAATCTTCTGTGCACAGGAGATACAATCAGTATAACAATAGAGAAGGCTATTAGCGGTCATGCCATGGGTTCCTTAATTATCCAGCCTGGTGGCTGTGGCGAGCAGAACATGATTGGCCTAACAATGCCCGTCATTGCAACGTATTACTTGGATAAAACCAATCAGTGGCACACCGTGAGTGCTGGGCTTAGGCAGACAGCTGTTATGTACATCACGAGAGGTAAACTAAACACTGGAAAGTCAACTATTCTGCTTCTAAACTTTTGTTTCATTGAGTATGCCAATGTTTATGTCTTGATAAACAGGTTACAATCAACAGCTGGCATATCGTAAAACTGACGGGTCCTATGGTGCATGGATTCATCATCCAAGCAGCACCTGGTAACTAATTATTTCTCAACAGTTCTGCTTGGTCAATAAGAAATCTTAAGCAGGGATTTCATGATTACGACTCAATTTTGTTTTCTTCCTAAAGGCTGACAGCATATGTTGCTAAAGTATTTGCCATGGCCAGTAACATCATAAACATTGACCAGAATGTGGTCTGCTCTGCTCTCAAGTGGCTCATAATGAACAAGCAGTTACCTGATGGTGTTTTCAGAGAAGATGCCCCTGTAATTCATGGAGAGATGACTGTGAGTGAGACCTCTTTTAAAAACTATAGCACTGAGAGGATTGTTCACCCAAAAACTGTGTTCAATGTTTAAGGTGCGATCACACTTTCCATTGCTCGGCACAGTTTTGCAGGCAAGATAAAGTGAATGTAATAAAATAGCATGAATGAGATAAGGTAATAATGAAGACAAAATAAACATACAAACCTACTCTACCAGCTAGCAAACACACCAGCCCTAAGTAACTTTTGTTCAATCAACCTTTTTTTATATAATACTGGAGGTCGACTTGGATGCGAAAACCCAAGGTCCAACCTAAGCGGATTCAGGTCCGAAACTTCTACAAGTACCTCGGACACTAGTCGGGTTTGGTATTAGCTGAGGTCTTGGGTAATTAAAATAAATGTGCTTTTTTCCAAATGGACCCAGAGAGACCCAATTTCTTTTCAGCCAGCCTGGATACATACTTGTGCTTTGTGTAAAGTTTGTAACCATACACATAGGAATTCATCTCACAGATAAAAATCCACTCACTTCATTACGCTGGATGTTGAGCTGAAACTCCTGCCACTCGTCCGTTGTGGTTTGTCTGTTTTGACAAAGTTATGAGTCTCCTCCCACACAGAAGTCACTTCTGAACATCACCCAGAAATCTTGTTAGTGGTCAGCACTGAAAATTCACGTAGGGACATTTCTTTGTTGCCATAGGTTTACCTGGTGGAATATTGCTCTGGTTTCTATTGAAATGACTTGATTTCCCCCACAAAATTCACAGAGCAGTGGTAAATGTAACCACACCTTTACTCACCTTTTAATAATGCTGATTTCATCACTGTGCACAGGGGAATGTACGTGGGGGAGATTCTGAAGCATCCATGACGGCTTTTGTGCTCATTGCCCTGCAGGAGGGGAAGGGAATTTGTGCCGGTCAAATCTCAGTGAGTCCTGTTGGGCTTTGAGTTAATAAGTGTTTCTAGCTCAATTTGTTAATTATTTATGCCAATCAGTGTAATGTATTCTCTCAATTCAGTTGTTTTTTGTTTGTTTGTTTTTATTCCTCTTTAGAGTCTTGACAGCAGCATATATAAAGCCATTGTGTATCTCAGATCTCGGTTAAATGGTCTGACGAATCCTTACGCAGTGGCTATGACATCTTATGCTCTTGCCAGTGGAAACGCACTTGACAAACAGGTCCTGTTGAAAAAAGCCTCTGCAGGTAAAGATATAGCCATTTCTGTTGAATTCTAACCTCTCCAGGTAATAATGTTTTATAATAACAATAATGTTATTTGTCTGTTTATTTGTGCTTAAATCTGCATCTGTATCATTCTGTATCAACATCTTGTTTTGCCTGCCTAGGTATCAAAGCCTAAATGATTAAGATGCATAACAACATTATATTTATGCTACATTTTATGACAAAAATACAAGCTTACAAGGGAATAAATGATGATTGGCATAAACAAATCAACAGTTTAATATCTGATTGGTGTCTTGCATTTCTCGTCTACTCTCTATCAACAAAAAGCTGAACAATCTGAATGGTGAAAAGTGTTATACAAAAATAAATAAAACAATAAATAAATAAATTTAATTAATCCCGTACAGATGGAAGTCACTGGCCTGTCCCTGGATGCAGTAGCTTTACTTTAGAGGCTTCGGCCTATGCGCTTCTGGCTCTCGTAAAAGTTCAAGACTTCCAGAGTGCAGCTCCTATTGTAAACTGGCTCAACAACCAGAGGCAATACAGTGGAGGATATGGCACGACTCAGGTTTGTAGTGTACATCCAACACATGTCCATATGTTTATAATACAACATTATAAAAAAAGGAAACATTTAAAACCAAAAGGTGAAATCTACCCATAGAAAACACATCAAAATTGTCTCCTCCATCCCAGGCCACCATCATGGTGTTCCAGGCTATAGCTGAATACAGGATTCAAGTGAAAGACATAAAGCAGTTAGACCTGGAGATGACCATTCAAGTAGAAGGCAGCCAGCAACCGGTTGTGTGGAAGTTCAACAAAGAAAACTCTCATCTCGCACAAACAGAAAAGGTGAGTTTGTATTGAAAGCTGACACTGGAAAACACCAGTGTTGCCATTTTTGTATCATTAAAGGGGACGTTAATAGATGTGTATCAAACAGTCAGATATAAATTACTATTCAGGGCTTGACAATAGGGATTACATGATGGCCCATGGTCACGAAAGGTTATAATTTGCACGTCTCGTCAGTTTTAACATTTTAACAAGTGATTTTACACATTCAAGCACAGGGTGACGTGAAAAAGTCTTTTGTGTCATGAACAAATACATACACACAAAATTGTTTCAAAATACTCGTTTTGGTGAATATTTACTTAAACAAGGTCAGTTATGGCTTAGGTGAACATAAAATGTGATTACTTCATTTGACTGTTATCTAAAATGTTGGTTTTTGGCAGGGAAAGTGAAAATTTGAATCAAAATCCTTAAAATCTATTTATGTTGCATTTTTTAGCTTTACTTTAATACAAGAAGTCACTGCAGTCATATTGTTTTTTTTTTTATCAAGATGAATAATTTTAGATATGCATTTATTACTATTTTTGTTGTATTTTATTAACAGATCCCATCTAACAGGCAGATCACCATCAGAGCCAGGGGTTCTGGAGAGGCCTCTGTAACTGTGAGTGACTGAAGAAAGCAATAATTAGAGATAAATGCTGAAAATACAAATACATCGGACCTTAGATACTGCCTTTCGTGTTGTTTTCTCCTCTGCAGATTGTGACTGAGTACTATGCAAAACCAAAAGAAAGCAAAAGCACTTGCAAGAACTTTGAGCTTGCTTTGACTTTTGAAAGGAGTGATAAAGGTTATCATTTATCAATATTCTGTTGATCATAAACTTATGATCATAAATACTATATTTTTCTAATTTAAATAATTTATACTAATATTGCTAAGTTATTTGGTGGTTACTGTATGTTTTTACTTTTACTTAAAATACAACATTTTTTTTTTTATTTAAATAGATGTGCTTAATTATCTTAATGGTTAATCAAAAATTGGTTTCATTTTCAAAATATAATAAAACAACAGTTTGTTAATTTTTGGGAGAAATATACCTTACAGTTTTTGTAATATTTGTCTTGTGTACATTCACATTTATTTATCTGGCAGATGCTTTTATTAAAATTGGTCTTTCTTTCTTTTTCAGTGACATATCAAGGAGCAACTGAGACTTACAAACTCTTTATCAAAACCAGGTGTGCAAATAAGTGTCATTTTCATCAGGTTTCTGCCCTAATCAACTGAGTATCAAAGTTAAAACTTTCAAATTTCACTTCTACAAAATGGTATCTCAGTACAGGGAAGAATTCTTGAAAATGATCAGATATTGCTATATTTAGTTTTACCCACATTGTGGATACTACAAGGTTTTGGCAAGAATTACAGCACTTTATTATGACATTTATTCTGTTCTGTTAAAAGAGAAATCCACTTCCAGAACAAAAATTGACAGATAATGTACTCACCCCCTTGTCATCCAAGATGTTCATGTCTTTCTTTGTTCAGCCGTAAAGAAATTATGTTTTTTGAGGCAAACATTTCAGGATTTTTCTCTATATAATGGACTGCTATGGTGCCCCGATTTTCAATCTTCAAATGATCCCAAATGCGGTTGTAAACGATCCCAACCGAGGAAGAAGGGTCTTATCTAGCGAAACGATCGGTTATTTTTATTTTAAAAAATACAATTTAAATACTTCTTAATCTCAAATGCTCATCTTGTCTTACTCTCCCTGAACTCTGTGTATTCTGGCTCAAGACAGTTAGGGTATGCCTAAAAACTTCAATCGTATTTTCTTCCTCAACTTCAAAAATGATTTTAAAATCATCCTACATCACTGCAGAAGCACCGACCCAGTCTTTGCAAGGTTAACATGCAAAGAAGATCAAACACCCTTAACAAAAAAACAGCGATATAGGACGATATTGAAGTTGAGGGACAACATGAGATGGGAATTTTTCGACATACCCTAACTGTCATGACCCGGGGGAATAAAAAAAAAACGAAACAGTTCAGGCAGAGTGAGACAAGACGAGCTTTTGACATTAAAAAGTATATAAATTGTATTATTTTTATGAAAAGAATCACTAAATAAAACCCTTCTTCCTCGGCTGGGATCGTTTACAACCGCATTTGGGAAGTTTAAACTCGGGGCACCATAGAAGTTCACTATATGGAAAAAAAATCCTGAAATGTTTTCTTCAAAAAACATAATTTCTTTACGACTGAAGAAAGAAAGACATGAACATCTTGGATGACAAGGGGGTGAGTACATTATCTGTCAATTTTTGTTCTGGAAGTGGACTCTCCTTTAAAGATGCTGTGTGTATTGTGTATTTTTTATTTTTTTTAAACATTATAAAAATATTCTTTCCTGCCTCAGCTTAATCAGATGGAGGGAAAGTTTGGGAGATCTGTCTTGCTATAGAAAGCTCACATTTGCTTTGTTGACTCCACAGATATCTGTCTGCTGACAGAGATGCCACCATGTCTATACTGGACATATCATTACTGACGGGATTTGTTGTGGATGAGGGTGATCTTAAGGCGGTATGAATCACATTTCCATTATTCACCTCTGCTTTTGACAAAATGAAGTTATGAACTGCAATGCGTAGTGTTAGTCACAACAAACTGCATGTTTTTCCACTACAAAAATACTGTTATTTTTCTAATGACCATAGTATAACTATAACAAAATAGTATTTTAGTATGTTAACACATACCTTTAGTTTGAAGGTGGATATTGATTTTTTCGGATATTTCTGAGATTTAATTTTTTTGCTCAATTTTCTCACAATTTCCATACTCTGTGCTCCACTGGATGTCACAGTGGCCACATCGTCAAACTCTCCAATACTATAATTTTGTTTCTGCTTGTAGCTGTCTACTGGATGTGACAGGATAATTCAGAAATTTGAGATGAACAAGCAGCTTTCAGAGCGAGGATCCCTCATTCTCTACCTGGACAAGGTCTCTGTGTTGATTTTACAGTGAAAACACTAATATATAAGAAAGAAAAAAAAATGGTGCCATCATTACAAAAATGACTACATAAAGTACGAAAACAAATATTGGTACAACTGCAAGTGCACAAAAGAAAAAAATATATACATGTTTTTATATTTATATGTGAAGTGGTGAGACTGGTATTACTGTAGCTCTGGTTTGTAGCTAGGTGGTGCTATTGGGTAAGTTTCGCTACACAATAACACAAAGCAGTTTGATTCTAAACCTTGAGGTTTTATTATTATTATTATTATTATTATTATTATTATTATTAACTAAAAATGCAACTGAAAAATCCCTTCAAAAAATCCTCCCTTCCTGCATATAAGGTGTCTGCTGTTTGTATTTTCACTCTCTGCAGGTTTCTCATAGCAAGGAAAATACTATTGTATTCAGGCTGCACAGAATAATGAACGGAGGCTTCCTTCAACCAGCAGCAGTCGCTGTATATGAATACTACTCTATAGGTATGAAGCTGATGTACATGCAAACGTGTGATTATGGTTTAAGCAATGTTGCTTGTGCTTTTAGTCTGACTAACAATGCAACAGGCCAAGCACATTTCTAAACAAAAATGTGAGATCTTTTGATTTGGGCAGGTAAAGCAACAAATACCCTAAGCGGATCACACTTTCATTTCAGTTATTATGAAATGGAAAAACCGTTACGGTTTAAAATGTCATTTACGCGCTTTGTCGAGATTGCGCTTGTGTGTGTTTGGTACTCACGGAATGTTCGCGATAGCAGCAAATATCAAATCCACTGTAAAAAACGCTTTAACTTAAAACTGTCCTTTTTGCCAGCTGAACCCACCATGTCCATAAATATTACTCTCTTGACTCAGCTCTTTACGCCCCATTCAAACGGGGCGTCAGAAGTTAATGTTTCATGGAGGGCGTGTCTGAAGCTTCGCGCTGATTGGCCAGCGTGTGCACCGAACGGGATACAGAGCGCGCTGTCCCTTGTTCCCGCCCCTTCAGCTTTTTTTTTTACATATTGTCCTATTAGCTATCAAATTGTCATCCAGTTGTTGTTTGTTGCTGTTTTGCAACAACATGTAGTTAGTCAGATCATGTCCATAAAAGTGTATATACAGAAAATCTTTATTAAAATTTTGTTATTATTTGTAAAGTAAACATAACCATAATTTAAACAAATTCATTTGTTATTACATACATTCGTAATTCTCCAAAAAAAGAAAAAAAGAATGAGAAATTTCTCAGTGATTCACTAACATGAATCTACAACAGAAGAATTTAGTAGTAATTTAGTATATTGTTGGACATGTTCTGTGCTCATTTTCATATTAGGCCTATATTTCTGATTTGTTTTAACATTATTTTCAATGCTGACTGCTTTAATATCCTTGATGCCTCAGCACAGGCAATGCTCTGTGACCCATGTGATTTTATTCTTTCATGTTTAGAAAATCGCTGTGTGAAGTTTTATCATCCAACCAGGAAGGAAGGAGCTCTTCAGAAAATCTGTAAGAACGAAGTCTGTCAGTGCGCCGAAGGTAATGTGATTCATTTAATAATAATTCTAAAAAACTGCAAAGAAGTCATACAAAGTTCTACTGTTAATCTGCAGCATTAAATTTCTCTTTCCATCGCTGAAACAGAAAACTGCAGTCTTCAAAAGAAGGAGAAAATTCTTGAGGCTCACCGTAATAAGAAAGCCTGTGAACCTAAAATAGATTATGGTAATTTATTATGTGTGCGTGTGTGTTGGTGCAATGAGTGAGAATGTTTTCAAACTTTTTTCTATATGATTATTAGTTCATGTGGTGATCGGTTAGATGCTACATCAATCTATTCCATTTTTACAGTTTATAAAGCTGTTGTGTTGAGAGAAAATGAGGACCCCTTAACCGTCTACTACGATATGAAGATTGAACTTGCCCTCAAAACAGGTATAACTCCTCATGCCATCCACAGTATGTAAAGATTTGTAAATTTTGTCAGTTTAACAATAATGTTCTGCTTATTTCAGCAGTAAGATGTAAAGTGATGTACAAGTTTAAATCCATACAAAACCAGCTGCTCACATCTGGTCTTAATGGTCTTCATCTTATCAGACACTGCTGAATTTTGTTATGTTGTGTATGTGTACAAACTCAGGAGAAAAATTCAAACATGTCACATGTCATACGTGAATTTGTGTAGGTCCAGAAATCAATGTGGAAGGGATGCAGCGTACTTTCTCCTTGCAGATCTCTTGCAAAGAAGCTTTGAATCTGAAGCGGGGTGAGAGCTATCTGATCATGGGCCAGGCTGATGATGTCCAAATGGAGGGCAGAATGTAAGTGCATTTGACCTGTGATCCAAAGTGTGTGCGTCCTGATCTGTGAATGTGCAGAGAGTTCGAAATATGAAATACTTTTTGAATAGTCACTATGCAACAACAAATTATTTTTATTATTTTATTTATTTATTAATTTTTTTTGCCTTTTTAGGGCTTACTGGATTTAGTTTGTCATGTAAGCCCCTCTTTTACATGCTCTTCCTCTGGTGTCTCCTCAGCGGTCAGTATGCTCTGGGCGAGAGGACGTGGTTGGAGTTTTGGCCCAGCTTGGAGGAGAGCAAGACAAGTTCTGAGCTCAAAGAAAAATACAACGGCATGTTGAGTCTCCGGCAGGATCTGCGCTTCGGCTGCAGCTAACAAGTCTAACACAAGTCTATTGCTTTGAGATGTTCACTGGGAAAATGAAATATTATAAAACAGAAAAATCAGTATAGCTTAATTTTCAACTTTAAATGTATGTTAAACATGAGATATGAGTTCATTCTGAATGTTGCTTTTTTTTTTAGCAGTTATCCTGTTAATCAGTGATGAATTTATGTATAATAAATCATGACTTGCTTTTTAAGGCAGTGTTGTGACACATGCATGTCTAGGCAAACTTCCATTAATAAACATGATCTAGCAAGATCATCTGTTCTGATCCTTATTCACTATCCCAAAACAGCAAACTTTTAGAAGGTTCAGGTTTAATAGTGATCCCTAAATGCAATTTTTGAACTCGGATCGCCTTGATTATAATGTTTACTTTAGACTAACCTTATGTTTTGTAATGAACCTTATGTTGCACAAGCTCAATTTTCCAATAATTTGAGCTCAGCAGGATGTAAAATTAAAAGCACATACAGTAAATGTAAGCAAAACAGCATCCATGTTTTTTGAGGGAAGTGTGCGTTTGAGTGTAGCACAGCACATCTGTCTGTAGTTCATCGCCTCATAGTGACACTGAGCACAAATAATACTCACATAGAAAGGTCAGAATGGACATGTGCACATGTAGTAATACAACAAAAGAATGTATTATATTAAAGACTTTTGGAACTTTTGACAGCAAATTCACAAAAAATCCATGATAAAGGCAATAATTATTTTACTAATATTCGCCAGATTGTAAAGAAAGTGACATCATTTGCTTTGCTTTTTGTCCCTGTACAAGAAAATAAATTCCTTCATAATCATTTTTTATAGAAATATATTGTATAAAAATAGATGCAGTTAATTAAATTAGAGGACAAAAAAGATTTTTTTACAGTTGAGTTTGGACCCTGGTTAAAATGAAGGTTCTGCAAAATAAAGAGAAGTTGATGTTTGACATCAGTCATGTTTTTGTTGTGTAGATGTACAATTCATCAAAGTTTGCATTCTTGACAGTCAGCAGTATGTAAATTCTAGGGGAGGTTTTCTATATTAAACCCTGCACTCGTCCTCCCAAATTACACAACTGAAGAGAAGTGATCATGGAACTAGTGAGTGTTTATAAAAATGACAACCACGAGACCTGCAGCAAGTAATTTATCCAAATCAGTGCTGAAAACCCAGCCAGACTGAAGCAAGAGCTCAAAACAGTAAGACATTTAGTGTGATGCAGAAGTCATGTGTTTAGTTTGAATGGCACAGTTTTTTTTTTTTTTTCCTGCATTTGTTCTCGATTGTTGCATGTGCACTTTGTGATCCATATATATAATACTGAACATATTTCTGAAAAGCCTATCTATTTCAACAAGAAATTTGATTAAAATTTTTATTTGAATTTTGATGTTTTCCTGTTTTGCAGCAGGTTTGTCAGTAGGAAATAAGTGTGTTGTGTGGATCACTGTGTGCATTAGCCTTATGTGCATTTTCCTGGTGGCTGCCATTGTAGTACTGCATATTAAGCTCATGGCAGAGAGAGAAGTACAAGCTACACACATGTTACAGTCCGGTTCAAGAGATCAAGCAGAGAAAGACCAGTTACAGAACAGCTTCAACTCTTTGAGTCAGAAGAAACTGGAGTTGGAGACCAGAGTCAATGATCTCACTGCTGAGAAAACCCAGTTACAAAGCAACTTCAACTCTTTAAGTCAGAAGAAACTGGAGTTAGAAAGTAAAGTCAGATCTTTGAGTTAGGAACTGAAGAAAGAAGCATCTAGACAAGGTCAGTGCACATATGTTTTTATGTTGTTTTTCTTTTTGTCTCTTTCTGTCTCTTTCTTTTTTTCTTTCATTCTTTCTTTTTTTTATCTTTAATGTACACAGTTTTATAAAGTTAAATGTTTCTGTGTGGTTCAGGTTGTTTTTTCATGTCCACTGAGTTGAAGAGCTGGTCTGACAGCAGGCAGTACTGCAGGGATCGTGGTGCTGATCTGGTCATTATCAAGAGTGAAGAGAAGCAGGTGAGTTTATGTGAGTGTCTGTTACTGAATGAGAGGAATCACACTTATTCCTGTTTTTATTCACACACAGAGGTTCATTTCTGCATTCACCACAGAAAGAGTGTGGATTGGTTTGTCTGACAGAGAGCAGGAGGGCAATATGAAATGGATGGATAATTCAGCACTGAAACAAGGGTAAGAGATAAAACACAGAGAAAACCACTGTGGATTTTTTAAAAGGTTTTTATTCTTATTTCTAAATTAGGGCCATCTCTTCATACATTTCTTGAATTTTTTGTTCAATAGCATGGTATGTTAATTAATAAATTGTTTGTGACAATCATCATTTAGTTGCCAAATGGATGAAAGCTTTGACACATTTTATTTAGGTTTTGGGCCGCAGGTGAGCCAAATAACTTTTTTATGAGCGAGAACTGTATTGAAATGAGACCTTCATATCCTGTCCTGAAAAACTGAAATGATGCCTCATGCTATGTCATGCTATATCATGCTATGACGTCTTGTCATCTGTGCACTTGGAATCTTTATTAAGAGCCCAAAAGTGTCACTGAGTCTCCCTATTAGTCTGATTTTGAGTGTCTGTAAACTTCTTTCGAGGTGAATTGCTTTCTCTTTAAATAAAATGGTTAACAATGTTTTTTTTTTTTGTTTTTTTTCTAAGTGAGGGCATACATGCAGTGTTTTAATTAAATATATATTTAAATATGTATTTAATTGCTAAAAACATATTGTGTAATTTGTATTTTGCTGGACAAAAACAAGAAAAAAAATGTAATTAAATACTTTGAGAAACATATTTTGTGTTTGAAATACTCAAAATACATAATCAATTAATTCATGTTATTCTCAGATAATACAATCTTTCTTTACACACTGTTTATACATGCATTTATTTAACACACCAAGCTTCTTATTTACATTTGCATTTACATAACCCACCTTTACACACAAATACCATATAATATTCTTTAAGAAATGTATTATATATCATTATTTTCTATTTACTTATTCCATGTTTATTATCTGTGCTTTGTCTTGTCACTGTCATTCTGTTTGTGCTGTGGAAGCATCTGTCACCATAACAAATTCCTTGTATGAGTAAACATACCTGCCAATAAAGCTCTTTTTCACCTGTGTTAATAGTAATGCCAACTATCATGGATTTTGTCTAGATGCAAGTGAATCATATTATTTGCATCCTGTTGCATCCAGGTTAGTTCACCCCCACCCCATAAAATTTGTTAATTATTCACCCTCATATCATTCTACTCCTGTAAGACCTTCGTTTATCTTTGGAAAATAAAGATATTTTTGATGAGATCCGAGAGCTTTCTCTATAGTCAGTCATGCAACTTACACATTCAAAGTCCAGAACGGTAGGAAAGACATTAAGTAATTCATTTTATTAATAAATAAAGCTGTAAATTATGCTTTATTGTGCAAACAAAGTACTTGGGTCACTTAATAAAATTGAAGGTTAAGCAACTGAAGTCACATGGAGTACTTTAACGATGTCTTTCCTACCATTCTGGGATTTGAATGTCTAAGTTGCATTGGTGTCTATGGAGGGAACGTTCTAGGATTTGATAAAAAAAAAAAATCTCCATTTGTGTTCGGTAGAGGAAAGAAGGTCCTACAGTTGTGAAACGACATAAGGGTGAGTAATTAATGACAGAATTTCCATTTTTGGCTGAAATAAACCTTTCATTCAACTGAGAAAAAAAAAAAAAAATGAAAGAAGCTGTTTTGGTGCTCAGTGCAAACTGAGTATGTATTAAAATATATACTATCAGATAATGCTCACTGAATGTTATTACAGGACAGAAGAAAAAGCTGCACTAGAACTTTACTTGCTAGCTGGCAAGTGACGTTAGATTGCTTGGCAAAAATTGGCTATAAACAAACTGAAAATTACAATAAACATTATTGCCAATGTCTGAACAGCATGTAATGAAACTAAAAAAAATTCCTGTAGACTAATTATTATGTGAAGGATCAGGCGGTTTTGCTGGAAAAAACCCAAGGGAAACTGTCATTACAGTGTAATTTTAATGAAACTCATCTGTCAACATGATGTTGGTAAATCCTACTGGCGGTAGCTCGCTCACATTAGGCCTACTATGGAGTGTGTGCAAGACCATGAGCAATAAGTTACTGACCACAGCTCACGTAACGGCCACCGGTGTCACTAATAAATTCTATCCACCTTTTTCCAGGAGGCCCTTCCGGTGAGGCGGTGGAAGTAGTAAACCAGTGGTATTTTGTGTGCTAAATAGCAAAGAGGCTAAGTGTTTTTCGGATCATTGTTTACTTTGTAAAGTTGCAAATCTTTATGAGAGACGTCATTACAGTGCTCAGGGACAACATGTGCTGTTCGAAGTTGAGTTCTCACATTGCCAGCAAGTTTGGATCGCTAAACCTTGAATGACTGTCAGCTAACTTAACGTTAGTGATGCGACATTCGAGCTTGTGTTAAGGGATGTGCCAGATGAGCCTCGATTCAAGGCTTTTGTTGTTAACGTAGAAATCACCAAACCCCAGATCTTACTTTACGTGGGCATTTTAATTCAGACTTATTTAATAACGTTTCTAAATACACAGGCATTCAAGTAATATGAAGAATACAGTTTATTTCAGGATAATTAAATATTTGCCATTTGCAGTTCATGTCTGTGTACATTTTCCCTCTATTACATCATACTGATATTTGTACTGGCAATTAATGGCACAGTTTAAAGGGTAAATTGATTTATCAGAGACAGACATTCAAGAAACAGACACACAAACTGTTAAGCTTTTGTGCATGTAACGAGTCAATCTATGGAATATGTGGTGAATTCTTCATCCAACTGAGCTCCTTTCACAGGCTTTCAACTGCTTTATTTTTTACTAACCACCAGATCGCGCTGTTTTTGGCACTTAAAGTTTTCAATCTTTTTTCCGAACAGTCAGAGGAAAGTTTCAGTGCTTCACTAGACTTCATTTTCCCATCACTACTTTCAACTGTTGAATGAATGAGTGTCACGTCCTGCTTGTTTGCTTTGAACCAGAAGGCACTCCCACTTTTGACACAGGGCCTTATGGGGCGTAGGAAACTTGTGGCTATAGAGCCCTTTAACAGCTAAATATCAACATTTTTAGGAGTTTACTGTTGACAGTGAAATAGCTTGAGACATTCTCTTGAGTGGGAATAGGTGGTATGACAATACAGTTTCACAGGACTGCTTAATTTTTGACATGCTTATAATGATAAAGGAGAAATAAAGAAAGAAAAAATAAAGTGTAGAAATGCTTGAGGGTATTCAAGTAAACAGGAATTAGAAAAAATAAGTATATATTGTCTAGTGTTAGGGTTAAACAATATGTTGCTTATAAATATGTGCTGTCTGATGCTGATTTAATAGTGATGTCAAATGCAATTTTTGACCTCGGATTGCCTTGATTATAATGTTTACTTTAGTTTAACCTTATGTTTTGTAATGAACCTTATGTTGTACAAGTTCAATTTTCCAGTAATTCCAATTCAGCAGGATGTAAAATTAAAATCACACAAATGTAAGCAAAATAACATCCATCTTTTTGGAGGGAAATCTGCATTTGAGTTTAGCACAGCACATCAGTCTGTAGTTCATCGCCTCATAGTGTCACTGATCGCAAATAATAGAAAGGTCACAATGGATTTTGGAATAAGTGCACATGTAGTAACAAGTTCATTTTAATGCATCTCTTTGCCGTTTTTTTAAACAAAACAAAAGGATGTATTCTATTAAAGACTTCTGCAGTTGTTTTGTAATTTTTGACAGTAAATTCACAAAAAAAAAACAAAAAAAAAAAACATGATATAATTATTTTACCAATATTCACCAGTTTATAAAGAAAGTGATTAGCTTTGCTCGTTGTCCCTGTACAAGAAAAAAAAAAGCTCTATAATCATTTTTAACAGAAATATATTTTATAAAAATAGATAAAGTTATTAAAATTATAAGACTTACCTTTTTTTACAGTTTGAACTCTGGTTAAAACGAAGTTTCTGCAAAATAAAGGCAAGTTTCTGCAAATAAAAAGGACGTGTTGTAAAGATGTACAGTTCATCAGAGTTTGCATTCTTGACAGTCAGCAATATGTAAATTCTAGGGGAGGTTTTCTATATTAAACCCTGCACTCGTCCTCCCAAATTCCACAACTGAAGAGAAGTGGTCATGGAACTAGTAGGTGTTAATAAAAATGACAACCACGAGACCTGCAGCAAGTACAATGAGATGGGACTGGACAGAGATGAAGATATTTATGCAAATCAGGGCAGAAATCTCAGCCAGACTGAAGCAAGAGCTAAAAACAATAAGACATTTAGTGTGATGCAGAAGTCATGTGTTTATTTTGAATGGCACTGTTTTCTGTATATGTTCTCGATCTTTACAAGTGCACTTTAAGGTCCATATATGTCATACTGAACATATTTCTTAAAATCTTAACTGTTTCAACAAGAAAACTGATTACAACTTTTATTTGAATTTTGATGTTTTCTTGATGTTGTCAGGAAATTAGGTTTGTCAGGAAATAAGTGTGTTGTGTTGAGCACTGTGTGCATTAGCTTTATGTGCATTTTCCTGGTGGCTGCCATTGTAGTACTGCATATTAAGCTCACGGCAGAGAGAGAAGTACAAGCTACACACGTTACAGTCCGGTTCAAGAGATCAAGCAGAGAAAGACCAGTTACAGAACAGCTTCAACTCTTTGAGTCAGAAGAAACTGGAGTTGGAGACCAGAGTCAATGATCTTACTGCTGAGAAAAGCCAGTTACAGAGCCACTTCAACTCTTTAAGTCAGAAGAAACTGGAGCTGGAGACCAGGGTCAATGATCTCACAACTAGGAAAAGCCAGTTGGAGACCAGAGTCAATGGTCTCACTGCTGAGAAAAGCCAGTTACAGAGCAACTTCAACTCTTTAAGTCAGAAGAAACTGGAGCTGGAGACCAGAGTCAATGGTCTCACTGCTGAGAAGAACCAGTTACAGAACAGTTTAAACTCTTTGAGTCAGAAGAAACTGGAGTTAGAAACTGAGTTAACAAAGTTATCTGAACAAGGTTTGTAAAAAAAATATATATATATATATATATATTTGTATGTAGTTGCACTTTGCAAATAAAACAAATACAATTTTATGTTTGTTTATTGAAAGCAACTGGGTGCCTTTTCACATCCAATGAGGAGAGGAGCTGGTCTGACAGCAGGCAGTACTGCAGAGATCATGGTGCTGATCTGGTCATTATCAAAACTGAAGAGAAGCAGGTGAGAACAATGGCAAATACAACTAGTTCAAGGTGATTCTGTTGCAAGGTGTTTCAAGGTGATTCATTTAAATATGTGCATTTGGGGATCATACTGGTTCACCCATTCAGACTCATCATAGAACATAATAGATGGGTTGAAATCAGCATCTCATAGTAAAATTGCCCCATCACAATTGCCTGTATTTTGCTTTCCCATCACATCTCACCACACTTTTATTTTCTCTGTTTCTTTATTTTCTCATTATTTTATCATAGGATGCACTGCCCTCTGTGTGTGTAGTCCTGGTAAACCATACATTATGCAGAGAAAATGTCCCCACAAAGATGGCAATTTCTAAAATCCTTGTTTATGGGGACATTTTTGGCCCCCATTAGGAAAAAAATGAAAATGCAGAAAAAGAAAGAGAGTGTGTGTGTTAAGAGGGTTAGTAGATAGAATTTACAGTTTGTACAGTATCTATTATGTCTACATGGAAATGCAACGTGTGGCTGTTTGAAAGCAGCGAAAGTGGAAGAATCACAGTTGTTCCTATTTTTATTTACATACAGAGGTCCGTATCTTCATTCGTCAAAGAAAGAGTGTGAATTGGTTTGTCTGACAGTGAGGAAGAGGGCAACATGAAATGGGTGGATAATTCACCATTGACACAAGGGTAAGTACTAAAACACTTCATTTGCTATTTATTACTTTCATTGTCTTTATTCTCTCTCGGTTTTGTTTTGTTTAAAAATGGGCTGTGAGACCATCACAACTGAAGTCGCACCTGTTCTCCAACCACATAACTTGACCTTGGAACAATCTTATAACAAATACTTCTGTAAAAATGTTTCATTCACTTACTTTCACTTCTGTACTTTTTAGCATATACCCTTGAAACCTATTGCATGTGATGTTTCTCATTTGTTAGTTGCTTTCTGCTAAATGAATAAATGTAAATGTCATTATCCTTATTGCTTAGTTGCCGAATAAACTTTTTCTAATTTCTATAAGCGCTCCTAAAAAGTAAAAAATCTGATTCATGTTATTCAGGTTTTGGTTCAGAGATGAGCCAAATGATTCTGATGGAAATGAAGACTGTATTGAAATTATACCTGGAAGTTTTATCCTGAACAACTGGAATGATCTTCCATGCTCACAGAAAAGAAAGGGGATTTGTGAGGTTTCCAAGTTCCACCCCTTAAAGTTGTGATATGTCTTAATTTTTCACTTTTATGTAATGTTTTATGTTTTTTTTTTTCATTTCTGATTAAGGCTAGTGTCGCTACTCTCAGCTCATTTCATTGTATCTAAATCTCCATTTGATTTTGTTATACAAATGTGCAAAATGTGAATAATCAGATGAAATTTGTTAGAAGGTACAGATAAAATTGTCTATAAAGGCACTGACCTTATAAATAATAAACTCACACTATCAGGCTTCTCATATAGTAAACAAACATCCTTTGTGAATATCCTGTTGCTACACACTTGTGTAAACATTAGGGTGCATAAAAAAAATAAATGTAAGATGTTTTGTTGGATCATTTCTTATTTTTTCCCTTTATTTATTTATTTATTTTTGACAATTTTTGACGTGTAGGCTAAGTGTGGTAACCCATACTTGTGGGTTTGTCTTCTGCATTTAACCCTTCCAAATGCACACATACAGCAGTGAGTATTGAAAACACACTGTGAACACACACCCAGAGCAATGGGCAACTGGGGGTTCGGTGTCTTGATCAAGAGCACCTCAGTTGTGGTTTTTGAGGGTGGGAGAGAGTGTGTGAGAGTATTCATTCACTCCCCCACCTATTCTCAGTACTGATGGGAAATGTGTGTAGGTGAGGGGAACGTGTGAATGCCACACTCTAAACAATAACCATGGCAGTGAGAAAATAAGAAAAGTAAATAATTTAAATAAATAAATAAAAAATGGCAGGGCACTGAAACCTCAATTACTCCTAGACGTCACAGCAAAAATGGCTGCCCACTGCTCCGGCTGTGTGTTCACAGTGTGTGCGTATTCACTACTCAAGTGTGCACTTAGATATATTAAATGCAAAGCACAAATTATGAGTATGGGTCACCATACTTGGCTACACATCATGTCACATCACTTTCATTGTTGTACAGTGAAGTTACAATGATTTTGCCAGTTTTTGATGTTTTACAGTCAAAGAATGTAATAAGTCATATACTGTATTATAGGTTTGGTAATGTTGCTAGAGCACTGTAATACTAAAAGGTCCAGTTAGGCCTGCTTAAGGGTGGTGAGCCTGTATGCAGAGAGATTCAAAGTATTTGTATCTGTCTAAACTAATAAAGCCACTTCCTATAGAGGGTTAGCGCCATACTTAAAATAAAAAATAAACCGTGCCTTTCTTTCAACCACAACTCAGCTGTGAACACATGCCATCAGACATAAGAGCGAATAATGGACTTAGAGGGCATTTATGAAAATATCAGAAAAGGAGATATTAAGGACACACGTGCATCTCAAATACAGAGTCGATGCCAGGATAAAAGAAAAGTTCGACAGCGCAGTAAGTAAAATGTTTAATTTGAAGCAGAAATAGTGTAACTAAAGTTTAAGGAAATGAGAAATGTTGCATAGAATTTCAATCTTTCTTCAAAAAACAGTGAGCCAACTCTACTTTTTTATAAAATGTATTAACATGTAATTATTTTAACTTTTCAAAATTATTTGCTTTAATTGCAGAAATGTTGCTGTCATTATCAAAGAATTTTTTTTTTTTTTTTTAAAGATCTATTATGCCCCTTTTTACAAGATGTAAAATAAGTTTCTGATGTCCCTACAGTGCGTATGTGAAGTTTCAACACGTTCTCATTCCCAACTCGTCACATATTGAGGCTTGGTCAGGACCCCTTGGCGTCACTTTTCGATGCACAGCTTCCTCCACTGTTTTCAGTTGTTTGTCTTAATTTAATGGTTTGCATGCATTTGTAAAAATAGAAATTATTTTATATAAATGTATACTTTAATTGGAGCACCTAAACCACTTCTGAACAATAGAGCTCGGGAGTTTACGTCACTGCGCATTGCATTCTGGGTCATCGCCGCCATGTATTAGGACACGCTAAATAGCGTACAATGACAATACATACAAATCACTAGAGGAAAAAACGACTGCATTTGCGTTAATATTTTTAAGAGCTGCTTGCACTTGCGTAGAATAAATGTACTAATATTTGAATCCATTGCGTTCATTCGAGCACTCAGTCGTGTGGCCAGAACACGACACATACACACACTCACAGAAATCATACCGCCGCCTTCTATCGTACCACACACAGGACCGAATTAATTTCTCTTTTGCAGTTTTTAATAACTAGGTGGCATTGATATATCTGCCCGATAAAATAAACACACCATAGCTTGATCTCAGCCAGTTGATCATGTAAGTGAACCACCGCTCTGCACATTTTGTGTGTATCTCAGATGTATGTTCTATTCAAAAGTAAGTGCCCTGCGAACTCGAAATATTCCGCCCTGATTACAGTTCGAAGACAGCGTATGTGTTCCATTCAACGAACATTAAAGTGTGCAAGACATTAATTTAAACTGCATTTCTTTACAGGGGTATATTGTGTCACACATCTCTAAGTTTTGTCTGTGTGTGAAGACGATGCAGGCGGTGGCGTAGCACAAATACAAGAATGAATATTCCTAAGTAAACTTAAACTGATTTCCACTGCTCAGGGAGTGGGGAGCAATGAACATTGTTTAGGGACCATGTTAATCGCAACACAGTTCAGTCATGAAGCTCTCTCTGAACTAGCTGGTTATCTGAATCAGGTTAAATAAGAGAGCCATGCAATATATGCAGAGCGACAGGATGTGAAGAATGGAATTGAGAAACGCTGATGTATTTAATCATATGTCATATCACCCTCATTTCATTGAGGGATAAAGTTCAGTAAGTTTTACTGGACTTAAATTGAACAAATACACGATTTCTTATAAAGAGCTGCTGAACAGTAACGTTTAATCACATGAGTTGCTTTATGAACAAGGACAGTGATCGCAACGAGCCGTATCACAAATTAAATTACATTTCCAAACGTGTTATTGATGGCGTGAGCACTTTCCACAAATTCAAGTGGATCGGAAATTGTAAAACTGTAATAAATAATAAATACAAACGAAAAGCCGGATTTTTAAGTTGTTTATTTTCATTGACCTGCTTTCGCCATTGTGTTGTTTTAAGCTGAAAAGCATAAAATTGCGCTTCATTTTAGATCGGTTCTCCACGGTCATGACAGCAGATATAGCAGTTTATGTCACAGCAAGCTTTCTCCATTCTAATGTGTTTTTAAATATACAATATAAATTTTAACATCTACTTCCACTATTTCTCAGTCTAGACTGTAGCGTCCGTGTCCGAATATCCCAGAATGCTGTGCGTTGCTGACGTCACACTCCCATTCTCTATATAAAACACACAACAGGCAAATATAAGTACAGTCACAGGTATTTATTGCGAAAAAACTGACCATAAACAAGCAGTATAAAAGCATTACAAACAAGTCCTGTTGCATTCTGAGTCTTCTGAAGCCGTACGATATCTTTATGTGAATTACAGAAGGCTTTAATCGCTGAAATTGATTCCGCTCCGTTAACACGCTCACATCTCATTCAAAAAGATACTTCCAAACATAAGCATGACGCAATCGGTCACGAGACACACAAGAGCCAGTGGCATTTCACAACCAAGATTTGCTTCTTCTGGTGGCATTTTTTGAATTGGCGCACAGACAGCAGTGTTGCCAACCTAGCAATTTTGTTGCTAAATTTAGCAACTTTTCAGACTACCCTAGCAACTTTTTCCTCCAACAGCACCTAGCAATAAATTAGCAATTTATTTGGCAACTTTTAGCAACTTTTGATAAGTGACTTAGACAATAAAAAGGCACATATTTTCCATTCAAATTACACAGAAAGAGGAAACTAAAGATGCCTAGCAGTACACACATCACGCGACTTTGCCGCTCTTTGCAATTGTTCAGTTTAATTATAATAATAATAATTGTTCATTTATGATACACTTTGTTAGTATTCTTGTACCTGCGATTGTTGATCAGTTAATACACTGTAAGAAAAATGGAAAATATACTGGTAATTGCTAGATTCTGGAAGACAAATTCTTGAATCAGAAGTACAAGAGAATGTGGTGCTGGTCCTTCAAGAGTCACTGTCAACTTATCTGTCTATAAAGCCTATAAAAAAAACTGTCTTCATGTATTTCTTAACATTTTTAATTTCATTTTTATGGCCACACCCCCTGCCCAAAGGACCTGGGTCTGTATATAAAGGATCATGTTTTAACTGAGTTGTTGTTATTATTATTATTATTATTATTATATTTTAGTTTTTTATTTATTTATTTTTGTATGCATGTGTACATTAAAAGTATACTTCTGGCAGCAGGAACAATGCTGAACTAAGTGAAGATAAATGATCAAACTAATCAGATAAGAGCAAATGGAAAGTCAGCAAGAGCCTCATTTGATTGGCTACAAGAAGAAGGTGAACCCACCCTCCCCCTCGAGCCTGCAAAACTCAGTAAGCGAGAGAAGGGTACTGAGCCAAAACTCTAAGCGCAGCTAAAAGAAAGACGTTGTTGTGCCCTGTTCTGACCTCCCACCAAGTGGGAGGAGGGGTTAGGATTAGGGGTGGGGTTAGGATTAGGCAATCAGGTAGTGACTTCAATGTAGACGGTAATAATTTGGCAGAAGGTCAAAATTGGGCACAACGGAACAGTACATATCGGGACATGTCAGGAAGTCATTTAGACATTTGCAAAAGTTTGCTTTTTTTACACATACAGATTGGTTTGACATACAGTCAATCCGTTTTGCAGTTCAAGCCGTTGTTTTCTCTTGCAAATCACGGGTTCACAGGCTTGCAGTACTTTTGACCGTATTTTGTAAGTGCAGAAAAATGCAAGTCAAAAGAATACAGGTCATATTCATTTTGTGTTAGCAAAAAGCTGCAGTCTCACAATACATGAATTAGACTTACAAATATCAGTAACATGCTGCAGATCATTTTTTTCTTACACTTGATTCACACCTTAAGGCTGTTTGAGTTCATGAGTGTTCACAGACGCCTCTTGTTGACTTTTGAAGCTGACAGAGTGTACAAAATATACAAAATACAAACAGTATTATGTATAGCAGTACGGCTCTGCAGAGAATTTTTAGGTTGGACTTAAGGTCGTTATTCTTGTCAAAAGCCAGTGTGAAATGAAACCACCATCATTACCAAAATAATCTTGGCGTTTTTATTCTTCATTTCATACTTCATATTTGTTTATCTGCTTTGTTGCTTTATAGAAGGAGAGATTTCCTCCAGTCCAGCAGGAAGCAGGAGAGAGCAGGTTTATTAGACTGAAGTGATCAGAGAGGAAGACAAAGGTCAGATCCAGAGCACTTGCTGGGTAAAGACTAGAAGGAATACAGCTCCAGCTACTGGGCATCTGCTTTTTATCACTTAATTAGAAGCACCACAAATTAACCCTTGTATGGTGTTCATATTTTTGTTACTCAGCCAGTGTACGTGGGTCTGGTGGACACACAATTTTTTTAAAATACTTAACAGATGTTTACTTAATCCCAGTTACAAGCAATATAACCTGAATGTTTGGCTGATATTTGCCATTTTCTTTAGATCACATTTATGTATTAAAGTCCTACAGCCTTGTGCGGGAATGTCAGGGGCAGAAGAACATCTCACACTTACACTCACACTCTCTCAGACTCTCTCTCTCACACATACTCACACATACTCACACAAATACACACATAAACACACATACACATACAAATAGCAGGCCCAGACAATAGAGGGGACAGTGTGAAGTCACACAGGACCTAAAATTTCCACTCTTTTATTAGCCATGGGTCCAGTGGACCCGAACATCCTATGTGTAATATTAGCGTGTGTGTGGGGGGTGTATATCATTGAAAATATGTTCTAATATATGTTCTTCACAGAAAATGAGCCAAGGCCAATAAGTATTGGCCTACTGGGGACTACTAAACAGACACTTTGACGTTGATTTTAAAATACAAAGTGAAAAAAAAAAAAAAAAAAAAACTTGCATTTTTACAACACTATAAGTGTAAGTACCTTTTCATCAGGTAATGAAAAGTTTGACACACTTGTAGTCTTTATCCTCACTTGAACACTTGGGCCAAATACAGGAAATACGTCATATAAGTGGTCGAGTGCAAAGACCACAACTGTGAGTATTTGGACAAGGCATTAGAAGGGATAGAACTACGAACAGATTGGCTCACTGGGCATGTGTACATCAATGTTGTGTCATTTTTGTGACGCTAAACAACACTTAATTCCTGTTGTGCGCTACCATGATGGTGTTTTGTAGTTGTGTGAATGACAGCGTTCCTTCTATTTATGTTACTATTATCCTTCTCAGATTTGGTTTTTAACAATATATCTGTTAAAGAAAATACAGTTGTTAAATGTAAATTTTATTTTAGTCTTTCAAACCTAAAATGTTGCTCTCTTATTTATTTATATATTTATTTATTTTTTTAAAGGATTTTTATTTACAGTTTAGGATTGGGGTAGGTGCATATGTTATTAAAGCACAATCTGACAAGCAGCAAATTTAATTTATTGTTATTTTATGGTGTGATTTTTGCATCACTTCCACCTGTAGCTGTATCCATTCTAGCTACGACCCTTGCTGCTGAGTTTCCTGCATCATCAATATAAAGGTCCAGTTTGGACTCATTTTGTTGGCTTTTGAAGCAGATATCATATAAACAAAACACCAATATATTAGAACAGCTCTGCAGAGAGTTTTTAGGTGTGAAAAAAGGACTTCATTCACACCAAAGCCTAGTGTGAAATGAAACCACTTCCTGTATACATTTAGCACACTTTAAAAAACACTTGTGTGTATTCTAAATATCACAGTTCATTTGTGAAGACCTGCTGTAAGATAGTGAATAATGGACATAGAGAGCATTTATGAAAATGTTGAATGCAGAGCTGTTAAGAACACAACTGGACCTCAAACTCAGGGTCACGGCCAGGATGAAGAAAAAGATCTTAAGCACAGTAAGAAAAAATACTTTAGAGCAAAAATGGTGTCGCAGATGCATTTATAGTAAATGTATTAACATGGGATCATTTTTCAGCATGTACTTGTTTGGCTATTTTACAATAGCAGCGGCACTTCGATATAGCAATGTTTGTCTTACAAAAAAAAATCAAGGTTTCACTTTATTTTGATGGTCCCTTTAACACATTCTGTTGACTATAAGTAACATTGCACCTATATATCTACTAATTCTGACTAGAGTGTTAGTAGAGTATTAGTAGAGTGGTTAGGTTAGAGTTAGATTAAGTTGACATGTACTTGCAAAGTTACTTATAGTCAGTAGAATGTCTGTTGGGAGACCATCACAATAAAGAGTTAGCAGATATTAAGCAGACAGTCTACTAATACTCTAATGAGAGTTGCAGCGTAGGTGCAGCGTTACTTATTGTCAACAAAATGTTCAAAAGGGACCATCAAAATAAAGTGTTACCAAATTCAAAAACGCTACAGCATTGTCTAAAGACAAAGACAGACTGTCTTTAAGGCTAATTTGAAACTGGATTTCTAATGATATAAATGGTATCAATTGCTATTTGTGTGTTTTCTTCCTGTTTCTCAGGAGGAAGTAGATGTTTGGTGTTGATGACAGTGAGTCTCGGGCTCATTTGTGTTCTTCTGCTGGTCTTCATCATACTGCAGCACATCACCATCACAGCAGAGAGAGACCTGATAAAGAGTTACAAGAACACAGTTGAAAAGTTCAATCAAACCATCGACAGCTTACAGGACAATTACACTGATCTAATGACTGAAAAACACCAACTGCAGAACAACTTCAACTCTTTGAATCAGAAGAAACTGGAACTGGAGGACAGAGTCACTTCTCTAAGTGAGGAACTGAAGAAAGAAGCATCTAAACAATGTCAGTGCTCTTGCAATTGTATGTTGTTGTTTCCTTGCTTTTTTAATTTTAATGTACCCAGTTTTATAACGCTCATGCATCTGTGTGGTTCAGGTTGGTTTTTCATGTCCAGTGAGTTGAAGAGCTGGTCTGACAGCAGGCAGTACTGCAGGGATCATGGTGCTGATCTGGTCATTATCAACAGTGAAGAGAAGCAGGTGAGTTTGTGTAAGTGTTTCTTACTGAATGAGAGGAATCACACTTATTCCTGTTTTTATTCACACACAGAGGTTCATGTCTTCGTTCACCACAGAGAGAGTGTGGATTGGTTTGTCTGACACGGAGCAGGAGGGCAACATGAAATGGGTGGATAATTCACCACTGAAACAAGGGTAAGTGATAAACATCATTGTATTTGTTTTAGTCTTTTTGATTCTCGTTTTAAAAACGAGGCAATCACAACCTACAGAAAACATCTGAAGACAAAACTCTTCCACAAACACCACAAAGATACTTTAAATACTGTAAATTAAATTAAGAAAACTCTTCTTCTCTCTTTTTCTTCACTTCTGCTCAAGCTTCTGTATTACTTTAGTTTACTCTTGAAACATGCTGTTATACTGTGAGTTTTGCTGATTCATTAATTTGTTTTCCTGAAAAACTGAACATCTGATATATGTTGTTCAGGTTTTGGTTCAAAGGTGAACCGAATGACTATGGAGGGAATGAGGACTGTATTGAAATGAATTATGAAACAGAGACCCTGAACAGCTGGAATGATTGCTCATGCTCTGAGAAGAAGAAGGTGATTTGTGAGAAATAGGTTCATCCTGTCCTCTTGTGGTTTTGCTTCTATTATCTAATATATTAATTAATTAATTTTTCAGAATGAAATTACAAAATAAGCATCATTTTCTTATAGTTGTAATAGACTACTGTTTCTCATGGTGTGAATTAGGGTGATCTGTGACACCAAACCTCTGATGTGTTCATGTTTTGCTCCATCATGAGCAGCGCTATATTAATATGATCTTATTCTACTGTTATCATGAGTCTCATTTGTTGATCTGAAGTGTTGAGGTGACAATCACAGCAAACTACAGAAGTCTAAAGTGTCCAGATTGCCATGATTCACCCTGCTATTCTGGTATCTGTGAAGCTGCTTTTGAGTTGAATTGCTTTTGTTTGAATAAAATCTTCAATTACCATCATATAGTAAACATGGCATTTCTTTTTTTATTATCTGATTTTTTTTTTTTTTTCATGTCGTACTTCCTATCTGCTGTATTGCTCTATGGAGAGATTTCATCCAGACCAGCAGGATGCAGCAGAGAGCAGGTTTATCAGAGAGAAAGACAAACATCAGAGCCCAAGTGTTTTTCTACCAGTTTGTGAATGTTTTTTTTTTTTGTTTGTTTGTTTTGTTTTGTTTTAATCTAAAGACCATTTCATCCAGTTTTAGCTAAATATCCCATTTTTGGACATGCAGAATCATGTAAAGCAGTGGATCTCAGCTGATGAAACTGATGAAACTTAGTTTCAGCTGAAGATCTCACATAATCTGATTGTATGATGTTTTTGAACTTTCCACACCTTAACCTTTTGTGAACTGATGCACAGAAGGGAAAGGCCAAAATTAACATTAATGAAGATACACTGTACACAGATCAGTGGGACTGAAATTAGCCTGGTTATTGCAGTACTGTGAGCAGGGGCATAATTTCCAGTGAGGACTTTTCAAAATCATGTCATCTTTTTTGTTGACTGTTTCTATATAGTTTCAGTTGTGATTAACTTTTTTTTGGTAGTTGAGTTTGTTTGTTTTGTTTTGTTTGTTCTGTCATATCATTACAGATATTCTTTTGGCAGAATTTATAATGTATAATCAACTTACAATTAATTATTTCCTGGATATTGTATCACCATAGTCCCTAAATGAATGTAAATGCAGGAAATGGGATTCAAAGAAAGTATTTTCCCATTTTGGCACTATCCCCACCCCTTATTGATTCCGAGTATTGCTAATTGAGTGCGTTGAATGCATCATCAATGATCAATTCCAGTTTTTAGGCCAGTTACAGTGATCAAACTACTAAAATTACCACCTGCGGACAGCTTTAACTCTTCAGGTCCTAAATTAAAAATTTAATCAACTAAATTTAAAATTTGGTTGGAGATCCAGATTCAATGACTATAATTGTTGAAAATGCCAGTAACAGTTTTGTTTTGAGTCAAACTTCTGCCATTTAGATCCCCACCTCGATTTTAGTTATACCATCTCAGTTAAAATGGCAGTGACACCTAGCGAAAAATTTGAAATATGAATATCCTGTTGTCCCTTCCCATTGTAAACGGGAAGTCATTATCCCACAATGTCTATTTCTACCGTCCCTCCTGTCTATCTCTTAATGCCAGTGTTGCAGATTAAAAAATATTAAATTCAACAGTCAAATGTCTTGATACAAAGGCTCAGTTGGGCCTGTTTGAGTTGTCTTGAGATTCCCGCTGCATGTTTAGCTACTAACATGATCACGGGAAAAACTCCACATTGCTTTGATAACATGAGGTTCAATATGCAATATATATTCAGTTATACCGTAATATGAGTTTACAGAGAGTTTTAAAATAAGAATGAAAGTCTAGATTTTCTGAGTTTTAACTAATGAAACCACTTCCTGTGTGGGTTGCACTATTTTAAAACACGGTACACATTATAAAGATCACAGCTCATCTGTACACATTCAATACTGTACTGTAATAATGGAATCAGGCACCTTATAAATATATATATATCTTCTTTTCTGTATTCTCTTTAACTGATTTAAAAGACAGCTCTTTTAAAACCACAACCATAAATATATTCAAAGATACTAGATAGTTAGCATATTGTAATCCGTTTATAAATTACATGACAAAATTTGTAGTTAGTAACATAATTCAATACATTGCACATTTTAGCCAATATAATCAGACTACTTTAGATTAATTTTAAGATTATTTGTAGACTCATTTATCACATTGTTTTAAATAGGGTAATATTATACCTTATTGCCATAAAAATACAAAGAGTAGAAACTATATTCCATTTTGTTGTTATTAACAACATGAACTACATTAAACATTATATTATGTCAAGGTTTCCCAAACTGTTGTAAGAACCAAGGGTTTTGAGTTTAATGAAAACAATAATTAAATAAATCAAAAGTTTAAGTAAAATGAATAATAAAAAAATATATATATATATATATATATATATATATATATATATATATATACACACATTGTGATAATTAATTATTAAAATATTCATTTAAAAATCTCAGGGGTACCTCAAATATAATAATAATAATGATAATAATAATAATAATAATTAATAAATAAATAAAAAGTGTGCAAATTTGTGCATTTTAATGTGTTTGAAAGACAAAAGCCATAGAAATACTACTGTACTTTGTTAGTCTTTTGTTGTTGTTGTTGTTGTTGTTGCTTATTATTCAAAAATTGAATGCATGTCATTTAGGTTTTGGCTTAATGGTGAGCCGAATGACCAAGGTGGAAATGAGGACTGTATTGAGCTGATGCCTTCACATCCCATCCTAAACAATTGGAATAATTTGCCATGCTTTAAGAAGAAAAAAGGGGTTTGTGAGAAATAGGGTTTGTTAATAAATATCTCAGCTCTTTATCTTTCAATGCCGTCCAACTATTCTCAGTCGGATATAGAATTAAAATACAATTCTGGGAGAAGGGTAACTTCTTTCCAGATGCATCCTGTTATTCAGACTATATAAAAACAAGAGGTAGGAAGGGGAGAGAACACAAACAGGAAAACTCACAGTAATATTTGTCAGAGAGCGTGATATTATTTAATAGTTCCCCCATTTGTTTATATAATAAACATCATAAAAGCTCTCTGCCCAGTTCCCCTTCCCTTAAAATTTGATCAACATTTTTCCTCATTCCACTTAAGATCAGCACATTTAACAGTTCTTGTTCATCACGGCACTTGTGAATCAAGACAAAATTTGAGTATTCGCTACTTCCTTTGCCTATAATTCCTAAGCATTTCTATTCGTATTCAGTAAACCAAAATCGATCAACATCATTATCAGAGATACATGTGCAACATGATATTCCTACTATACCACACTTCACCCTAGACATAGTCTATTAGGTTTGCAGTGCAGGTAAATGTAAGCCTTGTAGCTTTTCCTTGGCCTCAGACTTAACAATATGGTTGGCTAGTCACTACCACATGTTCATAGTAGATGTATTGTATATCTTCATTATCTAGCCAGTTTTCCTCACCCATATTTACAAAGAAATATGTACAAGTGAGCAGGCTTCCAGTACAGCCAGGTGTATTACCAATTTTACAGGCGTGGCCTAATAATTTTAGTAATAGTCTTGCAAGTTCTAGTTTCCTTCCGTCACATAATTCTCAATCAAAGCCTGATATAATGGATTGCAACAGAGACAAAAAGTCAAATGTCAATACCAGACCTATGCAGTGACTCAAATCAGCTAGAACAACATTATCAGTAATGTCATACAGATGAACATAATAAATCTTTTGATAAATTTAAACCACATCGTAATCTCTTCTTTCCATGCTACATCAGGATGATTTCAGGATCAAGCTGATTTAATCAGCCTTTCTTGCATTCCCTTTTTCTGCTCAAACACTGATTGAGTTGCTCCTCAGTCTTTCCTTGATTCAGGCAGGCTCTTTATTAGTTGGAGCAAACAGTGGGCTTTTAAGCCATGCACCTGTTGAGTGTATATATATATACATATGTCCATCGCAATGGGGTTGAATTTCACATTATGATCATGAACCCCAAATTTTTCAATATTTTGTCCAATAAATCTTTTAGGTCTAGGCATGCCATAATTGAAAGAACCAATTTTAATTTCTAAAATAGGTAACACTTTATAATAACGTTCAGTTGTAAGTAATTTATAAGCAATAAGCAATGAAATAAACATTTACAAAACATTTATAAAAGATTAAAAGTGATATGCTAACAATTTGTGTATGTTTTATTAATTCATTTACAAGTAATTTACAAGTAATTAGTTAATAATTAACTAATCATTTACAAAACATGACTATGCATTCATAAACAATTAATACGTGATGTTACTATTTTTATCTATGCTTTGTAGATTAAGTTATAAATCATTTACAGGTGATTAGATAATGATGAACTAATAATTTACAAAATATTACTATACGTTCACAAATGATTAAGTAATATGCTAACGATTTACCAGTCTGTCGTAAGTTATCTTTAAAAAAATAGCATATCATGAAATAATCAAACAGATCCTTAGTCAATGGTTAATAAGTTATTAGTTAATATATTATTAATCAATTATACATAATTGAAATGTCAATCACTGAAATGTTTATCCTCCACTGAAGATCACATCATGAATAAATCATTTACAAATCTTTCTGCATCCCCTAATCTAAAGTGTAAACAGTTCATCAGTTGTAAATGTTTTACTCATCATTTATAGATCTTTCCCCGCAGTGTGTATACCCACACAACCTGTAACCAGCAGGTTTGTAAAACATTTACAACTGATGAATAGTTTACACTTTAGATTAGGGGATGCAGAAAGATTTGTAAATGATTTATTCATGTTTACACACAACAGGTTTTGAATATTTGTTGTGTGTACTGCAATGTAAGGGCTGACTGGTGAGGGTAAAGATGGTAAACACATGGAGTATTTTAGCGCTGTGCACCTGATTTGATCTTCAGTGGAGGGTAAAACTGGTTCACATTATCACTAGATCCCACACACTCCACACAGAACACAAATCTGTGCTGCTGAGAGAAAGGGTTTACACGTTTATTCACTTGACAGCAAATAATTTATTATTATTTAAAAAAAAAATAGTTTTAGAATAATTACATTTTTGTGCTTTTCAACATCTCACTTATTAATCATTTATAAACACATAGTCATGTTTTGTAAATGATTAGTTCATCATTAACTAATTACTTGTAAATGAACTTGTAACTGACTTGTAAATGAATTAACAAAACATACACAAATTGTTAGTATCTCATTAATTAATCATTTGTCAATGTTTTGTAAATGTTTATTTCATCATTAACTAATCACTCATAAATGACTTACAACTGAATGTTATTATAAAGTGTTACCCTAAAATATAATTAATCATTTAACTGTGCACTTTAATTTCATCTTTATTATCTCTTTCTATTGCTCATGAGTGGCTCTAAAAAGGTTGGAGATCTCAGCATGATCTTGGATCCATGGCCAGTAACACTAACATCACATAACCGCAATATTTGGGTAGCATTTGTAGTTTCAATTCATTTGGAATTTTAAAGTTAACACTTAAATTCAGCCCTAAGAAATATCTATTAAATCAAGATGGATTGACTAGTTTCATTGCTTTGCCATCCATGTTTTGACGTTTTGAGGCGGCCTTTGTAGTGATCACTATATATGCAGTACCTGCCCACAATGGAAGAAATGAAAGTCTCTGATATCGTCAGTCAGATGAACATGTTTTGGCTGTTTCAGTGTCTCTCTTTGTCTTCCAGTTTGTCACTCGGTGATGAGGACCTGGTGAGGCATTATGCCAAAGTTCTGCCATGACCCCCCCAGATTCATAGTGACCCGATCCGTCCCCCTCACTGTCCCTGCAGCCACTCCTTGATTATTGCCGCCACTGCTTCAGAATCAGATGTAGGGTGACCAGGGCTCTAGACTCATTCTTTTCACGGGTCGCTCATTTGCGACTAACTTTCTCAGTCGGCTGCAGGAGCACATAAATTGGTCGCTTTTTTTGGCTATTCTAACTTTAATCGGTGCATGCTGGTTAACTTTTATCATAGTTTATAGTTATATGGTAACGAAAGTGGTTAACCCTCAACCTGTAGTTTTTTTTTGGTTTGAATTTTGAGATGATACTTCCTCTTTTGCTTCAGTCGGGCTTCAGACGCTTTTACCTTCAAATTCGCGGTCTTGTCACGTTTTACAAGAAAAGATTATTGTCTGTTTTGCTTACATTCATACACCTTTTCACTTTTTAAGACTAAAACAAAAGATGGATTCATTGGTAGCCTATTCTTTATTAAAAGCATAACAACAATAAAACGGGGTACAAAACGAATAAGATGAAGCATGGCATACACCACATGCTGTATAGCCTATACAGACTAATAAATTACAGAATGTTTAGCAAACACTGAGGGATCAAATAAAATTAAAAGAAAGCCTCCATAATGTAACGTGCGGTAAATGACAGCTTTTCAAAATGAAAACAAAAAGAAAAGTTAAACTCTGTCGGTGACAATGCTTGCATGTTTATTTTTACACAAGAATAACAACATGTTCACCTTCTCTGTTTAAGAAGAGTTTTATTTTTTTATTTTTTTTATTTTTTTTTTTACTTTACTTTACTTTAGCTTGAAAACCAAATTCCTCCGTCCTGGCTAAAACCTAAATATGACTAAGGTAAATGCGATAGCAACAGCCCTGAGACTGATATTCCTGACAGATAGGCTTATGTCCAGAAACGCCCTCTCATGAACATGTGGCTGGATCTCTGTTTGTCTTTCTGACCCTCACTCTTGGCATATTTTTTTGGTATAATACAACATAAACATTTATAATAAATGTTTTAACAAATGATGCAAGACACAGAAAGTCACCAAATTAGCAAACAAACACTTGTTGTCACCGTAGGGGGGCAAAAGTAACAAGTGTTACTTTCCTCTGGACAGGAACTCCTGACATTTAAATCTGATTTACTTCAGTACTGAAAAACTCTGAAAAGCCAAGCTTCAGGATGTATTACAGCACTGAATAACATGTAGATTGATCATTACTGTGACACATGAAACGAGAAACAGCACAACTTCCATAATTAGGGCCCGAGCCCTAAAAGGGCGAAGGCCCTATTGATCCCCTAAGGATTATTATTATTATTATTTATTTATTTTTTATTTTTTATTTTTTTCGACTAAACGGGGCATTTTGGGGGCCTTAACATGCTCAAAAACTCTTGAAAATCGGCACACACATTGGAATCTGCGGTCATTAGGACGCCGCAGAGACTGGGACCCGGGCGTGGCACAGGGGCTCTACAGCGCCCCCTGGAACACCTTCCCAAAACTTGATGTATATCCCGCACATACTTGCACGTATACATATGAAACTCGGTACACATGTAGATCTCACTGAGCCGAACAAATCACGCACTCTATGTGATGAGCTAATCCCAACAGGAAGTGAGCTATTCAGGGCTGTTTAAAAAGCGCATGCTCTGGAATTTGATATACTCCTCTGAGGCCTTTATGGCGCTCTATAGCGCCACCTTTTGTCAAAAGTTGGGGGGTTAGTTTTAGCTACAGACACCAAATTTGGTATGTATATTGTTTTCATCAAGCCGGACAACTTTCTAATTTACACCCATTAGCTGCGACCAACAGGAAGTCTGCTATTTTGATTTGAATGTGGATTTTTGGAAAAATCAGGCTATAAACAAATTCATACTCCTCCAAGCAGGAATGAGTAGTTCACACCAAACTTTGTAAACATGATGCCAACATACTGAAGATGTTAAATTGCAAGCGGATTTGGGATATCTTGAACGGTTGATTTATAGTGATTTTTTGAAATTAGCAGAAAAAACATAACCGTAATATTGAAATGCAGCATCCAAACACTTAAAAAAAAATTTCATACATAGAACTAGTCATTCTGAGAAATAAATGCTTAGTTCCATCGATATAAAATAATCAACAAAAAACAGAAAATTAAAAAACTATTAAACATCTGCTCTCACTCTAACTCTCTCACTCTAACTCTGTGTCGGGGGATGGGCTTAAGTCTGTGTATGTGTGTGTGTAAGTCTGACTGAGGTAGTTGAGTGGCTGTGTGTGTGTGACAGAGAGAGAGAGAGAGCATTTAAAACGCATTATCCTAACTCTTCACAACTTTTTACATATGAAAAACAAGTCATTCTAAGGAAATGTGTTTATCATGTTTTCAGAGGCTGCAAAAACATTTGAAATATCACACTTGTAAACTAGCTGATGAAGACTGTAATACCAAGAATGAACACAAGATGACCTTATAGGATAAGGAATCTTTTTAACTCTAATCCTATCTCATTCTCATTGTGTCAGAATGACTTAAAAGCATTTTGATTTTAACCCTTTCATTGCTGTGACACTTCAATCCAAACTGGTACAGGGATACTGTTAATGCATGTGCCCGCTGGGCACCGTTTTTCTGATGGCACCAGGGTTGCGGATGCGCTGGCGGCGAGGGCCCGTCATCGCTGCTTGCAGCTATATTTTACTTATTGTATTCTAAACTGCTTTCCGGAACTAACCGCGGGAAACAATGACGAAATCACTTGATATTTCTCAGCTCCATCAAGGGTTGCGTGCTGAATGTCCCCGCTCTCCCCTAGTTGATGTTCATATGAAAGGAAAATGTAAACTTACTATTATTATTATTTTAATCGCTATAATAAACTCAAGGGTGATAAAACACTAACAGAAAAAAACATTGTGGATTTATTTCTTTTAGTGTTTTCCTCTTCCTTCTCATTTTAAAAACAAGACCATTACAGAATCTAGAAAATAGCTGAAGACACAACAGCACTATCAAAACAAAACTTTACTGTTCTGCACCTTTATTTTTGTACTAAGTATTTTACTTCTAGATGTTATTCAGAGCTGCAGACAATCCTGGACTGGAATGATCTGCCATGCTCTGAAAGAAAAAAGGGATTTATGAGAAACAGGGTTCATCCCGCCTTGTGTTTTTAATGTTATTATTTTAATGGAATCAATTGTGATTGTGATTTCTACCAATTTATAGACATGTTTATATATTAGGCCCTAACTTACGACTGTTGCCAAAAATATAGCTAATCCCCATAATTGGTAGCTATTGAGTTCGTATCATATTATTTTATGTAAAATTTTCTTAAATATGTGAATATGTCATATGTGAATTGCCCAAGCTTAGGCTATTTCGCAACATTGAAAGATCAACAAAAAAAACGCCCATACACTGGCCCATAGACCCTCCCTTGAAAAGAAATCAGGACAGAAGTGAAAGTGGACAGAAGAATGTGTTTCCCTCATCCACTTGAAATTCGATCGAGTGAATAATGGAATTGCAAAACATTTATGGAAATGCTGAATACAGAGATAATGAGGAAACAACTGGACCTCAAACTCAGAGTCACAGCCAGGATGAAGGAAAAAACCTAAAGCGCAGTAAGAATAAAATATATAAGAATATAAGACTTTAAAGCTTTTTTTTTTTTTTAAGATAAAGTTGTGAATAGTGAATATAGAAACATTTATTCTAAGAGCAATATGTCAGTGATTCTGGAGTTAAATTATATGTTTGTTTTTTTTTTTTTGTAACCTTTCAACATGTTCTTGTTACACTCTAAACCCAGATAAGTTGAATTTACTTAAAAAATTGAGGAAACTGGTTGCCCTAAAAAAAATAAGTAATGTAAAGTTTATTTAACTTAAAATGTTTTGTAATACACTGTAAAAACAACCTATAGAATCTACTCAATAAAATGAGGTAAACTGATGTAACAATTTGCACTCAGTTTGTTTGGGTAGATTCTATCCTATATGTCTGAGTAAAGAATACCTGAATTTATCAGCTAAGACAAACTAAAAAAAAAGTAGGTAAAGTCTACACAGCAAAAAGCCCAGTGTTATCATGTTTTGGGAGTCACGTGACGTGCTCATGAACCTAGTCGCACTTGAGTAGAGCTCCGTACGTTTGGCCCCTTTTTGTTGATTTTTTTCGCTTTATTTTAAGTTTTATTCATTAATAGTACTTCGCCAGATGGCATACAATCGAAAACAGCAGGACTTGTCTCCGTCGGCTTCTCCGATTAAGAAGAAATCAAAGTCACCGAACTCAAGCGATATGGTTGATAAGATGGCGAACACTGTTGCGCAGTTTGAGGACATTCTAAGAACTGAGTTGACGGCGATGCGGAACGAGTTTGCTTCACACATGACAGTTGTTCAGTCGATATGCTCGAAACTGGATCTTCTTACAGGGGAGTTGAGAGAACAAAAGAAAGTTGTCGCAGATCACGATAAGCGTGTAGCCGCGCTGGAGCAACAGGTAGTGGATCTGCAGGATCGCAATAGGCGCAGCAATTTGCGGCTGGTTGGATTGCCTGAGGGTTCCGAAAAAGACGACCCTATTGGATTTTTGAAAAGATCGTTACCGACGTGGCTTCCATCCCTGGCGGGCAAAGAGATTGAAGTGGAGCGAGCACATCGCGTATACACCAGGCTCTCCTCAGATCGAGCTAAACCTCGGGTTTTCCTTTTTAAACTGCTGCGGTACACGGACAGGGAGCTCATTCTGCGGGCCGCCAGACTTCATGCCCCGGTGAAAACACCTGACGGATCAACACTCTCCCTCTTTCCAGATTTTTCTCCCGTCACCGCAAAAAGAAGAAGTGCATTTGCGCCAATTAGGAAGGAAATGAGGGAAGCTGGCATCCAGAATTTTCTTCTTTATCCTGCAACACTGAAGGTCATTCTCAACCAAGGTGAACCTAAGATGCTATACTCTCCAGAAGAAGCAAGAGTTTTTCTCGGGGCCCATTCGTCCTCTATCCCTCACTGTAAAACCCGATAAGTTCAGAGTACTCAAAACTTTTGTGGAAACTGATTACCTAAGATTTTTTAAGTAAACATACTTAAAAATTACAATTACACTAAACTTAAATATTTTTCTTTCCTTTTTTTTTTTTTTAAGTACAGTGTACTTAAAACTTTAGTGTAGCATATGTAAAGTTTTTATGTTTTCAAAACTTACTGTTTTTAATTAATTACCACTTATATAAATAAAATATTTTAGTCAATAAATAAACTTTTGAATAACTCATAGCCTGATACATATTTGAGTTCAAAATACTAAAAAGAAGCACACACAGAACTGTTGACATATAATTAAAGGGTTTTTATTTACTATTAAATTCTTTGTCTATTTTGTATGACTGTTTATATAAATCTCTGTAAACATGTAACAAATTAAATTAGAAACTGTTAAAACATTGATTACAATTTTTTTTTACACCCATGGCCATTATTTTGCAACATGGCAAATCAAAATAAATAAAAAAAAAATAAAAAATGATAAATTATAGGAAATAAAAACAATAAATGAATAAGTCAAAACACAAAAAAATAATACATACCTGATTTCAAAACCAAGTATTTGTTGCATTAAATATGCAACAGAGATAGTCTGTACAAAACGTAAATGTAAACATTTAAATGCTTTAAACTACATGTTCCATTGTGTAAAGTGCAACTGAGGTACATCTAACAACTTACCAAATGTTTAAACTACATGTTAAACAATATACACTTGTAAACAACCTTAAAATAAACAAAATCTGATTACAAAAATTAAGTTTCTGTTGTAAGAGTGCAACTGGGGTAGATTTGGTGCAGAAGACAACCTACCAAATGTAAAAATGCTGTAAACTACATGTTTAGCTTATAAAACAAATTGAGATAAACAAAGGAAGTGACAATATTAAAGTAACAACCTACCAAATGTTTAAACTACATGTTTAACAATATACACTTGTAAAACACCTTAGAATAAAAAAAATACAATCTGATTGCAAAAAGTTTTTGTTGTAGAAGTGCAACTGAGGTAGATTTGGTGCAGAAGACAACATACCAAATGTAAAAATGCTTTAAAATACATTTTCTACAACATACGCTTAAAAAACTACTTAGCAGGAACTAACAAACCCAGAGTGCAATCAAGATAGATTTGGTGGCCAGGACACAACCTACCCAATGAAAACATCCAAGCACTTAAAACAGCACTTGTAGACAAGATGGAATTTGCCTACAATGTAAGTAATAGTTCATTTTTGAGATTGAGTAAGCAGGGTTTCAGAGGTTTACCATCATCAAGCCCCATCAGCATTTTCTGGATGAATGTGAAGGTGTGAATCAATTTTCTTGGGTAATCCAAATGCAATGCATACATTAACCCAAAGAGTAACACAAAGGCCTCAGGGAATGTGGGGATGTCGCTCAGCACAAACTCATCTTCCACCACAACAGCGGTCTTTGCCGGACTGAAACAGACAGGACCAGTCTTCTCAGTGACTTCCATCACAAGGGCAAGAGGGGTACCAGTGATGTCTGGCTCATCCGACTCCTCCACCTGAAATGCACAGAGAGGGTCCAACTGTAAACATGTCTAGTAATGAATCATCAGCTATATCATCAGAATTTTTTGGTTAACTATCACTTTAATATAGTATCATACTTAACCAGGCAGGCCTTTTCAGTTTACACTGAATTGGCCCAAATTTAAAAACTAGACAAGAACATACATAGAGAATTTGCAAAAGTAGAGTGAAAAAGTTGAATATATATTGTTATGGTAATTCGTTAATGAAGCAAAGACTAAAAACCCTGGTAAGCACAAAAACTGATCCTGTTTGGTGAGTGCACTGAATACTTACATTCCATGTCTTAAAAAACTGTGGGTCATCTTCGCGCAAGTATACTGCTAGGGCACGAAGAACTACAGTGCGCTTTATGTTGATATCATGCATATCCTTGAAAGACAAGCAAAAATAACAATGAACAAGGAGGCAAAGTTATTCTGGGTTTGATACTAGAGTTGTACAGTCTTTGTCTTTAACTCACCTCACGATCATAAATCCTGAGGATGTCACGCAGCACCTCCGAGACCTTGCCAGTATGTGACGCTTTTTGCCTGTACAAGGCAAAGAGTTGTGGCGTATGCCTGTCCAATTCGGCATAGAACTGGTTTCGAAGATTGGTGTTTGTGATGCGATGAAACTCTGCACAAACCTACAAAACCATAAATACACAAAATGTATAAATGACATCAAAACAGCCTTGAAGAAACATACAATGCAATCATCCTGATAGAAGTTAAGCATTATTCTCCAAAAAATGTTTTTGCTATCTTTGAAAGATTAGGTAGTGGCCAATTCACACATATTCAACAAATTTCAACAAATGCTAATAATCAGCAACAAACCCCAAAAGTCTCATTGACAAACTAGTTTGTTAGTGTTTGCTGGAGCCGGACAAATAATTTAAAGTTGAGGCAGAAAAGAGAAATGTAGATGTTTTACCTGCGACTCAATCTGAAGTGCTGGCCATTTCACCAGGAAGTCCTTCAACAATGGGTTTTCCTGTACGATCTCCTGGCGACGAAGGGAAAATGTCATCTGCATAAGATTATCTATCAACAACAGGTTTTTCTCACTCTTCTCAACTTCGTGTAGAATGTTTAGTCTCATTTCTTCCAAACTGGCCTGGTTTTGTCCCTTTGGAAAGTTTGGAAGGAAGTTCACTTCTGCTCGTCTTGCTCGTTTTATGTTGGAGTGGGGAGGGTCTTTGTCAGGATTGTTCTTACTTCTTTTGCCTGTGTTGACCGACACCTCCAGACATCCAGATCTGGCTAGCTTGGTACGGTAATTGCCCATTTTGAATTTAAGGCTTATCTTCCATCCATACCATCCATTTTCACTTCCAGGCTCTTTAAGGCATGGATGAGCTTTAACAAGAGCCTCTGCTGCCATACCCACATCCCTGTCACTTGGGTAAGGTTTGAAACCATGGATTACTGATGCCATGCTCTCTAGGATGTTGTGCTTTTGGGCCCTGGATAATTTCAGTGTCTTTCCAGATCTGTCATAGGCAATATTTCCCTCTTCAAGCACATGCTCGACTTCATAGGAAAAAGTAGGCACAGGAAAAATGTCAGGCCAGGTCTTCCGACGCTCGCTTACAGGCACATGAGGAAGGATTTCTGTATCAGAACTTGCAAGTGAGCTGGCATCAGATTCTGATCTAACAACTTTGAGTGTTCCCTTCTCTGGTAACTCTTGAATATCAATCAGACAGCTCAGTTGTCCATTAAAATCTACATCCTCATACTGCAGGGTAAACTCAAAATCCAGTCTTGGCTTGACTTTCTCTCGCAGTATGGCGATTAGATCATCCACTGATTCTGGTCGTCCAGTCAAAGTTACTTTCACTGCAATATCTGTGGCAATGTAAACACGCAGCATGAATTTCTGGGGTGCTGCCATCGTCTGGAAGACAAACAAAACAATTGATGAAAACAGGCATGGCATATTTATTAACATTTTTTAAGCACATACAGAAATTAAAGTTATTCTCACACTATTATATTATGACTGATTAGTATAAAGACCTTAGAATGTAAGGATGAAGCGCTGCAGATTTTTGTTTTTTTAGGCTTTGCTGACCACAAAATAAATCAAATTCTAACAGTTTTTTTTTTTAAATAATATTAAAATCTGAACTACAGTCACAATCTGCAATTGGTTTAAAATTAACAGTCATACATACACTATTACTGAAGAAGTATGAAGTGTTTGGGTGTCAACAGCACTTTTCCTTCAACCCTGTATGCAGAGAGGGGTAAAATGTCATTCAGCTCGGATAGGCTGTGGACAGTCATATTCCCTGGGGAAAGCTCATATGACCTCAGGTGTTCAATGTACCATGACTTGTGTTCTTGGCAAAGAAATGTCACATCATTGTTAACAAGGAGAATCGATTCAATTTTGCTAAACTGGGGAAGTCCCCCTTCCTGTCCCACAGACACAAACATTCCAGCATCAAAATTAGTTCCATCAATAATGATCCTTGAAGTGCTGTAGATCATGTTGCTGTTTGTTTTTTGTTCAATGTGAACTTTTGCAACTTCAGGAAGCGATGACACCAAAACAGAAGAGACATCTGTAATCTGCTGATGTGGTTTGAAGAACGATGGTGTATTGAGGAAGTATGCCACCATGTGCTGATGCCGAGTTGCTAGTGTTTTCAGCACATTCTTGAAGTTTTGTGTATCATGAATTACACGCTTGAAAAAGCGGTGCTTCCCTTCAAACCTCATCGTCCACAAATGGACAAGAGGCCCAAAACAACGTATTAAATCTGGATAATGCTCCAGATAATGATGCTTGGGGAGCAGTCGGAACTCTGGAAAAACCTCTTGAAGGATTTGTCTGTGGTCCTGTATCTTCGTTTGCAAATACTGAATGGAATCTTCATCAAATTTTGGAGATAGCACCACTTCCACAACTTCCTTCAAATCCATCAAAACATTCCAAAAACCGTCTTCCTCAGGAACCATATTGCCAAGCATCAATGGGAGTAGTCTCAATAATGTGAGATTTTCGTGACCGTTGCCACCAATGGTCTTCTTTCCTGCAAAGTTCTTGGGAATGGGATGTGGCTTGTCAGTCTTGTCTGCATGTTGGTATGGGAATGTCACAATTTTCTTGTTCAAATACTCCAGGGTAAAATATTTGAGCTTAATCATCTCCTGAATACACAGGGCCAACTCCACTGGAACAATGCCTTCAAAAAGATCATGAAGGACATCAGGCGGGAAACCAGTGATTGTGTGAAAACACTGCAAACTCTCTCTCAAGACACAGTCTCTTTGGACACCAAACTGACTGTGACCATCCCCTTGTAAAACATCCTGCAGGTCATGATCATGGCTGGCTTTTGTCCTTGGGGTAAATTCGCCATCTCCAACAGCAGAAGACTGAATCTCTTCTCGTGTAGCTTTGCAGAATCTACAAACATATCCAGCTCTGAAAGACTGCACAAAGCCTGCTAAGGAATGGGCAGCTAGATTGTCAGCCACAACCACTGAAACAGTACCCCGAACTGACTGACCAAGGGACTCGATAAAAACCCCATCATGTTCAAGGCAGCCAAGGTCTTGCAACAAAGGAGAAAGTGCTCTTTGGTAGCCACAGCTGTGAAGGTCTGGTACCTTACATAGGGCAGCAAGCTGAATCACATGCAATGCAGACCGATATTTAGATGGCAGATCAGCAAACATCCAATAGACTGAACAGAGTTTGTGGATCTTACGTGAAGTCCCAAGTGGATTAGCGATTTCTAGATCATCTATGTATAAAATCAATGGCAGTGACAGTTCTGAAGATGACAACAAAGTATTCTCCTGGAAATACTTGCCATCTTTATGGCTCATATAATGACCTTCTTGTGATGCCTTTGTTTCCTTTATTCGGTCAAGGATGTCAGTATGTTTGCATATTTCCTGGATCATCTGAAGTATTGGGACATAAACGACTGTGCGCCCAGGCTCCAACACATACTGCACTGGCTTTACCACAGGAAATGTTTTTTCGAAATATGTTTTTCTTCGTTTATTTGAAGACAAGTCCTCACCTTTAGCTGTGGCACTGACAAAAATGTTTGTGTCGTTAACAGCATTTACCAAATCATTCAAGACAGCTTCAGTAGGAGATACATGATGCTGTTGTAGTATCTCTTTTATAGTATCTTTGATAAGAGGTTGCGATAAGGAAAATATCTCTGACAGATGATCAACTATTTCCTGACATGCCATGTCAGAAACATGAAGAACAGTCTGCATCTTCAGAAACAGGGAAGACAAATTATGGTGTAACTGGGCTCTTAACTCTCCGATGTTGACATTTTCAGCCTCAGGAACAGAAGTTGAAGTGTCCGCAATCAAACAAGGAACTGGATCATCTGCATTAAGGTCTGCAGTGCTTGTGACTGGGGAACTGTCATTTTCTATTGATACAATATGATCACAAAAGTCTAAACTTCCAGAATGCTTCCTACTTTTGTGAGCATTAAATGATGAATACACATTGGTGTGGTAGGTACAGTTCTTAAACGGGCATGTCACATTTTCATGGTTCTTTAAGTGGCTCCTTAAATGGCAGAACATGTTCGATTCTGAGAAGGGCTCTTTGAGGCCACACAAGGGACAGGTAAAAAATGAAGATCCTGTTTTTGATCCTTCACTATCAAGAGTTCTCTGTGTGTCTTTGTGAATCCGTGACAAATGAATTTTCAGTGCATTAAATGACTGAAATGTGCAAATGCAAGAGTCATAGAGGCATGGCAAAGGGCTAACTCGTGAGTAATGACTGTGCTTTAAACGGTAGTGCCGAAATAACTGTGCCCGGGTGTCTGAGGAGACAGCACACAACTTGCACTTCCACTCCATTGATTTTTTTGAACCCTAGAATTGGAGTGAATACTTTCATTTTAAAACCAAGAAATTTAGCCTTAACGTTACATTGTGTTATGTAACTTACCACTGGAATTGAATCAGATCTTCACAATAACAGGGACTCTACATCTATACAGGAAAACAAAAAATAACAGCATTTCAGTTTTCATTATAATAAATTAGATCTGGCAAATGCTACAAAGTCGACCAATGAGGCCAAAGCCAATGCACGTTTCAGTCATTGTTTTGTACAATTTGTACATTGCTTTGTAAACTCTGAACACATGTTATTCTACTTCACTCAGTTGTTAATTTGATCTGTACAAAATTAGATAAATATTCAATGCAGGGTTATGTGTGAAGCTGCTAAAAATATCTAAAGTACACAAAAAAAAAAGGATACTTACCAAGTTCACAGACTCTGCATCCACTTTAGCCTACAAGGCAAAAAATATGTAAATGTTAATACGAGCTTGCCGGTGTCTCTACCATCCCTACTTTTCACAACTCTTATTATTAACTATTTTTCCAATATATTGCTAACTTTGTGTCATTAGCCTTAACATAATGGATAAAAGTTACAGCTAGCCACAAGTACATTAACAGCTGAAGGCAAGCATAAATTCGCATTTTCCAAAACAGATCGCTTAACAAAAACAGAATAAAAAAAATGACTTCCCAGACAGCAAGCAGCGTTGGGCCAAAACTATGTTGCTGACTGGGTTCCGCCGACTAACTGATTACAATATTAACGTTACATATAAATTAAATATGGCAGTGGGGTTAATGGTTAAAAAATGTGCGCGAAGCAGAGCACTGCAGAGACGCTTGTCGAGCTTTCTACATTAACGTTACCGGTAAAAAGACAGTAAAGCCAAACATGAAACATGTTTAAAAGATATACTTGTAGTTATTATGATAAAATAAAAAGCAGATTAAAAAACATTTACTTACAAATCTCCCCACGTGCGTCCAGACTCGCACGAGTGTCCGCCATCTTGGTTATGTTTTCTGGTAGCGTCAGTTAGAACGATGGCGTACGTCCTGACGTAGATGACGTCATTGAACGTTACTCCGTATACTTAAAAATATCACTTCAGTAGCAATGTATACTCAAAAATGATGAGCAACGCAAAATTAAAATTAAGTCATTCGTTCAAAAAATGCTATAGTTTTAAGTTCAATAAACTATGTAACCGATTTTAATTATGGTGTTCTCATTTTTTATAAGTTAGTAGTACTGTTCGGGTTTACAGTGCTCAGTGAACTAAAGCTGGAGAAGCAATGTTAAAAGTGGTTAGGTGACTGTCTTTCACCGTTTACTTTAATGATCATTTCTTTTCTTTATGCACAGTATAAACTTTACATGTTTATACTGTAACGTTTACTGATTATGGCTGGCATTGTGTACTCTGGTTTCTGGCAGCTTGGAGACTCCTAGTTTCATTACTTTTTATTGTTTTGTTTATTTATTTTTAATTGTATGTTATTTTCTTATTTTTATTTTTATATCTATTTATTTTTATTATTATTATATATATGTACACTGATGTGCAGGTTTTTGTTGACGCCACGGATCATAATAAGGGGGGCTGGCAGATTAAGGTTTGTTCTTGATTTGATCTGCCATAGTTCATGGGGCTGTGTTGATCTTTCTTTGAATAGTGATGGGAAGGGTGGGGGGTGGTTTAATGGTAGACTCAACTGGTTTTATTTTCAAACTTGTATTTTGTCTTATTATGCTATAATTCTGTTTGATACTAATGACTGACCTTAATATTCTGAGTTGTAATATTAATGGCCTAAATGGCCCTCACAAACGTACAGGTTTTTTGGATTTTTTGCGAAGAAGAAAGATTGATATAGTGTTAGTTCAAGAATCCCATTTGAAAGAGGAGGATATTCGCAGGTGTAATAATAAGTTTTATGAAGTGGTATCTCACTCATCTTCGGATATTAAAACTAAGGGTGTATTAATATTGGTGCGGAAAAATTTAAATATTACTATTCTAGATAAAGGTTTTGATACAGACGGTAGAATTACATATATAAAAACAATAGTGGAGAACAGGAATATTGTATTTCTTTCAGTTTATGCCCCTTGTATTCCTGACCCTACTTTTTTCTCTGCTTTGTCTACCTATCTCTTGAAATTTTCGGATTCTGAAATTGTATTGGGTGCAGATATGAATTCTGTAATGTCCCATAGTCTAGATAGATCTGGACCAAGGGAATCACACTCTCAAGCTTTTTGTTCTGATAAACTTCGGCAATGTGTAACTTCATCCTCATTGGTGGATATTTATCGTTTATTAAATCCTTCTGCTAAGTCATTCACATTCTTTTCTGCTACTCATAAATCCTATTCGCGAATTGACTATATTTTCATTTCTGCTTCTTTATCGTCAGCTGTTCGTAATGCTGATATCTGTTCTTTATCTCTGTCGGATCATGATGGAAATTTGTGCAGTTTATCTTTGATCCCTCGACCATCTCGTGCCACTAGATGGTGATTTAACCCTAAATTGTTACAAGATGAAAACTTTTGCAGTCAATTCAAAAATAAATTTGCTGAGTTTATTGAAATTAACCGAGGTTCAGTGGATGATCCGCGAACTCTTTGGAATGCAGTTAAAGGATTTATAAGGAATAACTCAATTTCATATGCTTCTTTCCTTCAGAAAAACCGACAAAAAAAGATAGTCGAGCTGGAATCCCAGCTCCAGTATCTGACTAGAGATAATCAACGTTGTTTCTCAGACAATACACTCAGCAAAATCATGGCGGTTAGGTCTGAACTCAATTCATTACTGAGATCCAGGGCAGAATTCCTAATTCAAAGATCCAGGCAAAATTACTATTTTCAAGGGAGTAGACCAAGCCACCTTTTAGCTCTAAGACTACGCAATAGTGAAAAGTTTGCTAATATTTCAGCAGTGAAATCCCAATCTGGCCACATTATGACAGACCCAAAAGACATTAATATCGCCTTCCACTCTTTTTACTCGAACCTCTATACTTCTTCTGCTGATGATGACCCTGATTCTATTGTATCTTTTCTGTCCAACATTGATTTACCGCGACTGTCAGATTCAGATTCAGAATGCTTGTCTGAACCGATCACTCTTCAGGAGCTGGAGTCAGCAATCCGATCTATGAATAAGGGGAAATCCCCAGGTATAGATGGTATTCCAGTCGAATTGTATACTACTTTTTGGTCGGATTTTGGCCCCCTCATGTTAGATATGTTAAATTTTTCAGTTACTCAAGGCTCTTTTCACCCATCTATTAATATAGCTGTTATTTCTCTCCTGTTAAAAAAAGATAAAGATCCAACTTCCTGTTCTAGCTATCGACCACTTTCTTTGATCGGGACTGATGTTAAATTATATGCTAAAGTACTATCCCGTCGTCTAGAGAAATTTATGAATAGGTTAGTTCATTACGACCAAACTGGATTCATTAAATCTCGCTCTGCTTCGGATAACTTACGCAGGTTATATCATATTATTAATTCATCTGATATGTTGTCTTCGCCTTCTGCAGTATTATCTTTAGATGCGATGAAAGCGTTCGATCAGCTGGAATGGAACTACTTATGGGCGGTTCTACAGCAAATGGGTCTAGGATCGAGTTTTATAAACATGATAAAAATTCTGTATGCCAACCCAGCAGCTGCTGTTCTTACAGGTTCTGTTTGCTCTAAACCATTCTTTATACATCGAGGTACTCGTCAGGGTTGCCCTCTTTCTCCTCTGTTATTTGCTCTATCTTTGGAACCCTTAGCTCAAGCGGTCCGACAATCTGACACTATTTTTCCCATAATTATACGGAATACTCATCATCATATTTCTTTGTTTGCTGATGATATCTTATTGTTTTTGGAGAAGCCATCATATTCTATTCCTCATGTGTTAAATTTATTTGACCATTTTGGAACTCTTTCTGGGTTTAAAATTAATTGGAGTAAGTCATGTTTACTTCCCCTTAACTCCAAAATTGATTCAATGCCTCTTTCTATATCTATTCCTTTGGTTCAAAATTTTAAGTACTTAGGGATAGATATTTTTCCTACTCTGCAGGAAATCATCTCAAAAAACTATAATAGTATTCTAGCCAAAGTATCTTCAGATTTGGAAAATTGGTCTCGTCTTCCTACTTCTTTTCAGGCTCGTATATCAGTGATTAAAATGAATGTTCTCCCACGTATTAATTTTTTTTTCTTCCATGATTCCTATTTCGCCACCTGTCGGTTACTGGAACAAACTGGATGCATGTGTTTCACGGTATATTTGGGATGGGAAACGTCCTCGTATTAAACTGACTACCTTACAACGATGCAGATTACATGGAGGTCTTTCTTTCCCCAACTTTAGACTGTACGCTCAAGCCTTTTCTCTCCGCCCTTTATCAGTCTGGTTTGATCCTGATGCCTCTGTGTCTTGGAGAGCAATTGAGGAATCTGTCGTTCATCCGTATATATTGAAGCATCTTGTTTTTTCGGGGGTTCCGCTTAGGCAGTGTAAATCTCGGTTTGGTCCCATTGTAACCCACCTCCTCTCCACATGGAGGGATGTTGAAAGGCGTTCACAACAAGTTACAATATGGCACAAGCATTCGCCTATTTTCCACAATAATAATCTTTTGTCAGGTAATATTTCATTTCATTGTCCGCAATGGACTCATAATACAGTAAACACTTTGGGAGACATCTATGATGACAGTGGTTTAAAATCCTTTCAGGATCTCAAAACTCAATATAATCTTCCTGGCACCTCCTTTTTCATGTATTTGCGCATTAGATCGGCCCTACGGGCCTATGGGGTGCCTTGGAACTCTCAGCTGCCTATTCATCCTCTGCGCAAACTAATTCTTCCTTCTGAGGAATCTCGCTCCTCTGCTTCAGTTATCTATCTCTTTCTTCTTGAGCATTCATACAAACCTTTATCTATTACAACTGTTTGGGCCAAAGATCTTAATGATGATGTGAATGTTTTATTCTCAGATCAGGTATGGGGTATGTTTAAATTGTCTTCGAAAAACCCTAATCACCAAATGATTCATTGGAAATTGCTTCATAGGGTTTATTTGACTCCAATGAAACGTTTTTATATGAATCTGTCGTCTTCTCCTAACTGTAATCTCTGTTCACAAGGATCTTTAGGGACATTTTTGCATTTTTTCTGGGAGTGCCCCTCTCTCTCACCTTTTTGGGCTCAACTTTCACAGGATCTATCATATTTGCTGGGCACTGAGATAGGTTTAACTTCACAACACTTTTTCATGAATGATTTCTGGGACCTTACTTTATCCAGCCAACAAAGATGTTTACTGTTATCCGCTCTCACAGCAGCAAAAAAATTGCTAGTCAACCGTTGGAGTCCTCCTCACACAATGGACAGACGAACCTGGACGGTGTATTTGTTGGACATTATATCAATGGAACTCTCAACTTCTCGTATACATGGATCTAATGTCAAAACTGTAAATCTATGGTATTCAGCTTTTAATGTTGTGTCATCTTTTCTAAAATCATTGTAAAATTATTTTATTATATCTTATTTATCTATTTGTTTATTATTATTATTATTTTTATTATTATTATTAAGGTCGACATTGTATTTTACTTTATCTCTATTTTTTGTTGTTGTTGTGGTTGTTGTTGTTGTTGTTGTTTGTTTTGTTTTGTTTTGTTTAAAGTCTACCAGGGGTGGGATGGGTTCGGGGTGGGTTCTTAATTTGCACAAGTGATTTTTGCTTTATATTACTGTTATTTGAAGAAAATTCAATAAACAGTTGTTAACAAAACATTTATGCCATTTTTTTTCATAAGTATTATTTGTGATTTGAATTTTGTGAACAGGAGTTCCTCTTTTAAGCCGGGCTTCGGACACTTTCACTTTCGTCTTTGAATTCACGACTGTCACTTTTTACAAGAAAAGATAATTGTTTGTTGTGCTTACATCTATTCACTGTTTAAAACTAAAACAAATGCTTGAAAGACAAACTAACTTATATAATGTTAATTAACATAAATAAGACGAATGAGATGAGGCATGGCACATTTAGCAAACAAGGAGGAATAAATTACATTTAAAGAAAGCCTCCATAGTGTTGCGTGACATAAACCTCAAAGACAAAACCAACATGTTCACCTTCTCTGGTTTAAGAAGCGATCTTTTATTTTACTTTAGCTTGAAAACCAAATCCTCTGTCCCTCCGCTATCCTTTGTATTCGCGTCATTTTTGCCGCTCTTGCTTCGGCGAGTATAAACCAGGTTCTGCTTCCAAATCGCTCACACTGAAGGCGCTTCTCTCACTCACTTCACGTGATCTGAAAAATCTCCTGTCTGCAGCATTTCCTTTATGCGTGGAGCACAGCAGACGTGTCGGAGCAGAGCAGAACATGCACTGGCACAAATGCAATCACGTTTGAACTCGCACATTCTCAAAAAACTGTCGCAGTCTAGAGCCCTGCAATTGATAGGGTTCCATGTGTAGTTAACAGCATCAGTTAGGACAGGTTTTTTTTCTTTAAGAAAATCAAACTATCGGTATTGGCATCAGCCGATATAATCCTAAATAATCGGCTACCGGTATCGGCAGAGAAATTCAGTATCGGTGCATCTCTAATATTAGTGACTTACATTTTAGACAGAGCTGTTCTTGTTTTTGCTGTATTTCGACAATAGAAACAGTTTCAAACAAAGCCAGAGCAGAACTGTGTTGTGTCTCTATGCAACAGTGCCCCTGTCCCAAATGGCACATCATGTGCACTTGCGCTCTCGCAGGCTTACAGTGGCTGCCGTGTACGCATGTTCTTTAAGTCCAAGGTGTCCCTTTCATCATTTTAGCTTTCATAAGGGTGCTTGCGAGCACCCCCTTTGCAGCGGCTATATGCCCTCGATACGCAGCTCTGCTGAGCCCGTGCTGAGGTGAGCTCCGTGGCAGACTTCTACCCGACACTCAAAGCAGCATTGCGTCACGAAAGTGTGAACTCAGAGGAAGACCATGAGGGTTTAGGGTGCAATTAGGGACAGAGCCAGTGTTTCGTTACTGAATCAATGAGCCGTTGGAATGAATCTGTTGCATGAATGGCTCAATATGACAACGCTCGCGTGTGCGGAAATTATAGGCAAATTATCTTTTATTTCGGATTAGAATTAAATAAACTATAATGATAGTAATATACTTTTATAATGACAGTACATTGAAGCTTTGAAAATAAATATTAAAGGGGTCATCGGATGCTAAGTTCACTTTTACATGTTGTTTGAACATTAATGTGTGTTGGCAGTGTATGTACAAATCTACCCTATAATGATAAAAATCCATGTAGTGGTTTTTAATTAATCTGTAAAAATAATATCCCCTTTTTCAAATCGAGCCGTTCTCAGATGCCTGTCGGTGTGCCGTCACACCCACAGAGGCCGCTCCCACGATAGTTGATTGACATGAGCGTCTTACCTCAGATCAGCTGTAACAGTCCAGTAACTTTCCTTGTTTTGATGCCGGAGCAGGGATGTAAGTTAGACAAGAATATCTCAGATTGAGCGATTGCGATGTTGTGTTGCTGGATGTAATAATGAACATAGTTGTCGTCATTTACTCCCGACATCTGAGCCGCTGAAGATGCAGTAGATTACGTTTGTTTGTGAATGGAATGCGCCTCCCGATCTACATATATCCATCTATGTTCACACGAATCATTCATGATCCAGCTTCACTTACAGCAGAAGTGAGTAAAAGCGCTTTATTATGAATCTTTGCGATCGGCTTTTCTTATAGCGTGGTAGTTAGGAAGTTTAGCGGCTAAACGTGGCTAATGTAAACAAGACCGTCTTTCCACAGAGAGAAGAGAGGGGCGGGGTGAGCAGACCTCATTTGCATTTAAAGGGACATCCACTTAGAATGAGATGATTTTTGTAGAGCTCATTTTGGCAAGGTAAAAAGGGTGTTGTTTTACAAAACCATTTAGAATTTTTAATTAAAGTATATTAGAGACTTTTCATTAAGATCCTAAAGAATCATATCAACTTGTGGAAAATAGGCATCTGATGAACCCTTTAAATAGACAATATATCAATCACTGCATTTTTTTTTTCTGCAGAAAAAAGCAGTTGCAAGTTTAACATTTAATTTTAAGATTTAACATTTGTAGATGGTCTAAAGCAAAAGAGTTGTAAAAATTCTGAAAATCTTTTAGAGCTCATTTGTTTAATAAATGTAACGTATTATACATAAATCACTATATATAAAATGATTTAATTTACAACTGTCATGTTTGATTTATTTATTTTTATTCATGTAAGCTATAGCCTCTGACCTTTAAATCAAAACCTATGCATGATTTTGACATCAATTACTGCTTTATTTAATCAGAAACACAGTCTAAATATTATTTGTGTATTTTACTTTAATTTTATTAGAAGTAGGTCAACAGCACCCTCTATGGAATTAAAACTCCTTATCGAACAACCGTTAGGACCTGGGGGCGCTGCCGCTGCTGCCACTGCACGTCCTGTTACTGTTTACTCTGTCACACACCCAAAAGTCATTCTGTACGTGCATTCTCAGATTAAATGCAGTGATCCAAAACAGTGAATCTAATCATCATTCAAGCAAAACGTGATCTAATTGCTAGCACACGCTGAGCATGTGAGTTATTTCTCTTGTCTCATGTCGGCAAGACAGTATCGAGCCAATAATATCGTGCATCCCTATCTATTTTTTTTTTAACATTATTTATGCAATTGTAACTGTATAAATGCATTCATGTCCTGCATTAAATGCAACTAAATGCTACTTCAGATGCAGATTCTATGCCAACTCTGCGTTGCAAACACAAATTTTGTTGATACTGATTTCATTTGATTGGCCCTATATCGTCTTAGTATTTGAATTTGTAGATTTAAATTTAAGGATTTGACACAAAAGATGATGCATATGTTTAACTAGATTAGGAAAAAATGGGTCTTATAAATGTAAAAATGCCCATAATTAAATTAAAACACAAAATGAATTTAAACTATTGGAAAAGTTGTAAAAGTTATTGGAAAAGTTAATTTCTGCTACTCCTGTAAACTAACCACTGCACAGAATTTGAAGAATATCAAAAGCTTTGGAAGTCCGCTCTCCACGCCAGTCCGAAATCTGCCAAAATACCAGCAAAATAACACTAAAAATATCGCCTAATTATTGTTATTGACAAAGTTTAAGAAAATAGCGTTATTATTTTTGTCATTATCATACACCCCTACTCCAGACTTTTGAACGTTAGTAAAGGCTCAACACTAAGGATTTTTTTTTTTCTACGATTTTTTTTTCGGGCCAGTGGTTCAAATTTTTACTTGCCCTGCCAAATTTTTACTGGCCCCACAAAAAAGAAAAACAAGTAATAAAATAGTTGTTGTATTCATTTTTACAAATAAGGTTATGACACCATAAACTATGTAACTTCACTCATTTAAACTCAGTTAAATTTTAAATATTGTGAGTGTTTACTGTATAAATATGGATTTAACCCTTATTAAAGTTGTTCAGTAAAGTGCAGTTACAAATGCAAAAAAATAAAAAATAAATAAATTGTGATGCTTTCAAACATGAAATGTTGAATATTCATTGTGGAAAGTATTAAATACACTTTAAATGTGAAATTAAAACCACCGGCAGCAAGTCACTGTTAATGAGCGAGTCATTGAGATTCAGTTGATTCAGTGAAACGGATGATTCATTCAGGAGAGAAGCATTTGACTGACTGAGTTGTTACGTGAGTTGATTCAACCGATTCATTTAAACAAATTAATTCAAAAAGCTGATTCATTTAGTAGGAAACGGAGTCGAGTATTGCTCAGTAATGCAAAACATTTGGACATTTGAACATTTAAACATTTGGAGCTATTTTCGTTGGCGAAATATAACAAAAACGGACAATATGGCATCTAAAACAGTATGGTGTCTCAATATTATTTACTTCTTGTTTATTGAACTGTTGTGTAAAATCAATATCACTTTGTGATCTTGCTGATATTTGGATAAAAACGGTACTCTTTGTGTGATTTCGGTTAATTATGCAATTTATATATAAATATAAGAGATATACAGAGGCATTTTGTCCCGATTTTGAATTTTGGGGGTATTCTAAATACATTTTAATAGACTAAATCACGCAGTAAAAGCATCTACTCTAAACGTGCACATGCAGAAGTTTAACTTACTACTTTATCACATGATGAGTGCATGCAGTCAATGACTGGGTGTGTTTTTGTTTGCTTTTCCTAAAGTGCGGGACATACTCGATAATGTCAGATCGTTAAAACAACAGTTAGCCTACAATATTATGGTAGACAATATATCACACACTCATACGATGTGCACTGGCCCGATCAGGCAAGTGTCACAGTTCTGTCAGCTGGCCTGAGCATTGTTCACGCTGGCCCCGGGCTAACGGGCAGTCCTTATTGTCGAGCCCTGCTAGCGTATTGCAAGTACTACAGTACTATGAAAAATGTCAATTGAACACAAGTTGCATTTGAATTGTTCTTTAAATATAACCCTTCTCTTACTTCCGACCGGCCAGCTCTTTTTCCGCCTGAGCGCCACCATTCTGAAGTTGCTGGAGAATGAGGAAGATGATGGTGAACAGTCTGAGCAGCAGATGAAGCTTCTGGAATATGAGCTGTTCTTCAGCATGCTCTCTGAAGCTGCCGTGGGACCCTTTGCACGTGGAGAGGAGAAGACCGCACCCAAAACCAGCAGCGACAAGTACGACCACAAACCTTTCAAGCTTTTAGGCCCTAGAGGTCAAACTAAGCCAAACTTAAAAGTTAACCCAGCTCTCTCCCAACAGGGAAAAACTCCCATCCATTAATGATGAAGACTCGCGCTCCTCGGTTGGCGTGAGTACCTGTCCGGCAGCTTTGGCCACCTCATCTGTCACGTCTGTGGTGGCTCCAACAACTTCTTTGCCTGGCGACGGTGCGGCAGGTGCGAGTTCTCCCCCGTACGCGGTCACTCCGGTCGACCACGATTACATCAAACGTAAAAGCCTGCAGCACAGGCACAGGCAGGGGCAGGAGCTCCAGCAGCAGCAGCGGCAGCCACAGCAGCAGCAGCAGGACGGTACAGTACCAGGGCCAGAGTATAACTCACTCACTCACTCACTCATGCACGGGGGAATGAGGATGATGAAGCTTATTCACCACTATGAAATTGAATTATGGGCTCTGGTGTACAATAACATCTCCTCCCACCCCTCCTCTTTGCACCAGGCCATAGAGGATCATGGGAAAATGGGCAACATTGCTAACAGTGTCTCAGCTTTGTTTTTTCCTTTCTTTATTCGCTTTGTTTCAGTTCCACTTTGTCGTTTCTTGCCTTCAGGTAATGAAATCTGAGATTTTCAGTCAGGCTGGTTTACGTTCATTCTTTACATTGTTTACGCTGCTGAATTGCTTTCACATCTTGCACACCCAGTCCACCGAATTACCGTCATTTTGTGTTTTTCGCCTTTTTATTTGCACTTGCCACTCCTGCACGAATAATGAATGTGCTTTGCAGTTGTTCACCCAGTAAATCGTGTTTTTATCTGATTTTTGTTGAAAAATGTGACGCTAGCTAACACTGGTGGGAGCTTGTATTCTCTGCTGATCTTGTGCTGTAGGTAACCTAAATTTCATCACTGGTTGGCCATTTATTACATTTTAAATTAATTAGGTTAGAAGTGGAGCAATTGTGTGGTTGAAGCTTCTGAGCTATGTTGTTTCCTGTGGCCTTATGGGAGTAGTATACATGAATTTTTTGGCTGTCATGAAGGCTTAAAACTTCACAATGCTTTGTGATAATGCAAATTGACTTAAGTTCTCATTATTTCAATTAATTAACAGCTTGATATTTTTGTAGACTTGGTATATTGCTGTCTCAACTTAGTCTATTGCTGGTTTTCTTAGTAAGTTGATGTTATTTCGACAAGATAATTGTTTCAGCTCAGTAAGTCAACTTAATATCTTGTCATCAACTTTATCTTGTCAACAACTTAGTATTTTATTGCATAAATATCAGTGTTTCCCATTATATTAGGGGGCACCCTCTGCCCCCTTGAAGGTCAAGTTAATTTTATTTAATTTTATTTTCTATATAGCACCAGATCACAACAAAAGTCATTTAAGATTACCTTTTCTATAGAACAGGTCTATACCTTGTTGTTTTATTAAACGAACTAAACGGTCCTATGTTATTTATCCTGTTTACACAACGGCTCTACATGGATGCGCGTCTACAATTTCTTCTCAGCGAAAACGCAGACGGGATCGTGGAGTCCATTCATAAAAATGAAATTTACTCTATAGCATGGAATTCATAAATTTTGGAATTTGGATGAATAAATCAAAATTGGGTCTCTCAAATATCACATATTTGAATGTAATATTTCATTGCTTTTATTATTTCAACACAGCACAGGTTTTAGTAAAACAACCATATATCGATCAATTTATGACAGGTTTATTAAATATTATGATTATACATAGTGCCAGTACATTTACATTTATGCATTTAGCAGATGCCTTTATTCAAGTGGCTTACAAAAGAAAATTTTTCAAAGACAACAAAGTCATGCTTTTGAGAGGTCTAGTATAACACAACTGTTATTCTTTAATAATATTAAAGTAAATTCTTCTTAATGAGAAGTCATCCATTTCAAATTCATGTAATTGGAATATTTGAGTTTCAGATGTTGGTTTGAAAGGGGGCATTACATAGTACACTTGATTAAATATTGCTGTGGCCTGTTTTGAAGAAATGGAGTCAGTATTTTTGAAACTGTGTCAGATGATGGTGTTGACCTAGTTGCTGAAGTCAGTTTCAGCTTGTTGTGCTCATTTTCTGAAATACAGTTCTTAGATTTAGTCAGTTCAGTCTTTAGGTGGATTGTCAGGGGCTGAACCTCTGCTCAGCTCATGCTGTGTTCGTCAGTGCTTAGGCTAAATGGCAATGGCTTGCATGGCTGTCAATGGACGTTGTTTAATACATATAGTATGTTTTTATAATACTGCATGATGCAACAGAAATAAAAAAACAAGCGTCTAAAATTTTTTATTACTTTAAATCACAACATGCTTAAAGGAGAAGTTTCAGGATTTTTCTCCATATAATGGATTGATATGGTGCCCCGAGTTTGAACTTCCAAAATGCAGTTTAAATGCGGCTTCAAACGATCCCAGATGCGGTTGTAAACAGTCCCAGTTGAGGAAGCAGGGTCTTATCTAGTGAAACAATCAGTTATTTTCATAAAAATAATACAATTTATATACTTTTTAATGTCAAATGCTCGTCTTGTCTTGCTCTGCCTGGACTGTTTTTGTTCCGCTTCATGACAGTTAGGGTTAGGTCTCTCTCTCTCTCTCTCTCACACACACACACACACACACACACACACATATCTTAAAGCAGAATAATGTAAATGGATTTTATCATTTTTTTTTGTTTGTAAGTGTGCCTTTGAACTATTACATAACTATTACATAATTGTGGCATCTGTAATTGTAATCACGATTACAGATTCGATTAATTGTGCAGGCCTAATAATTTCCACACAGAGAGACTTGGTGTTGTTTCCAAAAAAAGTAAATACACACAATCCTTTCTGGATTACAATCCGCCATTAAAATGAGAAGTTTAATTATTCCATCTGCTGTGAGAAAAGACTATAAATGATCCGCCACCTGCAGCATCCTCACATGTGATGTAGCTTACTAGCCAGGATGCCTCCTTTATGGATGCCTTTTTAATAGTTCCTTCTTGTACTTGCTCAAAAATTGATTTTGGATCATTTTTAACCAAAAGTTAAAAAAACGGAGCAGCTATAATATATTGGCTATATGTACTCTATATCAATACTCATTTTTTATTTTTCCAGTTATCTGCGAAGTGCAGCATATAGCTTGCTAATGGAATACATTGGTAATGGATGCTTTTTAACTTGAGTGCTTATGACGTAAGTTGCTGAAAAAACTGTGAAATAGTACACACTTCATGTGTGAGGTGTACTGTATTTGTATTGGCTGTTATCTGTGAATAATGTATCCCACTAAATATATTGTTAATAAAGGAGTAGTCCACTGCCAGAACAACAATTTACAGATAATGTACTCACCTCCTTGTCATCCAAGATGTTCATGTCTTTCTTTCTTCAGTTGTAAAGATATTATGGTTTTTGAGGAAAACATAAATGGACTGATATGGTGCCCCGAATTTAAACTTCCAAAATACAGTTTAAATGCGGCTTCAAACGATACCAAATGCGGTTGTAAACGATCCCAGCCGACGAAGAAGGGTCTTATCTAGCGAAACAATCATTTCATTAAAAAATACAATTTAAATACTTTTTAATCTCAAACGCTCGTCTTGTCTTGCTCTCCCTGAACTCTGTGTATTCTGACTCAAGACAGTTAGGGTATGTCGAAGTACTCTGATCATATTTTCTCCCTCAGCTTCAAAAATCATTTCAAAATCATCCTACATCGCTGGAGAAGTACCGACCCAGTGATTGCAAAGTGAACATGCAAAGGAGATCAAACACCCTTTAACAAAAAAGATAAAACAGCGATATAGGACGATTTTGAAGTTGAAGGAGAACATGAGATGGGAGTTTTTCGACATACCCTAACTGTCATGAACCAAAATAAACAGAGATTGAGAAGAGCAAAACAAGACGAGCGTTTGACATTAAAAAGTATATGAATTTGATTATTTTTATGAAAATAACCAATCATTTTGCTAGATAAGACCCTTCTTCCTCGCTGGGATCATTTACAACCGCATTTGGGATCGTTTGAAGCCACATTTAAACTGCATTTTGAAAGTTCAAAATCGGGGCACCATATCAGTCCATTATATGGAGAAAAATGCTGAAGCGTTTAACTCAAAAAACGTAATTTCTTTACGACTGAAGAAAGAAAGACATGAACATCTTGGATGACAAGGGGGTGAGTACATTATCTGAAGAGTTTGGTTCCAAAACGCTATAAATCCATTTTGATTAATTTGAGTAAAAATGTGTTTTCTTTACCAAGAAAACGGCAAGATGAAAACCACTTTTTTCTGTTTTAAACTTTCACATAGCATCTTTAGGTTATCATAACATTAAAAATTCAAATCCAGATTTTGATTTTCAAAGATTTATTATAAAAACTGATTATTTTTTCCCAAAATGCAATAATTCCATTAGGGGTCTATGCTTAATTTTCTTTTTAGAGAAAGTATAAGTGATGGAAAGAGATGGCATAAGTGCAATCAAACTCATAAACTCTAGTTGAGATTAATGTTTTAAATATACAGGTTTGAACATAGGGATATTAAATGATTTTAATAACTAAAAAGAAGATAAAAATGAATCTAATACTGACAGTAGGTGGTGGTAAGTCACTGATTTAATTTCTGAATCATTTGATTTGTTCGAACGGCTGATTCATTCAGGAATAAAGCAGGTGACTCCTTTTATGAATGGGTAACTGATTCATTGACTCACTAGAAAACACACGGTCATTCGTAAACACCACTGTGTGTGAATGGAGATGCGCAGCGGCTCAGCTGTGACTTTGTTTCAAACTATTTTTGATAATAAAATAGAGCAAAATCAGGCAATAGTGTTATAGTCAGACAATGTAAGTCACTTAATATTAACTACTTCTTTATTTAACTGTTGTATTAAATCAGTATCTCATTTACAAACTCCCTTAAAAATCATTAAAAGCTGTCACTCATCTTAGTTCATTGCGATCTCACAAAATTATAATCCACGAAACTCTCTACACTGCTCAGTGAATCTCTTATTTACACTTTTATTACACTTTGTTTATGAAAGGATTCGTCAGATATGTCTGTGATACATTACTCAACGTTGAAAACTAGGATGCGGGGTGTGTTCAAAGCGCCGCCTTTACTGTTTACAAAGCTTGAAATGGTGCGCTGTGATTGGCTGAGTGGATGTATTGCATTTCGCATAGAAGGGAGACTGGCGTTTGTCACGGTTTGGAAAAAAAAAGGGAGAAAACATGACACGAGTAACACGGCGGATATCGCATTTTGCGTAAAATTAAAAACTGCCTTTTCAGTACCGACCAGATACAATACTTACTTTGGCAGGAACTCAGTTTTGTAAAAAATGGCGTTTATCGCGTTTTGGAACCAAACTCTTCATCTGTAAATTGTTGTTCTGGAAGTGGACTTCTCCTTTAATGATATGTAGTGCAGCTCTATTTTTTTTATGTTTTATTTGTTTAATTAATTATTATTTTGTGGCTGGCCTCATCTCATTGCCTCACTGAAACCTTCACTCTGGCTTGCTGCAGATTCGAAGTGTGATATATTTTTATTTTTATTTTTTTTTGAGGTGAACATTGTGACATGTTGCCCATGTTCCTCAGTCGTTCCCATGGCCTGCTTTAGTCTCCCTGTCTCCCTGCTGCCTCCTGCCTGCTCCCTCTCTGCCTGCCTCTGACCTGCTTCCCACCTGCTGCTTCTTAATGGATGCATGATGGGTCAGCACCCTGATTCAACAAAGACTTCCCACAATGCACTCCGCACTGCTCTGTGTGCAAACTGACATCTGACCAGCGTGTCTGCCGTGGCTCACATGTGCAAGGGAGATTGTTCTTGTGGGTTGTTCTGAATAATGTGGTTTGGTAAAGACAGTGGGATGTTTCAACTGCTTTTTCTGCTATTGTTGGTGTGTGGATGATTGTTGATTTTTAAAGGCCCCGATATACTCATCTTTTTTTGTTCTTCACTCTTATTTTTTCTTTCGTTCTTTGATTTTAACACTGCTGAGAATGGTGTTTGGATGAATCTCAGTAACAAAATAGATAATTATTTTGGAGATTTGCATGTCAGTGAAGGCAGAGCTCCTGAACTCTTTAAACAAATTTTAAACAACATTTCCTTTTGGCTTAATTTGGTTTGAAATGCTATTCACCAGTTCAGAAGTATATCGGGGCCTTAATGTGTGAATGTCACGAAAACACATGCAGGTCTTATTTCACCTCAAAATCAAAAGAAAAGAATCTGAATGAAGATGATGCCCGTTTTTGCTTAGAGGCATCATTTTCAACACAATTAAGCATAATTTTCCCCCAAAACGTGGTGAAATATGACTCAGACATGGCTAGGTTTTTGTGAGATTCTCTTTAATAACGTCTAAAAGCTGCCCATTTCTCAGCACAACAGAAAATGAAAGATCTCCTCTATTCATGCCACAGTGGTGCCCCAAATATACAACTGTATAACTTTTGAGTCCAGGTTATGAAACATGTTCTAAACTGAATTTCCTCTACAGCTGACTTCTCACATGACCATGACTACTGCCTGTGTCTCTCTGCTTTGCGGCCAGGATCTGTGTATGGTACAGACACCCTTCCTCGCACAACTGATAGTACAAAACTGCTGGCTCGCCTATCAATCCTCAAAAGCAGGGCTTTAGTTTCCCAATGAACTCTAATGGTCAAGCACCCTGAATATCATAGAGCTCAACAGTGACTATGTTTAGTTTTCCCCATTTGGAATTTTAGAAAATTGTTTAACACAAAATTTAAGGCCTTAATGCAAACCAGATAAAACTTATTGCAACATTTGATTAGAAGCAACAAAACTATGTTTGCATGAGGGAATTTTGCATGAGGGTGAATAATTTCCCCAAGCAGATTTTGCAAGATTGTGCAGATTTGCCACAATGACCAACAGTAAGCAATTTGGTTTTTAAAAGTATTAAAGAATTAGTTCACTTCCAGAATAAGCATTTCCTGATTACCCCCATGTCATCCAAGATCTTCATGTCTTTCTTTGTTCAGTCAAAAAGTAATTATGGTTTTTGAGGAAAACATCCCAGGATTTTTCTCCATATAGTGGACTTCAATGTAGATCAATGGTTTGAAGGTCCAACTTGCAGTTTCAATGCAGCTTCAAAGAGCTCTACACGATCCCAGCTGAGGAATAAGGGTCTCATCTAGCATGATCTGTCATTTACTAAAAAAAAAAAAAACACAAATAAGTACTTTTTAACCACAAATGATTGTCTTGCACTAGCTTTGCGATTTGTGTCTATGACTTCACGCATTACGTAATCACGTTGAAAAGGTCACACCTGGTTAGTTCTTCATCTGTGTTCTCTGGTTCAAAGGTAGTGTAGAGCAAAAAACTCACATTTCATTTTCTCCTCCAACCTCAAAATCATCCAACATCGTTGTTTTACCTTTTTTTTAAATGGTTTTTGTCTTTCTTTGCACGTTCGCTTGTAAAAACAGGGTTGGTACTTCTGCCTACGTCACGCATGACTTTTCCAGTGTGACTATGTAATGCGTGAAGTCGAGCTAGTGCAAGATGAGCATTTGTGGTTAAAAAGAATGTAAATTTGTATTTTTATAAAATGACAGATCGTTTCGCTACATAAGACCCATATTCCTCAGCTGGTCATGTAGTGTTCTTTGAAGCTGCATTAAAAAGTCAGTTTGGACCCATTGATCCCCACTGAAGTCCACTATATGGAGAAAAATCCTGGAATGTTTTCCTGAAAAACGTCAAAAAACATAATTTTGCCATCTTGAATGGCATGGGGGTGAGTAAATTATCAGAAAATATTTAGTCTGGAAGTGAACTAATCCCTTAAAGAGTTCACTTCCAGAACAAAAATGTACAGATAATTTACTCACCCCCATGTCATCCAAGATGTTCATGTCTTTCTTTCTTCAGTCGATAAGAAATTACGTTTTTTTGAGGAAAACATTTCTGGATTTTTCTCCATATAATGGACTGATATGGTGCCCCGAGTTTGAACTTCCAAAATGTAGTTTAAATGCAGATTCCAAGGGCTCTAAATGATCCCAGCCGAGGAAGAAGGGTCTTATGTAGCGAAACAATTAGTAATTTTCTAAACAAATTGACAATTTATATACTTTTTAACCTCAAATGCTTGTCTTGTCTAGCTCTGCGTGAACTCTGTGTATTCCGGTTCAAGATAGTGAAGGTATGTTCAAAATCATCCTGCATCGCTGCAGAAGTACCGAACCAGTGTTTACAAAGCAAATGTGCAAAGAAGGTGTAGCGAAAACAGCGATGTAGGATGATTTTGAAGTTGGAGAAGAAAATGAGATGGGAGTTTTCGACATACCCTAACTGTCATGAACCAGAATCTGCAGTTCACGCAGAGCTAGACAAGACGAGCATCTGAGGTAAAAAAATATATAATTTGTCAATTTGTTTAGAAAATGACCAATCGTTTCACTAGATAAGACCCATATTCCTCAGCTGGGATCATGTAGTGTTCTTTGAAGCTGCATTGGAACTGCATTTTGGAAGTTCAAACTCAGGGGCACCATAGAAGTCCAGTATATAGAGAGAAAAACATAATTTTATTACGAACGAAGAAAGAAAGACATGACCATCTTGGATGAGAAGGGGGTGAGTAAATTATCTAAATTTTTGTTTGGAAGTGAACTTCTCTTTTAAGAGCAACTTTACCCTTTAGCAAACATTATGTAACTAACTTGCCAAAATATGGCGTGTTTGATAAATTTAACCGAGAATGCGCAATTAAACACTTTGTACATTTATGTTTAAGTACATTGAAAGGGAAATATTTTTTGATTAAAATCTGTTTCACTTTAAAGACCTTACTGTTGAGCTCTATCATTGGTCAGTATTCTGATTGTTCTTATTCTCAGTATTTATAACTGTGTATTGTAACTGTAGTTTGGTTGAATGCTCTGCTTTTGAGGAAAGTGACCCAACACCATTCTAATAATCACTGTGGGTCACTCAAGAGATTATTATGCAGTAACACTTTTTAAGACAAAAGTCTTTTTCTTCTGTGCAATTAATATTACGACACACTTACTCTATTGGTGATTTCCCCCCTCAGTCAGATCAATCTTCTCTGCACTGTCATTTTCCCTGTCCAGCGCTTCCCAGCACATAACCAGGTCCCGTCTAGACCTTCATTGTGTCTTTTAACATGCTCTTGAGCTCCTGTTGAAATCTGTAGCAGACCAACTAATGGGCCTCCTGGCAGTGTTGGCCTATAGCTGCTAATGCGCTCTGCAGGAGGCTGCAATTTTGCGCTGACACAGCGCCATTTTTCCCCTTCACGCTGAGTGTGCGGGTGCGTTGGCGTTCTGTGGAGGAGGGGAGGGGGGTGTTGCCACCGCACTCTGTTGTGTCATGGAGGTGATGGTGTGTGCTAATGAATTTCTACCCTCTGTGCCAAATGCTGACACTCCCAGCATGCTCAGGGGCTTTTTCTGCTTGTTTGCGGGCAGCACAAGAGGAATTACATTTACTTTCTTTTCTGGGCTTGCTGAGAAGCACAATATTTTCAAGCGCTTTGCTCTACCTCAGGAGCAGGCTGGTTCGACACGCCATTGAAACGAGCACCCTGTAAATTCTGACCTCAGACGTGGATCAAAACCACTCTACCTGTTAAAGAGACAGTTCACCCAAAATGTAACTTCTTTCATTAATTACTCACCTTAATGTTATTCCAAACCTATATGACTATGTAAGGGAGTAAGTTGTTTAAATAAGCAAAAGTACAAATGTGACCCTGGACCACAAAACCAGTCGTAAAAGTCAATTTTTTTAAAACTGAGATTTATGTGTCATCTGAAAGCTGAATAAATAAGAAGATATTTACAAATATCTTCATGGAACATAATCGAGGAATCGAGGAATCCAGTCATAAAAACAGAATTTATTGAGTAACGCGGAACGTCACGGAATTTGTCAAAGTTTGAATGAATAAATCAAAAAATAGGTCATTACACCTAAATCAAACCGTAGTATGGACTAGTATCTGTAAATGTTACACAGCAAAAATACTATTTAAATGTAAATCCTTCATGTTCTGCATGTCTCTGTTTTAATGAATGGAGCAGACCAGCGGTTTTGTTTACTACACACACTGAAGCGCACGTGACGCTCGAGGTGATTTCGGCGTCTGTCGTCTCACTAAATGAGGACATAAATACATGAACAATATCTGCTGAGAGTCACTTCATGAGCATTTGACCGTTCCATTTTAGGAAAACTAGTGTTATATCATATACACACAGAAATGTAAAGGTAGACACAGCAACCCGTCAAAATAAAAGTCTGGTTTAACTTGAAGACATTGTACAAGATATATATTACTACTATTACTACTACAACTAAAATGAAACAAACATTATTTTTAGGGTATAATCACACAACATTTTTTCCATGTTTAAATTTTAATAGTAAATTCCCCTTTGTTTGCCAAAAAAATTTTTTTGCTTAATTTTCAATAATTAAATGAAATGAATGTTTTATGCCTTCATTTGATAACCAGAACATTTTAAATAAACAACACAATTTCTTAGGGTAAAAAACCTTTCATAAGGCTATAAGAATAAATTTGAATAAATTAAGTATGCATTCAAATAATTAGACATGCTAAAACAGAATTTGATAACAATAAAACATATGATGAGAAAAAATACAACACATCATAGGGCCCTAAACATGTAATTTTTGTTAAACCTTTATTAAATTGTGAAATTGTATAAGCTTCAACATTTTAATTAATTAGACATGCTCTTTGATTAATAAAAATTAATTTAACCATTAAAAAGGAGTTGAGAAAAATTTAAATGTGAAAAAACGGAATTTGGGAAAAAATAAAACAGATTTCATAGGGCCCCCTATACTTATGATTGGTGACTTCCAGGGCAAGTAGAAGCAAAACATTACAACTTTTTGTTTTCTGCAGTAGAAAGTTAAGCATGTGGGTTTGGATTAACATGAGGGTGAGTAAGTAATGGCAGAATTTTTCAATAGAATGCTGCAGACTTTTTTTTTTAAAGGCCAACCCAGAAGTCAGCATCATGCTGGTTCTCTCCACAAACACAAAATAGGATTTTTCAGTAGGCTTTTGGATTATTGTCTAAAATAAGCTCTGTGACCAACAGAAGTTTATGATCCCTACACTTTCTTTTAGAAATACACACAACTTTTATGAACTTTGAAGCCTAAATACAGTTGCCAGAAGTTAAAAATTAAAGTTAGATTCCAAATAGTTTTAAGTACTCATTAAATGCTTTCCCTGCTGTTTTTTTTTTGTGATCATTTTCACATTTTCAAAGCTTTTATGGACTCCAGAATATTTATGGATCTCTGAACATGCAATATGTCAAAAGAAAGAACAAAACTTCTTTTTTTAACCAAAAAACAAAAAACTAGCTTCAGAGATCCAGAGATTTAGATCCAGTCCCATTCAAGACACATAATATCTTTAAAAAAAAAACATGAGTGAGATGTATCTTGAGAGTGTGGTAAACACAGACTTTACTTTGAACCAAAAACCCATTAAAAAATCCACTAACTTGCTAACTGGTTTCCAGGTTTTAAGATGACATCTTGCAGCACTCTATTATATTTCTTTAAAGGGATAGTTCACCCAAAATGAAAACTGTGTCATTAATTACTCACCCACATGTTGTTCCAAACCTGTAAGACCTTTGTTCATCTTCAGTACACAAATGAAGATATTTTTGATGAAATCTGAGAGCTTTCTGAACCTCCATAGACAGCAACGCAACTGACACGTTTCAGGCCCAGAAAGTTTGTAAGGACATTGATAAAATGGTCCATGTGACATCAGTGGTTCAACCGTAATGTTACAAAGCTACGAGAATACATTTTGTATGCAAAGAACTACCTTACAACATTCCTGAGCCTTGAACGTGGTAGTTGCCTTACTGTCTGTAATTTGTAGAAATCAATAGTAAATGTTCTCAGGTGCAGAATTTAAATTTCCCTTTCTCTATGTCAAAATCCAAAACCTTGTTCCAGCATAAGCCTGCCTGCTCTTCAGGTAAAGCTACCATTTGTAAATCTGTCAATCCAGCAAATGTTTCCAGCCTTGTGTTCATTGGAGGATTTTACACAATTCATCTTGGGATCTGTGTTGATTTTGTGGGCTGTTCAAATTGGGCGACTCTGAAACAATCTGAATCAAGGGTCTTTGTAATTATGTGAATATTTACAAAGGACAGAGGGGGAAGGTCTTGTTGAATGAGTGTAATTGTGTGGTGTATTTTTTTTTTTTCCTGAATCAGAGCAAAGTCAGGACAGCGTTGCTGGCATGTCGGACTCCAGCTCCTTGCAGGATGTCTTCATGGACGCCACCAGCTCGCAGGACAGCAGCCACAAGGTCGATCCTGGGAAGTGTAGTATTTTTACGGAAGAATCAAATGCGACGGGAAAAGAGAAACCAGCCACAGTAGAGGATGCAGGTATTTATTACAGTTCTGCTAAACACGTACTTACTCAAAGTCACATTACAATTTAAAGGGGTCATTGGATGCGAAACTCACTTTTACATGTTGTTTGAACATAAATGTGTGTTGGCAGTGTGTGTACACAAACACCCTATAATGATTAATGATAAAAATCCACCCAGTGGTATTTTTATAAATCTTCATAAGTAATATCCCCTATTTCAAATCAAGCCATTCTCAGCATCTTGTCTATGTGACGTCACAAAATCCCAGGCCGCTTCCACAATAGTTGATTGACACAGGTGTCTTACCTTAGACTCGCCCTGAGTGAGCTGTAAACAGTCCGACCGCCATTGTTTTGACTCCGGTGCAGATGTAGAAAAGAATGTCTTCGATTGAGCAATTGAGGTGTTTTTTTGTTATTGGATGTAATAATGAACATAGTAGTCAACATTTACCCCTGACATGTGAGCTGTTAAAGACGCAGAGGATTAACGTTACCTTAGTTTTTGAAGGGAATGCGCCTCCCGATCTACATAAATGCGTCTATGTACATGATGATAGCTGATCCAGCTTCACCTACAGCAGAAGAGTATAAGGGTTTTTTTATGCATCTTTGCGCCTATTTTAATAATGTGCTAGTTAGCTAGTTTCACGGTTAAATGCGGCTAAAGTAAACAGACCGGCTCGTCACCCCAAGAGAGGGGCGGGGTGAGCAGAGCTCATTAGCATTTAAAGGCAAATGCACCAAAACGGCTCACTCTAAAAAGGGCTGATTTTGACAAGGTAAAAAGTTTTTACACTACCACTGAAAAATTTTAACCAAAGTATGTTATAGACTTCTCATTAAGACCCTAAATAATCATATTAACTTGTGAAAAATGGGCATCCGATGACCCCTTTAAAAAAAAAATCGAATTATATTTGCTTTTATGTGGAAAAGTCATTAAATATTTAGTATTTGGCGTTTAAAATTTTACATGTTGTTGTTTTTTCTGATAATACACTACAACTCAAAAGCTTGCGTTCAGTAAGATTACCTTTTTAAAGATTTTATTTTATTTCTTTCTTCAGCAGGGACACATTAAGTCAATCAAAAGTGACAATAAGGATGTTTAAAATGTTAAAAGATTTAAATTTCACATTAATGCTGTTATAACTTCTGAAATTTCTTTTTCTGCTGCATCACTGAAAAATATATCACAGTTTCACCAAAATATTGAACTGAAGGATTCTGTGTAGACTGAAGTAATGATGCTAAAAAATCAGCTTTGCATCACAGGAATAAATGGCATTTTAAAAAATATATTCAAAGAGAAAGCAGTTATTTTACGATGTAATAATATTGTCTTTTTTTTGGTTAAATAAATTCAGGCAGGGTGAGAATAAGAGATTTTTTTTTACAGATTTTTTTGTTACATTTTTGATTAATAATAAAAATAAATGACTGCAAAATGATCTTAATTGTCTTGAAAATTCACAATTAAAAAAGGAAGAATAAGCTTCAGTTTTTTGAACTAAATACAAGTTTTTTTTTTTTTTTTTTTTTGATTGTTAATGTTTTTTAAAGAAGTCTCTTCAGCTCACCAAGCCTGCATTTGTTTGATCCAAAGTACAGCAAAAACATTTGAATTTTGAAATATTTTTACTATTTAAAATAATTGTTTCCCATTTGAAAATATTTCAAGATGTAATTTATTCCTGTGATCAAAGTTGATTTTTTTTTTTTTTTTTTTTTTAACATCATTACTCCAGTGTCACATGATCCTTCAGAAATCATTCTAATATTCTGATTTCCTGCTCAAATTTATTATTACTATTATTATTATTATTATTATTATTATTATTATTATACTGACTCCAAGCTGTTGAATGGTATAATGTATAATGTCACAAAAGCTTTTTATTTCAGATAAATGCTGATCTTTGGATCTTTCTGTTCACCAAAGAATCCTGAAAAAAATTTACTCAGCTGTTTTAAATATTGATAATAATAAGAAGAAATGTTTCTTGAACAGCAAATCAGCATGTTAGAATGATTTCTGAAGGATCATGTGACACTGAAGACTGGAGTAATGATGCTGAAAATTCAGATTTGACATTTTAAATTTAACATTTTAAAATATATTCAAATAGAAAGCAGCTATTTTAAATAGTAAAACTATTTCAAAATGTTACTGATTTTGATCTACTTTGGATCAAATAAATGCAGGCTTGGTGAACAGAAGAGACTTCCTTAAAAAATACATTAAAAATCTTACTGTTCAAAAACTTTTGACTGGTAGTGTAATTTCTAGCTAAAATTTCTTAGAACATGTCTGGCATGAGATTCAGCCAATATCTGTCTTGCCAGGTGCACAAAACACGGTAGATCAAAAAAAAAATCACTATCTGCAGCTGGTGGTCACCTCTGCCCTCTTGAAATCCCACAGGCCCCTTAGAGGACAAGAACATGGATATCAGCTCTGCCACACTTTCTCAAGAATCTTCAGTCACACAAGAGTCTTCAGACACCACTTTATCCATCACTTCTCCTGAGGCCTCTGTCCCAAAAACTCCCACCACAGACACCCTGACCCAAGCTCCACCTCTGCCGCTGCACACCGGCCATCCACACAGACATCACCCCCAGACCAGCTCCTCCAGTGAGGGCAAGCGCAGGCCGGAGCCACCACCTCCGCTGGAGGTGATAGAGTTGCCGAAGTGTCTGCCGCCAGGATGGAGAGAGCAGAAGAAAACACTGGTGGACGTGTGTGTGAGGTCTCTCTTCCTGTGTCTGAGTCGCTTCCCACAACACTACAAGAGTCTTTATCGTCTGGCTCACCTGTACGCCTACAGCAAGACACACAAGGTGCGCAAACACACTTTATTCTACATTTAGCCTAAAACTGAAAAAATAACTCTTTAGATAAAGTACTTTAAAGTATATTTAAAAAAAAATTGCATCTTTTTTTAACCCATGATTAGTTTGCAACCCTAACGTATTTTGGTGAAATTCATAGTTTTGACTTCAAAATATGAGACTCTACAGTAAACAGTATTTAAAAAATCTTTATTTTAACCCTATTAATTACTGCATAGTTCACACAACACATTATTATTCATTTATTATTAGCTAATTTTTTTCAAGTATATATCATATTTTATTGTACAGCATTTATATTTGTTATAATATGCTATCATTTTTTATGCCTGTAATAAAAAAATACTTTTTATACAGGTTTTTCAAACACTTCCCATCAGTTATTATTAACGAAAAATAAACATATACTTTTTATTAATGTCTCTTTAAAAAAAAAAAAAAAAATTCAAACAATTACTATCAGTTACAATTTAACCTAACTGACTAACTTTTATTAATGTCTTCTATAAAAATAGTGTTTATACTGGTTTTTCAAACCGTTCCTATCAGTTATAGATAACTACAAATAAAATAAAACAATCATACTTTATATTAATGTCTCTTATTTAAAAAATATGCTTTTTATACAGGTTTATCAAACAATAACTATCAGTTACTGTTACCAAAAAATACAATAAAATAAACATATAATTTTTATTAATGTTGCCTATAAAGAAATACAGATTTTTCAAATATTACTATCAGTTACCATTAACAAAAATAAATAAATAAATAAATACAATAAACATACTTTTATTAATGTATCTTTAAAAAAAATAAAAAAAACGTACTAGTTTTTTTCAAACAGTTACTGTCAGTTACCATTACCTAACTAAATAACGAACTAACTAACCGTATATAACCTTTTTATTAATGTCTCCTATAAAAATACTTTTTATACAGGTTTTTCAAACAGATCCTATCAGTTATCGTTAACTACAAATAAGATAAAACAATCATACTTTTTATTAATGTTTCTTATTTTTAAAAATATGCTTTTTATACAGGTTTTTCAAGCAATAATTATCAGTTACTGTTACCAAAAAATACAATAAAATAAACATATAACTTTTAATGTCGCCTATAAAACAATATCAGTTACCATTAACAAAAAAAAAAATTATAAAAAAAACATATACTTTTATTAATGTATCTGTAAAAAATAACATTACTACAGTTTTTTTTTTTAACAATTACTATCAGTTACCATTAACAAATATATAAATAAATAAATAAATAAATAAACAAACATGCTTTTTGTTAATGTCTCCTATAAAAATACTTTTTATACAGGTTTTTCAAACACTTGCTAAGCAGTTATCATTAACAAAATATTTAAAATTTAAATAAAAAATAATAAAAAAAAAACTTTTTATACAATTTTTTTTAAACACATCCTATGAGTTATCATTAACCAAACCTGAAATAACTAATTTAACTGAAATAAAATGTTAACAAAATGTATTTTATTTCAATTAGTTGCCAAGTCAACATTTCTCACTGTTTAGTTTTTTTTTAAAAATGTCATTCAAAATATTAACAACACCTATAGTAGTATTTTAATATTGAATAATTCTGCTTCCTAACAAACAGGTCAGTAAATCTTATGAATAAATAAAAAATCTGCATTAAAAACACATAATAAAAACATACTAAAATACTATTTACCAATTAACTTTACTGTTTAATATACAGTGTAATAATAATTTTGTAATTATACTAATCAGAATGATATTTTCTCAGATTACAGTAGATAATTGTCTTTAAAACAGGTTTCTTTTTCTTCAAGCAGATTATTTCTTACTGATTTGAGGGTGAAGTATAACCATGACATTTCTTGCCAGTTTTCCTGAGATGTGCATTGTTTCATCCCACCCTGTTCTTAAGCCATTGATTGAGTCAGCGTTGGGCTGCTCAAACAGTGTTTTATAATCATCATTTTAGAAAATCACACTGCAGATGTCTTGTAGTTACGCTTACATTTGTCCCTGCACATACAAAGTGTTTTGACACAAAAAAGATATGTGTACACTTTGTAACAACCATTTACTGCACAAGAACACAGCGTCCCCTCCAGATATATGTGTCTGTAAAGCTAACTGAGCCAAGAGGATGATATCATATTCACCTCGAGATATTAAGACTGGGCGTTGAAAATTGTGCCCACTCGCCTCACGGGCGCAAAAAAAGCAGTAGTGCCAAGTTTAGTGCGATGCCAGAATGTTGTGTAACACCACTGACCACTAAACAAACCACTTACACTTGTCTGAAGTCTAATGTATCCGCTGCCGTTTGTTTTTGTCTTGTGGTTGAGATGTGAAGTCGATAGGTGTACGCGTGGGGTCAGTGGGGATTCCCCGTGCTTACTTTACATATGTGGTCATGTCATGTAAAAACCCCTGCTAAATAAATTAACTTCCTGCTCAAACAGGATGAAGGCCTTTGTTAAGCACAGCAGGCGTCACATGGTTATGCAGTATAGGAGGACATTAAAGTGCTTTGTTGCTTTTATAAAGGTAGTCGTAAAGAAATTGTTTTTGAGGAATTTTTCTCCATATAATGGTGCCCCGAGTTTGAACTTCCAAAATGCAGTTTAAATGCGGCTTCAAACAATCCCAAATGTGGTTGTAAACAATTCCAGCTGAGGAAGAAGGGTCTTATCTAGCGAAACGATTGGTTATTTTCATTTAAAAAAAATGCAATTTATATACTTTTTAATCTTAAACGCTCATCTTGTCTTGCTCTCCCTGAACTCTGTGTATTCTGGTTCAAGACAGATAGGGTATTTCGAAAAACTCCATTTGTATTTTCTCCCTCAACTTCAAAAATCATTTTAAAATCATCCTACATCACTGCAGAAGCACCGACCCAGTCTTTGCAAAGTGAACGTGCAAAGAAGATCAAACACCCTTAACAAAAAAGGTAAAACAGCGATATAGGACGATTTTGAAGTTGAGGGAGAACATGAGATGGGAGTTTTTCGACATACCCTAACTGTCATGAACCGAAAAACAGTCCATGCAGAGTAAGACAAGACAAGCATTTGACATTAAAAAGTATTTAAATTGTTTTATTTTTATGAAAATAACCGATCGTATCGCTAAATAAGACCCTTCTTCCTCGGCTGGAATCGTTTACAACCGCATCTGGGATCGTTTGAAGCCGCATTTAAAAAACATTTTGGAAGTTCGAAATCGGGGCACCACATCAGTCCATTATATGGAGAAAAATGCTGAAATGTTTTCCTCAAAAACCATAATTTCTTTACGACTGAAGAAAGAAAGACATGAACATCTTGGATGACAAGGGGGTGAGTACATTATATGTGATTCTTTGTTTTGGAAGTCGACTTCTCCTTTAAAGGAACACTCCACTTTTTTTGAAAATAGGCTCTTGTCCAACTCCCCTAGAGTTAAACAGTTGAGTTTTATCCTTTTTCGAATCCATTCAGCTGATCTGCGAGTCTGGCAGTAGCACTTTTATCATAGCTTCGCTTAGATCATTGAATCTGATTAGACCGATAACATCTCGCTCAAAAGTTACCTCATATAATGACAATATTTTTTCTATTTATGTAATAAGACTGACGGAAAATGAAAAGTAGTGATTTTCTAGGCTGATATGGCTAGGAACTATACTCTCATTTCGGCGTAATAATCAAGGAACTTTGCTGCCGTACCATGGGATCAGCAGGCGCAATGATATTACGCAGCACCTGAAAGTGACCGGCACTAAGTTTGTGTAGATGCAGAGTTGTAGCCGGCAGAGTTGACAGCTGCGTAATATCGTTACCAAAAAGCCCAAAATCTCAAACTTAACAGGTACATGTTTTTGCCTGCAGTGTCAAATGAATATCAAAAAGTTAATTCATTATCTGTTAGTTGTCCCATAATGGGAGCTGTGCAGTAGCTCTATTGTACTGTGTTTTGCATGGCTGTTATAGTATATTGGTATATTTGTAGCAATAGCCAAAAAAAATCACATTGTATGGGTCAAAATTATCAAATTTGTTTTTTATGCCAAAAATCATTAGGATATTCAGTAAAGAACATTACATGAAGATATTTTGTAAATTTCCTACCTTAAATATATAAAAACGTAATTTTTGATTAGTAATATGCATTGCTAAGAACTTCATTTGGACAACTTTAAAGGTGTTTTTTTTTTTTCCAGTATTTTTCATTTATTTATTTTTTTGCACCCTCAGATTCCAGATTTTCAAATAGTTGTATCTTTGCCAACTATTGTGCTATCCTAATAAACCATACATCAATGGAAAGTTTATTCATTCAGATTTCAGATTGTTTAAATTTAATTGACCCTTATGACTGGTTTTGACGTCCAGGGTCACGTATTTATTTGATTATCAGATCAAAGTTTAATACAGTTCTAAATGCACTACTGTTCAAAAGTTTGAGATCAGTGTCAATACGGAAAAAAAAAGAAATCCAGCATGCTTTAAATTAATCAAAAGTGACAGAAAATAACATGTATTTTTTTTCTACATTTTATTTATTTATTTATTTTTTTTTCAAATTAATTCTGTTCTTTTGAACTTTCCATAAAATATTAAGTAGCACAACTGTTTTCAACGATAATAATAATTATAAATGTTTCTTGTGCGGCAAATCATCATATTAGAATGATTTCTGAAGGATCATGTGACACTGAAGACTGGAGTAATGATGCTGAAAATTCAACTTTGATCATGGAAATAAATTACATTTTTTAAATATATTACAATAGAAAATTGTTCTTTTAAATTGTACAATTATTGAAACATTTTGTTTCAATATTTAACATTTTTACTGTTTAGTACTGTATTTTTGATCAAATAAATACAGCCTTGGTGAGCATGAGACTTCTTTAAGTAACATAAAACAACCCAAACTTTTGAACTGTAGATACAAGCAAAAAGTAATAAAACCATAAATATTGTTAATATTTATAATAAATATGTATTTGATTATGAAGTAAACTATCAGAACAATGACTCATTGAAATGGATCTAACTCTAGAGGCTAATTTAGTTTCTGTTAATTTAGTTTTGTGAATGATTTACTTCAAAACATCTACTAAAGAAAACATCTGCTGTTTGCTTGTGCATCTCTGCTTTTATTTATAGTAAATTTACCTGGAATGTCTATTAGTATTTTTCCCCAGAGCCCCATATGGTGACACATGTGGATGTGTTTTTTTTGTTGTATTTTTTTGAGCCACCCAGATGCAAATTGAGGAACAAAATCACGATTTGTATTGTTTTTGTAACAGTGTTTGAGACTGACTCATCCAGTGTATGATGCTGCCAATGACAAGCCGACCTGCATTTTGTCACTGATATACAAGAAGAAAAATGCCATTGTCATAATGACTTTTTTTTTTTTTTATAAAAATAATGCGAAATTCAGTTTCATGGCCAGTATGAAATATCTGTGGTTGCTAAATTTTCTCAATTCGTTCACCACTGGTCAGTGTGACATGATGGTAATTTTGGGCCTTGCCTGGAAGCGTATTACACAGCGTTTGTTCATAATTGAAACCAACACTTTAAACACTGTGTAAACACATTGCCAGTCCCTGCATGTGATTATCTCCTTTTCTTCCTGTTGAATTTTCTATGAAAGCTTTTCCTATTCTAAAGAACAATACTAGCTTCCTTTGTAGCAAGAAAAAAAATGTTATATAAAAAAAAAAAAAAACTGAAGATTGATATATCCATAGCCACTTATAATAATATCAGTAGCTGCTTAATGGAAGAGGACACTTAAAAAGAAAGCAAAGCATTGTTCGTGTTTCTTTCACAGTGTGGTAGACTAAAGCCCGTTCTCTGTGACAATGACTGCTGGCGTGACCTTTCATATCCAGCCTGTTGCTCTCTTCTCTATTTTGTTCTTTTTCTCACATCTTGAATTATGATAGCTAAAGGAATTCTTCACTCCAGAGTGACTGTTTTGTCATTGTTTACTCACTCTCATGTCATTTCAACTTCCTTTTTTCTTTGAAACACGAACAGCGAATTATTGAAGAATGACAAAAAAGCACCATAAAAGAATCATAAGCATATTTCATATGACATTTGCACTATATTTCAAGCTTTCTGAAGGCGTATGATAGCTTTATGAAAAACCACTGACATTTGTTCACTGAAGATCACAAGTTCATGTGAGAAAAGTAGCAATGCCTGATTCTTTAAAGGATTTAAAGTTCACTTCCAGAATAAAAATTTCCTGATAATTTGCTCACCCACATGTCATACAAGATTTTCATGTCTTTCTTTCTTCAGTCGAAAAGAAATTGAGAGGTTTTTGAGGAAAACATTCCAGGATTTTTCTCCATGTAGTGGACTTTAATGAGGATCAATGGGTTAAAGGTCCAAATTGCAGTTTCAATGCAGCTTTAAAGGGCTTTACACAATCCCAGCTGAGGAATAAAGGTCTTATCTAGTAAAACAATCGGTCGTTTTCTAAGAAAAAATAAAAATGTCGTTGTTCTTGCACTAGCTCACCTTTACACATTATGTAGTCACGTTAGAAAAGTCAGTGTTTACAAAGTAAACATGCAAAGAAAGTCAAACGCCTTCTACAAAAAAAAAAGGGTAAAACGATTTTGAACTGAAGTAAACAGATGGAGAACTAAGCGCATGTGACCTTTCTATGTGATTACATAATGCGTGTTGTAGAGCTAGTGCTAGACAATCATTTGTGGTTACAAAGAATATATATATATATATATATATATATATATATATCTTATCTAGCGAAACGATCAGTTATTTTCATTTTAAAAAAATACAAATTATATACTTTTTAATCTCAAACGCTCGTCTTATCTTACTCTTCCCAACCTCTGTTTTTTTCCGGTTCATGACAGTTAGGGGATGTTGAAAAACTCCCATCTCATGTTCTCCCTCAACTTCAAAATCCTATATCACTGTTTTACCTTTTTTGTTAAGGGTGTTTGATCTTCTTTGCATGTTCACTTTGCAAAGACTGTGTCAGTACTTCTGCAGCGATGTAGGATGATTTTGAAATGATTTTTAAAGTTGAGGGAGAAAATACGATTGGAGTTTTTCAACATACCCTAACTGTCTTGAGGCAGAATACACAGAGTTCAGGGAGAGCAAGACAAGACGAGCTTTTAAGATTAAAAAGTATATAATTTGTATTTTTTATTTTTTTTTAAATGAAAATAACCGCATTTGGGATCGTTTGAAGCCGCATTTAAACTGCATTTTGGAAGTTCAAACTCGGGGCACCGTATCAGTCCATTATATGGAGAAAAATCCTGAAATGTTTTCCTCAAAAAACATAATTTCTTAACGACTGAAGAAAGAAAGACATGAACATTTTGGATGACAAGGGGATGAGTACATTATCTGCAAATTGTTGTTCTGGAAGTGGACTACTCCTTTAAAGTAACAGTCTCATGTGCGCACAACGCGCAGAGTAGTTTCGTTTTGTGTGAAAACATTGCAGAAATCTAGGAGGTTTTTAAAAGAGTGCTAATATACAAATGAATATGAATGTACCTCTGAAGGTTCTGACTGTCTGCAGAAAAGATTCAATGGCATTTTGTTTTCATCTTCACTCCATGCAATGCTTAATAAAGTAGTGTTTTTAATCACAGTGCTGCTTTGTCAACGGAGGTTATTGTAAACCAGTCTTAGGTAGCATGGGTGCACCGACATAAAGCACAGCTGTGCTTGCGGCGACCCGAGTTCAAATCCTGTCTCAAGGTCCTTTGCCAATCCCGTTCCCCTCTCTCTGCCCGGTACTTTCCTGTCATCTCTCTTCTGTCCTGTCCATTAAAGGCCCAAAAAAGCCCCAAAAAATAACTTAAAAAAGAAAAAAGACAGATAAACATTAACATCTTGGATGACATGGGGATAAGTAAATTGTCAGGTATTTTTTATTCTGCAAGTGACCTAATTCTTTAACAAATAGTTTTTTGAGTCAGATCTTTTAGATAAATTGGTTGATCCAGTTCGCAATACTCATCCCAGTGATTTGTTCACAAATGGGAGTGGTTAACAGCAAATTAGAGAGGAAGACTTAATTTCAACTTAAATTTCAATCAACAGGGCTCTAGACTAACAAAAGTCTGTTAATTGGTCAGTATGGTACAGTTTTGTTCCGCTTCTGGCCTGTTTGCTGTTTAATGTTTATCATACATAACAGAAATGGAAGTGTTTATAGGTAAATCGAACTGGTAGTGGCACCAGTGCAATCTCTAACAAAAATTAGTCACACTGGCAGGAAAAAGTGTCACAGAATGCACTATTATCTCTGAATAATGACTTAAAATTTTAGCCTGTTATAAGACATGAAAATTGGAATAGAGCAGATGAACTACTATTATGGTGCTTTTGCATATTTTTTAGAAGCTTGAAGTTTCAGTCCGTATGATTGCATGCACAAAAAGCCAGTGCTTTATTCAAAATGTCTATTACATGTCAGATTTGGAGTCACTATATCGTGTCGCCTCTCCTTCTCTCTCTCTACATTGCATGTGTGTTTGTGCTCTTTTCAGACACTTTTTTTTTTTCCTCCCAAACGGACCCGCATATGTCATCACCATCCTTTCACACTGAGAAATCTGTCTGATCTTTGAGCAGAGATTGTTCAGCTCTGAAATTTAATCACCCCACCATGACAAGCCAGAGATTTCATAACCGCTACAACGTTTAATCGCACCCAACTCGTTCCCAAGGCGAAAGCTTGGAAATTTAGCTCTCGGATTTAACGAATGGCCCCAAACAGCGTTTGAGCTCTCATTTGTACAGTGTCTGACATACAGTGGGAGATAAGTGTGTATCCGTATCCTAATAAAGAAGTCAGACTGCAGCGCTGTGATGTTATGTGTTCATTAACAGTGAATTAGCGGTGTGGAAATGGATTTGATGGGATGATACAGTATAATTATATTGGAGTGTCACAAGAGTTTGGATTAGCTTTCACTCTTTAGCCGTCTAATGGGAGCTGTTTGTCTACATTTTAAAGGATCACGCCACTTTTTGGAAATAGGCTCATTTTCCAACTCCCCTAGAGTTAAGTTGAGTTTTACCGTTTTCGAATTCATTCAGCTGATCTCTGGGTCTGTGGACGTTAGCATCTCGCTCAAAAATGAATGAAAGAGTTTCGATATTTTTCCTATTTGAAACTTCACTCTTCTGTAGTTACATCGTGTACTAAGACCGACGGAAAATGAAAAGTTTCAATGTTCTAGGCCGATATGACTAGGAACTATTCTCCCATTCAGGTGTAATAATCAAGGAACTTTGCTGCCATACCATGGGTGCAGCAGGCGCAATGATATTACGCAGCGCCTGAAAATAGGCAAACTTCCGTCAACATAACCAACGTGACCACCTGCTTGCACAGGGAGAATATTTTCAGGCACTGCGTAATATCATTGTGCCTGCTGCACCCATGGTATGGCAACAAAGTTCCTTGATTATTATGGCGGAATGAGAGTATAGTTCCTAGTCAAAATCGCAACTTTTCATTTTCCGTCAGTCTTAGTACATGATGTAACTACAGAACAGTCAAGTTTTAAATAGGAAAAATATCGAAACTCTTTGGTCATTTTTGAGCGAGATGCTAACGGTCTAATCGGATTCAATGATCTATGCTAAGCTATGCTAAAAGTGCTACCGCCAGACCCAGAAATCGGCTGGATGGGTTTGAAAATGGTAAAACTCTACCGTTGTTTAACTCCAGGGGAGTTGGAAAATGAGTCTATTTTCAAAAAAAAGTGGAGTGTTCCTTTAAAGGAGAAGTCCACTTCCAAAACAGCAATTTACCAATTTGTATACTTTTTAAGCACAAAAGCTCATGTAGCACAGGTTCTGACATGCGCGTTCACGATGTATTGAATTATGTTGAAAGGTCACGTGGAGCGTAGGCAGATCTACAGACCCAATGTTTACAAAGCGAAGTGAATGCACGAAGACTAAGAAAGTGCAAATAAGTCAAACGCTGTTTACAAACAAAAACGTACAACAATGTCGGACGATTCTGAAGTTGTAAGAGAAAATAAGATGGAGTTTTTTGCCATACTCTACCTCTTTGAGCCGGAGTACACAGACGATGAACTTAGACGTGATTCGTAGTAGTGATGGGAAGTTCAGATCATTTTACCGACTCGGACCTTTGAGTCTCGTTCAGCAAAATGAACAAATCTTTTTTTTGAGTCATTTCGTTAATTTGAGCTAAATCAGCGTCACGTGACCGCCCCATAAGATGAACGAACGACTCTAAAAACCCGAAGACTGAGAACGACCCGTGGACACGCATCCGAGAGCCTGTGCTACGCAAGCTTTTGTGTTTAAAAAGTATATAAATTTTGATTTAAAAAAAAAAAAAGACAACGTTTCGATAGATAAGACCCTTCTTCCTTGGCTGGGATCGTTTAGAGCCCTTTGCAGCTGCATTTAAACTACATTTCGGAAGTTCAAAATTGGGGGCACAATTGATGTCCATTATATGAAGAAAAATCCTGAAATGCTTTCCTCAAAAACCATAATTTCTACACGACTGAAGACAGAAAGGCATTTTGGATGACAAAACTGTAAATTGTTTGTTTCTGTGTTTTCCCGGTTTCGGTAAAGCAGTTCAATACAATGCAATACTGAATGGCCTGCTAGGTTAGATATACAGCACTGTATTTACAGTCCCATAATGCAATGCAACTTCACTGTTTTCCAGTGTGACAAATTAATTACAAGCAGGGTTGCAAAGTACACAGTTTTCCAGCAGAATTGGGTTACTTTCATACTGTTATTTTTTTTTTTTTTTTTAGTCCGCGAGTTAAAGCGAAACCCTTTAACCTTCCAGAATGCAATTTTGGAGCGATTTTGTTACACAGACTTGGCAACCTTGGCTACAAGTTATTTTTTTTATTATCAAAAATAGATTAAAAATGCAAAATAATCTTATTTTGTGAGGTTATGTGGCAATATTATTTCAAAATATAATTTGATACAGAGGACACTTGTGGCCTAATGGTTAGAGAGTTGAACTTGTAACCCAAAGGTCTTGGGTTCAGTGTTGCAAAATGACAAATTTTGAGTATGGGTTACCATACTTGGCCTACACATCCCACCACCTTAAAAGAAACTCTATGTAAAAAAAAATAAATAAACTGTATATGTGCAATGCATATGTCAGTAAATCAACATACTGCATTTCAGAACATTTACTGTTACCTGCAGCATACTATGTCACATACTATTTTTAAGAAGATATAGGTGGTATACAGCACTGTATACTACACTTCAAAACATTTATCATTCCGTACTGTATACTCTTTGACGTGTATGTTTAAAAACAATCAGTAGGCAGTATACTGTATACTACCTACTCACTGCAGTAGGGACCTGACACTACAGCCTACTGCATGCGCTTTGACATGCGGTTTTGAAAACTTACCAGCAGTGTAAATGCTAGATTTCATGTGTCAGTTAATGTAGCATACTGCATTTTGCTTACTACCTACTGCTTTTCTCATTTTTCAAAACCGGTAGGCAATGTAACTGCAAACTTTATAGTATAGCGTAATGTAGCTTGAAATGTTTATCACTAACAATTGCATCACATAGTATTTTCTCTAGGTAGGTAATATGCAGTATATAGTAATATCACAGCATACTGCATTAAAGTCTTGTAACAATGTACTGTAGTACAGTTTCAAATACTGTATTTATCACTACCTGCTGCAAATCGTCACATTATTTTCTGAACATTAGTAGGCAATATATAGTATACAGTAGTCAACATTTGAAATGGATCAAAACCTTTCATAAAAGCTGTCCTAAAACCAAAACAATCCACTTCAAATGTTGACTGCTGTATACTATCTGCATACTGCATTAAACTCATGTTACACTTTAGCATAATAAAGTTGGAAATGTTTATTCCTACCTCAAAACCTAGTATGCAATATAGAGTATATACTGTCACTGCATACTACATTCAATCACGTGACGGTACTTTAATACACTTTGAAATGTTTATCACTATCTACTCCATACTGTTACATTAGTTTATCAAAACTAATATGCAATACACAGTATGTACTATCACTGCATACTGCATTACAGTCATGTGACACTAGTTTTATACATTTTAAAATGTTTATCACTACCAGCTACATACTATCACATTGTCTTCTCAAAACTAGTATGCAGTATACTGTAATTTTTACAGTTTGAAATGTTGATTGCTATTATTGCATGCTGTTTTTCAAAACTAATATGCAGCATACAGGATATACTTTTACTGCACACTGCTCTGGTATAATGATACTGTAATTTTATACAGTTTGAAATGCTTATCTCTGTCTGCTCCGTACTGTCACATACAATTTTTTCAAAGGTAATATGCAATATACAGTATGTACTTTCACTGCACACTGCATTCAAGTCACATGACACTGAAGTTCAATACAGTTAGAAATGTTTGTTGCTACCTACTTCATGCGTCACACTATTTTCTTCACAGTTAGTATGCAATATACAGTATGTGCAATATATAGTATGTACAATCACTGCATACTGCATAGAAGTCATGTGACACTAGTTTTATACATTTAAATGTTTATCACAACCTACTACATGCTATCACATTGTTTTCTCAAAAGTAGTATGCAGTATACTGTTGTTTTATACAGTTTCCAAATGTTTATCACTATCTACTCCATACTGTCACATTAGTTTCTCAAAACTAATATGTAATACACAGTATGTACTATCACTGCATACTGCATTAAAGTCATGTGATACTAGTTTTATACATTTTAAAATGTTTATCGTGACCTGCTACATACTATCACATTGTCTTCTCAAAACTAGTATGCAGTATACTGTAATTTTTTTACAGTTTGAAATGTTGTCATTATAGCATGTTGTTTTTCAAAACTAGTATGCAGTATACAGGATATACTATAATTGCACACTGCACTGGTCTTATGACACTAATTTTATACAGTTTGAAATGTTTATCTCAGTCTACTCCATACTGTCACATACTACTTTCTCAAAACTAATATGCAGTATATACTATCTCTGCATACTGTATTCAAGTCACATGACACTGTAGTTTAATACGGTTTAAAATGTGTATTGCTGCCTATTGCTTTGCTATTGTTTTTTAAAACTAGTGGGCAGTATGGAGTATATACTATAACTCCATACTACAGTAAAATCATATTGTGCTTAATTGAAATGTTTATCCTTAACTACAGCATGCTCTATATAGTATATACTGCACAGTTAAGCAGGGCTCTAGTATTCCATCAGGAGTGTGTGTGTGTGAGTGAATTGGTCAAGCTTTCCTCCGACTTCAAATCATCACACTCTCTCGCCCTCCTGCATACAGAGCTGACTGAATATATTTGTGTTTTCACAGAACCTGCAATGGGCACGAGATGTGTTGCTAGGGAGCAGTGTCCCATGGCAACAGCTGAAGCACATGCCGGCACAAGGACTTTTCTGCGAGAGGAATAAGACCAATCTGTTCAACGTAAGTCGCACACGTATGCACCCGCACTTATATGTCAAAGTTCACCGTATCACTGCAAATTTAGTTGCTGCCACAGGGTGATCCAGTCTGGAGATATTAGTGATGTGTGTTTATCTGGCAGAGCGAGTCTGCTGTTCATACACGTGTGTGTGATGTATGCCATCATGAGTTCCTCTGATTCAGTGCAGTAAAATCCCTTCACACACACACTCTCACAAATCCAGAGAGATTACAACTCCTCACTGAAAATGCCCCAAACTGGCTGGATTTACAGGCGGACAGATGGCATCACTATGGTATGTGTACATGTGTTATTGCTGTTTTGCCCAGTGGCCTTTTGGCACATTGGTAGAGTCCTCTCAGAGCTGAGGCCGTAACATTAGTGTTGTGTTGCTGTGGGTGCGGTCGCTGTGAGGAAGCAGTCTGTGGCTTTGTCATTTTTGGCACGCGGCGGTATAAAAACACTTGGGCGTTGTGTCTCGCTGGGCTTCAGAGCTCTGCCCACTAGGGTACACCAACCTCGTGCCCACCTGTTCTCAGCCTATGGGAAAATCCTCATGTACACAAGCAGCATCCGGTCCAGGGCTCGTAGAAACTTCTGAAGAGCTTTTGCGTTGTATTATGGTGCTAATTTTAGAGTTAGTTATTTCTTTAAAATGACAGTTCACCCAAAAATGAAAATTACCCCATGATTTACTCACCCTCAAGCCATTTTAGGTGTGTATGACTTTCTTCTTTCACACAAATACAATCTGAGTTATATTAAAAAATGTCCTGGCTCTTCTAAGCTTTATAGTGGCAGTGAGAGAATTTGAGGTCCAATAGAGTGCATCCATCCATCATAAAAAGTGCTCCACATGGCTTTGGGGGTTTAATAAAGGCCTTCTGAAGTGCAATGATGCGCTTGTGTAAGAAAAATATTCTTATTTTAAACTTTATAAACCATTATATCTTGCTTTTGCTAACTGCTGCACACGTTCAATAGAGAGTGGCTTTCCAGCGGATGACGTAGGCGCTACATAAGCTCCGGTAAGAAGGAACAAAACACCAGTCACGAATTAGAAGTACAAAACAAGGATTTGTAAAGAATGTTGGATGATTTTGATATAAGGGGAAACTGGTTTTCCTTTGCTGTAAACAAAACTTGATTCTCGAGAGGCTAGCTTATTTTCACCAGAGCTTAAGCCACAAGTGTATAAATAAAAAAAAAAAGTTAAAAAGCAAAAAGAATTTAAAAAGTGTAAATAATATTAAAGAAAAATTACTTTGTACGTTTTTTTATTTTATATTTACTATTTACCATTTTGGTGTAATAACAAGAGAAAATATTACATAAAATGAATAATAAAAATAAAAATAATAATTATTCTTTTTATTTTATTTTTACTATTTTAATATATTAAAATTAATACTAATAAAATAATTTTAAATTTACTCTCACAGTGAGAGTAAATATAAATAATAATAGATCATAGTAAAATATAGTTGTACATTTAATTAATTTTAAAAAGTATATAAAGTTACAATTCAAGATGAAGCTATATTGTAAGCAGAGTATGTGAGCAGAGCAAGGAGTGGAGCTGTGATATTTTTTATTTATTTATTTTTTTTTTTTAATGGAGTGAGGAGCGGAAATTTTAAAAAGTCGTTGTAGTTTTTATTTGCTCCAAGAACGCTCCAGCATCACTCCATCATGAGTACAATTCATGACAACGACCCATAATATAACTGCATATTTAGCAAGAATTCAAGTGTTAAACATAGCCTATTTAACTAGATTGATAGAGATTCAAATCACTCAAATCAAAAAGAATGTGAAAACTAGGATGACGGCAATGGACATGAGCAGAAAGTTATAGTTTTCAATGAATTAGTTTGTTCCTTCAAGGTACTGAATATTTTCAAGTGAAAGCGTAATTTACACAAGTACAATACTTATTCACACACAATCGCTCTCTCAATAATTTATTCAAACAAATGTAAACTTACTGTGGTACTTCATCTGTATCCGATTTCGAATGAGAGGAAATCTGTAAGAAATGCAGCGATCTGTACGTAAAATAACTGACGAAATGTACTGTTATTTTCATCACAAACATTTGCACTGCAAAAAGCAGCAATTATACCTTTTAATGCTGACAACCATGTTAGCTTGGCATGAGGAAAAAAGTTTGCACACTGGTGTTCCAATAAGCCACTTTAAAACTATCCTGTTGTTTTATTTCTGTTATTTTCTTCTTTTATTATACGTTATAAACAGACCTGTGGTATTTCAAACATACAAAGAAATAGTTTAGACGCAGAGCGGTGTTTCTGATATCAGTGAGCGAAGAGTGGAGCGGGAGCAGGAAACGGGGAACCTGGAGCGGAGATAAAATGCTCGGAGCGCAGAGTGGAAATTGTTGTCACTTCACTCCGCTCACATACTCTGATTGTAAGTGGGGCTGTCACGATTGCACGATTTTGAGTATTTGATTTTAAAAAGGTCTTCATTGGACCCTTTTCACAGGACTGTGATGACGTGTTTCATCAGTATCATAAATACTCAAAAGTTTTTTATATTTCGATTTTTAAAAAATGTATGCACATTTATAACACTGCACTTTGTATTAGATCACCTTTGCATCAAATTACAAATAAACGAATTAATGCTAATGCAAGGATGTTTCTAATGCAGCATCTATGGGAGAGATGGTAAATTTGACATCCTTCTCTCTCCTGACTTCAGTTATCAGTCTCTCTTAACTTTTTTTTTTTCTTTTTTTTGGAAGTCGTGAAAACACTATTGTGGAGTTTTTTCTTTTGCTATTTGAACAAATGGAAATGAAAAAATATATTTGAGGTACTCTCCCAATCACTGCTCTCGAAGTTAGCTCAACTATGACGACTTCCGCTACCGAGAAACTCGGAAATGTATAAAAGGTCCATTGCATTTTGCCCATGTTGAGTAATTGGCAAAATACCGGAAGTGGCACATTCCACATATTAAACTCCTTTAAAAATCATAATAAAGCATAATGCTGTTAAGAATTCACAAACGCTATGATTCAGTTAAATAAATATAAGCAATGCAGGTTTAATATGTGTGCTTTAATTATTCACATGCATGTAGGTTATGTACGTGCATCTCAGAGCGACTCCATTCACAGTAAATGCTGCTCCACACAAACTTATCATTTGCATGTGTGGAGCGTCTCAGTCTCTAAATACTGCTGTGCATTTTGGTTTATTGTAATGTTCATCTGGGAACACAATATGTGCCATTAAATCAGATCTATAAGATAAATCATTTATAAACCTACACAAACACAGAATTATACATCATTGTCTTTCTCAATATGCCGTTTATTGCGATTTCAAAATAAAAGTTTTTTATGTTGTTTATAATACATTATTTTTTATTTTATTTTAACAGTTTTCTTCCACAAAACCATATGATTTCTTGCTTTTGATACTTTATTTGAACTAATTATTGCCTCATTGCTCTGTTTTTATTACTACAAAAATAATTATTAGAATTGTCTGATTACTTGATTAATCGTCAGAATAATCGACAGATTACTCGATTACCAAAATAATTGTTAGTGACAGCCCTAATTGAGGGATATCAAGTTTCAGTTTCAAGAAATGAAGCTGCAATAGTCACCTTTTTTATTAATTTAAGTATTTCTATACATTTTAATCAATTGCAGTTAGGTTAAAAACTTAATGCTATATCCAAAAAGTATTATTATTAAATGAAAAACATTGCAGTCATTTTCTCACTTGCGCTCCGTTTGATTGACATTTATGCACACGCTCTATGAAGCTATTGAAGTTCAGTGACAACAGCGACATTTAATCGTTCACTGTTATGACAAGCTGCATTGGCAAATGGGACTGCTTGGATTCTACTAATGTAAGAGTGAAATGTAAATTATGTCCTGCTGAAAAACCTCAACTGTGTTTAGCTACACAATCACACTGTCAGTGTTCTTGTGACAACCACATCTGCGTTCATAAAACTATTCTAATGACCTTCCTGAAGGATTATTTAGTTTCTGATAACTTGCATTGTATGCTTTTTCCCACTCTGTGGCCACTTTCAAATGTAATTTTGCTTCCATATAAATGGTAATTAATTGATAATGAAATTAATTTTTTCCACTTATTTGTATAGGGCTTTATACAATACAGATGTGTCAAAGCAGCTTTACAGTATTAAACAGGAGACTAATGTTTCAACAGTGCAATCAAAATTCAATTCTGCTGTAAACTGGCTCTACAAAGAGGACAACAGTAAACAGTCATTTAAAGTAAGTTCATTGTTGATTCAGTGATGGCATCATCCAGCTCAGTTCAGTTCTCATCCCATAATGTCTGTTCAAACAAGTCAATAATATTGCCAAATATTAAGTGTCCCTAACTAAGCAAGCCAAAGGACGACAGTGGCAATGAACCAAAACTCCACTGGTGATGGAAATGGAGGGAAAAAAAACACTTTGGGAGAAACCAGGCTCAATCGAGTAGCCAGTTCTCCTCTGACCAGACGAAAAAACATGGTGTGGTTTAATTCAAGGCTGCAACACAAATCAGACTGTGGATTGGCATCACTCATCCAGTTAATTGACTGTTTTCACTATTGATCAGTTGTTACATTTAGGTAACCTTTTATTTGCACTGTTGTAAAAGGCTTGTGAAATGGAGAGAAAACACAGGACATACTGTATATTTTGGGGTTTCATGAATCACATTGTCATTTCCTGTTTCTACAAAACAAGAGAGAGGGAATCTTTGTGTTTGTTTGTGTGTGAGCGAGTGATATCGGTCAGGCTGCTCTAGTTTGCCCCAGGCTCTGGCAGTATTTGTTGGCCTAAGCCTTAAACGCATCACAAAAACACAAACACAGTTTCTCTCCCATGTCCACACACACTCTCAGGCATATGTGCTCGCATATGTAGCCGCCCACTCTCCTGCTTTCACTGGACCACTGGCCTGAGCCACAGAATAGCAGCCTGGATAATTTATTTTTTTTATTATTTTAATTTAATTTAATTTAATTTTATTTTATTTTCACAAAATAAAAACATTCCTGTACAGTTTTCTTTAGATATTTGAACATTTTTGGAAGTGTCATTTTTTTTCTGACCATTTTTTTTTCTAAAAATTTGTTGTTAACAGTTTTAGCTTTTCTTCTGTGCTACATTTTCTATGTGTGAAGTGAGTAAAAGTTCAACAGTAGCAAACACCTGTGGTTCACATGTAGAGATACGGTCAGGACGATTTGCATCTTGACTTTCCTGTTAGCAGTATGAGGTTGGAAATGCCAGGTGTGTGTGTGTGTGTGTTGTCACAGTGGAAAAGCACAAACATTAACAGAGGGAGAAAGGGAAATGAGAGCTGTATGGCAGAGATACACCTCTGCATTCTCTGAGCCTTAGTGACTGCAACACAAACATTTCCCCAGATTCTCGGTGTCTCGTTTCCTTTTCATGTTTCCTCTCTTCTCTTCTAGTCTCTTTTTGTTTCCTCTTTTCTTGTCTCATCTCTTTTCCCCTTCTTTGTCTCTTTTGGTCTTGTTTCCTTGTTTACTCTTCTCTCATCCCATCTCTTTTTGCTTCTTTTCTTGTCTCATCCGGCAGGGATTGTAGGTGGGGGGAGTGAATGTCCAGCACTCTCTCCACCCTCAATACCATGACTGAGGTGAGACCCTTGAGCAAAGCGCCGAACCCCCAACTGCTCCTCGGGCGCCACAGCATTGGCTGCCCACTGCTCTGGGTGTGTGTTCACAGTGTGTGTGTGCGCATGTTTGTTCACTACTTGGTGCTGGGAGGGGTAAATGCAGCGCACAAATTCCAAGTATGGGACACCCATACTTTGCCACACGTCACATCCTCTCTTTTCCCCTCTTTGTCTCTTTTAGTCTTCTCTTTTTGCCTCTTTTCCTCTCTTCTCATCTCTTCTTGTCTCATCACTTTTTGTCTCTACTCTTGTCTCATCTTGTCTCTTTTCATCTTGTTTCTTCTCTTCTCCTCTAATCTCTTTTTCCCTTATCTTTTGTCTCATCTTGTCTCTTTTCATCTTGTTTCTTCTCTTCTCCTCTAATCTCTTTTTCCCTTATCTTTTGTCTCATCTTGTCTCTTTTGGTCCCGTTTCCTCTCGTCTTGTCTCGTCTCTTTCCCCCTCTTTACTTGTCTCATTTGGTCCTGTTTTCTCTCTTCTCGTCCCATCTCTTTTCCCCTCTTTGTCTCGTTTGTTGTTCTTTTTTTTTTTTGCCTCTTTTCCTCTCTTCTTGTCTCATCACTTTTTGCCTCTTTTCTTGTCTCATCTCTTTTCATCTTGTTTCCTCTCTTCTCATCTAATGTCTTTTTCCCTCTTCTTTTTTCTCACCTTGTTTTGTCTAGCTTTCCTGTCTTCTCTTCTTGTCTCATCTCTTTTCACCTTTTTTTTTTACATCTCATCTTTTCTCTTTTTTGTCTTTTACTCTTCCCATCTCATCTCTTTTCTCCTTTTCTTAGGTCATCTTGCTCCGTTTTGTCTTGTTTCCTCTCTTCTCATCTCTTTTTACTTTTTTCTTATCTCTTTTTGTCATATTCTTGTATCATTTCTTTTCACCTTGTCTCATCTCATATATTTTTACCCTTTTTCTTCTAGTCTCTTTTATAGTCTTGTTTTGTTCTCTTTCACGTCTTGTCTCCTCTCATCTCTTCTCACCTCTTCTTGTCTCTTCTCGTTGCTTCTCTCTTCTTGTCTACTTGTCTCTTCTTTTCTCTTATGTCTTCTCACTTGTTTTTTTCTCACCTTGTTTTGTGTCTACTCTTCTCATGTCTCACCATCTTGCCACAGATCTTGTCTTTGCATCTTATCTTGTCTTTGCATCTTATCTTGTCTTTTTTATTCTCTCTTCTCATTCTGTCTCTTCTGTTCTCATGTTAATTTTGTCTTTCATTTCTTGTTGTCTCTCTTCTTATTCCTATTTTCTTTGCATCCCACTTTTTCCCTTGTCATATCTTTTCTTGTTGCACCTTGTCTCTTTTTGTTTCACCTCTTTTCTTTTCATCCTTTTATTGTCTCGTATATCTCTTTTCTTCCCTCTTCTGTTCCTTTCTCCTGTCTTCTCTCGGCGTGTCTCACCTCTTCTCTTCTCATCTCACCTTGTCTCTGCTGTATTTATCTCCTTTCTTGGTCTCTTTCTTTTTGTCCATTGTCTTCTCATTTGTCTCCTGTTCCTTTTTTTCTCCTCTTCTCTTTGATTCTTGGTCTTTGTTTCTGTGCTCATCTAGTCTACACTCATCTATCTCTGTTGCTCGTATTGTCTCATCTCATCTTGTCTCTTTTTAATTGTCTTCCTTTCTCTTTTCTTGTTCTTATGTCTAGTCTGTCTTTTGGTGTGTTATTGTCTCGTCTTCTCATCTCTCTTCCCCTTAGTTCTGTTTTCTTCTTGTCTCATCCAGTCCCTCCTCTTTGTGTCTCACCTCTTGTCTTAATGTCTCTTCTGTTTTTTTCTCGTCTCTTCTCTCGTCTTTTTACTTTTATTTTTGTTTCTCATGTTCTTGTTTTATCTTGCCCCACCTCTTCTTTTTTTCTCTTTCTTGGTCTCTTAGAGCATCTTCATCTTATCTCATTTTTTTCTTGTCTGTGTTCTCATCTCACCTTTTCATGTCCCTCTCTCTTAGTACAATCCCTCACCTCGTCCCCTCATATCTGTGTGTTTGTTTTCATATACACCCTTTTCCCTCTGACCCACACTAACATCCTGTTGCATGTTTTCTCTCTCCTGTCGTTCACCTCTCTTTCTCTCTCTCTCTCTCTCTCTCTCTGTATGTTTGTGTGGGTGTGCACTGCTGGGCTGAGAAACAGAGGTCGTCTCTGATTGGCTGGATGCATTCTGAAGGGGCCGTCTCTTCGCCTGTGTACAGAGAAGGAGCGAAAGCACGGGGAGGGAGGGAGAGAGAGCACGAGCGAGCGCGCTGGGGTCAGAGCAGAGAAAGAGAAGCGTGGGCGTTTTGTTTTGCGATGGCAGGGCTGGAAAGAGAGGAGAGCAAGTGCTCGTCTGTTTGAGGCACACTCGTTCAGCCATCTCTCCTTTTTCTCCTCCCTCCGCACGCGTGCAGCCCACTCCCTCGAGCCTGGACTTCAGCTCGCCTTCTCTCGCTGGAACATTAAAAAAAAATCAAAACATCCCATTTACTCACACTTCATACAGGCAGAGCGTGGAGTAGCTCTCCTCGGTGATGGTGAGTTTCTTCCTTTTGCTTTTCCTGTTTGGCTTCCTTTTGCACCTGGAATAAAAGGTGGGAGGGAAAAGTGTCAGCTTGCTCATATTTGAGATTGTTTTGCGCTTTTAAAAGCAAGAGCTGTTGGAGAAGCAGTGTGTGAGAGTTCAAGGAGTAGAGCAAGAGAAAGAAAGTGAGCGTTTGAGAGCATTGACTCTGTCACGCATGACGCAGATAATAGTTAGCTAGTGCTTTCGCCGGAGTCCTGCGTTTCGTCAATACGAGCAGCAGTAATGACCAGAAATGGAGTGATGAAGTGCACTGGATGAGTCAGAAAACTGGGAACCTCCTTCCTCCTTGTTCCCGCTTTCCTTGCGTGTTCCGCTTTGGCTTGCAGCCCTGGAGTCCAGATGTGTTTTTAGATACTTTCAGATACTATAATGGTTGCTTGACACTTTTAAAGTAGGCGAGGTTGAGTGTCTAGGGGGAATCCCTGAGGTAAAACACACAGAAATGTGTTGCGTTCTCGTTTTGCTTAGGTAGTCAAACGTGTTAAATCTAAACCGCTTATCAGAAACATCTCGCAGCGTTCTTGAAAGCTCCACATTGCAGCTTCTGCTGGTGGTTTGCACTGCTCATATTGCTTGTTACTGTTTTAAACTCTTCTTCACTAATGAAAACAGACTTTTTGCAGCTCGTGCGCAGAGCACTGGCCTCACATGGTGAGGGAAGCCCTGTGTCTGCCGGGCTCAATTCAATGATTTTGCTGTCAGATTATATCGATCGCATTAAGAGCAGCTGTAGGCCTGAAACGGACATGACAGCTTGCTCTTCTTTCGCCGGTCAGCCGAGTTTAGTCTTTTAAAGGGTGCTTGAAGTAAATTTGTTCAGTTTTTTTTAAGAGTAGTCATTTCAATAATTTGTGATGATGTACGTTATCTTAAATCTTCAGGAGCTTTTTTTAGTTGAAGTAGTCTTCCTTTTCATAATAATGGAAATGTGCTAATCAGAAGCAGATGATTGGCTCATTCTTGTGAGTCATCAAGGAGTTTTGGTTCTGTGAAAGCATTGTTTTTATTTTTCCCTCACTTTTTGTTCACCTCTGGAGGTGTGGGGATTCCCAGAAAGAAGAAATGGAGAATGAACAAAGCTCTTTGTGTATCAAATTCCAGAACACTTGTCTGTCATACTTAACCTTTTGAAAGGGACATACCATTCACTCCCATTATGTCTCTTTTTTTTTTTGTAAACAATCCTGTCAGTCTGTGTTTCAAGTTCTCACTGACAAATGCTGGTGTAGTTATCATAACAGCGAAGGCAAAGTACAAAAGAAGTTTACTCTGTCACAACTGAAGCATCATGTTTGCACTCAATCTAAAACTTATTTACAGTCTTCAGTGTTATTCCTAATAAAAAAGTAATAATTTAAAAATGCATTTTTTTTATTCTAAGTATAGTTTAAGTGTATTAACATAATTAATGACATATTGTTTGAGACTGATATAAAAATTGTAATTAAACTTTATTTGGAGTGCTACTTGTGCACAATGCACATTTCTTAATATTAAGCCTAAAATGTGTTTTAATGTCACTTGATGAGGATTGTATGATCTTTAAGTAATATGTGTCTTTTAAGTGCAAAATGTACATAAAGTACCTAAAATATACTTGCAATAGTTGCACTTTAGCACAATCAAATATACTTATATAGTATATCTTTAGTTGGACTACTTCTGCACAATTAAAGTGCATTAAGTACAAAAAAAAAAAGTTGTTCCAATTTAGCAAACTTTAAATATGCAAGTTTAGTATACTAAAAGTTCAGTTGCTTGGTGTTTTTATTAAGTACATAATATGTAAATGTATTTGCAGTATACTTAGCATGGAAAACGTGTGTTTTAAATACAGTATTATTTTTCACTAGAGATAATTAAGGCTGAAGTTTGTTCTTCAAGACATTATATTCAAGACAATATATTTAACACCATTACATTTACACAGTTTATGCATGTGGTTTCTAAACACTGCTGAGAATAGTTGTAACTAAACAAAAGTTTAGCAATTTGCAGTCTTTGTTTGGAGGATGTTAGTTAGCATTGAAACCCAATCAAATCACGATATTTGACTTGTAATATATATTTTTTTAATCTGTAAAACAACTATAGTTATTTTGGAAAACAAACTTTATGAACATTACTTTACTTTAAAGGGATAGTTTACCCAAAAATAACAATTGTTATTAATTACTCACCCTCATGTCGTTCCAAACCTGCAAGACGTTCATCTTCAGAACACAAAATAAGTTATCTTTGATAAAATCTGGCAGATTTCTGACCCTGCAAAGACAGCAAAGCAACTGACATGTTAAAGTAGTCCATAAAATAGTTGTTATTTTTGTTTTCTTTGCAGTTTGCACACAAAAAGTATTCTTGTAGCTTCATAACATTACAGTTAAACCACTGATGGATTGTTTTATCGATGTCCTTACTACCTTTCTCGGTCTTGAACGTGTCAGTTGTGTTGCTGTCTAGAAAGCTTTTGAATTTCATCGAAAATACCTTTATTTGTGTTCCAAATATGAACGAAAGTCTTACGGGTTTCGAAACCACATGAGGGTGAGTAATTAATGACAGAATGTTCATTTTTGTGTGAGCTGTCCCTTTAAACATTGACTGGAAATTATGTAATACTATTATTGATGCAAACCCCACAGTTACGAGCCAAACCCACATCTTGTAAACACGCTGATGAGAAGTAGAGTTGCTGCAGTGCAGTTGCAGTGCAGGAATGACTGAGCTCATGCACGGGTGTGTAATCTGGCCGTAAAGCCGTGTTATTTGGATTGTAACAGCGGTTTGAGGGTCCTGTGCCAGAGACCTGTCTAATAGCATTCCATCCGTTGATCCATCTGGACACGCCTCCTTCCCATATCCATCCATCAGGACACACTCCCTCCTTTCTCTTTCCTGTATCCATCCATCTAGTGCTGGAGGGGCTTTGGGTAATCCCTGCAGTGAAAGGGCAAAACACTTTCTCACACACACTGACTCACTCTTGGCAGCTTCTCTATATTGACTGCTGTTTCACTTCTAAAACTATGTGTTACGGCATTAGCCACTGATGTTGGCCTGTGAGAGTCTAGTGTTTGTTATTCAAAGGTTAAGTTGGGTGATATGTGTTGAATATTTATGGTATGTTTTAAGCCTCATTTTTGTTGGGATGGTTTTGGTGCGCCATGAAAAGATTAGTTCACTTACAGAATGAAAAATTCCTGATGATTTACTCATCCCCATGTCATCCAAGATGTTCATGTCTGTCTTTCTTCAGTCAAAAAGAAATGAAGGTTTTTGAGGAAAACATTCCATTCCCTATATTGGACTTCAGTGGGGATCGACTGGTTGAAGAGCCAAATTGCAGTTTCAGTGCAGCTTTGAAAAAGTATATACTTTTTTTTTTGTTTTTTTTGTTTTTTTAAAGAAAATGATGAATGTTTTGCTAGATAAGACCCTTATTCCTCAGCTGGGATCCTGTAGAGCCCTTTGAAGCTGCATTGAAATTGCAATTTGGACCTTCAACCTGTTGATCCCCATTGGAGTCCACTATATGGAGAACAATCCTGGAATGTTTTCCTCAAAAACCTTCATTTCTTTTTGACTAAACAAAGACAGACATGAACATCTTGGATGACACTGGGGTGAGTAAATTAGCAGGAAATTTTTATTCTGGAAGTGAACTAAACATTTAAGAAACTACAGTTTTATTAGGCCTGTCTCATAGTTTGGTGTATGAGGGGGTTAATAGTATTAATAACGTGAAACTCTCTTTTAATTTTTGCATTTAAAAAGTCGGATTTATTTGTGCCAAACCCTCAAAAACATTCACAAGGCTTCCATGTCACTTTAATATATTAAATTTTATATTTGGTGTTGAGTTCAAATATACGTACACTTAAAAAGAAAGATGTAGAAACAGTTTTCACTCAAAAAATTGTTAGCAAATTAGACAAATAATTACAAATAAGTAATACACTGAATTAAATTGAAAATTTCAAGTACAAAGAATAACATTTTTAATATGTTTTTTTTTCTGGTGAAACATGCTTCAATAATCGTTTATTTACTTTAAATCATCTTTTTTTTACTGTGTAGGTATGTATTGCTGTTTGTTGTTATGATGATAGATATAAATGACAATAGTTAAATATTGGTTCTTGTGTTAGTTTTGTAAACAAGATTCTGGGAAACATTCTTTGTTTAAATAGAATTAAGTAAGTGATTTAATAAATCAATATAATAATATTAAATATATTATTGATAATCTATTGTATTTTGCTCTCTCTATTAAACATTTTGAATCTAATCAGCTGTAAAAAAAAAACTGTAAAAAACAATCTGCAGTTGTTGAGTCAACTTAAAATAATTTGTAACCTGGCTGCCTTAAAATTTTAAGTTCAGTCAACTCAAAAAAAAGTTTGTTCAACTTGAAATGTTAAATTATACTAAGTGACAACTGAGATATTTGAGTTGAATCAACTTAAAATTTTAAGGCAGCTGGGTTACTTACCCATCTGTTAAGTTAAGCAAACACAAATATCTAAGTTGTTACTTACTACAACTTAACATTTCAAGTTGAATAAACTTATTTTAGGTGACTAAACTTAAAATTTTAAGGCAGCAGGGTAACAAATTATTTTAAGCTGACTCAACAAATTGTGTTTTTTATTTTTTACAGTGTACCATTTTTGTTCAGTTTACAAATTTGTTCAAATATCCTTTTAAATATCTGCATATATATTGAATTTAGCCTAAAATATGAGAAGTATATAGGGTACAACAGGGCTAAAAGCACACCTTAAGACAAAATGTGCTTTTCACTGTGCCCAAAATGTATAATTGCAGAAACAAATATACGTTTGTATTGAACGTTTATGGAGCAACAGATTTTGTGTAAAAAAAAAAATAAATCATACAAGTCGTTTATTTTGTTTAAAAATCTTGTATGAGGTGGCAAGGGGGGCCTTTTACACCACACACAGGGTAAAAGCCTCACCAGTGTGGGGCAAAAAGGCACATAGTATTAATACAAATACTTTAGCTAAAATAATATTTGTTAAATAATATTAAAGTAAATACTTGTTCAAAACAATCACTTTAACAAAGTTTGTACTATTTTCTGCTTATTTTGATAAATAAAATAATACATTTTTTGTTCAGTAAATATACTGTCATTTAAATATGTTAATATACAAAAAATATATATTTTAAAATACAGAAATGAAATCATTTTAAAAAGTAAAGACTCTGAAAGTATTGAAGGAGATCCTATAGTAATTGAATATAGATTACAGTAGAATTACAGTAGAACAGTAAATGATGTTTAATTATATGAAATGATTATTATCATGTCTAAACATGGTGATTATTTCTAAGATGGACACCCAACATAATATATGATATTTACCATCTGAATCTAACAATGTCATGTCAACAAATGGAAAAGTCAGCCTTCTATTAATTATCATGTTAATATTGTGCCTTTTAGCCCCAACAACAGGGGTGCTTTTTACCTCAAATACCATACTTTTATATATTATTTTATTATTTCAAAACTGTTGTTTTAATTATCTTAAACAAAACTGAAAATCATAAGCAAGACATTTGTCACAATGTTCAACAATTTTGGCGATTCTCATTTGCTATCAACAAATATTAGATCAAGTAAGCACAGAATTGACTTTGTGCTGCTGCCCGCGATCGCGTCAAGGATCAGACAAATTTGCATGTGCGTTTTGAAAAGCCGATGTTTTGAAAAAGTGATACGCTATGTTTTTCTGCCATCTAGAGGTTTAGAGGAAAATAATATTAAAGGTGCCTTTTACCCTGGGGCGCCTTTAGCCCTGTTGTACACTATGTATTTGTTAAGCTATCATACTGGCCTCTTGATCTTTCGCAAAAACACGCCCTCCTTAGTTACAATGTCACTCTCAAGCCACACATCTTTCAAGTTTAAGTCGACTAAAGTTAATCTACCCTCTCCTGTCTGATTTGTTTATTGGACAAAATGGTGGATTCAGTGTTATGATTGGTCAGCTCGACTGTCAGTCAAGCTCTTTGCAAAGATTCAGAAGTAGAAAAAGTAACTTGTGTAGGGTGATTTTTTTTTTCTTTTCACTGCCTTACCAAAATATGAAGTTTATTCATTTCTTTTAATCCATCCTCCAGCTAATTTGTTTGGTTTGTTTTTCTTCCTTTTTCTCCTGTGCCTTCTGAATGGTTTCATTCACTCTGCTTTTAATTTGATGACTAGCAGCTGCAGATCATTCTGCATGCAAATAAACATCCAGGTTTCCGGAAACATCCGACATTCCGATTAGCATTTCTTTCTTTTTTCACATTCTCTCTGCATATTTTAGTTCTCCCTTACATCCACTTCCTCCGTTTCCACATGCTTCAGTGCCATTATCTACATTTTCTGGACTGTCCAAATGTCCATACATGGGCGTCTGCCAGGCCAAACCCGAAGCGGTGTCCTTTTTTTAGGGCAATTAGAAAGATTTAAACTGTAAGATTCGCTGCAGAAAACTGGGGTACACTGTTGCATCATTGAAATCCAGACTGCAGGGACAGAGCGCTGCATGGTTATAGCTTTCTGTTTGAAAACAGACTATTTGCTCTAATTGATGTTTACTCAGAAGTTCTCTGCTTGCTGGAGACACGCTCACGCTACTGAAGGATGAAGCTGTCGTGACCACAGCACACATGCAAATGCTTGGGCAATGTATTGCAAGTGTGCTTTGCATTGTTCATCCATAAATCAAATATTGAGCCTATTTATTGATCCATGTTTCTGGTCTCATTATAAATGATTCATCGTGCACAGTAGTCCAAAGACAGTCTTTCATCATAATTTACACTACTGATCAAAAGTTCAAAATATTTAAGGTTTTTAATGTAATAAAAGCATTTTAGGCTCCCTAAGGCTGCATATAAATAAAAATACTGTAAAGACAGTAATATTGTAAAATAAAAACATTTTTTTATTTTAATTAATTTTTAATCTGTATTTTATTTTATTTTATTTTGTTAAATTGTAATATACATTTTTAATTAAGTGTAATTTAATAATATTGTAAGAATATTTATGATTGACTTAATTATCATAATTTTTTTAGTACTCAATTATTAATGATAGGATCAATGTTGAAAACAGTTTTTGCTGCATAATTTTTTTTTTTCCATGATTCTATGAATTAAAAGTTCAAAAGAAGAGCATTTGTTTGAAATAACATTATAAATGTATTTACTGTAACTTTTAATCCATTTAATGTGTCCTTTCTGACACATTAATGTCAATCATTTTATTTTTTATTTAATTTTTTATTCTATTATTATTATCAGTTTGGGGTATCACAGTTTCCACAAAAATATTAAGCAGCAAATATTGTCAGCAATAATAATAAGAAGAAGAAACATCATTAATAACTGAGCACCAGTTATAAAGAATAATATTTGAGCATCTGCTTTGCATCACAGGAATAAATTACATTTTAAAGTATATTCAAATAGAAAACAGTTATAATAGTATCAGTGTTAAAAACTGTTTTTGCTGCTTCGTATTTTTTTCAGGATTCTTTTATGAATATTAACTTTTAATTAATTTGATGTGTCCTTTCTGATTAAAAGTATCATTTTTTTAAATTATTTTTTTTATTATTATTTTACTTTATTTTATTATTTTTATTTTAATTTTTTATTTTTTTCCTTGCAACACCATTCAGTTGGGGGTTTCAATTTCCCCAAAAATATTAAGCAGCACAAATTGCCAGCAATGACAATAATGAGAAACATTATTAATAATGGAGCATCAGTAATTATAATATTTGAGCAGCAAATCTGCTTTGCATCACATGAATAAATTACATCTTAAAGAATATTCAAATAGAAAAACGTTAAAACGTTTAAATTGTAATATTAATTTTTTTTTAATGTAAATTGTAATTTAATAATATTGTAATAATATTGAATGTTTTCACTTTATACTACTTTGCTCTATTATCAATTATTTTTGGTGCTCAATTATTAATAATAGTATCAATGACGAAATTTTTGGTGCTTAATATTTTGCTTTTTATCAGGATATGTTATGTTACGTTATGTTACGTTATGTTACGTTGTTATGTTATATGTTATTATTTTGACCACAGTTCAGTTTGGGGTTTCAGTTTCCCCAAAAATATTAAGCAGCAAAAATTGTCAGCAATGATAATAAGAAACAAGCGTGAATTATTGAACATCAGTAATAATTAATAACATTTGAGCAGAAAATCTGCTTTGCATGAATAAATTACATTTTAAAGAATATTCAAATAGAAAAAAATATATATTTTAAATTGAAGTAATCTTTTTTTTATTTAAACTGAAATTTAATAATGTAATAATATTTAAGATTTAATATATAAATTTAAATATATAATTATATAAGTATTAATATTTAATGTTTTCACTTAATGCTGATTTGCTCAATTATCAATTATCTTTGGTGTTCACTTATTTATAATTTTTATATATATATATATAATATTTGAAATAACATTATAAATGTAATTACTGTAACCTAAATCAATTGAATGTGTCCTTTATGTTTAAAAGTATCTTTTTTTAGTATTTTATTTTTTAAATTGGAATTTTGCAGCTTTTACTTTTTTATTAAATAAGTGAAGCCTTGGAAAGCATAAAAATGTATTTTAAACTTAATTATTTCCAAACTTTTTACCAATAGACTATATATATATATATATATTTTTTTTTTTAGACGTTCCTGTGATATATTGTGAAATTTTCTGGTAATACGGCAAGATTGTCTTCAAACTGTTGCTCCAAGGTGACAGCACGGTAGTTGATCTTAAAGCGAAAACGGCAAAAGGAAGACAGTTTATGCTAATGTCTGCTATTGCACGCTTGCAGTCATCCTGAGACTGTGCTATGAATTCTTTCACAATGCAGTGCCACGTGAAAGCGAGCTTGCATAACTGGAAGTGTCTGCGTAGAGTATGTTCTCTTGGCGTCTTCGTTAGTTTGCCATCTCTGTTCACTGTCAATAGCTCCATTTAGTCTGCTGTTTTCCAGCCAGATGCACTTCTTCGCACACTAACCCGGCACGACTGGAGGGAAAGACGAACAGCTCGAGATGAAGCAGAGGGTTAGAGAGATGCGTCGAGAGAGAAAGAGTGGGTTGAGGCAGATTTCTCATCAGTGGGCAGATTTTCTTCATGGCCAGAGACCAACACATCAAGAGCCAAGAGCAGATGGCCTTACAACAATAACATATCTCCACTTCTCTCTGTTTTCTCTTCATCTGTGTACCACCTCTCTCGTTTTTACCTTCTCCTGTCCAAAGTCGTCCACTCGGTGTTTTACCACAGGTGAATGTTAATGGACTTGCCCGGAGGTTTGTTTTGCTCAATCAGAGATGTTCGCGAAGCACCGAATTGCGTTTCTAATTGGCCCTTATGTATTTTTTGGACCGTGTTGCGAAGAGAAGCGCAGCAGTGGCCTCGGTAACATCAGTTTTCCTGTGGAGATGCTGGCTTGTTTGGCAAATGAGAGCGGAGCCAGATCTGACAGGCAGCACCGGGCTTAAAGCTGTCCTGACGCCTCGGTTCGTGCAGACGAACTCCTCGTCTCTCTACTAACGGCTCTCTCCTTCTCTTCCTCAGGGCATCTGGCGTATTCCAGTAGATGAGATCGATCGCCCCGGTAGTTTTGCATCTCATATGAACAGATCCATCGTGCTCTTGCTGGATGTGCTGTCTCAACTGAAAGATCACCACACTTTATTCAAAATCTCCCTCATGCTTCAGAGAACCCCTGATCAGGGAAAGTAAGACATTGCAGATATTTTATTTGTTTATTGGGTTTTGTTTATTTCATTAAATGTGCATATTAAGTAAAGTAGCCTCGAATTATGGTGTTCTGCTAAATGCTTGTGAGCTGTTTAGGGACCCTTGTCTTGTTATGTTTGTTATGAATGTTGTTTTGGTGTATATGAAGCATATGAAGCATTTTAATGCAAGGACATATCATGTCTTTTTGTGTTGTGTGTTATAGGAAGTACCTGCGAGATGTGGACCGACAGGTTTTGGCCAAGCGAGCATTTTTCTTCACTGTAAAAGTGCTGGAAGACAATCTGGATAAACTCACAGGGGTATGACAAACACATTCTCATTCGATTTTCTTTTTTTTTTTTAGAAGGTTTTGGGTTTTTTCCTTTTCCTTTTTGTTTTATGTGCATTTTGTTTTAAATATTTTGGTTTGGTTTTAGAAGGTTTTATTTTTGCATTCATTGTTGTTTTTCATGTGTTTGGTTTCTTTATTTTGGGTTGATTTGCTTTTAGAAGGTTTCGTTGTTGTTTTTTCTTTTCCTTTTTTTTGTGTTTTTTGTTTGTTTTGAATATTTTGGTTTGGTTTTGGAAGATTTTATTTTTTGGTTTCTTTGTTGTTTTTCTTGTGTTTTTTATTCTATTTTGTTTACTTTTTTATTTTTTGGTTTGTTTTTAGAACGTTTTGTTTTTAATACTTTTTTTATTGTTTTTGAAGGTTGTATTTTTGTTTTTGTTTTTAATTTTATTTTGTTTTTTAAAGGGTTTGTTTTTCTTTTTTTGTGGTTAATATTTAGTTTAATATTTAATTTTTTGTTTACTTTATTTTGTTTTGGTTTGCTTTTAGAAGGTTTTTTTATTTTATTTTCCTTTTTTCATATTTTGGTTTGATTTTAGAAGGTTTTTTTTATTGTCTTTTTTCTTGTTTTTTATTTTTTATTATTTTGGTTTTCTTTAGAAGGTTTAGCATTTTTCGTCTTTTTTATATTTTGGTTTGTTTCAAATGTTTTATTTTTGTTTTGTTTGTTTTTTCTTGTTTTTGTTTGTTTTTGTTTTAACATGTTTGGTTTTAGAAGGTGTGATTTTTGCTTTCTATTTTGTATTTTTTTTGTTTTGGTTTGTTTTTATAAGGTTTTGTTGTTTTTGTGTGCCTTTTTACTGTATTTATTTTTGTTTGTTTTGCTTTTTTGGGTTTTGAGAAAGTTGCATTCATTTATTTTTTTCACATTTATTTTTTATTTTGTTTTACTTTTGTTTTTTTTGTAAAGTTTTTTTGTTTGTTTTTCTTGTTGTTTTTTGTGTTTTTTTTTTTTGTATCTTGTTTTCTTTTGCATTTTGTTATAAGGTTTTGCTTTTTGTTTTTTCAATGTTGCTGTGTTTTTGGTTTAAGATTTTATTTTTGTTGTTGTTTTTCTTTTATATATATTTTTTTGTTTGTTTTTGTAAGGTTTTGCTTTGTTTTTGTGTATCTGCTTTTTCAATTGTAACTTTTTTTTTTGTTTTTGTTTTATTTTTATTTTCTTTTTTTGTTTTTTGAGTGTTTTTCGTTTTGTTTTGTTTTGTTTAATTTTTATTGTTTTAGAAATAGAAGCTGAACAGTGGCCTCGGTAGCATGTGTTTCCTATGGAGACACTGCCGTGTTTGGGAACCGAGGCTCAAGCCAGATCTGACAGCCAAGGACATGCTTCTGTTTGTGCTAACACATTAGTTAATGCCATCCCGACTGCCTGAAGAGCAGTGATAGCTTCGCTCAACTTAGTGTCTGTGCTTCTTTTTCTCAATATCTTTACATCGCTGAATTGAACCTGATCCATTAGTGCAAAAATGTTTCTTCCTCACTCCTAGTGTCACAACCTCTTTGTTTGCACTAATCATAGTATATTAGTATGCTTTGTTTTCTGTCAACAGAATTAGCCTCATCCACAGTTACTTTACATGTGCTACTTTAAATCTGGTTTCTGTGTTACGTTTGAAGTGTAAATATGTCATCAAATCTGTATCATTCTCTTTCTCAGGTAAGTGATCCCCCTAAACCGTCTGCCACCTCTATGGGTGAAATGACCACTGCAGATGTGTCCAATCGGCCTCCTGCTGCGGAGGACCCCAAATGTTCCCACACCACACAGCCTAAAGCAGGACTCCCCGACACCCCCACGGCCACAGGAAGTGAGACCGGACCTCCCGGCATGCCTCAACGTTCAGCCACTCTTCAGCTCTCCTTGGAGCCTGTGACTCAGGCAACAGGTGCTGCCATTCACCCCAGAGAAGGTACTTCAGGACTTGTAGAGCCTATGGAGCTTGGCCTGGGATCATGGCCGGCTCCCTCAAAATTCAGAGACCCTCAAACGCCTGTTGAAACTGGACCGCAGGAGCAGGGGTTGTTTAAAACGACGGCGGAGGAGGCCGATAAGGTCCCAGAGAGCAGTCGGGCGTCAGAGCTGTCGCTGGAGGAGTTGAGCATTAGCTCAAAACAGCAGCAGCTGCAGAATCAGATGAACGCAGCTAAAGGAGCACTTACTGTGGTCACAACACCAACAGCCAGCAACCCCACACCTCTACCCAGCACCCCTGAGGCGGGACTGCAGCAGAGACCCAACAGGAAGAGGAAGCTGCTGGATGACGTGGAGTCGGGCAAGACACTGCTTTTAGATGCGTACAGGGTGTGGCAGCAAGGTCAGAAGGGCATGACCTATGACCTGCGGCGCATCGAGAAGATCATGTCCGAGACCTACATGCTGATTAAACAGGTGAGAAAAGATGCAAGTAGGAGTTGGGCGTGTGCAATTTTGGAAATTTCAGAAATTTTGTTAATAATAATTAGGCAGAATTGATAGAACTTAACTTTTGCTTAAAGGATCAGTTCACTTCCAGAATAAAACATTCCTGACAATTGGACTTCAGTGGAGATCAACAGGTTGAAGGTCCAAATTGCATTTCAACGCAGAAATCCCGGCCGAGGAATAAGGGTCTTATCTAGCGAAACGATTGGTCATTTTCTAAATGAAAATAAAAATGTATTGACTGTATTGCTTACGTAGTCATGTTGGAAAGGTCACAGTGTTTACAAAGTAAACGTGCAAAGAAAGTCAAACGGCCTTTACAAAAACAGGTAAAACAATGACAGCAGACGATTTTGAAGTTGGAGGAGAAAATGAGTTTTTCGCCCTACCATTTTTGAACCAAAGTACACAGAAGAAGAGCAAACTGTGCATTACCTTTCCGACACGAATATGTAATGCATGAAGTTGTGGATGCAAAGCTAGTGCAAGACGAGCATGTGTGGTTTAAAAGTTTATGAATTTTAATTTTTTTTTTTTAGAAAATGACTGATCTTTTCACTAGATAAGACCCTTATTCATCGGCTGGGATCATTTAGAACCCTTTGAAGCTGCATTTAAAGTGCAATTTGGACCTTCAACCCGCTGAGCCCCATAGAAGTCCACTATAAGTAGTAAAATCCTGGAATGTTTTCCTTAAAAACCTTAATTTCTTTGCAGCTGAAGAAAGACAGACATGAACATCTTTGATGATATAGGGATGAGTACATTATCAGGAAATTTTCGTTCTGGAAGTAAACTTACCCTTTGAGGTTGACGTTTGCCACCTTAAATTGAATTCCAGGGCTTTTTTTTTTTATCTTTATGAGGACATATTTTCTAGCCTTGTTAGATGTATGCATCATCTTTTGTCAATTTGTTACATTTAATCAATACATTAAGTTTGAATGATAAAACACTATAGGCCGTTACCAATAAAATGAAATCATTATGAATAAAATCCAATTTTGCCCTGCTGAAGTGGTGCAAAATCTGCATCTAAAGCAGCATTTATGTGCGTTTACACTGCAATAACAATTGCATAAGTAATGCTTTGAGAAAGGATACTTTACACATGAATCTAAAACCAGTAGGTGACTGTAAGTCTTAATGAGTGAGTCATTGCTTCGTTCAAATAGCTGATTCATTTAGGAACAAAGCAAGTGACTTCATATTATCTATTCATAAAGTGCAATCTTAATGAATAGATCATTGATTTATTCAAAAACACTGCTCTCACTGCTCTCACTATGCGTATTATTAACATATTGGCAGTTTATCAGTATTTATAAAGCACATGTTCTGCATGACCATATTCTACATCCCTAATCCTGCCCTATACCTAAACTTAACAACTACCTTACTGACATTAATAAGCAGCGAATTAGAGTTTGAGGCAAAAGTCGTAGTTAATAGTATTAGACCTTAAAGTAAAGTGTGACCTGTTTTACTTGACTATCATGTACAAATATGACAAAAACACATATGTAACCATGGACCACAAAACCAGTCACAAGGGTCAATTTTTTGAAACTGAAGATTTAAATGTCATCTGAAAGCTGGATAAATAAGCTTTCGGTAAAAAAAAAAATGATTAAAATATTGAGAAAATTGCCTTTAAATTTGTTCAAATGAAGTTCTTAGCAATGCATATTACTAAACTAAATTTAAGTTTTGATATATTTACGGTAGGAAATTTACAAAATATCTCAAAGAAACATGATCTTTACTTAATATCCTAATGATTTTTGGCATGAAAGAAAAATCAATCATTTTGACCCATACAATATATTTTGGGCAATTGCTACAAATATTGCTACGTACAACTTATGACTGGTTTTGAGGTCCAGGGTCACGTGTGTATATATATTGAATTTTAGGGTTCTTCTAACTGGGTTACATCACAGTGTGTGTTTGTTTTTTGCAAAATGACTGACATACCACATTGTTTTAAAATAGTAATTACAATATTATCGTAGACTATTAATAGACATCCCTATTAGGACTGTTTGCTGCATTGTCAGTTTTCATTTAAACCTGACATGGCATGACAGAATGTTACCATACAATCACTGTGACAGGGGAAATTCTGCAACTTTTGTAGAAACAACACAGAGATAAAAGCACTAAAAGGATTCATGAGGGGAAGTCCAAAATCTGATACACCATAGGATGAAACTTGTCGTCTGTGTTGTTGTCAGCGAAACATCTCGGGCAATATTTGCTTGGTGTCAGACTCAAGGAAGTTAACCTAAAAAATTAACCGTAAGTGGTGTTTGTACATGTAAATCATGTCACCACAATGCTAGGGTGCTTTTCCAGTCTGCGGTTTCAAAGGTGTTCTGGGTAATTTTGTTTGTTTGTGTATGTAGCCCACATTCAAGTCTATAATATTCTGGTCTATTCAGTAGCATACCTGGTGTAAATGTAAAACCCTAAATGTGAGCAATAGTAATATTGATGCTTGCCTTAGTGAAAACAGCTAATAAAAAGTAGTTCTTTCAGTCATGAAGCAGGCTGTAAAGTGGGAAGTGTGTTGCGAGCGCGATAGAGCTATACTATGTTATATTATCCAGACATTAAGGCATCCCTGGGGAGAGCGAGCGAGAGCCAATTGAATACAAATGGAACTGTGGAAAATTACTGGTGTAGCTAATGATAGTGTAGCACACGGGCTCCATAACATTTGTCATCATACTGCTGAGTCAAGTACGCTATTGTATAAGAATTCACTAAGAATCAGTGAAGTCTTAAAGGACTATTTTCTGGCTTTTTATTACACACACAACCTCGAATGACCTTGAATACATAGTGAATATATTAACGTATTGTACTCGGTGCTGTGTAGTAACTAATTACATGTAATCTGGATAAAGTAATCAGATTCCAAAAATGAAGTACTTTTAATTAGATTATTTTACTCTAATTAATCTATGTAATCTAATTGGATTATTTCAAAATACTCGTAATCAGGCTATAGCTACTTTTTTACTGTTTGCTTTATTACATATTATTTGCACAATAACAATATTTTTTTTTTATTTATTGATTCTCCCTCATTCTTATTTTTCATATTTTAAACTTTCCTTTCTAAAATAAAATACAGATTATTTTTCAGAAAGTCTTCCCGTTTTGTGGACATTTGCACAAAGAACAGTTACTAGTCAAGTAATAATAATAATAATAATAATAATAATAATAATAATAATAAAAGACATGAATAAATTTGGGTGTATAATTATATTTATATGTGTTTGTGTGTGTGTGTATAGCGAGAGAGTACAGTTTTTACAGTAAGAAATTAATACTTCAGCAAGGATGCATTAAATTGATCAAAAGTGACAGGAAAAACTATTACAAATTTATATAGATCACATCAAAGTAGCTAACTTTTATGTAAGTAATATTTTCAATGTCAGTATATTTTATTACATTATTACAAAAATTAACTAATAGTTATTGCCTTACCCAGTTGATTACATTGATAATGGCAAACATTTTTTGTATTACAAGCTTTCTATGCAAATATGCAAATGAGGCATTATTTAATGAAATATGCAGTAAATTGCCTAAATTTGTAGTACAAAAATCTAAACACTGGATGAAGTCAGTTTCAAAATTCATGTTTAATTTTTTTGACATATTAGACTCAAAAGGGAATTTTGGGTATCTCATTTTTGTCATTCTATAATTCAGAAAATGCTTAGAACACACAGAAAACAATATATTTTTACAATTTTTGTAGGAATAAAATGTTGTATATAATGAAGCAAATTATATATGAACAAATCCCTCTGTAAAAATCTTCAGGAAATAGACAGGAATAAAAATTTTAAGTTTGGTGTGTGTGTAAGTGAAGAATTTGTGCTCTGCATTTAACCCATCCAAGTGCACACACAGAGCAGTGAACACACACCCGGAGCAGTGGGCAGCCATATCGCTATTGCTGCGGCGCCCAGGGAGCAGTTGGGGGATCGGTGCCTTGCTCAAGGGACTCACCTCAGTCGTGGTATTGAGGGTGGAGAGAGCGTTGGTTATTCACTCCCCCCACCTTCAGTCCCTGCCGGACCTGGGATTGGAACCCGCAACCTTTCGGTTACAAGCCCGACTCCCTAACCTTTAAGCCATGGCTGCCCCCATTGTGCCTCGTATACAAAACAAAATGCTCCGAACAAACATATAATCCTCTGATATGATCCAGGATGCCATTCAAAATACACCATCCGCTTGTTTCTGATGCTGGGATCCTTCTGATATCTGTAAAAAGTCACGAATGAGCTGTTTAAACCGAACGCGTCAAAGCAAATGCTCTTTCACCCTTCCGTTTGTCCTATCGCTGACAGTGTCATGAAAGTGAACGCGCATCTGTATACTGTATCAGGTGTAGAAAAGACAGCGGCAGTTATTATAATCTGTTTTATTTGCTTTTGATGTGACACTCGCATCCAATGTAGGCAAGTTTCAGTTGCAGCTGAATGCCAGTGGGCGTGGCCTATGCTGAGATGATGACTATTCGACGATATCTTGCACTGGAGGCGGGGTTTATGCAAATGTGCCACCTCAGTTCCAAACAAGCTGCTTTTGGAGCTTGATTAAATAGATGCTTTGTTTATAATGAGGAGGACATTTTAAGTTACACAACTTGCCGGATGTTATAATGGTGCAACGACCTTTTATATGCCAAGACATAAAGGCAAATTTGATTTTACTCATGTCATGACCCCTTTAAATTAAATTAACATGGACTGTTTTGACATGGACCAGTCAGTAGCTATCAATAAGACCCTATGAAGCACATACCAGCGTGCTTATAAACCTTATGTGCCCCCTAGTTAAGTTCAGTGTTTTTATGCATAGGAAGCCTGACTGTTCACTCTAGAAATGTGTCTTTGTTTTGAATAACAAAAAACAAATTATTATATCTCATTATGCCTTTTTTCCCCAAAACCATCATCAAGTGTTGAGCTCTGTATTCAATTATGTCAAGGTAAAAAACAAACTAGCAAAGTTGCCATTAAAGTATGTTATTAGTATGAGAGGTTAATGGCTGTAGCTGGCAGTACACACACACACACACACACACACACACACGCACGCAGAGCACTCATCTAGTCCATTATCAGCCTCTACCTCTCTAACAGTGTATCACCTCTCATTTCCCCTGCCTGTGTAATTGCATCTGCTCTCTGAGTGTGTGTGTGTGTTTGTCTCAGTACCTAGTCTAATTGTAGTGCTTGTCTCTGTGTGTGTGTTTATGAATGTTTTTGTGTGTGTGCATATCCCGCGGTTGTTTGTTACGAAGCACCGTTTGATTCTCCCAGTGAAGAACAAATCTCTGATTGAGATGACAGTGGAAAGAAGAGAGATTTTAATGTGGCCCCTGGACACAGACACACTGGTCAAATTGGCCCATCTTTACCTCGCTGATTGAGGAAAGGTTGTGCGTGAATTTAACAATCTGCTTTATTTAGGGCCTACATGCATAATGCATTATCAAGATTGGATTTGTTTTTTCAAGAACTTGTTGCAGTGCATTTTTGATGTGTGGTATTGCTTTTAAAATTAAGCCAAAATGTGGTAGTAGGCAGTGTAATTAAGTTGCCTACATTTTGAAGTGGTTTGCATTGGGAATGTTTTGAGAGCTTATGATGAAGTGCTGCCTTCATAGACCACACACTAGGTTTTATAATACAGCAGAAGTAATCAGTCTTATGAATAACGGTAACCACAGTTATAAACGCTCAGGCAGTGCAAACAAGTGAACTCAGTCCAAATTGGCAGTAATTAAAATAGAAATAACATTCTCACACTTTATTCGCGTAATCATGGGAACAGATGTTTTTATCACTGGCCTGCAATAGTCATTAGCATTTATGAATGGTGTTCCGCTTATTAGTGAGATTTCACTTATTGAACTAAAGTGATGATTCAGTTTTACCACGCAAAAAATACAAATGTCTTTACCTTTGATAAACATTCCATCTTGATTTAATTTATGTATAAAAATGGTGCAATTATATAGTACATACTATTATTACAATATTTTTTCCCAGATTTATTCATTTATTCCAAAAAGACATTGAAAATGCATTTCTCACCTACCAGTTATTAATATGTTTTGAATTGATGAGTATGATGAATTCATTCATATTTTTAGAAATGTAATTATCCTGTTATTGTAGTGGAGAAATAAATCCTCTGGATTCTTTACAGCTATTTTTTATGTTTATTTAATTTTATATTTTCTCATTTTATTACATCAGCACAACAAATTATGTGATGCTGCTCACACAACATGCAGACAAAATTTTTTGCATGCAAATTTATAAATAATAATGTGAAAGTTATGTTGACAGTGGTGATCTCAGCAAAACCATCACTTGCAAATTAATATTTTTGGTTGCAAATATGACCCATATATTTATTTATTGTGGATTTTTTCTTATGCTATTAGAGCAAATAGGAAATTAAAAAATGTATATTAGTTTGTTGTTATTATTTTGTATTTTTAAAATAGCAGCAAATAAGTTTGGTTTAAACATTATCTACAGTTGAGGTCATAAGTTTACACCCCCCTTTCAGAATCTGCAAAACGCTAATTATTTTACCAAAATGCATGTTATTGTTTATTTAATACTGATCTGAATAAAATATTTCACATAAAAGAGGTTTAGATATAGTTCACAAGAGAAAATAGTTGAATTTATAAAAAATGACCCTATTCAAAAGTTTACACCCCCTTGATTCTTAATACTGTGTTTTAACCTGAATGAACGTGCACAAAAAAACAAAACAAAGAACCGGTTGTTCAATATGGAGTCTTTATGATGTATTATAATGTGCATTATACTATTTAAAGGATAAATGTTACCAAAAATGAGTTTGTGGAAAATAAATGTTGAAAACTGTACCTAATTACTTAAGTGGACATCAAAGCGACCAGAATTGTCTGCATGAGCTTGTGTGCTGTAGACCTACAATGGCAGTAACTTATAACAGAAGAACTTTGTTCATTTGTCGAATTTGAAAGCATATCTGGACTTGCCTTAAAGGTTTTCCCGTACTAAATCCACTTCACAAACATCCTTTTAAGCTCCAGGAAGTCCTGGATTAAGGCTTTTCCAGCAGCTACAAACCCTGAGATTAACCATCATGAAACATCACTCGAGCTCTACCACTGCTTTCTCTAGTGTCGGCTGCAGAGATGCAATCATCTTAAAGCTGTGTATGGGCTTATTCTGTAGTGATCGTATAGAAAGAACAGGGCTCCGTCCTGATTTCCATGCTCTGTACTGTGTAGTATGCAATCACAGTGCATTCAAAGTATTAATCCAAGCAGCCTCTCCTGCAGAATCTACAGAAATATGCATCTGTTTAAGCTTTTGGGCTAATATTACCCACAACCCCTTCTTGTGAAAAAAAGGATTTGTGATTGTTCTCTTTTGAGCTTTTCAGTTGTAGAAAACTCCTAAATTAATGAATATAGTTAATGATAATGCTTGTAGGCAAACAGACAGGAAGTCTAGGTGCTGTCACATTAGCGAAAATAAAAATTTTCACTCACAAATATTTGCCGAACAGTAGGTCTGTCGTATTAACCCTCTGCTGTTGTTTTGTTTCTTTTATTTTTTTTTTACTTTTTCGGAATGGTACAAAACTTGGTAAAGGTTTTGGTTCTTGCTATGTAAGCACATAAAAACAGCAACAATAAATGTAAATAAAAGTGTTAAACGGTGGAAATTTAAATGAATGGGAAACAGACTTCATCCAGTGTCCAAACAAATCTTACTGAAAGCAATTTTTTTGTGATTGGAACACAACTTGTTTAGATTTATGCCTTTGATTTTCTTACAGTTTTAGAGTAAAACATGTTTTGGAAAATATATTTCACACAAAGTTTGTGTTTTTGTGCTTTTTTCATAATGAACTTAAAATTCTGTAATTTTTTTTAAAGTTTCACTTTTTAAACGTTTTTCACTTCAGCTGCCAAGTGTCATTGGAAGTTTATAAGTTTAAGTTGGGAATTTTTTTTTTTTTCTCAAAAAGTGGTTAACAGGTATTAAATGGAGCATAACAATACCATAAATATTATTTAGTACCATAAAATCCCCCCAAAATGCAAAATACAAGGTTTCTGCAGGTCCTTTAAAAGGTCTTACACTTAGCTGTATCAAATTTAAGGCCATAAAAAGTATTAAATGATACACGAAAGTCTTAATTATGATTTCAAGAGGACTTAAATTTAGGCATGGAAAGACAGGAATTGTGGTATAGATGAATATAGTGATTAAACTTCAAAAGGCTATGATTTAATTTAATGAAAACTTGAGCACTGCACGTTTCAAAGGTGCTGCACTGCTGTGTGTACTGCGGTTACTGTAAAAACTGTTATATTTTTGCCGTTCTGAAAGGACCACCTGCTGGCAAAGAATGAAATTTGCATGCATTTTCATTTAGCCCTTCTGTTTTTTTCTTGTTCAGACTAACTCGAAAATTGACCCACATTTTATGCAGCAAACCCGTAGTTGTAAATGTGAACCGGTGAATTGTCAAGAGGCTAATGCTAATGCATTACAAAAATCAAAACAATTGACACACCAAGATTTATATATGTTATTAGATTAATTGAATACTATAATAATTGTTAATAAATGAATGTAATAATTCATACTTTTGATGCATCCCTTTTCTTATAAATGGTTTAAAGGCTGCAATGTGAAGTTTATCATTTTATAAAACCTTTTGGGGTTTTTTAAAAAACCTATATCTAAACTGTAAATCATGCTTTTTATGGTCATTTTATGTTTTCATATGTTACCATATACATTGATCTACCCCACTCATATTGTATTTCTGCAGGTCTTAAAAAAATCTTGTTTTCAGTTTTGAGAATCCTACAGATACCATGAAAAACATTATCAAACTAAACTATACTACTTTCATTTCATTGAAATAATTTTGTTCAGCCATTACGCAAACAACACCTGAGGGTTAATTATGACAGTAAAGTGTTACTGCACACTCAAAAGTCTGGACACACTTCACTAACTCAATGTTTCATGATCTTAAAAATCTTCTGAATCTTGTTTTAAGTTTTGTTAGAAAAAGTGATTTATTTGTCTTTTACATATATAAATGATGATGAATGAATATGCGTCAGACTTGTTCGTCGGCAGTTGTTGTTTTTAACCGCTCAGACTGTGAGGTCTGTATTTCATGTGTGCTGATGCTTAGAGTGTTGCCCTGTTCGTCTGAGTGGTGTGCGGTGTTGAGGTTGTTGTGCAGTGTTTTGACTCATACGCCTGACATCTCACACCACACCAACCGGAGGAACAAGTCTCAACAGTTACCTCACAAACACACATGCACTCCAGCAGAGAAGATCTAGATTAAGTTTAGGACAACATAAAGTGGGTCACCGTTAGCATTAGCAAGCATGCTAAATGCATCCAGGCTTAGAGGCACCTACAACTACTTTAGTATAGCTTCCGGATGCTTTAGTCACAGGAAGTAGATTGTTTTCAGTCTTATAAAGTATATCATGTATTTACATGTAGAATTAGCGAAGGCGTTGTTGTCTCTTTCTGTTTCTACTTTCTCTCTCCCACGCGCCAGTAAAAAAAAAGAGCTCCATACTCTAACTATCTGACATAAAACAGACACCAGGGATGCCCAATCTCATCCGGCTCCTCCAGTTGCCATGACCACAAGCACACCAGTAGACGTCTATTTAGGTCATTTTGTTCTATAACCCGTCAGCCTCTGAGTGTCAGATTTGGGAGGATCTAAAAAATCAATAAGAGCTTCAGAACTTGTCTAATCAGCCGTATTTTAAAGAGATAGTTCACTGAAAATGAAACGCTTGTTATCATCTACTCCGTCATGTTCTAAAACTTGTATGACTCAGTGGAAGACAACATAAGAAATTCCTGGTTGCCATTTTCTGTGAAAATGACTGGGTCCAACATCGAAAAACGATAATAGTATTACATATGACTTTTGAAGCTAATGGTTGGTTTTGTTTATACTATTCTAAACTAGCATATTTTATTTATTTGTGTAAGTTCTTGGTGTTTCGTACAGGCAGAACTTTGTTTGGCTTGTTCATTTTCAGGACTCCATAATGCCATCTGTCCATTTTGGCATATCATAGCGCTGGTAGCCATTCTTTGTTCCTACCGCGTCCTCTTGGGACCTCTGCCTGTGTTTGTGTATGTGTGTGTACACTGCTTTTTATTCCAGATTTGTAGATGATCTGATTATGGTCCTTCATTAGCGTGGGTCTCATCAACTGATTTCTGAGAGCTTTTCTGGCATGTTACTTGGCTTTCACACACACACACACACACTGGCTAATGAACGATAGGACTGTTTCTGGGGGTTGTTTTGCTGGAGCATGGTCTGGACTTCGTTTGCCTTCAAAATTCAGTGTGATGTTCATTAACACTTTTTGTAAAATAAAGCTCTATTTTAGTGCTTTAGGTACCAAGTATTAGTAAAGCTGAGGTCAAAAGTTTACATACACCTTGCAGAATTTGCAAAATGTTAATTGTTGTACCAAAATAAGAGGGATCATACAAAATGCATGTTATTTTTTATTTAGTACTGACCTCAATAAGATATTTCACATAAAAGATCTACATATAGTCCACAAGGGAAAATAATAGTTGAATTTATAAAAAAATGAATCTGTTCAAAAGTTTACATACACTTGATTCATGCTACCTGAATCATCCACAGCTGTTTTTGTTTGTTTAGTGATAGTTGTTCATGAGTCCCTTGTTTGTCCTGAACAGTTAAACTGCCTGCTGTTCTTCAGAAAAATCCTTCAGGTCCCACACATTCTTTGGTTTTTCAGCAATTTTGTGTATTTGAACCCTTTCCAACAATGACTGTATGATTTTGAGATCCATCATTTCACACTGAGGACAACTGAGGGACTCATATGCAACTATTACAAAAGGTTCAAACGCTCACTGATGCTCCAGAAGGAAAAACGATGCATTAAGAACCAGGGGGTGAAAACTTTTGAACAGAATGAAGATGTGTACATTTTTCTTATATTGCCTAAATATCATAAATATCATTTTTTTCATTTAGTACTGCCCATCTGAAGCTACAGAAAATACTTGCATGTTTCCTAGAAGACAAATGAAGTTAAATTTGGCTTTTAATGCATAGTTTTTCCTTCTGGAGCATCAGTGAGTGTTTGAACCTTCTGTAATAGTTGCATATGAGTCCCTCAGTTGTCCTCAATGTGAAAAGATGGATCTCAAAATCATACAGTCATTGTTGGAAAGTGTTCAAATACACAAAAATGCTGAAAAACCAAAGAATGTGTGGGACCTGAAGGATTTTTCTAAAGAACAGCAGGCAGTTTAACTGTTCAGGACAAACAAGGGACTCATGAACAACTATCAGGTAACTATTCAGGTAACAGCACAATATTAAGAATCAATGTCTTTTATGTGAAATATCTTATTTAGGTCAGTACTAAATAAAAAATAACATACATTTTGTATAATCCCTCTTATTTTGGTAAAATAATTAACATTTTGCAGATTTGCAGCAAGGTGTATGTAAACTTTTGATCTGAACTGTATTTGCTAAAACAGTTAAAGGTGACATATCATGAAAATCTGACTTTTAAGTGCTATAATCAGTGCATCTTCCAACCCAGAAAAAGAGCAACCAAGTAAATTTCATTTGGTAAGCCTTTCTCTGCAAACTTGTAAAAAAACAAGCCACTCAGATTTCACTCCCCCATGATGTAGAAAAGGGATCTTATTATAAAATTACCACCCCTTAATCTGCACGTTTCCACCCACTGGCCCACCATTTAGTTTTCGCAAGTGACAACAGCTGAACCAATTCTAACGGCATGTTGAAAGTTTGAGCAAAGCATGCTAACTGTTCTGTTGTTGGCTGCCCAGATGAGCACACAACTTTATTTAGAGTCCCAGGCTCAGAGGAAACAAGTGAGCAGTGGATTTATTGATTTATTTACTGAATATTATGCTGTTGCCACACAGATCTAATATAAACGTGATTTCTTTCCCAGCTGTTTACCTTCACAGACATAACTGACTGTTTTTGTAACTCATGTGTGTTTTTAACATAAACTTGTGTGTGTTAGACAGTTTAAGCGCAATAAGATGTGAAAGAGAACTTAGTTTAGTACTCACATGCTGTGTGACAGCCGCTTTCTGTGCACATGCTTCAAATGTGTGCGCCCAGAAAACCCTATATCAGAAGTTTAAACTAATATGACTTTAAATTGTATGATTTCAGCACGATAGACATGACAATCAAAACCCCCAGAATCCTAAAAATAGCGATAGCTGAATGAGAGTCTTAAGGGTTTGGAACAATGGAATGGTAAATCATGACAGTTTTACTTCATAAACGCTGTTCTTTTGAACTTTCTATTCATCAAAGAATTCTGAAAAACTCTTTTTGACGTCTTGTAATTGAATGTTGCTTGCACTAAAATGGTAATTTAGTTGTACATGAACTTTACCTTTTATATGTCAGTGACCTCGCTGAATAATTCACTGAACTCTTAGCACATGAAATGACTAACAAAGTCTCTGTCGTGTTACTAAATGGACGTTTATATGTAAACATGAGCAGTCACGTGTTAAAGTGCTCATGTTTCGGCGTAAACTGGAGTGGGAGATTTGTGTTGTGAACGAGTATGTCTACATCAAGCTCTTTTATATTCTATTCAATTTTTTCTTCTCTTATTCAAATTATGTTTGAATTACCATAATTACAAGATGACAAGATGATTCTGCTCTGAACTACATCATCGGACTCAGAAATGATTTATTTCTACGCCAAAAAATGATCCATGTGTGCCTTTCGTGTTTATATGACAGCAGAGTACTTAATCAGTACATTAATTTACTAATTTATTCTTTTGCAAAGTCATGAAGAACAAAGAAAGTGAAAGTTAACACAAATTGACTGCTTTTAGATGACATAACAGTCAAGTAAGAGACATCAGGCCTTTTGTATGTGATTCAGAGTTTCTGAATTATAGTGTGAGCGGTTTTTATGGTTGTAAACTCTAAATTTGTGAAAAAACCTAAGTCAGCTTTAGAGGCTGCTCTGTTTTTGTACTGTTGTGTCTGATTATGATAAATAACTGTTATTTCTCATACGTTCTGTCTCTCTGTAGGTGGATGAGGATGTAGCATTGGATCAAGCTGTTAAGTTCTGCCAGATTCAAATGGCAACGTCGGCACAAAGACAGGTAAGAAACACAGACTCTCTCTGTTTCACACCAGGAAATAACAGAGGCTGCTTTTCCCTCTGGAATGCAAATTCAATATTCTCTCTTCTGCTTACTCCATTGGAAACACAGCCGACTCACTGGATGTTTTCACATTTGGCTGTGGTGCTACCCCCTCTGCTACCCCTTTCTCTCTCTCTCTTTTTATCTTTCTCTCTCTCCTCCCACACACACACCCCTCTGTCTTTACGGAGCCATTTATGAGATGCATTAATTATGCACCTTTTGCTAGTATCCCTCCATCCCTCTCAGTGTTCACATAATGAAAACTTCTGTTGAGCAGCACAAATAGAGACAGCGGCTATGTTTGGTTTGCAATAGTAATAGAAATAATACTGCTTACTGCATACACACTACCTATCAAATACCGTCTACTATTTGAAAAAAAATGGCTTACACAACTGTACGCAGTATGCAAATTAAACATTCAGATATTAAAGTGTGTATGGTTTGTGATGAACAGAAATGGAAATTCTTGAAACAAAACTGTTAATTATGGACACGAGACAATAAATATATATTATCTTTTGTTTGTTTTTTGTTTGTTTGTAATACTAATGTTAATATTATATTATTATCTTAAAGGGGTCATCGGATGCTAAGTTCACTTTTTCATGTTGTTTGAACATTAATGTGTGTTGGCAGTGTATGTACAAATCTACCCTATAATGATAAAAATCCATGCAGTGGTTTTAATTAATCTGTAAAAATAATATCCCCTTTTTCAAATCGAGCCATTCTCAGATGCCTGTCGTGTGGCGTCACACCAACAGAGGCCGCTGCCATGATAGTTGATTGACACGAGCGTCTTACCTCAGATCAGCTGTAACAGTCCGACCTCCATTGTTTCGATGTCGGAGCAGGGATGTAAGTTAAACAAGAATATCTCCGATTGAGCGATTGAGGTGTTGTGTTGCTGGATGTAATAATGAACATAGTGGTCGTCATTTACTCCTGACATCTGAGCCGCTGAAGATGCAGTAGATTACGTTTGTTTGTGAAGGGAATGCGCCTCCCGATCTACATATATCCGTCTATGTTCGTGCGAATCATTTGTGATCCAGCTTCACCTACAGCAGAAGTGAGTATAAGTTTTTTTTGATTAATCTCTGCAATCACCTTTCCTAATAACGTGTTAGTTAGCAAGTTTCGCGGCTAAATGCAGCTAAAGTAAACAGGCTCGTCACTCCACAGAGAGAAGAGGGGGCGGGGCGAGCAGAGCTCATTTGCATTTAAAGGAACAATCCATCTGAATGTGTTGATTTTTGCAGAGCTCATTTCAACAAGGTAAAAAGGGTGTTGTTTTACACAACAATTGAGAATTTTTAACTAAAATATATTAGAGACTTTTCATTAAGACCCTAAAGAATCATATCAACTTGTGGAAAATGGGCATCTGATGACCCCTGTAATGTTTATTAATATAGTAACACTTTACAAAAAGGTGTCATTTGTTAACATTAGTTATATGTATTAACTAACATGAACGAACAGTGAACAATACATTAATTACACTATTTATAAACTTTTGTTAATGTTAAAGGAGAAGTCCACTTCCTGAACAAAAATTGACAGATAATGTACTCACCCCTTGTCATCCAAGATGTTCATGTCTTTCTTTCTTCAGTTGTAAAGAAATTGTTTTTTGAGGAAAACATTTCTGCATTTTTCTCCATATAATGGACTGATATGGTGCCCTGATTTTGAACTTCCAAAATGCAGTTTAAATGCAGCTTCAAACGATCCCAAATGTGGTTGGAAATTATCCCAGCTGAGGAAGAAGGGTCTTATCTAGCAAAACGATCGGTTATTTTTATAAAAATATAAACTTTTTAATGTCAAACGCTTGTCTTGTCTCACTCTGCCTGAACTGTTTTTTGACAGTTAAGGTATGTCAAAACTCCCATCTCATGTTCTCCCTCGACTTCAGAATCATCCTATATCGCAGTTTTACCTTTTTTTTAAGGGTGTTTGATCATCTTTGCATGTTCACTTTGTAAAGACTGGATCGGTACTTCTGCAGCGATGTAGGATGAGTTGAGGGAGAAAATACGATCAGAGTTTTTTGACATACCCTAACTGTCTTAAGTCAGAATACACAGATTTCAGGGAGAGCAAGACAAAGCAAGCGTTTGAGATTAAAAAGTATTTAATTTTTTTTTTTTTAAATGAAAATAACCGATTGTTACGCTAGATAAGACCCTTCTTCCTCGGCTGGGATCGTTTACAACCGCATTTAGGATCGTTTGAAGCTGCATTTAAACTGTATTTTGGAAGTTCAAAATCGGGGCACCATATCAGTCCATTATATGGAGAAAAATCTTGAAATGTTAATTTTTTTTACAGCTGAAATAAATTCTCCTTTAATGAAAATAGTCGTTCATGTTTGTTTACAGTGCATGTTAACAAAAACAAGTAGTGATTTTAATAATGCATTAGTAAATGCTGAAATTAACATTTAATTAAGATTAATAAATGCTGTAGAAGTATTGTTCATTCTTAGTTAATGTAAACTAATGATATTAATTAATGTTAACTTATTATAAAGTGTTACCAAATAAATTATCCCTTGTTTGTATTTATGTGATAACTAATACGTTAATATTATGTTTACTATTATGTGAGAATGTTATTCCATGAATATATGGTTTCTGCTTGTATTTAGTGTTATTCTTTTAATATAGTAATCTATTACAAATATATAATAGATACATTTATAAAAATTAATATTAATAAAAACAAAAAAATTATTTAAAAATTATATAAATAGATCATTTAAAAATGTTTTACAGTTGGATATTATCATATAAATCATGCTTTGCATTCAGATTTCGGTTGGATGCTTATTTTTTGACATTAATTTTCTAATTAGCCATGAAAAGATGCTTCCAGTTTATTCGTCACATTGAAGATCATGTGAAGTGTTTACAAAATTTCATTTTTGGTCATTGCACTGCAGTGTATGAAAATAACAGTAAACCTGAATTTGTATTGTTGAATAATATTTCAAGTTTAGGGTCAGTAAAATTTCTTTAAAGAAATTTATACTGTTACAGATGTCCTATTAGGTGCATTAAAATGATCAAAAGTCACAGTTATGTATAATGTATGTGCATGTATGTGCAAAATATGTATAATGTTACAAAAGATTTCTTTTTAAAATAAATTAAATTCTTTTGTACTTTCTATTCATTAAAGAATCCTAAAAATGTAACTGTTGTAACTGACATGTTTAATAATAATAATAATCAGAAATATTTCTTGATGATCAAATCAGAATATTAGAATGATTTCTGAAGGATCATGTGACACTGGAGACTGGAGTAATGATGCTGAAAATTCAGCTTTGATCACAGAAATAAATAGCATGTTTAAATATATTTATTAACATTTATTTTAAATTGAAATTATTTCACAATATTTCTGTATTTTTTTATCAAATTAATGCAGCCTTGGAGGCTTAAGAGACTTTCAAAATCATTTGAAAATCTTACCAACCCCAACTTTTGAGTGGAAGTTAATAGCAATATTTTCAGAAAATTTCAGCAAATTTTATTTTTGCACACAAAAAAAAAAAAAGTATGACTTTAGAACACTTGAAATATTTTGTTTATTAAAAAAAAACATTTGTAAATAAAATGTTTTTATTACATTTTTGATAGATGCATCCATGGTGAGCATAAGAGATTTTCAAAAAAAAAACTTTTGTATGTCAAATAAGCAATAGTTGTATTGTAACTGTAGTATTTAAGTGAAAACTGAGGTTACAAGGATACATTATCATAAATGTATTGCGTTCCAAACATGCCCCGAGCGTCACCGTTGAATGGGTTTTCTTCAGAGAGACGCGCGTACGGATCTGCCTGATGTTCAGCTCTCATTCGCTCCTGTATGAGAGCGTTCGCTCTTTTCATTAGCCATTCATTAGTGTGCTGAAACTAGTCTGGGCAAAACATATAAGAGCTCCTGCTGTGTGTCTCATCTCTTTCTTTTCCTCTCTCCATCTCTCACCCACTCAAGCAGTCCCCCACCTCTTCCCCCTTTCATTTCACATCACTGTCACTCATGCTATCTGTTCATCTCCTCTGCTGCTTACTTTGCTCTAATGCGCCATTACTACAATGTTTTCTGTCTGATAACCGACAGGTCGACCATGTTGGTCCACCATTAGCGTGTAAAACACCACCGCAGATAGGGACGCGCAGTGTAACGCTGCTGTTTTTCCATCTGCATCAATTTGATTAGGCCGGTGTTGTAAGATAATATCAGAGTGATTTATCCCAATTTGAATGCCAGGTACAAAACAATTATCTGTCTTTCCTGCAGGGCATGTATACTGTGTAATTTGCTGTTTTGAGATTAGGAATTGTATGTGATGAGACACAACAACCAAAAAAAGCTTACCCTCATTAAATGTATTACTTTTTTTAAGTTGGCATATCACAGAATCACTTGCAAAATGGTGTTCAAAAGTGCTTTAGTGTTTAAAGATGGTTCACGTATTTCACAAAAAGTAATACTTTTTTAAATATAATAGTATTTGAACATACAATAAATAAATAACCATACCATAGTCAGTTACACACCCCTTTTTTGCAAATGTTAAGAAAAAAAGCCTATTTGATACCTGATAAAATTTTAAAAAGTTTTCTATTTAATTAAAAAAATTCAAATGTAATTTATTTCTGTTAAAAGCTGAATTTTCAATATCATTACTCCAGCCTTCAGTGTCACATGATCCTTCAGAAGTCATTCTAAAATGTCGATTTGATGCTCAAGAAACATTTATTATTATTATCAATGTTGAAAACAGTTGCTTAATATTTATGTGAAAATTGTGATGCATTTTTTCAAGGTTCTTTGAACAGCTTTCATTTGAAATATAAGTGTTTTACTTTAATATAATATAATATAATATAATATAAAAGTAATATACTGTATAATAGGACACCAACTGTAGTTTTATTCCAAAAACAAACATCCAAATATATATATATATATATATATATATATATATAATATTTGGTTTATTTTAGATAAATTTTAGATATATTGTCTAATATTTATAAAATATCTAAATTTTTTATTTAAATTAAATGTTTAGATTTATATATATATATATATATATATATATATATATGCTATTGCCATTCAAAACGTAAAGATTAGTAAGTCTTTTCTGCTCATCCAGGCTGTGTTTATTTGATTAAAAATACAATTATTGCAATTTAAAATAGTGGTTTTCTATGTTAATATACTTTAAAATGTAATTTATTCCTGAGATGCAAAGCTGAATTTTCTGCACCATTACTCCAGCCTTCAGTGTCACATGATGCTTCAGAAATCATCTAATATGCTGATTTATTATCAGTGTTGGGAACAGTTACACTGCTTATTTATTTATTATTTTTTTGACACTGTGATAGTTTTTTCAGGATTATGTGATGAATAAAACATTAAAAAGGACAATTTATTACAAATAGAAATCTTTTGTAACAATATACACTGCCGTTCAAAGTTTAGGTCGACAGTTTTTTCTTTCTTTCTTTGAAAGAAATTAGTACTTGTATTCAGCAAGGATGTGTTCAGTTCAGTAAAGACATATTGTTAGAAAATGTTGACTATGTGTCCTAATTACACCATTGTTATATGCCAGTCAGCAAATCAATTACAGTCTCTCAAACCTGAGTGTCAGTTTGGCAAATTAGACTGAATTAGACACTGGAATCATCAGTCTGAACAGAATCAGTCTACCAACTCTGTTTTTCACTGAATCGCCTCGATTTCTCAGTCACTCACTGCAGCACTGACTCAAAATAAGATGAGGACGGTTTCTCTCTGCTCCTCTTTCCATCGTGACCTGCTCACAGCATTAGTAAAGAATCACTAAAATTAAACTCATCCTCTTTCCTCAGACTGTTTGAGGCGGTTTGTTTATTCAACAGGTCTCCCGTCTTTGTTGTTTACCTCAGAAGTCGTCTTGCTCTGAAGCAAGCAGTCAAACAGGAAATGCGCCTGTCGGTGGGAAGCGTGGGCTTATGCATTGGTTTGAGAGAGAGTGAGTGGGTGGGGGGTGCTCATCACAAATGCTTCAATCTATGTGATATACTGCAGAGCACTAACAAACCTGCTCAAATCAAACATGACTGAATTCAGTCACACTCATACAATCAGTCATTGCACAATCATAACATACTCATGTCATTGGAGAGGTTTTCCCTTTACGATTTGAGGCTGTTTAAGCTCTTTTTCTTTTTTCTTTACTGATTACTCATTAGTCATCTGACTGGCAATTTTATCCTAAGTGACTTGTGGTACATTTATTATAGGCATATTCCCCTGCAGCGCCAGATTCTGTCATCATTTACTCACCCTTGTGTCGTTTTAAACCCATGTATCTTTTTTCTAGAAAACAAAATGAGATTTTAGGCACAGTGATCTATACAATGAAAGCAAATAGAGCTCCAAAAATGACAAAAAATTTGGAGAAGAAAAATGTCAGAATTGTGAGTTTGTGTCATGGAATTCTAAGGAAAAAAGTCAAGCCTCATTAAGACTGTTAGGCCAAATCCGATTTTGTGCATGTCTGGATGGAATCTGATTTGAATAACTGACTGTCCACACAGTGTATCACAACTGCTCATATCCGATTTGTGTGTCCACAAGTGCTCTTTTATTTTACGGGATGTGCGTTGGTTTCTATGGCAGTGCCGTTGCATTGTTATGCCTATGCTAAAAACAACAGTATCTGCAATACAGATGTCTTACGATATGACTACGATATTCCGTTCTGACCAGTAAGACTGAAATGGATTTCCAGTAATGCGATTTGAATAGGATTCCAAACCACATCGGAACGGATTTGCACAAATCGGATTTCGTGTAGTTCTTTACCATTCAGGCTATCAGATGGATTTGGGATTACAGTCTGAACGAGGCTGATATTACGGAAAAAAGAAAAAAGTCAGAATTGCAAGTTCATGTAATCGAATTCTGAGAAAAAAGTTAGAATTGCGAGTTTATATCACAGAATTCTTAGAAAAAAAGTCAGAATTTGTGAGACTATATCACGCAATTCTAAGAAAAAAGTCAGTATTGTTAGTTTATAGCATGGAATTCTGAGGGGAAAAAGTCAGAATTGCGAGTTTATATCTCTGAATTCTGAAACATTAGAATTGTGAGTTTTTATCATTCTGAGAAAAGTAAGAATTGTGAGTTTATATCACGAAATTTTGAGAAATGAGTTAGAATTGCACATTTTTATCACGGAATTCTGAGGGAAAATTCAGAATTGCACGTTTTTTTCACATAATTCTGAGAAAAAAGCGAGAATTGTGAGTTTATATCATGGAATTCTGAGAAAAAAGTCAGAATTGCAAGTTATCACGGAATTTTGAGAAAAAAGTTAGAATTGCAAATTTATATCATGGAATTCTGAGGAAAAAAGTCAGAATTGTGAGTTTTTATCAGGGAATTCTGAGAAAAGTCAGAATTGCAAGTTTATATTACTGAATTCTGATTAACAAAAGTTAGAATTGCGAGTTTATATGGAATTCTGAGAAAAAGTCAAATTGTGAGTTTATATCATGGAATTCTGAGGAAAAAAGTGGGAATTGCAAGTTTTTATCACGGAATTCTGAGAAATAAAGCCAATTGCAAGTTCATATCACAAAATTCTGAGAAAAAAGTGAGAATTGCGAGTTTATATAATAGAATTCTGATTAAAAAAAAAGTTAGAATTGCGAGTTTATATCATGGAATTCTGAGAAAAAAAGTCAGAATTGCATGTTTTTATCACGGATTACTGAGAAAAAAGTTAGAATTGCGAGTTTGTATCATGGAATTCTGAGGAAAGTGTGAGAATTGCAAGTTTTTATCACGGAATTCTGAGAAATAAAGCCAATTGCAAGTTCATATCACAAAATTCTGAGAGAAAAGTGAGAATTGCGAGTTTATATAATAGAATTCTGATTAAAAAAAAAGTTAGAATTGCGAGTTTATATCATGGAATTCTGAGAAAAAAAGTCAGAATTGCATGTTTTTATCACGGATTACTGAGAAAAAAGTTAGAATTGCGAGTTTGTATCATGGAATTCTGAGGAAAGTGTGAGAATTGCAAGTTTATATCAGAATTCTGAGAAAAAAGTTAGAATTCCAAGTTTATATTGTGGAATTTTAAGAAAAAAAGTCAGAATTGCAAGTTTATATTGTGGAATTTTGAGAAAAAAAAATCAGAATTGCGAGTTATGTGTATCATGTTATGTGTATTTTTTTTTTTTTTTTAATCAGCAGTTTAGAATTGGAAATGCAGACACCATTTTCACAGACAGATCTCACTTTAGATTCTGAATTTGTTTACAATTCAGTTTGATTCATTTGAATATTTCACTCACCATCTGAATTGTACAGTGTTTTCTCACCAAATAATGGGATACTTTGTAAGTCAGAGAACAAAAATGGATAAGGTTGGAAATTGTGTCTAAATTGTTTGTCTGTATCTAACCATAACCCTATTAAAATAAGGAGACACTTTTTGATGTGGAGTCTCATACAGGTTTCAAATGACATGGGAGTGAGTAAAAGTCAGCGTTCTAACCTGTGGTTAGTTGCCACAGTGTTAACCGCTAGGCTCTGCCACCCCCTTGTCATAAAGCCCACTGCTCCTGAAGTTCATGTCTAGCATGCAGTCGCTTTTAAACCTCTGTAATTCCTCAATTGCTGTAATTGCTGAAGGTCCATTAACGTGTTTGGAGTTCATTAACTTGCTGTCAGTGGGTTGCTGTCTCTTTGTGCTGTCTGCTGCTCACTGACTATAAAGAGTCGCTCACTCACTTTCTGCATCTGTAGGTGCTGTGAAATTAGAGTTGTCATTTAAGGCTACAGGAAGAGCTGCTGTTGTTTTGCGAGGTTATGAATGGTTTTGTTTGCTGTTTGTTGTCATTTGAGTCATCATGTGGCTTTTAGAGTGCAGGAAAAAGCATGAATAGAGAGCAAATATATTCAACTGGTGCAAACTCCCATGTGTGGACCGTGTATACGGCTTTTTCATAAAAAATTTCAGCATTTTCAAATGTGTTTAAAATGGATGTATTTTATACATAAATACCACAGTTTTCAGCCACATAACATGAACAGCGCCATCTAGTGACTGTGTGCTCGGGACACCTTTACAATCTCAGCCAGGGTCTAAAATTAACAATCGCAAAGCATCAAATACAAGTAAAAACTGGTGTTGGCTAGTATATGAAACTTGATAACTGGACGCTGCACATGTCAGAGTGAACAATTTCCCCAGTTTTGTCACTAGTTTGTTTTAATAATAATGATTTGTATTACATTAATAAATATTTTATTTAAATTATGTAATATTTGTATACAAAATATTATTTAAATTATTTAAAGAAATTTAAATATAAAAATATTGTTTTAATATATTTTATTTTCAAATTTGAAAATATTTATTTAAAAATATTGTTTATATATATATATATATATATATATAATATAACATGTTGTTATATAAAGTATTATATTATTATTAAATATTATTTAAGTTTTAAAATATTTATTTTATATAACAACATCATTATTATTACTACTACTACTACTACTACTAATGATTATATTATTTTATGGTGCAAATTTAAACTAAAAATGTGTAAATATTTATTTAAAATATTGTATTAATAATAATAATAATAATTATTATTATTATTATTATTATTATTATTATTATTGTATTGTCATTGTTGTTAAATATTTTATTCAAATTATAAAATATTTGTTTTTATATAAAGTATTATTTATAAAATGTTTTATGTAACTTCTTCTTCTTCTTCTTATTATTATTATTATTATTATTATTATTATTATTATTATTATTGTAATATAATGTATACATAAATTATTGTTATTATTGCTACCAAATACTTTATTTTACAGTAATAGTATTACTGCAATAGTAATATATTTATATATTTAAATAATCTAAAAATATTGGTAATATTTTACTTAAGTTATAAAAAATATTGTTTTTATAATAATAATAATAATAATAATAATAGTTATTATTATAAAATATTGTTTTTATATAAATTATAATTATTGCTAAATACTTTATTTTACAGTGTAATAGTATTATTACAATAGTAATACATTTATAATTTCAAAAATATACCAATATTGTTTTTTTATAATAGTAATAATAATAATACTAATTGTTATTATTATTATTATTATTATTATTATTATTATTATTATTGTGTAGTCGTTTTTGTCCTTAGCTGACCACATGCCTGCTATTACTATTTCTCATACTGAATGTCTGAGTCCTATCTAGAGACTGGAATATCAACCACATAGAAATGTTCTAAATAACATTGGGAATATCTTAGCAATGAAATAGCAGTGCTCTGGCAACCAACGTCAACACCCTAGCATTGTGGAGGTGAACAAACACCACTAAAAATCTAGCCTCAGCACTTATTGTTACTACTGTGAACATCACAATAGTGTAGGATCATACATTTCTTTCTGAATCATAAATTGTTAAAGTGGTTAGGGGGAAATGTTGGATACCATGGTAAATAAATATTTTCAGGGCAATTTACTTAATGTTTGGCTATGCATTTATAAGATTACGTAATTGCTGTATCAGATGATCAGCCATTTGCTAACTGTCTGTTTACATGCAATTACAAAAATCAGCCTCTCATGCAAATTGCAGGTCACAGTCACATTTCTGTTTGCTAAAATCAAAAGTGACACCAATCCTCATTGGCATATCATTTTGCTGTCCAACAGGCTTTTGTGTACAGTATGTTAATCCATATTTAAGCACACATGTACATATGCGCACACGGCAGAACACGTGGATTTGTGCTGCTTGTATGTTAAAGCACGCCGTACCTAGCAGGACTGTTTCTATAGTAACAGGATTGTGCCAACGCACCTCCTGCGCTCCATGCAGCACAACTCTACACATGTGTAACTGAAGCCTAGCATTACATGAAAATGAATTCCTGCATTTCTACACCTTTCTCCATTAGCACCGTTTCAACACTAGCCTCTGCTTTAGTGTGACCATTTGGCCCCCTTGTGGTCAAAATGTGCAGGTTGAGATTGGATGCTTGTTGCTGTGTTGACAGAGGGTCAGATATTGTGTCTGAAAGATGAGTTTTTGTTCTTCTACTAAATTATGTCAGAATTGTGGGCTAGACCAGATGCCTCATGTGGGAAACATTGTACCAATTATTTTCCCTCGCACAATCTCAGTCAAGCATCAAAAATAAAGGCAGCTTGGGGGGGAAAGGCTGTAAATAAGTTATTTTTGGCATATTACTATGCATTTAGTTAACTAATGATGGAATTGCTGTTAAGGCTCATTCACTTTAAGGACGATAACTATAACTATAAGGTTTTAATAAGACTAATTCGTTGAAAGTCTGGATCATGGCTATAACAATAATGACTCAGAGGAACAAAATCATTGGAAACACTTTTAGAAGTTTTTTCCAGCTGATGAACAATGAAAACACTGACAGCCAATCAGAATCCAGCTGGCTTTAAAGAACTTGAGCATTTAAGGCTTAAGTAGAAGATGTAATTACAGCTTAGATGTATAATAAACTAAACATTATTGTGCGTTAGAGTGATTCCAATATAGGTATTGTTAAAGTTATTGTTCTTGGTGTGTGCAGGCTTTTTTGGTTAACTGAACTTCAGTATGTAACTTTCACTGTTTGTATTGAGAACAAATGATGTGACTTGTTCAGGAGAGATGCTTTTTGTAAAGCAATAAGTCATTTTCCCCATTGCAGAAGATAAAACAACAAAAAGCATGTAGTAATAAGAGTGCACCATCTTGGCATAAAAAAAAAAGTTATAGCTATATTATGAATCATGAATTGACCTGTCGCTTGATAAAATGTGCAAAACAAATCTCTAGGGCTGCCATCGACCAAAGATTTTTCTGGTTGACTAGTAGTCATTCATTTATTAATAAACAATTATAAGCGCTAATAAGCGGTGAAGTACATGCATGAAGCTGCCACAGCACAATGCCAGTAATGATCAGTGTTGGCGAAAGTTACTTTTAAAAAGTAATGCATTACAATAATGCGTTACTCCCTTAAAAAGTAACTACTTATGTTACTTAGTTACTTTTTATGAAAAGTAATGCGTTAAGTTACTTTAGCATTACTTTTTAAATCTGGGCAGGGCTTGCTTCTTTGTTTTTAATTTAAAACAATTCTAATGTTAAAGCCGTTTTACACCAAAAGTGAAATGAATTCACCTCAGGCTGAAAGAAAAGTACATTTATGCAGGAGATCACTCTTCCGCTATAAAAAATGAAGCACAAATGTTAGTTTATCTATTTAAGTAATTTTTGCCTAATATGGTTGAATCAGCAGCAGCAAATACACTGGTTTAATAAAATGGGATTAAATACATAAAGGATATTTGTTTTATTTAACATATTTAATTATATGCAGAGTTGCGTCATATTCTGAGTTTGCATTTCACTGTTTTTATTCATTTTGAGGAATACTGAATCTGTTTTTTGTGAGTGAGATGAATTAATGCATGTTCACATTTAGTCTAGAATACAGTAACATCATGTTTACTCCCAATTTCCTGACAGGAGACTTGTCAATCAATAAATGGGGAAAAAAGTAACTGGTGTTACTTATTTGAAAAAGTAACTCAGATATTTTCTTAGAAATTCAAAAGTAATGCGTTACTTTACTAGTTACTTGAAAAAAGTGATATTATTACGTAACTTGCGTTAATTGTAATACGTTAACCCCAGTACTGGTAATGATTATGAATGTGTCAGGGGAAAAACAGTAAGGAGGCTGCATTAACTTAATAATAATTTATTGATAAACTAGTTCTTTATTTGTTTTCGGCTTAAAAGATGAAGTCTGTGACACTGACTTGTAGTCTCCGCAGTAGTGGATGCGCCTCTATGCATGTTTCATGCAGATTACATAATCTGAGAATATGTTTTCCATTTGAATTGGTTTTGAAAGTAGACATTTAACTCTCTATAGAAGTATTTTGATAAGGCAGGTATACACAGAGTTTTGGTTAATTTGTTTTTGACGCACTCAAGTTCAGAGACCAAGCTGGCAAAAAGCGCATCCTGTTTGCTTTCATCATTTTACATTAAAGTGCAATTTTTTTTTTTTTTTAAGTGCACACAAATAAACGCAGTCTTTACAGATTCGAAAGATGTGTTACTTTTATTTGTATGACAAAATAATTTAATATTTTAGGAGCAAGTGACCGCACCTATCTGTCATGCAGGGATCACGCTACTGTTCAGCTTCCGCAGTACATGTCAGAGCTTATACTACTTTACTTTAACTTGAGTAAAAAAATATAGTCAGTAATTATACTTTTACCAGAGTATTTTAAACATGAGTAGCTGTACCTCTACTTTAGTAAAGGATGTGTGTACTTTTGCCATCTCTGCTAAGCAACTTATAAAAGTTTGGTCGACCAAACCTCACTTCGCTGACTAACAGTTACGTGACTATTAGTCTCCAGCTCTGCAAATCTCAGATTTCTCAGAAATTGATCAGAAATCTCGGTTAAAGGGATAGTTCACCCAACAATGGAAAATTACCCAATGATTTACTCACCCCCAAGCCATCCTAGGTGTATATGACTTTCTTCTGTCAGACGAATACAATCAGAGTTATATTAAAGGGGTCATATGATTAGAACATTGTGTATTTGGTGTAATGCAGTATTTGCATTGTGTATTTGTGTTTATGCAGTTTGAGATTCAAAAAACACATTATTTTCCACATACTGTACATTATTGTTGGTCCTCTCTGACCCGCCTTTCTGAAATGCGTACATTTTTACAAAGCTTATCGGTCTGAAAAGCGTGGTGTACTCTGATTGGCCAGCTATCCAGTGCATTGTGATTGGCCGAATACCTCAAGCTTGTGATGGAAACATCACGCCCCTTATGTTGTGATGCCGTGTCCCGGCATGACAAGACAAAAACAATAAAACCCATTATAACTGAGGCATTTGTTGCATCCAGTGAGGACATAATTACTGATTATAATGCCTTATTCTGTTTTTTTAATGCGTCTCATAAACACAACACCGTGTCTGCATTTGTGATCATAGAAACATCTAGCACTACTCTACGCTGCTCAAGACTCGTGTTCGAATGGTCAGTAGCAAATTCTTTAAATATGAAAACATACTTATAGACTGTGAGTCAGACGTGCCAGACTGTCCTTGCAACATTGGAATTGCCCCACTTTATAGTGTGCACAGCCAGCATTGTAGGATACTCTCCCAGGTTCAGGAAACAATCCTCCATAAAATGCACTACACAGACTTGAATATTTGAATTGTATTGTTCAGGAACAGTGTAAATATAACTTAACCACTGATTTCTAGTTGTGTACTTATTTGGAAGGCCAAACAAAGTTGTTTCACTTTCGCAAACAAACACACAGCTTCTCCACAAAATGGCAGCGGTTGCAACAATAGTACAGCGAGAATAAAAGCTATGCCGCCTTTGTTTGCGTATACATTTGGGCGGTGTTATGCAAATCTACCCACACTGTGACGTAGGCATGTGGGGGCGAGTTTGAGTGAGCCATTTTAGGAAGGTGTGGCTGAGTCTTAACTTTTATAAAGAATATCTCTTTGGGTTTGAGACTTTAATCTTTGCAACAGTACAGATCTTATATATGCACAAACAGCTTATGAAATCGCATCATATGGCCACTTTAAAAAAAAGTGTTATGGCTCTTCCAAGCTTTGCAATAGCAGTGGCTTTTGAGATTTTAAAGCTCAATGAAGTGCATCCATCCAACATAAAAAGTGCTCCACACGGCTCCGAGATAATAAAAGAGATCTGAAGTGAATCGATGCTTTTGTGGAATAAGAATTATCCATATTTAAAACTTTATAAACTGTAATCTCTAGCTTCCGCTAGCTGATGTACTGTTGTTTCTCTTGGGAGTAGCATATTCTCATTAGAGCTTATGCTACGCCTATGTCCTCCATCATCCGCTGGAGCGCTACTCTCCCGTGAGCACATGAACGACAGTTAGCAGAAGTTAGAGATTGCGGTTTATAAAGTTTTAAATATGGATGTTTTTCTTACACAAACGCATCGATTCACTTCAGAAGGCCTTTATTAACCCCTAGCCGTGTGGAGTAATTTTTATGATTTATCGGACTTCAAAATCTCAACTGCCATTATAAAGTGAAAGAGCCAGATTTCAATATTACTCCAACTGTATTTGTCTGAAAGAAAAAAAATCATAACCACCTAGGATGGCTTGAGGATGACTAAATCATAGTGTAATTTTCAAGGTAATACTTCGACCTGTTTTTGTTCTAGTTTCACACATACAAGCACTACTCATATTTTCTTCTGAAGAAAAGTTTAGTTCTTTCTTTTATCATATGCTGCAGCTTCATTAAACTTTCCATCTTTCCTACTGGAAGCTTTTACCGAACATTAGTGCACAAAAGCAAAAAGATGTGATCTGCACCGGTCCGACACTTCTGAGAGATAGACAGAGCGAAGCTCTCCAAAAAGAGAGAGTGCGTGGTCGTTTGATCAGCTATTGGCTGCGGTTTGGCTTTGTTGCTATGGCAACAGCTGGTTCTGTTGTGGTGTAGTTTGTTTGTGGAGCTGTGAGCGTGTCCCTGAGTGCTTCTCTCAAGACACGCGCACACACAGGACCCAGAGCTGTTTAGTTTGTTTGCCTGTTCACTTGCTTTTTTCTGCTGAGCGTCTACTGAAGCGTCCATCTTGATAGATGGATCTTGGCAGGGCAAAACGAAACACTAGTTCACAGGTAGGCCTCACGGATGCATCTGATTGGATGTTCGAGTTTGTAGCGTGAGCTTTTGATTGGATATTTGCTCAACAAGTGTATTTCCTGCTCATTGATTGGTTGTTTCAGTGGCTACATTGCTGTTATGCTAATTCTGAGAGATATAATTTGGTTTATAGTAGTTTATTTTAAAACCATATTAGAATGATTTCTGAAGGATCATGTGACACTGAAGGCTGGTGTAATGATGCTGAAAATTTAGCTTTGAGCACAGGAATAAATTAAGTTGTATTAAAACAGAAAGAGTTATTTTGATGATGTCAACTCATGGCACTGTTTTTCTGTCCCATCTGTTTCTCAGAGCTCCAGTGATGCGCCCAGCACTCCCAAATTTAGTAAAGACCAGCGAGACATCTTCTTCCCAGCATCGTTCTCCACACCGTGCCTCCACTCGCACACGTACACAGCATCAACGCAGGACGGGGAGGCCAAGCTGAGCAAGACCCCTCGACCGCTTCTTATACAGCCGCAGACACACAGCACTCCAACACAGATCTATTGCCCGCCCTCCAGCCAACCCGACCAATCACAACAGCGGAAGACGCCTAGCCAGCCAATTGCAAGCATGGCCTTCTTGCCTCACACAGGTATGGCATCTATAGGTTTCTTTTTTTGCTTTTAAATGATTAAAATAATTTTAACATAAGAGAATCTGCTGTGTATAACATTTAGCATATTATTCGCTGCATATTGTGCAATGTATGCTGCATATACTTCCTAGTGCAGCATGATTTAGTGAGTGTGCAGGTTTAAATTAGTACAATTATCAGCCATCCAATTATCATCTCAGAAATACACTACCATTCAAGTAAGATTTTTTTTGTAAAATTAAAGAAATTAAACCTTTTATTCAGCGTGGATGCTTTAAATTATAGAAGCCTGTTTCCGGCACTGAATTAAAAAAAAATAATAAAATTTAAAAATAATAATGTGACTTTTTATCTCACAATTTTCTAATAACTGCGAATTTACATCTCGCAATTCAGATTTTTTTTCAGAATTGTGAGACATAAACTTGCAATTCTGTGTGATATAAACTTGCAATTCTGAGAAATTAAGTCAGAATTGCATTGTAATCTTGTAATTGCATGTTATAAGTCAGAATTGCATGATATAAACTCACAATTCTGAGAAATAGTCAGATATTTTTTTTTTTTTTACTTTTTTTCAGAATGGCAAGTTTATATCTCGCAGTCTTATAATTGACTTTTTTTTGCCATAATTGTGTTTATTTCACAAAAACGTCAGAATTATTCAGCGTGGATGCTTTAAATTAGAGAAGCCCGTTTCCGACACTGAATTAAAAAAAAAAAGGTAATTGCCACCTTTTTATCTCACAATTTTCGAATAACTGCGAATTTATATCTCATAATTCAGATTTTTTTTCTTGCAATTGCAAGTTTACATCTTGCAATTTTGACTTTTTTTCTCAGAACTGTAAGATACAAACTCACAATTGCATATAAAGTCAGAATTGCATGATATAAACTTACAATTCTGAGAAATAAAGCATTTCTGAGAATCAAAGTCAGAATTATTTTTTAAGAATTTATATCTCGCAATTGACTTTTTTTCTCATAACTGTGTTTATATCTCACAATTCTGAGAAAAAAGTCTGAATTGTGTGGGAAAAAATTCACATTTGTGAGAATAAAAGTCAGAATTATTCAGCGTGGATGCTTTAAATTATGGAAGCCCGTTTCCACCACTTAATAAAAAATTTAAAAAAAAGGTAATTGTGACTTTTTATCTCACAATTCTGACTTTTCTCACAATTGCAAATTTACATCTTGCAGTTCTGAATTTTTTTTTTCTCAAAATTGTAAGATAGAAACTCGCAATTGCAAATAAAGTCAGATTTGCATGATATAAACTCACAATTATGAGAAATAAAGTCGCATTTCTGGGAAATAAAGTGAGAATTCTTTTTTTTTTAGACTTTTTCTCAGAATTGCAAGTTTATATCTCACAATTTTTTTCTTATAATTGTGTTTATATCTCACAACTCTGGAAAAAAAAGTCAGAATTGCGTGGGGAAAAAATTTACATTTGTGAGGGAAAAAAAGTCAGAATTATTCAGCGTGGATGCTTAAAATTATTACGGAAGCCCGTAATTCTGTCCTTTTTTTCTCAGAATTGTAAGATATAAACACGCAATTGCATATAAAGTCAGAATTGCATGATATAAACTCACAATTACAAGAAATAAAGTCGCATTTCTGAGAAATAAAGTCAGAATTCTTTTTTTTTAGACTTTTTTCTCAGAATTGCAAGTTTATATCTCAAATTTTTTTTCTCATAATTGTGTTTATAACAATTCTGAGGAAAAAGTCAGAATTGCACTAAAAAAGTTAAAATTGCAAGATACAACCTCGCGTTTTTTCAATTTTTTTTCAATTTTTTTTCAATTTTTTTTTTTTTTTTTTGCAATTGTGAGTTTATTTTGCAATTCTGGGGGAAAAAAAGTCAGAATTGTGAGGGGAAAAAGTTGCAATAACCTTTTTTATTTTTTATTTTTTATTCAGTGGTGGAAATGGGCTTCCATGTTAAATTGATCTACAGTGAATATAAAAAACATTTACAGTGTTACAAGATTTTGATTTCAAATAAATCCTGCTATTTTAAACTTTGTTAATCAAAAAATCCAATTTGCACAAAAATAAGCAACAATTTTTTTCATCAATGATAATAAGAAATGTTTTTTTGAAAAGCAAATCATCATATTAGAATGATTTCTGAAGGATCATGTGACTCTGAAGACTGAAGTAATGATGCTGAAAATTCAGCTTTGCATCACAAAAATAAATTGCATTTTAAAATATAATCAAATAGAAAGCGGTTATTTTAAATTGTAATAATATTTCACATTATTACTGCTTTAATGTGTTTCTGATCAAATAAATGCAGCTTTTGATGAGTATAAGAGGCTTGTTTTAGAAACATTAAAAAAAAGTATCAACCTCAAACTTTAAATGGTAAATATGGTTATTTTCCCTTTTTATTTCAGTTTTGTAGACTACACGTTTGATAGTCCAAACAAATAATGAGTAATAAAAAGAGAAAAAGTAATTATCTACATTTAGAATGTCAAATTGAGAGCATGGAATTGTGGAATACTGTATTCTGTACAGTATTCTGTACTCTGTTGTATACTAGACATTTTGGTAAAGGCATAGTAGGACATGTAGGTGTTGAATGCATACTGAAAAGTTGCAGGGTATGCACAGTAGATTGCATACTATATAAAAGTAGTATGGTAGTATATTATTTCAAACACACCCTTTTGAGTAGCTTCTTTGGTTGACACTCAGTTTACACATGTGTCCAGCAGAGGGTGTGTGCGTTCAAGAATTTATACATTCTGTTTATGATTTAAACTTTATGTAACCACTGCATGCTGGGAATCAGTGTGCAGCTTGTAACTTTGCCAGACTTTCATTACTAATAGAGCAAGTTGTGTGTGTTCTCACATAAGATACACGCGAAGACAGGCTGGCGTTTAACGGGTGTGTTCGCTGTGTCTCTTTCAGGCTGATGTGTTCTGTGCTTCATGCTCAGTTGCTAAGGAAACAAGGATGAAGTGCCCAAGTACATGATTGTGTTAAATGTGCATGTATACGACAGAAAGGCCCTGTGTGTGTCTGTCCTTGAGGCCGAATGAAAGTACATGCACTACTACAAATTCACATTTGTGTCAATCAGCTCAGTCTTTGAAATGCAGTCACAGTTTGTACCTCATGAGATGTTATGTCAAACGACATTAGGAGTAAACATGCATAGTCATCGTAAACATGCTTAGATGCACACAGACATGCTATATCTGGCACTGTATTATTGATTGCTGTGATGTTTACAGTCAGTGGTTATTAAGCTGATTAAATAATGATGTCATTCTCACAACCATAGTAACCTCAATCCTTGACAACACTGTACCTCAGACACATTTTATTGACTGAAAAATAAATGCTGATATTATAAATAACCCAAAAAACCTGAAATAAAGCATAGTTATTAGATAATGGTTAAACGTCTTAAATGTATTTGGTTTTAATGTTGCTTTTGCAGCTAACTAAAATGAAAATTACGCTAATCAGAAATCTAAAAAAAAAAAAATAAATAAACAAATAATAAATGTACTAAAAATGAACTGAAATTTTGAAAATAAAAATTCATTCAAAATACTAATAAATACTATAATAGTACTGAGATGCGTTATGTACTTGATGCATTAATACAGAATTCAGTTGATGTTACGTTTTAAAAAATGGTTTGAATGTGGCCCTTGTGATCAGATTTTTGGGTCTAAATGATCTGTTTACTAATGGCACATGTCTCTGTGTTTGTGTCTGTGTAGAGGACAGAGAGGAGCCAGTTACTGAGGGTCTGCTGTACCGTCAGCAGGAGTCCCATCTGTGCCAGCAGATGAAGATGGCCACCGTCTCTCAGATTCACAGCACACAGGAGTGGGCCGGTCATGAGCCCCCGTCCTGCTCGACACACACCAGCACAGGTAACGTCTGCTCACTTTTTCATAAAAATGTGAAGCAGCACAGCTGTTATCAAACATTGATAATAATGAGAAATATTTCTTGAACAGCAAATCGGCATATTAGACTGATTTCTAAAGGATCGTGAGACACTGAACATTTGAGATGGATGGGACACTTTTTCCGGTATTTTTCCGGTATTTTACTGTCTGTATAATAACAAAAACATTTATTTCAGTGAAAAAACAGTGTCCAAAACTCTGTTTCAACATTTTGAACAAAAGGGCCCTAAAATCTTTTTTGTCTTTCTTTCTTTCTTTTTCAAAAATTTTTGTGTTCTAATTTTTTCTGATAATCAAATGAAAAATTTATTTATTTTTAATCTAATGAAAATTAAACCTTTTTATTTTGGGGCAAACAAACAGAGGTTTACTGGTAAAATTAATGCACGGAAGAAAATTTGTGTGAATATTCTGTTAAAAAGTTTTAATAATAATTGTAGAGTTTTTTTTTCTACAATTAAGTGGTTAATCTGGTTGTAATATTTATTTCTATCATTTAATTGTTTTATTTAAATTGGCCAGAAATAGAAATATATGAAGACGTACATTATACTGTACTAAAGTAATACAAGAGTAATATATTTCTGTTACATGTTGAACAAGTTATTTTGACAGGTTGCCGTGAAGTTACTGTGTGTATACAGTATGACATGATGCTAGTTTTCTCAAATGAAATGGTAAAATTCGCATGAAATGACACTCACAGCAGCTCTGGAGATGAAATTCATGTGTTCATGTCGTCATATAGTGAGACACAGAGGCCGAAAAACACTGAAAGCCTCACATGTGCTTTAGTATTTGTGTAGTAAACAAAACCGTGTTTCCGCCATTCATACATACAGAGCCAACACTGTAAAAAATAAAAAACACAATTTTTGAGTCAGCTTAAAATAATTTGTTACCCTGCTGCCTTAGAATTTTAAGTTCTGTTAACTAAAATAAGTTTAGTTAACTTGAAATGTTAAGTTGTACTAAGTAATTTTTCAAAAACATAAAACTTGACAACCCCAAACTTTGAAAATTAATTGAATCATTTGGTATCTACTATTATAAATATGCATTGATATTTACATATAAATAATTAATGCTATAATTAAAATATTTTAATTATTAAATTATATAACACCTACTCATTCTCTACTTTAATTTTCCACATTTTTAGAATATTAGTAATTACCGCATCTAAATTAACAAATTGCTTTTTTTTCCATGAATTTTTACAGACAGTGACCAGTCAAAGCAGGGAGATGCAAGTCGCATTCGGTCCAGAATTCCTCCCAACATGCCCAAACTGGTGATCCCCTCCACAGTCACTAAATTCCCCCCAGAGATAACAGTGACGCCCCCCACGCCCACCCTGCTCTCCCCGAAAGGTAGCATTTCTGAGGAGACCAAACAAAAACTCAAGGTTGGTGTTTTTATATCAGTGAACCCAATATTCATTCCCTTCACAATTCAGATAAAAGCAGATAAGCTTTTTGCAATATTTAGACATCAACACAATCAGTGTTGGGGAGTAACTAGTTACATTTAACAGCATTATGTAATTTAATTACAAAATAAATGTAACTGGGTAACACTTTATTTTAAGGTGTACTTGTTACACGTTACATGTACCTACTATTAAAATAACCATTAATTTTGCATAAGTACATGCAAGTAACCCTAAGCCAAACCCTATAGTAAATACATGTATTTAATTAATATTATTCAGTACTTAAATGTATAATTACACTGTAACAAGGACACCTTCAAATAAAGTGTAACCTGTAACAGTCACTTAATGAAAATTAAAAAAAAATACAATCTGAATATTTTCTGACACATACAGATTTGATTGACTTCTTTCCAAAATTGCACTGACTGCTTTAAAATATGAGACGCCAGTCTTTCAAGAGTTTAGGACACAGAATATGACACAAGCTTATTCGATAACTATTTTATGTCCTATTTGGGTTTAAATTAACAATTTACCCAAAAATGGCATGTCTTTTATCATTTACTACAGTTATATGACTCATAAGACTTACTTTTTTCTTTGGAACACAAAAGGAGAAATTTAGTAGAATGTTCATGCTGCTCTTTTTGGAGACCAGAGGCTGTAAGGCTCCAAAAATGACAAAAAAAAAAGCACTGAAAAAATAGCCTATGTGCACTACATTCGAGGTCATTTGATACTTTTGGATGAGGAACAGACTGAAATTTAAGTAAATTAATTTCTGCTGCATCTCTTAAATCTCATTTGTGTGTAAAATAGTATGTCAAGACTTGGAAACACTAGATTTTTAGTGAATAATGAGAGATATTGTGGTTTGTTTCTGAAGGCTTTAAATATGCCACTCAAGCCATATGGACCACTTTTATTTTGCTTTTCGTCCTCTTAAACTGGTCACCATTCACTTACACTGTGTGGGAAAGAGCAGCATGAACATCCTGCCAAACATCTCCTTTTTGATGAAAAGATGTTAAGAATATGAAGACAGAAATGTACTCTCTTTTTTATTTTTATTTTTTCAAGCATAATGCCAAGAAGTGTGAATCACAGATGTGTTTTGATGAAAAGGCCTAAAAATGGTGCTGATCCCTTATTTTTGGCTTTTTAAAGTTATGTTTAAATGGAAAGTTCACCTAAAAATCGCAGTTCTTTTATCATTGTCTTGACTTATATTGTTCCAAGCCCATATGACCACTTTTCAAGGCATTGTTAGATGGTAGTGTTTGCTGTCATAGACATCCAAAGATTTGATTTCAAAAAAAGTATCATAGCTATTAAAATACATCTTATGATTTTAAATCAGTATTTACCTCAGAATAAACAATAATCAGTGCTTTAAAGGTTTGAAAATGTTAACAGTTTAGAAGCATTTAGAAAAAAATGTAGAAATTTAAATTAAGAAGTAATCAAAATGTGATCAGATTCATTATTTTAATAAGTAATCGAAATAGTTACACTACTTACGCATTAAACTACTACATTTCCAAAGTAACCTTCCCAACACTGTCAACAATGACCCAAAATGTATTTGCACGCTTTTAGAAATAAATATTTTTTGATACGCTGTAGATCATCAGATGCTGTATTAAAATGCTCTTTCTCTTTGTCTGTTTTTTTGGTCAGAATGTGATCCTGTCCTCTCAGTCGGCAGCTAACGTGAAGAAAGACACTCTGGCTCAGCCCGCTTTAGAGGTGCAAGAGACGTCGAGTCAGGAGTCCTCTCTTGAAAGCGAGTCGGATGAGGAAGACGACTACATGGACATTTGAAGGGTCCAGCTTTGAGCCGCACTGCTGCAGAACTCTCAGACCGAGCTCTGAAGCAAAATCTCCTTTTTTTTTTAATTGTGTAGCTGCAGCTAATCGTCGACGGTTGTCTCCGTTCGTTTTTCTATAGCGCGTTTTTTCTGCTGTATGCACGTTTTTTCAGCGAAAGGGCTTTTTTCCTACCCTGGCACTTGTGTCCTGTTGGTTTTGCGCCTCTGCTGCTAAGCATGGACTGGGTTTCTATGTCGTTCTGTTGTTTTTATTGTCGCGTACGATCCTGCAAAGTGCCATTCTTACTCAAAGCGACGCTCACACAGTGGAATCATAAAAAGTCAGTAGAAAATCGTTTCCTGAAGAATGGATTATGTGATATTGACGGTTTGTGTAATGCAATTTACTCACTCTGAGTTTCTTGGGCATTAAATCCATCACGAAGTTGTTTACAGATTTAAGAGGAAGTAAATTGCGCTTGACGTTTGGTCAGCTCAGCGGTGTGAAATAAACACGATTCATATCACTACCAAGTTTCAATGGCATTGCAACCAAACGTGGAATATCCCCTCAAGACGTCAGCATGCAAACGTGACCGTATTTTCCAGCCGTGCGGACGTGTATATCTGTTTTCTTACGTGTGTGCTCGTACGTGTGCTTTTTTCAGAGCTCTGCTGCCTACACAAACAGCGTGCATGGAGCATCATGTTTGATCGGTCGTTCACGCTTTAGCTACTGGCTTTTTAAAGGGGACTTCTACAAATTTAGGATTCTTCACAGCACCACAAGATTTCAATTTAGATATTTTTTATTATGGATCACTGTATTGGTAGTCTGTCAGTTGTGAAAATATCAAATTTTTGGAGTATTTAAACCACCACAAGTTTCATTTCAGTTTTTTTACTGTTCATGTCTCACATTCCTGACATGATTTCACATTTTCATAAGTAGTTTTATTGCATTTCCATTTGAGGATCATAAACAACAGCGGCTGAAATCGCCGCGTCACCAGCACTGAAAAGATGTGACTATTATTCATATCGCAATTGAAATGAATGTGATCTAACTAGTTACAGAAGTTAATGTTATTTTTATTTTTTTAAATATTATGCCAAGATGTCTGAATCACAGATGGTGAAAATTGGTGCTGATCCCTTATTTTTGGCTTTTTAAAAACATCTTTAAATGGTTAAATGGAAAGTTCACCCAAAAATGGCAGTTCTTTCTATCATTTACCACATTTATATGACTTACACGACTTACTTTTTTCTTTGGAACACAAAAGGAGAAATTTAGTAGAATGTTCATGCTGCTCTTTTCCATACAATGAAAGTGAATGGACACCAGAGGCTGTAAGGCTCCAAAAATGACAAAAAAAAAAAACACAGGAAAAAAATAGCCCACGTGCACTGTATTGAAGGTCATTTGATACTTTTGCATGAGGAACAGACTCCATAGTATGTCAAGACTTGGAAACACTAGATTTTTAGTGAATAATGAGAGAAATTTTGGTTTGTTCTTTAACTTCAGACTATTAAATGGCTTCTGATGTCTTCAAATATGCTCAAGCCATATGGGCTTCTTTTATGGGGTTTAAAAAAAAACTTCCAATATGACTTGTGCACTATATTCTAAGTCATTTTATGCTTTTGCGTCAGGGACAGGCTGAAATTTTAAGCTATTTAAGTTCTGCTGCAGCTCTCAAATGTCATTTGTGTGTAATATTAATATGTCAAGACCCAGAAACACCAGATTTTCAGGGAATAATGAGAGAAATTTTGGTTTGTTTTTTCACTGAAGACTACTAAATGTCTTCTAAAGTCTACAAATATGGTGCTCAAGCCATGTGGATTACTTTCATGGTGTTTTTGTCCTCTTTTTTGGAGCCTTTGGTCACCATTTACTTGCACTATATGGGAAAGAACAGCATGAACATCCTACCCAACATTTTCTTTTTGATGACAAGATGGTATGAATATGAAGACAGAAACTTACTTTTTTATTATTAATTTTTCATGGATAATGCCAAAATGTCTGAATGAGAAGGCCAAAAAATGGTGCTGATCCCTTAAAAACATCTTTAAATGGTTAACTGGAAAGGTCACCCAAAAAATGGCAGTTCTTTTATCATTTACTACACTCATATTGTTTCAAACCCACATGACGTACTTTTTTCCATGGAACACAAAAGAAGAAATTTAGTAAAACGTTTATGCTGTTCTTTTCCATACAATGAAAGTGAATGGAGACCAGAGGCTGTAAGCCTCCAAAAATGACTCAATGCACCAAAAAAATAGCACATGCGCACTATATTCAAGGTCATTTAATACTTTTGGATGAGGAACAGACTGAAATGTAAGTAATTTAAGTTCTGCTGCAACACTTAAAACTAATATGTGTATAAAATTGTATGTCTAGACTTGGAAACACGAGATTTTCAGTGAATAATGAGCGAAATTTTGGTCTGTTATTCACTTGAGACTATTAAATGGCTTCTGAAGTCTTCATATATGGTGCTCAAGCCATATGGACCACTTTTATGGTGCATTTTGCCCTATTTTGGAGCCTTGGGTCACCATTCACTTACACTGTGTGGGAAAGAGCAGCATGAACATCCTGCCAAACATCTCGTTTTTGATGAAAAGATGATAAGAATATGAAGACAGAAACTTACTTTTTTTATTTTTTGAAGAATAATGCCAAGATGTCACAGAATGTGTTTTGATGAAAAGGCCTAAAAATGGTGCTGATCCCTTATTTTGGCTTTTTAAAGTTGTTTAAATGGTTAAATGCAAAGTTCACCTAAAAATGGCAGTTCTTTTATCATTTACTGCACTCATATTGTTTCAAACCCATATGACATACTTTTTCCGTGGAACACAAAAGAAATTTAGTAGAATGTTCATGCTGCTCTTTTCCATTCGCCAAAAATGATGAAATGCACAGAAAAAATAGCCTCATTTGTGTAAATCAAGACTTGGAAACACCAGATTTTTAGTGAATTATGAGAGAAATTGTGGTTTGTTTTTTCACTTAAAACTATTAAATGGGTTCTGAAGTCTTCAAATATGCTGCTCAAACCATATGGACCACTTTTATGGTGCATTTTGCCCTATTTTGGAGTCGCCATTCACTTTCAGTGTATGGAAAAGAGCAGCATTAACGTCCTGCCAAGCTGATCCCTTTGGCTTTTTAAAAACATCTTTAAATGATTAAATGGAAAGTTCACACAAGAAATGACACGTATTTTGTCATTTACTACACTTCCAAACCCATATGACATACTTTCTTCCGTGGAACAGAAAAGGAGAAATTTAGTAGAATGTTCATGCTGCTCTTTTCCATGCAGTGAAACTGAATAGAGACTAGGAGCTGTCAAACACCAAAACATTGGCCAATATGACCTGTGCACTATATTCTAAGTCATTTCATGCTTTTGCATGAGGAACAGACTGAAATTCAAGTAATTTAAGTTCTGCTGCAGCTCTCAAATCTCATTTGTGTGTAATATTAGTATGTCAGGACCTGGAAATATAAGATTTTCACTGAATAATGAGTGAAATTTTGGTTTGTTTTTTCACTTAAGACTATTAAATGTCTTCTGAAGTCTACAAATATGGCGCTTAAGCCATATGGACCACTTTTATGGTGCATTTTGCCCTTTATTTGGAGCCTTTGGTCACCATTCACTTACACTGTATGGAAAAGAGCAGCATGCCTGCCAAACATCTCGTTTTTGATAACAAGATGGTAAGAAATTGAAGACAGAAACTTACTTTTTGGGTAAAATGTCCCTTTAACCAAAGAAAAGTGCCCAAATGTTAGTTATTTTGAGGTGTGTGGAGTTTTGTTTCAATTTGGAGTAGCACTGCTTTATCTTGGAGCATTAAGAGCATGTCTGATCAGACATCAGTGATTTTCTTTTTCTCGTGACGTGTTTGTATGTAGACGTCGCTCATGGGTGGTGCTGATCGTGTTTTCCCCCACCAGTTCATTTCCAGTTCTGTCATAACGAAAAATTTAGACGGAGGAATGTTTTTTACTGAACGTTTTCTACTTGTAGACGGATAAATAGCCACCAGTATTTTTTTGAGTGCGCAATTTTTCAATATAAGACAAAAAGACTTTGAAGGGACGAGGTGTTTTAATGCAACGAGCATGTGTGACCAAACTACCTGTAAACAGATAAAGAGATGTTTCTATTTTTTCCTCTTTGTAAAATAATATTTTGTTTGTTGTTGTCTTTTGTATGCTGTCTCTATGCTTGTGTTAAGAATGTAAGGCGGCGGCAGATGTGGATATATCTTCTCGTCTCTAGAGACGGGAGGTTTTCTGTGCTCTTTGGAGATGTAATGGGGTATTACTGTCCTCAGGCTTTTTTCTGAGAAGGTTGATATTTCTGACTTGCTGCATTGATGATATCACAAAACCAAAAATACACTTACAACATTTTTACCTGGTCTTTGTTTGTTTGGTTTTTTCTATAAAATCTCTCCACGTTTTGACATTGGCTTCCATGAAGAGTTCTTGGAAGTGATGTCGTCATCTCCTCAAAGTCGTCTTGTGATCCTCTTGGGCCGAAGACCACCCCGTCTCTTTTAGCTAGGCCATGTCAAAGGCCGAGTCCAGGCTGGTGTGAAGCCCTCAGACTTGAGGAAGGCCATTAAGACCCATTAGCAGTTCCCAGAGGTTTCTTATGAAGTGCTGCCAATGTGTCATTTAGTCCCTTTGTCAGGCACACTACACTGAGGGTTTGTTTTCTTACATACGGGACCAAATGTGTGTCAGATCTTTTTTAGGGGATGTGGGGGTAGGTGGTGATTGTTTGCCTCCTGTGTGCGTCTGCTGGGCTCCATCTGACTGAATACTTGTGAGTCATAATGTATATTAGGACTTTGATCTAAATTAAGGTCAATATGTAGTTTTGTAATTATGTTGGGTCATCGATTGAGGGAGTTTAGGCAAGCGCTGTAAGGAAATTGGCCTTTAGTTCAGGTGAACGAGCCAATCATAAGTGGCCTCGGGCTATTTCTTGTAGTAAATGCTCAAATGTTATCAATGACGACATGTCCTGACCTGTTGATGCCATTGTAAAACTATAAACAATTTCTTTGAATTTCTTTCAAAAAAAACCACTAAAAATTTAGCTTTGGCACCTAATTTAAGTTTAAGTACTAAAATATTAAACAAATGGTAAATAATAAAATAAACTTAAAATAAACTTTTTCACTACTATTTTTAATTTTACTGCTATTTTTAAAACTTTACTACTAGTAATAAAAAATAGTAGCTAAAAACAAAACAAAGACTAATAGTAGTTAATAGTAGTTTAATTACCCACTGCAGTGCTATTTTAGTATTATTTATGTAGTTTTTATAGTATGTATTGTAATATTTTTATTTTTTTTATTTTTATTTTCAGTTTTTGAATACAAACTGAAAATAAAAATAAAAAAAATAAAAATATTACAATACATACTATAAAAACTACATAAATAATACTAAAATAGCACTGCAGTGGGTAATTGAACTACTATTAATAAAAACGTAGTAAAAAACAAAAACAAAAAGCCTAAAAATGAAAACTGAAAATCTAAAAAATTTTAAATATTACAGTACATACAATAAAAAGCATATAAATAATACTAAAATAACACTGCAGTAAATTGAACTACTATTAATAAAAAAATATATATATATATATATATATATATATAAAAAAAAATCAAAATATTACAATAGTTACTATAAAAAGTATATAAATGATACTAAAATAACACTGTAATTGGGTAAATCGGGTAATTAAAGTACTATTAATACAAAAATGTAGTAAAGAAAAAAGACTAAACATTAAAACTGAAAATAAAAAAAAATCTAAATATTACTATACAAACTATATAAATAATACTAAAATAACACTGTAGTCGGTAATTGAACTACTGTTAATAAAAAAATAGTAAAAGAACAACAACAATAAAAAAGACTGAAAATGAAAATATAAAAAATCTAAATATTACAATACATACTATAAAAACTATATAAATAATACAAAAGTAACTCTGCAGTAGTTAATTGAACTTGGTCAGACATATAGGACTTTGACACTATTAATATTAAAATAATATTCCCTTTGAAAAATGAAAAACCTAAACATTTTAAAGAATATTACAAATTATCCAGGAAAGTCATGGAAATATACATTTACATGCTTTTGGGAATCAAACCTACGACCTTGGTGTTGCTAGCGTAGTGCTCTAGTTTTACAGCTACAATAAAATAAAAAGCTAATTAATACAATTTTTATTTTTTATTTAAATATTGTGTTCCCACCATCATGGAATATATATGAAGGAATTTTAAAATAGTTATTTAAAAAATTGATAATAAAATAAATTAATAAAAAATGTGAATGTAAATAAATTATTACCAGCTCTGAATACCTTTACCTAACCGTTTCATCCTAAAAAAAACAAAAAAAAAACCAAAAAAAAAAAACCTAGAAATAGTCCTTTTGAGTTCAATACATGATTTAAAACCAAAGAACCATATCCAGTGATCTCTTAAAAATGCTAGGTTGTTTCAGTAAAATATGAACAAACCCAGCTGTTGGGTTACATTTTTAAGTTAGATTTCTAACCCAAAAGTTGGGTTAGTCCATATTTTTTTTTTAGAGTGCATGAACAACTGGATAAAAATCATAGAAATTCATGAAACAAGCAGTCTCCAATTCCAGTTTAGTATGATTGTTGCATTCATTTACTCGAGCCTTAGTGCCTTTCTGCACTTTCTGAAACCGCTTTCTAAAGTTTTTCACCATTTCAGAGTGCACGCAAACACACATCATCCAAAATCATCCAGTTTAACGTCCTCGTCGTCCCCCCTGACGGCCCGTACCTGAGCACTTAAAGTGGCCAGTTAGAGCATCAAAAGAGAAGATTGCATGGCTAATGCAGGGAAAGGTGTGAGATTTCTCGTCGGCCCATAGCGGGGGGGGCTCTTTATAGACCCCACAGCCGTCTGATCCCAGCCCGCAGCGCCTGTGTATTGGCAGCTGTTAAGCTATTGAGTGACGATACGTCCACACAAGGCGCAGCAAATGGCAGAGGCGGCTAACACCTCCTGACTTTAGCGTCTGCGATACGCGATGGATGCAGAGATGAGCCGGAGGAAGAAGAGATTTAAGACATGCTAAGTATCTGACCGAGTGACAATGTTTGATTCATTCCTGTATGTCAGCGTCCTGTTTGACTCTTAGATAAATAAACACCCCTGGGGTATTATGCGATCAACTTAGCATCATAACAAAAACATGTCTTGTCTTTCTCGTAAGCCAAAATGCATCAAATGTGGAAAGGAAGCATATGCAACGATCTTGGCCATGACATTGCAGCTTCCTGCAGTTTGTCCTTTCTGACCTTTCCGTCCTTTTCTCTCTCACTCAAACTGTCACCCCGTCCTAAAAAGCAGCAGCCAAACTGGTTTGAGCTCAGCTGCTGGAGTCCCAAAGCAAACACACGAAGCCCAGCGTGAGTGAGGCGCGTCCCAGCGGGACTCTCTTGATCCCTGTGGGGTCTACAGTAGGAAACCTCCTGTAACGTTTAGACACGACACTTCACGTAACCATACGTTTCCTCTAAAAAGCAGCCATGTGTTTTCAGTTACACATTAATGATGTTTTAACCTGATCAAAGGGGATATGGATCGGTTTATGATGCGCTTCACAGATTCAGAAGGTTAGGGAAAAGTCAGCGAGGTAAAAGTTTGACCTTTTGCAACTCAAGTTTACTGTGTCACTACCTTGGCATTGGTTTCCAAAACTAAAGAATAATTGGGCTCACTTGCCTGTATTTTTATTGTCACAGCAAGAATGAAAAAAAGATCAAATAAAACCGAAATGACTCCTAACCTTTGAGATATCGATTACTTATTATTTTACAGTATGTGTGACTACCCACAAAAGTATTGGGTAGTATATGATAACTACAATCTTAAAAATAAAGGTGCTTTAAAAGGTTCTTCAAGTGATGCCATAGAACTATTTTTGCTTCCACAAAGAAGCATTCAGTCAAAGGTTCTTTAGAGAACCATCTCTTTCTTACCTTTTTAGAATCTGAAGAACCTTCTTTGCCACAAAGAAACAGAAAGGTTCTTTAGATGTTAAAGGTTCTTTATGGAACCATTTAAACAAAAAGATTCTTCTGTGGCATCATGAAGCACCTTTATTTTTGGGCGTGTACATGCTAGCTGCAGGTTCAGGGTTAGTACCAGGTTACTGCTCAGGTAAAGATGAACATAGTATACGCACACGGAACAGGACTGTAAAAATAAAGTGCTACCGAAATATCTTGAAATGATACCAACAGTCAGTTCTTATCCGTAATTAAACCCGTCTAATGTGTCTAATCTCCAAGCGTATAAGCACCTCGCAGGTGTTAATAAGCTAGCGAGTCCTTGTCTCACATGCCTGGCTTTAAAATGGAGGCTGGTGTGCGTTTCAACGACTGACTTGTGTCAAATGACAGCATAACAGAAGACATTAGCTCTTCACACGCTAGCTCATGATAAGCTGGTTTCTTCCAACCTGATCACATGAGAAAACCCAGCGATTGGGTCATTTAACTCTACTATTGCTTTAAAACTATATTTACATACTATATTTCTTGCTTAAAATGAACCCAAAATAGGTTGGAAATTTACATTTATTAATATGTTGATTAAATAAAAATGAGTAATCCCTAGTAAAAAAAAAAAGCAATAGATTTAAAACGCATTTATTTTATATTAAGTATAGTTCAAGTCCATTAACATATTTGCTGATACAAAAATTGTAATTAAACTTTATTTGGAGTGCTACTTGTGCACAATGCACATTTCTTAATATTAAGCCTAAAATGTGGGTTAATGTCACTATTGATGAGGATTGTTTGGTCTTTAAATGATATCAGTCTTTAAATGCAAAATGTTTAAAGTTTACTTGCAATAGTTCCACTTTAGCACAATCAAATATACTTAAGTATATCTTTAGTTGGACTTAAGCACTATTTTTGCACATTTAAAGTGCATTAAGTACAAAATTAGTTGTTTAATTTAGCAGACTTTTTTAAATATACCAGTTTACTAAAAGTACAATTGCAGGGTATTTTTATTTAGTACATAATATATGTAAATGTATTTGAAGAGTCAAACTGCAGTTGGGTTATTTTGAGTAAGTGAAAATAACTACAGAAATACAGCTAACTAACACAATAAAAACAGCAAAATATTTTTTTCAAATAAAAAAAGGAGTTATCTGTTGCAAATAAATAATAGTTGCACTTAGCATGAAATAAATGTATTTTAAATACATTTTAGTATATTTATTTTTCACTAGGGATAAGTTGAATAAATAATTATACACTCTAAACAAATACAGCCCAGCACTGAGTAAACTATAGACAAACCCAGCGACTGGGTTAAATGTTTAACCCAACCTTCTGGGTAGTTTTATTTAACCCAACTCATTTTACCTCTGTTGTTTAAAAATACTATATGGCTGGTTTAAAATGAAGCCAAAATAGGCTGTAAATTCTAAATTAGATTACTAGATGTGTCAGCAATAATTTAAAAAATTTAAGCAGTAGATGGTGATGCTGAGGAAGATGAGAGAGCGGAAAGAGAGAGGAAGGAAGAGAACGATGATGAACTGATTTTACTCAAACACACACACACACATGTATGCTCATCCCTTCAGTTCTCACAAATAAACCTCCCAATGCTGCCAATGGGACACAACATGGACACAACAGAGAGTGGCGCTATAGTAGTTAGTATAAAAAAGTAATTTAAGTGAAAATTTAAGCAATTAAATATATATATTATAATATATATTATAATAATTTCCAATCAGTTTTGGTTAGTTTTAAGTAAGAAATATATTTATTTTTAAACAATATTTGAGTTAAATAAAACTGACCAGAATGTTGAGTTAAAGATTTAATCCAAAAGCTGGGTCAAAACAACCCAATCAATGAGTTTGTCCCTATTTTATCCAGGGCTAGATTGTATTTAACCTAGCCTAGCATTTTTCAGAGTGTGAATAATAATGAAAGAAAAAAATATTGCTTATTAATAAATGTTAGGTTCATTTTAAGCCAGACATATATGGGTAAATTGGGGTAATTAAAACTACCCAGAAGGTTCGGTTAAACAATTAACCCAGTCGCTGAGTTTGTCCATATTTCACCCAGTGCTGGGTTGCATTTAACCCAGCATTTTTTAGAGAGTAACTATTTTAAGAGGTGATGTTTTATTTAAATTCATATAATTTGTACAAAAGCATATGATTTAGGAAAAAAAACATGAAGGCCCAATCCTAAACTTTACCATCAGTGGGCCATAGGCAGATCCAAAAAAAGAAATAAATAAATTAAAAATAATGCAATTGTATGAAATTCATAAGAATTAGCCTTGAGACTGTTTTGCTTCTTGCCTGTTTTTTCTTTTTTTTTTCTACCATATTTCTACCTTTTGCTGACTTTAGTTTTTGGACTTTACTGGATAGTTTTCATATTTTTTCCACATTTTCCCCTTATCTCATATAATACCTTTGCTGCTGGTGTGTATGCATTCATTTTCCACATAAAAAAAATATCTTATATTTATGCATTTGGCAGACAATTTTATCCAGTGGCATGTATTCAAACTATACATCTTATTATATGTGTGTTCTCTGCAAATCCAACTCATGAGCTTGGCTTTTATAAGCAAAACTTTTGCACCATTTGCACCAAGCATCTAGACAAAACATTTATTGTATTTAAAGGTACAAAGTAAGTTTTTTTTTTTTTTCCAAATCAATAAATTGAGCAATATAATTAACTCCTTAAACACAATTTTCTCAATGTCAAACACTAGTTGGCTAGTTGACGCTGGAACAGCGTCAAACGGAGTACCTGCAATTGTCAAATGGCCAATGCAGCTGATTTTATAGACCTTTGACATTGAAATATAGTTGCTTATGGATTGACCGTCAACCATGTTCACAAGGTCAAGTTTGTCCATCTTTGATTAAAACACATTACTTTAGATCAAAGATTATGTTGTGGTGAGAGATTTGTTCTTGTATTCTCCAAAATGGATGTCGCTGGCTATTAAAATTCAACAAGGAGTGCCATTTGATTGTGTTGCATAAAGGAATGACTGATTTACCATTTACGATGATGTAAGTTATGATAAACTGCAAAATAGTACTTTGTACTTTGAAAATCTAAATGATCAAGAAACCAAAGAAGTAAAGCACTTAGCGCCATCCTACAAAAAAAGTCTTCCTCTATGCTTTCACTTTTCCTGTTCTAGCTTGTACTTTTCTGAACGATGTCAGAAATGCTGTAAAATTAGCACTTCTTGCATTTATGTCCTCTTTATGATGAATTGCTTGCGTTAGTCCTTGTGTTGCTTTGGATAAAAGCATCTGCTGAATGAATAAATCTAGAAGTTGGTTTAAGTAGTTAAAGTACGCAATTCAATAATACTTGAGTAAATCAAATTCACAAAAAAATGTAACAATGTAATTACTGAATACTAATTCAATACTAATTATTCAAGTTACTCAAGTAATTTTCACTAACCTCAAACCATCTAACCTAGTGTAAACTATCTCAAAAGTTCAAGTCGCTCTGACAATCTAAGCTCTGATGATGATAATCAGCATTGGTCCTAATGTAAGTGTCCTACTGGTGGGTTAAGTTTAGGACAACTATACACTAGTCCTGCAGCGATGTGTGTGTAATCTCAGAAGAGTGAGGAGAGCCACGTGCCATGTGTGAATCATACTGACCGGTTTCAGGTGAAGCAAATGAAACCTAGCAGTCACACCTTCATGATGGAAAGATAGCTGAACGTGTGTTTGGCTAATGTCTTCTGCCGTTTTCTCCAGGTTTAGGCCTCTCAATGTTAATCTGTGAGGTGTGAGGGATTTTAGATGCTCTTCTTTACTTTCCATAGAGGAATTTGAGTATAAGACCAACACAGATTCTTCTAGACTTCCTTATATTCCCAATCAATACATTCACAGCTTTTGAGGGCTTTTAGCTTGTAAAAAAGCAAGTCTGATTTAACTGCTGCTTCAAGAGCAAGTGTTTTAATCTTCTTTATTGCATCCACTTAAAATAACAGTTAAAACAAGGTTTAGGTTCATTTTCCAATGATCAATAAGGAGAGATGCACTCAAAACTGCATTTGTGTTAAAAGTTCTGTTATAACACATTTATTATACATTAATAGCTCATGTATTCATGTTTCCATGAACAGGAAGAAATAGTATTATCATGTGTCTTGCTTTAAATTCCATATCATGTAAAATAATTTAGATATCACAATAAATTACTGTGACGGTACCATGGTACAGTGAAGGTTAGAGATGATAATACCATGGTATAATGTTACAATGACTAAACGATTACCAAATTCACAAGAATATTGCCTTGGTATATTAAAAAAAAAAACAAAAAAAAAACATATATATATAATAAAACTATGCATAACTTAATTCACTTTTTCCACTTTTCAGGCTTATAATTGCAAGAAATAATGTAGGTTCAGCTAAAAATGCATAGTTTTATTATTTATATATGTATTTTATATCATGTTGGTCTTATACTCTTATATATATATATTTTCCACTTTTCAGGCTTATGATTGCAAGAAATAAAAATAGGTATTGTAAATTATAAATTGATTTTACATATGTCAAAAATTATTCTATTGACATCCACCTCTTCCAGTGGATGGATAATATATCAATACAACAGTACAACATTATGTCGTCAAGTGAATGGTCTTAGCGATCATTTTAGGGTCTTTTATGTATGGCAGTATTTGTTCTCAAATGCTTCAGTTCTTTGAGAGTTCTTGCAAATGTAGGAAATGGTGGTGATTAAGAGTCTGTTTTGCTGGAGTTAGCGTTTAGCATAAGAAAGAGTTGTGTTAACAGTGCTCTATGCCAGGGTGGAGAAACAGAACAAACTGTGGATTGTGTTTTCTGATGACTAAAACATCAGAACCATTTAATGGCCTACAGTTCAGCTTCTGTCTCATTCAATTCCTGTTTTAAAACACCCTAAAGCAGATGCATATGGCACTTTGTTTGAATCAGTCCTAAAGTATCCCATTTAAGTCCAGTTTGGATTGAAATTCACTAAGAAGGTCATACTCAAAAAAAAAACAAAAAAAACAGTAATTGATTTCCAAATAGTGTTTGGTTTGTTCCCCTTGTAATGGCATCAGCACTTAAGATACATGAATTCACATGATCAATGTCTCAAATTTGCCTAGAAATATTGCAGCACTGTTTTATATCATTTATATTATATGTTTTCTTATTTGTTATAACTTTAATTTAAAATAAATCTTATAACTTTCTTTTTTATTTTTAAATGAGAAAGAATTCTGCAATTTCAATAAATTCAGAAGATCAGTGTCACAAATTAACCTAAAAAAGTATTGCAGTATCTTTACTATTTCTATTTCATTTAATGTCAGAAGTTTTCTTATTTGTCATTACTTTAATTTAAAAAAAATGTAAAACTTTCTTTACATTTTTAAATACGAAAAGAATTTTAGATTTTCAGTGAAATCTCTATTGAGTTCACAAGATCAGTGTCACAAATTAACCTAGAAATATTACATAATCTTTAATATGTTTAATTCATTTATTGTCATGTTTTCTTATTTGTTATTCTTATTAAAACTTTCATTTTTAAATGTGAAAGAATCCTGGTCTCTTTTGAGTTCACATGGTCAATATCACAAATTAACCTAGAAATATTGCAGAATCTTTATTATTTTTAAATCATTTTATGTCCATTTTTTCTATTAGTTATAACTTTCATTTTAAAGATCCTAAAACTTTCTTTTAATTTTTAAATTGGAAAGAATTTCGGATAGTCTCTGTTGAGTTCTCAAGGTCAGTGTCACAAATTAACCTAGATATATTGTATAATCTTTAATATTTTTAATTGTAATAAATGTGAAAAATTTTAAAACTTTCTTTTAATTTTCAAATTGGAAAGAATTTTAGTATTTTTATTGAAGTCTCTGCTGACTTTACATGGTCAGTGTCACAAATTAACCCTCTTTAATGTGGTAAGTTTTTTTTTATTTGTCATAACTTTAATTTTTAAAAATCTTAAAACTTTCTTTTAATTTTTTAAATGTGAAAGAATTCCAGATTTGAGTCTCTATTGAGTTCACAAGATCCGTGTCAAAAATTAACCTACAAATATTGCAGAATCTTTAGTATTTCTAATATATTTAAAGTTTTTTTTTATACATTACTTTAAAAAAAAATGTTTTTTGAATTAGAAAGAATCTCGGATTTTTAACTCACTATTTTATCCCACTGTATATTCTTTAAATTTTTGACTTCTCTAATTTCTCCATAACTTCACCTACTCTCTACTATCTCTATTCTAATCATCAAAAAAATATAAATTAAGCCTTCCAATCTTCAACTTTACCAAGAAAACACACAAGACTAAAGTCACATCTGCTTGCAGATCAATTTGTGAACAGTCAGGCAAGTGCTCATTTCAGCTTATAGCCACAGATGCATAACAATGGCTAACATTCACACAAGTAAACTCTCCCCATTCATGTTTACTCTAAAAAAAAAGACATGAGAACTGCAGTGAGTGGTGCTAACAGGCTGTGAACCACTAAAACATTCCAATTTCTTTGGGATCCATCTCTTCTTCTTTCTGTTCTCTATCTATCTGTCCCTCTTTATGTATCTCTGCCTGTATCTCTCTGCATGAATAGAAAGCCTGCTGCCTTCACAGAGCATTTCTTCCTAATGAGATTAACCATCAAGGAACGGTCATGTCTAGACACCCTGAATACACAACCCCCTCCCTCCCACCACACACACATCCACGGGATCCTTCTCAGGTAAACCTCACCTGTAGATTCCCCCCAGGGTTGGCGTACTGCCATAACTCTATGATGACTTTACGTGATGCACTTTCACTGAGACATTCAGTGAAATGATTCAGAAAATATTCCATCATTTAGTATCAAAAACACAGTTTGTTTTTGAAACATTAAAACATACAAAATATCTTCAAACATTCTGTATAAACGTTCCTTATTGGCATCCAAAGTTCCAAAAAGAACCTTTAACATCAGTGGAATGTTTGAATTCCACTAAAGATTCTTTAGAATGTTAGAATGTTCTTCACACTAAGAAAAATGATTCTTTCAAAAAATCTTCCTTTGGAGAACCAAAAATGTTTCTTCCATGGCATTGCTGCTGTAAAAACCTTTTGGAAACTTTAGTTTTAAAAGTGTAAAATCAATCACGATTCACTAAAACATCTGTACTTGAGTTCTGAAGAACCTTTTCATTTTCTTTCTTTTAATAGATGATTCCTAGAACCAAAAGCCTGATCTTTTCAATACAATACCAAGACTATTTGAATCTTCAAATAACCATATAGACATTCTGAATGGCAAATGCTAATTCTTGATAAGAGGAGTGTTTCTCAGGGCTTCGAAGAACCGTTAAGAGGATTTGGTTTTAAGACTGTATGTCAATATTTGTCCCAAAACTGCTGTTGACAAAAGACCACCGTAACCTAACCTAAAGGTAATGATGGTTAAGATGGTTCTGCGTGGGTCTTTTCTAGTTTCTTCATGATTTAAGATTAATATTTAAACTGCAGATGTTCAGCCTTAGGTTGCGAAAGCATTTCCATTAAAACTCAATGTGAAGACCAAGATTAGAAGTTCAGAAGAACCTCATACTCTAGTGACAACTCCAATTGCATTTCAAATTATTTGCCATGGTCTGACCTGGTTGTAAAAATCAGGACCTGGTGTCTGTAGCACCAGTGAGAATTAGCGAATACGTGCGTGTGAATTAGCAAACGCGAGCGCTGAGTGTGTCAGATTATGTTTGCGTGAAGGGGTCAACGCAGTTAATTAGAAGGTGAAGACTTTGCTCTTCCTCACATTAGCTGGATTAATGAAGGGAATTTTGTACTTCATTTGCCATCCTGCATGCCTGTACGTATTTGCTTAAAAGTCCTTTAGCAGTTCATAAAGACATGTTTCCTCTGCTTGTCCCCTTCCTGTCGGGACTCTATCAAGGCTCTGCTAACTCTCTTTGATTCTGCCCATCAACCAATGAGATCATGACATTGACTCATCACCGTGTCACTTCAAAGGCTGGGAATGGGGGTCCAAGCCCCGCCCACATCCAGATCCCACTTAAAAAGGTCTGGGACACCTCCTCTGCATCTGTGGCAGAAGGAACAGAGACACAACACACTGAACCCCTTCATCCTTGGACTTAACGTTGGAATTAACTCAAGCCCTTTGAGTTCTTATGGAGAACTTGCGTTTTTAATTTAAACATTGAAGTATTGCTCATTCTGATCTTCTCTTTTGGTCAATTTCTTCTGGAGGACATCTTTTGAGAAGCCTAAATAATGCAGGCTATCAGAGGTGAGTACTTGTTTTAACCTTAATGCACCTGGAGAGCTTATGCTCTTTATTTGGAGACTTATCTCCCATTGGATTCCATTGACAAAATATTCTATTTCTTCTCAGACCTCAAGCACAATTTCAGCCTCCCTCCTCCACCTTCCATGGCTGGAGCTGGTGATTCCTATCACCAGGGCAACATCCGAATGACTCTGGAGGATCCGGAGCTGTGGAGGTCCTTCCATGAGATCGGCACTGAGATGATCATCACCAAACCTGGCAGGTCTGTCTCAGAATCAACTAAAACCTAATCTGTTGGCATGTTTTGGATCAGCTATTCAGAGTTTAGCTTCAACCCCAAACAAACACACCTGAACAAGCTGATCAAGCTTCAGAATTACTAGAAAGTTACTGGCAGGCGAGTTTGATAGAGGCTGGAGCTAAACTCTACAGGAAAATGGACCTTGAGGGTTGAGAACCCTTGAAACTTCAATTCTTGAAGTTAAACTTGACTTTTGCATGCTTGCATTACAGGAGGATGTTTCCACATTGCAAAATAAGCTTGTCTGGATTGGTTCCATATGCGAAGTATATCTTACTGGTGGACATGGTGCCCGAAGATGGTCTCAGATACAAGGTTAGTACCTAAACCTCACAGATCACAAACATTAAAGTCTTATCCATTTGAATGCTCTGGCCGCAGGCTAGTCTAGACTATTAGAGTCCTATTGAAACGAAGAGCTGTTGAATTGGGAATCAACCGTGAACGGCTGGAGCGTTGGGGGGACGTTGTCACATGTGTCTCCCCGGAACGTTCTCACCACTGATTGCGCTCCTCAACTTCAAAGAGCCCCAACTCTTCCTGTTTTTACAGAGCCCACTGGGGGGTTTTGCCCTAACACACACTCTCGTTCACACTTACTCTCACACCCCTGCACCCCCTGCACCTTATGTCACGGCTAGTCTAGAAGCTGTAGTTCAGTATTCTGTCTTCACGTCCTTGGTTAGTTAATTAATAGTTTTTTTTTTTTTTGTAGTGGAACAAGGACAAGTGGGAGGTCGCTGGTAAGGCTGAGCCTCAGCCGCCTTATAGGACGTACCTGCACCCAGATTCCCCAGCGCCTGGCAGCCACTGGATGAAACAGCCTGTGTCTTTTCTCAAGCTCAAGCTGACTAACAATGCACTGGACCAGCATGGACATGTAAGTGGCCGTTCTGACTCTTACATTTGTTCATGGTAAATTTGATTTTGATTTTAATCAGTGTGTCTCTTTTCAATTCAGATTATCCTTCATTCTATGCACCGCTACCATCCGCGTTTCCACATCGTCCAAGCTGATGATCTGTACAGCGTACGCTGGAGTGTTTTCCAAACCTTCACATTCCCCGAAACCTCCTTTACCGCTGTCACTGCATACCAGAACACAAAGGTAAGAGCTTTGTACACTTAAATATTGTAGATTTCAGGGCTAAATATAAAATTTTTATAAATAGCAAAGGAAAATCATTCAGAGAATCAGAGAGGACACATCCCCTTATCATATGTGATTATAGATTTTTCTTTTATGCCAAAAATCGTTAGGATATTAAGTAAAGATCATGTTCCATGAAGACATTTTGTAAATTTCCTACCATAAATATATAAAAACTTAATTTTTGATTAGTAATTTGGATGCTAAGAACTTAATTTGGAGATTTTCTCAATATTTAGAATGTTTTGCACCCTCAGATTCCAGGTGTTCAAATAGTTGTATCTCGGCCAAATATTTTCCTATCCTAACAAACCATACATTAATGGAAAGCTTATTCAGCTTTCAGATGATGTATAAATCTAAATTTCCAAAAATGGACCCTTATGACTGGTTTTGTGGTCCAAGGTCACATATATGGTTGTTACAGTGTGAATTTTTAAAATGTTATGTGAAGCATGTACATGTTCTTATGAATATATTTTGAAGTTGAATAGATAAATGTATTTTTTTTATATTAGCATTAATTATATCTGAGATTGATGGTTATATTATTTGTCTCACAGATTACAAAGCTGAAAATTGACCACAATCCCTTCGCCAAAGGATTCAGAGATGAGGGCACAAACTCAAAAAGGTAAGATTATTTTGACGTTATTTTTTATTTTCATTACCTGTTGCTCTTAAAATTGACTTAACCATCTACAAAATCTAAAATGAAATGAAGTACAAACTTTTATTTATTTGCACAAAAATAGTTTTATTTATTATTAAAAAATGTTCCAATATATATAAAACATGACACCATAAATGATCAACTGTCGAATTACAGCTGATAGACTTGAATAACTTATAGAAAAATATATAAAAGAAGAACATTTTTTTATTGAAGTACAAACTTTTATTTATTAAAAAAAAAAAAAAAATATATATATATATATTTATGAACAAAATGTTTTTTTTATATATTTGAAAATTCCAGTAAGTTTAATAAATTTGTTTACAATTTTACATTGTTAACCATTTTACTTTGCCTTTTTCTTTGACAGAAGAGCAAACAGAAGTCTGGCTGATCCTGAAAGAGTTGCGAAGAAGATGAACTTGTCAAAAGACTCCGAACATGGAAGCCCGCGAGGTAATGATCTTTACATTTCAATGAATATCTCCTTGTATATACAGATTTTGTAGGCTTCTAAGCCATTAACTAGCAGCTTGGGTTAAATTGTCCTAGCTAACAAGTTCAGCTGGTTTTATAAAAAAATCTCAAGTAGTTTTTGTATTTGCAACTTATTAAAGTCTCTTGATATTTATCTCCTCAGATATCCAGCAGTCCTCAATTGAGGGTCTGGAGGATGAACACGTGGGCCGTAAGGAGTCGGAAGTGAAGGCCGAGCGCTACTCCCCATGGGGAGGCGCGTGCGACCGGGACAATGGCCACCCTCTCCGTGCTGAGTCCCCTCTAGGCTCAGATCCTCGGGACATGTACAGCTCCGAACAGCTCGTACCTGGACAGAACACCTACCAGCCTTACAGGTACAGACCTTACAGATACCGATCTTAAATATGACTTATTATTGATCTATTTTCTCCCTTGTCAATATCTCAATATTAAACTCTCAATCTTTCCACAGATTTCATGAATACGGCAAATCACCCTCGCCATCCTCCTCCAGTGTCGGCAGCAGTGGATGCGGAAGCCGCTCCAGCTTCGAGTCCCGCGTACCAGATGTTGCCACCGTCCCCGATCAGGACACCTCCAGCAAGCCCTCCGCCCCTGAGTTTGGCCTGCCTCCCTGCCCGCCGCATCCCTCTGCGGGGCACCAGGAATACACAGGGGTGCTGAACATGGCCATAGCCCAGGCCAAGCCAGGTATGCTGGGCCACCATCCTCTCTACACGCCCTACAGCACAGAACAATCTCTGGGACAGTGGAGCGGGGCAGCGTCCACTCAATACCCGCCTCCTCCACCTCCCCATCATCACCTGCCCACCGAATACAGCACCCAGGCCGTCCATCACGGCTATCATCACGGAAATGTAGGGGACTGGAGCCAATACCCACTGTTCTCTTACTCGTGCTGGTGAGCGAGAGACGGGACGCTTTGTAAAGTCTTGCACGACGAGGTCTGGATCTTCAGATGATGGCGCACGTCATCCCGGTACCTCCGTGAAACAGAACTGTGAGCGAAGTGGCACTAACTAGAATGTTGTTCGTGAGTCAACTTTGATGCGAATAGAAAATAAAGAACCTGCTTTGTTTTCATTGAAGAAAAGGCCGTCTGCTGCTCTGAGGGTCGGCCGAGAGAAAAGACAATGTGCTTGTTAACTGTGCTGCATTAAACGCATTTGGAAATGGACTTTTGATACTTTTTGACTTGAAAAAATCATGCCTGCATAGCGAGGACCAAGAACGGACTGGTTTTCTTGGCTTTGTTGTTAAAATGTCTATTTATTCTGTGTTTGCTTTTGCTGCTACTTAATATTATTTTTGTTAAAAAACAGAATCGTGTAGTGTAAAAAATGCTGTTTGGAAATTGCAATGTTGTATGTCTGAAATTCAGAATGGTCAGTAAATGTCTTCAAAGATCTTGTGGTCTTGGTCTTTTTCTTTTCTAAAGAAAAAAATAATCAGCTATAGTCACGATATATGAATATATACAAGAAGTTCAGGGAAGTGAAGTAGACAGAAACATTTGTTATAAGAGTTAATGAGAGCACTTTGAAAGTCTGTTTGAAATCCTACTTGTATTTTGACTCATGGTGACTCATAAAGTGCTATTAATTTTATAGATTTACTGATGTATATAAACATTAACATAAAAATAAGCACGACTAAATCAAATATCTTAGCAGAATCATTCAAATGTGAAATAAGTAAGTAGCACGGGAACATTTGTAGCGATAGCCAAAAATACATTGAAGATATTTTGTAAATTTCATACCGTAAATATATCAAAACTTAATTTTTGATTAGTAATATGCATTGCTAAAAACTTCATGTGGACAGCTTTAAAGGTGATTTTCTCAACATTTTGATATTTTGCACCCTCAGATTCCAGATTTTCAAATAGTCTTGGTCAAATATTGTCCTATCCTAACAAACCATATATCAATGGAAAGCTTATTTATTCAGCTTGATGTACCCTTATGACTGGTTTTGTGGTCCAGGGTCACATATAAGAAGCTGAAGTTTATAAACACATACATTTCAAACATTTTATTAGCTTGATTGCTCACAATCTTGCCAAATCATCAAAAAATTCTCTGAAAATCAGTTCAACAAATACCAACCAGGTATTTGATGTTAATATTTTCATACCATTACGACATATGCTTCTTCTTTGCTCATTTCTCTCAACTATGATGCAAAATATCCGTTTTTATTTAACTTCCACTGCCTATTTTTGTTGTTTTTTCACTTTTCCCCCTTTTGTCGGCTCTAATTGGAACCCCACCCATCTCTGTCTGTCTACACACACATCATTTGATGTAGCATCCTCAGGACACTTAGGGTAATGCCTTACATAACAAAGCATGTCATAGGCCCCTCTGTGCCCATGAAAGAGTCTTAAGAGGCGTGAAAATGGGGGGGATGTCAGAGCTCTTTTGACCACTCCAAAATGCAGACGGACGCTGATTGCTGCCGTCACGGATGTCAGGCGCTAATGACCGCCGTAAAGGGGGGAGGGAGGTGTTTTTGTGTGTTTGTATGTCCTGAGTGAGAGAATTAGCCAAGCTCAATTCATTACAGAGCTCTTTAGCGTCTTTTAGACAAGCTTAGCAGCTATTTGGTACTCACACACGCTACAGATAAGCATTACCATGTTTGAGTTTACTAAGCTAGGCAGGAACATACATAAACACTCGCATAACTTAATTTGACTTACACTGACCAAAATTACAAACGCAACACTTTTGTTTTTGCCCCCATTTTTCATGAGCTGAACTCAAAGATCTAAGACTTTTTCTATGTACACAAAAGGCCTATTTCTCTCAAATATTGTTCACAAATCTGTCTAAATCTGTGTTAGTGAGCACTTCTCCTTTGCCGAGATAATCCATCCACGTCACAGGTGTGGCATATCAAGATGCTGATTAGACAGCATGATTATTACACACGTGTGCCTTAGGCTGGCCACAATAAAACCAGTCAGTATCTGGTGTGACCACAATTTGCCTCACGCAGTACAACACATCTCCTTTGCATAGAGTTGATCAGGTTGTTGATTGTGGCCTGTAGAATGTTGGTCCACTCCTTCAATGGCTGTGCGAAGTTGCTGGATATTGGCAGGAACTGGAACACGCTGTCGTATACACAGATCCAGAGCATCCAAAACATGCTTAATGCGTGACATGTCTGGTGAGGATGCTGGCCATTCAAGAACTGGGATGTTTTCAGCTTCCAGGAATTGTGTACAGATCTTTGCAACATGGGGCCGTGCATTATCATGCTGCAACATGAGGTGATGGTCGTGGATGAATGGCACAACAATAGGCCTCAGGATCTCGTCATGGTATCTCTGTGCATTCAAAATGCCATCAATAAAATGCACCTGTGTTCGTTGTCTATAACATATGCTTGCCCATACCATAACCCCACTGCCACCATGGGCCACTCGATCCACAACGTTGACATCAACAAACCGCTCACCCACACAATGCCATACACGCTGTCTGCCATCTGCCCTGTACGGTGAAATCCATGGATACATCCATGAAGAGAACACCTCTTCAAAGTGCCAGACACCATCAAATTTGAGCATTTGCCCACTCAAATTGGTTACGACGCCGAACTGCAGTCAGATCAAGACCCCAATGAGGACGATGAGCATGCTTCCCTGAGACGGTTTCTGACAGTTTGTGCAGAAATTCTTTGGTTATGCAAACCGATTATTGCAGCAGCTGTCTGGGTGGCTGGTCTTAGACAATCTTGGAGGTGAAGATGCTTGATGTGGAGGTCCTGGGCTGGTGTAGTTACACGTGGACTGCGGTTGTGAGGCCGGTTTGATGTACTGCCAAGTTCTCTGAAACTTGGAGACGGCTTATGGTAGAGAAATGAACATTCAATTCACGGGCAAAAGCTCTGGTAGACATTCCTGTAGTCAAGCATGCCAATTGCATGCTCCCTCAAAACTAGCGACATCTGTGGCATTGTGCTGTGTGATAAAACTGCACATTTTAGAGTGGCCTTTTATTGTGGCCAGCCTAAGGCACTTACCTGTGTAATAATCATGCTGTCTTAAAAAAAAAAAAACCCCGAAAAATTGTATTCAACTGTTTTCAACATAATAATAATAATAATAATAATAATAATAAATAATAACAACAACAACAACAACAATAATAAATGTTTTTTGAGCAGCAAATCAGAATATTAGACTTATTTCTGAAGGATCATGTGACTGGAGTAATGATGCTAAAAATTCAGCTTTGAAATCACAGGAACAAAAGACATTTTAAAATATATTCAAATAGAAAACAGTTATTTTAAATAGTAAAATATTAATATTTGTTACTATATTTGCTGTACTTTGGATCAAATAAATACAGGCTTAGTGAGCAGAAGACACTTCTTTAAAAACATTAAAAAACTTACTGTTCAAAAACTTTTGACTGGTAGTGTAAATGTATACAAATTTATATTAAAATTTAAATTAACTATAATACATTTACACATTTTCATTTAATTGCAAAAACACGCAATGAAGTTTGCATGTAAGTGTTTTCTTTTAAAGTATATAATTTCTGCAATTAGTCTTTTTAAAAGTAAGCTGAAGTGTGTATCTTTTTATATCTACTCTGAAGTTTAGGCCATCTTGTACATATCAATCCAGAACCCTTTTGTCATAATACAATCCATTGTCATTTGTTGGATAATGGATGAGGTGTAGATTTTAAACTGTTGCATTTCACCAATGTTTTGTATTTAAAATGTATATCACTGCATTTGCTTTATCAAGTAGTTTGACTGTTTATCACATACCACACATCCTTATATACAGCATGGATATATTGAATTTAAGGTGTACTTCTAGTTTTACTGTATCCAATACATTTAGTTGACAGGCAATCAAGCTATAATAATGCTAGCCAATAAGAATTTGAGGCAAAAAAGTTGCATGGAAAAAGGAGCTGTAAAAACTTGACTGCTGTGTGCTGGAAATAAATTAAATTTTTGTCAGAGAAGGGAAATGAAACAAACGAGATGCTGAAAGGGTTTTTATGACTGAGTGAAGTGAATGCATGAGCGAGAGAAAGAGAGAGAACATTAACATCCACGGTGTAAAAACCCTTTAAACACCAGTTAACTCTGAAGTGAGACTATAAGGGCTCCTCTGGGTGACTTTAAAAAGGCAAGCACGTGTTACTGCTGTAGAGGCAATTAAAACTCCATCACACTGAATACTAGCAGCTTCTGCATCTGTCACTAAATCAATCGTAACATTTTCCATCCAGTTTCGATACCTTTACAGCCATCCAAACAACTACAGTACAATCCGTTGATCTTTATTGTCAGTGTGATCATTCATGAATTTGACATTGCAAACTGGTAACAATGCAGTTAAAATGTGTAATGCGTTTCCAAAATATTAGAGATACAACTAGTCTTAGCAGTCAAGAATGAATGTATATTTATATAATTTCATGTCAAAAACATTGGAGATTTGATACAAAAATCAAATATTCCACAAATCATTTATTAAAAACGAAAAAAAATCTTTCATTTTCAGATTTCATGTGATCCTTGTTTATGACATTCAGAAGGGTCAAACAAATCAGAAATGTATAGCCGACAGTTTAAAGAGGCGATACGTCTGATATACTGAAGACGGAAAATAAATAAAACAGTAAAAAGCAGTGCATAATATTTAAAGGAATTTTTAACAGAATTGCTTTTTACATCGCAAAAGACATCAGAGAAACTGAATAACAGTTCACGTTTAACTAGCTCATCCAACACTAACCTAACATTTGCAATTTTTTGATGATTTCTCTTTGGAGTGACTTGACAACCAAACATATTGTTAGCAGTCGGCAACCTTTATGACATGAAGCGCAGTTTTTAATTTATAATAATAGTCACTGACATATCACCACTCCTTCCACATTTTTATATAGCTTTCAATAGTTTGTCTGTAAGATTTTTTATTTTATTTTTTTTGTTAAACAAGTCTCTTTTGCTCATTAAGACTGCATTTATTTGATCAAAACACAGGAAAGAAAGTAATAATATGAAATATTATTACAGTTTAAAATAACTGTTTTCTATTTTTAAATATTTCAAAATATAATTTATTTCTGTGATGATAAAGCCGAATTTTCACCTTCATAACTCTTCAGTGTCACATGACCCTTCAGTAATTATTCTAAAATGCTGATTTGCTGCTTTTTCTTTTTGCTAAAAAAGGTTGTGAGGCTTAAAACCTTGATGCACTTTTCTTCCAGAATTCTTGATGAATAATAAGCAGTGTTTCCCCTGCCATTATATTAGGGGGGCAGCCCCTTGAAGGTCAAGTTAATTTTATTAAATTTTATTTTCTATATTGCGCCAGATCACAACAAAAGTCATTTAAGATTATCTTTCCTATAGAACAGTTCTAGAACCTTGTTCTTTCATTAAACAAACTAAATAGACTTATGTTATTTATCTTATTTACACGACGGCATGACATTTCTGCCTCTACATGGACGCGCCTGTACATTTTGTCCTCCGCGAAAACGCGGACGGGATCGTGGAGGCCATTCATAAAAACGGAATTTACTCTATAGCGCGGAATACCACGGAAATCGTCCATTTTTGGATGAATAAATCAAAATTGGGTCTGCCACCCAATTCGAATCGCGATACAGACTAACGTCTGTGAATATTAAAAAGACTGTTTAGACATGAATCCTGCATGTTCCGCTTGGCTCTGTATGTATGAATGGCGGAAACACGGTTTGTTTACTACACAAATACTGAAGCACACGTGAGGCTCGTGGTGATTTTCAGCCTCTGCGTCTCACTATATGACGACATGAACACATGAACTTCATCTCCAGAGCTGCTGTGAGAGTCATTTCATGTGAATTTTACCATTTCATTTGAGAAAATTAGCATCATATCATACTGTATACACACAGAAACTTCACAGCAACCTGTTAAAATAAACGTACGGTTTAACGTGTAACAGAAATACATTACTCTTGTATTACTTTTGTACAGGATAATGTAGGTCTTTATATATTTCTATTTCTGGCCGATTTAAATAAAGCAAATAAATTATAAAAATAAATATTAAAACCAGATTAACCACTTAATTATAGAAAAAAAAAAATCTACAATTATTATTAAAACTTAAAAAAATATATATATATTCACACAAAATTTTCTTCCATGTGGTAGTTTTACCAGTAAACCTTTTGTTTGTTTGCCAAAAGATAACAGGGTTTAAATTTCATTTGATTAAAAATAAATAAATGTTTAATGCCTTCACTGGATTATCAGAATTTTGGACTCTTTTTTTTTTCTTCATTGAAATAAATGTTTTTGTTATTATACAGAGAGTATAATAACAAAACAGTAAACCTAGGAAAAAAAACTTTGAAAAGCTCAAAAGAACATGATTTATTTGAAATAGAAATAAATTGTTACGTTATAAATGTCAGTACTGTCACTTTTGATCAATTAATTTTGTGCCAGACAACAATATAATTTTGTTTTATTTATTTTTTTACTTACCCCAAACCTTTGAAACTTTTTTTTTTTTTAAATATTAAGCAGCACAACTGTTTTCAGCGTTTATAATAATCAGAAATGTTTCTTGAGCAGAATGACTTCTGAAGGATCATGTGACACTGAAGACTGGAGTAATGATGCTGAAATTATATTTTAAAATATATTCAAATAGAAAGCTTTCACAATGTAATAACATTTTATAATATTACTGCTGTTACAACACATATGATCAACTAGTGGTAATATTTACTCTGCTATTCATAGTACATAGTACATGCGTAAGGTTGCCGACCCCTGCACTACAGCATCCACGTCTTGTATATTGTTATTGCACTTAATTCAAATCTATTAATAAAAAGGCATTGGACTTACCAAAACACATCTGTAAAATAAAGGCACCATCATTATAAACAAAATCAAACTGTATTTGTAAAGTGCATGTACAGTGTTAGCATATCAAACAGTTTTGGACGTAAAACAATAAGAAAAATGTTAGCATGACTAAAATGGCACAACAACCTAAAAGAGTCAGTAAAATTAACCCAAAAATAAACAAACAAAAAAAAAAGAGTGTGATTTGGAGATTATCTAACCCAGAACACTTTCTCACCTTACAGACAGGCACAACAAAGACTGGTTACACATACTAAAAAAAAAAATCAAATTAAAACGCCCCAAAACTCAACTAGTAAAGAATTATGGAATTTCATACAAGTCCTTAATTTAATAAAGTACAATTCCCTCACTTTGCATTTTTGCGCCCAACCTTCAGTCCTCGCTGGAGTTGTCTGAGTCATCCCAGTCCACCTCTTCCCATGATGCTTTAGCCCTTTGCTCCCAGCTGCGCGCCTGGGCCATGGCTGCTTGTGGCAAAAGCAGGACACATGCTGAAAGCCCAGATACGCGGTCCTCGAGGGCTGTCCCGTTCTCCCATCGGTCCTCCTCCACGTAATAAATATGAACGTACTTCATTCTACTGCCCTTATCATGCGACCTTCCACCCAGGATGTAGATGCACCCATCCAACACGGCCATGCCTGGCTCTCCATGTCCAGCAGGCAACGGGCTCACCACAGACCACACATCTGCTATTGGGTTATAGCAAGCAACCTATAAAGACAGACAGATCTTTAGTTCAATCACTGGCTCTGGTTTAAAAGATTGTGAGCTACTTTGTTGTCTACTGTCTACATAGACAGCTTACTTTAAAGGGAGCATGCTAACAACAGTTAAGTCTCTTAACAGCAACACTCTTAATAGGCAAGCGAGCAACACACAGAATGATCCAACCTCACATGAAGCATATGACAGTAGAGTCAAATACACTAATAAATGTAAAAATGCAATTAGATTGGCCTGTTTCCTTATTTCCTGTTTCTTTTTTAATCTTAAATGACAAATTTTAGTGGATCATAAAAAAGGAAAAACCTTTTAGAATTTAGAAATGTTTTCAGATTTCTTAGAAATGTTTTTTATATTTTCAAGAAAAGTTTGAATGCAATGTTTTTTAATGTATTACACAACTGTTAAAAATTTGGGGTCAGCAAAAAATATAAATACTTTTATTTGGCACTTTAAATTGGTCAATTGTGACCAAGACATTTACAAGATGTTACACGTATTTATATTTCAATTATACTGTAAAATATATTCAAATAGACAACAGTTATTTTTAAAATTATAATACTATTTTACAATTTTACTGTTTTTATTGTAGTTTTGAACAAATAAATGCAGCCTTGGTCAGCAAGATTTTTAAAACAGACAAAACAGGACATTTACCAAATGTTACAAATGTTTCTATTTCAGTTACATTTTAAAATAGAATGCCTTTATTTCAAAATTTTCCTGATTTAATTGTATTTTAAACAAATAAATGCAGCATTCGTTAGCAAGATTTTTAAAAAGATATTAATACTTTTATTTGGTAAAGACACCTTATATTGGTCAGATGTGAAAGTAAAGATATTTACTATACAGATATATCTATTTTAATTACATTTTAAAATATATTAAAATAGAAAACTGTTATTTTCAAAATTATAATAATATTTAAAAATGTTACTGTTTTTATTGAATTTTTGAACAAATGCAGCTTTGGTCAGCAAGATTTTTTTTTAAAAAGAAGATATTAATACTTTTATTCGGTAAAGATGCCTTATATTGGTCAGACGTGACAGTACAGACATTTAAATTTTTTTTATAAATATATCTATTTTAATTCAAATTTAAAGTATATTAAAATAGAAAACCGTTGTTTTAAAAAAAAATTATAATAATATTTAAAAATGTTACTGTTTTAATTGTATTTTTGAACAAATAAATGCAGCTTTGTTCAGCAAGATTTTTAAAAAAAAAGATATTAATACTTTTATTCGGCAAGGACCCCTTGTATTGGTCAAATGTGACAATAAAGACGTGCACAAAGTGTTACAAATATGTCTATTTTCATTACATTTTAAAATATATTAAAACAGAAAATAGTTATCTTTAAATTGGAATACTATTTCTCAATTTTACTGTTTTTGTTGTATTTTTGAACAAATAAATGCAACCTTTCTGGGCCTTGAACGTGGTAGTTGTGTCTCTGCAGAGTCAGAAATTTCTTTTAAAAGACGTTTTAAAAGACGTACGGACCTTGACGCATGATGACGCATATTGATTTTTGGAAAAGCCTTTACCACAGAAGTAAAGCCTATGATGCTGTCTTGGCTGGCAGCTCACTAGTCTTGCTTTTAATTTATGAATGAATGAATTATCTATTAATTTGCACATTTTTTACACCGTGTTAAAACTGGTGTCAAGAACATGCAGTGTTAACTGTAAAGCAGTGGTGAAGGTATCTCAAAAGTTCAGTACCTTGAGGACGTCTCGCCGGTAACCGCAACCATCGTTGCTGCCTCCAATGACGTAAGCGCGGCCGTTAAGTGCTGCCATGCCGTGCCAGGCGCGCTCCACCGGGCCCTCGGCACACATGCTCCAGTGATTGCCACTGGGATCGTAACAGTAGGTCTCTTTTAGATAAGCCATTCCCCGCCGACCACATGCTATGTAGATCTTCCCGTCAATCACTGCTCCGGCGTGGGCATATACCTGCAGACACAGGCATGTCAGTGTGTAAACACATGTTATGCACATTAAATCGAAGGTTCATAACCCCATGTCACATTCTTGTGGTAGTTGTAGTTCTTTAGTAAATACAGTTAGCAAACTACAGGACTGGTCAAAAGTTTGGAATAACTGAGATTTCTTCTGCTCACCAAGGCTGCATTTATTTGATCAAAAATACAGTAAAAACGGTAATACTGTGAAGTATTTTTTTTTAAATATTTTTAAAATAACAGTTTTTTGTTGAAATATATTTTAAAATGCCTAATAATATTTAATATTCCTGTGATGATAAGGTGAATTATCAGGATCATTACTCCAGTCTTCAGTGTCACATGATCCTTCAAAAATTGTGATAACTGCCATTCAAATGTTTGGGGGTAAATAAAAAAGGAAAGGAAATTAACATTTTCGTTCAGCAAGGATGCATTAAATAATCAAAAGTGACAGTAAATACATTTCTTGGGTTTTTGGTCTGTTTACACCACAGAATAAAGAAATAAAAAAAAGGTTATTGCGGTTATTGTTATTTTGTCTCAGAATTGTGACATAAACTCACAACTGCAAGAAATAAAGTCAGAATTGCAAGATGCTGCGAGATATTTCTTGGAATTGAGAGTTTATATCTCGCAATTCTGACTTCTGAAGATATATACTTGCAATTATGAGAAATAAAGTCAGAATTGCTTGAAATAAAGTTGCAATTGTGAGAAATAAAGTCAGAATTGCATGACATAAACTCGCAATTGCTTGTTATGAAGTCAGAATTCCGAGACATTACAAGATTTTTCTTGGAACTGCAAGTTTATATCTTGCAATTCTGACTCAGAGAAATTATGAGAAATAAACTCAGAATTGTGTGATATAAACTAAATTCTAACTTTGTTTCTCAGAATTGTTATATAAACTCACAATTCTGCCTTTTTTTTTCAAAATTTTGAGATATAAATTCATAATTGGAAGAAATAAACTCTTTTTTTCTCGCAATTCTGAGTTTTTTCTCAGAATTGTGAGATATAAACTCGCAATCGCAAGTTATAAAGTCCAGTTTTGAGGGGGAAAAAATGCTAATATGTTTTCAGAATTGAGAGTTTATATCTCACAATTATTTCTCACAATTCTGAGGAAAAAAAGGTCAGAATTGCAAAATGTAAACTTGCAATTGCGAGGGAAAAAGTCAGAATTGTGAGATAAAAAGTTGCAATTACTTTTTTTTTAATTCAGTGGTGGAAACGTGCTTTCATAGATGTTGTACATTAACATAGAAAGTCAATTGTGAAGTGTCTGAACTGCACTGATAAGCACCATGAATCAGCTTACTGCCTCTGATTCATGTAACCTGCCTGATGCGCTGTTCGATTATATGCGAGCTAGAAATATTTATAATATTACATCTACAGATAGACAATGCAGTTTGTAACTGATGCTGCACATTAACAGGAAAGCCAATTGTGAAGTGTCTGAATTACACTGATAAACACCATGAATCAGCTAGATAAACAATGTAGTTCACAATCAGCTACAATGGATTTCAATCTAAAATTCTATAATAACGGTTTATCCAGTCCAAGTGTTCACCTCTCGTTTCAGCGGCGCCACGTATTCCCAGGTGTTGGTTTGTGGGTTGTAGCGCTCCACACAGTCCAGCTCATTGGTGTAGTCTCGTCCTCCAATGGCGTAGATATATTTATCAACCACACAGACGCAATGATCCGCATGCTGCTGCCGTAGAGGCTCAATAGTACACCAGGTGTTGTGGCGGGGGTCGTACCTTAATGAAAAGACAATGGAATGAACCGAATAAATAATGTTAAAAAATGGAAAAAAAAAAGTCTCTCGATTTTTTTTTCCTCGATTACTATTTTTTTAATTGTTATGCTTTAAATAGAAGCTCAGCTATACAGAATTACATTTGATGCATCACTACAAATAATGTCTGTTTTGCCTGTTTGTGCTCAATTAATATAGGACAAACTGAAGGATAATATCCACTGAGATTCTCTCTATTCAAAACAATAGACCTTATTGAAATGCTGCTCTGTCTCAACCTAACTGACATAACTCATCCAGCAGTTCATGAACAGACCATTGTTTACAACACAAACAACATCTATTCAATTCTTAACAGTTCAGCATTTATGTTCTAGGATATTTCTTTATTTCAAGTGTGTTGACTAAGTGTGTCTGACTACTGCTTTTAATAAAGGTACAGAATTGTTAATCTAATTCATTTATACATTAATTAAATCTAATAATGCATTCTATTTTTTTTATACATTAACATTAATTTAACATTATTTATACATTTTAGCTTCAGCAGTCATTTTATACAGGCAGTAAACAGCTGGTACAACAACCCTCCAACAGATCTCTGCATCTCATGCTTTGATATAAACTCACAATTGCGAGAAATTTTTGCAACTGTGAGTTTATATCTTGCAATTCGGACTTTTTTCCTCACAGTTCTGACTTTCTGAGAAATAAAGTTGGAAATGCATAATATAAACTCACAATTCAAACTTTTTTTTCCTCAGAATTGCATCATAAAACTCTGACTTTCTGAGATACAAAGAATTGCATGATATAAACTTGCAATTGTGAGTTATAAAGCCAGAACTGTGAGATATAAACTCAGTTTCAAGTTATAAAGTCAGAATTGTGTGATATGAAGTCAGTATTACAAGATATAAACTCAAAATTCTGAGAAAAAGTCAGAATTGCGAGATATTGCAAGAGCTTTTCTTGCAATTGTGAGTTCATATCTCGCAATTCTGACTTTCTGAGAAATAAAGTCAGAATTGCACAATATAAATTCTAACGTTTTTTTCAGAATTGCATCGCACAAACTCGCACATCTGTCTTTTTTCTCAGAAGTGTGTGACACAAACGCGTAATTCTGACTTTTTTCTCAGAATTGCGAGATATAAACTCAATTTCAAGTTATAAAGTCAGAATTGTGTGATATGAAGTCAGTATTGCAACTCACAATTCTAACACTTTTCTCATAATTGCGATACAAGCTCACAATTCTGAGAAATAGTCAGAAGTGCGAGATATTGCAAGACCGTTTTTTTTTTGCAATTGTGAGTTTATATCTCGCAATTCTGACTTTTTTCTCGCAATTCTGACTTTCTGAGAAATAAAGTCAGAATTTCATAATATAAACTCACAAATCTAACTTTTTTCTCAGAATTGCGTGATACAAACTCTGACTTTCTAAGATATAAAGAATTGCATGATATAAATTTGCAATTGCGAGATATAAACTCACAATTGTAACGTTTTTTTCAGAATTGCATCATACAAACTCGCACTTGTGTCTTTTTTCTCAGAAGTGTGATACAAACTCATAATTCTGACTTTTTTTCTCAGAATTGCGAGATATAAACTCAATTTCAAGTTATAAAGTCAGAATTGTGTGATATAAAGTCAGTATTACAACATATAAACTCACAATTCTAACTTTTTTCTCAAATTGCGATGTAAGTATAATTTTAATTCTTTAATTCTTTTGTAGCTCACAATTGCGAGTTTATATCACGCAATTCTGACTACAGTTTTAGAAAGTCAGAATAAAAAGAAAAAAAAAGTCAGAATTGTGAGATATAAACTCACAATTCTATCTTTTTTTATCCCATGTGAATAATTAAAACAAACACAGCATTTTAAGAAACCTTCAGTTAAAACATTATTATTAACATTGTAAATCTGTAAAAACGATACTACAGTTAGCATGCAATACAGAAATGCAAACCAACAGGTATTTGGACACACTAGTGTGCACTGTTGGCACAACAGGAAGTGGACACCAAATCAAAGAAACACAACGTAGAAAAGGGTTTCCTTCAAAGCTCCTCCCTCAAACTCTTTATTGTGAGTTGTGAGGCAAGCCACAGCGAAGATCACGTTCACTAGCTGAGGATGGAGTAAAATAACCATATCAACAGCTGTTATTTTAGTGTTTTTTATATACTATCATAGTACATAGTATCTTCTGTTTTTACTTTTTTTTTTAAAAGTGTATTTTAGTTTATTTATTAACGTTTCTGTTGAGCTTTTTTCCAGGTTTAGTAATTTTAGTCTGTCAACTTTTTATTACTTTTTTTTATAACTATTTTATTTCAGCTTTTTAAGTAACAAACACGATTTTTATTAGTTTTATTTAATAATAACAACACTGATCAACAGCTCTGAATACCACTGTGAAGAGAGAGAAATACTCAATACGAATGATAGTGATGAGCAAATATTTTGTGGTTAATTAAGACAAAAAGCTACATCTGTTAGATCAGTAATTTTATTACTAAAACGTAACTAAAGCTACAACAACAATCAAAGGAACTTCCTTAAAGAAAAAGCTTCCTGTTCTCTCTTTTACTTCCCTCATCTACCTGAAGTAACTTTTGTAACTTTGCATTGCGATATTGTATTTTCGGCTCTTGTATGACAAACTTGCCTGTGCATTCATCGATAAAACCAGCTGCTAAATGACTAAAGTAAAACAGCTGTGATATATAGTTTAGATTATCATATGCAAACAAGAGGTCCAGTTTTGAAGATCTAGACTGTTTTTTAACCTTTAACCCATCATTTGTAATATTACTGATGATGTGCATCTTAATTTCTTTATGTTTACAATAGATTAATATCCTTGTCATAGTTGTTTCTGTCTTACGAAATTTATGTAAATAATAAAACTTTCAAAATGCAATTACACTGATCTAAGATTTGGATAAACAACAAGTCCAATAATCCAATCAGCAGCCATTGGATTATATTGGTCTCTGATTTGGATATAATACAAATCCAATAATCCCAAACACAAGGCCATATGGGAGGATTTAAAATCCTAAGTGAATGTCCTACAGTGGCCAAGTCGAAGCTCTGATCTGATAACCTGAATAATGTAAAGTAAGTCACGCTGTAATAATAAATGTTTCTTGCTTTAGAAGCAAATCAGAATGTTAGAAGGATCATGAGACACTGAAGGCTGAGGTAATGATGCTGAAAATTCAGCTTTCTATCACAGGAATAAAAATGAAAGTATATAAAGTAGTCAAAATTAGGAATCAAAATCCAATAAAATGAGATATTTGGTAAAGGTGGTAAATTCACCATTCTCTTCTACAGTGTAACATGTATAAAACAGTTAGTATCCAAACACTGTCTTTCTAACAACTGTTCTAGATTCATAGTTGCACTTCACCACCTATTAAAAAAAACATAATGAAAATCAGTATGCAACATCACTTACCTCCAGCATCGAGCTTCAGCACGGAAGCCGCTGGTGTTTTTGTCTCCACCAATCAAGTACACAAAGTTATTGAGCACCGCGATGCCCATGTTGGACATGCGAGGAGCGCGATCTGCAGACAGACTACGCCACTCGCCCCAGGAGGGGTGGAACACCTGGAAGCGCTCTTCATTATCCACCAGCGCGCTGGATGAATACATGCCACCAAATCCCACAATGCACTGGGAGCTGCAGCGAGGCTGAGTGAGTGGGGTTTGCATCACCGGCTGCCAAAGCTCCTGACTGTGGTAACGCAGAGCGGCGGCCACCGATTCCCGCAATGGACATTGTTTTAACCGGCTGTGCAAGCGCTGCAACACATGCTTCTCCATCAGACAGAACCGCACTGCTTCCAACATCTGCAATGAATCCTGAAAGAAAAGTTGATTAGATTAGTCATAGATATCACTAATTATATCCAATATCCAATTATATTTACTGAATGAAATCTAATACTTGTTACATACAAATTTTGGTGATCTGATTCTAAAAATAGTGCCTGTTTGGCTCAAGGGCATCACATTCCCTCACAAAATATGATTCATTTTCTAGCATCTTTGCTTTTGACAAAAACATTTATAATCTGAAGAAGACTTCACACAAAGACAAGATTCCTCTCTTTCTCTGAGCCGGTCACAACTACATGTTTAATCTGATTTTCACATGTCACATCTGATTTCCAGATGTTTTTTGCTACATCTGTGTGTCTTTCATTAAATTAGTGACAGAAAATTACAATTTTGTGGGAAAAAAGGCTTTCTGACATTAAATGGATTACTTGAACTTAGCAGATTCTAAGTTAAATGATACATTTTGGATACTTCTTTTTGTCATTAAAATCAAAACCTTTGCCTGCTTTTGTTATTTTGATGAATTAAAGCTGATACATGCATTATATAATGTAAAAAAACCTTCATAAAAAATCTAAATCTAATTCTGGATTTATCTAAAATTATTTTAAAACACTTCTGCTTTATCATGGACACCTCTATGTATCACTGACCCACATAAATAAATAAATATATAAATTATGTCACAAAGTGGTTGTTGATCTCTCATATGTAAATTTAGTAAATAAACTGATGTGATAGCCATGTTATTTTAAAACAACAACAACAACAAAAGAAGTAATTCCCCTCCTCCAATTATAGTATAATTATTAGACGTGCTGTTTTATAACCTCATATTAATTGAAAGACTTTGTATACTTGTTTCTAGAAAAGCAACTGCTAGACTTAAGTAGAAATCAAAACACGTAAAAGAATATTAAAAAGAGTAAAAACTTTAAAATAGTAACCAACATCTAAAATATACACTTTCAGTTACACACATAAAAGCTACATAAATAGTCAGTGAAACAAAACTTGACATTTGACAGCTTTTGTTATTTTGATTAAAGCTGATACATACCAGGGTTATTTTAGCTAACTAGAACTAAAACTGAAACTAAAAGTGATTACCTGTCAAATCAACCAAATTTCAAAAACTTCCCCGGCTTGAATTTTTGTTTTTGCTAATATTTTTTCTGAAGAAAGACAGACATGTAGTCGACAGACAGTGGTCTTGAGGGAAACATGATACATCTCTAGTTTTAACACTATTTGTTCTTTAGACATACCTCTTTAAAAGAAAAGAAATATCATATTTTTGCAAACTGACCCATATTTAGTTTTTGACCACTGAAAATGTGTAATTTGAATGATTTACTCCTAAAATTCCAACATCTCTGGAAGCAAACCATATAGGGCCTTAAAAATAAAGATGCAAAAAGGAAAGTTTGTAAAGACCCAATATCTACAAAGGCATTAAGATATCTTTAATACTTGAGTTACAGGCATGCCAACTTGAAAAGTGCTTTCAAAAACTTAAAAAGTGCTGTTTCCCCATTTTTGAATGGTCACTATTGGCACATAATGCAACAAAGATTGCTAAAGTCAAACGATTTTACCAACAGACCTACCAATCTCTGTCTAAAAATAACATTATGATGCTGCCATCTTTCTGAAGTCATTTTACCACCCTGTAATTTGACACTGAAGCTCAGGTGAAAACTGCCATTTTGACCCCCCTCTACAAAGTAGTGGATTACTCAGTAAATATTCATCCATGACATTTAATATTTGGCTTGCATCACTATACGTCTGTCGTTCTTCAGGAAAAAATATTAGCAAAATCAAAAATTTGAGCTGGGGACCTCTGGTTAAGCTGACACGGATTTACACAGAATATATATTCTGTGTAAATCCATGTCAGCTTAACCAGAGGTCCCCGGCTATTAAAAGTTTTTTATATATAATATATATATATATATATATATAAATGAAAAAAACATAAGAAGTTAAAGGATATAAAGTTAAATATAAAAAACTTTTAATAGCATTTATTTTAATGTAGTTTAACTTGATGTACTAAAATAACTTAATAAAACCTATAGACATTAAAAAAACCTACAAAAAATGTCAAAAACACAACAAAATTACTAAAACTTTAACTAAAATAAAAAGAAAAAAAAACTGATTTAAAATATTAATAAAAATTATAAAAGTATCTCAATGATACTAAAATATCAATGATACATACAGCAGCGTATATACTATATATATATATATATATATATATATATATATAGTATATAATTAGTAAAATCATTGCTTTTTTGTGAAAAAACTGAATATGAAGATATGTGGGAAAGTTTTTACTGATATTTTTTTCAGCACCTTTAAATTAGGAAATATGAGGCCTTCAGCAAATCAGCATTCATTTTTTGGTAACACTTTACAATAAGGTTTCATTAGTTAATGTTAGTTAATGTATTAACTAACATGAATGAACAACACATTTATTACAGTATTTATTAATCTTTGTTAATGTTAGTTAATAAGAATACAGTCGTTCATTGTTATTTCATGTTAGTTCATGGTGCATTAACTAATGTTACCAAACACAGCCTTTGTTTTTAATAATGCATTAGTAAATGCTGAAATTAACATTTAATAAGATTAAGAAATACTGTAGAAGTATTGTTCATTCTTAGTTCATGTTAACTAATGTAGTTAACTAATGTTAACTAATGAACCTTAATAAACGTGTAAAGTGTTACCATTTTTTTCAAGATGCAGGGCTGTGTTATATCCTGTGAGAACCCATTTGTTTCTCACCTGTAAGCAAACCTCATCCTTCTCCACCTGTTCAGGAGTGTAATGGTAGTGCAGGGCTGCTTCAAACACCTCATTCTCTGAGTTCACCTCCAGATCATTGCTGGAAAGGATGCTCAAGATCTTTTCCGGAGGAAGCTTTCGATACACCGGCGTACGCGAGAAGGTCTGGATGTTCTTGAGCAGATATGAGCGAATTTTTTCCCCGAGCTGGTTCAGCCCATAGATGTCGGCTAGCTTTTCCACCTCTAGGATGTTGTCATCATCCAGCCAGGAGAACAGGAAGTCGCAGCAGAAGCCAATCACATCTTGGACCTGCAACAGAGTGGCTGCACACAGCACTTCCTGTACTGTGTCCAGGTCCAGCTCCAGCTCAGAGGTGTAGATGAAGTCCAGGAGTTTGGTCATTGCGGTGTATGTGACTCCATGGACGGGGATCTCAGTTTGCTGCATCTCACGCAAACCGCCGGCAAACATACCCCTAAACACAGAGAAAAGAACGACTGTACCAGGGACTGTTAATCATGTAAACATTAAAAATCTGTTCAAAAACATTTGACTGGTAGTGTACACGCTTCTCAATAATCGTTGGTGATACATGGGTCATTCCTATTAATTAATTTTTAGTTCATTCACAAATGCAATTCACACATACAATGACTTAAAAACATGACAAAAACACATTCTAAAATAAAAATGATTATAAATCTGAATTAGTTTCTAAATCTGAATTTGTCCCCTTTATCATGGATTTATTTATTTATTTATTTAATTTTAATTTGTTCTTTTTTTTTTCATGGATCCTTCTATGTATCATTGACCCCAATAAATAAATAAAAATGGGGCCACAAAAAGTGGTTTTTGAGTAGATTAAGTGACAGCAGTGCTATATTAAAAAATATTTAAGATTTTTTTAGGTGAATTTGAAAAAAAAAAAAAAGTATTAATTAAAAAAATTATAATATTTTTATTCAGCATGGGTGCACTGAATTGATCATAAGTGACAGTAAAGACAATAATAATGGTAAAAATATTTTTAAATAAAAATAATTGTTATATTAAATCTTTAATATAATTTTATATTAAATATAAATTAAATAAATAAATCTTTTGAACTTTATATTCATGCAATCAAAAAATGTATAATAGATTTCATAAAAATATTAAGTAGCAACAATGTTTTCAACATTGATTAATGTTTCTTGAGCAGCAAATCAAAATAATTTCTGAAGGATCATGTGACACTGAAGACTGGAGTAATGATACTGAAAATTCAGCTTTGCATCACAGGAATAAATTACATTTTAAAATATATTAGAATAGAAAACAGCTGTAATATTATTTCAAAATATTACTGTTCTAACAATATTTTTAATTAAACAAATGTCATCTTGGTGAGCATTAGAGACTTCTTCTAAGACATTTAAAAAATCTTATCATCCCTAAACATTTCAGGAGTGTCACACACCTGAAATAGTCACACGAGGCCGCTAAGAGAATGCGGTGAGCCTGAATGGCTTTTCCTTCCACCAAGAGCACCACATCAAACAGAATCCCTCCTTGTCGCAGCATCAGGAGCCCATCTAACAGTCCCTGTGAATGGGCATTACTGCGGTATTTCTGCTTGGCACAGGGCTGAGCGGAGTGAACGGCTCCTCGTGCTCCAGCCGTGCAGGAGACCGAATCATCAGCCATCTTGATATAGAAATGCAAACAGAAAGCGAACCTGCTCACATTTTGGTCTGAAGATCCACACTGCACCTAAACAAAAGAACAAGGAGACAAATTAGTAAATACACATAAAACCTGACAGCTTCACTCAACCTGTGTGAGTCATCAATTGTTATTAATCACTATAGAAAGTAAAGATGACAAGAATATTTCACACAGGAAGAAGCTACACTTTGATTTACAGGAAACAAAGTCCTGTCAATCACATTTTATAACCATTGAGAAACAAGAACTAGGTCAAAAATATGTTAATTATAAATTTGTTTGTTTTTAAAAAAGAAAGACAAACTATGATTGACAGCATGTCTTAATGTAAACATTATTTTGCTGTTTTGGCCTGTGTTTATTCCACTAGCAAAACTGATATTAGCAGAAACCACAAATAATCAATACGATACTAAAAATGATGCGAAAGGCTGAGTGTAATTTATTTAGCTGACAGCAGTGTGTGGTCGTTATATAAATGTGCAGTACAGTAGATGTTGTGAGTTTGTGCATGATGTTGTGTGATATATCAGCAACACTTCAGCTGTCGCTGCACTTACCGGAAATGATCAGACGGTTTAAAGAAGCCTGCTTCAGTCGGATGACAACAGTCACTCCGTGATAATGATGATGATTAATACGAATATGTTTCAGTATGTTTGTTTTCTGATCGCCCCCTAAGTTTCCCAGTGATGTCAGAGCAGCGCTTCCGGTACAGAGCAAAACAAATGACATCAGCAGCTACTGTCAAATGAAAAGCACGGAGTTGCAGGTTTAAGGTTTAAACTGGTATTTCAAATTACTGATAAAAAGTAAAGGGAAAAAACGTAAATGGGTGAAACTTTACCATTACTCCAATCTTCAAAAATCACCGGTCTTTATGTAGGCCTACGTTAATTACAGCTTGAAAATAAATAAAGCATACTATTATTTAACATCCAACAATTAATAAACAACATAACGCACTGTATATAACCCATAGCAATCAGGCATTATAAGCACAAAGGAACGACACATAAGGGAGACTGGGGCAAGTTGTCACACGTTTTACTCCAGTGAATATTTCTCAAGGTAGGTTTATTGCTGTAGCTTTGTCCAAGGAAAACAGACAAGTTGTCACAATTTCGACCTGCCATTAAACATATTTTATAGGGTTTAATATACATTTAAACAGCGAAACAATTATGTATAGGGGATATTGTTTATAGATGCTTTTTAAAAAAATCCCAAAACCAAAAAAACAAACAAAAAAAAAAAAAAAAAACCAAAAACCAAACCAAAAAACCAAAACAAAAATGATCGATTTTTCATTTATGCCAAAAATCATAGGATATTAAGTAAAGATCATGTTCCATGAATATATTTTGTAAATTTCCTACAGTAAATATATCCTAATTTAATTTTGATTAATAATATGCATTAGTAAGAACTTAATTTGACAACTTTCTTGGACAATTATATATTATTATTATTATTATTATATTATATTATACATTATATTATATTATATTATAAAAGTGGGCCACTTTTTGTAAAACATGTAGACATTTAGATACTTATATGTTCTTTCTTTCTTTTCTTTTACTTTTGTTAGCTTTAAGGTCCAGCTATTATGTTTCAATTTGAATACAGTTCATATAAAGCGTTATTTGCAGGATATATACCAATAAACATTTTGAGATCTTGTTTTAGACAAGTTTCTTTTCAGGTAAAGTGGCCATCCCTTAATTATCAAAAAATATTCCTGCATCAAATTAAAAAACACATTTATTAACACATATGATTAGACAAAATATTTAACGACATATTTAACAAACCCAAAAAATATGTAACCTTCAGGTTATAAGTAAAATATATAGGTAATATATAAAAATATGAATACATTGTCTGTTATTTCCGTATAGGCCAGGAGAAGTCAGCAGCATATCAGAAATGGCGCTTTCAACTCATGACCAGCAGAGGACGCTAGAGCTCTTTCTTAGAGCATCTCAGGACGGTAAGATGTTTTCAATTTATGTCTCATGCATTCCTAGCAAATCAGTTAGTCTAAAATCCACAAAACTTAAAACCTCACATGACGGATATAACTGATCAAAATATTAAACAAACACACTTACAACAGATGCACTGATAATTGTTTTATAGAAAGATTTTATTGGATTATAAAACAAACAAACCAACATCTAAAGCTACACTCCATCCCTTTATATTTATATTCCAAAATAATATGATTTTTAGTGAAATAATAAACACATTATCCACAAAATGTATATAATACATACCTGGTCGAAGCTACAAAGATGTCACATTTGTACCTTGTTTACCCCCAAAAGGTGCATATTAGTAGGTACAACAGGTCCCATACGGAAATGTAATATATGACATATATGTACCTATATCAGAAGTGCTACTCTCATATATGTTAAATATAGAGCAATATATTATTATCACATATATCCATCTTCTGGATATATGTAGATATATGTTTATAACATATATGAATTTCCCATAGTACAATTTGTATATAAACATATATTGAAAGTATATATATGTTTAACTTTTATATGGTATTGTATGTTATGACCATATATGTTTACAATATATATTAAAATGGTATATTGTATTATATGATTGTAAAGCGGACGCTGAGGCAGAAGAAGAATCCATTTGCGGAGTTTATTTACAGACAGCAACAGTACAGAGAAACGGGCAGTAGGTCAATACCGGGAAAGCAGTCCGACAGCGTATAAACATAAACGTAAACCAAGCAGCAATGTGATAAGGCAGGCAGTGGGTCAAAAGCGAAAAGGCAGTCCAATATAGCAACCGTAACAAAAGGGGAATTCCAAAGAGAGGTAGTCAACAGGCTGATGAGGGGTCAAACCTTGAAAGCAGTCCACACGGTCAAACAAATCCAAAAGGGGTAATCCGTAAACTCAGAATCCAGGTAAGGCAAGACGGCAACAGGTAATCAGACAGAGAGTAATAGTAAACGCTCGGTAAGGCAGTGGAACTGGCAATACTTCGCACATGGTAGCACATGGTGATCGCTTATGTAGTGCCAAACAGGAAGTGGAAGTAGAAGCAGCAGAGGGAGCGTGCAGTCAGTATTCGGGAGAGGGCTCCCTCTGCTGGCGTGGCGTTACAATGATATGACCATATATGTTAACAATGTATATCAAAATTATATATGGTACTCTATGTTTTGACCATTTGTTACCAATGTATATATTGAATTTATGCAAGTTTATTAACCATATATGCCTAAAAGATACTGTTTATTGTACATCATATAACACAATTCATTGCTTAACTTTATTAATTGTTTCAATTTAGTTTTCTGGGGAAAAAGTAGAGATGAATATATAACCTGTTCAAAAAATGCCAATGTACTAAAAGTTACTTGTATTATAGAGTTATTGAGGGGGGGAAAACACTTTATGTAACTGTTTGTCCATATGTGCTCTCATCATCAATGTACTAAAACGCATTTCATTAAAATACATGAGCGATTGTGTGTGAACGTCACGATAGCGCTTTTGCGCATGCGCCAAAATTTAAACACACCCGCGCTAACGGCAGAGTATGAGCAATGGCTGCGGCTAAACAAACAGTCATCTGCGGTAAGATGTTTTTCTTAGCAAGGGGAAGGATAACAAATGTGCCAGTACCTTCACATAATAAACGACAATGATTTTATAGACGGGCACGGAGACAGACCGACATCACTGAGTGGAAAGCATGAAACGCCCTTGAATGTGGCAGCGGTGCAGGTAATTTACGCTAATTTACTCAACACTTTATTCCTACGCTAATATTACATAGAAACGAAGTGTTATATAATTGTTTTGGTCTGCAAGAGCCTCTGTCTCTATATAGATCAGCTAATGTTTTAAATATTCCCTGTCGTTGTATATATGATGTTATGATTACAGCTGCATTGATGTGTTTTGCAATTTGCTCGCGTTAAAGTTAATTTTAGCTATTGGGTAACATGGAGATACTGTGAGCTCATTGTTTTCACTGGATAAACAATGCCACATTTGGAAATTATTTTAATTAAATAATTATTTAATGAAAATTATAATGTTTATCTCTGAGATGTAGTAACTAGAACTATAAAACTGCACGAAATGGAATTATTTAAATACAAGCACCTTGAATTCATATAGTAAATTACAGTACTTGGTTATATTGCACCAAGTGCATTGACATGTCAGTGACATGCCTAGAGTGGGTGCATAAGCACATGCATGTGCATATTGCATAAAGGTACAGTAAGTTACACTAAAGGATGTGATTGTGGGGTTTTAAACATGGTTAATCTATCGTAGTAAATTTTTTTCATATCGTTGCTGATAATTGTGCTATTCTTGTTTGTGTCCCATGACAAGGTAATGAGTCCCGAAATTCTCAGAAAATAGAAATGGAGGCCGAACCTGCAGATGTGGATGGCAGTGATGTGAATGATGGACCGTCTACACAGAAAAGGTTACATATTTTGTTGAAACCAAAACTAGCATCTGCAATATACATGTAAACAAATCAAATCAACAAAATATTTTAGTTAAAAATGTGTCTCCATGTACTATTTAATACAATTCTAGTGCATTTAATCTATTAAATAACAGTACAGTGAGTGAGTTTTTGGATATGGTTAGATTGAACTTATTTTAGTGAATGAAGTACCACATTTCAGCTATCATTTTGTTAGGGTGGGTACACAAAATATTTTTTTTATCCTTGCTTCTAGAAAATCCTTAATCTATCTGCTTTCTAACAGCTTCATGTGGCCGTAAACATTTATTTTTAACGTGGCTTTAAGCACTATAGATTATTAAAGTTTCACTTTGACTGTGACAGAGGCAGTAAATGTGGTGTTTATATGGAATATTTGTAATATTTATGGTAGAAATACAGAGAGAGTCCCTATATCAGTAGGAAAGCGATCAAATGAGCATCTTCCATATGAAGACTTGTTGCATGCGGGAAACTATTAATTGGTTATTCTACAATTAATTGTACTATAAATTATACTACAATTGGAAAATACTGTAAATTGTAAACTGTTCAGCGTGATGATGTTTAATGCCTCCGACAGGGCCTGTAGTCCCATTTAGCAGCATGTTAGCAACCACCTTTTTTAAGAAACATAAAAAAAAAAAAAAAAATCAAGAGTGGGGTTTAAATGGTGTGTTTTATGTCATAGAATAAAACGTGAAAATATTATGAGTTTGTGTGAACCGTGGACCGTATTTTAGGGGATTTAATCAAAATTGTCATTCAAAAATCCATGTCATAGTTCCACCCCTCTATTTCTTTTCTCCAGGCCACATTCTCAATGCACATATTAGGTATTATGAATGTAAACACTTTATTTCATTGATGCTAAATAGCAAATTAAATTGTAACCTTAGCTGTGAACTCTGTCATTGAGCATTCGGGTTACTTTAGTTTAGTTCTTCATGTATATAGAGACATATTATTTGAATGGGCATGCAGGCTGTGCTCTGTCGTTCTGCCATGTCCTTGTGGTATCTGGGAATATTTTACAACTACAATTTATAATTATTACATAAATAATGAGTATTCTGCTTTTTTAAAATAATCTTTAACTTTACCAACCATGTTTAATACTCAGTATATTTGTCATCTTATAGTAGTTAATCACTTTAAGATATAGGCACAGTTCTAACTAAAAACCTAAATTAAACTTTGGTACAATGTTGGATTGCAAGATTTAAGCAGGTTTTATATTTTAATATCATGTTGACTAAAATCAAGTTTAGTTTACTGTACCACCCAACACTACCAAAGCTAAAAAGTTGCTTTTGAATGTGGTGCATTTCCTGAAATCATATATGGTTCAGAAATTTTATTGTAATTATCTTATAAAAACCTAACTTTTACTATTTTTATTTTTTTTTTTTACAGATGCTGGAATCCAGAAATTTCTTCACCTGGGGCCTACTGGGGATGGCAATAAACCAAAAACTAACCAAGCTGTGGGAATACAAACCTGTAGACCTTTAGCTGAACCACTATAATTGATGTTCTGTTTCTTATGCCTGTTCAGTGTTTTGATCAGTTATATATGTAATTGTTTCTTTTTTGTCCTGTTTGATTGTGCAGGTCAGTAACTTTTTTTTTCTATTTAAATAAATTCTGTTTAAATAAAGATGCTTCTTTGTGTAGCTTTCTGTACCATTTAACATTTAAGGCTAAAGGTGTGAAATGTGCAATGCACTGCAACTTTGTATAGTGTCTTACATGTGTACAACTTCTATTTAAAGATCAAAGATCACATTAAAATATTAAATATATGAAACCATATATTTCATGCATATATGTCTAATTTGTATATAACATAATAAAAACATACATATATCTCACATATAATAATAATTATATACATTTTATATATGGCAATACATGTATTATACATACATAAACATATATTTTTGTATGGGGTAGACTTATATGTCAATATATGAAATTGTTCCATTTTCTAATAGGAATCATATATGGATATGGCATATATAAAACATGTATTTAATATATGGGTATTTCATATAAGCACATATATTACATTTCCGTATGGGGTCTAAAGGCACATCCTAAGAAAAAATGTGCTTTTTACTGCGCCCAAAGTGTATGATTGCAGAAAAATATGTGTTTGTATCGAACATTTATGGAGCAACAGATTGTGTGTGAAAAATCATACAAGTCATTTATTTTGTTTAAAAATCTTATAAATGTATGAGGTGGCAAGGGGGGCCTTTTACCCCACACACAGGGTAAAAGGCACACAGTATTGATACAAATACTTAAGCTAAAATAATGTTATTAAATAATGTCTAAGTTAATACTTAGAATCACTTTAGCAAAGTTGGTACTATTTTTTGCTTATTTTACAATGAATATACTGTCATTAAAATATGTTAATATAAAACATATATTTTAAAATACAGAAACAAAATCATTTTAAAAAGTAAAGATTCTGAAAGCACCGAAGGAGATCCCATAGTAATTTAATATAGATTTACAGTAATAACAACAATTGATATTTTATTATAAGATATGATTAATAGCATGTTTTTAAATATGATGGTTTAATTCTAAACATGGTGATTATTTCTAGTGTTGGGAAGGTTACTTTGGAAATGTAATAGATGTAATAGAAATGTAATGTTACAGATTACAAGTTACTTGATTTAAAATGTAATAAGTAGTGTAATTTTTCAATTACTTTATTAAAGTAATGTAACTTATTACTTTTAATTACTTTTTGATTACTTTTCTAAATTTCTAATATTTTCAACTGTTAATCATTTTGAAACATTTAAACCAGGCAGAGTTAACCTTACAGTAGCACTCAACACTGATTACTGTCAGATTTTCAAAATCCTTTATCACTTGAATTAAGATTATAATAAGTAAGGGATAACATACATCTTTATTTTGCGATAACAACTGGCTGAATGTACATTATCTCACTTATTACACAGCTGCTTGATAGTTGATAGTTGCACTGTTTGTCAGCGCGCTAACCACAAGGCTATTGGCACCGACACCACAAATTCACCACAAATTCACCACAAAATCATAACAAGAAATAGTTTAATAGCTATGATACTGGGTTTGAAATCAAATGTTTGAATAGTTATGACAGAAAACACTAGCATCTAACAATGCCTTGGAAAAAATATAAGTTTATGCATAAACCCAAATAGGAAATAAAACAGTTATTGAATAAGCATGTGTCCTATTCTGTGTCCTAAACTCCTGAAACACTGGTGCCTCATTTTGGAGCAGTCAATGCAATTTAAAAAAAGTCAATTAAATCTGTAAGTGAGGGTGGGGGTGTGAAAAAATTCAGATGTAATCCCCTTTGTAATCACTGGCGTTTTTCAAAAGTAACTGTAATTTAATTACACATTTTTTCTCAGTAACTGTAACTAATTACAATTTACATTTATTTTGTAATTAAATTACGTAATTCCTTTACATGTAACTAGTTACTCCCCAACACTGATTATTTCTAAGATGGACACCCAACATAATATATGATATTTACCATTTGAATCTAACTATGTCAACAAATGGAAAAGTCAGTCATCTATTAATTATCATGTTAATTATTGTGCCTTTTAGCCCCAACAGCAGGGGCGCTTTTGACCCCAAATACCATACTTTTACATATTCTTTCGTTATTTAAAAACTGTTGTTTTAATGGTCTTAAACAAAACTGTAAATCATTAAGAAGACCTTTGTCTCAAGATATATTCTTTTTTAACAATTCTCATTTGCTACTTAAATCTACAACATTTTTAAAAACATCAAATATTAGATCAAAGAAACACAGAATCGACTTTGCGCTGCAAAGGATCAGACAAATTTGCACGTGTATCTTGAAAAGTGAATGTTTTGGAAAGTGCTACGGCATGTTTTTCTGCCATCTAATGGTTGAGAGGAAAATAATATCGAAGGCCCCGTTCTACCCTATTTTAAAAATACAAATTAGTACTTAAAGTGTACATATTAGTACCTTAATGGTACAGTACATATCTGTACCTTTAAAAAAAAAAAAGACATGTATATACATCCTGTATGCATGAATTATTACCAATCTTTGGACCTTAATACAATGAACAGCCAGCAAGGCTTTTCAGTCACTTCTGTAAAGGTCCCCGTCTAGTCAAATTACAGAAAAAGAAAAGCCATCAAGTGAAATCTTGTTCTGCTTTGTTGTATAATACACTGAAAATGGTGTGGGATTTGCTTTGAAACTATTTTCACTCAGAAATTGCTTCGAAATTTTACAAATAATGACAAAGGAACAGCAGTAACACCTTGAACCAAATGCGATTTTTTTTGAGGCAGAAAGACTGAAGTAGTACTGACTTTATTTATAGCTTTAGAAAATCATTTTTTGCATAATTTTGACACTCCTTGCAAGCAGCTGACGTTATTATTCAGTGAATTGCTTTCTCTCAGTGCTTTTGCCATCTCATATGTAATGGAGCATGTTGCTCATATCACCCGAACCCCCAGCTGGATCATTTGTAAGGACACATGTCTACTTGTCATAGGTCTGAAATCAATAACAATCGAACACAGAGGCCAAATGCAAGGCCAGTGAAAACTGTAATCACACTGACTCCCTGTACATCTGCAGAATATAAGCACAGAAACACACAAACAGCAGCATATTTATGTCATTTGTTCACACAACTGTGCAAGATGAATTCGGGAAGCTAACGCAGCACCTCTGTTCCTCATTCTCAAGAGATTTCTGTGCTAGAATCGCAAATGTCTCACTTCAAACATGGGTTCTTATCAACATGCTCATTTTAAAAACACCCTGTACTAACTTAAAATATTCAGAGCTCTCACTCTAGCCTGTCAAACGCAAGTGTTACACTGGTGCAAAGCATTGAGCATGTAGGATGTCTTGTCTACACATGATTAATTAGACTGTTAATCATCCATAAACATCCTCACTTTCACAAAAAGCTTATCTGCATTGCATAAACCTCCACTGGTATCAGCGAGGTGTAATATATGAGGCGTTTACCGGGGACACAGATTAGCAAGTGGAGCATGAAACTATTGTTTTCATTACCAATGACAGCAAACAATTGCAAACCACCTGCAAAAAGCAATCATTTCATACATCTCTATCTGTCAAATTACCCTTTTTAAATGGAAACGATATTGCACAAAGACGGTGGTACGTTCTGTAATGAGTTTTTACTAAGATAAGCGTGCTATTCTGCTCTGTGCTAATGACCTGATGGTTCATTGAATTAGCTTTGCCCATGGAGACCGTGCAGGTTCATAAAAACAAATGATGATACATCTTGCGAGCGGGTTTAGCTGTACCAGGAGATTCGAGCACGTAGCGCACGTCAGTCTAGTTCAATATGCTAAAAAGCTTTCACATGCTAATTATTCATGGTTAATCGTGGCGGCGAATGATTTGAATATGCAAAAGTTGTTTTGTTGTCGCTCCTGGCCCTCATAGCACCTCTCAGATCAGCTTGGTTGGTATGCATAATGTTGTTTTAAAGTGGTGTTTATCACAAATGTTCCTTTTGGGCACTTTTCGGTAATAAGAAAAATAGATGCATGACTTTTTTATTGAGCAGCTTAGATCGGTATGATTTTCAGTGCTCGTCCTGGCTGGTTTATGCTGGTCTATGGTTGTTCTGTTCACCATCAAACACTTGTTTGGTTAAGGCTGGTTTGTTAAGGAAGTCTGGTAATTGAACTGGTAATACTTGTTATGCAGCCTGGTTATGGACATGATTTTTGTATCATTGAGAGATTTTATTTTACATAAGTTTAAATTTTACTCATTTGTTGTTGTGTGTTTGCCATTTTATTAGGTTTTGTTATAGTTAGTTTGTCTATATTATTTTTATTTATTTATTTTAATTTTAGTACATCAAGTTAAACTAAATGGAATTGAGATATCAGTTTACATTTATTTCAAGTAACAAAATGGTTTTATAGTTTTAGTTTTATTGAAAATAGCAACAAATAAGATTTAAATAAAAAGATCATTTTTAAAAATGTTTTTTTTTTTTTTTTTTTTTTACCGTTTTAAAATGCATTAAGTTTGCTGTGTTCATGCTGGTTTTAAATGCATTAATTAATTTAAACAAACTTTTGCATTTAATGACTATAAAAATGTCATGTGGTGTAATCAAATACAAACTAAAAACCTTGCCTTGTTTTCAAAAACTCAAATTATTTGATATTTTAAGAGACAATTGACATTGCTATGGTGGACAAGAATAATTAATCTAAAGTAAAATTTTAATAAGCAGTGAGGATTTTTTCTACCTTCTTGTATCTTGTATCAAATAAAGGGTTTTTTAATGTTATAAATGAGTCTGATTATTTGATATTTTAAGAGATGTATTGGCCTTGACACAGGGGTTGTCTTTGATTTTTATTTTATTTATTTATTTTTTGATGACATTGACATTGCTTTGGTGGACTAAAATAAAATAAAATAAAATAAAATAATTAAATTAAATTAAATTGGCCTTGACACAGGAGTTTATTATTATTGTTATTATTATTAGAAGGGTTATTATTATTGTTATTATTATTAGAGGGTTTATTATTATTGTTATTATTATTAGTAGTAGTAGTAGTAGTAGTAGTAGAAGTAGTAGTATTTATTTATTTATTGCTTGCATCACATGACTTTGCTTTGACAAAAATATAAATATTATGTTATATAATATATAAAATAAAACAAAATATTAATTCATAAAATATTCATAAGCAGTGAAGCAGTTTTGTACCTTCTTACCTAATCAATTTATAAAATAAAAACCTTGCTTTGTTATAAATATGTCAAATTATCTGCTATTTTAAGAGATGTATTGGCCTTGGCACAGGGGTTCTCTTAGATTTTTATTATTATTATTATTATTATTTTACATTTTTAGGTTGCATCACATGACATTCCTTTGGTGGAAATAAATAAGCAGTTTTTTACCTTCTTTTGTTAAGAATTTAATTTTAATTTGTTTTTTCTTCATTATGATATTAGAACAGTTTGATCACACATTGAGATTTTTACTACCAAAATGATTTTTAATTCTGAAAACAACACACTTTTTAAATGATAATAGTCAAAATTAGTTTATCTTGCAGTGAAATATCCCATGCAGTTAATCTGTATTATTTTTAATGTTTACTTGTATTTGACTGATTCCTGTCACAGTACTGACTGAAATCATTTTCTAGGTTTGCTGAACAACTGTATTTGTGTTGCTTCCTTATGTACGTGTGCAGTTCTATGGAGTGAGACTTGCGTGGAGAAGCATCCTGTCTCATTCAGTTAGTGTCTCAGGACCTCTTGGCCGGGCAGTGATGCAGATAAGATGTAGTTACGTCACTGTCTAGTATAGGGCAGGAAGAGAACGAGATGCAGACAGTCAAATGTCCCAACATGCCAAGTTCAGTTCCACTGTCCCTTAAGAGAAACAGCATTGCTTATGCATTAAAAAAAAGCACTAAATGTAACATGCTTTTTAGAATCGTAAGATCTAGTCAAGCAAACACAGGATGAGGAAATCTAGTAGCTGTTTATTTATGCTCATTGTGCATTGGTTACTTATGGTTAGAAATTAAAATTTTGACTTTTAATTACAGATTATACTGGCAAATCTGAATGCAGAAGATACAGATGTGATGATATTATTGTGTCTCTTCATTTAATCTCATGGCTGTCTGAGAAACAGTTGAGATATTAAAATCGTCTCATTCGTCAATTTTCTTTCTGAATAAAAAATACATTTTCATTCAGCCAGATCATGGAGGTTGCAAACGTCAAAGCCGATTCTCCCCTCGCTGTGACATGAACTATAGTACATGTCAGAAAGCAGCTGTAGTATATATTTGATATGAGTGTCATGGCTGCTGTCGCCAGCGAATATTCAATTAAAGTGACTGCCACTGGATCAATGTCGTCTTGATATACAGATTTGCTCAAGGCATTGCTTTGTAGAATATGTCTGCTTCTGGCAGACACAGGATTTCCCAAGGGCACTTTATGGGAAGTGATTAAGGGACAAACATGTTACATAATGGCAGGTGCACTAATAGATTTCCACAGCAATTACATACATCAATGTGCCTGCCAGACTTTACATTTGGACACATTTCCCAATACAAAATGATATCTTAGGGTTATTGACAATTGTTGATGTCATAACGCTTTAAAAAATCAAAAGTGGCCAGATGGTACACTGTTTCTGAACGATTTTACACGTATCCATCTGTCCTCATCCCATGTGAAAAATAAGTGTATAATTGTATTGAATGTGGTTGCAGTGTACTTCAAATATTAAAAGTGTAATAAAAAACTATACTTGCAGATCATATAATAGTATTAATGAAATAAATAAAAGTTTTACTTTAAAGCAGATTTTAAATAATTATGTTGTGATCCTTTGTAAGGCTTTAAAGAAGTACACTTATTTTGATTTTTTGACTACCATACTAAAGCACATTTAAAGATAGCAGACCAACACTGAATCAATGTTGAAATTTACCATTGATTTTTCATCATGTTTGCACCATGAAATAATGTTATTCAATGATGAAAAAGATCAAGGTGGACTCAAAATCAATATTTGTTCGACTTAAATTAAACCATTTATTTTACATTGAATCAAACGGTATCAATTTTGCTTTACGTACAGCAGGATTCTATGAGAGTAAGTCATGTCTGGTTTGACTTCTTTCAATCAGAGACCATGCAAGTGATTAAGGTTGAACAAATATTGATTTTATGTCTATCTTGATCTATTTTTCATTGTTGAAATAACATTATTTCAGAGTGCAAAGATGATTGAACATTGATTCAATGTTAATTTTAACAGTATAGTTCATTCTGTTATGAATTACTCATGTCGTTCCAAACCCGTAAGACCTTCGTTCATCTTTAAAACGCAAATTAAGATATTTCTGGTGAAATCTGAGAGCTTTCTGACCCTGCATAGACACTAACTTAACTGACATGTTCAAGGCCCAGAATAACAGTCCATGTGACATCAGTGGTTTAACCATAATGTTATGAAGCTACAAGAATACTTTTTTGTGTGCAAAGAAAACAAAAATAATGACTTAATTCAACAACAATTTCATGAATGGGCATCAAAGACTGACAAGAGAAGAAACTGCTGAGTAAAGTAGTTAGGGGTTCAAGCGCTTAGCGTTGAAATCCTATTGTTGTTGTTAGAATGGCCAAGGATCAGCAATCTCCAAGTAAAACTGATTGTGCAAATCGTAGGAGACTTGAAACTTGGAGGGATGGTAGTATTTACACCGCCAACAACGTCACCAATGCTAACCCCAATTGGCCTTACGGGGGCGCTACAGCGATCAATGGTATGAAATCGCTCATAACTCCTAAACTGTTAGTCATTTTCAGGTCTGATTGGAACCAAACCAGTGCAGAAAGATTCTCTGGAGAGTGAATATTAATAATTATCAAAGAAAGTTGAACTTTTGCAACTCACCATTGCAGAGGGACGGCAAACCGAAATGACATATCTCTGCCAACCTCAAAACACTTGTGTAAGAGATCAATCTGAGGTCACAGGAAAAAAAATCATGGAGCTGTCGATGCTAATAGCCTTAGTCCGCTGACATACAGTGTAACAGTGCTTTTGGCGACCCAAGTTCGAATCCCGGCTTGTGGTCCTTTGCCGATCCCCTCCCCTCTCTCTTTACCCGATGCTTTTCTGTCTACTGTACACTGTCCTGTACAAATAAAGGCATAAAAATGCCCATTAATAAATATTAAAAAAATGTGGGGCTTGGCCACTTAGTGGCGCTATAAGAAGGAAAAAAAATGGCTATACCTATGCAAACATTTGTCCTATCAACATGAAAACCGCTGAGCACGGTCTTGGTCCAAAGTGCCACAAGTGTCTATAACAGGGGTCACCAGACCCCGTCCTGGAGGGCCTGTGTCCCTGCAGAGTTTAGCTCCAACCCTAATCAAACACACCTGAACCAGCTAATCACTACTAGGTATACTTAAAACTTTCAGGCAGGTTTGTTGAGGAAAGTTGGAGGTAAACTCTGCAGGACACCAGCCCTCCAGGAACAAGTTTGGTGACCCCTGGTCTATAAGGACATTTCTGGACAACTTTGCCTTTAGAACCACTGCTGTCAATCGAATCATTTGTTAAATGATTGATAAGATGTAAAAAACCTACTTTCGCGAACTACTCCTAGATTTTTCACTCAATCTGGGAAAAAAAACACTGCAGTACAATTCTCTGGACTCTCAAGGTCAATAATTCTGAAAAAGGTTGAAATGTACCCTTTAGGCAGCTATAACAGGGTCGTTTAGAAAAGGAGCCTGTCCATATTTACCCAAAATGAAAAACTCAAAACTTCATAAAACCTGCTGAGCACATGTGACATGCGATTCTAAACAAGCATGCAAAACTTGACTACAGCTGGCACTATAAAAAACTAATGGCATTAAAAAACTAATTTTCTATGGTAAATTACCTGGATTTGTCAAAAATGCATTTTAAAATAATTAATTTAGGTGGTTACAGGCTTGTTACATAATGTATATTTTCATATGTGCTTAAATACCTTAAAGCGCTTGAACCCTGGTAATTGCTGCTTGCGGCTACATTTATTTTTGTTTTCTTTGTGCACAAAAAGTGTATTTATAGCTTTGTAAAGTTACGGTTGAACCACTTATGTCACATGGACTATTTTAATTATGTTCTTCCTACCTTTCTGGGTCTTTAAATTGTCAGCAGCGTTGCTGTCTATGCAGGGTCGGAAAGCTCTGAGATTTCATCAAAAATATCCTAATTTGTGTTCCGAAGATGAACCATAGTCTTACAGGTTTGGATTTCCAAAGCAGTTTTTTCATAGGAATACAAACATGAAACATGCTGTTGTTCTGCTATACATACTTAAAAGTAAGTGCTTTCCCACCACCAATTACAAAGTTTTGTTGTGTTGTAGAAGTATGTGACTTGGAATGAATCCCAGGAAAAGGCGTCTAAAGAATAGTTCCTCCCCGTCACCCATTGTGTGATAAATGTCTTTTTCAGATTGTTGTCGGTTCATTGCTCTCCGTCCCTTGAGTGGCCTGCCAGAGTAATACATCACATTGTGAGGTGTAATTTGTTTCTGATGGAGTCGGTCCACAACACAGAGCATTGTTCCAAAATTCTGGAACAGCTTTTGAATGACTCTTTAATTGGACGTATATGGAAAGCTTGTTTTTTGCTCCAGAGAGAAAAAAACAATTTGACTTTGCACACACATTCAATGACTGCATTTACAGAGCCACCGAGTCTCTCACTCCTGCTCTCCGGGGTGTTTGGTGTTTTATTGCTGTGAACGTGAGTATGAGATATTCACTCAGTAAATATTTTGCTTTTGCTAATATGTCCAGCAGGTGTACGAGCGGAGAGCGGTGTCATGCAGTGTTCTCTGGAGCGGAAGCTTGTGCCAGGGAGTGGCTCATCTGCACACGATGACTCTAATTAGTGCACAGCTGAGGTGGTTGGTTTCCATGCCGACTGGTTGGTCTGGCAGAGGTCAGCCTGAGATCCACTCAGGAAGGAACCAGATAATGTGTTTTCTCTGGTTGCATCCTAATTCAAATACTATCTGTGCTCATTAGTCCATCCCATATCACAGTGTGTGAAATATTATGTCATAGGATCCCAGATGCTGTACCTTTTCTGTTTTTAATTTTTTATTATTATTATTTAAAGGAGTGAGAAATCAAAATGAATTTTTCTGGTAATCATCATGTCACAGTAACTGTTAAATGGGCATGACCTGTAATGAAGCCAAAAATGAAATTTTACTGAAAATGTACGCACTCTCAGGCCATCCAAGATGTAGATGAGTTTTTTCATCTGAGCAGATTTGAGGAAATATAGCATAACATCACTTGTTCAGCAATGGATCCTCTGCAGGGTGCTGTCAGAATGAGAGTCCAAACAGCTGATAAAAACATCACAACAATCCACAACACTCCAGTCCATCAGTTAACATCTTGTGAAGTGAGAAGATGCATGTTTGTAAGAAAAACAATCCATAATTAAGACATTTTTACATTTAAATATGAATCCTCTGTCCATAATATGGCTTCCTTAAGTGAAAAAGTAGTCTTGTCTAAATTAGAGAAATATGCACAGATTACAAGCAAAAACAGTCCAAAATAATTCTAAACAAATATGTTGGTAGATTTTGATGTGAGAAGACAACAGGAGATAAACTTCTTTCACTGGAGGACGCCACACTACTGTGTCGATAAACACGCACAAAGACAAAGATGAAGGTTAACAGTCTTTAATTGATCTACACAAGGGTAATAATCACACAAAGGAAGGCTGGAGACACGTTCAAACATTATTTGTTTGTTCAAAAATTATTTAATTATTATTATTATTATTTTATTACAAAAAAAAAACGCAAATTCAGTCTCTGCCAGCAGGTGGCGCTTATGGAATAATGATACAGTGTTTCCCTGGTTACCGCTGTAAACAAAGAAGTGCCGTGCTTATAAACGCAACTTTAAACGTATTATACAGAGGCAATTGAAAAGAAAACACCATGTAAACATTTTTTGAACCAGCCAGTTCCCCTCAGAGATAAATTCATATAAACTCTGTTTCAATATTTTGGATAATATTTCCAATATTTTGCATTGTGAACAGTGATCTTGCTTTGTCTGCTACAGATTTTTTTCCTCTTTGCGTTCGTCTTCAGCGTCTCTGGCCTCTGCTATCGGATGTTTAAAGAGTTCGTAATATATTCACACACATGACATTTTGAAAAATGATTGCATGCAGTTTGTGTGTAAGCCCGGAACAGAGATTGGTTGAAATGTGTCTGGTCGATCAGTGCATCGCTACTCTATTGTATGAATTAAATATAGATTTATCATTGTTAAAGCTACAAAGTTACTCATCAAGACGGGTATTTTGACATACGTTTGTAGGCTACTTGTCCGTCAGTGACGCGTCTCTCTGTGACTGCTTGAAATTGTAAATGGACAATGCTTAAACACACGTTCAATTGATAAACTTTCATGAGGATGCAGCAGTGGCCCTTATTGTGGAGGCACTCCTTCAGGCACTCCTTATTGTCGAGCCCTGGACATTTAAGACCGGACAATATTGAACCGAAAGAGAGCAACTTAAATACAAAAACTGAACTAGACACACCTGGACAGAACGAGAAATTCAAATCAATAACCCTGACAGCTACCAAGATGGTGAAATCGGTGCAAACAGAGTGATGATGTGACAGATCGCCCCTTCCAGAAGGCGCAACCTCGCGCCGCAGAGAAGGAATGGTCAGGAAACGGCAGAAGGATGATGAAAAGGGATGGCATAGGGCTGGCAGAGACAGGCAGGAGGAGGTTCTGGAGGTGGCCGGATGACCGGGAGGAGGACGGCGACAAACAGAGTCCAGGATGGTGATGACGGAGGGAGGAGCCAGGGAGGAGCCTGGAGCAGGAGGAAGATGCTCCAGAACCCAACCAGAAAGATGGCTCATGATGTGCAGCTGATGAAGGGAGGAGACTTGGTTGGACTGACGACTCCAGGGGGCTAACTGACAGCAGCGGAGCAGGTGGGAGAGGAGCCCAGGGTGGAGATGAAGAGCTGCAGAGCCAGGGTGACGCCCTGGATCCTAAGGGCCAAGGCGGAGCAGGCGGGGATCCAGAAGGCCACAGTGGAGCCGAAGGGAGGGAGGAGCCCAACAGAGCCAGAGGGATGGAGGCACGAGGCGATGCTAGAGGAGCGTAGTCCCAAGGCGAGGGCAGGTTGACAACCGACCAAGGAGGAGGCGGAGGGACAAGTGAGCCCGGCACAACTGGTGGACTGACGGCCATGGTGGAGCTGATGGGTCAACGGGCTGAGGCGGAGTATGGGTCTTGGAGGTTGGAGGCGGAGACTGGGGATCCTCCGACCTTGATTTGTCTGGAGACTGACAGGCCCAATGCGAATCCGCTCCACAGATAGAGAGCTGAGGATGAGCTGAGGGACTGGCAGGATGCAGCAGCCAGAGAATGACGGAGAACACCGGAAAGGAAGTGGGAGCAGGAGGTTGGGTGGGAGTTTGTGACAGAGGGGGTCCCCCGGGAAGGTGTATGCCACCTACACACACCAAATTGCGACTCCCAACACCGGGAGTGACACAGGTGACAGACAGTTCAGGGTGGACAGACAGTTCAAAACCGACCCCCATGGTTGTGACGGGATAAACAGGTAGTCCAGGACAGGCAGACAATTCAGGACAGACAGTTTGGGCACAACCTCCGTGGTTGTGACAGGTCAGAAAGAGAGGCAGTGGTGATGTGTGTGGCCCAGACACACAATATGGCGACTCCCATTAAAGGATATGCCTCTGACAGGGGAACGACCTCCATGGTCATGACAGGACAGACAGGTAATCCAATACAGGCTGACAGTTCAGGAAAGCCAGGGAGTTCATAAACGGCCTCCTTGGCCATAACAGGACAGGGAGAAAGTTCAGACGATGACGGAAGAAGACTAGGTATATCAGAATAAAAGTCTTTTAAATACACTGAACCTCAGCTCACCCTCAGTGGAACAGTGGGCGGGGCTTTCCTCTGTGCCGGTTGATGGTGGCAAAGTGATCCATAATAATATATAACAAAAACAGGCAAAAACGGGAAATAAAAATGGGGTAAACACGCCGGGAACTTTCTTTTTATGGTCTGGTCTTCTGTCACGCTACTGTGTCAATAAACACGCACAAAGATGAAGATGAAGGTTAACAGTCTTTAATAGTTCCACACAGGGGTAATAATCACACAAAGACCGGACAATAAGGAACTGAAAGAGAGCAACATAAATACACAGACCACACATCTGAACAGAATAAGGAAATCAAATTAATAACCATGACAACTAACAAGATGGTATAAATAGTGCAAACAGGGTTCAAACAGAGTGATGGTGTAACAGAGGAAGCGTAATTATTGTTTATGGGTTCATATTTTGGTAAAAAGCAATGGTTTAACATTAAAACACCTCATTGATGAATTTGTTTTTTACAAACATGCAGCTTTTCAGCTTCACAAGTTGTTAATTGATGCACTGGAGTGGTGTGGATTACTTGTGGATTATTGTGATGTTTTTATAAGCTGTTTGGACTCTCATTCTGATAGCACCCATTCACTGCAGAGGATCTGTTGGTGAGCAAGATTCCCCAAATCTGTTCTGATGAAGAAACAAACTCATCTACATCTTGGATGACCTGAGGGTGAGTAAATTTCATCACATTTTCATTTTGGGTAAATTACTCCCTTAATACATGTTTTGGCCCTATCCTATTATCAGAAATTTTCATTAAATTGCAATAACTTTCCTGAGACTTGAGGATCCTAATGTTCCTTAAATGTGCCTTAAATGACAACATCCCATTATCTCTCCTCTCTGCAAGGTACAAACCACCCTTAAGATACAGCTGTAATTCTTAATAAAGTCTATTTTTTTACCAGTTTACTTGCATTAGAAAGTACTGTTTGTACAAAGAAGAAGGGTGAGTATGTTGTTGAGGAGAAATAGGACAGATCCAGTGAGACAAACCATTATGTGGATAATTTTATGTCCATGCTGGTGAATACTAATAAATGTTTTAGAATTGCTAGTGTGAAGTAAAGCCATTATCTATATACAGTATGTATAAGTATCTGTTGCAATGACAATATTATGTAAATAGTACCTGAATTGGGTGTGGAAGTGAAGTAAAACGATTTGAAAAACCCATTCTAGATGTATTTCTTTTGCTTTCCTAGTATAGCATATATATAGTCATGGCCAAAAATATTGCCACCATTGCAATGATGTCAGAAAACGCAACCCTTCTTTCAGAAAATTGTTGCAGTTGCAAATGTTTTGGTACTCACATATTTATTTTTTTTTTGGTTTGCATTGGAACAACACAAAAAAACAGAGAAGAAAAGACAAATCTGATAAAATTCCACACAGAACCCAAAAAATGCACTGGACAAAATTATTGGCACCCTTAACTTAATATTTAGTAGCACCCCTACTTAATAACTGAAATCAATGACTTCCTGTAACCATGAATGAGTTTCTTACACCTCTCTACTGGAATTTTGGACCACTCTTCTTTTGCAAACTGCTCCAGGTTATTCAGATTTGAAGGATGCCTTTGAAGGATGCAACTCTTTACACTTCTTTCTTTTCTCCATGCTCAGAGTGACACACAACACAAAGGTTGAGTCAACTTTTCTCCATTTTAACTGGTTGCATGTGTGATTACTATATTGCTCACACCTGATTGCTTAAAAAGCAATTATTTCTTACAATTTTGACAAGGTGCCAATCATTTTGTCCAGACCATTTTTGAGTTCTGTGTGAAAGTTTATCAAGTTTGACTTTGAGTTTTTGACAAGTTTGAGTTTTTTTTTTTGTGTTGCAGTGCAAACAAAAACAATTAGCATGTAAATACCAAAACGTTTGCAATTGGAACAATTTTCTGAGAGAAGTGGTGCATTTTCTCACAGAATTGCAAGGGTGCTGATATTTTTGGCCATGACTGTATATATATATATATATATAAGCTCAGCCATAGATATCTAAAACATTTTTGATTGCACACAGTAGAAACCACAACACAACAATCTTTTTTAAACTTAAAATCACACTGTGTGAACTTCACACTTGGCTTTACAAACTCACCGTGTCGTAATTGTAAATATGTATTGAAAATGTCACATTGTTTTTGATGGAAAATAGTCTGATGAATACTTTTTCTATTATTTTGTAGAATTTACTATTCATGCCATTCAGAATAAGGTATACAGCTTTGGGAACAATTCTGTCTGAAGCTCTTCTAGTCCACCAGAGCTTTTTATCTCATAGCGTGTCATCATAACCTTATCTCTTTAACCTAGCTCTTAGTGTGTTCAAAATCAATAACCTTTCTATTGATCTGCTTGAGTTTGCACCTCTGAGAACTGAATTAGCCTGTGCCCTACAGTAGCTCGTCTGATCAGATATTTCGCTGGGAAGCTATGGATTGTGTTCTCACTGAAAAGCATTTAATTATGTTGTAACTGCTCAGAAATGTTGGCAGATCCAATTTACCTGTGGTTTAGATGCTATCGAATTTAGCTGTAGCAGTGTAAGTGCCCAGTCCTAGTTCTCTGAGTACTTCTGCGGGCCGGCTTACCGCTGGACTCTATTAATCAGATCTGGATGGTGTCTTGACAGCTGGCTGACCCTGACAAGAGCAATTTTGTCTTTGCCTCTCACCCAGCACTGCTGCGTGATCAATTCTCAGCTACAGAGAAAAATCCTATAAGGCTACAACCAACGCTTGTCAGAGCTCGACGCTCTGTCTCCTCAGGCACTTTCATAGAGATGCATAACTCTCACCCTTCACAATAATAAATCGAAGACGTTATGCTCTTTTTCTCCTTCCCTACGACCTTCTAAATCAGTCATAAAGAGACAGTTGCGCCGAACACAAAAACTGCTGTGATAAATTATTTTTTGTCAAAGTCACTGGCTGTGTATATTATAGGACTGGATTGCCTTTTTCCACTTGTCTCTGAATCTCTTGCAGGAAGAGCTACTTCTGCACAAGGACCGTTGTCGGCTTTCAAGATCGAGCTTTGATACGGAATCAGGACTGAAACGCTATCAAAGGATAAATTGAAACATTATCAAGGGATCTCGTCTCTGCAGCTGACCTATAGTTGACCCTGACTTTCTTCTTTCAGACGAATACAATCTGAGTTAAATGTCCATGTCCTGGCTCTTCCAAGTTTGTAATGGCAGTGAATGGGTGTTGAGATTTTGAAGCCCAAAAAAGTGCCTGCTCCACACTGCTCCAGGCTTTCTGAAGTGAATCTATGCATCTGTGTAAGAAAATTATCCATATTTAAAACAGAGGTACAAATTGAGGATTTGTAAAGAAAAGTGTTGAAGGATTTCGATATAAGCCAAGAGGAGACTGGTTTTATGCTACGCCTATGTCCCACGTCCCACGTCATCTGCCGGAATGCCACTCTCTCGTGAACGCATGTATGACAGTTAGCAGAAGTTAGAAATTAGGCCGTACTGTTTTATAAAGTTTTAAATGTGGAAATTTTCTTACACAAATGCATTAATTTGCTTCACAAGGCCTTTATTAACCCCTCAGAGCCATGTGGAGCACTTTTTATGATGGATGGATGCACTTTATTGGACTTCAAAATCTCAACACCCATTCACTGCCATTATAAAGTTTGGAAGAGCCAGAATATTTTTTAATATAATTTTGATTGTATTTGTCTGAAAGAATAAAGTCATGTACACCTAGGATGGCTTGATGGTGAATAAATCATGGGGTAATTTTCATTTTTGGGTAAACTATCCCTTTAAGTACACTTTTAAAAAGTGAACTTTTTCCTGATGTCAAATGAAAAGATTTATTGATTATTTGCAATTTGATTATTTGTCAATATATGGATTTTGATCATTTAAAATACAACATATTATTTATGTAATAATGGTAATAAACTAGAAACCAGAAGATGATTCCAGTCATGGTCTATAGGTTATGATGAATTAACTAATTAATAGAATCATTATATAAAAATACTAAAATATAATAATTATTTAAATAATATATTATAATATAATATAAGTATAAAAACAACATCCTACCGTGGGTCTTCTTTTCGATTTCTATTTCTTTCTTCTTTTTCTATTTTCTTTACCATACAGATCTAAAATAATCTGTCTCCACAAATTCCTCATGGGTTATTCTACAGAAAATGTCCACTTTTACTATGGCAATTAATTTCTTAATTTAAACTTAGACCACATTTTTAGATTACCTTTTGACTTAATGAATACATATAAATGAGAGCTTAATGATTTTTTTAAAAATATCTTATTTGTGCAGTTATTTAAAGACCACATGTACCATTTTTTTGTCACTGGTGTTACCTTCTTTTGCAATATTTTTAAGGTTTTTATGAAATATTATTTCTCGATTTTTTTTTCAGTACATCGTCAGAGTTACACAAAATAATGAAAATGCAAGAAATAAGGAGATAATGTTTTATTTATTTAATATGACAGAAAAAAAAAAAAACACAGAAAAAAACACAGTAACACCAGTGACACGACACAGTGAATCACCAGTGACATACATAAGACCTGATATACTGATCTTCACTGTTGTTATCCATAAGGAAGGTAACACCAGTAACTGTAACACCTGTGACAATTTTCATAAAAATGCATTTTAAAAAATGCTACACATTTTGTCAGTCATGGTATACTCACTACATTAAGTAGTTTATGTAGTTTAATCCATTTGCATTCTATTTATTTATTTATTTTTTGTTTTACAATTCCCTAACAATAAAGTAGGTCACACCAGTGACTTCAACTAAACGCTTCATATGAAATCATGAGATAAATGATACAATTTCTGATAACTGAAAAGAGACAGTGGACTTAACATGGGCCTTTTTTCATAGATCTTTAGGAAATAGGCAGAAGGAAGTGAAGTCATGTCATCAATGTGATATTTATTTCAAAATAAACAATTTTGTTAAACGGTAACACCAGGGACAACTTCAGGGGACCACTACTTTATTCATATATTTTATAATATTTATTCAGCATTTAGTTTTTTAATGCCATTTATATAATATATTTGATAGTTATGAATACATTATTGCATTTTATATGGTTGATAAACCTGTTTTTGACCTCAAAATAAAGAACTATCCCTCTGTACATGGCTGTGGGGACGAGCGGTTTTGTGGTGTTTGGAATTCTGTATTATAGTGCTGTTAAATGATTAATCACAATTAATCGCATACAAAATGAAAGTTTGAGTTTGCCTAATATATGTGTGTGTACTGTGTGTAATTATTGTCTATATATAAACACAAACACATTCATGTATATATTTAAGAAATATTTACAAGTATATGTATTTAATGAAATTTTTACATAATTAATATTATATTTTAATATTTTGTGCATAAATAAAATATTTCTCTTAAATATATACATTAATTTGTGTGTATTTATATATACATAATAATTACACACAGCACACACACATATATTAGGCAAATTCAAACTTTTATTTTATATGCCCTACTATATAATTAAACATAATAAAAACAAATATTGCCACATTAATGGCTCAAGAAGGTAAGTGTAAGTGTAGATAAAAGGACAAACATTGAAACAGTGCATGTGAAGTGTATTTAACTGTTAGCTGTAATGCAATGACTGTGAGTATGTGGGATCTTCTGAATAAGACATGAGCATTCACCTGTCATGATTATGCAACACAATCTTCCAGCGCTGGCGGTTTTGGCTTTGTTTTGTCGGTCATGTCCTGTCACCTGAGGTCTTTTCAGTCTCTCTCAATCTGCTGAAAGTTTGGACTGGAGGGTAGTTGGAACGTTTTGTGGTTCTTTTCCAGAAAATGCCAGGGCATTTCAGAAGCTATATTAGGAAAGACAGGGTAGGCCGAAGGGCAGGGGTAAATACCAGTCATTATTAATTTGGCTCACAGCAAAGAAAGCATCTGTTTCTCAACCCTGTACAGTGGACCTGGTGTGTGAGCAGAGGCTTTTCTACAAGACTCAAAAGAGTTGTTTAACATTTGATATGTGCTCTTTCATGAGGTGAGGTGTTGGTGAAAAGACATGGTCAGTAGCTGACAACGTACCAACTCAGCTGCTTCTCAGGCCATTACTCAGTGCTGTTCTTGCTCCACTGTTGTTTACTTTGATTTGTTGTAGCTGTTGTGTCCTTTGCCCATTCTGCCTGATGACCTTGATCAGCTGTTGGTAATTGTGTGAGTTGTTGGAGGCCTTTCTGTGAAACACAGTAATGGAGTGCAGGGGTGACCTGTTCAACAGTGAGGTCAGGGGCAAATGGTTTTGCCTCGGCTGAAGTGAAGAAGGGAAGGTGAGCTGAACTGATTCTATGGGTCTTTCTTTCTATGCTGTACACACACAGTTAACATCATGTTACAGATAACAAAATGTTAATTATTTGACCAAAATAAAAGGGCAAATACAAAATGCATGTTATTTTTAATTTAGTACTGACCTGAATAAGACATTTCACATAAAGGACATTTACATATAGAAAATAATAGTTGAATTTATAAAAATGACCCCGTCCAAAAGTTTACATACGCTTGATTCTTAACACTGTGTTGGTATCTGAATGATCCACAGCTGTGTTGTTTTTGTTTTTGAGAGTTTTTCATGAGCCCCTTGTTTGTCTTGAACAGTTTGAACCCTTTCCAACAATGACTGTATGATTTTGAGATCCACTTTTCACAACTGAGGGACTCGTATGCAGCTATTACAGAAGGTTCAAACACTCACTGATGCTCCAGAAGCAAACACGATTCATTAAGATCCAGGGGATGAAACCTTTTGAACAGAATGAAGATGTGTGCATTTTTTCTTATTTTGCCTAAAAAAAAAGTTTTTTTTTCATTTAGTACTGCCCTTCAGAAGCCACAGGAGATACCTACATGTTTCAAAATGTACCCTTATCTTAAAATTCAAAACGTTTTCACCCCCCAGCTTTTAATGCATTGTGTTTCAAATACACAAAAATGCTGAAAAACGAAAGAATTTGTGGGAGCTAAAGGATTTTTCTGAAGAACAGCAGGCAGTTTTACTGTTCAGGACAAACAAGGGACTCTATCAACTATCACTAAACAAAAAATCACAGCTACGGATCATTCAGGTAACGACACAGTATTAAGAATCTTTTGAAAGTAAACTTTTGAACGGGGTCATTTTTATAAATTATTAAACTATTATTTTATCTTGTGGACTATATGTAAGCATCTTTTATGTGAAATATCTTGCTCACGTTAGTACTAAATAAAAAATAACATGCATTTTGTATGATCCCACTTATTTAGGAAAATTAACATTTTGCAGATTCTGCAAGGCGTATGTAAACTTTTGACCTTAACTGTACATGTCTCCATCATATATCCCTGATAGCACACAAACATCATGGAGATGTCTGTTTGACGTCTGCATTTACATCTGGAAGACGTATTTTTTACAGTGTTTGCTCATCTGCAATACGTCTATAGGACGATTCCTATGAGATGTCAAATAGACGTCTATTAGATGTCTTTAAGAGGTTATGACTTGGAATGTATGTAAAACTGACATCTTACAGACATCTGTCAGATGTTTGTACACAGCAGATGCTTTCCAGACCAAGAAATCTTTAACAGACATCTTGAAGACTTATGTGTTCTATCTGGGATGGCTTAAAGGTGCTGTATGTAATTTTTTGACTGTACTAAAGCAAAAATATACCATGTTTTCAGATATTTAGGAAACATGCTGAGTTCACATACTTGTTTCTCCGAAAAACAGTGCTATAGCCAGTCATTCTGCTGTGAAATGTGTTTTCTGTGTCGGAATGCTTGTTTTTGTTTTGGTCTGTGTGACTCTGCCCACTGCCAATTTACCCAATAGTGTTTCAACATCCCGGGTTGCCAGTTGTTGGAAAACACAGTGTGTTGCAGCCATGGAAGCCAGTAAACAAGCTGGGTCAAAGATCACAGATAATTCTACTCGACCTAAAAAGCCTCGGCATCCAGCTAAAAAAGCTCTATGACCAGAGGCATATGAAAACACAGAAAAGCAAACTCATCGCCTTCCATTGTCATTTGCACTCATTCGTGTTGCTTATTCCTGTTCTTTAATCTGGCAACCCGCCTGAGTGTGAAGTCTGAGAAGGAGGGTACGGGAGAAACAGCTCTCTCCAATATTTTGAATTTTGACTAAAGTACACATTTCAGTTGCTAGCTGTCAATAATGAACCTTTAACATACTGGATAAAATCTATAGAATATAGAATATATAACTATGTCTAACTTTCTCTGTATACATACAGTATACTTGAAACCCCCCCTTTTAGAACCTTTATTTCAGTATACAGTACAGTACAATGGCAACCTGGAAGCTAGAAATGATTATATGATGGGGTGGAACTGAATTTATTTATGTGTATGGATGTGTATGTTCAGTGTGGACGTTCAAGGTGGATTATTATATATATCTGTTTTATCTTTATAGTGTGGATATTTAAAGGGAACCTATTATGAAAAATTCACTTTTACATGGTGTTTGGACATAAATGTGTGTTGGCAGTGTGTGAACACAAATCACAAATCAGTCTCAGTAGGCATGCTGTTTTGATTCTCTAAGCAATGTGACATCACATTGTTTAGGCCCCGCCCATGACTGCTGACTGACAGTCCTGCATTTCCATAGTTTCCGTTCTTCTACTGTTTATTGCTGTAGGTATGCAAAGCAGAGATATATACGCCATGTCCTCTCTGAAGACAGGGCGGGAATATGCAGCTCATTTGCATTTAAGGTGATACACACCAAAACAGCTTTTTTTTTAGACACGCCCCAAATTTTCCAGATGTTATTATAAATGATCTGCGCTGTATTTTGAGCTGAAACTTCACAGATACATTCTGGGGACACCCAAGACCAATATTACATCTTGTAAAAAGGGGGATAATAGGTGCCCTTTAAAGGAGTAGTTCACTTCCAGAACAAAAATGTACAGGTAATGTACTGACCCCATTGTCATCCAAGATGTTCATGTCTGTCTTTCTTTCTTTCTTCAGTCGCTAAGAAATTATGTTTCTTGAGGAAAACATTTCAGGAATTATCTCAGTATAGTGGACTTCAATGGTGCCCCCAAGTTTGAACTTTTAAAATGCAATTTAAATGCAGCTTCAAAGCAATCCCAGCCGAGGAAGAAGGGTCTTATCAAGGGAAACAAATTGACAATTTCCGTACTTTTTAACCTCAAACACTTGTCTTGTCTATTTTCTGTGAAGCGCATGTGTAGTCTGCGTAATCTGGGTCAATACAGTTAGTGTATGTAGAAAAACTCCCATCTCGTTTTCTTCTCCAACTTCAAAATCATCCTACATTGCTGCAGAAGTACTGACCCAGTGTTTACAAAAAAAAAAAAATGGTAAAACAATCTATGACAATTTTATAGTTGAATGAGAAAATGAGATGGGAGTTTTTTAACATAACCTAACTGAAGTACGCAGAGTTTTGCATGTGCAGAGAATACACTGTAAATTAATTTGTTGAGACAACTTAAAATAACTTGTTACCTCAACCTTCAGTCAACTCCAAAACAGTTTAGTCATCTTGTAATGTAAGTTGTACTAAGTAAATACTTAGATATTTGAGTTGATTCAACCTTAAATTTTAAGGCAGTTGGATAACTTATCCAGCTTTTAAGTTTAACAAACAAAAAATGTTTTGTTAAGTCAAATCAAATATCTAATATCTAATATCAAAATACCTAATATAATACTTTCAAGTTGTCACTTAGTACAACTTAACATTTCAAGTTGACTAATCTTATTTGAGTTGACTGAACTTAAAATTTTAAGGCAGCAGGGTAACAAGTTATTTTAAGTTGACTCAACAAATTGTGTTTTTGTTTTTTACAGTGTAGACAAGACAAGCATTTGAGGATAAAAAGTATATAAATTGTCTTGTTTCGCTAGACAACCCCTTTTCCTCGGCTGGGATCGTTTAGAGCCTTTTGAAGCTGCATTTAAACTACATTTTGGAAGTTCAAACTTGGGGGCACCATTGAAGTCCATTATATGGAGAAAAATCCTGAAATGTTTTTCTCAAGAAACATAATTTCTTGTTGACTGAAGAAAGAAAGACATGAACATCTTGGATAACAACAGAGTGAGTAAATTATTGGTACATTTTCGTTCTCCTTTAATTCATTATTTCATTAATTTTAATTAATTACTAATTCAACTAATTAGTCAAGCCACTGAGATGTATTTATAAATGATTGCTCTTAACAGTGGTCAAGAGGACATCAGTTATTAAACTCTGCTTTAATGAGACGATTGTGCTTTTCTAAAAGATCCATATTGTACATTTTGTTGTGGCTGCTTAAAAGGTCCACAGTCCACTTTCTAGGTAACAAAGTATATTGATCAATTACACACACACACACACACACACACACACACACACAACTGAAGATAAATATTAAGCACAACACAGGGCTGATAAGAGAACAGCTAAGTGATTCCCTATGGACTTATTCACCCTAATCTCTTGTGGCTGTTGTTCTGAGAGCGAAAGCTCATTCTCAGTCTAAACACATCTGCAAGACACTCAACAAAGGAAAAGTTCTACAGAAAATTCAGTTCTATCATCATTTAATCACATTCATATTGTTCCAAACCTGTATGACTTACTTTCTTCTGCGGAATAGAAATTTAGCAGAATGTTCATGCTGCTTTTTCCATACAATACAAGTACATGTTTGGAATGACATGAGGTTGAGTAAATGTTTATTTTATCCATTGAAGCTGTAAATCAATTTATGTCTATAATGACTTTGGCTCCAGCACTGATGTGCTCAAATGGAGGTGGTCTGGGCATTACAAATGTACGAATTTGATGAAGGACAAAGATTATTTAATATTTAACAAACGTACATACTTTACTAAATGACTCTGAGAGGAAGAATAAAGATTAATACAGAAGAAAATGGAGGGAGAGAGAGAGAGAGAGAGAGAGAAGATCTAATCCTGGGAGAGTTGCATTTACTTTTCACTCTCCTAATGAAATATAATCTCGATAAAGCATTATTCTCTCTTAGCCTATGCAGGTCTTGCTCTCGTGGTTTTGGAGCATACCCATTCATCAGAGTAGATGCAGTTTTATTCAGAGCAAACAAAGTGAGGATGGTGCTTTTGGGACAGAATTTTGTTTATGTGGCTTTTATTTTTATGTAAGTTCACACTTTGAAAAATGATACACATACTTGAGAGGTCATATAAATAGTATAGGTCACATATATAGTAAATATAAATGGTTTTAGCTGTGTTTTACCTTTTTTTTTTTTTTTTGCTGGTTACTAAACAGTTATTTATAATAATAGTTATGTGTCATAAGCACAATAGTTTAATTAATTTTATGCTAAGAAAAAAGTTCCAGCTTATTTCTTTGGTAAAACTTTAGAACTTTAATAAGTCATTAAATATATTTAATATACATAACATATTAATATAATAAGTATATATTTCCCCCTACATTCTCTGTGTATATGTCACGGTTTAGTCGTCGTGTGCAGGGAATGAAGCAGGAGGAGAGCGGAGATCCAATAAGTGCAGTTTTATTTAAATAATCCAAAGTGTACATAAAACAAAAAAGGGAAACAGCAGGGAACCAGCAACCACGACGAAAGGAACGGAATAACTGGCTCTGGATGGAGCGCTGGAGGACGTAACTAATGAGAACAGGAACAGGAAGACCAAATATGGGTAACACTGGGAAAAACACACACAAACAGTCCAAATGGCACACACAGGTCTGACATTACCCCACCCTCCCTCAAGGCACGACTCGCGCCGTAACATAATACACCGGGATGGGAGGGTGGGCGCCCTGGAGGCTGTGCAGGGCAGATACAGGAGGGAGCGTGGTTACGCCTCAAGGGCGGGTCCAGGATCTTAAGGGACCAAGGCGGGTCAGAGAGTTCAGGCAGCCATGGCCGAGTACATAGTCCTTGTGGCCATGGCGGGTCCGGGAGTTCAGGATGCCATGGCCGAGTACACCGTCCTTGCGGCCATGGTGGGTCAGGAAGTTTAAGAAGCCATGGCCGAGCACACAGTCCATTTGGCCATGGTGGGTCTGGGAGTTCGGGAAGCCATGGCCAGGTAAACAGTCCAGGTGGCCATGGCTGATCAGGGGAGTAGCCCCAAAATTTTTCTTGGGGAACTTAGGGCGTAGTCCAGTCAGAAGGGCGGAAGGTCGGCTTAGTAGGTGCCAGCTCAGGAGAGCGCGCACTGACTCAGGAGGAGGCTTCGAGGTGGCGCCCGGCAGAGGCACAAAGGCTTTAGAGGACGCTCTAGGTGCAACTCTGGAGGCGCTGGAGGAGGCGCCCGGCTCTGGGCGTGCTGGAGGGCGCCGGCTCTGGAGGGCCTCCGCCGCTGGGAAGCGCGCTGGAGAGCTCCGCCGCTGGAGAGAGCGCTACAGAAACTCCGCCCTGGAAGCGCTGCAAGCTCCGCCCGCTGGAGAAGCGCTGCAGAAGAGCTAGCGGCCTCTCAGGAGAGGCGCTGGAGGCAGCTCCGCCTCAGAGAGGCGCTGGAGGCTCCGCCTCAGGAGAAGTGCTAGTCCGTGTCGCGGAAATGAAGCAGGAGGAGAGGCGGAGATCCAATAAGTGCAGTTTTATTTAAATAATCCAAAGTGTACATAAAACAAAAAAAACAGCAGGGAACCAGCAACCGCGGCAAGCGAATGGAATAACAATACAATCACCCGACCAAACACTGGGGACAACCAACCTTAAATACACAGACAAACCAATCACAACAAGACAGGTGCAAATGATTGAACAATGACGTAATGAGAACAGGAACAGGAAGACCAAATATGGGTAACACTGGGAAAACACACACAAACAGTCCAAATGGCACACACAGGTCTGACGAGTATACTCTTTAGTTGGAGAAATAAATGTTATAGAAATGCATTCAATTATTATTATAGGGCTGTCAAATCGATTAATCACATACAGAATAAAAGTTTGAGTTTGCCTAAAATATGTGTGTGTACTGTGTGTAATTATTATGTATATATAAATACAAACACATTCATGTATATATTGAAGAAATATTTACAAGTGTATGTATTTATTATAATTTTTATAGAATTTATATTATATATAAATAAAAATATTTGTACATTAATAACATATTTCTATTAAATATATACATTAATTTGTGTGTAAATATATAAGCATAATAATTACACACAGTACACACACATTTATTAGGCAAACTCAAACTTTTATTTTGTATGCGATTAATCGCGATTAATCATTTGACAGCCCTAATTATTATTATTATTATTATTATTATTATTATGCATAATGTGATATTATTATATGTCTCTCCATTGGTTTCATTATAGAAAAAAATACAATAATAATAATAATAATAATAATTATAATAATAATAATATATATATATATATATATATATATATATATATATTTTAACAAATGAATATATCTCAGCATTACGTCATTGACCCATTTTAACTAATGATCTGTCGAGCATTAATATGTGACCCTGAACCACAAAACCAGTCATTGTCAGGCATTCACCTCAGCCACCTCCATCTGACACACCTCCTCAAGCACCACCCACTCGTTTGATCTGCGCCACCATCCGCCTCGGGATCTCCCATGGCCATACCCTTTCGACAGAAGTTGAGACTGCTTCATTGACTCTAATACCAGTAACTTTGCATACTTCTAAAACGTCACTTTGTGTTTCTGCCCTGGTAGGCTCGGGATCATCTGGAAACTTCATCTCACAAGCCTGTCTAGAAAAGCTTCAATTGCAACATTGTCAGCATAAACATACCCTCGCCGTCAAGACGATACAGGGAAAGCCACTGGGACGTGGGAGGATTAAGTATTCATCACCAGTCATCACACTACAAGTTGGATTGTTTCACACTGAGGAGTTAAGGTTTCTGGTACTGGAGGGCTCCACTGTCAGCGTCATCCTCTGCTATCGCACCCGTGTTCCCCTCATCCACTCAAATTGAGAGCCCAGATCCTGTTTCCACCCCGGAGATCCCAGCTGAGTACATGGCGTTCCAGGATGTATTCAGCAAGCAAGCAGCCACCCTTCTACCACCACATCGGCTATGGGATTGCGCCATCGATCTGCTGCCGGGGGCCCAGCACCCCAAGGGGCGAGTTTACCCTCTGTCCATCCCAGAGCGCCAGGCGATGGAGGAGTACATCAAGGAGGCCTTACAGCAAGGATTCATCCAACCCTCCACCTCACCGGCTGCTTCCAGCTTCTTCTTCGTGGGCAAGAAGGATGGAGGTCTGCGCCCCTGTATTGACTACCGGCAACTCAACTCACAGATAATCCAACAACCATACCCGCTCCCTCTGGTTCCTGCCGACCTCGACAAGCTTTGTGGAGCCCAAGTCTTCACGAAGCTGGACCTGCGGAGTGCATACAACCTCGTTCGTGTTCGTGAGGGAGACGAGTGGAAGACAGCTTTCGTGACGTCCACCGGCCATTATGAGTACCGGGTCATGCCTTACGGATTATCCATCAGTCCCTCCGTCTTCCAAACGTTCATGAACGAGGTGTTCCGGGAGTTCCTCCATCGGTTCGTAATTGTCTACATTGACGACATTTTGATCTACTCCTGGAACATGGCCGAACATCGCCAGCACGTCCAGCAGGTCCTCCACAAGCTTCGTCAACAGCGTCTCTATCTCAAGTTGGAGAAATGTGAGTTTCACCTTCCATCAGTTCAATTCCTGAGTTATGTCATATCGGCCGAGGGCGTGCAGATGGACCAGGGGAAGGTGACAGCTATCCTAAACTGGCCACAACCCACAACCATCAAGGAACTGCAACGCTTCTTAGGATTCACAAACTTCTACCGTCGCTTCATTCAGAATTACAGTTCCATCACTGCTCCACTGACCTCCCTCCTAAGGGGTAAACCTAAAACCATCACCTGGAACCCCGCTGCCCACGAAGCCTTCCACCAGCTCAAGAACCCTTGCTACATCACCCAGATCCCCAAAGACCATTCACGGTGGACGTGGATGCTTCCACTACTGGAGTGGGTGCGGTGCTGTCACAAGCAGTCGGTGAGCCTCCTGTCCTCCATCCCTGCGCCTATTACTCCCGTAAGCTGTCTCCGGCGGAGCAGAACTATGACGTCGGCAATCGAGAACTTCTGGCCATCAAGTTAGCACTGGAGGAGTGGCGTCATTGGTTAGAGGGGTCTACACATCCATTCACAATTATCACCGACCATAAGAATCTGCAATACCTTCGTGAAGCCAGGAGGCTCAATCCCCGGCAGGCCCGATGGGCCTTGTTCTTCACTCGATTCAACTTTTCTATCACCTATCGATCTGGGTCCAAGAACATAGTCGCCGACGCACTGTCCAAGCAGTACTCTCCAGATCAACCCACAGAACCTGAAACCATCCTCCCCTCTGACCTGATTGTCAGTCCCATTCAGTGGGACCTCGACCACGACATCCGGAACGCCACCCTCCAGGAGCCCGCTCCGCCGGAGTGCCCAGAAGGCAAGATCTACGTTCCACAACATCTACGGTTAAGCCTTCTGGGTACAGCTCACCAATCTCTGGGCTCTGGATACCCCGGCAGTCAACGGACCCTCTCGCTCCTTCAATCCCATTACTGGTGGCCCAGTATGCGCCGGGATACCATCAGGTACGTCCAGAGTTGCTCTGTCTGTGCTATGTCTACCTCACCCCGACAATTACCTACAGGCAAACTGGTACCCCTACCTATCCCTCAGAGTCACTGGTCCCATCTAGGAGTTGACTTTGTGACCGATCTCCCGGCGGCCGAAGGTAATACCTGCATTCTTGTAGCAGTGGATCGTTTCTCTAAGATGTGCAAATTTGTTCCTCTAAAGGGATTGCCTACGGCGATGGAGACGGCTGAACTTCTATTCCAGCACCTGTTCCGGCACTTTGGCCTGCCAGAGGAGATCGTGTCGGACCGGGGACCTCAATTCATCTCGCACGTATGGAAAGCTTTCTTCAAGCTTCTTGGTGTGTCCGTTAATCTCTCTTTCGGTTATCACCCACAGACCAATGGCCAGACAGAGAGGAAGATCCAGGAACTCGGACGTTACCTCCGGTCATACTGCCACGAAGATCAGCACAGCTGGAACCGGTTCCTCCTGTGGGCCGAGTACGCACAGAACTCACTCTGCCAAGATACCACCGGCATGACACCTTTCCAGTGCGTACTCGGTTACCAGCCACCGCTGTTCCCCTGGACGGAGGAGCCCTCCAACGTTCCAGCTGTGGACTACTGGTTTCGGGAGAGCGAGAGAGTGTGGGACTCAGCTCACCACCATCTAAAGCGGGCTGTGCGACAACACAAGCACTTTGCAGACATCCGAAGAAGACCTGCTCCCAATTACCAACCCGGGGAGCAGGTCTGGCTATCGACACGGGATCTCCGTCTTCGTCTTCCATGCCGCAAGCTGAGTCCCCGCTACATTGGTCCTTTCACGATCCTGAGGTGGATCAACGATGTCACCGTCCAGCTTCAGCTCCCTCCCAGGTACCGCAATAGCCAAAAATACATTGTATGGGTAAAAATTATAGTTTTTTTTCTTTTATGTCAAAAATTATTAGAATATTAATTAAAGACATGTTCCATGAAGATCATTTTTAAATTTCCTACCGTAAATATATCAAAACTTAATTTTTGATTAGTAATATATAACTTCATTTGGACAACTTTAAATGTGATTTTTTTTTTATTATTGATTTTTTTTTTTTTTGCACCATCAGATCTCAGATTTTCAAATAGTTGTATCTATGCAAACAAACCATACATCAGTGGAAGCTTATTTATTCAGCGTTCAGATGATGTATAAATGTCATTGTCAAAAAATGGACCCCTATGATCTACATGGTTTTGTGGTCCAGGGTCACATATATAATATAATATAATATAATAATATTTGGTAATGTTTCTTTTTGCTTTTAAATTAGTGCTGTCAGTTGATTAAGAAAATTAACTAATCACACTTTTTTTTAATTAATTGCGATTAATCCTACCTAACAAGTTTTTCAATATACTTTTATACTGAAATGATTTCACATTTTCACACAACTGATTATTACAGCAGCTGTCTGGGTGGATGAAGATGCTGGATGTGGAGGTCCTGGGCTGGTGTGGTTACACGTGGTCTGCGGTTGTAAGGCCAGTTGGATGTACTGCCAAATTCTCTGAAACGCCTTTGGAGACGACTTATGGTAGACAAATGAACATTCAATTCAAGGGCAACAGCTCTGGTGGACATTCCTGCAGTCAGCATGCCAACTGCACGCTCCCTCAAAACTTGCGACATCTGTGGCATTGTGCTGTGTGATAAAACTGCACATTTTAGAGTGGCCTTTTATTGTGTCCAGCCTAAGGCACACCTGTGCAATAATCATGCTGTCTAATCAGCATCTTGATATGCCACACCTGTGAGGTGGATGGATTATCTCGGCAAAGGAGAAGTGCTCACTAACACAGATTTAGACAGATTTGTGAACAATATTTGAGAGAAATAGACCTTTTGTGTACATAGAAAAAGTCTTAGATCTTTGAGCTTTCAGCTAATGAAAAACGGGGGCAAAAACAAAAGTGTTGCGTTTATAATTTTGGTCACTGTATGACCTGACAACATCTCATCTGACCGCAGTTCACCGTTGTTTTACTGAAGCTTCCTTGTCACCTGTACCTTTACCGTGCTAATTTGTTGTAGTTGGATTTGGAGTGTGTGTCTGAAAAGTCTCCCATTTAATGTGGTCGTAAAGACATTCTGCAACAAAATAAACACACTTCTTTCAAGAAGAAAAGAGAAGCAGCAGTTCTGAGTGTGTTGGCCAACCCCAGCTCCACCCTTGTGTTAAATATTTTTAATGCTGTTAAACTGGAAAAATGAAAGGATAAGTCCACATTAGAGGTCTTCACGGAGGACCTGAGACCCGAGGACCCGGGACCTGACCCGGGACCCGTACGGGTTCGGGTCTATATTTTAATTGGTCAGCCGGGTCCGGGTTGGGTCCCAAACTATTACCTCGGGTCCCGGGTCTGTTTAACATTTGTGTGTAATACCCGAATCGATTGGAGAATACCACACCCGCCAGTGATCAGTGTGGGTCAGCACTTTGCGTGTGTTTTGTAACTTGCAGCTTGTAAAATTAAGACGAGAAAAGTGTGAGCGGGAAATAAGGTGGGGAAAAAACCATGCGTGAGGCGAAGTTAACGCTAGTACTGCAAGCGGACGGTACCAAGCTGTCTCATGTGAATTCCTCCTTTAAGCTTCATAAGATTAACTAGGTGGAGCTTTAAGCATATGTTTTGTATTGTTTTCTTCTACTGAAGAAGAGACGCACCTATTGAACACGCACGATGGTGCAGTGCAGTCGGCTTTGTGCAACCCACTTCTAAATCCACTCTGATGCGCATCATTCAGTAATGTCTTGCATTAGCCAAAATCATGACAGTCGACCACATAATATCTTATCCAATTGCACGTGAATAAACGCAAATACTCAATAAAAGCAAGACCGTGGCGCCGGCTTCCTTTGAAATATGATTGTGCCCGCGCCCGCGCCCGCTTCGTCCTGCTTCGTAACAGTAAATGTCGCCTGCATGCGCGAGAGCATGTAACTCAGAGTAGTAACATGATAATTAATTGTTGATTACTAATTTGAATCAGTACATTATAACGAAAATAATACCTTGAATAAATTAAAAGTATACTTCTCCAGACACCACTACACCACTGCTCACGCAGTAAAGTGTAACGCACTTCTTGTTCTGTGCGCTTTTTGAAAAAAAAAAAAAACACTGCTCCAAGCTGCAATAATATATAAATTAAGAAGATTCTTACACTCAACAAGAGAGAGGAACAGCCTAACATGGACGAAAATGTTAGTGTCAAGGAGGATTGATCACAGTCTGGGCTACTAAAAATAGGTAAGCCAAAAGTTCTTTCGCAACTTGTTTATTGACTTGTTAGCATTTTGCTGTGTAATATGTGCCAACCGGGTGCAGTCGGGTCTCTGTCTTCCCAGCCGGGTTTGGGTCCAATTTATAAATAACCGTCGGGTCCGCGTCGGGTCTGGGTAGTAAATTTAAGGCATTTCTCGGGTCTGCACGGGTTCGGGTCCCACTTTCAAATTAAATACGGGTCCGGGTCGGTTCCGTGCAACAAATTTACGGGTCTCTTCGGGTTCGGGTACAAATTTTTGGACCCGTTAAGACCTCTAGTCCACATCCAAAACAAAGATTCACATATATTGTACTCACCCCATTGTGGAAATCATTTCAGGATTTTTCTCCATATAATGGACTGGTATGGTGCCCCGATGTTGAACTTCCAAAATGCAGTTTAATCAGTCCATTATATGGACAAAAATACTGAAATGTTTTCCTCAAAAAACATAATTTCTTTACGACTGAAGAAAGAAAGACATGAACATCTTGGATGACAAGGGGGTGAGTACATTATATGTGAATCTTTGTTTTGGAAGTGGACTCCTCTTTTAATTGTTTGCGTTATGCAACATGCACGTTTTGACAGCACTATTTTAAATACATGCTACATGTACTTTGTTAATCTAAGTAGTTTAGCAGCTAATAATTAATAAGAGTTGACAAAGAAAACAAAAACTGACAAATGAACCCCAACCACACATAATTTTGTATGCCTTACAAAATAGTTTTTTATGCAATTCTCTATGGAATCATTAGGCATTTTTGGCTCCATTTGTCCCTCTGATGAGAGGGAGAATCCATCATGTCTGAATGTGCCGTGGCCTTTATGTCCCGCAGTGATTCAGGCTCTCAGGGTACTGATGTGTGGAGGAGTCGAGGCCTGTTCTCTACTAAAGGCAGGCTTAAGTCATTAGAGGAGTTCCAGAATGTTCTGTATTTAGTTGAGCACATCAAAAAAAAACAGATGTGCATGACGCCAGCAACTGATGTAAGAAGTCACCTCTGTCCTGACCTCTCATTCTGACCAAAACTAGGATAAATGTGCTCATCATACTCTCTTTACCTTTTTCTGCCTTTGGTAGCTTGCTATTAGAATGACCACTGATTCACTGTGACAGAAACCACTCTGGTTTAGTTTAGGGTGTTCGGTGGAACTTCAGCTGAGGGATTTGGGAAAAAGGCTCTTATTTAAATTGCATTAGACATTCCACTTATAACCAGGTACAAAACCAACAGCGATGGCAATTATATTAATTTACGCTTGGCCAGTCAAAATGACAGCCTTTCGGAAAACACATGGCTTGACAGTGTGTCATTTAAAAGTCACAAAACTCACAAGTCATGTAGTAAGTAATTGCAGATGGTTAAATGACAGGAAATGACAATATTCTCCATTTCCCATGGTGTAATGAGTTTTCTGCATCGGCATCCACCCAACATCTGCTGCCTCAGGCAGACGCCAATCAGACTCAAGTACATACTCATGTTATATCAGTCTCGTTCACTCATCTGAACATAACTGCAGGACACACAACCTCAAACACCTGTGCACGATGCAAAATACTGAACAACACCAAAAGCATTCATTGATGGCTTGATTGATTATTCACAGTTGCTAAAGGAAGAAATTGTTGAATAAAGCTGTTATTTTTGTTTTTGTTGCGCAAAAAGTATTCTCGTAGCTTCATAAAATTACGGTTGACCCACTGATGTCACATGGATTATTTTAATGATGTCCTTACTGCCTTTCTGGGCCTTGAATGTGTCAGTTGCATTGCTGTCTATGCAGGTTCAGAAAGCTCTCAGATTTCATTAAAAATAGCTTAATTTGTGTTTCGAAGATGAACAAAGGTCTTACGGGTTTGGAACAACATAGCTAAACACAGCACTTTACAAAGTCTGTAGGTATAAGGGACAGAAAAATGTCTTTTATGAGGGTCAGATGAGAATATAGGAACAATGAGGTAAAGAGTAGGAGAGAAAACAAGTGGAAATTCTTCCCAGTTGGGCTTGTTAGGAGAAAAAATGCATACAGTGGAAACTGACATCGTACATTCACATTAGCTCCTGACTTGCAGTTCCCCGGAGGGCCAAGCGAATGATGGGCGTCCCAGGCCTTCATACTGAGGTCTGTGCAGGTTATGAGCCAGAGATTTCCTTTGATTTACACTGCTGCTGACACAAACACAAGTCTCTGCACTGCACAGAACAGAATGTTGTTTATGTATGAGGAGTCTCCTTTGCATATCTAACGATAACTGTGAACCAGCATGAGATTCTCTGCAAAAAGTCAGCGTGATTTTATTATCTCAACCTTCACTTGAAATATATTAGCAGGACTGGTCTCAGCTCACGGAGGTGGGATTATCTGTACTCATAGGAGTGTCTGCTGCTCAACCATATCTTCAATTATTCTAAAAAGGATCTGTAAATACGTTGTACAAATTTCTTTTTAAAGGAGATTTATTTAGGATAAATAAGGTTATTAACTTGGGCTTTGAACATAAAAGCTGCTAACCTTTGACAATATACAAAGCCTGACTGCTGAATGATGTGGATTTGTTACAATCACAATCACTGAGACTTTTCACTGTTTTTTATCGCTCTGCTTCTGTCTTTAGAAATTTTCCAATGACTTTTTTTGAAGGACACACTTGAACACAAGTGATAGGCTGTGTTTGAAATCACATACTCTCAAAGTAGGTACTTTTCTAGGGGACACTGGATTCCTATTTTTCACAAGTTGGTATGATTCCTTAGGGTCTTCATGAAATGTCTGTAACATACTTTGATTAAAATTCCTCAATGGTTGTGTAAAACAACACCTATTACCTTGAAAGCTCTGTTCACATTGACCAGTTTCGGTGCATGAATTTTGCATCTGATGTCTCTTTTAAGTAATTATTTTGTGACCCGTAAAAAATGCATTCGCTATTTTAAAATCTTTATATGGAGGTTTAAGCTGTTTTGTATGGAAGCCCATTTCCGCCACTGAAAAAAAAAACAGTTCTGTCAATTCTGACTTTTTTCTCGATTTTATATCTTGCAATTCTGACTTTTTTTCTCAGAATTGTGAGATATAAACTTAATTCTGAGAACATATCAGTCTTTTTCCCCTCAAAATTGCACTTGCAATTGTGTGTTATAAAGTCAGAATTGTGAGATAGAAAAGTTGCAATTACCTTTTTTTTTGTGTTTTATTCAGTAGTGGAAACGGGCTTCCATAAGTTTCATGACTAATACCGATGTCCCTTTCTTAAGTGAAAATTATTTCTTGATCAAAACTCTGGCCCTGTAAGTCGTACTTTGTGTGCTTTACTGCCTCTAGTGTTCATTTCAACTGGAAACTGCAGCGATTTGTACATATAGGTACATTTTTTTTTTGAGTTTTGCAGAAATGTAGGTAGAGGCACGTATTTCCAATTAGCCTGGGTAGGTTATGTTACTCTTGGTACTCTATGGCACTCTTTTCTCATACTGTTTTTGCCTACTGTATAGTAGGGAGGTATCCAAGTATCCAATGTTGATGGCAGCCAGTGTCTTTATGAGTGAGTTATTGAATTATTCACTTAACCAATTTGTTCAATAAAGCTGGGACCACACTGTATGATTTCTAATAGTCCCTTTACTATTATTTTTGCTTGTCAGACTGTACGAAAACCATCCCAGGTATAAGCCACGTCACACTGTAAGATCTCAGTTGTCTTTAATGTCGGACTATAGGACAGTTAAGATTTGTTAAGAAGAGACAAACGTGAGAAGACTCATCTGGAGTTTTACATTATCAATTTGTGACGTTCAATGACAGTGAGCTACATTTACGTGGAAAATTGAAATGGTTATTAGCAAACAAAAACAGTTGCAAACAGGACTCTATCTTAAAATTTCATTGAAGGACATTTTGGCCCAGGAACGGAGCAATCTTTTAGGATTGGCCAAATTGTGGCCAAAATCATACAGCGTGCACCTGAATTAACACTGATTCGTTCAGGAACAAATCATCATTATTGCATAATTCTTGAAACACGGCAGTAGATTCCTACCCAAGCTTATTGAAAATATGTGCCTCTAAGTTTCTGCAAAACTCAAAAAACCTGCCTATATGTATGAATTGCTGCAGTTTCCAGTTGAAATCAACACTAGAGGGAATAAAACTCCCCCTAAAACAAGCTGAGTTTTGGGAAAAAAGCCTAATTTTCACACATTTCCTTGCACAATTTTATGTTATGATCTTTAAACAATTTTAACATGCTGCAAGATTTGAAAATTGGTATTTTTGAATGTTAGCGGGCTATATAGAGGTACAGCTACATATTTTCTAACTCAGTAAGTTGTAAATCCTTTGAAACCATTCTTCAACAAAACAACTCAAACCCACGTAAAGAGAAGTTAAAATAGCATGGCACACACTGCAGTAAGTGTGTTTTTATATCACTTTTACATATGTTAACACTTTTCACTTTGAAACTGCCTTGAAACATGCACTAAATCTCACAATATTGCAGGAAAGTTGTTCCAAGCATGCATTTTCAATGAGCCTGGGTTGGTAGATTTTGCTTTGCCAATGTTTCAAAATATTTTCATTGTCAGAAAACTGGACGTCCAATCACCAAGAAAAGTAATGCTGCACATCTGAACAAGCTTGCATGTTGCATGGTGTGGGCTGAATTAGACAGTGAAATTAAATAGTAGGCTAATAGTGACAACACCTATTACCTTGAAAGCTCTGTTCACATTGACCAGTTTCGGTGCATGAATTTTGCATCTGATGTCTCTTTTAAGTAATTATTTTGTGACCCGTAAAAAATGCATTCGCTATTTTAAAATCTTTATATGGAGGTTTAAGCTGTTTTGTATGGAAGCCCATTTCCGCCACTGAAAAAAAAAACAGTTCTGTCAATTCTGACTTTTTTCTCGATTTTATATCTTGCAATTCTGACTTTTTTTCTCAGAATTGTGAGATATAAACTTAATTCTGAGAACATATCAGTCTTTTTCCCCTCAAAATTGCACTTGCAATTGTGTGTTATAAAGTCAGAATTGTGAGATAGAAAAGTTGCAATTACCTTTTTTTTTGTGTTTTATTCAGTAGTGGAAACGGGCTTCCATAAGTTTCATGACTAATACCGATGTCCCTTTCTTAAGTGAAAATTATTTCTTGATCAAAACTCTGGCCCTGTAAGTCGTACTTTGTGTGCTTTACTGCCTCTAGTGTTCATTTCAACTGGAAACTGCAGCGATTTGTACATATAGGTACATTTTTTTTTGAGTTTTGCAGAAATGTAGGTAGAGGCACGTATTTCCAATTAGCCTGGGTAGGTTATGTTACTCTTGGTACTCTATGGCACTCTTTTCTCATACTGTTTTTGCCTACTGTATAGTAGGGAGGTATCCAAGTATCCAATGTTGATGGCAGCCAGTGTCTTTATGAGTGAGTTATTGAATTATTCACTTAACCAATTTGTTCAATAAAGCTGGGACCACACTGTATGATTTCTAATAGTCCCTTTACTATTATTTTTGCTTGTCAGACTGTACGAAAACCATCCCAGGTATAAGCCACGTCACACTGTAAGATCTCAGTTGTCTTTAATGTCGGACTATAGGACAGTTAAGATTTGTTAAGAAGAGACAAACGTGAGAAGACTCATCTGGAGTTTTACATTATCAATTTGTGACGTTCAATGACAGTGAGCTACATTTACGTGGAAAATTGAAATGGTTATTAGCAAACAAAAACAGTTGCAAACAGGACTCTATCTTAAAATTTCATTGAAGGACATTTTGGCCCAGGAACGGAGCAATCTTTTAGGATTGGCCAAATTGTGGCCAAAATCATACAGCGTGCACCTGAATTAACACTGATTCGTTCAGGAACAAATCATCATTATTGCATAATTCTTGAAACACGGCAGTAGATTCCTACCCAAGCTTATTGAAAATATGTGCCTCTAAGTTTCTGCAAAACTCAAAAAACCTGCCTATATGTATGAATTGCTGCAGTTTCCAGTTGAAATCAACACTAGAGGGAATAAAACTCCCCCTAAAACAAGCTGAGTTTTGGGAAAAAAGCCTAATTTTCACACATTTCCTTGCACAATTTTATGTTATGATCTTTAAACAATTTTAACATGCTGCAAGATTTGAAAATTGGTATTTTTGAATGTTAGCGGGCTATATAGAGGTACAGCTACATATTTTCTAACTCAGTAAGTTGTAAATCCTTTGAAACCATTCTTCAACAAAACAACTCAAACCCACGTAAAGAGAAGTTAAAATAGCATGGCACACACTGCAGTAAGTGTGTTTTTATATCACTTTTACATATGTTAACACTTTTCACTTTGAAACTGCCTTGAAACATGCACTAAATCTCACAATATTGCAGGAAAGTTGTTCCAAGCATGCATTTTCAATGAGCCTGGGTTGGTAGATTTTGCTTTGCCAATGTTTCAAAATATTTTCATTGTCAGAAAACTGGACGTCCAATCACCAAGAAAAGTAATGCTGCACATCTGAACAAGCTTGCATGTTGCATGGTGTGGGCTGAATTAGACAGTGAAATTAAATAGTAGGCTAATAGTGACAACACCTATTACCTTGAAAGCTCTGTTCACATTGACCAGTTTCGGTGCATGAATTTTGCATCTGATGTCTCTTTTAAGTAATTATTTTGTGACCCGTAAAAAATGCATTCGCTATTTTAAAATCTTTATATGGAGGTTTAAGCTGTTTTGTATGGAAGCCCATTTCCGCCACTGAAAAAAAAAACAGTTCTGTCAATTCTGACTTTTTTCTCGATTTTATATCTTGCAATTCTGACTTTTTTTCTCAGAATTGTGAGATATAAACTTAATTCTGAGAACATATCAGTCTTTTTCCCCTCAAAATTGCACTTGCAATTGTGTGTTATAAAGTCAGAATTGTGAGATAGAAAAGTTGCAATTACCTTTTTTTTTGTGTTTTATTCAGTAGTGGAAACGGGCTTCCATAAGTTTCATGACTAATACCGATGTCCCTTTCTTAAGTGAAAATTATTTCTTGATCAAAACTCTGGCCCTGTAAGTCGTACTTTGTGTGCTTTACTGCCTCTAGTGTTCATTTCAACTGGAAACTGCAGCGATTTGTACATATAGGTACATTTTTTTTTGAGTTTTGCAGAAATGTAGGTAGAGGCACGTATTTCCAATTAGCCTGGGTTATGTTAGGTTATGTTACTCTTGGTACTCTATGGCACTCTTTTCTCATACTGTTTTTGCCTACTGTATAGTAGGGAGGTATCCAAGTATCCAATGTTGATGGCAGCCAGTGTCTTTATGAGTGAGTTATTGAATTATTCACTTAACCAATTTGTTCAATAAAGCTGGGACCACACTGTATGATTTCTAATAGTCCCTTTACTATTATTTTTGCTTGTCAGACTGTACGAAAACCATCCCAGGTATAAGCCACGTCACACTGTAAGATCTCAGTTGTCTTTAATGTCGGACTATAGGACAGTTAAGATTTGTTAAGAAGAGACAAACGTGAGAAGACTCATCTGGAGTTTTACATTATCAATTTGTGACGTTCAATGACAGTGAGCTACATTTACGTGGAAAATTGAAATGGTTATTAGCAAACAAAAACAGTTGCAAACAGGACTCTATCTTAAAATTTCATTGAAGGACATTTTGGCCCAGGAACGGAGCAATCTTTTAGGATTGGCCAAATTGTGGCCAAAATCATACAGCGTGCACCTGAATTAACACTGATTCGTTCAGGAACAAATCATCATTATTGCATAATTCTTGAAACACGGCAGTAGATTCCTACCCAAGCTTATTGAAAATATGTGCCTCTAAGTTTCTGCAAAACTCAAAAAACCTGCCTATATGTATGAATTGCTGCAGTTTCCAGTTGAAATCAACACTAGAGGGAATAAAACTCCCCCTAAAACAAGCTGAGTTTTGGGAAAAAAGCCTAATTTTCACACATTTCCTTGCACAATTTTATGTTATGATCTTTAAACAATTTTAACATGCTGCAAGATTTGAAAATTGGTATTTTTGAATGTTAGCGGGCTATATAGAGGTACAGCTACATATTTTCTAACTCAGTAAGTTGTAAATCCTTTGAAACCATTCTTCAACAAAACAACTCAAACCCACGTAAAGAGAAGTTAAAATAGCATGGCACACACTGCAGTAAGTGTGTTTTTATATCACTTTTACATATGTTAACACTTTTCACTTTGAAACTGCCTTGAAACATGCACTAAATCTCACAATATTGCAGGAAAGTTGTTCCAAGCATGCATTTTCAATGAGCCTGGGTTGGTAGATTTTGCTTTGCCAATGTTTCAAAATATTTTCATTGTCAGAAAACTGGACGTCCAATCACCAAGAAAAGTAATGCTGCACATCTGAACAAGCTTGCATGTTGCATGGTGTGGGCTGAATTAGACAGTGAAATTAAATAGTAGGCTAATAGTGATGCTAAGGCGAACTATTGCTTTTGAAGCATATAGCAAACCACATGTATTTTTAACATAATGGTTAATGGCTGCTAGGCTACTGGCTTTAACTATTTCGCAGGTGCACAATAAAATCAATGTCACCCATGCTATCTATTCAGCTCTATACAAAAGCTAAACATAGAGGTTCATTAGCTGGGCTATAGTTAAGAGCAATAGCTAGAGTTGTAATTATCTCTCTGGTTCATCTCTTTTGTCAGTGAGGAACACTGGAATACAGCTTCACAATGTCGTTTCAGGAAACTGAATAGGGTTTAAAAGGGGAAGTATTCATGCTGTTGACCTCTCATCACTGATCCACACCTCATTATGTATAAGTACCATACTAATTGGATAACAGAGCCATTTTTGAACCTATTTTATAGACGGAAGGAAGATGGAAAAGATAACCAGACGTGTAAAAAAGCAAAATTTCAGTGACACATGCTGCTCATAAAGCATGGAAATCTATGAGAATGGATTTCAAATGTCCAGTGTTCACCTTTCATTTATACAGACATTAAAAACTCTGTTCCAATACCTAGTTAGCTGTCTACTGTTAGCTGTATTTTAGGATATCATAGCATAGAACTAGAGGTATTTCATTTCAATTTGAAGGTAACTGTGTGGGCAATGGTGCAATAAAGCTCTGTAGGATTTGGAGCAGAGCTACTGTGTTAATTTATGGCAGTCAGTGCCACCAATGTCAAGCTGACATATCATTCTCGTAAAGTGCGACGTACGTCTCATTAATGTGCCTGAAATCACGGTTTGAAAGCTAGTTGGTACATGCTTTCGTATTATTACCCAAACCTCCTCCACTGGGGCACAGTGACAAATCTTAATAAACCCTTCAGTTCTTTGTGACATCTTGAAATGTCGTGACCTGAAGGCTTTGAAACTAGCCAGCTTGCTCTTGTCAAAATTAATTTGCTGACAGGGAACGGGTTGCCAGTTCAACAGTCTGAATGCCAGGATCCGAGGTCTTTGAGGTGTAACATATTTAAACTAGGCTTACTGGGTTGCTACAAGTACAATAAAAATGTAATTTGTCAGTACGTGTAGAATGACATTGCCCTCTTGAACTGAAAAAAGCTTCAGGTTGCAATTCCTCTGCTTTTCTATTTGTCTATTAACGGTGCTCTGTAGATTCTCAGCTTCCTTCAAGACTGGTGCATTTGCTAATAAAATGATGTGAGAGGTGGTACTGTGTGAATATATGTGTGTCATTGCACGTACATGTGTGTGGAAGGTAGGTGTGAAAGTGTCAAATGATTTCCTTAGCTTTTCATTCGGGCTGTATTGATCCTTGTGTAACGGTTGGGTTAACGGATTGGCACTGCAGTCTTTTTCTACAATCTTTTTCTCACAGAGCTCTTCTTTTTCTAGTTCATGACCCAATGTGACATTCTAATTCCCACTGCAATGACGGGATTGATTCAGCAGAATCAAGATATAGAGAATTGAGTCACATATCGTGAAGCCCCCCTTCCAGTTTTTAATTATTTTGTTATATTGGCTATTTGCTCAGACGCTCAGTTAAAATCCCTTTTAAATGGCCTAATTCCAAAAAGAGGTTTAGAGAGATCGTTGTCTGGGTAGATGTGAAGCAAGTAATTTTGTCTCTGTCTTATCCACCTCATTTTTGACGTAAAAGCAGGTCCCTCCATTTGAACCTGAATATGATGGCTTCTTATGTCTTTATTTTAGCTACTACTTGTGATGCTATCTGATATTGCAAGCTGGAATTATTTATTTTAATGTATTATAATAACTGACAAACACATTGGTTTATTGTGCTAATATTTTACAGGTTACCTTCTAGTTATTTACCTATATTGTGCTGCAGAAATTTGTGCTGCATTATTGCAGGAAATAAACTCTGTGATCAACAAAAGTTTGTGATTTACACATTTTGTTCATGATTCTGTCACAACACGTGAGGAGGAAGGTGCAACACGATGATGAAATGCAATGAAAAGTCTTTAGTGTAATCCACACAGATAAATCCACAAAAGGAAGACAAGAACACACTTACTCATTGACAAGACCAGACACAAAGCATTGAACTCAAACAACTTATAAAGGGTGGCTAATGACACACAAACAGGTGATGGTGATTAACTAATAATGAGTCAACGAGGACAGTAACAGGAACAACCATAGATGGGCACATGACGGCATACTGGATGTATCCAAAGCACATCATCTGGTCACTGGGGTTCCTCAGGGATCAGTTCTTGGACCCCTCCTCTTCTCCATATACACTACATCACTGGGACCCATCATACAGGCACATGGCTTCTCCTACCATTGCTATGCTGATGACACACAGATCTTTCATTTCAACCAGATGATGCAACGGTAGCTGCACCAATCTCAGGCTGCCTGGCGGACATCTCGGCGTGGATGAAAGAACATCACCTACAGCTCAACCTGGCAAATACTAAGCTCCTTGTCTTCCCTGCCACTCCGACTCTACACCATGACTTCACCATCCAGTTAGGTTCATCAACAATTACTCCATCAAGTTCAACCAGAAATCTTGGTGTAATCTTTGATGACCAGCTGACTTTCAAAGACCATATAGCTAAAACTGCTCGATCTTGCAGGTTTGCATTGCATCAGAAAGATCAGGCCCTTTCTAACAGAGCAGGCCACACAACTTCTTGTCCAGGCCCTGGTCATATAGGCTGGACTACTGCAATGCTGTTTTAGCCGGTCTTCCTTCATGCACAATCAAACCTTTACAAATGATTCAGAATGCAGCAGCATGACTGGTCTTCTACGAGCCCAAAAGGGCCCATGTCACACCTCTTTTTATCACCCTGCACTGGCCCCCGGTTGCGGCTCGCATCAAATTCAAGACACTGATGCTTGCATATAGAACAGCCACAGGCTCAGCACGTGCCTACACTGTAAAAAATAAAAAACACAATTTGTTGAGTCAGCTTAAAATAATTTGTTACCCTGCTGCCTTAAAATTTTAAAGGGGTCATCGGATGCCCATTTTCCACAAGTTGATATGATTCTTTAGGGTCCTAATGAAAAGTCTCTAATATACTTTGATTAAGAATTCTCAATGGTTTTGTAAAACAACACCCTTTTTACCTTGACAAAATCAGCTCTGCAAAAATCATTTAATTCTAAGCTGTTGTTCCTTTAAATGCAAATGAGCTCTGCTCACCCCGCCCCTCTCTTCTCTCTGTGGAAAGACGATCTTGTTTACTTTAGCCACATTTAGCTGCTAAACTTCCTAACTACCACGTTATAAGGAAAGGCGATCGCAAAGAGTCATAAAAAATGCTTATACACACTTCTGCTGTAAGTGAAGCTGGATCATGAATGATTCACGTGAACATAGACGGATATATGTAGATTGGGAAGTGCATTCCATTCACAAACAAACGTAATCTACTGCATCTTCAGCGGCTCAGATGTCGGTAGTAAATGACGACCACTATGTTCATTATTACATCCAGCAACACAACACCTCAATCGCTCAATCGGAGATATTCTTGTCTAACTTACATCCCTGCTCTGGCATCAAAACAAGTAAAGTTACTGGACTGTGACAGCTGGTCTAAGGTAAGAGCTCATGTCAATCAACTATCGTGGGAGCGGCCTCTGTCGGTGTGACGCCACACCGACAGGCATCTGAGAATGGCTCGATTTTTCGATACACTGCCAACACACATTAATGTTCAAACAACATGAAAAAGTGAACTTAGCTCCGATGACCCCTAAGTCAACTAAAATAAGTTTAGTCAACTTGAAATATTGTTGACTAAACCCCGCGCTGCGGGGTGATGTTGGGCTGGGCACTGGGTCTAGAGTGGGGCTGGTGTCGTTGTCTGGTGGGGCTGGGGGACAGCCAAGTCAAGACCTTACTCCAGTTGAAATGTTGTGGAAGAACCTGAAGCAAGTTGTTCATAAGAGGAAACCAATAAATATCACAGAGTTTAAGTGATTTTATACTGAAGAATGGCCTATTACAGTTACTTTATTAAAGTAATGTAACTGGTTATTTATTTATTTATTTATTTATTTTTTAAAGAGGTGAGAAAACTATTTAAAACCATGGTGGCCACCATTCTTCTCTTGTCTGGCATCCAGTTCTTCACAGTTCACACTTACGGTATTATGTTGGTACATCGAAGAATCAAGCGAGCATTTCTGCCACCTACTGGACTGGAGCGTAAACCGCTGGATAGCAGACAGGAGAGCACTGGCAGCTGCTATGATTTTACAATTACTTGCTTAAATATTGAGTTATTTTATACCAAAACTGATCTTAGCTGTACTCAAAATATGGCTGCATTTACGTTTTGCTGACATGCTTAGGTGCTTTATTAAACTTTAAAGTAAGTCACTGTGTATTTTTAAAGTAATTCACCCAACTGAAATGAAATGAATGCATCTTAAGGCTCTAAAATTCACATTTTCAAAACAGTCCACCCCCTTTGTGGGTACATCTGGTATCATTTATTATTATAAAAAATATCACACACAGAGTTCATTGCCCAAAGGGGAGTGTTACGTTTTTAAGATGCATGTGCCTGTGTTTGTGTTCACAGGGTCACAGTGCAGGAGAAATGCTCTTTTGTCTCTGAATATCATATGAGATGTAGATGTAAATTAGTGCTTAAGCATGAATGTTCATGTGTGTGTATTTGTGATACTGGAAGCCACTGAGAATCAAACATAGCAAAAACAAGTTAATGGTCACTAATTTCCATCTCGCTGACAGTCCATCAGCCTCTGTGTCTTAAAGGAGAAGTCCATTTCCAGAATAACAATTTACAGATAATTGTAACGGGACTCTAGTGAAGCGTGTTAGATCCAGATGAGAGCTTTATTAAACACAGCGTAGTCAAGACAGACAGGGTCGATCTCCAACCAAACAGTAATACGTAGGTAAGACAAAAGTGTAATCCAATTAAACAGGCAGAAGGTCACAATCCAAGAGAGCAGTCCAAAGTAGCAGAATAGACAGGGCTATGAAACTAGGCAAAACTATGGCATTGAAGCAAAACAAAACTATGGCAAAAAACAAGGCAAAACTATGACAATGAAACAAAACCGTGGAAATAGCAAAACAAGGCAATGAAACAGGATAAACGCTTGGTAGAGTCCACACAGGCAAAACAATACTTCGCAAGGTCCTGTTTGGCATGGCCCTCCTTATATGGCTGCCAAACAGGAAGTAACCATAGAAGCAGCAGAGGGAGCGTTAACAGTCAGTCAATGGGTGAGGGCTCCCTCTGCTGGCGTGGCATTACAATAATATACTCACCACCTTATCATCAAGATGTCTTTCTTTGTCTTAAAGAAATTGTGTTTTTTAAGGAAAACATTTAAAAAAATACAATTTAAATACTTTTTAATCTCAAACGCTCATCTTGTCTTGCTCTTCCTGAACTTTGTGTATTCTGGCTCAAGACAGTTAGGGTTTGTCGAAAAACTCCAATCGTATTTTCTCCCTCAACTTCAGAGTCATTTCAAAATCACTGCAGAGGTACTGACCCAGCCTTTGTAAAGTGAACATGCAAAGAAAATCAAACACCCTTAACAAAAAAGGTAAAACAGCGATATAGGACGATTTTGAAGTTGAGGGAGAACATGAGATGGGAGTTTTTCGACATACCCTAACTGTCATGAACCGAAAAACAGTCCAGGCAGAGCGAGACAAGACAAGCATTTGACATTAAAAAGTATATAAATTGTATTATTTTTATGAAAATAACCGACCGTTTCGCTAGATAAGACCCTTCTTCCTAGCCTGGGATCGTTTACAACCACATTTGGGATCGTTTGAAGCCGCATTTAAACTGCATTTTGGAAGTTCAAACTCGTGGCACCATAAAAGTCCACTATATGGAGAAAAATCCTGAAATGCTTTTTCTCAAAAAACATAATTTCTTTACGACTGAAAAAAGAAAGACATGAACATCTTGGATGACCAGGGGGTGAGTACATTATATGTGAATCTTTGTTTTGGAAGTGGACTTCTCCTTTAGGACTGTCACCTTATTGACCAACAGCTGTCAAATCTTTCATTCACTTTCATTGACATGGCCTTTTAGATTATTAAATATGCAATCTCTCCATGTGCTAAAACAGTTTCTGATCTATCTGAGCTTGTTGATTCATATAGTGGATATTAACAAATTTACATTCACTGTACTTTTTGGGGCCACTATATAAGCTTTATAATAACAGAATATCTATTTTAAGTGCAAATAGTGCAACTTGTTGGCAGAGGCAATTTACACTAACTCCGCCCACCAACGTGTGGTTGGAATAGACAACATTACAAAAGACGGCCTCCAAACAACCGCTTCAGGTGGTAATGTGTGTAGCACAGTCTTTTTGATACGATCGAGCCGTGTTCGAATCCCCCTTTTGCCAAACTCTTTCTTGTCCATTTTTACATCTCATATCACATATCATTTTTTAAATAAAAATTAAGGAATGATTGAAAAGTTGAAAATACAGTATCGGGTAGGGTTGGGGTAGGTGTAGAGAGGGCTTTATTGTCCCAATAATGCGGCATCCATTTAGTAAATTTAATAAAACAGGTCATTTACACTCAATATGTCATTATTGCATACTGGTTTATAATGTAATACTGAGGTGCAGATCAATGCCACTGTTTGCAACAAGTAGTATAAATAGCAGAAAACTGCTATTTATTTACTTTCTGCAGTTTTAGATTTTCAAAAAATCTCATTCTATATGATTTATAAGCTTGGTCCCCATAATGTCCCCAAGGATTTTGGATATTGCCATCTTTGTGGGGACATTTTGTCCCCATAACATAGTCTATACCAGAAGCACACACATGCACAATAAAAATAAATCTTGTTTGTTCCTTCCTCTCATGTTCTGATGAGATCCGATCCAGCCTCAGCTCACCCTCCGCAAAACTGTCTATCACGCCTCTCACCTTCGGGAAACCTCGCAGTGACACACACTTGCACTCGTTCACACATCCACACACACACTGTGAATCAAATTCTCACACTCTCTTCTTCTCATTTCACTCTGTCTGATTATGTGCAGAATGAGCAGATTGAATTGAAGCTTGCAATTACAGCTCTACAGTGAAATAACTCATCCAATAATCCAATGCAACTCCCATTTCAAGTTTGGAATTGACAGAAGCACAGAGAGATAATTCCATAAATTACTATAACTAAAATTTCAGTCACAATTTATACTTCTATTTTGTCCTCTGGGATATTTTTCAGGTGAAAATGTGGTGCCCGTCTATGCAAAAACTGACGCCATATTGTTGCCAGGGTGTTATTGCGCTTCTCTTCTCTTCTATGACACACAAGAGATGAAATTGTTGAATAAAGTTAGTTTTGTTTTCTTTGACCACAATAAGTAAAAGTATGGTTGAACCACCAATGTCACATGGACTGGTTTAATGATATCCTTTCTACCTTTCTGGACCTTGAGTGTGGTGGCTATGTTGCTGTCTATGATGTCTATGAATATCTTAATTTGTGTTCCAAAGATGAACAGAGGTCTTACAGGTTTGGAACAACATGAGGGTGAGTAATTAATGACAGAATTTTCATTTTTGGGTGAACTCTCCCTTTAAAAGGGTCATCGGATGCAAAGTTCACTTTTACATGTTGTTTGAACATTAATGTGTGTTGGCAGTGTATGTACAAATCTACCCTATAATGTTAAAAATCCATGCAGTGGTTTTAATTAATCTGTAAAAATAATATCCCCTTTTTCAAATCGAGCCATTCTCAGATGCCTGTCGGTGTGGCATCACACACAATTGAGCAATTGATGTGTTGTGTTGCTGGATGTAATAATGAACATAGTGGTCGTCATTTACTCCCGACATCTGAGCCGCTGAAGATGCAGTGGATTACGTTTGTTTGCGAAGGGAATGCGCCTCCCGATCTACATAAATGCGTATATGTTCGTGCAAATCATTCATGATCCAGCGTCACCTACAGCAGAAGTGAGTATAAGGGTTTTTTTAATGAATCTCAGCAATCACCTTTCCTAATAACGTGCTAGTTAGCAAGGCTAAACGTGCTAAATGCGGCTAAAGTAAACAGGCTCGTCACTCCACAGAGAGAAGAGAGGGGCGGGGCGAGCAGAGCTCATTTGCATTTAGAGGAACAATCCATCAGATTGGGTTCATTTTTGCAGAGCTCATTTTGACAAGGTAAAAAGGGTGTTGTTTTACACTACCATTGAAAATTTTAACCAAAGTATATTATAAACTTTTCATTAAGACCCTAAAGAATCATATCAGTTTGTGGAAAATGGTCATCCGATGACCCCTTTAAGATCGGTGGGACCAAATGTATTAATTTAAGATTCATCCATTAAAAACAATTATCAGTCAGCCATAATTCTCTCATAATTGTCTCTATGGTGGTTTTGGCCCTGGCAATCACTGCATCATGTGAGAGGTAGATTCTAGCTGCTATTTGCTATCGCTCCAGCCTGACTCACAGAGAATGTGAGTTAGGTGTTGCACTACGTTAACATCCCGTTCTCGTGGGATGAGTGTGGAGACCAAGTGAACACTCCCCCACAGTGCCACACAGACGGCTCTGGATAAGCCTCATTTCATACACAGCACCCAATTTAGGAAGCATCAAATGTGTGCTGAGGAAAAGATGTGCAAGTTATTTTGCAGTGTTCATGTGTGGACTGCTTCAAATGACCTATTTTTGACAAATGCAACAGATGCCAAGGTTAATATACATACTGAAATAGTTCATTAATTGCTCACCTTCTTAATGACAACCTGTCAAGAGAAAAGAATACAGAGTCCTTGACTGTGGAACCAAATTTCTAATATTATAGCAGAAAGAACTTATTTCACATTGATGTGGTTTTTCACTACTTTCTAAAGATTTAACTGTCAGTTTCATCAGAATGAACAGAGGGTAGATGATGAATAATCACAATACCATCAATAGTAATTTTTACAGAAAATAAATGTTAAATGAGCGATATCACAGTAGTAGAAATAGGCATTCTCAGATTCAAATCGAAGTTTGACAGTTTAACAGCTGATCCCAAGCCTCCGTTACTAATTTGAAAACATCACTTTAGAACTAGTAACAAAGGAACATTGAGTTTCCATATTGAAAGCTTATTGTATTACTGCATTAAAAGTTCACTGTATTATGCAGAGTATTATGTGAGAGAGATGGACTGCGTGAGTGTGATTACCTGCATCTCATACAGTTTTCATTCTTCAGATCAGTCTCATATTCATAATAAAACATTAGATGGAATGTCTGCTGAGGAAAACATGTTATAGGGTGAAATGGGGCTAAAGGCACCCCCTAAGAAAAAATGTGCTTTTCACGGTGCCCAAGTGTATGATTGTATTTACAGTAGTAACAACAAATAATATTTTATTATATGATTATGTTAATTATTGTGCCTTTTAGCCCCAACAGCAGGGGTGCTTTTTTACCTCAAATACCATACTTTTACATATTTTTTCATTATTTAAAAACTGCTTTTAATTATCTTAAACAAAACTGAAAATCATTGGGAAGACATTTGTCTCATTTAATAATTTTAGTGATTCTCACTTGCTACTTAAATCTACAACATTTTTAAAAACATCAAATATTAGATCAAGTAAGCACAGAATCCAAAATGCTACACCACGTTTTTTTAGACCTTTTTTAGCACCTTTTACCCCAGGGCGCCTTTAGCCCAGTTGTACCCTACTATCTTTTCATCTCTTAAGGATGATTTCCGATGACATCACTGCTCAGTGCATTTGTTGGCTGCTTCTTACAAGGTGTTATTGAAAGTAAAAATACTTTCCTTGTTTACAACCCTGTTTCAGTCGTTTTCAGTATGAAAGACTTTATGCTGACTCACTCATTAAAAACAATCTCTTGTCGCCATCTAATGGTGAAATAATGTAACTACAATCACCATCATGAACACATACCGTTTCCCAATACTAAATACTAGTATTAAATACTACTATTATTTATATAAAATATTATTTATTGAATAGTAATATTGAATAAACAGTAACAGCCATCATAAAAGTTGCTACGCAATTTAGTCAAAAGTACAAAAGTAAATTCCAGAAGATATGGCCGAGGTGAGGCTGCTCTCGAGGGGTTCATAAGCACTGAACGTAAAAATTTAAATACTGGTTTACGATGCAGTCATTTACCTTTGTTCGCTGAATTTTCAGGGCCAAAACCCAATAATTTTATTTATTTATTTATTTATTTTTAATTGTAATTTAAACAGATTACTTGAATATATTTTACAAGAAAATTCTGCTTTGGCCTTGTGAACCTTGTTTTCTGCAACAGCAGCTTTATTGATGAAATTACCTGATACCAGAACAGAGAATCCTTGATTTCACAACATACCTGTTATACATCCAGAATGTAGGAATAGGGAAAAGGTTATATACTGGGAAAATGTCAGAACTAGTGTTATATAGGGGCTTGAACAACATTCTTATGAGCCATCATTCCCTTTGATTTGGATAGTTAAAATTGGGGTTAGGACTATTTTTCTTTGACTCACAAAAGATGTTAATCTAGGATCATATTCTTGGCAAAATAAACATTTGTCCTGTGACCCAGAGGAGAATTACCACCATGTAACAGCTTCAAGCTATAAATCAACACAGCAGCCTCAAACTCATTCAAACCGACGTCACTGTCTCTCACATTTGTACGCCGGAAATCGCAAATTTAAAGGTTTGAAGAGAGCAGTCTGAGTGGTGGTCTGTGAATGGAAAAACAACATCACTTGGAAATGTCAATTACAAGACCACCAGGAAGCCCCAGGTTGGTCCAGATAAAACCTGCAGAACAGATTAAACATTTGAACAAGAAGAGGCACTATAAGAGTAATATGGATTGTTCTAGAAACACAGTGTGTGTTTAATGACACCGCTCTAATGGGAGTGTGCCACCGGCTCTATAAGCGTTACATTTCCTTGATGTCTTAAGATTAATCGTGTCTTAATGTGGCTGTGTATTTTAGTATCTTACCAGAATGAAGACTTTTATACACTGAAATAGATGAGCAGCAATATATTGAGGTATGCTTGTTGTGAAATGTATTACAGCTATTTTTATCTCTAAGCTTTTCATTTGTACAGCACACAATATGAGTTACTTCACCAGTTACGAAGCCATCCATTATTCTTAGTATAAATGACTAGCTGTCATAAAATCAAGCATTAAAGCCATCCATTAAAAAAAACAAACAAATCATGTTTGCACACAGTGCTTTTAAAGTGTACAGTTCACTGAATCCATTATTGATATCTATTACATAATTGTCAGTTTGATTATTCCACTCAAACAACATATATACTTTTTAAAACATTTAATTCATATCAAATAGCCTAATTACTGACCATCCCAAAACAAGCTATATGCCATTGGTATGCTTGACATTATTCTGAAGAATATATGCAATAAGTAAATATTTATTTTATTGTATTTTTCAAAAAGCTTAATGGGATTACACACGAAAATGATTTTTGATGGCAATCAACACTGTGTGATACAGTATGTACTTGAGGGCTGCGTGGGTTTTATAATAGGGTTATTTTTCAATGACTATTATTATTTATAGTACATCGGTCTCTGGAAGTCCAAACATTAAAGAAGAGAAGTCAGTGCCAACAGATAGACCGCCGCGAGTCCATGTGTGAGCGAGTCTCGGTATCTGAAGGCACCTCCTTCTTGCGCCTCAGGTTTGGTTGATAAACCTCAGCTCCTCAAACCACCAGTTACTCCTGCACAGGAGCGAACAGTACATCTGAGAGAGCCGTATCGAGGTACAGTCACGGAGACGGGATTTGCGCCTGTCACACACGGTAAGATGCGCCTGAGCAGAGTTTTACAAATGCCTGTTAATGAAGGGAACTTACCGAAACATTTAGCGTCTTCGTTTCAAGGCGAAATGATCTTTATATTCTGGCATTATGAATTTTTTGCCTCGCTCATTTCTGGATGCAGAGGCTCTGAAAGGTGTTACATACTTTTCTAAGTCGTACATGACGTTGGAGACTCCGATGATGTTCAGATCGGATCATTTGTTCACTGTTCAGTCCTGGCAGCGATCTTAAGGGTAAAATCATCGTTGTTGCATTCTATTCTATTCTATTCTATTCTATTCTATTCTATTCTACTCTGTGCTTGACAATATTCTAGCTATTTTATTTTTCTGTGTCTGTTACTCTGTTCATTTTGATATTGACATATTGTAGTATGTAATGTTGGTGTCTGTTCTTTTGTTGTCATATTCTTCTATTCTATTCTATTCTATTCTATTCTACTCTGTGCTTGACAATATTCTAGCTATTATATTTTTCTGTGTTTGTTACTCTGTTCATTTTGATATTGACATATTGTAGTATGTAATGTTGGTGTCTGTTCTTTTGTTGTCATATTCAGCTATTCTATTCTAATTCTACTTTGTGCTTGACAAGCTAGCTATTTTATTTTTCTGTGTTTGTTACCTGTTCATTTTGATATTGACATATTGTAGTATGTAATGCTGGTGTCTGTTCTTTGTTGTCATATTCTGCTATTCTATTCTATTCTATTCTATTCTATTCTATTCTACTTTGTGCTTGACAATATTCTAGCTATTTTATTTTTCTGTGTTTGTTACTCTGTTCATTTTGATATTGACATATTGTAGTATGTAATGCTGGTGTCTGTTCTTTTGTTGTCATATTATTCTATTCTATTCTATTCTATTCTATTCTATTCTATTCTATATTATTCTTCTGTGCTTGACACTATTCTGTTATATTCTTTTGTGTTGGTGTATTCTGTGCTTTTTATATTAGCAAATTGTATGTAATGTTGGTGTCCTGTTATTTTGTTGTCACATTCTATTCTATTCTATTCTATTCTATTCTATTCTATTCTTCTGTGCTTGACACTATTCTATTATATTCTTTTGTGTTGGTTTATTCTGTACTTTTTTATATTAGCAAATTGTAGTATGTAATATTGGTGTCCTGTTATTTTGTTGTCACATTCTATTCTATTCTATTCTATTCTATTCTATTCTATTCTGTTCTATTGTGTATTTTGTTCCTTTCTGTATTGCCAAATTATTGTATGTTATGCTGATGTCTTGTTCTATTGTTGGCATATTCTATTCTATTCTATTCTATTCTATTCTATTCTATTCTATTCTATTCTCTCTTCTTCAGCTTGCTCCTTTTATCAGGGGTCCTATTCTATTTTATTCTATTGTATTGGCTTATTCTGTTCTTTTCTATAGTCAACAATGCTGTTATACTGTTGTCCTGTTCTTCTGCTGTTCTATTCTGTTGTGTTTTATTCTATTCTGTTCTATTCTATTCTATTCTATTCTGTTCTTTTGGTTTATTCTGTGTTTTTCTATAGTCACAGATGCCGCTATGTTATGCTGTTGTCCTGTTCTTTTGGTATTCTATTTTATTCTATTCCATCTATTCTGTTCTTCTGTTTTCTCTTCTTAATGATATTTCTTAGTGTGTGTGTCGAAAGACAGATAAAGTTGTTTTTAGGGCTACCAGTACATGTAATCTGAAACTTAAACAACATTTGCTTGTGCATGCTTGTTCATCATAGATCAGATATGTTTATTAGTGATATTAACAAAGTTTGCTGATTAAAATAATTTGATTTACTGAATTACTGTCACCTCATTCTCATTCAAGATAGCAAAGAAAACCTGAAATCTCTGAACGCCAGGATGCGCTACAGTCACATAGCTATTATTCATGCTTTCACATTTTTTACGATGGAAATATGTAAATATCTTTTCATCTCAAGCTAATGGCTCTTTCAGTAAGAGCCAGCCTCTTTACACAAGTGCTCGGCTCTGAAAAAAACACCTCAACGAGTGAATACTCGAAGTCATTTCCACCATGTGAATATTATGAGTGCTAGATATTCATAACTGGATTTCTGTGCTCATTATAATTGGGCTGCGTTTCCCTTCAGAGCTGTTTCTAACTTCATAAATCTCTAACAACCCAAGGTATCAAAGACAGACACAAACACTGAGGAATCAAAAGCTTTGATTCTCATGCACTGTCTTCATACTCGCTGGAGAAATGGGCAAGTGCTGCTTTTTCACACTCGATTCTACTCATTATCACCCGCCAAAGACATGAAAACTAAAGATACCTGTTACATAAGAGGCATGAAAGTTATAAATAGTGCATGAGCACCACAGGTGCACTATCAGGTGCAGAAAAGGTACAAATGTAAGCTATATATGTCTTGTGATGTTTTGAATGCAGATCAGATCATCTTCAGCAAGGTTTGACAGCGAACATTTTTTATAGTTTGCTTATTTATACAGATGCTAGTAAGAGTTTTAGAGGCCTTCACAGATAAAAAAAAAAAATGTTTCAGTAAAACAGATGCCGACATATGTCTTCTTATTTTATGCTGTACCTCTGTTACTGTGATCTGATATAGTCTCAGAGTGTCTTAAAAATAAGCATATGTAGTCAGATTCATAAGTCTTCTCAGCATTGCTAAAAATAGCATTTGTTTGTGTCCTTGATCGCATACTTTGTGTGCTAGAAGAATTCTTTCATGTTTGATTTCTGTATTTGATGCCAGTTTTTCGTTCTGATCCCTTTTGACTTCAAATGAATCATTTGAAAACCTGTATTTGAGTTGGTGTGGAATGGTTTAACTCAAGCTTTGTTCCCTGTTTGTGGTTCGTCTGACTTGACGTGATACACTTCAATTTGACTTGATGGTTGAACTTAACTGCATGAAGACTGACAAGATAAGTATTGGTTGTATTGAGAGGCAGTATTAGCTGTCGCATAGGGTTTTACTATCAAAATAAGGTCTGTCAGCCTTCTTGCTACTAGTCTCTGTTAAAAAAAAAAGTGTAAAAAATGGTGTAAAAGTCTGAAAGTGAGATGGCTGGTAGAGTGCAGGTGCAGCATGAGCCGCCTTTCATCTTTGACACATTGAGCTGAGGGCTGCCTCTCTGATCTAAAACTAGTTTGTTTCTCTTGGCCTTATAATGGCGAAGGAAGATTTGAGATTAGGAAGTACATGGACTACTTTTGGGAGAGAAAGTGTCTTTAAGAAAAAAGATGAAGTGAGATTTTGATATGTATCACTTATATAACCTTTATTTGCTTGTAATTTGTGTGCTCTTTGTTGTAAACTATTACCAGTATGACAAGCGAAGTAAATGAAGTTATGAAGTTATAAATGAAAGCGACAGAAATTTCATAATCTTTTAGTATTTGCCATGTCCCTGATTTAAGAATGAACAACGACCCCCAAAAGTAAAAATAAATTGATTAATTACATTTAATTTAATTTAATTTAATTTAATTTAATTTAATTATTATTTACTAAATAAATATTAAATAAAAAACAAACAAACAAAAGCTTTAGTTAAAAAAAATTGTTAAAATTGATTAAAATAAATAAAAACTGATTACAAAATCTAAATAAAAACAACTGATTAAAATAAATAAATATATAAAAATACATAACATTTAATGAATTTGTAAAGTAAATAAATATTTACTTATTTACTATATAGATAATAAATAAGTAAACAAACAAACACATTTCATTAAAATAAATGAATAACATTTAAGTTAAACAAATTTGATTAAAATAAATAAATTGCTAAAAGCAAATAAGTATTTACTTATTTCTAATAAATGAAAAAACAAAAACTTTTGTTCACAACAGATAAATTGATTAAAATAAAAAAAAATCATTGCAAAATCTAAATAAAACAATTGAATAAATAAATAACATTTAAATGAATATGACAAAAATCACTAAAAGTAAATAAATATTTACTTATGTACTATACAAATATTAAATAAGTAAATGAATGAACAAAAACATTTGATTAAATTAAACTAAATTTGATTAAAATAAGTACATTGATAAAAAAAAAAGTATTTACTTATTTCTAATAAATGAACAAACAAAAACTTTTGTTTAAAATAAACAAATTGATTAAAATAAATAAAAATTGATTACAAATCTAAATAAAAATAATCGATTAAAATAATGAATAAATAAATAAATAACATTAAATATTATTTTATTAATTAAATAAATATGTGCTAAATAAGTAAATAATTAAAGAAACTGATTAAAATAAATAAATACTAAGAATGAATAAATTTTGATTCAAATAAATATATTTAACAATAAAGTACTATTGTACATTTTGTACATCTAACAGTACAGTATTGTACACTTTTAACAGAAAACATGCAATGTAACACAATCAAAACTAAATGTTTTGTAAATTTTAAACATATTTATTACATTATGTTTCCACAGTATTAATTGGGATTTTATACAAAAGTATATAGCGGCCTTTTACGTTTTAGGATGGGGGGCCCTCGTATGAAGATGATCATATTCAAGAGTCTGTGGAAAAAGATTGAAAATACCTGCTTTAAGAGAAACAAGAATATCCTAATGTCTGTACAAAAAAGTTGATCCTTTACTTTAATGAATATATTTTGTATATGATTCATTTATAACTTAAGTATTTATTGTAATTATTTATTTTCTATTTACTATACTTTTTAAAATATCTCTTATTCATTTTAACTTGTATTTGTGTTAAATTGATCCTAAGCCTCTCCAGCATCTAAAGGACAAAATCCCAGATGTTCAAACCGGTGTCAGATTTTCGAGCCCCACTGTTTAGTAAAGCTCATGCTGTTTTTCTTCTCCATAAATGCTCAGCATGCACAGAGACATATGTTTAACACTTGCTGTATTTTAATGCAAATCATGATTTTCCCCTTAGATTATAGAAGCGCTAATGAATGTCTGTCCACACTCCACACTACGGCTCTGTTCATTAACTTTAATAAAACATGCGTGTTTATGGGACATCTTCATCTGACTGTAGCCGTGTAGGATGTGCCACATCTGACAGCTATCAAAGCAAAAGCTCATCTTGAAACCCCCGCCATCACAGGGAGTGTTCGCCCGTGGCGAGCTCTGTTATAAATATAGGCGCATTTTGCGTTATGCATGCTAATGCACAAGTTTCTGAAGCTCAAGTGTCACAGAGTGATGGCAAAACCTGCACGTTGTGGCATGTTTACCAATGCTGAAATAACATGCAATGTCACTTTTCGGTCCAAACACATACCAGATACTAAACTATCACATTTCAGAAAGAAAAGTGACTTGTGGTAACTTAAAAGTACATTGAGTTTCAGCATTACTTCATTTTGCTTTCACAGCCATGAATTCACAAAGCACCACTTAAAAATTCATACCTGCACTTCTGGCAAAACTGAAGTCTTAAGTCAACAGGGACCTGCAGTTTCAGCTGGTCTCAGCTACTGCGCCAGCAAAGTCCAAATGAGCTCAGAGCCCTGCTGGAAAATTCATCTTCAGGTAGTTTTTTGGAGCATGACAGTTAGTTTCTAACAATGAGCTCTATAATACCTGGAGAGATCCATTAGCATTCCCTTTCATTTCAAAGGGTGGGTGTCTGACTGGAACAGTACGAACAAAGAAATCTTTCTTTTTCAGAACTTTTTAAGCTCACCAAGGCTGCATTCATTTGATCAAAAATACTGTAAAATTGTAAAATATTATTGCAACTGTATTTGAATATATTTTGTAATATATAATTGACTTATGTGATGCAAAGCTGAATTTTCAGAATCATTACTCCAGTCTTCAGTGTCACTTGATCCTTCAGAAATCATTCTAATATGCTGATTTGCTGCTCAAAAAACATTCTTTATTATAACCAGTGTTGAAAACAGTTGTACTTCATATTTTGTGGAAACTAACATGGACTACTTGCAGGGGCGGGTCAGGATTTATCTTCATATAGTGGACTTCAACGGTGCCTCCAAGTTTGAACTTCCAAAATGCAGTTTAAATGCAGCTTTAAATGGCTCTAAGTGATCCCAGCCGAGGAAGAAGGGTCTTATCTAGCAAAACGATCTGTCATTTTCAACTGACAATTTATGTACTTTTTAACCTCAACCGCTCGTCTTGTCTAAGTCTGCGTGAACTCTGTTTTTTTCCGGTTCAATGCGGTCATTACAGTTAGGGTTTTTAATATGACTGACTTCATATTTAAAGCGAATTTAATAATTAAAGTTAATGTGAATAAAAAATGTAAGTCAGGCTACTAATCATAACACATTGTACAGAAAAAGTAAAGAACATTTACATTATCAAATAGCATTTTCACTGACAATCTAGAGTTCAAGCACTCTCAAAAACTCCCTGTTTACACTATGAATCTTACTTACAGATTTGTACACACATCTGCACTTTGTTGTTTTCTGAATTCGCCAGAAAGTGGTATTCAGTCAGCGAGCGAAAACTGGCATTTCAGTGTTAACTCATCTGAACGCCTCTGATTGGTCAATGCATTCATAAGCTCAACAGCATTGTGTGTTTCGTGATGTTTGAAAGCTTGTACGGAGGCATTTCTGTGCTCCTATTGGCCAGTGTCACAGATGAGACAGAAGTTGTCATGTACGATTTAAAAAAATTAAACATGCTAGTCTTTCTGTGTTGATGTCGTGGAGCATCCCAGACACGTCGTGCACTACACGAGATGAATCTGATGAATCTTGCGTCCAGACGCCCATTGTTGTATACAAATCCCCACAACACTACGACAAGCAGATCGTGACAAAATCGGGCTAAAATTGTGTAGTCTGACTGGGCCGTTACTGTTTTCATTTTGTAGTCACTATTGTTTTGTCTCTTCATACAGATTGCTTGATATATACTGAGTTATTTATGTGTTTTAAACCTAAATCACAGAGGTGTCCATCTATGAGGAATGAACGTACGCAGTTAGCCAGTCATAGCAGTATGAGTCCAAGTCGCAGACTCGCATTTCCATCTCTGGTCTGGAAATTCATTAAAAATAAAATTCACTCACTCTTTCCTAATGTTTGGATCAGAAGGTAGGGAATGCAAAGGCTGTGTTTTTCCACAACTTGGCACTGCACAGCATCTTGTTGTCTTTGGAGTGATCTTTGTTGTTGGGTTTCTTTGAAACTGTGCTTTTGCATCTCCTTGTTTACTCTACATGAGCAAATCGGTGGGCTGGGTTAACAGGCAGTGATGGAGAAGCAGGTGATGATTATTTTCTGTGGAGGCGGGGTTTAGCCACCAGTGTTGGACAGTAACGCATTACTTTATAAGGCGTTACTGTAATTTGATTCTTTTTTTAGTAACGGAGTAATTTAACGCGTTATAATTTCCAAATTAGTAATTAGAGTATAGTTACAAGCATGTGTTACTGCTGCGTTACATCATTGCTGACAGAATGTGTTTTATTGTCTAGATTGTAAAAAGGGTGTTGGCTAGCACACGCGACGTCCTCTACCTGAGACCTACTTGACTGGTAAGCGCCTGTGAGGCGGATACTACCAATGAAAACAAAGTCAGCATGGGGAGAGGAAAGTACGCGTTCTGTAGCTGGAAATACAGTGATTATTTTGAGTTTATTTCTGTCAAAGGAAAGAACATTATTGTACGTTGTCAGAGGGCAAGAAAACCTTTTCAACCGTGAAAAATTCCATATCCATTTTAAAAACACCTGAAAGGGCAGAACGTACCAGGTGCAGAGAGCAATGCACCAACTTCCATTGTCTTCACATGAGTCTCGGCCTGCCCGCAGCCCCGCACCCGCACTCGCCCGTCAAGTCTCGTCAAGTCTTGTCCCGGGACAAGACTTGACGGGCGAGTGTGGGTGCGGGCGGGCAGAGATGCGATGTGCGGGATGCGATAGAAGAAAATGATTTGCGGGACTCCCGCAAAATAGAAATATCTAAAACAAATGAATTGCTATTCATGTATTGCACAAAAGCAACAAGAACAAGTAATATAAAACAAAAACGATTAACACGCGTAGGCATATGCAGAGTTTTTATTTATAACGTGTTTGCAGCGTTAAACAATGTTGATTTCTGGAATGCAATGGACAATCAGATAATCCACTCGCCGCTCGAAATGCCGTGCATTTTGCAACCACGCATGCAGCAGCCTATTGCTTTTAGTAAAAATAACAGTGGTTTGTGAATGTTGATGCTTTAATAACAATTATTTTATCAGGAGCGTTTATGCTGGGATGGTAGGCAACACACAAACTTAGAATTTCAAGTAAATTTCGTGGATGTACAGAAAAAAAGCAATATAACTAGTAATGTAACTAATTACTTTTGAAATAAAGTAATCAGAAAAGTAATTTGTATATTCAAAACTGAGACGATTTCACCTTCTTTTATTTCTTACGGTTGTGGTAGGTTTTTTAACATATTATACAGACAGTGTTACTACAAAAACTGAAGAAGCAATTTCCTCCATCTCCACTATCCAACGGACCCATACAGCAGCTGTTTTGCAGTGGAGCATTGGCTGTTGTGAAAGTACTGATGTAATTATATAGCCGTCATCATCCCGATTTAAAATCCTAAATATCAAACATTTTTTATATTAATCAGGGTGGCCCCGATTTGTGTGCGAGCAGATCGGGAGGTGCAAGATTCGATCTGTGAACGCCTCACGTTACCAGATAATCAGTGAGGTACTCGACAAGATTTTTGCTCCGATTCTCAGGAGGGAAAAAATCAGGGCAAAATCGGGCTAAAAATCTTGTAGTGTGAAACCGGCTTAAAGGAGAAGTCCACTTCTAAAACAAAGATTCACATATAATGTACTCACCCCCTTGTCATACAAGATGTTTATGTCTTTCTTTATTCAGTCGTAAAGAAATTATGTTTTTTGAGGAAACATTTCTGCATTTTTCTCCATATAATGGACTGATATGGTGCCCCGATTTTGAACTTCCAAAATGCAGTTTAAAAGTGAACATGCAAAGAAGATCAAACACCCTTAAAAAAGAAGGTAAAACAGTGACATAAGACAATTTCAAAGTTGGGGGAGAACGAGAGATGGGAGTTTTTTAACATATCCTAACTGTCATGAACCAGAAAAAAGCAGTCTAGGCAGAGCAAGACAAGACAAGCGTTTGACATTTAAAAGTATATAAATTGCATTTTTTAAAGATGATAACCGATTGTTTCGCTAGATAAGACCCTGCTCCCTCGGCTGGGATCATTTACAACCACATTTGGGATCGTTTCAAATCGCATTTAAACTGCATTTTGGAAGTTCAAAATCAGGGCACCAAATCAGTCCATTATATGAAGAAAAATGCTGAAATGTTTTCCTCAAAAAACAAAGAAAGTTTAATGAGAAAGTTTTGAGTTCTGAAACTTAAAGGATGTTTTTATAGTACAATGACCTCTTTTTTTTGTCAAAAAATCAAGTCAATTTTGATTTCTCAGTTTATGACACCTTTAAAATTTTTTTATATTTATTTATTTTCATTGTATTTTTTTAATTATTGTGTTTTAACCTGTGTTCCACTGTACCACCCCGTGGTGGTTTACTGTAGTTCAATTTTACAGGAATGCTAAGGGGTTAGTGCATTTCTTTAGTGCAAAAAACAAAACAAAACAAAACAAAAAAACAGCTAGACCTAGAACCACCAACATTTTAAGCTGACATTACTTCCATGTCAGAAGTGCTTGGATTAAGGCATCAGCACATCAGGGCTGGTCAGAGCTTTTTGTGCCTCCATGTTGTCTATGTGAGAATGGAGGAGTCATGGAGACTGAACTGAGCTCTCTTTGGGGAAGATGTTTTTGAGATTTTAACCTTTGTGAGCAGCCAGTGGTGCATCATGACCTCTTTGTCTCAGGTATTGAACAGAGCATCTCTGCTTCATTGCAACACACTCTCACCCAGGAGGAGATTCATTGGCAGAGTCTAGCGTCCTAATTGAAAACAATCAGTGTCCTTTAGAGAGGGTTAGAGATGTGGGATTGAGGAGGCAATAATGACCTTTATTACCGCTTATCAGCCGTATGTGAGGCACATCTGGGCTGAGACTCTGTGATTGATTTACTGTCACTTTTAAGTTAACTGCAGTACCCCTCTGGGATCCATATTAATTATCCTGAAGCTAGTTATTTCTATTTAGATGGATGTCTCCATAAAGGGCCTGATGGTGTTTTTCTTAAAGGGAATATCCTGTTCTAGCTAATCAATAGGAATCCCTTTAAACATATATTTTCTAACTGTGCTTGCAGATAATATAATATTTCTTAAATAATAGGCCACTTAAGTGTATTTAAAGGGAGTTTACTTTCATGACTATGTTTCTTAACACACTTGATGCTTAACACAGATGATGCTTCATCTTTGGCATGTTTTAAAGAAGTGCACTTATTTTGGTGTTGACAAACCTACTAAACCACATGCAGTGTTCTTGATTATAATTTTAACTGTAGAGTTTTATTTAATATTTTAATATAATGTTTAATGTACCACACTGTAAACAACAACAACAAAAACAAAAACATAATTTGTTGAGTCACCTTGAAATAATTTGTTACTCTGCTGCCTTTAGTCAACTTGTTAACTTAGATATTTGACTTCACTAAACTAAAGTGGTTTGTTAAACTTAAGATACTGAAAAAAGCACAAATGTGAGGGCATGTCAAAACTTCTCCAGGGCCCCAAAACACCCTCAGACCCCAGAGGGTTAAAAGCTGGGCTTGTTACCCAGCTGCCTTAAAATTTTAAGTTGAATCAACTCAAATATATAAGTTGTCACTTAGTACAACTTAACATTTCAACTTGACTAGACTTTTTTGAATTGACTGAACTTAAAATTTTAAAGGCAGCCAGGTAACAAATTGTTTTAAGTTGACTCAACAAATAGTTTTTTACAGTGTAGATTGCAGCTTGATTATTTCAAATGTGCAATTGCAATTCTATTTAAAAATGTGAAATAGAAATGTTTATCATTAATGCTTGTAAGTGCATTCAGCAGTACACTTTTATCATATTTCATAGAAAATACAAATAATTATGAAATTACATCTAAAGATGTAGCTAAGTCCTACTTAAGCGGGTGAAAAAAAGCACTCTAAATAACATGTAATCAAGGGTCTGAAAACTTGACAAGTAGACTCATTTAAGGTAAATTATTTCCATAAGTACTCTTTTTAAATGTATTTTAGGTTCTGTCTTATTTTGTGATATATAATGGAAAACACAATAATTCAACAGTTTATTTTGTGATAAAGAATAAGCAGACTGTAAAGTGATTAATAATAAGGCACTGAATAGAGGACACATAAAAAGTCTCAGCCAATAAAAAAGTTGCTTGGGGTCTAAATGGATACGACTCAGCAGATAGAGGGGAATCTTGCACAACACCGGCCTTACTCATGTGGATTAAATAAAAAAAGAGAAACGCTCCAACATTTACAAAATGACATGGTTTACAATCATAAATAAATTTAAATGCACATAATCTAATGAATTATTCATTAATGGCAATCACAACCATTATTGTCATGGTGATTATGTAATCTCTCAGGCTTTATGCAATAATTGCATCTGGCGTCTGTTGTTAAATGTCATTTGGCTGTTTGAATGCAGAATTACATTCCTTATTCCTCTCCTGTCGAATTGAAGCCTTGGGAGGCCCATTCGTTTCAATCAGGGATGTTTCCCTGATTAAAATACTTTCTCCAGAAGGTGTCTCATTTGTAATTTCAAGTTTTAAAGAGTGTTAACGAGTGTGACCTTTTTCCCAGCAGCCCATGCGGTGTAGATTGTGAAATATTTGCGACAGAGCCATTATTTTTACAACTGCATTTGGCACAGAAATTGCATACTTTACTTTTTGATTATCAAGTGCTTTGACTATACATAGTGCATAAGGAATTATGAACTGCAATGTATTTACTATGATTGGCTCATTATTTTCGCAGTCAAGCGAGAGACGGGCAGGATTAGGATTAGGATTTTTTTCCTAAATGTTGCTGAATGTACTTTAGCTGTAAGTCTCATGCAGGTCTCGGGAAATGAGATGGGTTTAAAGCAGCTCGTAATTAGATTTTCACCCATTGTTAAACCTTACTGGGTTATTCATCACCTGCCAGTGTGCTTACATGCAGGCTCAGTAGCTATTACTGCAAAGCCAGAGACCTTTAAGAAATCAAGAAGCATCAGTGGATGGAGAAAATCTGTGAGACAGATGGAGAGAAGGAGGGCGAGCGAGTGCTGCTTTAATTATCAGGTTCTCTGCTCAAATTGTTCTTTTTATGCGCTTTGGTGCAACAAGTGTGTTGCTCAGTGGCACAATGATGCTGTGGGGCTCAAACCAGAAACCTTCAAGGTACCAACAGCACTGAGCTTTAGCCACTACACCGTCCTTTCTGTTTCATAACAGTTTCATAACAGCATTGTATAACATCATGTAAATCTGTTACAGTTCTGTGTCAGTGAATGGGTTAAGATATTTTATACAGTACCAGTTATTATTATTTATTCTGGCAAATATGTTAGGGCTGATATTATACATTTATTTATTTATTTTTAATTTTTAAACAGAATGCTGAAAGAATTTTGTTAGGATAGCACAATATTTGGCCGAGATACAACTATTTGAAAATCTGGAATCTGAGAGTGTAAAAAAATCAAAATATTGCGAAAATTGCCTTTAAAGTTGTCCAAATGAAGTTCTTAGCAATGTATATTACTAATCAGACATTTTCGATATATTTATGGTAGAAAGTTTACAATATATCTTCATGGAGCATGATCTTTGCTTAATATTCTAACAAATGTTTGGCATAAAAGAAAAATGATTATTTTGACCAATTTAAAATAATTTTGACCAATAAAATGTATTTTTGCCTATATTGCTACAAATATACTCGTGCTACTTAAGACTGTGCTTCATAAGTAATAATAAACACTCAGTATGCTAGTAATATGCATACTAATTAAAGGTATAGTTCACCCCAAAATGACCCCATGATTTACTCACCCTCAAGCCATCCTAGGTGTATATGACTTTCTACTTTCAGATGAATACAATCTGAGTTATATTAAAAAATGTCCTGGTTTTTCCAAGCTTTATAATGGCAGTGAATGGGTGTTGAGATTTAGAAGCAGAATAAAGCGCGTCCATCCATTATAAGAAGTACTCCACTCAGATCCGTGGGTTACTAAAGGCCTTCTGAAGTGAATTGATGTGTTTGTGTAATGTTTAGCATTACGGCAGCTAGCGGAAGCTAGAGATTACGGTTTATAAAGTTTTAAATATGTATAATTTTCTTATACAAATGCATTGATTCACTTCAGAATACCTTTATTAAACCCCTGGAGCTGAGTGGAGTACTTTTTATGATGGATGGATGCACTGTTGTGGATTTCAAAATCTCAACACCCATTCACTGCCACTATAAACTTGGAAAAGGCAGGACATAAATAACTCAGATTGTATTCGTCTGAAAGAAGAAAGCCATATTTATCTATTTGGGATTGAGGGTGTGTATATCATGGGGTAATTTTAATTTTTTGGGTGAACTATCCCTTTAATCGGGAGAATTGGTCTTTAAGGAATAAAGGAGTAAAGTGTTACAATATATTATATATACACATTTATATTTGCAATCGGATGCACTGAAGTGAAACAACTGCATGATATATTTAAAGTGCATTTTTATATTGGTCTAAAAGAAAATTATGGTTTGCAAAAGCTGTTTTATCCAGTTTGTCTAAAGGCAAATAACACTTGCTTTAACCAAAACTAATAGAAACATTATTATTATTATTATTATAGCTTGTCATCAGAGAAGAGCTTTACTGACAGTAGGACTGCAGAAATTACTGTGGGTTTTATTCAGTTTTGAGTGTTTTTTTTAATTACATAATAGAAAATATAAAACTAATTTTAAAATGACATCACAATAAACATTAAGGTCTTTAAAAGTTGTTACACATAAACAACTACATTTTACACTGACTAGCAAAATTAATTTAGTGAAAATTCACATTATAGCAAATTTAGCTGTAAATGTCCACTGGAGGTCAGTAAATTTGACTTTAGACCAGCTTAAAAATAATCTAATTTGTTAAAGCATTTATGCCTCCTGCATTGACTAAACTGACTGTAATACGGATGCTACACTGGTTTAACTGCTGTTGCCTTGACAGCAGGATAGTAAACCAAAAATTGAAAAAAACATTATGGTTTTTGGATTCATGCCGTAACATGCTGAAAATTAACACTGAGTTACACTTCCACTATAACATTTCCCTGGGGAACTGTAGCTCATGTCTTATCATAAACACTTCCAAAAGCATGTAACATCATCAAAAAGCAAAACAAAGATGTAAACACTAAAGCAACAGCGGCCGCTAAGTGGGCAGGTTACATCATTTGTGAAGTCAAGCATTGCTAGCACAAACATATTCACTCGAGCATAATCGTGTTGTTATTTGCATTGTGTTGTCTGGATGGGATTCCTCTCTATAAAGATACTCAGTATCTACTATTATTACAATGTTTATTACCATGCACACACACACACACACACACACACACATATGTTGTGTTTCAATGTTTTATGGGAACATTCCACAGGCGTAATGGTTTTTATACTGTACAAACCGTATTTTCTATCGCCCTACACCTACCCTACACCTAAACCTATCCCTCACAGGAGTCTGTGCACACTTTTACTTTCTCAAAAAAACTCATTCTGCATGATTTATAAGCCTGTTTCCTCATGGGGACCTCACAAATGTCCCCACAAGGTCAAAATTTACTGGTATTACTATCCTTGTGGGGACATTTGGTCCCATAACGTGATAAATACCAGGTACACACACACACACACACACACACTCATCACTGTTGCTGCATTAAAAATTCATGATGCAAGCTGCAATCAAAGTTAAAATGTATGATGCATTTGTTGCCTGTTTGATGTATTTTTTTGGGGTGTTAGTTAGATTGTCTAAAAAAAAAGAGATTTACCAGAGAGTGTTTCACAATTCACTACTGTGGTGTTGGATGTGCTGAATACAAAGAGGGAGATGAAGAGAATGTTTTCAAGTAATGAAATGACTAGAGTCCAAAAGAGCAGAACAAAAGAAATATTAAAGAACAGAAGAGGCGCTTCAGTCTGTCACTGTCCTGTTTTTCTAATAAGGCTATTTTTAGGAATAAAAGAGATATGCTTCACTTTACTTTTAACGTAGATCACTTGAAATGGTCTGTGTTTTGTTCTGGTTTATAACTATATGCTTCCTATTTTTATGTGACTTTATTGTGTAGAATGTATAAGCGTCATTAAACATTTTGATATAATGTTTTGTTACATGTTTGACTGAAATTTGTTGTTCCTCAAAAAAAAAACAACAACTCTCAATTTCAAGTTATACACTCAGAATTGCTGGATATAAAGCTGCAATTGCATGTTACAAAGTAATAACTTTAATTATAACTTTTTTTTGCAAGTTTTGTCTCAGAATTGTGAGAAAATTTGCAGTTGTAAGTTATAAAGTCCAGTTGTGAGGGAAAAAAGACTGATTTTTTTTTTATATATATCTTGCAATTTTGACTATTCCTCAGAATTGAAAGTATATATCTTGCATTTCTGAATTCATTTCTCAGAATTGCGAGTTTATATCACACAATTCTGACTATGTAACTTGCAATTGCAAGTTTACATCTTGCAATTCTTATTTTATTTGTCACAATTGTAAGTTTACATCTTGCAATTCTGACTTTATAACTCACAGTTGCGTGTTTATATCACACAATTCTCAGAAAAAGTCAGAAATGTGAGAAAAAAAGGTCAGATTTGTGGGATGAAATGGCAGAAATGGGATTAAATGTAGTGTAATGGTCACAAAATGACCGCACATTTAACTTGGTCTGGAGTTTCTATGAATCCCTTCTTATATACACAGAAGGGTTTGAAGTTGTAATTTCTTTATAGTGTATCAGCTGTACAGTGAAATGAATGAAGTACCAGTTGTCTTTGTGCAGTAGCAAAGGTTCAATAGCCTGAAAAAGCAGTGGTGGGAATTCTTTGTTCTGCTAAGTTTGGAAGAGAACCAATGTTTAATGAAGAATGGGTGTTTCAGGGACAATGTGGCTGATTGCGCCTGTTAAACTTCCTGTTTACTGCATTGTAAAATATTGTCATTTAAATATTGTTAAATGTTTCTTCTTGAGATTTGTGCGAAAATGTTAAAGGGCACCTATTATGCAAAATTCACTTTTATATGTTGTTTGAACATAAATGTGTGTTGGCAGTGTGTGTACACAACCACCCTATAATGATAAAAACCACCCACTCTTTCTTTTTTGTAATCCCCATAAATTATAAGCAGTGTCTCAGTACAAGCCATTTGCAGAATCTGTAAAATATCACATTTTACAGGCCCTGCTTACGACTGTTGACAGACATTTCAATATAAGCAGAGACACTGCCCTGAATAAACACACAATCCGCCATGTTTATCCTTACACTAGAGCATTTAAAAACAGCATTCAAGGAACAAAATGTCTTCTTATTAGAGCTACAGAAATTATTAATTCAAGAGCAGTGATCTTCTGTGTTTATAATAATGTTTGGGTAATATTAACAGCGTAGACAGCAGTGTAGGAACTGAATATTACGTTGCTGTCACTTAATGCACAGATCTAATAAAAACGTGATTTCTTTTTCATCTGTTTACCTTCACAGACATAACCAACTGTTTTTGTGACTTATGTGTGTTTTAAACATAAACTAGTGTGTTTTTGACATTTTAAGCGCAATAAGACAAGAAACTTAGTGTGACAGCCACTATGTGTGCACATACTTCGGATGTGTGCTCTCAGAAAACCATATATCAGAAGTTTAAACTGACAAAGGGGCGGGGAGCAGCAGCTCATTTGCATTTAAAGAGACATGCATGAAAAAAGCGTGTTTCTGCTTCCACCCAAAATAGACATTTTCAGAATGATATAATAAATGATCTGTGGTGTATGTTGAGCTGAAACTTCACAGACAACTTTTGGGGACACCTGAGACTTATAATACATCTTGTAAAAAGGGGCATAATAGGTGCCCTTTAAAAGTTGTATATGAATTTGCCACTCGTAATGGGGTAGTGGTGCTGGCCGGCAGTATAAATGTGCTTGTCTTTGTTTAATGGAGTTGGTTTGTGTTTGTTACTGCAGTGAGAAGTGTAGCCTGAGGGCTGCAGGTATTTTGTTGATTTTTTCTTTTGAGTTTTTCTTTCTTTCTTTCTTTCTTTCTTTCTTTTTTGTATTCTGTATTGTTGCTAATTTGTCTAGTTTTTCCATTAATGTTATATGTCACAGATTATTTATGTTTTTCAAGTTTAATTAAGTATTAATTTATACATGTCTCTTCAACTTGGTCATACTTTTTTTTTTTACCATTACATACACTACCGTTCAAAAGTTTGGGGTCAGTAAGACTTGTAATAGTCTTTAAAGAAGTCTCTTATGCTCATCAAGGCTGCATTTATTTGATTAAAAATATAGAAAAAAACAGTAATATTGCAAAATGTTTTTACAATATAAAATGATGTTTTTTATTTTAACATACTTTAAAATAGAATTTATTCCTGTGATGAAAGCTGAATTGTCAGCTTGAAGATTGAAGTGTCACATGATCCTTCAGAAATCATTCTAATATGCAGATTTATTATTAGAATGATCAATGTTGGATAATATCAACAGTTGTGCTGCCAAATATTTTTTGGAACCTGTGATTTTTTTTTTCAGGATTCTTTCATGAATAACAAGTTTAAAAAGTACAGTGTAGGATAGTAAACAAGGATAGTAAAACCAGTAAATTCTGACCTTGTGAGTGTTAAGTCCCCATGAGAAAACAAGCTTGTAAATCATACAGAATGAACTGTTTTGAAAATCTAAAATGGCAGTTTTATGTGAAGGGTAGGGTTAAGGTAAGGGGATAGAAAATACAGTTTTTACAGTATAAAAACCATTATGTCAATGGAATTTCCACACACACAAAAAAATGGAAACCAGTGTTTGTGTGAGTGTTATTTATTTATTTTCCTTACAAGAATCATTATATTTTTTGGAAGCTGCGTTCAAAATGTCTTAAGGGAGCATATGCCCTAGTTTGAATGATGTTTCTGAGCGGCAGGATTTCATATTGTTGTCATGTTTTGCAGCTTCGTTTTTTTCCTCTGATCCTGAGAGCTTTTTTATTGTTCTGTCCTCAGGTTTCCCAGATCAGCAGTTCTGCGCTATGCAAGAAAACAAGATGAGACAACTTGGGAACTAAAAGAAAATTGGTGTTGGGAAGGCGCGGCCTCACACTGGACAATTCCGCTTCATTTCCTCGCATCCCTGGAGAACAAGCCAGGTCATCGTTCATTTCAAGAGATACTACAGCAGCTGACGGCAATGGAGCCGTCTCATCTGAACAACAGCTCCAGCTCTTGGTTATTAGAGGATCCTGTCTGTCCGACCTCCCTCAGCAGCACCACTTTCCTCATCGTAGCATACAGCACCATGTTAGCCGTGGGCCTGGTGGGCAACACTTGCCTGGTTTTAGTCATCACACGACAGAAAGAGATGCGAAACGTGACCAACATCTTCATCGTCAACCTCTCATGCTCTGATATCCTTGTTTGCTTAGTGTGTTTGCCAGTCACCATTATCTACACCCTTATGGATCGATGGATTTTGGGCGAGGCTTTGTGTAAGGTGACGCCATTCGTCCAGTGTATGTCCGTAACGGTTTCGATTTTCTCCATGGTTCTCATTGCCTTGGAAAGGCACCAGCTCATCATCCATCCCACTGGTTGGAAACCAGTCGTTAGACACTCCTACCTGGCCGTCGCGGTTATCTGGATCATAGCTTGTTTTATCTCCCTTCCGTTCCTTTCGTTTAACATCCTCACAAACTCGCCCTTCCACAACCTCAGTCTCCCCTTCAACCCGTTCAGCGATCACTTCATCTGCATTGAACAATGGCCATCTGAGGGCAATCGGCTGACTTACACAACGACACTGCTTCTGTGCCAATACTGCTTACCACTGGCGCTCATTCTCGTCTGTTATTTCCGCATATTCCTACGTCTGAGTCGGCGTAAAGACATTGTCGAAAGAGCTCGAGGTGGGCGGCAGAAGAAGGCCAAAGGCTCAAAGCGAGTCAATGCCATGCTAGCCTCAATTGTAGCAGCGTTTGCCCTCTGCTGGTTGCCACTAAATGTTTTCAACACGATTTTTGACTGGAACCATGAGGCAATTCCCGTTTGCCAGCACGATGCCATTTTCTCAGCATGTCACCTCACCGCCATGGCATCGACTTGTGTGAACCCAGTCATTTATGGATTTCTGAACAATAACTTCCAGAAGGAACTGAAATTGTTGCTTTCCAGATGCCGCTGCTGGGGGCCACCCGAGAGCTACGAGAGTTTCCCTTTGTCTACTGTTAGTACGGGCATTACTAAAGGGTCTATCCTGAGCAATGGCTCTACTAGCACCTATCAACCACACAAGAAAAACAGTCTGGAACAGAAAGACACTATTTAAATGGTGTCCAATGTAGTACAAGGCAATGTACCTACGTACATTTCAAGCATTCGGTGGCTTGAGAACACTGCCAGCCAATCTGGGCAAGTTTCGTGACTGAATTTGAGGTTTGGACAGAGAAAAAAACTTGTTGCTACTTGTCCACTTGTCTTCTTTAAACGCAGAAATGGTCTGAAGCATATTAAGGCAAGGCTTATAGCTGGGCTCTGCAGAGGAGGACCAAGTACTGAGAAATATCATCGCAAATTGCGTTGATGTTTTAACCACTGCTCAAATGACTATGGCCAATTAAACATGCTGGTTTTGTGGCCATTAAATGGTGAGTTCGCAATGGCACAAAAAGCAGTTTTTCCCAATTAGAGCAAGGTTCTGTCTGAGAGACGTTATAATGAAATACTGAGTGGAGGAGGCCTTTCTTCTCATTGTTTTTGTCTAAGTTACGCCTGTGGAAGGAGCGTGTGTCTTGGTAACGGCAAAAGAAATGAACTATTTTGGTTCTTTTCACTATTAAAGTGATAGTTCGCCTAAAAATAAACATTCTGTCATCATTACTCATGCTGTTCCAACGCTGTGACTTTCTTTCTGCTGTGGAGCACAAAAAGCACCATAAATGTATCATAAAACTAGTGCGTATGACTTGTGTGCTTTATTCTGAAATCACACAACAGTCTTGACATGGTATTTATGTCATCTTTAACTGAAATTCTTCCCACAGTGAGCTTTTTAATGACTTGATATGAATTAGTGAATTGATCCAGATCAGGGGTACGTTTCCCGTACAACGACGTAACTTGCTGACTAACCTCCATAGTACGATGCATTGTTGTGGAAACAAACTAGCTTGTCATGACTGTTTCCCGAACATGGTCGCATCTCCGTCGTTTGAACCACATTAGTTCAACAATGTAGGGCATTGTTAATGATGTCACTGAGTAATAACTTACGCTATTTAACTGATTAGAGATCTCTAAAATGCAGCTATTTTGAACATGGCACCTGATGACTAATTTACTACTTTTTGTTTAATGTTTGATTCATCGCAGGTTCCCTCTTACTTCATACTCCGGGTTTCCCTTAGGCATGCATGCACATGCACACTACTCAAAAACGCCACTTACAGTGGACGTGCAAAAATACATAGATACATGCATTTATATTTAGATAGAATGGAAGATATACATTGCACTGCGTGCTAGCTTGGTTACTGTGCTCTAGAGCATAATTTATTGAACCTATATGTCTTATTAACAAGGAACTATGCTTTGAACCACAGGTCGAGAATTGTAGTTCCACATAAAGTTGTGACGCTGTTTGCGAATGTTTGTTTGAACTATGATTTCGGAAAACACAGAATCGCTGAACTATGTTGGTAATGACAGAACTTGCGACCATAGTTGGCCAATTATGCTTTTGGGAAACGCACCCCAGTTTGATCTTCGAACGGATCAGTCGGACTGCCATTTTAAACCTGATCAATTGATTCATTATAAACATCTGACTCAAAATAATGATTCAGTCTCTAATGAACATAAGAGGGTAAATGACTGCAGTCCAAAGCTATCATACGGCTTCAAAAAACATGAAAGAGAGCACATGACTCATATGGGCTACTTTTATAGTATTTTGTTGTCCTTGAAAGCTTAAGTCGCTATTTGTTGAAATTGCATTGAAAAGACTTACCTTTTGTGTTTCACCAAGGAAAGAAAGTCATATGAATTTGGAATGACGTGATGGTGAGTAAATCATTTTTAACTATTTCTTTAAAGGAAGGTACAGAACTAGCAATATGTGTATAAAGTGTACATTTACAAACAGATATAATAGTTATATATATTAGTTATTATGACTATATAAGCACATTCTGTCGTTGATTAGGAGTAGAATGTCTGCCTTTTCAAACAGGTATGTACAATAATTTACACATTTTGTTGCTCTGTGTGGCAGGTGTAAGTGTTTGTCAGTATAAACACACTGTGTCCTTCGCGGAATGGCTTTATTTGCCAAAGCTATCCATGTGAATTACAGATTCAGTTGTTCATTTGCACTATCACTGGACTGTGGATCTAACCTAAACATTGTGCATGTGGTAAGTAGCATTTGTAAAAACATATATATTTATATATATACATGTATACTGTAGGTGGCCAAAACATTATCTATTTATTAAAATAATAACACTTTGAAACAATCTGCAAATGTCTAGTAACGTATAAAGTATCAATCAACTTTATTTGAACTTTATGGTCTAGTATTCCCATCATGATTTAGTATTAAGTTATTTAACCAAGATTAAGTAGCAACTTAGTTTAGTACACCCTTGTGAAAAACAAGTGTGCTTGTATTGAATGTGAACTTGCAGTGTTCTTAAAACCTTCAAAGTATATAAAATTGTATTTGCAGATACAGTAATATAATATTAATGAAATAAAAGCCAAGTTAGGTGTACTTTAAAATAGTTAACTTTCATGAATGTTTCTTAACACACTTTAGTACACTTTTAAAAAGTGCATTTTACTTGTTCAAGTACTTGACTATAATTTTAACTGTAGTGTGTTATTAAATATTATGGTTACACTTCATTTTAAGGTGTCCTTGTTACAGTGTAATTATACATTTAAGTACTGAGTAATAGTAATTAACTATGTTTTTACTATATGGTTAGGGTTAGGATTAGGGTTTGGCTTTAGGTTACTTGCATGTTAGCAATGCATAATTTATTGTTATTATAATAGTAAATACATACATAATAGTAACGTGTAACAAGTATACCTTAAAATAAAGTGTTATGAATATTGCAATAAAAAATAATTTTTTTAAACATTCTAAATTGCAACTTCAAATATATTTAAATACATGACATAAGTTTAAATAGAAATGACATTAAAGTAAATTTAAGTTTAATAAATCATTTAAGTCATAAATTCAGCAGTACATTTTTACTGTATTTCAACTAAGACATCAGGAGTAATTATGAAATTACATATAAAGATATATTTAAGTCCTACTTCAGTGGGTCAAAAAGTACTCTTAGGTTCAGTCAATTGCATTTAATATAAATATAAAGTATAATATTTTTCTTTAAATGTTAATTTTATTGTTAACATACAATCATGTATCATAAAAACACTAAATTCAGTTCACACTGTAACAGTATCCCAAAGTGTACTTCTTTGAAACAAGGGTATACTTTACATCTATCAATATATACATAAATATCTTGCCATCCTTAGGTTTTTATACTTTTTCTTTTGAAATACTGGTGGCACATTAGTTAAAACAATGCACCGGGTTATCTGTCACTGTAAAGCCAACCATAACATGCTGCTATTGCCCAGTCCCAAATGACAACCTCATTCTTGCAGTTCTCCTCATAATTTGTATATTTTTTCATGACATAATGCCACATAAGCTGCTAGAAAGTAGTCTGCTGTGAAGGTTTTGCAAAAGGACACATAGGCTGCGTTTACACATGCAAGTCTTAATGCATAGATCCAATCTTTTCACCATATCCGATTTTTTGGCCCGTCTGTTTACATTCACTTCATACGCCTCGTATCCGATATCCGTGTGTACACTAATCGCCCGCATAAAATTATTCCACTGGCTTTCACAACCATGAGCGCAACAACTGACCCTCGAATTCTGGATGGACTTTGGCATATTCATATTTTCCAAAGTCGGCAAAAGTATACCCGGCAACAAATAATTAAACAAAGAAAGCAAAAATTAGAAATAATAGCGCGTGTAGGATAACCAGGCAGGACAGGCAGGAGTGGTGAAACTAAGTCGACTCCTTTGACGAGAAGGAAACCGTACAACATTTTTGCGTAAACAAGACTAGCTTTGAGTTTCTATGCGAGCGCTTTCGCTTTCTTTGTTTAATTATTTGCTGTCTGGTATACTTTTGCCGAGGCCTGTCTCGCAAACGCAGATTATGACTTTCAACGCAATCCGTCGTGGAACAAATGACTTAACTGACATGGAGAATCGGATATGCGTGTTTAGACGTAGGTCGGATGTCCAGATATCGGATATGTATCTGATTTAAAACTACATTTGGAAACGGCTCAGATCGGATGCGAAAAAGTCGGATCTCGTACGGATTTTTGTGTTTACACGCGTGCATCAAATTCCGATCTGTGTCAGATGTGGGCAAAAATCGGACTGTTTTTGCCAGTGTAAACGCAGCCATAGACATGATGAACATGACAGGCTATGTGGTCACATGTCATCAATTAAGACAGGGCCTGAGTTCCCACTGGTGATATCTAGCTTGATATTAATCTATTATTTCCGCACCGCTTATTTCTGTTTCAGTTGAGTCCTCAGAGACACACTGCTCTTATCATTTACTAAGCACTCGTCAAAATATAGCACTGATAGCACATTGACTATAGCGTTTGGTCACTTCTAACACATACTGTGTAGCTCTATAGGTTTATTCTTATTGATTGTGTTTTGCTAAAATGTTCCATGTTGGTTTTAAGGCCTGACTGACTGATTTATGTTTTAACTATACAAGCTTGAGTTTCTCAAACGCAGGGTTGCATTGAGTTTCTAAAGAGTGAAAGGCATAAATGTGTTGCCATAAAAACATTGTAACCATTCACCTGGAAAAGTTAAACATTCGGCCACCATTTACAAAGATATTTATGGTGTGATACAGTATATTTCAGAAGCGTCAGTAATTTTCCTCTCTCTGTTTTTCACATATTGGAGGGTCAGTTATTGACTGGACAGCCTGCAGTGTGGAAAACCTATATTCTAGCAATACACCTTTAGAAAATTGCTTTGAGGTATTAATGTGAATCAATACTTTTTTCTCATTTTCTTTTTATTTTGCTGGCCACAGTGAGTGGAGTGTGCCTGAGGTCAGTTTTCTGTTTAGCATAAAGCTGATATCTGGCCTGCTCGCAATAAAGCATTTACAATAGACCTGCCATAAATACACATAAGTTACAGACTACAAATTTCCATTCATGAACCTGAAAAATACAGTATAAAAATACTGTTTACAAACCCAGTTAAGTATTTGAAAATCTCCTGAGCATTCACATGTGGATATTTATAATGCTGTTCAGGATAAATGAATGTGCCATACACAGCTTACAGAAATTATAATCATAATTAATTTATACAACTCAGAACCATTTAACATATTCAACTTGATTTATTGTCTTACAAGTAGTTTCTACACGATCCAGAATCAACAAAAGACTATTATTTGACTCATTCTGAACCAAGAATTATGAGTATTATGAGTAATTAAAATGCTGTCATTTGCATTATTTGCTTTGGTTTGTGGAAAATTCAGATGGCCGTCTAATGAAAGATCATCAGAAATCTCCTTAACTGTGTAGTCATTTGTACATTATTCATGTCATTGGATATTTGGTAATGATGTACATATAAAAAGGACCAAAGTTTATATTGAACTTATGTTGATGTTTTTCCTCAATTACATTTCCTTGAATGTACTTTCATGTATATTAAAACTTTTAATGTCTGTCTGTTGCACGTGTTTGTGTTTCTTAGTGCATGTTAATTAATTTTGACATATTTATAAGGGTTTTAGGATACAACTTATGTTTAAATAAACTTTAAACATGCTTTTAGTTTTGATTTGTGCAGTTTAGGGTTGTTTTGTACAGAAAGTGGTAAACATTTGCCTCTAATAGAAAGGCACACAGACAGACAGCTGATAAAAAGAATGAATCACCATTATATCTGCATGCCCAACAGTCTCTTCTCTTTTTATTATATTTTTTTCCTGTATGATGTTATTAGTGGAGGTCATGTTAACTGATCTTAAGCCAAATTCAGTTTTATCACACACAATAAATTGGATGACTGAAGCTCAGGGCAGAGTCCAGAGATCGTAGTCTAGAGATAATATTGAATTTCTCTGACATTTTGACTGAATACACAATGTTAAAGCTATTGTCAGTCTGAAGCATATTTTTCAGGTAGAAACATTTAAATTTAAAAACACTGGTTTTATTAAGTCAAGGAAATGCTTAATTATGACTGGATCAATCCAGCTAGACTAGATAGAAGTTATTAAACACTTTACTAAAAGCATAATGATGCTGGAGTTCTCACAATATACAATAAAAAGTGATTAAACGACAGAGCACTGACTTGCTAAAGCATGTTCTTAAATTTTACATTAAAATCAATGTTCAGTAAAAAGTATATTTTGAGAACATATATTTTCAGGTCACTGAACTCCTATTCTGTTTGTATTATTGAAAGTATATGGAAAGCTGTGTATTACTGTAAAATTATTAGGCTTCCCTTGTGACAAAAAAATTACGCTTAAGCTGATTCCAGAAATAATATATTTTGTTAAAAGAATATACTCAGGGCCTAAAATTAACACTCTCCAAGTGCCAAATGCGAGTAAAAATTGGCGTTGGCGAGTTTATGTAACAGTATCAGTCGCCAGTTGGCAGGTAAAACTTTTACGAAATATAACAATGGAATGCAGTGAAAACAACAGCCAGTTTTTAAAGAAATACGCTGTTTCTGACGTAAGCGAATAAAACAGTCTCATTGTAATTAGCGGTTCTGTCTTAAGCGAAAAAAAAAAAATAATGGAATACAAACGGGCTGATAAGTTCAGAGCAGTGTGATGGCCAGCTTGTCCCTAGACATAGTTCTAATAACTTTTACCTGAGAAGATATTGCTGCTTCATTTCGGAAGACCAACGTTTCTATTTTTTATTCTTCATAACCCGAAAATGTGGCGACACATACCTGGGCTTACGCCGCCTAGACATTCAAAGATAGTTTGAAAGGCTGCGCGTTCGGCTGTATGAATATGCCGAGCCGCTTCAGACAGCGCAGCAGTAGCGCTTCAATGGGCGAAAACACACACAATTATGTCAGAATGCGCGGTTTTGGCGAGTTACCTCATAAACGTATTCTTAATTGAGTTATAAAGTATTAAATGACAGTAAAGAGAAAATCGGATATGTGCCAGATCCGTGTCATGTGCATCCATAGGCGGATTAACTATATGGGTAACTGGGCAAGTGCCCAGAGGCACCACGTCCAGGGGGGGCACCACGCAAATAAATTTTCTCCGGTAAGACAAGCGATGTATTCTCAAACGTTTGTTTAGCCATGGCCTATATATACCCTTTCATTAGAACGTACTAAGACCCCTGAATAGTTTGTTGAAAGTTTTTTTTTCTCCTGCTTGAATCAGTGGATGCGCGATCTATCGCCAGATTCACACAAACTGCGTGAACCCGTGCGCTTTCGTTTCGACGGCTATATATTACTCAACCAGATTCTATGAGCATGCGATGCGGTGCGATGCGATGCGGTGCGGTGCGGTGCGGTGCGTCGCGCAACTCCCGTCTCTTCAGCTGAAATGAAAATGCCTCACTTATATATATGAGAGCTCCAGCCTTGCGCTTTCACGTTGTACTTTGCAGCCGTTAACAATCAAGAAAGCGGCAGAGTGTAAACAAGTGAGTTTGTAAGTTTTATTTTCGGTTCAAATCCTCATAAAACTATGTAGCTATATAGAGTGCGTAGCAAACTTATTAGACTACCCGTCAAAAACTTCTTTAGAACTAAAAATTGTATTGTCATTTATTAGGCAAATAACAAACGACTAAATTGTCTTTATTCACATATAATAACCAAAAACTAATAAACCAAATAAATAAATATTTAATTTTTATTTTTATTTTGTATGCCTCCTTTGGTCTTGATAAAAGCTTGCATTCTTGCTGACATTGTTTTAATGCACTTTTCCACAGTCTCTGTTGTAACTGACATTCAAATAGTTTCTAGTTGCTCCCAAAGACCTGCTTTTGATTAACCTTTTGTGCAATCTATCTTTGAATCCATTCAATCCCAACAATAATTATATTTTAGCATTAGAAACACTACTTTGACTAAAGATCTTACACATACTGGTGGATTAACCATTACAAATGAATTTGGTAATCACCAGTACTTAGTTTGGGGCAGCTGTAGCACAAACCTTACATTGGGTGGTGGTCCAATAAATTTGTTAAGCGCAGTCAGGGATGGGCAGTATTTCAAAAACATGTATTTTGTATTTAAATAAATTTAATCCTAGTATTTTTGTATTTTCAAAATACATAAAATACTTTTTGCCAATCAACCTCTTTATTAGACTGCTGATTTCCTATATCAACAAGTATACAAAATACTAAACACAAAAATACTAAGATTAAATGTATTTAAATACAAAATACATTTGACTTTTTCCAAAGGTATTTAAATACAAAGATTCAAAATAGTATTTTAAATACATGTATTTGAAATACTGCCCATTCCTGCAGAAAATCTGCAGTCTAATAAGGAGGTTGATTGACAGAGTACCTCATGTATTTTGAAAATACAAAAATACTAAGATTAAATGTATTTAAATGCATTTTTTTTCAAAGGTATTTAAATACAAAATAGTATTTTGAAATACTGCCCATCCCTGCAACAACACAATGCACTCATTATCACATTTCTGAAAACACCCGTTTTACACCTTTCTTTGAAGGGAGTAAAACACTCAAATTATTTTGTAAATAAATGAAAAATGAACTGAGGACAGTAACGACTCTAAAAACACTATCCACACTTTCTTTGTTGGCAGTAGAGTCTGATGAGATGAGCAGATTGGATTATTATTATACCTGTAACAGTTGGTTTCACTATTTAAAACATGTTTGAATTTGATCTAATCTTAGAACACTGTAAAAAGTGTTAACCTGATTTTGTAAGGATTTCTACTTGATCTTAAAATGACTTCTGTTGATGTAGCCCTCTGTTATCAGATAAGTTTATTAATATGAAATTCTGCAATTAAAAAAGTTGGGAGGGGGCACTTTAAAGTGAAACCTAACCTGCTGAAGTTTGTCACTGATGTAAATCAAAGAACAAAAGAAAAAGAGAAATCATCACTCGACTGCTCTAGCCGCTGATTAACTTTTGTAGCTTGAATAAAGATTAATCTGTATAGTTTATGCATATATAATTTACAGTTGAAGATTCTTTTAAAATCACTTAAATTAAAAGCTATATACTGTCGGCACCAATAGCCTTGTGGACAGTGTGCTGACATGCGCAGTTGTGCCTCGGGTTCCCGATCCCACTCACTTTTGTCTCATCTCCACTGTCCTGTCAAAGAAAAATTGTTTTATATATTTCCTAAAAGCCTAAAAATAAGAAATAATAGCTTTCAATTATACTGTAATGTTGAATGGCTATAATTACTATGTAAAATTGAGGGAAAATGCATTTAATGGAGACACCACTAGCAGGACATTTAAAAACATTGTAAAAATGTTTAGTCATTGTAGTAGTAATAACTGCTTGTTTTTGCAAAAAGTGTTTCATGGCCAGTAAAAAAAAAAAGTGTGGCAAAAAGTTAATTTTAGGCACTGAATATACTTATAGGGCACCTATTATTCCCCTTTTTACAATATATAATAAAGGTCTCAGGTATGTCCAGAATGTGTCTCTAAAGTTTCAGCTCAAAATACCCCACAGATAATTTATTATATCATTTTGAAAATGCCTATTTTGAGTGGAAGCAGAAACATGCTGTTTTTGTGCATGTCTCTTTAAATGCAAATGAGCTGCTCCTCTCTGCACCCTTGTCCAGAATAGGGTTGTGCCTTTACAGCTCGATACTCTACTAAAAACATCGGTTTGGTTTTGATTATCATGTCTAGACCTCTGCAATCTTGTGTTTTAAACCATATCAGTTTAAACTTCTGATAAGGGTTTTCTGAGTGCACACAACTGAAGCACGTGCACAGAAAGTGGCTGTCACACGGCACGTGAGTACTAAACTAAGTTATGTTTTATGTCTTATTGTGCTTAAACTGTCAAATACACACAAATTGATATTAAAAACACAAGTTACAAAAACAGTCGGTTATGTCTGTGAAGGTAAACAGCTGGTAAAGAAATTGCATGTTTATATTAGATCTGTGTGGCAACAGTGTAATATATAGTAAATAAATCAATAAATCCACTGCTCTTAGCATGCTTTGCTCAAACATCAACATTAGAACTGGTACATCGTTGTCACTTGCGAAAACAAAATTTTTCACGAGGATGCAGAGAAACAGTACTGGGTTGTTCTTTTTCAAGTTTTGTGGATGTGCTGGGGACCCGATTATAGCACTTAAACACAGAAAAAAAATCTGATTTTCATGATGCTGTATGTCACCTTTAATACATGTTATTTGCAATCAGTGAAAATGTGTTATAGTTTAAACATATTTTAAAGTGCTCCTATTATGCCTTTTCAAATATGATCTTTCATGTAGTGTGTCATGTAGCTGCGTGTGAACATAAACTATCTGCAAAGTTGTGAAGCCGACAGTTCACGATAAATAAAGTTATTGTCTACCAAAAAAAAAGAGTCGACTCACATTTGCCTGAACAAGTCGTCAGGAATTCGAATCTTTTTCTATTACAGCCATACATCACGAAGTAACACATTTGCATAATGTCTGCCCACGTTATACGTCGCAAACAACTTGCCCGCCCACAAACAGTAAAATTTCCATGTCACATATAAATTTACACGTACATTATACAGAAGACACTGCATCCTACGCTGTGAGTAAAATTGTTTTATATTCACTTCCAAAAGATGAATCTACAAAGATTGTATTTTATAGCGATCGTTCAAAATACGTAGTTGTGTAACAACCCTGCACATGTCTTGCTAACTGGCTAAATCACGCTTTTGTAGTTCTGTTGTTCAGCTGTGGACCCACTGTAGTCTAAAAATTTGTAATTGATGCAGCTTGACTGTCTGAAGCGGCTTTCACACCGAATGCGGAAAGCGCTGTGCTATAAAACCCATTCGTTTCATTTTCTTCCGCCCTGCGAGGACGACTTGTTTCTGCCTTGACCGAAGTGCACGCGCAGCGGAGCGCACACGCCGTGGACAAAGTTCAAATGAGTTGTCGTTTTGCCGTTACGCTCTGAAGGGCTGCGCTGAAACTAGCACTTTCCGCGCTCGGAAAGCTGCCTTAATGCATTATACAATGTTGAAGTTTACAACACAGAGGTGTGCCCAGTCCGCTTACATAAGCAAATTGCGAGCACTTTCCGCGGTAGACCGTGCTAACTTGTCGATTAGCCACTTCAGCCGTTTCATCATCAGACTCTGACTCGAATTGGTATGGTAAAATCGATGCCATCTTTTCTGTGTATTGACAAGTCTCCAGGGCTGTCAGTCAGTTATGGCAATGGGCGTTTTCGTTTTCTGACACGCCGTACGCGGTAAACCAATCATAAAGGACTGCGCCATCTGACCAATCACAGCAGTGAAGGCTCACGGAAAGGAGGGGTTTAGAGAGACTGATTCTTCAAACTGCTTTGCACGAGTCGTTTATGAATCATTTAGAAATGGGGTAAAATTAAATCTATTTTTGGAGAAAACTGAAGTGTTTTTTGACCTTGCATATATGTAAACCTGTTTTGGGAGTCTATTAAAACAATATTAGCAACCTTTAAAATGGCATAATAGGGGCACTTTAAATGCATTTAAACTTAAAGGAGAAGTGCACCTTCAAAACAAAGATTCACATATAATGTACTCACCGCCTTGTCATCCAAGATGTTCATGTTTTTTTTTTTCTTCAGTCGTAAAGAAATTATACTTTTTGAGGAAAACATTTCAGCATTTTTCTCCATATAATGGACTGATATGGTGCCCCGATTTTGAACTTCCAAAATGCAGTTTAAATGCGGCTTCAAACGATTCCAGATGTGGTTGTAAATGATCCCAGCCGAGGAAGAATGGTCTAATCTAGCATAACGATCAGATATTTTAATAGAAATAATATAATTTATATAATTTTTAATGCCAAACGCTCGTCTTGTCTTACTTTGCATGGACTGTTTTTGTTCCAGTTCATGACAGTTAGGGTATGTCGAAAAACTCCCATCTCATGTTCTCCCTCAGCTTCAAAATCGTATATCGCTGTTTTACTGTTTTTGTTAAGAGTGTTTGATCTTCTTTGCATGTTCACTTTGCAAAGACTGGGTCGGGAATTTTTCGATATACCCTAACTGTCTTGAGTCAGAATACACAGAGTTCAGGGAGAGAAAGACAAGACGAGCATTTGAGATTAGAAAGTACATCAATTGTATTATTTTTATGAAAATAACCGATCATTTCGCTAGATAAGACCCTTTTTCCTGGGCTGGGATCATTTACAACCACATTTGGGATTGTTTGAAGCCGCATTTAAAGCGCATTTTGGAAGTTCAGAATCGGGGCACCATATCAGTCCATTATATGAAGAAAAATGCTGAAACGGTTTCCTCAAAAAGTATAATTTCTTTACGACTGAAGAAAAAAATATCAGTCCATTATATGGAGAAAAATGCAGAAATGTTTTCCTCAAAAAACATAATTTCGTTACGACTGAAGAAAGAAAGACATGAACAACTTGGATGACAAGGGGGTGACTACATTATATGTGCATCTTTTTGTTTTTTGGAAGTGGACTTCTCCTTTAAGAGTGTTTGTGACCCACATAAGTATCTTTATATGTAATTTCATAATTATTTCTGTTGTCTTTGAAATGTGTACGGCTGCATTTATGATCACATTTATGGTCATTGTTTATGCACTTGTAAATGTTACTGTAAGTGTGTTAAGAAACGGTCATGAAAGTGAACGCTCTACTGTAAGTGGACAATTATTCAGATAATATTATATTATCTGCAAGAAGGTTTTTTTTTTTAAGTACACTATATATATGCACATTCAATACAATACAGTTAAGCACACTTGTTTTTCACAAGGGCATTCATGCAGATCCATGCTGCTAGTTTGCAGTGCAGTGTCTACCATTGCATTAAAGCATTACATTTACTAAAAGAAGAGCATGGGGACTCAAATGAGACATCAGCTGAGGCATGAATGTGCTTTTTGGGCAACGTCTACATCGGGTCATGCATATCTCAGGCAGGAGAGAGAGAAATGAACAGAAACGGCTCACACACAACATATCTTTGTTTTCCATGTGTACTTTGCTTTGAATAAAATGTTAATTACCTCTCACAGACACATAATAAGTCTAATCAGGATGTAGCATGTCATGCCACAGCAGTCTAACTTCACTTCTAATAAGTGTGAATGGAACCTTGGCTATTTCCTGCTATGATTCAGACAAATAATCCGACAGCTTCATGGAAAAATGAAGAAAGAGACTTGACAAGACATTGACAAAAGAATGAGCTGTATTAATGAGCCACTGTCACTTTAATTTTCCCTGTCTATCCACCAGCCCATACCTATAATAAGATCTGTTTTTCCCACCTCATGCTTTTTCTCTTCTTCTGCTGCCCTTCTTATGTTCCAGTCTCCCTTTTTGCCTTAGGATTCATTTCTCACCTGTCTTAAATGAGCAAACCTGCACTGAGAAATTCATGCCTTATTCATAGGATGTCAAACGAGAGAGTTTTGTATCCATGTATGGTGTATTGGTATTGTTATACAGCACCAGAACAGGCGTTCTGGGGTTAATGCAGGATAAAATAACACAGACAAGCACACTGTGTATACATTTTTATCACCGACATTAAATATTTTTAGTGCAAGACTTGAATGTGTAGACTTTACAAGAATCCTGGATAACCTCACGTAAACAGTCTGGATCGTTTGAGATGTTTAATCATTGTTCTGTTTTGAACACCTTTGCTGGGAGGAAGGAAACAGTACTGGAAACGTCATGCATTTAACTATCACCAATCCTCGCAACCGCTTCGTTCCATGACCCATCTGGGTAATTATATCACATCTGTCGTTTTGTGTACTTGTATCTGTTACAGAAATATTACACCACAATAATAAATAGAATACTAAATGGATTCCCTGAAATGCACTCAAATGTATTTAATTACAGCTGAGATCCAGCACCTGCTCTCACCTAAAGCAATTACACTGAATGGCAGTTGCATAAATACAAATAAAGGCAGGCGATTATGGAAGATGAGACTGCTGTGTTCAGAGAGAAGTGAAATTTTCTCTCTGTGTTGTGAAATGTTCTGCAGAAGCACTAAATTTATAATGGGAGCTTGCACCATGTCTGAGCTTTGACTTTTGTGTCTTTTTTCAAACACAAAGACTTCACTGCAAAAAAAAAAAAGAACCATGGTAGAGTATTACAATACCAACCAAAATGCTAGTGTTAAAGCTATTGTACTGGTAGAGCATAGTACTGGCAACGATAATGGTCCCATAGACTGCTAAAATGTACATTTCTATAATAAAAGCATTTGTCAAATGCATATAGTTTTTGTTTGTTTGTTTGTTGTAGCATATTGGTATAAACTATATAGTTACTGTCATGGACTGTAGTTTAGGTAGGTATATTAAAAAGTCTCCGATAAGAAGTCTTTACAGTCAGCTTACAGCAATTGGTGGCACAACATTGATCCAGTTTGATTGGATATTTGGATATTTCATGACCATAAGGTATTAAGTGTGGTCTTTCTATAATAAACAGAATAAAAAATACATCAGTGTAAATTTGCTAAATGTAAGTTACAGGCAGTGTTGGGGAGTAACTAGTTACATGTAACGGAATTACGTAATTTAATTACAAAATAAATGTAATTGTAATTAGTTACAGTTACTGAGAAAAAATATGTAATTAAATTACAGTTACTTTTGAAAAATGCCAGTGATTACAAAGGGGATTACATCTGAATTTTTCCACACACCCACCCCCACTTACAGATTTACTTGACTTCTTTTAAATTGCATAGACTGCTCTAAAATGAGTCAGGAGTTAAGACACATGCTTATTCGATAACTGATTTATTTCCTATTCAGTTTATGCATAAACTTTATTTTTTAAGATTGTTCTTCCAAGGCATTGTTAGATGCTAGTGTTTTCTGTCATAACTATGCAAACATTTGATTTCAAACCCAGTATCATAGCTATTAAACTATTTCTTGTTATGATGTTATTTATGTTATAATCTTGTTATGACATATAGCGCAACTGCGTTCACGGTGACCCAAGTTCAATTCCTGTCTCTAGGTCCTTTGCCGATCCCGCTCCCCTCTCTCCTCCCAGCTCTTTCCTGTCATCTCTCTACTGTCCTATCACAATAAAAGGCATAAAAAGCCCAAAAATATAAGTAAAAAAAAAGTGGTGGCTGTGCTTTAAATTAAATTATTACACAGCTCAGACTATTTCGGGGCAACTTAATTCAGTGCTATATGCTTGATAATTTTTCTTGGCGGAAGCTTTGCGTTTGGTTAGCTAATAAAATATTAAAGCTTAATTCAATATTATGTGGACAATTTCTTAATTCTGTCATCCTGGTATCGTGGACTTGCTCTATTATTTCATACAAACACAGCTGCTGCCATTTTTTTTTTTTTGGACATTGTAATGGATTATAAGAACTAACAAAAACTAGTACTACTACTTAATTATTTATGTGGTGAAATGTTGTGTAAGAAAAGTGGTATGACTGCACTGTATCCTTAAAATGTCTAGTTTGAACTTGCCATTTGCTAGCAACTGATTTCTTCATGGATGGCTTTGCGTTCAAATATTTTAACTCAGACCAGTGTTTCTGGTCTAATAATTTTAACATGAAACATCTAAATAATCTATCAAGCAGCTGTGTAATAAGTGAGATAATGTACATTCAGCCAGTTGTATATAAACAAAATAAAGATGTATATTATCGCTTACTTATTATAATTTTAATTCAAGTGATAAAGGATTTTGAAAGTCTGACAGTAATCAGAGTTGAGTGCTACTGTAAGATTAACTCTGCCTGGTTTAAATGTTTCAAAATGATTAACAGTTGAAAATATTAGAAATTTAGAAAAGTAATCAAAAAGTAATTAAAAGTAATAAGTTACATTACTTTAATAAAGTAATTGAAAAGTTACACTACTTATTACATTTTAAATCAAGTAACTTGTAATCTGTAACCTATTACATTTCCAAAGTAACCTTCCCAACACTGGTTACAGGCATGTAAACAACTTGGTCCTATCCACAGTATACAGTATACACCCAAGTACTTATTCACACCCAAGTAACGTATTCACACACACTCAGTCAACATTTAACAAACTCTCCACATATAATCCACAAATAAATACACGGCACAGTCAGTGATGTCATAACTTGTAGCCACTCAATCGCTTTGTTTGAGATTTAGGAGTGTTGCAGTTCTTCTCTTTTAAAGTCATCTAGGTAAATCAGGGTCACCATTGACGGCTGTCTCTGTGCTCTTGCCCCCAAACCTTCATCCTCCATGTTCTCCACCCTCCATACCATAAGTGATGTTTTGGTTGCTTTACTGGGTAGTTCCTTTCACTCCTTCAGTAGGTTTACGTGGTAAGTCTGTTTGGCTTTCCCATCGATGGTGGACCAGGTCATTGGCCTCATCTTCTGGATCACTGTGTATAGTCCTTGCCTATTGGCAAGGAGTTTGTTTGATAATGTCAGTAACAAGAGTAATACCTCTTGCCCTGGTCAACCATTGATTGCAGGTTTTCCCTCACCTGTTCCCGATACTGCTTGTGACGGTCCCTCATCTTTAGCACCTTTCTTTTTGGTTCTGGATGCAGGGTCTTCCCAGCTCTTTCTCAGAAGATCTAGCTGTCCTTGTACCTGCCAGCCATAGAGGAGCTTGAACGGTGAGAAACCAGTTTAGGCCTGAGGTACTTCCCTATATGTGAAGAGGACAAACGTTAGCCATTTGTCCTAATTCACGCTGTGTCTGCAACAAACTTCTGTACCATATTTTTCAGGGTTTGATGAACCTTTCTACCAGGCCATCTGTCTGTGGGTGGTAAGGACTCATTCTGATGGCGGTGATGCCCAACTGCCAATTTAGTTGCCCCATTAGCCAAAAGGTGAAGTTGGTTCCCTGGTCTATCAGGATCTCCTCTGGTATGCCTACTCTGGAAAAGAGATTTTTGGTGTGGCGATGGATCAAAATGGGAAGGCTCCTGGATATCTCGTAGCATAATCACTGACCACCAGGATGTACTGATGTCCTGCACTACTTCTCTCCAGTGGCCCCAAAATGACCTTGGCGATGGGTCTGATAGGAACAGAGATGAAAGGAAAAGATTGCAGGGGCACTCTGCCCTGCTGGGACACAACACTGGTCTTTTGACAGATGGTGCATGTGGTACAATACGTCTGTACATCAGAACATATGTTGGCCAGTGAAAGCGTGAGCTAATATTTGGATAGGTTTTGGCCCAGGTGGCCATCCCAGGGGACAGTCTGTGCTACATGTAAAACAATATGGCAACAACAATTTTTGAAGCCTTCTCAAAGAGTGGTTTTAAGGACTCATCTTCTCTTTGCAGTTTTGAAATATTCTCTGGAATTCTCCAGGCACTTTCTAGGACCCTTGGTCCTGCCTTGCAACAGGGTACTGTCCAATTCTGGCAGTGGGTGCAGAGTCCTTGGTTGTTTGTAACAGTTCACACAGTACTGGCAAGTCTAGTCCTAAAATCATGTCTGCTGGTAGGCTGTCAACGTTTAACAAGTACAACTGTGCATGTGCCCCCACATTTACTTCAGCTCAGTGATACTAATTTACATTCCCAAGTACACACTGAACAAAGGTGGTGTTCACATAATTGACATTTGACACAAAACATGGTTTCAGTAATGAGAGAGAACTTCCAGTGTCCAAAAGAGGTTGCAAAGAATGTCCATTAACAGTTACAGTACACACCATTTGGCTCTCTTCTACTGAGTTTTTTCCACTGTCTTCCTCTCTGGGAACATAACAAAATCCAGTCAGCTTTGCTTTGTGCACAGGAGACTTGTTGCTCGATGCTTGTGCCTTGGTTGTTGACAATAAAAGCAAAGCAACCCTTTGTCAGCTGTTAACTTTGGACCTTGTGCACTGTCTGTATGTTCTGAAACAGTGTATACAGACCCTCTAAATGGCTGGGTGCGTGAACCCTACTGCCGCTGGCCCATTTGTCAGCTCATGCTCTCACACCTTTATGAGGGTATCATATGGAAGCACACAAAGAAGCTGCTCAAGGATAATGGCCTCACCGATCTTCTCTTTAAAGTGTCCTCAGGTTGTACCCAATCTCGATACAGATTCCTTAAGAGATGGTAGGACTCTGGCAATTCTCCAGCTTGAACAGTGGTTGCTCTGAAGCGCAGGCGGTAAGTTTCTGGTGAGATGTTAGATTTCTCCAGCAGTGCTTCCTTTAAATCAGTATATACCTCTGCCTGTTCCTTATCTATTGCTAGGTATGCCTCCAGTGCCTGTGCTGTCAGCAACTGAGTTCACTCCCCCTCAGACCATCTCCAGGTCCTGGCCAGATGCTGGAACAGTCGAAGTTGCAGTGTTGGACGTCGACCCCTACCTGTTGCTGAATGTGGAGCACAATGGAAGACATCAAATGGGGAAACTCGCTGCAACCGAAGGGAGCAGTGGCTCACTGCAATGAGAGGAAGAGCCTCGTCCGTCACAGAGTACGGAGCGTGACACAAAACGACAGGTTAAAGGCTCACATTGCGACCAAAGGGAGCTGCAGCTCACTGCTTTGGAAGGAAGAGCCATGACCATCGCCTGATAAGCAACACGATTTGAAATGACAAATTATGGGCCCACACTGCGACCGCAGGGAGCTGCATCTCACTGCTTCAGAAGGGAGAGTCCGACCATCGTTGAATAATCGACACATTTCAAAACGACAGATGGTGGGCCCACACTGTAACCGAAGGGAGCTGCAGTTCATTGCTTCGGAAGGGAGAGCCCATGATCTCCTGCTAAACAAGTGCCTCCTCTCGAAACGTCGGGCAGAGGATCGATTAAATTTTTAATTTATTTATTTATTAAATTATTATTGTTATTATTATTAATATTATTAATATGTAATATGATAATAATAATATTATTTTAACTGATCAGGGTTAGATGGGCTTCCTTTATGTGGAAATGACTGGACTTGATATAGCTTTTGAAGGCATCTGATGACCATTGACTGAGGGCTTGGATCTGCTGCTGTGAGAGGCCCTTTTGAGCTGCTGTAATTGCTGCCCTGATGTGAAAGGAGTGGCTGGAATTTTTTTCTGTGGGTAAGCCTGATTGAGCAAGGATTATTTTTAAGTGTTTTGAAACCAAAAATGTGTAAGGGGTTTTTAGAGTCGTCAATGAATAGAGGGTTGAGAGGGGATTTAGATTGAGATCTCCTGAACTGGAAGTAAGAGAATAGAGCTTGGTATTGTTGAACTGAAAACGGGAGGTTGAAAATATAGATGTAGTGGCCTTTTCTTTCTTGGTCTGTCTTACTTTGTTTAATAAATGAGTTTCGCTGTTGAGCACTGATAAACTGAAGATGGTTGGAGTTTGTGGTTGAATTTGGAGGTTTTCGTGAGTTCTGAGTATTTCAAAAAAATGAAAAAATGTAATATAAACATAGCGTCAAGGGTATGAGTGGTATGGAGTGAATGGTACCCTGTGCGGAGGCTGTGGATGCATTTTGTAAGAATGTCTGGCATCCGGGCTTGATGGATGAGACCGCTGAATTCTTCTAATTATAAGAGAGAGGTTTGAGAATTATTTATTTCGGAGGAGGGGGAGACGTAAATTAAGTTGTGAAAAAATTGAATGCCCCTTAAATAACCTTCAATAGACCCGGCTTGGAGGTTCCTAAAAAAATGAATGTAGACAATGAATGAAGCGATTGACAGGAGAGAAAAATCAGGAAATGGAAATATAAGAAAGGAGGAATGCTTTGAAACATCTCCAAGCTGTTAGGTAAGAAAAGATGGTTCTGGGTGACACTGCTTGAAGGACAGAATCGAGTGATGCATCAAGGAGGGGTTTTAAGGGATGAGTTATGGGAATATGAGTTTCAAATAGTGAGGTACTGGGATTGGCGATGGGTCTGCCTCTGGCGCCAACGCTCTGAATTTCTGAAACATAAAACAAAAGAGAGAATCAGCTAATTGACTTTTGGATCCAGGAATGTGTTTAATGGTTATAATAAATTGATCACATGCTGAAATCCAAATTAGGCATTTCAGTAGTGGCATGCGAGAGAGGGAATGAGAATGGCCTTTATTTATGGAGTGGACGGTTGCTTTGTTGTTGCAGTAAACTAAGATGATGCTTGCCGTCCAATTTTTCCACACAGAAAGGCAGCAATGACTAGAGGGTAGAGTTCGAACAGCACTGAGGACTGGGGAGAGTCGAGCAGCATGGAGACGCAAACCAATGGCCTTGGTAAAATCCCCAGACGCAAAAACAAAGATATAACAAGAACAACAAACAAGAACATCAAACAAAGTGCAGTGTGTTCTTACTGTACCTTATTAGATGCTGCACTGATGTCTATAAAATTTACTTGCATATGATGTTAATTAAATAAAGAAACAGCACTTTTGTGTTTCTAAACACACTTAAAGGGATAGTTTAATGAAAGTTACCCCATGATTTATTCATTTTTATTTTTGGTTAAACTATCCTTTTAGGTACCCTTTTTAATAATTTGTTTTGCTTTAAAGAAGTTAACTTATTTTGGTGTGCTGACTAACATATTAAAGCATATGTAAAGTACTTGATAATAATGTATAACTGTAGTGTGTATTTGGTATTATATTTAAAGTTAAAATTTGACATTGAAAAAAAGCAATCTTCAGTTTTACTAAATGCGTTTAATATAAATGTATTTAATACATTGTTCAAAGTGTATGAAAAACATTACATTTGGCTCACACTTATATATATTTTTCTCACATATATTATATCCATGCACTCTATTGCTAAAGAGACAAGTGAAAAAGCTTCTGTTTGGCTTTTTTTTCTTGTCACTGTACACACACACACACACACACACACACTTACATATGCACTTTGGAGACCAAGTGGCTATTGATTTTCATCAGAGACAGATACAGGAGAAAAGAAGTGCAGTTAGTGTGATAATAAATCATAAAATAAAGCTTCTGGAGAAAGGACTAACATGGAGATGTACATTATTTAAAGTAGGTTTGAAAGCAACCAGCAAACAAAGGCTGTATAAAGATGCACAATGAAAGAATTATTATTATTTTTTTAAGTTAACATTAGAAATAGTCTCAGCACTTTGCACAGCACTTCTACATTAATGTTTATTATTTAGAGGATGAACAGACAGTCTCTGGATTAACAAAGAATGAACGCGGCTTCGAATCTCTTTAGTTTTTAGCGAGTAGAGGATGGGATTCACACAGGGGGGAAGGAGGGATGACAGAGACAAGAACACTGTTCTTACATTTGGGTTTATAACAATTCCAAAAAACCCAAGATTGAAGATAACAAAAATTGGAATGAAGAAAAGGGCCACTAATATGAGGTGTTCAGAGCATGTGGCCAGTGCTTTATAACGGCTCTGATTATTTTTCATTCTGAATACAGCAATCAGTATACCCATGTAAGTCAAGAAAATAAAAATCAAAGGCAGAGCATTGAGGAGTACAGTTGCAGTAGTGGCAAAATTCCACTGGGGTGTCGTATCACTACAGGACAGTCGTAAAACAGGAGTGTAATCACAAAAATAGCTGTTGACCTTAAGAGAGCCACAAAATGACAGGGTTGGGATGGATGAAGGGCCGTACATTGATATAACAGAATTTAAGAACCAAACTGCACAGATTATATAAGCCATTCTGATGTTTGTGTTTATAGACGTCTGTCTTAAAGGGAAACAAATTGCAATGAACCTGTCATAAGAGAGAATACATAAGGAAAGTCCTTCAAGTGATAAAAAATTATAGTAAGTGTACATTTGCACAAGGCACAGATTGAATGGCACAAAATTGTCTAGAACAATATAGGTCTTTATCATGCCAGGCACAAGAGAGGTGCTGAGAATAAGATCAACCAAAGCCAGACTACCAACGGCCATGAACTTTGGGACATGCAGACGGTGGTCATAGAAAATGATAGCGATCAGAAAGACGTTGCATATTACTGTGATCACATAAAGCACAGTGAGGAACATGACATAGACATTACTGTAAGGCATTGAAACCAAAGCAACAATGTAAAATCCTGCAGGCTGAATGATGAAATTGCTGGCGTTCTGCATGGCCGTCCTTTTTTTACGAATCAGCTTCCTTGCAGCGTGCTTCGCTTTCAGTGAGCGTGAAACCAGATACCTGTGAGAAACAGCCACAAACAGTCTGTGCTTTACAAATTACTATTAACATCTGTGCTATTTGGACATATGTCCTTACGACAGTCAACCAGAATTATAGTTACTATACACTTTAACATACACTTGACACGCTACAATGATTGTTTTAATTGCATACATGCAATGATGCCGTGGTTTGTGGATAATGCAGATGAGCGTTTGTCCTTCTTCTGCTTCACAGTTCCGGATCAGTGTGTATCCCAAATGTTAACACAATAATCTTTTTGGGGGCAATATATAGGCCAATTCCTCCTCCAGAGGTGTCATTAAACAGGAAAAAACTTCCAGTATCTAAACAGTCTTGAGAGAAAAGACATTCATTAATGATGTTTGCTCATTAATGTAAGTTTAATTATGGCTTAACTAATTGTCTTAAGTTTTTTTGTTTTTGTGTTCATTTTTGTGACAATAATAAAAACTCCCAGAGGGATAATGCAATAACATAGTGGTAAATGCAATTACATATTTGGTAAAATCATGTAACAAAAGCCCTACATTTGAAGGGAAAAGCTCTAACATCCTCTAAGAAAACCATTTGATTTATTTTATTGTGTAAAATAAATAATGAAATAATATGAATAAACAAAATATATCCACTGATTCGCATTTCAAGTTCTCCTCCCCTCTGTTTTGACAGAGTGAGCATCTACTTCATGTACGCTCCATATACATTGCCTTGACAAATAGAAAAAAAAAATATTCAGAACCCATTTTTTTTCACGTTTTGTTGTGTTGCAGCCTTATGTTAAAAAAAACAGGTTTGTAACAACTTTGCAAATTTATTAGAAATAATAACTGAAATGATTCCATTGCATAAGTGTTCATACCTTTTCTTTTCTGAGACACTTGAAAATTAGCTCAGGAGCATTCATTTTGCTTGTAGATGATACTACACTTTGAGTGGAGTTAACCTGTGGCAAATTCATATGAACTAGAATGATCCGGAAAGATCTATGTCAGGATCAACTAAATGCTGGATTTTCAAAAGTATGTGAAGTATGTAAAGTTCGTGCAACAGAATCTTTAAAATATGTCGGAGAGATTTACACACCGGTCTGTTATTGTGGCTGCTACACCAGAGCCTCTCCAAGCAATGGCTGCAGAGGTTCAGTCCAGAGGTTCTCCACAAGATGGCCACCAGTAGGGATGGGCGATATGGGCTTCAAAAATTTATCGCGATAATTTCTGGTATTTATTACGATAATGACGATAATTCAGGGAAATCCTGTTTCTTTAGAGAAAAGTATTATCTTTCCTATTTTTACGCAAAATTGGGTGTTGTGAGCATTACTGAGTACACACGTAATGTAAGGACTGTTTAATTCACTGGTATGTGAATTAAATTGTTTGTACTTTCTGAACTTGGAGCTTTTAAATTCATTGTGTGTGAAACACACTTGGCAATAAAGCTCTTTCTGATTCGGAAGCCAGAGGGCGCCCTTGCACAGAAACTCCACATATGCTTTATAGCAGATGTGATAGTACTGACAACGCTTCAGGAATCTCTTTCAGTTATCGCTTTAGCCGAATAAAATGCAGATAGAGGAATTTTAACTGAGGAAACTTGAAGACAATAAAAATAGGACTGCTACAACATATGGTTTGTCTGTGTTCTTTAAGCAATCTTGGGTATTTTTATAAGAATAAAGTATATTTATATTGCAATGCTAATTGACATAGCCTTTATAATACTATGAAATAGTATAATTTCAGCCTCAATCTGACACTTAAATAACTATGTTATAAAGTTAATTTACAGAAAAAGCATGCCAATAAATGATATCTTTGTTGGACAACAGGTTTGTAAACAGGCTCATATGCACATACACACTTGCTACTAGTACAGTTAACATTATTCAAGGCTCAGAGCGTTTTTTTGTCGCACTGCACAGTTTTGACCAAACCAGTTCCAGATTGGAGCTCCTCATTTAGCGATATACTAGGTTCACATCCACCTTCAGCACGTCACTCCGCACTGTAGCACACTGTCAACAACTAGACTTTATTGTTATTATCACAGGAAGGCTAATTCTTATCGTGGGGAAAAATTTTACCGGTATATCGCAAACGATAAGATATCGCCCATCTCTAGCTACCAGCACAGATTCTCTTCACAATGTGGCCACCAGTCAAGAACCTCTTCACAAAATGGCCACCTCCCCAGAGCCTCTAGCTGTCAGGGATGTCACGTCAGACTCTTCAGCCATCACAGATACCACACCAGTGTTCCTGGTCATTGTGAACTTCGCATTTGAAGACACCCAGGCATTACACAGGTGTTTGAGGCTGGCTTCCAGTTTTGTGGACCCACCGCTGGTTTCAGCCAGAGCAGCTGGCCTCCCAAGGTCCTGTTCCCCTGTCCTCAGTGGTTTCTGTAATGTGGAATGGAGCGATAAGGGGATCGAGCACTGCCAAAGCAACGAGGTGCCGGACCCTCGGTCCGGACGAGTACCGCGCACATGAGACGATTGACGGGCGAGGATGCCGGGCCGTTGAACTGGACCTGAGAGGGGTCCACGGACTCTGCCCCTTCCCTTTCGAGCACTGCCCCCTCCTTCATGGAACTCCCCAGCACGTCAAGGACACCAGATCCCCTGTTTATTTTGGACACTTTATTTTTCTTTTTTGGACACTTTTGTTTATTTTATGTTTAATAAAAGCCTCTCCAAGGCCTGACGTCACACCCACTGTGTCTGTCGTTTGTTCATCCTTAAGGAGAGTTTTAACTCTCCTTAAGTAAACATTACACCAGCTTTGCACTTTGGAGATCAAGTGGCTATTGATTTTCATCAGCGATAGATACAGGGGAAAAGAAGTGCAGTTAACAAAAATAAAGACTTAGTTTTGTGTGTGTGATAATAAAACATAAAATAAGGCTGCTGGGAAATGGACTAACATGGAGATTTACATTATTTAGAGTATGTTTGAAAGCATCCAGCAGACACTATACTATTATAGAGATGCACAATGAAAGAAAACATGGAGATTTGTCTCTCTTTTTTTTTTTTTTTTGAATGACGAAATAATGGAAGTTAAACAAGACAAGTTAACTGCAGAGCAAATATATAATAAGAGGTGTAATAATAAGAGGTTTACACTTATTATTCAGTATATATATATTGTTCCTCCTACCACCATAGCAGTAGCAATCCTGTGTGTTTGGGCTACACAATGCTCTACTACCCCTATGGAGCTTGTTCCAATCTTCTAATCTGTTCCCGAGCCTGCTCCAGTTCTCGAATCCATGCCAGAGCCCACTTCAATCCTTGAACCCGCTCCAGAGCCCCCTCCAGTCTATGAGTCAGATCCAGAGCTCGTTCCAATCCTCTAATCCACTCCAGAGCCCACTCCGGTCTATGAGTCTGATCCAGAGCCCGCTCCAGTCCATGAGTCCACTCCAGCTCCTCCTGAGGTGGCGTCTTCCACTGCAGAACCTCATGAGTCGGCGGCATCTGCTTCAGCTTCTCTCTGGGCAGTGGCGCTCACTTCTTGAACTCTCTGTCTGTCTTGTCATGGTCAAGGACGCCATTTATGAACTTTCCACCGGTCCAGCCACAGCCAAGGAGGTTGTCTGTAGACCGGTGACGGCCATGGAGGCCATCTGTGACTTCTCTGACTGTCCTGTCACAGCCAAGGAGGCTGTTCCTGAACTTTCTGCGTGTCCTGTTACAGCCAAAGATGCCACCTCTGAACTGTCTGTCTGCCTGTCCTGTTATAGCAGCAGAGGCCGCTGTTAACCTCTCTGTGCTCTCTGTTCCAGTTCTACCTAATCGGCCTTGGTGGTCACCTGCCTGTTAGCTGTAAGTTGGTGGATATCTGCTCTGCTGTGGTGGTCACCTGCTCCACCGTGGGGATCTTCTAACCCATTTGCTCTGCCTTGGTGGTCTTCAGCTCCACCCTGGTGCTCTTCAGATCAGTCATGGTCGTCTTCAGCGCCGCCTGCTCCAACTTGGTTGTCTTCAACTCCACCTGCTCCACCCCTGCTCCCTGCTCTTCCTGCTTTGCCCTGGCTTCCTGCTCTGCCGGCTCCGTCCTGGCTGCCTGTTCCACCCTTGTCTTTAGTTTGTCCACTCCATGGGCCTGGCCCTCCATTTCTCCCCCTGTTCTGCCTCCGCTCCATCTCCACCTTAGGAGGGGAGTTCTGTCACGATCTCCAGCTGGAGTGCTCCACCCCACAAAGTGGTTATATTGTTACTTACTTTTTGAAATTAGTCTTCCTATTAAAGCAACACATTCTCACTCCTAACTCGTCACATATTGATGCTTGGGCAGGACCACTTTGGTGTCACTTCTTGATGCTCAGGGTACCCCTTTAGCATCATTTTTCGACATGCAGGGTCCTTCAGTACTTTGAGAAAGTGTCTCGTGACCGATTGCGTTATGCTGTTGTGAAATGCCACTGGCTCATATGTGTCTCGTGACCGATTGCATCATGCTAATGTTCGGGAGTGTCTTTTTGAATGAGATGTGACTGTGGTAACGGAGCGGCCGGGATCATTTTCAGCGATTAAAACCTTCTGTTATTCGCATAAAAATATCATACTGCTTCAGAAGACTCGGAATGCAACAGGACTTGTTTGTAATGCTTTTGTACAGCTTGCTAATGGTCAGTTTTTGCAGTAAATACCTGTGACTATACTTATATTTGCCTGTTGCATGTTTTATATTGTTCAGAAGTGGGTAGGTTTAAGGTAGGGGTGGGGTTGGGTGCTCCAATGAAAGTATACATTTATATAAAATTATTTATATTTTTACATGCAAACCATTAAATTAAGACAAACAATTGAAAACAATGGAGGACCCTGCATGTCGAAAAGTTATGCTAAAGGGGTACCCAGAGCATCAAAAAGGGGTCCTGACCAGTCGTCAATATGTGACGAGTTGGGAGTGAGAATGTGTTGATTAAAGCCATTATATTCTTTATTCAGACTGATTCACGAACGCGGAAAACACACAAACGCAAGAGGTGGGATTTATCGCATGGACCAATCACAGTCGAACAAAACCAGCCATATCCAGTCATATTACAATGGAGGCATTGCCTCCTCTTACGTGACTTTCCCCCATTCATTCTCAATTACTCCCTAAAAAGTCACATGATGCTTTAGGGGGTCTGTTAAAACTCAGTGGGCTGCTATACACACACACACACACACACACACACGCATACACACACACACACATTAAAATGTACTACTATAGTACATCATCAATGAATCTTGAAACAGTTCAGTGCATTGTCATGTTCCCCTTCAGGAACTCGAGCTGCGTCCGAAAACGCTAGGGGAACGCCTCCAGCGTGACCACGCTCTGAAACACGTGTGGAAACAGTCCAATGGAGAAGCGAGACGTCACAGGCAGGGTGACGTAGAGACCAGGAAGCTTAAAAGCACGTGCGGTGCGTGCAGCCGGCAGCTTCTGTCTTTCAGCAAGCGCTCTGTGTGTGTGTCACTCTGTTTTTTGTTCTAGTTCGCACAGCTTTTATTTGAGAGTGTCACTATGTCCTACAAAGCATTCTTACGAATATAAGCAGCGGCATTTAGACTGTGTGTTCCTCTCTGCCTGCGCTATTACGGGTGGCGATACACACAATCTATTTGTTGTCTGTCTGGGAGCGAAGCATGGGAGTCAGTTCTCGAGGGAGCTGACTGCCCGCGTTTGTGTTCCCCGCGCTCAGCTCCCACTTCTGCCGAGGCAGGGCGGCGGCTGTGATCGTGGGGATCACATTGAGATCTACGGACGGGTTAGAGACGGGTCCGCTCTATCTCTAACTTTCTCCCTAGATCTAGCGCGCTCTCTCTAGGTCAGAAGCCCGCGCTGCGGTTCTACCCCCTTTGAGTGAGAGCTCACGGCGAAGCGGGCTGTGTCAGCTCCCGAGGGGGCTGACTGCCCGCACTCTCGCTGCGCACGCTTCGTTCCCGGAGGGCTCTCTTCGAGGAGGGAGCCTTCGTGAACTTCCCCGCGGCTCAGGTCCCGCTTTTGCCGAGGCAGAGCGGCGACTGCAGCCGTGGGGATCGCACTTAGATCTACGGACGGGTTAGAGACGGGTCCGCCCTATCTCTGCCTTTCTCCCTAGATCTAGCGCTTTCTTTCTGGGTTCGGAAGCCCGCGCTGCGGTCCTTCCCCCTTTGAATGAGAGCTTGCGGCGAAGCGGGCTGCGTCAGCTCTCAAGGGAGTTGACGGCCCGCGCTTACGCTGCGCACGCTCGCTCTTGGAGGGCTCTCTTCGAGGAGGGAGTCTTCATGAGCTTCCCTGACACTTTCACCCAGACCATGAGACTATGGTCCTGACTCCTATGGTCCAGGACCTCTGAGGGCAGGCCCTACAGGGGAAGGGCGTGGTCCACCGCATTCTTCGGTGCCCGTCTCTCCTCTGTGCCCTCAGGAGATTAGCCTGCCAACCCTGCCGGTGCTCCAGGGCGCAGCAGTCTCCAGCGAGCCCACACCTCAGTCTTCTGCCCGAAAACGTAGCGGAGCTAGGGAGCTCGCCACCCCTGCGGGGGTCTCTACAGCAGCTAGTTCGGCCGTCTCCTGCCGGTCATCTGTTACAGGACACTGAACTAGCAGCTCAAACAACACCAGAGGCCAGTCTCGAGAGACTGGTTTCCTTAGTAGATTATTTGGCAGCGTGGAAACTACTGCCAAATGTGTCTGCATGGTCCTGTGCACTGTAGAGCGAGGTTATCGCATCCAATTCGGCACTCCGCCGCCGCCTTTCAACGGGGTCTTTCCCACTGTGGTGAGCCCTGAGCAGGGTCTGGTAATGGAACAGGAAGTAGAAACTCTGTTGAGGAAGGAGGCCATCGAGGTGGTCCCTCCTCAAGACAGGGAGTCCGGGTTCTACAGCCGGTACTTCATTGTTCCAAAGAAGGATGGGGGCCTGCGTCCGATTTTAGATCTGAGACTACTGTATCGTTCAGTTATGAGGTTGAAGTTCAAAATGCTGAAAATCAATCAAGTGGTGTCACAAATCAGGTCCGAGGACTGGTTTGTGATGATAGATCTAAAAGACGCTTACTTCCATGTCTCCATCCTTCCTCAACACAGGAAGTTCCTGAGGTTTGCTTTTAGGGGCGAAGCATACCAATATCGGGTTCTTCTGTTCGGCCTAGCACTCTCCCCCCGCACTTTCACGAAGTGTGTGGATGCTGCTCTGGCTCCGCTGCGACTCCGGGGCATCCGCACACTCAATTACATCGACGATTGGTTGATTCTGGCTCAATCGGAACACATGGCGGTTCAACATCAAGATGTTGTTCTCGCTCATTTGAAAGAGCTGGGGTTGAGACTGTACACCAAGAAGAGTGTGCTGTCTCCATTACAGATAACCACTTATCTAGGCGTGGTGTGGGATTCGACCACGATGCAGGCACGTTTGTCACCTGCTCGGATCGAGTCGATCCTCACTGCAGTCACGAGGGTGAAAGAAGTGCTTTACACTCACTGTAAAGCAGTTCCAGCGACTGCTGGGTCTGATGGCAGCTGCGTCCAACGTGATACCTTTTGGCCTGCTGTACATGAGACCCCTACAGTGGTGGCTCAGGACCAAGGGGTTCTCCCCGAGGGGAAACCCGTTCCGTGTGATCAAGGTCACGCGGCGATGCCTACGTGCCTGAGACATGTGGAAGAAGCCTTGGTTCCTGTCTCAGGGCCCGGTGTTAGGAGCTCCTTGTCGCCGCGTAACGCTAGCGACGGATGCGTCTCTCACCGGTTGGGGTGAGGTCATGAGTGGCCACTCCGCCCGCGGTCTGTGGAGCGGTCGCCATCTCACTTGGCACATCAACTGCCTGGAGATGCTGGCCGTGTTTCGAGGGTTTAAACACTTTCTCCCAGAGCTAATAGGCCACCATGTGTTGGTTCGCACCAACAACACAGCGGTGGTCTATTACATCACCACCAGGGAGGTCTGCGTTCGCGCCCCTTATACAAGCTGGCGCTCCAGATCCTTGTGTGGTCCCAGGACAAACTCCTCTCGCTGAGAGCGGTTCATGTTCCTGGGCATCTCAATATGGGAGCAGACATCCTGTCGAGGCAGGGGCTGAGGCCCGGGGAATGGATGCTTCACCCCGAGGTGGTGAAGCAGATTTGGAGAGTTTTTGGCCAGGCTCAGGTGGACCTCTTCGCGACTAAAGAGAATGCGCAATGTCACCACTGGTGCTCTCTGACTTATCCAGCTCCACTGGGGCTGGATGCCATGGTACAGACGTAGCCGAGGCTTCGTCTGTATGCTTTTCCCCTGATCGCTCTGCTCCCGGGAGTTCTGGAGAGAGTGCGCCGGGACGGGGTCCGTCTTCTTTTAGTAGCCCCGTACTGGCCGGCCCGAGCTTGGTTCTCGGACCTGATTTCCCTCCTCGATGGCTCTCCATGGGAGATTCCCGTCAGGAGCGATCTCCTCTCTCAGGCGGGAGGTACCATCCTCCACCCTCGCCCGGAGTTGTGGAAGTTATGGGTGTGGCCTCTGAGGGGGCACACCTTGTAGCTTCCGGTCTCTCAACCGAGGTTGTTGAGACCATTCTCCAATCCAGAGCTCCCTCCACAAGGAAACTGTACACCCTGAAGTGGAAACTTTTCACTTCATGGTGCGGACACCGCCAGCGGGACCCAGTTAACTGCCCAGTTGGTACAGTGCTGGAGTTTCTGCAGGATCGGTTCTCTGCTGGGTTAGCCCACTCCACCCTAAAGGTCTACGTGGCAGCTATTTCCGGCCTACCACGCCCTTCTGGGTGGCTCCTCAGAGGCTGAGGCCTCTGACCAGGTGTAGCTTTGCTGTGTGGGGATTTGGTTGCTATTCCACAGCTTTGAGTCCTCTGTTCCCCCCCTCTATTTGGGGGTCAAGGCTCACTCCTCTCGAAGTATGGCCTTCTCGTCAGGAGTACCCTCTCTGATATTTCAACGCTGCGGGTTGTTCCATGCCACTCACTTTCATGAGATTCTCGGTCTCATTTATGCCACTCTGGGCTCCTCTTTTCTCTTGTCCTAGCTGTGCTCAGTGATACACACTAGGCAGGGATTTGAAAGTCTGGCGGCGTGGGCATATCGTTCCCCTAGCGTTTTCGGATGCAGCTCGAGTTCCTGAAGGGGAACGTCCCAGGTTACATATGTAACCATGGTTCCCCGAGGGAACGAGACGCTGCGTCTCGAGCCATACTTCCAGCATCCCTGCAGCGCTTGCTTCTCTAGAAGCTGCCGGCTGCACGCACCGCACGTGCTTTTAAGCTTCCTGGTCTCTACGTCACCCCGCCTGTGACGTCTCGCTTCTCCATTGGACTGTTTGCACACGTGTTTCAGAGCGTGGTCACGCTGGAGGCGTTCCCCTAGCGTTTTCAGACGCAGTGTCTCGTTCCCTCGGGGAACCATGGTTACATACGTAACCTGGAACGTTTTATTGTGCAGCACTGTTTTAGAGGCTTGTGCATTAGGCAGATTTTGTGGCTGAAGTCCTTTGTTTCAGGAGCTGCTCTTAGCAAGTGTTCTGATAGGTGGTCATACACTCCTTAAACTTCTGAACCTCAGTCTGACACTACCTCCAGTCCTGATGCTTGGCCTAAGCCAGTGAATTTACTCAAAATATTTGTCTACATATTTCATATGTATAATTTATTGTGGACTGTTGCCTTAACTTTCTGAACACATAGGCTACTGCTCAGTCAGTGAGCAGTTTCAACTCTCCTTAAGTAAACATTACACCAGCTTTGCACTTTGGAGATCAAGTGGCTATTGATTTTCATCAGAGATAGATACAGGGGAAAAGAAGTGCAGTTAACAAAAATAAAGACTTAGTTTTGTGTGTGTGATAATAAAACATAAAATAAGGCTGCTGGGAAATGGACAAACATAGAGATTTACATTATTTAGAGTAAGTTTGAAAGCATCCAGCAGACACTATGTTATTATAGAGATGCACAATGAAAGAAAACAGATTTGTCTCTTTTTTTTTTTTTGAATGACAAAATAATGGAAGTTAAACAAGACAATTTTTATAAGTTAACTGCAGAGCAAATATATAATAAGAGGTTTACACTTATTATTAAAAAAAAAAAAGAAAAAAAAACAAGCATTTAAATAATACCACAGCATAATACAAGAAGCATCACAGAAAGCCTCCACGTCAACATTATAAACATTCTCAGCATTGTGCACAGCACTTCTACATTAATGTTTATTATTTAGAGGATGAACAGACAGTCTCTGGATTAACAAAGAATAAATCCGGCTTCGAATCTCTTTAGTTTTCAGTGAGTAGAGGATGGGATTCACGCAGGGGGGAAGGAGGGATGACAGAGACAAACACACTGTTCTTACATTTGGATTTACAACAATTCCAAAAAATCCAAGATTGAAGATAACAAAAATTGGAATGAAGAAAAGGGCCACTAATATGAGGTGTTCAGAGCATGTGGCCAACGCCTTATAACGACTCTGATTATTTTTCATTCTGAATACAGCAATCAGTATACCCATGTAAGTCAAGAAAATAAAAATCATAGGTACAGCACTGAAGAGTATAGTTGAAGTAGTGGCAAAATTCCACTGGGGTGTCGTATCACTACAGGACAGTCGTAAAACAGGAGCGTAATCACAAAAATAGCTGTTGACCTTAAGAGAGCCACAAAATGACAGGGTTGGGATGGATGAAGGGCCGTACAGTGATTTAACAGAATTAAAGAACCAAACTGCACAGATTATATAAGACATTCTGATGTTTGTGTTTATAGATTTCTGTCTTAAAGGGAAACAAATTGCAATGAACCTGTCATAAGAGAGAATACATAAGGAAAGTCCTTCGAGTGATATAAAATTATAGTAAGTGTACATTTGCACAAGGCACAGATTGAATGGCACAAAATTGTCTAGAACAATATAGGTCTTTATCATGCCAGGCACAAGAGAGGTGCTGAGAATAAGATCAACCAAAGCCAGACTACCAACGGCCATGAACTTTGGGACATGCAGACGGTGGTCATAGAAAATGATAGCGATCAGAAAGACGTTGCACATGACTGTAATCACATAAAGCACAGTGAGGAACATGACATAGACATTACTGTAAGGCATTGAAACCAGTGCAACAATGTAAAATCCTACAGGCTGAATGATGAAATTGCTGGCGTTCTGCATAGCCGTCCTTTTTTTACGAATCAGCTTCCTTGCAGCGTGCTTCGCTTTCAGTGAGCGTGAAACCAGATACCTCTGAGAAACAGCCACAAACACAGTCTGTGCTTTACAAATCGCCTTTAACATCTATGTAATTTGAGGACATATGTCCTTATGGCATTCAACCAGAAATACAGCAATAAAAATATACACTTGACATGCTACAGTGATCGTCTTAATTGCATACATGCAATGATGCCGTGGCTTGTGGATGATGCAGACGTGCTGTTGTCCTCCGTGCAGTTTTTGCCTCTGCTTCACAGTTCTGGGTAACCGTGTATCCTAAATGTTAACACAAGAATCTTTTTGGGGCAATATATTGGCCAGTTTTTTCTCCAGAGGTGTCATTAAACAGGAAAAACACTCCAGTATCTAAATAGTCTTGAGAGAAATGACATTCATTAGTGTTGTTTGCTTTATTTACATGAGTTTAATGGTGCCATAACTAATTGTCTTAGTTTGTTTTTGTGTTAATTTTTGTAACAATAATAAATTCTCCCAGAAAGATAATGCAATAACATAGCGGTGTTACGAAGAATTTGGTAAAATTATGTAACAACAGCTTTACATTTAAAAAGAAAAACTTTAAAATCTCTGGAAATAACCAGTTGATGTAAAATAAATAATGAAATAATATAGATAAATAATATATCCTCTACTTCATGTTTCATGGTAATTGCAAACTTTACTAAGCATGCCATTTTGAAGTGCATTCCACTTCAAGATGACCCCTCCGTTTTGACTGAGTAAGTGTTTACTTAATATGTACACTTCAGGCTGCCCCATATACCACAATGCAACATGATTGGGATGTCACAGCAGATCACATTTAATTTATCCCCACCTCAAAGAACTGTATGATACACAAAAAAGTTCTGGCGCTGTACAACTAATCAGGATGTGACATCAAAGTACCACGAGAGTTATAGAGAGCAAATGGCTTGGATACACATTCAAATCACTCTTGCTGGCTTTAATGGTTCTGTTACTTAAATAGCCGCTTTTCCACTATCGGGCCGAACCGTTCTCTTTGCTTAACCATTCCATTTTGTGCCGATCCAGGCCAGTCAGCACGGATATGGTTCCATTTTCCACTGCGGTGCTGATAAAACGGAACTCTTTGGAATGTAAACACAAATGCGTCAGTCGTTGCCTTGGTAATGCAATTGTAATGTAAACAGCTATATGGACGATGATCAGATATTTCTGTTTTTGGGATTACTTTGTTACATAACAGCAAAAAAGGACACTTGGCGCAAAAAATAAAATAAACAGAAGGCGACTACAGGTATAACGTTACCAACAAATGCTGAGGGGATATGCATGCCAACGGAGATGGACACAGAAGGTAAAACCTTTCTAAAAAAACATATCACATTTATTGACAGTATTAATGCATGAGCTATGAACGCAGTGTAACATCTGTTTACTTGGCTGTTTGATCAAACAGCATGCTTTCGTTTAGCACACACATTCTATCAGCACAGTTTGGCACGTTGTCTAACTGTGCTGAGAATTCTGGGCCGAGAACGGTTTGTAATAGTGCTGTGCCGTACCAGGCTCAGGTGGAAACACAACTGAAACCGTACCTGACCGTTCTAAGAACCGTTCGGCCCGATAGTGGAAAAGCGGCTAACGGTTCTATGTTTCATGTGTCACATTTTGTTTACTTCACTGTGTTCATTGCTTTTAGGTGTGTCTTGTTTAACCATTAGTCTTTATATATAAATAGCCCTCATTTTCCCATTGTTTCTTGTGTAGCTTTATTTGAGTAGGCCTAACTGCTGTTGGTGGGTTTGTTTCATGTTCATGTTTAAGTCATTATTTTTGTATTTGTTCTTGGATTCAGTTCAACTTGCAATCAGTGGATTCATTACACACTCCCACAGCTTATGCCCATCACTATTCTTTAGGGCAGGGGTGGCAAACGTCGGTCCTGGAGAGCCACAGTCCTACAGTTCTGTTTCAACCCTAATCAAACAAGCTAACCAAGCCCCTGCTTTAGGGGGTGGCTCTGTAAATATTAAATGTGACCTATTATGCCCCTTTTACCAAGTCTCAGGTGTCTCCAGAATGTGTCTGTGGAGTTTCAGCTCAAAATACCCCACACACATTGGCGTCGGAACTATTGTATGTGGGTGGGACAGAAAATAGCATATACTCCAATATTTTTCTGGGGAAGGAACCCACCCACATTTATTTTGCTTCCGATGCTCATGCCCACACATATAATTTTGAAAATGCCTATTTTGAGTGGAAGCAGAAACATGCTGTTTTCATACATGTCTCTTTAAATGCAAATGAGCTACTGCTCCCTGTCCTCTTTTCCAGAATAGGGGTGTGCCTTTACTGTGCCTGACTCGAAGGTCAGATACTCTGCTAAAAAACATCTGTTTGGTTTTGATTATCATGTTTATCACCCTGAAATCATGTTTTAAACCCATATCAGTTTAAACTTCTAATATAGTGTTTTCTGAGAGCACACTTCTGAAGCACATGCACAGAAGTCGGCTGCCACACAGCATCTCTTTCTTGTCTTATTGCACTTAAACTTATGTGTATTTGACAGTTTATGTTAAAAACACACAGGAGTTACAAAAACAGTTGGTTATGTCAGCTGGGAAAGAAATTGCATGTTTATATTAGATCTGTGTGGCAGCAGTGTAACATATAGTAAATAAATCTATAAACCTATAGCCACTACTCTCTTGTCTCCTCTGAGGCAAGTCTGAGGCTACTCTTGTCTGTGCAGCCAGCGACAGAACAGTTAGCATGCTTTGCTCAAACTTTTGCCATGATTAGAACTGGTACACCGTTGTCGCTTGCAAAAACAAAATGATGGCGCTGTGGGTGGAAATGTGCAAATTAAGGTGCTTTAATATTATAATAAGATCGTCTTACTACATCACAAGGGGAATGAAATCTGACACATTAGTTTTTTCACATCCTTGCAGAGAAAGGCTTACCAAAACAAAGTTATTTGTGGATTTCATGTTTTCTGGGTTGGTAGATGCACTGGGGACCCATTTATTGCACTGTAGTGAATTCTAGGGAGGTGTAATAGTGTAGTGATGGGTACTTATGTCACAGATGACGTTATGATTCTTGGATCACATGTCAATTAATGTGTGGTGAGTACATTACATAACAAAGATTGGTGGGATCTCTAATTGTAGAACCTCTTACTGTATTATCAACACAAGGAAGTTGTAATAAAATAAATTTTATTAACAAAAGATAGACAAGAGTAATCAACAACTACTAAATGAATACCATGAATGAAAAGTGCATAAGATGCATAAAATGCAAGTGATTATGTTGGGTGTTGCTATGTCAGAACTACTGTACATTATCTAAAAAGATAAACTGTTGCTACTCTGAAACAAATAAGGTGAAGAACCTTATTATGCATCAAACAAATACATGTAAGATTTGTTATCAACTACAATCAGCTATATAATAGAAATGTCATATACTGATAATATACAACAATGCCAAGGTCTCTGGCAGAGGTTTGGAAGTTTACGTTCTCTGTAGTTAAGTGAGCAGTCCGGTGGCAGAGACTTCTTCCACTGGTTGCGATGGTAGCCAGTACAGTGGGGCAAGGAGCAGGAATCCGTTTTAGCCTTGAAGATGAAGCGCTGTAGGATTCTAATCTCCTGGAGCACCAAAATGTCCTAAGATCTGGAACACGCAGATCTGGCCCAGGAGTAGGTGCTGAAGGTCCTTAGCTTGGAACACGCAAGCAAAAGTACCTTGAATTGAAGGTTTGCTTGCTGGATCTTAACATTGTTGCAAATGTTAGTGTGTCTTCTGCCTCTCTGGGCTAGAGACTCAGAATTTGGCCAGTCCACTTAGTCTCTCTAGGATGGAGACTCAGGATGCTGCATCTGTTGTTGTCTCACTGGATGAAGACTCTGAATGTAGATTATCTCTTTCCTCGCAGACTGGAGGCTCAGAACATGGTCGTATCTGTTGCTTCCTCAAAAGCTGGAGACTCGGACTTGGTATCTGTTGTTGTCTCACCCTTGCAGGTTGCAGGCTCAGAACGGTGTAGCTGTTATTGTTTCTTCCTTACGGGACTCAGGTCCAGTACGGGTATCTGTTAGTCTCTCTGGACGAAAGAAGGAGTTGATCTGTTAGTGTCTCCTGGACGTGCCGGAGACTCAGAACTGGTTGTTTCTGTTGCTGCCTTCACTGTAACAGGCCGCAGACTCAGAACATTGATGATCTGTTAGTGTCTTTCCCCTACGGGACTCAGAACAAGGAGTGTCTTTCGGAAGGATACCTTTATCCCTTTCCGATGAGGAGGAGATCAGGAAAGTGTCTCTAAAGTTTTACCGGTGCATTTCTCACTTTCCAAACCATAACCAGAATGCATTTGGTAATGTTACGAACACATTAAGTCCAAACATGATGGGAAAAGATTGAACTGTCATGCATGCATTCATTTGTCCATTAACATGGATCTTTGTGATCTCTCTTTGTTCATCCACTGCTGCTGCGTCTGGAGATCTTAAGGAATATGGTCGAGCACAGGCCAACCCTTAGGAATCAGTGTCAAAGTCCCACTGTAGTGAAAATCAAGATTTAAATGTTTTTTTATTTGTCTATGTGGTGTTTTTAATATGCTTTTAGACAAACCATGTGCCATTCCATTAATCAACACCATTGCGGAGTATTTTCTCCTTAAAACTGTAGTTTCCCAAAGACTGTCCCAGAAATGCAGTTTGAAACAGCCCTTTTTTTTTTTGCTACGTCACAAACTTCAGTAACCAATCACGTTAAAGGATAGATTCCTATCATTAGCATGCAAAATATACAAATAGGAGTATCAGCACAAAACCAAATATTAAACTGAGCATTTAATAGAGCATATAGAGCATTAAATAGAGAACAACCGTTAGGTGCTAACCGCTAACTTGAAAAATAACTCACGGCAACAGTGTAAAAGTAGCCCGGAGTCAGACGCACCTCTCCCTGTCTCTCCTTACTGTCTGCACTTCACTCGCATATGCTCGCGGGCGCGAACTGGAATCACAAACTAGGCTGCATTCGAGCCTTCAAGGCATTTTGAGGGCACAACCATCAAATAAGTTACTTTAACAAATGTTACAGTATCCACTGTAGTTGTCCGCTAGTAAAAACAGTTTTATCAGTCATTATCCGTGTTTCGCCATTATATCGCGTTCACTACAGTTCAGTTAGTGGATTGGGGGCTCTGGCTGGTGTGACGTGTGGGGGCTAATTTGCATATTATAGTAAATGAGACAAGGGGGATAGAGTTACATTAAAGTTGTTTTAAGGCATGAGAAAATTTTCAAAAGAAAAAACATTTAAATATGTCATTTTGATTATTAACGATTTTAAGGGACAAAAAGGGGGACTTATAATTTATACTAAACTTATAATTGACTTTGATAACACATAATCAGGACTTGATTCTATTGTATAAGAGATTTGGGCACTCCAGAGGTTACTGGATTGACAGAATGTCTTCATTCAAGGTGTTTTGAGTGGAAAAAGCTTCTCCAGTTGAGCTAAGGTTTCCAATCTGCCACTAATCAGACAAACAGTTAACAAAATGACCATCGTTTGATCTTATAAATATAAAGTTTACAACAAAATGCAGCCATTTCCTTGTAAATGGACACATACTCTATACATACTGTATAAAGAAATTACAATCCAAAGGGAAAAACACACTCATAAACAACCTAATGACTCCCCAAACAACCCAATTCTCTCTAATTAAAGACAACAATGACAAAGTGACTAATTTGTCTTGTCTTATTGAGGCAATGCAGAGACAAAAACAGTCGGGTCTGGTGTGTGAGAACGATTTCTGCTCTAATTAGCCCCAGGCTGCAATCATCTCATGAGGGTCAGGTTTAATGACCTTATATGCAATGTAAACACAACAACGTTCTTCCTCAGAGCGAGTTAACTGATCTCCCCAAACTCAAAAAGACATCATAATACTCTCAAAACTTCAATGCAAATATAGAAAACAAAAGAAAGAGCCCTCAATCTTTAACAAGAACATGTACTGAGTTTGTATGATCCGGAATTTAAAGGGTCAACTGCGGTTGCCCTAGATTTGGTATTTATTCGTTCATTAACAATGATCATTTTCATCATGTTTATCAAATCGTAATAAGATTATGTCTAATAACGATTATTGAGTTTCGGCTGCAGTGATGTATGGCGAGATTAAAATCAGTTTTGAATATTAATGAGATGTCGACAGCCTAGCTCCAGGTAGACAGCAAACTGATGACAGCCTTCAATATTCATTAAAACTTTCAGATATATTTGTTTGGAAGCTGCTTTTGCCTCATAAATGCTGATGAAATTATTGTTTTGTCAAGTGGCATCCACATCTGAATTTCCACATTATGAAAGACAAACACTTGCATTTCATAACAGGCCGATTTAAAAATTCATAAAGACAGAACTAGACATAATCATACTGAAAGAAAGAAAGAAAGAAAGCATAAAATGTGATGTGAAATGTGTAAACAAATCAAATAAAAAAGCAGTGGTGTTTGTGTAAGGCTGTATTTGGAATAAAATACTAGCATGCTACATACTACACAGTATATACTGCTTTCTATTAATGTGTAAAACAGTGTGCATTATGTAAAGTACTGTCCACTAGCCAGTTAGTTGTAAAGCATGCTTTATTTCTAGATCAAATAAGTATTTAAAACATTGGTGAAAAAAAGTTACATTTTATAGGATTTTCACAACTCTGTTAGCAAATTGACCCACCTTGTGCTCTTTTTTTCCCATCTTTTCTGCTTCTTCAGACCTACAGGTATTGATTGTCTCGATGTACCCACTGGTAAAGCATGATATTAGGTGCGTCCAATGTCTAATTTTTGCTCCTGGCAACAAACAACACTACTACTACAGAGGCGGCAGCCACTGAGCTCAAGGTGACTCTTGACAAAAACATTTATTTCTTAATGTGTAAATTTTTAAATTGACATAATGCACCTTTAATACATGCTCATGATTTTTTTATTTCACATTTCTTTTTGCTTTTGCTTTAAATTATCTTTTTGTAGAGGAAGGACCATTAGCAATAACAGTTGCTAAAAGGCAGCCGGGTGCAAGTGATTTTTATCCACATCCTTTCAGGATAAATAATGCAGCCTCAATCCGTCAACAAGCACCTTTGACCGCTGTCTACTCTGTAGATGTAGACAAATTGCGGAAAACAAGCTCAAACTCATTATGCATTAGCTGGAAAGAGATAAACATGAAATTAAGGCATGACAAATGAGGGCGGCTATTAGCTTGGAAATGAGCTCCATTTATTATAGGGGTTCTGGGAGAAGAGACCAACAGAAGGTCCCGATCATTTTGCTTCATTTGGCCTTGACCCCTTTTGCCTTGATGAATCAGTATCCTGACTGCTTACTCACTGCTGATCCAAGGCTGTATGCGTGGACTGATGAATGAAGCCTTGTGAGAAAAACTGAGCACTGAGATGATGATCTTTGAAAGAATCCGCTGCCACCCACAGCATTCCAGTGACTAGCATTTAGCATGACCTTGATTAAAAAGACCTTGAGCTAAATCTGTAAAATAAGGAGATTTAACTTCTCGATTCTGTAATCCTATCAGTGTTTTTCACAACTAAAGAAATTGTTGAAAATATGAATAAAAAAGATGTAAACACTGTAACCAAAAGCTGAATTTGATGAATTTTGCAAAGTTAGTGAAATTAAACATTTATTACTAGATATTCAAAGACTTTAAAGGACATGTTTTTAACCCCCCCTTAGCAGAACGTTCTGTTGGAATAGGCGTGGCGGACTGTACACTCAAAAGTAAACGCCCACTGCTATGATTGGCTAACAGTGTACATTCATTCCTCATAGATGGACGGCACTGTGATTTAGGTGTAAAATGCAGAAATAACACAATAAACATCAAACAATTTGCAAGAAGGGACAAAGCAATAGTGACCACATAATGAAAACAGTTACAGTTTCATTATCACTGTCAGATTCAATATAGTCGGCACAGCATTTTAGTTCCAATCTTTTTGAAAATCCTACACTGAATTGAACAAGAGTTGCATCACTGACACTGTGGGTAATTGTAAACGAATCCGCAGTAAAATGAAGTAAAGAAAGTTCTTGGTCTGGATCTTCATTAAAGAAGTCTTTGGATGCAAAACTAACTTTTACATCCACCCTATAATGATAAAAATCCATCCAGTGGTATTTTTTTTATCTTTATAAGTAATATCCCCTTATTCAAATCAAGCCATTCTCAGCATTTTGTCTGTGTGATGTCACACCAAGGCCACTCCCACGATAGTTGATTGACACAGCTGTCTTACCTTAGACCCGCAGACAGCCTTTAATATAAGCTGTTTTTAGAGTTACGACAAAGTTAAACAGCTAAACAGAAATAAACTAATGAAGACGGGAGCTCTGTGTGCTCAGGAAGTGGCATTTTCATTGGCGTCAAAATAAAAGTCTTACTTCTAACATATCAGACAAACAGAAAAAAAAGAATTGGCTGATAAGATAATTTAAAAAAAAATGCCTTGGTGATATATCGGTCCCACTAGACCAAAGCATTTTCTTGCCATTACTTTCATTAACAGCCAGTGTTTTTAGAGGGTATGCACTGACATCACTTTCCCGCCAGAACACACTCTTTCAGCTGGACTGAAGGGAAAAAGAGCCTGCTGACTGGATTTAATAGGGAAGCTGCGAAAATGTGAATAAAACAAACAATAATCAGTTTAAACAAAAGGTTGTTGGACTCAATATAGTGTTCCTTACAACTTCTCTAAGATCCAGTGGTCCATAAATATTGATATACAGCCAGGAATCATGTTTCCTGACATTTATGTGTGCCTGATTTCAACACCTGGCAAAACCATAAACTGTGAATGCATTTTGTACATACAAAATAGGCTGGTCTAAATCCAAGTGATCACTTATATCAATGTTTTATATATATATATATATATATATATATATATCATATCGTCCAGCCCAAACACTTAAAGTTTTTGTCAGTGTTTATTTAAAAACATCCAGTGCAGAATATAAGATGGTAAATATTTAATTGATGAGTTGTCAATATGATAGGGTAGACCAGGAAGCGTTGTAACTCAGGGTTAGCTGTCAGTTTGACAAGTCAGAAGGGAGCTGTGGTGATGTCATCTATATCATACAATCCATTCACATTTTAAATGTTACAGGAGAAGTGGCATGTGAATGTGAGCAACTTTTGTAGATTTTATGACCAAAAAAACTGTTTTTTTTTCATTAAGATTATTTTTTGCCTAGCAATCATTGTGTTGTAGATACACTTTTTTTTTTTTTACTTATAACCTAAAGCAGTTGTTTCTCTAGTTTAATTTGATACTTCGCATTCATGCAACTTAAAATGCACATGCTAAAACAGTTTGATATGTTATGGCTGTTTGGGGTGGGGATAGTTGTAACAGTTCATTAAAAATGTTACAACCAACTCCTTATAATGATTCCAATTAGTCAAATTATCCAGGCACATCCTCTATTGAGGCAAAGTCATGTGAGGTTTTTGTTGCTCATCAAGGGATTTAATGTAAAATGTATTTACATCATAGTTTATGCGCATCTTCTTATTGGATAAAAACACTATCCACCTCAAATGAGCACATACGTTTTTTTTTTTTGTGTACATGTTTAGAATTTATATGTATCTTCACATTTCCATCCAGCATTTTTTAATGTGATATTCCAAAATTCACATGAAAAAGGAAGATGGCAACACAGCTAGTGATTGAATACAGCACACACACACACACACTCACACAAACACACACACCGTAATTGTTTTTATGCTAAATTTAAAGTCCTAGAATGAATACAGTATGTTTTTGTCACTTTAAATGGTTCACTTTATTCAAACAAACTGATTATTCTTTGTTCTTCAATCAAGCTTTGCATAAATTGGAAGTGTGGGTGTGGGTTATTTCAGCAAATTACTTCACACTGTTATATCTATTCCCAGCCTGTGTTACAACTCACCCCTATAGTGGGGTAGGTTGTAACAACAGTACTCTTTGTATTTGAAATTAACTCACATAATCTGTAATTATGCAGTACATGTCCAAGTGAGTTTTATTTGTAGTAGACAAATGGGTAACACTTTAGAATACAGTTCCATCATTAGTGAATAACTACACAGGAAAAATTACTAATGCACTATTAACATTCTAGTAACTACTATTGACTAACAAGAAATTCTGATTAACGAATCAGTAAGTAATAGTGCTTAGTTGAAAGTAGTAGTTCACTATTAGCTAATCAGTAACTACTATTTTTTCATATCTCCCAAACAAAATACTTAGAACTATTATATACATGTTCATAAAAAATGTGAATAATGCTAAATGTATAATTAATTCTAAAGTAAAGATCATGGTAACCCACTAGTAATGATTCAGGTAACACCAAATACTTAAGAAGAAATTACTATTTTTTTGGATTCGTATTCTTAAGTGAAGATCATGATAACTCTCTAGTAATGAAATCATTGTAAGCTATTGAAATATATGTAAGATTTTGGATAGTAATGACTCAAGTGTTACTACATACTTCAGAAGGAATTACTAATTATTTGGATCCGTATTCTAAAGTGAAGATCATGGTAACCCACTAGAAAAGTCCAGTGCTAGGGGTAACGCATTACAAGTAACGTGAGTTACATAATAATATTACTTTTTTTAGTAACTAGTAACTAGTAAAGTAACGCATTACTTTTGAATTTCTAAGAAAATATCTGTTACTTTTTCAAATGAGTAACACCAGTTACTTTTTTCCCCATTTATTGATTGACAAGTCTCCTGTCAGGAAATTGGCAGTAAACATGATGTTACTTTATTCTAGACTAAATGTGAACATGCATTAATTCATCTCACTCACAAAAAACAGATTCAGTATTCCTTAAAAATGAATAAAAACAGTGAAATAATAGCAATAAGCAATAATTGAATATGTTAAATAAAACAAATATCCTTTATGTATTTAATCCCATTTTATTAACCAGTGTCTTTGCTGCTGACCTTCAATGATGCAATACAACCATACTAAGCAAAAATTACTTTAGATAAACTAACATCTGTGCTTCATTTTGTATAGCTGAAGAGTGATCTCCTGCATAAATGTACTTTTCTTTCAGCCTGAGGTGAATTCATTTCACTTTTGAAAAAGGGAATACTACAACGAGGGAACGAGACTCTGCGTCCAAAACGCTATGGGAACGCCTACAGCGTAACCACGTTGCCGTAGTTGTCAGAGGTGGGGATAAATAGACTCCGGCGTAAAGGAGGTGGCCTACAATGCAGGAAGCGCTCATTGAGTTTGCTTCTCTGCAGTTTGGCTTGTGTCTCAGCTGGCCAGTCGATGTTGAGCTTGGCCACAGCACGAGTCACCACCTCCAACAGCTTCTCATACTGGGGTGACTGAGGGAGCGAGACCTCATCGACGCTCTCCACATTGACCTCCTATAGATCCTAAGATAGGTGGAGCGTCGAGCCCGTTCCCCGGGGGAAAGAAACCGCAGAGCGGGCTTCCGATCCCAAATAACGGGCAACGAATCTGCTGGGTGAGGAAGGAGATAGGGGATCACCCGTCTCCATTCCCTCCAACAGATCCAGCTGCGAACCTCATGAGTGCAGCCGCCGCTCCGCCTCCGCGAAAGCGGGACCGGACCTGCGAGGAGCGCTGGTGAGTGAGTCTTCCGGGAGCGGAGTGTACGCAGGGGGAGACGCTCGTAATGCGGGCAGTCGACTCCCTCGAGAGCCGACTCTGCGTGCTCAGCTCCCAAGCAAGCCACGCATAGTCTGTGTGTATCCCTGCTCGTAATATAACGTGAGCAGGGAGGAACACACATTCTATAACGTGACTTGCTCTCGCTCTTATCTTTGGCCTTAGAAACGGACATTGTGCTCAAAAAGAAATCTGTGCAAACTAGCACAAAAATGGAGCGCAAACAAACACACACACAGAGCGCTGCTGAAAGACAGAAGCTAACGCCGGTTCCAGTGCATGTGCTTTTAATCTTCCTGGTCGATGATGTCACCCGCCCGTGACATACCACCTTTCCATTGGACTGATTACACATGTGATTCAGAGCGTAGTTATGCTGGAGGTGTTCCCATAGCGTATTGGACGCAGCTCGAGTTCCTGAAGGGGAACAAAGAAGCAAGCCCTGCCAAGATTTAAAAAGTAACACAAAAGTAACGTAACACACTACCTTCCATAAAAATTAACCAAGTAACATAATTAGTTACTTTTTCAGGGAGTGACGGAAAATTGTAATGCATTACTTTTAAAAGTAACTTTCCCCAAGACTGGTAATGACTCAAGTGTTACCAAAGCCATCGGAAGTATTACCATCCAGATATAATAGTATTTAATGACTTTAGTTATTACTAGAGAGTTATCATGGTCTTCACTTTAGAATACGGATCTAAATAATTAGCAGTTCCTTCTAAAGTATTTGGTAATACCCCAGTCATTACTAGTGGGTTACCATGATCTTCCATGACCTTAGAATTAATTAAACATTTTGCATTATTCACATTAATTATGAACATGTATACAGTAGTTCTTAGTAGTTCTCTGGGAGATATGAAAAAATAGTAGTTACTGATTAGCTACTAGTGAACTACCACGTTCAACTGAGTGCTATGACTTACTGATTTGTTAATCTGAGTTTCTTGTTAGTTAATATTAGTTACTAGAATGTTAATAGTGCATTAATCATTTGTTCCTGTGTAGTTATTCATTAATGACGGAACTGTATTCTAAAGTGTTACCGACAAATGTGGCTACCATATATCAAAGTTTGAGAGATCTAGCACAAACAACCACTGCATTGATGCTCAAACAAAAAGTGTTACTTTCAGCCCCGGTCTCCCCTATATGACAATACAGTATATACGGTATGATTTTATAAAATGATAACTGCAAATCTGCATTTCACTGCCTGGAGTCCATTTTTTTCTTTAAATTGCTGGGATCCATTTGCTTCTCTTTTATGCAGCTTTTGGTAGTTTGCAAAAATACACCACAGATTTCTTGTCAAATCTATTTGTACAGTCAATCGCAAAGCTCTTTCTCATTTTAGATGTGTTTTGTGTGTTCTGTCACAGCATTCACATTGAAAACCAATGCTACTATTCAATCTTTTTGCCACTCAGTGGGCTGTGACATCACGTACATACACTGTAAAAAACAATTTGTTGAGTCAACTTAAAATAATTTGTAACCTGGCTGCCTTAAAATTTTAAGTTTAGTCAACTCAAAAAATGTTTATTCAACTTAAAATGTTAAATTATACTAAGTGACAACTTAGATATTTGAGTTGAATCAACTTACAATTTTAAGGCAGCTGGGTTACTTACCCATCTGTTAAGTTTAGCAAACAAATATCTAAGTTGTTACTTAGTACAACTTAACATTTCAAGTTGACTAAACTTATTTTAGTTGACTAAACTTAAAATTTTAAGGCAGCAGGGTAACAAATTATTTTAAGCTGACTCAACAAATTGTGTTTTTTATTTTTTACAGTGTACCCTTTATATTTAAAGACAACATCCCTGCTGAAAAAAAAAAAAACTGACAAAACCAGTCTAAGCTGGCTGGCTGCTCTTAGCTACACTCTTAAAAATAAAGGTGCTTCATGATGCCATAGAAGAATCTTTTTTGTCTAAATGGTTCCATAAAGAAAATTTAATATTTGAAGAACCTTTCTGTTTCACAAAAGGTTCTTTGTGGCAAAAGAAGGTTCTTCAGAATATAAAAAGGTAAGAAAGAGATGGTTCTCTAAAGAACATTTGGCTGTATGGATCTTTGTGGAACCAAAAATGGTTCTTCAATGGCATCACTGTGAAGAACCCTTTAAAGCACCTTTTTTTAAGAGTGTAGGTTAAGCTGGAAGTAGCTGGTTTTAGCTGGTCTCCCAGATTGGCATAGCTGGTTGTCAGCTGGTTTTAGCTGGTTAGACACCAGCCTTCAAACCAGCTAAGACACAGTGATCCTGCTTCACTCTGTAATGAAAAAAGTAGAAAGACAGAGAAATGACAAAATGACAAATAAACAATGAATGTTTTTCATTTTATGGAGAACTATTCCTAAGACAAATGCAGTGTCACTGTAACTGCTTATGATTAAGTAGTTATACAAATTTTGGACTGGTATTTTTCTTTTCAACAGAAACTCAGACTTTTATGGATGAGAACATCAAAATGAAAATCAGGCTTTGACACATAGAACCACCATGCATCATCCAACATATGTGGCACTTCAAGCAATAAATACTTCAAGCAATAAATATGCTTTCTTGGGTACAAAGGCCTCTGAATTAGTCTTGTAGAAATCACATAAAACCATCTTTGATGAATAACAACACTCTGATTAAAACTGTCATATTATCTTCTGGAGGGGTTCTCATTTGCATGTTTGGAGACAAACAATAAATCAGAGATTTTATTTTTGAACATGGCATTGTTTGAATGAATGTAGCATGTGGAAAGAAGACTTTTTTGTGTTTTTGAAACCTTTCATCGTACTCACTATGACATAATGAATACTGAATAAATTTAAGCCTGTTCTAAATTTTCTTTTAATATAGAAAATTCAGTTTTACTCAAAAATGTCACATTGCTTAAATGTGAAGTGTGTCAAATACAGTTATTCTATTGTTGAGGGTATTACATAGCCCAGTCCTTTTGTATAGCGTGTTAGGATGTAAGTTTGCGCCCTGTCCTGTATTTTCTTACACAACATCTGCTAAATAAATAAATGTAAGTCGTATGATAGTCTTTGAGTCCCTTAGCTTTACATTACTTTGAGTTAGCTGATGGGATTCCACAAAGACTGTCGTACTATCATCTTCTCCTGCATGTCATTCTCTTTGACAGAAAGGATTTTTTAAGACTGTAGGACTTCTCACAGCTGTCATGCCACAGAAAACTAGCTGAACGATGGCTCATAAAATATTCATCACAGGCATTCCCTTCTCACCCTACAAAACACTTCATATCCTCTCCGTGTCTGCAGTCAAAACAGCAGGGGGTTAGGAAATTACACTTTGAGCCACATATGATCTTTCAGTAAGCAAAATATCATTTTTTTTAAGGGTATACATTTTCAAATACCAAACTATTTTACTTTAAACATATAGGATTATCTGTTGAAATCAGTACAGCGACAGGAATAAAACATGTGACTTTTAATATTGCATCCGCTACTGCAGTAGAGGATTGTAAAGATCATTTTAACTTAGCTCTTTTTTTTAGTAAATGTTTGAACGTGGCTTTAAATATCTGTGACATGTCAATGACATTTTAAGTCATTACCCATGTCAGTTATATGAAGCTGTGGTTTAATTCTATGCTACATTTCATTAATGAGGAAGTACATCAAAAATTGTTTCTGCCTCGGAAGTCTTTTTCCGCCTTGGTATAAAAAATAAATAAAGATCAATAAGTAACAACTTTCTTATTCAGACTTGTGATATTTAAATTCAGAACTGATTTGTTTTTTCCCTCAGAATTTTGAGTATACACCATGGAAAAAAAAAAAAGGGTAATTGCAAATTATTTTTAATGTTTCATGTCAATAATTAGTTTTGTCTTAGCATAAAATAAACTTTTTATTTATTTATTCATTTTACATTTTTATATTTGTATTGAGCATGGAAACGGGCTTTCCAATTTACTGCTTATTAATGGTGCATATTTGAGATGCTTCTGTCATTCGTCTATACATGTTCATAAATAAAGAAGGCCCAGCTATATGCACAGAAGTGCAGAAGCTGAATCCCAACACATGTAATTGCCACTTGCAGTTTTATGCTTCAAGGTCTACAATGTGAATTTATATATTTCAAGTGGACATACAATTAATGGACCCTCATTTCATCTAGAAGGGACACTTTCTCAGATGCTTTCAGAATAGCTTTCCAATTAATTCCATTGCTGTTAAAAAAAAAAAAAAACACTATGAACAGCCCAGACAGACAGGAGCAGAGTGAGATGTTACTTCACCGTCTGAAACTCTGAAACCTTCATTTCCTTGGTCTTTGATCTGATGTGTCTACTGTGCTGCAGAAGTCAAACATAACAGCTCTACTGGTGCTCTCAGCTTCCTACAGATGAGAGCAAAGTAGATGACAGCTTTCCTCCATCTGTGACCCTTAAAAATACTCCAACTTCTGTAATACCCTTGATTTAATTAAGAGCATTTCTCTTATGCAACAACATGATTGCATTACTTCATTTAATTTTGCCCTGAAATTGTAATTACACATTTTAGCTTTAAATAATAATGATGGAAAATATAAACTGTGTGAAAACATTATTTAGACTACACAAAATACTTAGAAATAAGTATTAGAATTAAAAAGGCAAGTTTTTTTTTTTTTTTACAGAAATCAACAATATACTTTAAGCAACATGACATTTGTTTTTTTTGTTTTTTCTTACCAAGACTATTTCGGCCCATATGCTAATTGGCTCCTCAAATTGTAACACTGAACATATTTTGGTTTTCTTGCATCTCTGATAAATTATGTATGTTTTATTTACAGAACAGATATCATAGTCTTATAGTAAGTTGCTCTAATGATCATTGTCATAGGTAAATTCTTTACCTCAGTAATATATATTATTATATATATATGGTATGACGGGGCTAAAGGTGCCCCGGGTTAAAAGGTGCCTTTGATATTACTTTCCTCTAAACCACTAGTTGGCAGAAAAACGTGGCGTAGCACATTCCAAAACATCCGCTTTTCAACATACACGTGCAATATTGGTTGATCCTTGGCGCGATCGCGGGCAGCAGAGCAAAGTCGATTATAAGTAAAATAATAAAATATAATTTGTTGTTAGTACTGTAAATCTATATTAAATTATAATAGGATTTCCTTCTATGCTTTCAGAATCTTTACATTTTGAAGTGATTTTGTTTCTGTATTTTAAAATATATTTTATATTAACATATTTTAATGACAGTATATTTATTGAACAAAACATAATTATCAAAATAAGCAGAAAATAGTACAGACTTTAAAAAAAAAAAACAAAAACAAAAAAAAACATTATTTTAGTTAAAGTATTTGTATCAATACTGTGTGCCTTTTACCCCATGCTGGTGGGCCTCTTACCTTGTGTGTGGGGTAAAAGGCCCCCTTGCTACCTCATACATTTATGAGATTTTTTAACAAAATAAACAACTTGTATGATTTATTTTCACACAAAATATGTTGCTCCATAAATGTTCAATACAAACGTATGTATTTTTCGGCAATCATATTCTTGCATGGTGAAAAGCACATTTTTTCTTAGGGGGTGCCTTTAGCCCCGTTGTACCATATATATATATATATATATATATATATATATATACATATACATACATATATATATATATATGGTACATCAACTATCACTAAACAACAACAACAAAAAAAACCCAGCTGTGGATCATTCACAACAACACAGTATTAAGAATCAAGCATATGTAAACTTTTGAACAGGGTCTTTTTTTTATAAATTCAACTATGATTTTCTCTTGTGGACTATATGTAAACATCTTTTATGTGAAATATCTTATTCAGGTCAGTACTAAATAAAAAATAACATGCATTTTATATGGTCATCCTTTGGTAAAATAATTAATATTTTGCAGATTCTGCAAGTTGTATATAAACTTTTGACCTCAACTGTATTATGTACAAAAGTGTTATTAGGAAATTATTATTTAAATGATTGTTTAAAACAGTGCATACAGTGTGTGTGTGTGTGTAAATATGTGTACGAGTGTGTAAATACATGTTATTATTATAAAACAGGTCTGTGGATATAATAAGGTGTAATGGTGACAATGATACTGATAAAAGTCATAATGACGAAGTAACCAAAGATGTTTATAAGATAATTTAGTCTTTGTGATTTCCTTTTCTCTCCCTTCATCTCTCTCACACTCCTTCTGGATTTGTATTCTGTTTCCTCTCTTGTCTCCACTCGGACTGTATGCATTTATTATTTATTCATCTGACTTATTTCAAAGGGATCCTAAAAAACAGATCAGAGCTGCACAGCACCTGATGCTTTATTCATGGACTGGTGCAGCTTTCAGACGACCCACTGGTACACGAACTGCTCTTACACAGCTCTCAGTGTTTCCTCAATGCTGTAGAAATCTTGCACTGTGACTTACATCAGCCTCAGCAACATCCACAATCTCAGCAAAACGTTTTTTTCTAAACACATCTGGCAACCTCAAATTCAAAAGGCATGTTACAACAGAGGGTAAATATAAAAGACTTCTCCCTTTTAGCAGGGACAGTTGTTTATCATAATTTTCTGTGAGCTTTACAACCCATTAGCCATTTCTGAACCATGTTGAGAGCCACAGTTGCCTAGAAACAATTTACACAAGTCACGCATGAAGACAGAAGCTTAGTACTAACCACTGTTTACACTTCCCTTCCCTTTTTACTCTAACCACAGAAAGACACTGCTAACTTTGTGGAGGTATGCCACTTATGGACCTACGTGAACTAGTGAACATGTAAATGACCCAAAAATGAAAAATCTGTCAATATTTACTTCTCCTCATGCTGAAATATTACATTTCATTGACTACTGACCACTCATCAACATCAGACTGCAAATAACCTCATTTGGATACGCAGTGGGGACAAGTGGAAGTCTGCCTTTGGAATTCCCGATGGGAAACTACGAATACTGGGTCATGCCATTTGGGCTGGTCAATGCCCCTTCCATATTACAAGGCTTTATGACTGGTCTGCACTGCTTTGTACTGGTCTACATTGATGACATCCTCATGTACTCCCCGAACCTGACTGAATATTACCAACACGTTTGACAGGTCCTAGGCATGCTAAGGGAATACTAATTGTATCTCAAGCTGGATGTCAGGAAAGATAACACTGTCTTTACCAGACATACTCGCTCTCCCATTTCTACTGCCAGTTCTACTATCTCTCTTCTGAAATGCAGGCTCAAGTCTCTATCCTGGATTTCCAAAGGCACTCAAGCATTCCAGATCCTCAAATAAGCCTTTAGTACCACTCCTCTGCTAGCTCACCCTCATCCCGAGAAGGCCTTTGTTGTGGAGGTCAACAACTCATCCTTAAAAAGTACCTTTTTCTCCAAGAAGCTGTCTCCAATGGCAAAAAACTACAATATCACTATTGTGAACTCTTAGCCATCAAACTCATCTCGGAACAGTGGTGACACTGGTTGGCCATCCTTTCAGCATCCTCACAGACCACAACAACTTTGAGTACCTCCATGATGCCAAGCTTCTCAATCCTCAACCAGCTAGATTGGCACTATTCTGTACAAGGTTTGAGTTTACGATTTTCTATTGTCCAAGGACAAAGAACATCAAGGCTGATGCCCTGTTATGTCTCTGTTCCCCATCTGAAAATCCAGACCATTCTGCCTGCCAGTGTCATTGTCAGTCTGGTCCAGCGGTCACTGGATGAGAGGACATCCAATCTCTTTCAAGATCATTTCTGGTGCCCAAAGATCCCTAAGGACGTACAAAGGTTCGTCCAAAGTTGCCAGGATATCACTATGTCCAAGGTCCCTTGCCAGTAATGATTCCTGAGAAGCTTCTGCTGCAGCCACCAGAACTCCTGGTACCGATTCTTTGCTTGGGCTGAATAAACTTCCACACTTCCAATGTATCCTTGATTTCCAGTCTCCACTATTCCAATGGTCAAGAGCGTCCTCAGATGGACCAACAGTGGATTATTGGCTCCAGGAGAGTGGAAGGGTCTGGAACTCAGCATACTAATCTCCACAAGGCAGTGCACTTCCACCAATGCCCGGAGGGCCAACACTCCTGCCAGCCTGGGTAGAAGGTATGGTTCTCTACAAGGGACATCAAACTGGAAAAAGCTCCCAAGTACAGTGTTCACTTGCCCATCAATAAACAAGTCAACCCGGTCACCTATAAGTTGAAACTCCCATCATTTTACAGAATTCATTCCATGGTCCATGTTTGCATTGTTTAGACCATACTAATCTCCTGGCTTCACCTCTTCCACAGAGCCTGGTCCGGTGAATGAGCCCCCCTGCTGTTGCTCCTCGAAAATAGTCCAGTCTAAGCCTTTAAAGAGATTCTTGGCTCCAGATCTCCAACCCTACTTACCACCTTCCGTGAGGACTGACCACGGTGTCAGGGACCTCGACCCTCAGGAGTGGGCTGTAGAGTGTGGAAGGTGGGTACTAGGGATGCCACAATTCTAATATTGAACCATTCAATATGACATTAATGGTTTAATACACACTTGGCTCTTGGAGTGTTATAAGTTCTATTACTTCTGTAATGTATATTTGGAGTTTCCGCACGAGGGTGCTTTCTGGCGTCCAGTATGTATGAAACAGACATAACGTGTTTATAGTGCTCAGGATTGGTCAATCCATCCTATTTTAGGTAAAAACAGACAAAAGTAACACTTCGCTCATGTTACATCCCAGGACGTATAAATTTGTGTTTTAATATCGTGTATGTCATTCATGATGTGCTGCCAGTGGGGCCCCAATGGCCTTCTGGGAGTTGTAGTTTTTGTTGTATATTTTGTCCTATTTCCTGTGCTCCTCCCTGTCCTAATCTAGGTGACTGGACCTACCAGCTGCTCCTCATCAATATCAAGAGGAAACAGTATTTAAGAAGATCAAGGGAGTGAGCCAGTGAGAGTGTTCTTCTCCCAAGAGCATGAGCGTGTTGAGACGTTGCCAGTCAAAGAGTGTTGCTCCTGTTGGTGTGTTGTGTTTCTTAAGCTTAATATTGGTGCTATGACTGTAGTGTGAAGTTCTATGTATTAAGCTTAAATTTAAAACCAAACTTGAATGTGATTTGGCTGCAGTGCACAGCTTTGAGTTGTATGCCTTTCTTTTTGAGTGCTGAAGCAGTAAGGAGTTGGGTGCCATTTTCTTTTGCCCTCATTTTTTCCTGTTTTTGCTAGTTAGGAAGTAAGGTAAGAATTCTGTTGTTTATTTATATTTTGTTTACAGGTTATTGTATACTTACCGGCCCCAGCTAGTGGTGTGTGCTTCATGTTCCCTCTATCACCATTCTGGTTCTCCACATTACTCTGGTAAAAGAAAACACATCGTCAGTCACCACATCTACCCCAGTTCATCAGTCGGTTGTTGCTATACTTACCTGTTTCACTCTATTTTCCATCTGTATAATAATTACCTGCTTGGGTTTTCTAACACTTGTCTCAGTCTGGTTCATATCTTCATAATTTGCTTTCATAGTTTATATCGTAAATTATAATCTTGCTTTTCACTGTATATCTATACATCAATATATCTGTCTATAGTGGAGAGCAGGATTATTACTTTTTTTGGAGCTTTTGCAGAGGTCACTGTGAACTAATGCTAGAAAAAAAGGTTAAGAGCTGCATTGAATTTATTTATCCCATCTGACAGAAAATCAAAATGGAAAGATGTACTTGTTGATAATGAAAAAAGCACAAAATTTGTTGAATGTAGAGGATGTCCACTTACGTATCCACTTTAGTCCAAAAATGTTTTCAGTGGAAAATAGCCTTAATTATTTGTGTAGAGAGGACAAACGTATTACCTCTACTGAAATAATTTACATTATTCCTAAATCCATTTAAGGTTAAAATGTTATTGCTGCTATGCTCCATCAGTCCATTTAAGAAGATAATGTGGCTTTTAAAATGCATTGTCACATCTTAATATTTAGAGTAGAATGGATTTAGTGTATTTCTACTAGTTTTTCCTGATTTTAGACCTCAAAATGGAACTGTGGTACAGCTGTGCTTTAACTGACTAAATGTTTAATCAGTCAAACAATATCAGACTAAACGTAGTCTGGGTAACATCCCTACTGATAGTATAACTAAAAAGTCTTGCAAGGCCAGTTAAGGAGCACAAACCTTACATGCAGTGGTTTGAATATAAAATAGCTCATAACATTACCTCTGTAAAGAAAAAAAACTCTATATTGTGTGTGTGTGTGTGTGTGTGTGTGCAATGGCTCCTTATCTAATTTGTATTCAAGAAAGCAATGCCTAACCCAAATAACCTGAACAGGAATTCAAGGGAGAACTGGAAACTTCCCTGTACCTGAAGGACATTTTGTCAACAGTATTGCGGGAGAAGTGATTATCGGCCCTGTGTGTTTGCAGAGCACGTGGGCAGTTACAGACATAGTGGGACATTTCTGGAAAAGACAGGCTTTTTACAGAAGATAAGACTGGGGCCACCATGTAAGAATCGGTCACCTATAAGCAGGATATTATCACTATAGCTGCCTTATTGTTTAACGTCATTTATCAGTGCTTCTACATGTGTCCCATTTTAGTTTTTCAAAATGCTTTAGATAGGACGACAAACACAACTGTTTGCCAAGTAATGATATTAGTTTTAGCTTATGGTGACTTTTTAGGATTTTTGAATACTTTCCATATTAAAAAGATAACAGGAAGGTGATTTTTTTTTAAAATTGGATTTAATATGTAAAATATTACATAGTGTAAACAAATAGTGTGAAAATGCAGATATGACTAATTTTCTTGCATTAGATGATCATAGACAGTTATACAGGACAATATAAAAATCAAAATAAAAATGATATTTTATAATTATCATATGTAATAATGTTTGAGTTATTCTGCGGGAATCTGTATGCAGTCCCGATATTGAACTGTTGTTGATATCACTTCGGCCCTTTTATTTGCCAAGGGAGTTTCCACAAATATTCATCTCTGTTGTATATATCCACCCAAAGGCTAATGTTGAAAATGTATCCGATATCCTATGTAAAACAGTGCATTGGTTGCAAAGTATCTCTCCTGATGCACCCATTATTGTGATGAGAGACTTTAATCACTGAAAAATGGAGAAATCACTTAGCCATTTTGATCAATATGTGGATTGTCCTACCAAAAATATTTGGATCTCTGTTATGGGTGTATTAAAGGGGCTTATAAGTCATCCTTGAGGGCCCCTTTGGGCCTGTCTGACCATCATGTTGTCCATTTGGCCCCTCTTTATAAACCTGTCCTGAAAAGGGAAAAAATAGAGAAAAGATTAGTTCCTGTGTGGTCTGAAGACTCAGTTCAAGAGCTGATGGGATTCTTTGAATGTACAGATTGGGAACTGTTTAAATCTGTGTGTACTGATTTAGACAATCTCACAGAGACTGTGACTTATTATATTGGATTTTGTGAAGATTCGGTCATTAAAAAGAAACCTTGTATAGTATTTCCAAACAACAAACCATGGATCACTAAACAAGTTAAAAATGTAATTAATCTGAGTAATATTTATTATAAACAAGGTGATGTTATTCGGTACAGAGAGGCCCATAAACTAGTGAGAAATGAGGTGAGAAGAGCCAAATTGAGGTCTAAGGAAAAGGTAGAAAGTATGTTTACAAGTGGGAAATCTCATTTAGCTTGGGATGGAGTGAAGTCTATAATTGGAACTAAACAGAAGACTAAAAGTATTACTGTAGGTGGAAAATCTGATCATGAATTAGCAGATGATTTTAACTTATTTTATACACGTTTTGATACTCATGATTTTGGATCTGAACTGTCGAAGTATGGTGAGAATATTATGACTCTGAACACTACTGTTAAACTTCAAATCAGTGAAGCTGATATTAAGCAGCTGTTTCGGTAAGGTTAAGGTAAAAACGAGTCCATTTAATGATTATAGGTCTCTCTAGGAAGGGGATTTTAACCTTAACACAGTCAGCACTTGATCCTATGCAGTTCGCATACAGAGCAGGAAGAGGAGTTGAGGATGCTACTGGTACCTTACTAAATATGATTCTAAAACATTTGGAAGGTAAACGTAATTATGTATGTTTGCTTTTTCATTGACTTTTCTTCTGCTTTTAATTGTGTTCAGCCCCATATTCTGGCAAAGAAACCTGTTGTAATTTTACCACTCCCATGATAGTTGATTGACATGAGCGTTTTACCTCAGATCAGCTGTAACAGTTCGACCTCCATTGTTTTGATGCCGGAGCAGGGATGTAAGTTAGACAAGAATATCTCTGATTGAGTGATTGAGGTGTTGTGTTGCTGGATGTAATAATGAACATAGTGGTCGTCATTTACTCCCGCATCTGAGCCGCTGAAGATGCAGTAGATTACATTTGTTTGTGAAGGGAATGCACCTCCCAATCTACATAAATGTGTCTATGTTCGCCCAGATCATTCGTGATCCAGCTTCACCTACAGTGGAAGTGAGTATAAGGTTTTTTATGAATTTCTGCTATCACCTTTTTTAATAACGTGCTAGTTAGCAAGTTTCGTGGCTAAATGCGCTAAATGCAGCTAAAGTAAACAATCTGTCAGAGCAGCAGAGAGAAGAGAGGGGCGGAGCGAGCAGAGCTCATTTGCATTTAAAGGAACAATCCATCAGAATGGGATGATTTTTGCAGAGCTCATTTTGACAAGGTAAAAAGGGTGTTGTTTTACACAAGCATTGAGATTTTTTTAACCAAAGTATATTATAGACTTTTCATTAAGACCCTAAAGAATCATATCAACTTGTGGAAAATGGGCATCCGATGACCCCTTTAACTAGCAGGTCTCAAAGAGTATGTATTAATGGGGTGTTGTCTATTGCATTATCTTCCACTGGTACCCCACAGGGTGTTTTGTCCCCTCTTTTGTTTTCTTTATATACTGATGATTGTCGCACTGTTTTTGAGGGGAGGCACAATATTAAATTTGCAGATGATTCTGTGATTGTGTCTCTCCTCACTGAGTCAGATGGAAGTCATAGTCCAGTGGTAAATCATTTTACTCAGTGGTGTGATGGTTCATTTTTAAATATTAATGCTTTTAAAACTAAAGAGTTGTTCACTGATTTCCATAAGAAGAACTCTGTACCTTTGCAGCCTGTTGCCATTAAGGGACATCAGATAGAAATGGTCAAGGAGTACAAATATTTAGGCACTGTGTTGGATGATAAATTAAAATTGGAGGCAAACACTGATATGATTAGAGGGAAGGCTCTTCAACATATGTATGTTTTGAGGAAACTTTGAACTTTTCATGTGGGTGTTTCTTTTACTAAGATATTTTATTCTGGTTTTATTGAATCTATCTTAAGTTTTTCTATTATTTGTTGGTATGGCAATTTGAATGTAAAGAACAGGGGTAAGTTGAACAGTAAGTAGTTAGAATGTGTAGTAAGATAGTGGGGACTGATTTAAGGACTATAACACAAATTTATGAACACAAGGTGACTAAGAAGGGCCAGTTAGACCTTTCTAATGTCACCCATCCATTGTGTAATGAGATTTAAACTCCCTTTGTGTAAATAGATACAAGAATTCCTTTGTACCTGCTGCGACTGTGTTTTTAAATGATTTATTATAAATATGTGTTTTTATGTATGCTGTGTTGTTGAGTTGCTGCTGCATGTGTATGTATACTGCTGTCTACATGAGGAATTGCCTTTTTAAGGACAATAAAGATAAATAAGAATAAAAAGAAATCAGTTGGCCAAAAATATGCTTACTCTGCCCCCTAGTGTAGAAAGAAAGGCTTAATACGTCTACATCATTTGAAACCACTGAAAACGGTTCCATAATCCGTTTGCACAAAAAATATAATTATAATTTGTAATTTTTATTTTTTAGAGACTTTAAATTATATATAAATTGCAGAATTGAAAATGTGGGATTCGTTTTGCAATACTACTTCGGATTGACAGTTTGTTTACAGTCTGTCATAGACTGAAACTTCCACAGTTGAACCCGCAGTTCTATATACGGCTTTATAATGAATGAGTAGTTTGACTACAGCAACCCACAGTCACTGAGGTAATCATTTCCCTTGCGTCAAAATTCCTTTCTCACCAGGCAAGTTTTTCATTAAAGAGTCCAACACCACAATTGTGTTCGATTGGTCCGAACCGCAGGCCCAGTCTATGAAACGCGTCTTGTGATTGGTCAATCGTCAAGGTCGGTAACAGTATTCGCGTTTTGATTGGACAGCCGCTTCGTCATCTTGGTACAATGTAGCTAGGTTGGCTCTTCCTACTCCCTTTACGTAGGTATTAGTTTAATACATAGATAAGTTAGGGAGATATTAATTTACTAATATTTGTACAGTTAATACGTTTTATTAGTGTAAACAAAGCATGCGAAGGGTGACGCTTTTTGTCAACGGAACCTCCAAAAATGGCAAGGTGAGTGAACACACGCAGTGCACGTTTAGCCTGCCCAACTCCAGTAAGTGTTGAGGGGACAGTGATGTCCTGTTAATGCATGAAACATTTCTGTTACCGTATCTCACTTTATGTAGCTAAGAGACAAAAAGCTATTAGATAGCGTGCCACTCTAAACATTCAAGGTATCATTTTACTCCTGACGATATGGGTAAGGCCACATAAAGAGCTTGCTTTACTGTTATTTTAATTATCGCAATTTCTGTGTTGTACTGACACTACCAATGTCCGTATCGTTTATTCGATTTACTTTATATTTTTTATTCTGATGTATGCATAGTTAAAATATTATTAAATTATATTTAAAATGTAAAATAAAATATTGACTTCACCTTATCCATGCAGACAGCTTGCAATAATAACAAAAAATATTGAAAATATTGCAAACATTGCAATTTTAATGGCTTCGTCATGCATTTTTTTCGTTTGCAGGTTGTAGCTGTTTATGGGACTCTGTCTGATCTTTTGACAGTCGCCAGCAATAAATTGGGAATCAGGGCTTGTAACCTATACAATGGGAAAGGTGGTCTCATAGATGACATTGCCCTCATCAGGTGTGTTGAAATGGCATTTTTTTAAACTGTGGATTATTTAGGAAAGACAATGATGGAAACATTGACAAAATACATTGCTAGTTTCAGTTTGATCTGCTTTGAGTTGATTACAGTGAGCCTTGTACTTGATTCTTGAGTGGGATAAGTAAATGAGAGGTAATATGCCAGATGAAGTGACTGGTTATTGTTTACATGTTCCACAGAGATGATGATGTGCTGTACGTGTCAGAAGGAGACGCTTTCATTGGTGAGTCAACATCATTTTGTTTTCCACTTTATGCCACTGGAACGCCAGGGTCATGAGATTCCCAGTGAACACAAACAAATAACAAGTTACTTTTCATAAAAATATTAAAATGTATTTTTTACTGTTCAGTGAAACTGAGAATGTGCTTTTAGGTCAGTGTGTAAAACTATGAATGTGTTTGTGTTTTAGACCCTCAGAGTCAGGGGAAAACGTCAGATGACATCTCAGGATCCCACACTGATTGGCTGACACTGAATATTGGTGGGCGGCTTTTTACAACCACTAGGTAAACATGCCCCATGAGTTTGCTGTTTTATTGGATTCAAATTCATTGAAGTATTAAGCTCTAATCTATAATTAAAATCGAAACAAAAATATATGAGAGGAAATAAAACAAAATGCTTAAAAGGTTGTGGTTTGAAAATGGTTAAGTTGTTTTTAGAAAAGAGTCATAACCATAGTAAAATCTGCAGATTGTGAACAGCAGTATGATGATACTCAAATTTATCATTGGATAATCAAGTTTGGTAAACTAATATAGATTAAAATAATAATATAGATTACAATATAAAGTTTGTGTACATGTATCACTTATTTAACAGTTTTGAATATGGCTTAGCCAGCCAAATTTTAAAATGGGAATTTTTTATTTTTAAAGTAAAATAGCATTTTTTGTTGTTATTGTTACCTGAAAGTAAAAGTATTACCGTTGTTTTTGTTAACTGAAATAAAGCTGTAAATAAAATACAAAAATATAAAATAATATAAAAATATTCTAAAATAAAATATATTATATAATCATATAAAATATAAATATTACATGCAAATTGTTAAAACAAGTACAATTTAAACAGAAATGAAAAATAAATGAGTTAAATAAATTTAAAAAAGTTTAAATTAAATGAGTAAATTAAATGAATATAAGAAATAAAGTTAAATACAAAGAAGCACATGATAAAATTACAAAAAATGTATATATATATATATATATATATATATATATATATATATATATTAAAAATAAAGCTTTTTCAAAATATGAATAAAAACACTGACCAAAATTATAAATGCAACACTTTTGTTTTTGCCCCCATTTTTCATGAGCTAAACTCAAAGATGTGGAGGTCCTGGGCTGGTGTGGCTACACGTGGACTACGGTTGTGAGGCCGGTTGGATGTACTGCTAAATTTTCTGAAACGTCTTTGGAGACGGCTTATGGTAGAGAAATGAACATTCAATTTACTGGCAACAGCTCTGGTGGACATTCCTGCAGTCAGCATGCCAATTGCACACTCCCTCAAAACTTGCGTCATCTGTGGCATTGTGCTGTGTGATAAAACTGCACATTTTAGAGTGGCCTTTTATTGTGGCCAGCCTAAGGCACACCTGTGCAATAATCATGCTGTCTAATCAGCATCTTGATATGCCACACCTGTGAGGTGGATGGATTATCTTGGCAAAGGAGAAGTGCTCACTAACACAGATTTAGACAGATTTGTGAACAATGTTTGAGAGAAATAGGCCTTTTTTGTACATAGAAAAAGTCTTAGATCTTTGAGTTCAGCTCATGAAAAAAGGGGGAAAAAACAAAGTGTTGTGTTTATAATTTTGGTCAGTGTATTAGTATATAAATAATGTGAAAATTACACTAGTCTGCAGATGCTTAGTGGTGTATGTCATTAATAAAGTTTGCTCTCTTTGTTTCATCTTGTTTAAGGAGTACTCTTGTGAGTAAGGAACCTGATAGCATGCTGGCACACATGTTTAGAGAGAAGGGTAAGATTATAGTTCATGTTCACTCACTGACTGATTCAGGCATTGTTTGTTTTGCTAGTTCATCAGGTTGTGAATCAGTGTGTAGCACTGTTATATCAGAGTTTTTCTTGATCTGCAGATGTTTGGGGTAATAAGCAGGATGAGCGAGGGGCTTACCTCATTGATCGCAGCCCAGAGTACTTTGAGCCCATCCTGAATTACCTGCGGCACGGCCAGATCATTGTCAATGAAGGAATAAACTTACTCGGTGAGTGACATCTAAATGTTACCAAATGCATTCTCAGATGATAGTTCCCATCTAGTTTATTAGATATACATTAGATATTAGATGTTAGTATATTAGATGTGCCGTACACTCAAGCCTAGGGTGAAGATTAATGCAGTAAGTTTAACGTTGGTAAATTGCTGCAGTTCAAGGCACTTTTTTATAATGAGACTCTAACAGTAACATGATAAAATACATATCCCAAATCAGTTTCATTGAGTAGTTATTGCAATGTTTTTTTTTTTTTATGTTTTATAGGAGTACTGGAAGAAGCTCGATTCTTTGGAATAGAGCAAATGGCTGAACAGCTAGAAGTTGCCATTAAGGTAATAGAATCAAAAGTGTTTCTTGTTACATAAAATGTATAGAAAAATTTGGTGTGAGTCTGATTTTTAAGATATGCTCATCATGGCTGCATTTATTTAATCAGAAATACAGTAAAAACAGTAATATTGTGAAATATGATTACCATTCAAAATAACTGTTTTCTATTTTAATATATTCATGGATGTACTCTTACTTTTATTTTTAGGAGCACTTAAAATGTAGGAGCACAGTCCAAATTTTAGGAGCACCTTCTAATGAATAATCAAAAACACTGATCAAAAATTAGCCTTCCTATTACGAGGTGATATTTGACTCCTCAAAGTGATTTACAGGGGAATTTTGTTTTTAGCTTTGTAATGGCATTTTTCTAACTTTATTAAAAGTATGTCATCTTTTATGTCAAATTAAAAAATATAATTTTATAAGCTTTTTAAAATTTCTAATTAAAACAACAGAATAAGAACAAGTAGACTAAGAATAAGTTACCAATCAAATTAAATCAGTATTAACAAAATTAATTTGTACTACAGAGGTGGCACAGAAGAACACAAAAGTGTCTTGTAGGTGTATTTTCATGTTTAATGAGGCTCAGAGGTGGCATGAGTGCAATCAAATTCATAAATTCATTTTGAGGTTAATGTTTTAAATATAACATTTTGAATATAAAAATATTAAATGATTTAAATAACTGAAAATATACTTTAAAAATGAACTTACAACTGCCAGTAGGTGGCGGCAAGTCACTGATTTTATTACTGAATCATTCATTCATTTGATTTGTTCAAACGGCTGATTCATTCAGGAATAAAGCAAGTGGCTGTCTTTATGAATGGGAAACTGAATCATTGACTCACTAGATTTGTTTAAAAACGCACGTTCATTCATAAACAAAACACCGCTGTGTTTGAATTGAGATGTGCAGCGGCTCAGTTGTGACTAGGGGTGTAAGAAAATATAGAAACACGTGTGTATCGCGATATTTTGTTTGGCGATACTGTATCGATTCTCAAAAATGGAATATCGATATTTAAAAAAAAAAAAATCATACAAGATTCATAACAGTTCGTTTTCGGTGTATATCCTGACCGCTAGATTGCAGTCTTCTTATTTCTGAACTTAAACAGTGACAGGAAATACTAGCATAAGGGCACGCCGCTCATGTGAGCGTTAATGGAGGATGAAAGAATAGTTCCTGCTCCCGCCTCAGTGTAAAGTGTGGCGTTATTTCGGCTTTTGAGGTAACGTTCGCTCCAGGACGCTGCAAAATTCTCAGAACAAAAAGGTTCTCAGAATGTCCAATATCTGTATGTATTTTATTGTTTTACAATTCTTTTGTTTTCTTTAGGAATTCTGTAAGCACTTTATTTTTTTTATTGATATTAAGCAGATGTAATTCTTAAGTTTAGATCAAAATGGTCTGACATGGTTACAATTTTAAACTTAAATTGTTTAAAACAGGGTCTAAAATATATATGGTCTGTTTATAAAAGCTTACATTTTATACATTTAATAACTAAAGAATCTTGCAAGTGCTTTATTTTCCCCCTTTACTTGTACTGCACAAAAAGTGATTCAATAACATTGAATGGTTTGCATATGGTGGTGTGTTCTTAATTACAGCTTTCCTAAAATGATGTCCTATTCATAAAATAAGAAATATCCCAATACATCGCCTTGTTTACAGTATTGCAACATATTGTATCGCAATTCCTGTATCGTGATACGTGTCGTATCGTCAGATTCTTGGCAATACACAGCCCTATTTGTGACTTGGTTCAAATTATTTTTGACAACGAAATAGAGCAAAATCAGGCAATAGTGTTATAGTCAGACAATGTAATTCACTTAATATTAACTTTTTGTTTATTAACTGTTGTATTAACTCAATATCTTATTTACAAACTCCCTTAAAATCATTAAAAGCTGTCACTCATCTTGGTTCGTTGCAGTCTCACAAAGTTCCATTATAATTAACTAAACTCTCTACACTGCACAATGAATATATTATTTACACTCTCTCTACACTTTGTTTATGAAAGGATTCATGATATGTCTGTGATGCATTACTCAGTGTTGCAAAAACACATAGAAACCTTTGAAGCTCCCCTCAGTGCAAACACAAATATGCTGATCAGGTCAGTCGCACTGGTGCTCCTAAATATTTTTTCATAGTCGCACGCAGTAGTTTTCAGTCTCAAATGCGACTTAATCATTACTCCAGTCTTCAGTGTCACAAGATCCTTCAGAAATCATTCTAATATGCTGATTTATTGCTAAAGAAACATGTTTGATTATGATCAGTGTTGAAAACAGTTGCTGCTTCATATTATTGTGGAAATCATGATACTTTTTTCAGGATTCTTTGATGAATGGAAAGTATGATTTTTTTTTGTAGCATTGTAACATCGTTTGATAAATTCAATGCTGAATTCTTTGCTGAATAAATGCCCAAAAATAAAACATCTTACTGCTCCCAAGCATTTGAAAGTTTCTGTATATGCATATATTTCTTTATTTTTTACATTTCGTTTTTCTATGACATGCAGAATTCTCATCCACCTGAAGACCACTCTCCACTCTCACGGAAGGAATTTGTTCGGTTTCTGCTGGCTACTCCAACCAAATCAGAGCTACGCTGTCAGGTAGAAGACATTTGTTTTGGAATTCATCAAATGTGTGTTTTAGTTCGGTCTGACGTTGCATTAAGATGTCTTTCCCCTCTTTCCCCCTCAGGGTCTTAATTTTAGTGGAGCGGACCTTTCTAGACTGGATTTGCGCTATATCAATTTTAAGATGGCAAATCTGAGTCGCTGCAATCTCACCTATGCAAACCTGTGCTGCTCAAACTTGGAGAGAGCTGACTTATCTGGAGCTAACCTGGATGTGAGTTGATCAAAACATATTTTTAATCTCTTCTTCTTCCTCTGTTTGAACTAATATAAAGCCTTGCTTTCTCACTTTCTTGCTTGTTTTCCAGGGTGCTAATCTTCAGGGTGTGAAGATGCTCTGCTCCAATGCAGAGGGAGCGTCACTGAAAGGATGTAACTTTGAGGATCCCTCTGGGCTCAAGGCCAATCTAGAAGGTAAAACTGCTGCACGCAGAAGCCATTGTTTAGCTTTGTAAATAAAATGACATTTATTATTCATTGCGAATGTTGTCAAAAGTACCAGTACCATGTCGATATTTAAATTTAAAAAATGTCACAATACCAGTAGTACAGGGTTGATCCAGGTGCAGCTGAAAGGAGGCTGCTTTCAAACATTCCCGTAGTTGTGTGAGCTGTCTGTAAAAAAACATCAACACAATGTTCATGCAAGGTGCTTAGAGTTTTTGAAGTACTTGAATTTGACTTCTTGAAATTTAAGACCTGGAAAACCCTTGAAAACAGCCATATTTATGAAAAGGTACTTGAAAAGTACTTGAAAAGCCATTATATATGAAATTAGTGTTCATTTTTGTTTTCAATAAAATAATATTTTCACTCTAAATTAACAATGCAGCACGTCTGATATAAATACAGAGCTATTTTACCTAGTAATTAATCTTTTTAATGCAATTTCCAGCATAATTGAACAGGACTTGAAGGTTACATGCTATTGTTTTAATGAATGATTTACTGTATATTATATGTGACCCTGGACCACAAAACCTAAGTAGCATGGGTATGTTTGTAGCAATAGCCAACAATACATACAATACACAAAATCTTAATGCAAAAAATCATTAAGATATTAAGTAAATTAAGTAAACATCATGTTCCATGAAGATATTTTGTAAATGTCCTACTATAAATATATAAAAACTTAATTTTTAGTAAGTAATATGCATTGCTACAAACTTTAAAGATGGTTTTTCTCAATATTTTGATTTTTTTTTTTTTTTTTTTTTGCACCCCTCAGATTCCACATTTTCAAATAGTTGCATTTCGGTCAAATCCTAATAAACTGTGTATCAATGGAAAGCTTATTTATTCAGCTTTCAGATGATGTATCAAAAAATTGAGCCTTGTGACTGGTTTTGTGGTCCAGGGTCACATATTTATATATTGTTGATAAATGGCTTATATAGTATATATAAATGGCTGTCATAAATGGATTGCAAATGGGTAAGAACATTCTAGAAAATTTCCAGAAGTTTCTGAAAATTCCTGAAATTTTCAAAAAGTTTACCAAAAAATTCTGGAAAATTTCCACAATCTTTGCTTTTTTGGAAACAATACTTATAATTATTAATAGCATTAATAATATGGTTTATGCTAAACAGGTCTCCGGTTCACGCGTTTTGCATATGTCTCATTAAATAAGAAGCTGATTTACTCAAGATACCTTTTGAGTAGACACCAAAGATGATCATAACCAATATCCACCACATATGTGGATTGATATATAAAGTTTTTTTATTTTTATTATTTTGACTAACATTTATATATAACAATTGAATAAAACATCAACAATAAAAACAGCTAGCTCATTTACCTGATTTCCTTTAAAGTCCATTGAGATTGCCATTATTTATTAGCCCTATTAGCTTTTTTATGTCATATTTTCAAACTACTGACTATTTAAAAACTACTGACATTTTGGTATTGTCATTGCTAATGAAAATTATGCCACATTAATATTGCAGTGTGATGTTTTTTTGTTTGTGTTTGGTTAATTAGTGTATTCACTGTGCACTTTTAGGGGCTAATCTGAAAGGAGTAGACATGGAGGGCAGTCAGATGACTGGTATAAATCTGCGCGTGGCGACGCTGAAGAATGCTAAGCTGAAGAACTGTAACCTGCGTGGTGCTACACTAGCCGGCACAGATCTTGAGGTGAGACAGCACTATTGATTTTGTGGCATTTAGCCACATTCCTGATATTATAACACTCAAAAAATGACACAAAACCAAATGTTTTCTTTCATGTGTGTGCAGAACTGCGATCTCTCAGGCTGCGATCTACAGGAAGCCAACCTGCGTGGTTCAAATGTTAAAGGAGCCATCTTTGAGGAGATGCTGACTCCACTGCACATGTCCCAAAGCGTGAGATAACCAATTACATTTCTCCCTGCCCGGCAACCTCACCAGCCAGCTTCACAGCTCTCCCTTACCCCGACCCCCCCCTTTACGTTTCACGCTCCTGTGAAATCGTATGCAATACTAGCACTTGGTTCGCCCACCCCTTCTCTTTGAGCTTTACTCTCATGCACTAGTGCACATCCAGGGTCTGTAGTCATGGCCAAAAATAGCTAAAGTAGAGAATCCAAATATTTGAAAATGCCGTTTGTCAAACCAAACTTGTTGCTTTTGTTTTCGTTTTTATTTATGCTTCGAGTTGAACTTTTGTTCGATTTCACCGAATGTATGTTTCATGTTGTGTTTGTCTCAAATAATGAAGTCAACATTTCAGTACAACCAAATATATGTGTAGAATTTTAGATTTATCAATCAATTGTAGGCAGTTTATGATAAGGCTTACTGTTGCACAGCTTACTGCAGGTGAAACAAACTCATAGTAGCTTTTTGTATATAAAATATGAAAAATATCTTAAACATCTCATATAACTGACAGGTCTTGTTTCAGATATGCAACACAAACGTATAGCACTTACATATTCTGTTTTCACATTTACATGTAAACCAAATTGTTTGTTTTGGTTTCTGATTTGCCATTTGTTGTTGATCTACCTCCCATGCAACCCGTTCTATTTTTAAGTCACTTTTAGTTTTTGAATCCATGCAGTCATGCAGATTTCAACCAAATGCAAACCACATTTTGCTGCATTTTTGCAACACCTATTAATCTTTAATAACTGTGTAATAATAACACTTAGCCATAGGTTAATATGCACAATAATTAACCAGTGGTGCCAATATGCTGGTTTATAATATCACTATATTGTATGTGTATGTGTAAATGCGTCACTGTTCTTATTCTCCCATTTTTTTTAAATCTTGTTTTAATTGAAGTGAAATGTTGAAGTGACCAACCCACACCAAAAATTTTGTCCTCTCTCATGTCACTATCAAATCCAGTGCTTCCTTATTTAATGTTTGTCACAATTTTCCGTTTGCTCATCAGTATCGTCCCATTTTATATTAACGTTTTAAACATATGAAGCACTAAATTAAGACGTATCCAAAAATTGTGTAAGACTGACAAAGTAGCACATTTATGAAATGCAACTTAGGTCTTAGTGCTGCTCAACTATTGCATTATAATATCAGATGACCTGGATTATTTGCTGCATGGTTGAAACATTCAAACCTAACCATCTCGGTCAGAGATTTCTGACAGTGGCTCAGAGTTACTTGTTATAAAACATGCTGTTATTTTTCCTTATTGTAGGTACTCTAGCAATTCAATGAAGGCAATCAAAATAGACTTTTGCACTTAAAGTGTGATTCTCTATGTATATCAGACCCTTGTGGCAAGGGTGCTAGCTATTTATTTATGTATCAGGCTGTATTTATGTAAGTGGTGGAGGGGAGGATCTACCTATTCTCTCTTTACCAAACTTTGTTGCACTCTATTACGGAAGTGTGTTTTCATAAATAGACTGTTATAATCTAACTCATGTTGTCTGTCTTTATTTATGTGTTTGATTGATTTCTGAAAGATCATGTGACAGTGAAGACTGGAGTAATGGATGCCGAAAATTCAGCTTTGCTTTGCAGGAATAAATTACAGTTTAATATATTAAAACACAAAACAGTTACTTTAAACTGTAAGAATATTTCACATTGTTATTACTATTATTATTTTTACTGTATTTTCCACCAAATGCATCCTTGATTAGCTTAAGAAACTTATTTAAAAAATTATTTTAAAGCTCACTTAAAGTTAATATTTACAATATTTAAAATATTTAAACTTTATTTAAAAAATTGTACAGCTTTATGTTTGTTTTAATTATCAATCATACTTTAAAATTCTATATATATATATATATGTGTGTGTGTGTGTGTGTGTGTGTGTGTGTGTATGTATGTATGTGTGTATATATATATATATATATATAAATGTAATATGTATGTATGTATGTATATATAATATGTATGTATGTATGTTTTATTGCACATAGATACATACACTACTCATATCTGACAGACACTCAGAGGGTGGAATTTAACTGCTTTTTGATGTTGCCTTACCACATGATTAATATTTTAATTAAGACTGGAGAAAGCTTCAGGGTACATACTGTACATGCTGTTACTGTAACTTCGGGTAAGGAAGTAAGTAGAGGAACTAAATTATTTTCTGTGGTAATCAACGGCATGCCACAGATGCTGTCAATAGAGTCAATAGAGTTTTTTTGTTCCTCTGTTTCTGCCATACGATTGACATCCTGTGGTAACTAGGAATTGCACAAGCTTCAGTCTGGATCCAGAACACCTAAGAAGAGATGATGCCAACCCCTCAGAGGACCTCAAATGATGCCAACCCTGAAAAAACATACAGCACTACCTAATTTTGCTGCAAGTTTGATTGCCACATACAATTCATTACTGTTAATAGTGTTCATTGTGTTCACTGAACTTAGGACTGGTGGTGGTCCTTAAGATACTGTTTATAATTTAGTGTTTGTATAAAAAGGGGGAAAAACTTAAAATAATACTGAAAAGATAACAAAACTACTACGAATGTTACTACTTATAACAATATAAACCGCACTATGGATTAATGAGCTGCCAGGTTCATGAATATTAATCACGTTGTCTGCGTTCGCTCAAACTGATTTGCTGAAATCAAAACGGGTTGATAATAGGTGAGCGCCAGCCAATGAGATTGCCGCTTGCGCATTAGTTCTTAAAAGCTGAAGAATTCCAAAGGAACTTCGTTATTTTGACAGGAAAATACAGCAAAGAATATCGTTTACATATAGCGTGTCAGTTCTGTGTAGTATATAAGACTCTCGTTCTAGATGAATCTTTGCGTGTATGTGACAAAGCAACGGCGAATCGTGTGTGCCTTCACACTAGAGTTTACGGTTCGTCAAATACAGGTACGCTGCACATCCATTCAGTATATTATAGTACATTACAGTACATTATAGTAACACCACATTTTAATGTCAGTAACGGTAACGGCGTTGTAACGGGGGAAACTCGTTACTGATTTGATTACTCGTTACTGAAAAAATAACGCCGTTAGTAACGCCGTTTATTTATAACGCCGTTATTTCCATCACTGCTAGTTATTGCTAAATATATTGTAGAAACTTTAATTTAATATTTGTAAAGCTGCTTTGCAACGATTTGTATAGTGAAAAGCGCTATACAAATAAACTTGAACTAAATATAGTTTACGATAATAATCCTGGAATATTCCCTTGTTAAGTTTAGTATAATTTTGAGTGTGCAGAAAGCATTTTTATTCAGGTCTTCTGCCTGTCTTCCTTTTTCTTTTTGTCTGTCAAAATAATATGGCCACTCAAACTGCATACTCATATGTCCTCACAAAACATGTCTTATACCATACCATCTTATACCATATTTTATTTTATTTTATTTTTTAACTAAAACGGAATAAAAACACAATATTAGCTCAAAACTAATCCCAGTCCAGCCCATATAAAATCCGAAGGACGTATGACTTTTATTTTGAAAGGTCGTCCGTTTGTTGTATACAGAAGTTGCACATGTCTTCACAGCCGCTTCTTCCCAACTCTATGTAAGGTAAGGACAGTTTCATACACACAGACAGAAGCAATTAATTGGTTCATCGAAATTTGAACTCTTTCGTTTACTTAAAACGCAAAAGTGTCGATTGTTCATTATAAACTGGTTCGTCTGTTACATGTGAATAACTGCTGAACTGATTGTAGTCTAGTGTTCATATGAAGTTTGTTGGATGTAACGTTATCTATGATACTTAATACAGTTCATACCAAATAAATTGGATGGATTCCCATGGAAATCAATGCACCTGTAGTGCCCATCGCTCAACACCGAGCGTCCATCAAACTCTGGAGGAGATGGACTTTGAGAGAGGTATAGTAACGTTACCTGCTTTTATGTTTACATATATCATCATGTCACCCTATATTGGTATATCAGAGGATGTGAATTTATGTTTGTAGGTATATGGTCAGCTGCAATGGATGGAGATGGGGAGAGAGTCAGGGCATTTATTAAAAAAGGGATTGATCCAAATATGAGGGACCAGGCAAACTACACTGCTTTGGTTTGTTAATTTTATAATTCACCATGAATTCAAATATTAATAATTGTGATAATTTCATAATGCATAACCCATTTACAGATCATCTTTTTCTTCGGAGCAGCACTATGCTAGTCGAGCTGGTCAGCTGTCAGTGTGTGAGTTACTCCTGGACTGTGGCGCTTGTGTGAATGTCCAGACCCGTGGTGGGGCAACCCCACTTCATAGGGCAGCTTACTGCGGACACTACAATGTGCTTAAGTTACTGTTAGACTGTGGAGCTGATCCATGTCTGACTGATGATGATGGATCGACAGCACTTCATAAGGTACTACTGCTTAGCATGATGAAAAGTGCTTTTTCTAAAGTAGAACTTTATGTTAGTTACAAGCAGCAGGCTATTTGATGCTAGTTTCTGAGTGTGTTTGTGATTGTATGTGCACACAGGCTGCTGAACAGAAGCATTTCGCAGTTTGTGAGCTGTTGGTGAACCGCTTTCCATCCTTACGAGATGTGAGAAATAGAAGATCACACACATCTTTCGATCTATGTCCGGACAATGACAACGTTTGGGAGTTCCTGAGACCTTAATGACCTGATCTTACAGCTTGCAATGCTTTTAGCTTTCTTGTGAAAGAATATGAAGTACGTTTTCAAAACCTATGCCTCGTAAATCAGTGTGTCTTTTGGTTGGAATGAGGCATAGTTGCTCAGCTTAGTCTTAAAGGTCACTTTTAATGGAGGAAACCTTGCACTGACCAAGGTTGGGTAAAAATGTGTGCAAAAATTCTTTATTAGGAAGCCTTGCTTTATGTTTTCGCCAGCAGAGGGTGATAGAGTCCTGTTAATGCAACACTTTATAAGGAAACCCAGGATTAAAGCCTAGGAAGAATTTAAAAACATGCCCAGATAAGTGAATTTTAAAATGATGGAATTTAAAATGTTTTGTTTCTATAAAATAGTTACAGTGCAAAACAGTACAGTTGTCACCGCAGAGCAAAAGGGTAATCCAGTGCAAAGCTTGTTTCGTGTGGTAGTGGTTGTTACATCAGATGACGACATGAGTGTGTAAATATGCTTAGGAACAATATTTGTTAATTATAGCTAGTAACTAATTACTTTTTATAGTAACTTACCCAGCACGGATGTTAATGTGCTACCATACTGGTACAACCATACACCAAGTTTATCTCTGTAATGTTTTTACTGTGATTTTGTGTTAAATTGCATTGCATTATTCTTAATATTTGTTTATTTGTCTCAATTGTGTGAACCAAAAGGTTCTCAGCAGTGGAGTGTGCAGACCTAATTTTTTTAAAGATCTATTTTATTTTTTTTTTTTTAATCAGAATTGACAGGAAGTAAAGTGGGATCGGGAAAAGTCCTTGGGTCGGGATTCGAACACGGGACGCCCGGAGCGCTGTATGTCGGCGCGCAGTTTACAAGGCTATCGGCGCCGATTAGATCTAATTATTAATTTCAGTTATTTCTAGGTGGACACACATATTTTGTGATTAATTGTATTTATTTATAAAATATAAAAAAGGGTATAAAAGAGTAGTTCACCAAAAATTTGTTTAATATTTTCACTGTGATTTTGTGTGAGATTTCATTGCAGAAATCTAAATATACAATTTATAACATACCTCTACATGACGAGTGGGTCTTGAACTTATTTTCATTTTAAATAAATAGCTTTAGCTTTTATTTTGTTCAGTGTAGAACACATTTCTCATGCACTTAGCTTGGATGCCATCCATTGTTTTGTATTTGTAAAAGCATTATCTATAAGTTAATTCTTCCTTAATGCCCTTCTTTCATTCTACATTGATATCTTCTCTAGGAGTCAGTCTGTATTTGTTGCTATTATTGGTTGTCTGATAATCTCATTTAAGTAAATTGATTACACTGATTACATTTGATGCCTTTTCAGATATGTTTAAGAACTATATGCATATTCTTTAGTTGTTGTTGCTGCTGTTTTATTTATTTATTTAATTTTTTCTTTATCGTTTCGCTTCTAATTCATACTGTTGTATCCGGCCCAGGGACAGGGTAAATGATTTTTATTTATTTATTATTTTTCATACCTGTAAACATTAATGGGTGTCATTTCCAGAAAAAAGATGACGAACTTGGTAGGAAGCTGGTTAGGAGTGAGTTACAAAATTATGTTCTGACGACCTTCAAGAGTAACAGGCACCACCGCTCGTCACATTTTCACTGATTTTCGGGCGAGTCGAACGAAGAACGGAATAAAATTTCGGAGTTATTCGTCTAGTGACTATCTAGCAAAAGGTGAGTAACAGCTGTAAACTCTAACATGTTCGTCGCTAAAAAAAAATACGTGCTTTGCTGTTTTATTGAATTTAAATAATATTGGCATAGCTGTGTTTTTGTAGTATCCTAACGTTTTTATAAACAACACGTTTGGAAAGTTACACAGTAATCGGCATACTGATATTTTCTATTGTTCTCTTTTTACAGTACATTGGATCATTTTCATTCCCTCCTGAAATATTCTAAAATATTGAAATATTTTAATTTGTTTATTTGTTTGAATTATGTAAACCAAAAGATGCCCTAGTTGAAATTAATTTGTTGTCATTGAGTGTTTTCATCGAAAATAATTTTTGATGGCAAATTTGTCAAGTCTTGCAACATTCAGGTGTTCTTGTCCCTGAGTAATATCTGCACAGATCAAGTTCTGAAGAAAACTTATAAATTGCTTATAGACATTGGCTATCCAACTGGTAAATATTCGTCGTTTGTTTTGCATACTGCTCAGAGGTAACTCCCAAGTTATAAAACTGACTGCTATTTATAAAGCATAAAGTATTAGTTACTGATGTGATGGGGCCCCTGTCTTCCAAACAGCTGCGCTTTGCAGTCAACAAAACGTTAAGGAATGATTTGCAAAAATCAGACAAGCCTAAACATTCTTCGGGGTAAGCAGTTGTTTTTACCTCATCAGTCATGAATAGTGGCTTTTTATTGATGCAAGTGATGCCTGCAGTTCTTTCCATGTTGTTCTTGAGTGTTTTGTAACTTCCTGGATGAGTTCACTCTCACTCCTGAAATTTAGCCATAGAAATTCATGACGAAGGATCTGGACGCAGCAGCAGTGGCTTAAACAACCAGGGGCCACAAAAAGCCATTCATAACTATGTTTGGAAAACTTTGGAATCTGACTTAAACTACAACACATCCACTTTCAGAAGCATACATATTTTTAATGACAGCTATTTGCACAGAAAATAACTTCACAAATGTGTGTTTTAGCATGAAAGTTTTGTCGACCTCACTTTTTAAGAAAAACCTGGAAAAGAGAAGCAAGTGGGATTTAGAGGAGAATTGGAACTTTGGAAGAAAACAGGTAAAGAAAAAAATTTAAAAATGAGACGGGAACAGGGAAGAGTTCATCAGCCTGGACATAATATCCTACCTATGTACTGTAATGGGAGCGTGGTGACTCTCGGTTGGCTGGATTTACTTAGAAATAGTCTAAGTAAGCAAAGGTGTGTGTGTGTGTGCGTGTGTGTGAGAGAGAGAGTGAGTGTGTCCTAACACTGTGGTTTTCATGAGTTAGTCAGTGCTAATATTTGCATCACCCAAGTAATTTGGTCCTAAACTAAGCTTTTGTATCTTTTATATCATGATTTAATTTCCTTCCAGTAACCAGCTGTCTTTTCCTAAAAGGATATTGTAAATGTTACTCTAAAGAGAAGACATATTTTTATAAATAAATTTTTTGACAAAACAAATTCTGGCATAGTAATGGTTGTGCAGGTATAGAAAAATAATAATATAAAATAATGTCATAAGCACTTACCATGTAACCATATACCAAAAGTACAGTTGCAGGGTATTTTTGTGGTGGCTTCTGCCGCTTCTGCGAGAAATCACTCGAAAGTCTTGAGGTTTTGAAGCCAGAAGATAGACTTTATTGTCAGAGACAATGAAGCCGATGTAGGATGCAGAGCATCTCCAGAATCTGTGTCTGCACATAGTGTTTCACATAGTCCTTCTACCCCTATACAATGCAACATGTTCATAATATCTAAATAACTTGATTATTCTCCCACATGCCTCCTTACAGACATGGTGATGATGGTAAACTAACTTAGTTACACATTATACTCTTCTCTGGGCCTCTTTATGTTCTTCTGCAGGCCCTCCGTGCATACAAGAGATACATGATTATAGTAATAGATTACACATATGGCTATATTCACATTGATTATACTTGTTTACTTCAGACTTTGATTAATACAAATCTTTTACAGTATATATATTGTTTGCCTCACACACAGTGTTGATGTTTTGGCTGTTTTTATGAAGAGCTGAGCTGGATGCAAAGAAAATCTTCAATAATGATAATGATGACAAAAATCATGTTACTGCTGATCTCAGTACACCTATCTGAGGGTCTTCCGTCCCAGGCCACCAAAGATGAGAGTGAGTGTTTTTTCATTGGACTTTTGTTGTGTCATGTCTCAGTTGAAGATGTGTTAATATAAAACCATGTCTTCCCTTGAAGGAGTGCTTACTGACAACGTCCTAGATTCAGTAAAATGTCTACTGTAGAGCAATTGTGCAAAAGAGATCAGAAACACTTTATCAGAGAATATATAGAAATCATTTGAATTTGTTTGCTTATAAAGGACAGTTAATTTAGTGCAAATTGCAATTCATGAATTCAGAATGATTTTAACTGGTTAATTATGCCCCTTGATCCATATGTATTCTGTAGGAAGGAATGTTTGTATTTGAACTACAACTTACATCCTTTTCTTAGTGGTTGCCGAGCCGACGGCATACACTTTGTATTCAGGGGACAAAGTGATGCAGGTTGACACAGATGAGCCGGTCGACTCTGTTCTGTATGTTTGCTATGGTCAGATATCTGACAGCAATGATACAGAATACTTCAATGTTAATGTTACAGGTGAGAAATGAATAGAATACAATATTACTGATGGGTTGATTTCAGTATTTTTCACAACAACAACAAAATTTTAAACTAAAACTTTCTTCTCAATCAGATGGATTGGCTTCCTCAGAAGATGATGAAGATGAGAAGCTATCAAGTGTCCAGAAACTGCTTTGTGTGTCACCCCACCGAGTCCATCCTGATATTGTTCACATCATAATTTCCATTAGTTTTGAAACAATGTTTTATGTACTTTCTATCTGTTTGTCAGCAATGGCACCCGTCTGGGCTCAGCCTGATAAGATGGAGAAGAAGCTCCATGCTGTTCCTGCCGGCGAAACCGTCAAGTTTCGTTGCCAGGCCAATGGAAACCCTACACCAACACTCAGGTGGCTCAAGAATGGCAAAGAGTTTAAGAAAGACCAGCGAATAGGAGGCTACAAGGTGAGGGCACCTGGATTTGACTGCAGACACAGCACTGAAATTCTTCTCTAAGTTGTATGGATCACTTCTGTGGTACTTTTTTCCTCCTTTTTGGATATTCACAGTCTATGGTTGCTATATGGTTTTGTTCTTTGAAAAAAGCAGCATGAACACTCTCCTTTACTGGCACCTGCATCATATTTAAGCTGCGCATGAGAGGTCTTTTGTGTTTTTCTGAATTATTTATGAAGTTATTAGTGGATATGGATGGGTATGTTTCCTGCTCTCCTCCATGAAACACACTGTTCTCCATGTCTCTCTTCAAAGTGACCCAATGGGGATTTGCTGCTAATCTTAAAAAGGCATGAAAAAGGAAAAAAATATTGAGGAAAATATATAATGTGATACATATCCATGTATTTGTTTTTATATATAGTACATAAAGTGCTAAATTTATGGTAACACCTTCTATGAAGCCCATTTTTATAATACATTATAAGAGTTTTCTTAAAGGAGAAGTCCACTTCCAGAACAACAATTTACAAATTATTTACTCACCCCCTTGTCATCCACGATGTTCATGTCTTTCTTTCTTCAGTCGTAAAGAAATTATGTTTTTGAGAAAAACATTTCAGGATTTTTCTGAAATTATAATTAAAGAAATTAAATATATTTCAAGTATTTATTCCTTGTATGTATATATGTACTGCAGATTTTATAGCCTTTATGACATTCATGTTATATAATATTTAGTATTTTCACATGTAGGTGGAATTTTTTTTTTTTTTTAATTTGTACTACTGTCTGAATAAGCATTATGTCAGCCTTGATTATGAAATGCCATTGGCTCTTGTGTGTCTCGTGACCGACTCGTCATGCTAATTTTCGGGAGTACCTTTTTGAATGAGATGTGAGCACGTTAACTGAGCTGGATCATTTTCAGTGATTAAAACCCTCTCTTTTACTCTCTAATTCGCATAAAGATATCGTATGACGTCAGAAGCCTCGGAATGCAAGACGTCTTGTTTATAATGCTTTTATACAGCTTGTTTATGGTCAGTATCTGCCGTAAATACCTGTGACTGCACTTATATTTGCCTGTTACGTGTTTTATATTTAAGTTTAGGGTAAAGGTGGGTTTAGGTGCTCCAATGAAAGTATAAATTTATATAAAATTATTTATATTTTTTACAAATGCATGCAAACCATAATTAACGCAAATAAACTGAAATCAATGGAGAACACTGCACGTCCAAAAGTGACGCTAAAGGGGTACCTTGAGCGTCAAAAATCGACGCCAAAGCGTCCTGACCAAGTGTCAGTATGTGACGAGTTGAGAGTGAGTTGTTCTTATAGATATGTTTATATCTCTATTACTGCACAGGTTCGAGAGCACATGTGGACCATCATAATGGAGTCGGTGGTACCATCAGACAAGGGCAACTACACCTGTGTGGTGGAAAACAAATATGGCAGCATCAATTACACCTACCAGCTGGATGTAATCAGTGGGTCATATTTCTGTTTTTCTCTAAAATCTACTGCTTATGTTAAAGAGGCTGCTTCCTGTAGGCTATCCACCTTTTTCTTCAATGCAGAAGTAAAACTATGGGTGAGACTTTCTGTTCATTATGTACTATAGGGAAATAATGAAAAGAATAACAGTGTGTTCATAAATAGGGCAATACATTAAAATAATATGATAATTTGCAATATCAAGCAGCAAAACGAGCTGTTTTGTACAGCGAAAAATAGCTGGACGTGGATGAGACTGGAAGCCACACCCATAAAAATTACAAATGGCCACAGCCACTCTCACGGGAAGAAAAAGGTGGATATGACATTACTGTTTATTGAACATCTGTTGAATATCAAATTTTTTATAATACTGATCCCAACTGTAAATGCTAATCAGAGAAATTAGAAAAAAAAAAAAAAAATCAGTTTTAATGTTAGCTGGGGTCATTTCTGTGTGATGTATATAGTAATGTGTTTGAGTGTGTGTGTGTGTGTGTGTGTGTGCACCTGGTATTCATCACGTTATGGGGACCAAATGTCCCCACAAGGATAGTAATACCAGTAAATTTTGACCTTGTGGGGACATTTGTGAGGTCCCCATGAGGAAACAGGCTTATAAATCATGCACAATGAGTTTTTTTGAGAAAGTAAAAGTGTGCACAGTCTCCTGTGAGGGCTAGGTTTAGGTGTAGGGTAGGTGTAGGGCGATAGAAAATACGGTTTGTACAGTATAAAAACCATTACGCCTATGGAATGTCCCCATAAAACATGTAAACCCAACATGTGTGTGTGTGTGTGTGTGTGTGTTTAATTCAGACCATCCAAAACAGAGGCCGATTCTTCAGGCTGGGTTGCCTGCTAACCGTACAGTAGTGGTGGGGAGTGACGTGGAGTTTAAATGTAAAGTAGTTAGCGATCCTCTGTCTCACATCCAGTGGCTGAAGCACATCGAGGTCAACGGCAATAGAGTCGGCCCTGACGGACTGCCATATGTTGAAGTCTTGAAGGTAAAACCTCTTTATTAGTCTGAAATGGACCTACTGTCCATGTGTTTCAACGTTGTTGATCAATTACAGTGAAAATTCTTTCATTTTTCTACACAAAATAATGTTGTGACACCTCAGAGTTTACAATATTTCATTGTCCTACAGTTTGTAAAAAATAACATGTAAACACTGACAGTGGAAGCAAACATAATCCAATTACCCCATAGATTTTCACTGTAAGTCTATTTAAACACCTTCATTTCTCGATGATAATCAATGCTGCTATGGTCAGAAACTTAGGTTGTGACCAGGAACATTCCTTTTATTCTGTCAGTCACCATTGTGAAAGCTGATTTCAAATCATCAGTTTTCAACCTACTAGATAGGACAACCTTTCAGATACCTCAGCATGGATTAAAGAACACCAGTCTTCCCAGCCAATCCAACACTACAGCAGAATTGGATGATCGGATGATCGACAATAATCCTGTCAAGTTCAGCCAAAAATCTTAGGCTATCCATAACTTTTTCAAAATAACTGTCATGATATTACTTCATCTCTATAGACAGATCACAGGAACAAATGGAGCAGGACTAACAGCTTTTAGTGAAAATCTGTATCAAGGTAAAACAGTAGCAAAAGGAGACGGAGACATGGATCATGGACCAAAGAAACACAGGGTAATCCACACTTGGAATGGCAGAAAGACACACGTATAAGACATTGTAGACCTTAATTACAAAACACACCTGGATAACATAAACACAATCAAACAAGGGAAAAACTGGGTCACGGAGCACATGGGGAGGGAAAACACAACAAAATAGGTCCATATTCCTGACATACTGCCCCCCTCCCGGAAGGCGCGTCTTCACGCCATAGAAACAACTGAGGGATGGATGGGTGGTTACTTGGGAGGAGGCTCGGGAGGAGGACGGACACCCAGAATGGGGCCAGCAGTAGACAGATCCGTAGAGGAGACAACAAGAGGAGCCAGGCGGGACCCAGACCACATCCATAATGGTGACCCACAGTGGAGCCGATGGAGGGAGGAGCCATGGAGGAGGATGGGCTGACGACTCCAGGGGGCCGACCGACAGCGGTGGAGCAGGAGGCGGAGGAGGCCGAGGTGGAGATGGAGAGCTGATGAGGCAGGATGATGGGGAGAATCCTGATGGCCGATGTGGAGACATGGAGCCGAAAGACCATGGTAGAGCCGGAGCAACAGAGGACCAAGGTGGAACTGAAGGGATGGAGGAGCCTGACGGAAGTGGAAGGAAGGAGGGACCAGGCAAAGCCGGAGGAGTGGAGTCCTGTGGCGAAGGATGGTTGACGACAGACCAAGATGGAGCGGGAAAGAACGAGGGAGCGGAGAGGAGGGAGCTAGGAGTCATGGTGGAGCTGCTTTGTCAACGGGCCGAGGGGGAGTCCTGAACTCTGAGGCTGGAGACAGGGGATCCTCCAGCCACAACGCCGATGGAGACTGACAGACCCAAGGCAGGAGCGGGCGGGAGGGTGGGAATTTGTGAGCCTCCAGGCTCTCAGGACTGCCCCTGGGATTAGAAGCCCTGAAGTCCAGGCTGGACTCGGTAACAGAGTCTCTCTCTGGGTTGGACTTGGAAACAGGAGCCCACTCTGGGCTCAACTCAGGATCAGGAGCCCTCTCTGGGCTGGACGTGGGAACAGGAGTTACAAAGGGCTCAGATGAAGGAGGGAGGAGAGGGAGCAGGTCAGCATATAGGTCCATAATCAAAACTCCCTCAACCTCCAACAGTCCTAGATCCACTAATACCTCAGCAGTGGACAGAACTCCTCTCCATGATCCCGCTGTCCACGGCTTCATCCCTCAAGGCGGGCGTTGTAGCTGGCTCACGCATCTGGACTAACGTCACTTGCCGCTCCGGCTCCGCAGTGATCCGCTGCTCAGTCCGTCCATGTGGTGATGGCACATTGATCGCGGCAAGCTCGGGCACTCCATCATCAGTGGGCTCGGGCTTATGCTCTGCACAGTGGGGAAATGGTGGGCTGGACACTGGGTCCAGAGTGGAACTTACAAGATCATCCCTAGGGCAGGCGGTGAACAGAGATTCGTTTCTCACCAGTGTCCACAAGGCAGCAAAATCCATTCAAAAGGACCATCTTCGGATGACGGCGCTCTGCACGTGAGGTTCAAGCTGGCATCATAGAATGCACCAAGCGTGTCGTATAGCTGGTAAGATGAGCGAGGGCCAGGAACAGTCTGGTATGGTCCTCAAGTGATCTTTCCCCCTGCGCCAGCTGGAGGAGGAGGTAACCAGGACGGGTGAAGGGGTCGAGGAGTTCCATAAAAGGCAAAACATAAAACAAAACACTGCACAAAGACGGAAAACAAACCGAGGGAAACACACAGGTTAATCTGTTTGTTGGTTGGGTATACTGTCACACACTGTGTCGGAGGGAATGGCAGAGACTTGGATCGAAGGAACAGAGTTTTTTGATATCCAACACACAGGGTAATCCGCACTTGGAACAGCAAAAAGGCACACGTATAAGATGTTGTAGACTCAACAGAAACAGAATGCACAGACTAGGACTTAAATACATGGGGTAACAAGCTTAATTACAAGACACACACAATCAAACAATGGAGAAACTGGGTCACTGAGCACATGGGGAATGAAAAACACAAACAAACTTGCGCGTGTAGATTTGAACAATGAATATATGTGCTTCTAAGTTGAAATTGACACTCACAGCTCTCATGTCAAAAGCTGAATGTTTCAATATACAATCATACACAAAAATCAAACTTGTTTTAAATTCAAAGTTGCAGTCCAGTAGTTACAAATGTATAAAATGACTTTCACATGAATACAAAAACAGGCACAAATGTGCATAACATATTTACTATGTGCTTTACTTATGGAGCTCAGAAAACATTGAAATGCATAAGAATCAGCCTTTACTCCAGTATCTAAATATGAGCAGTAATATTTCATAAGCCGAAAAGGCAGGGGGCTAACAAGGACACTGTGGTCCAAAAAAATTATTTTTCTTCTGGTGGGTTCTCCCAAAGCTGTCCGGCCTTATTCTGTGGTTCTTTTCTCTGTAGACGACAGGCATAGACACCACGGATCAGGAGATGGAGGTACTGCAGATTAAGAATGTGTCTTTAGAGGATGCTGGAGAGTACACCTGTTTGGCTGGGAACTCTGTCGGCATCGCTTATCAATCTGCATGGTTGACTGTCTATGAAGGTATCTTTTGCATCTTTATTTGGAGTACTACTTGTGTACAATTAATTGTGGAATTAATATTAAGCTTTAAGTTTTAATGTCACTGTTGATGAGGATTGCATGATCTTTAAATAGTTTGCATTTAAAGACTGATATTATTAAAAGTGTACCTAAAGGTTACTTGCAATAGTTCCGCCTTAGCACAATCAAATATACTTAAGTATATCTTTAGTTTGACTTCAGCACTACTTACACACAATTAAAGTGCATTAAGTACAGAATTAGTTGTTCCAATTTAGCAGACTTTAAATATTCTGGTTTAGTATACTAAAAGAACAATTGCATGGTATTTTTGTTAAGTACATAAGATTTAAATGTATTTGTAGTATACTTGCATGAAATAAATGTATTTTAAAAACACTGTATTTTTCACTAGTGCGTCACACCAGATAGAAACAAATATTTACATACTTTTGCCACTCACAGACATGTAACACTGGATCTTTTTTCTCAATAAATAAATGACAAAGAAAATATTTTTTTCTAGTTGTTTGATTGGGTTCTCTTTGTCAACATTTGGGTCATATTAATGCAGAAATACAGAAAATTCTAAAGGGTTCACAAATGTAACCACTATTCTTCTACCCCTGTAAATTTGTATTATGTTATGAACTAACTTTGTTGTCTTGTCCTTGTCTTTGTGTAAGCATCCACAATGCCCAGCTTCAAGGTTTGCCAGTGTCCTGATGATATGTCAGCATCGTCCTCCAGTCCAGCTCCAGCAGTCCTACGGCTGATTTCTGTACTGCCATCTGCCCTGGACTGCGTATTTTTACCAGTTATGATAGTTTTTGTACGTTTGTTTGTATTTTAAGCAAAATGAAGCTCACTAATTTCACTCTACCTGAGTCCTCATTCTCTCCTTCCCCAAACCCTGACGTAGAAGACTGTAAAATCTTTTGCTTATTTTGAAATCCAGAAATTTATTATGGTTTTATTATTTCATTGTGGAAGGTATAAGTGTTTTTGTGGTTCAGGTATACCCAATATCAGGGGTGCCCAACCCTGTTCCTTGAGATCTACCTTCATGCAGAGTTCAGCTCCAACCCTTATCAAACACAACTGAAGCAACTAATTAGGATCTGAAGGAGCACTTGATAATTACAGACAGGTGAGTTCGATCAGGGTTGGAACTAAACTCTGCATGAAGGTAGATCTCCAGGAACAGGGTTTGGCACCCTTGCCCTACATTAAGGGGACAGAATGTCTCCACAAAGATGGACATATCTAAGTATGTAATCTTTTTTGGGCCCCATGAGGAAAACCGCTTAGAAATCATACAGAATGAAGCTTTCTTTGAAAATCTAGAATAGCAAAAAGTTTAGAAAATACATTTTGTACAGTACAAAACTTCTACTGAATGTCCCTAAACAACATGGAAACCCAACATGTGTATGTGTGTGTTTTTTGTTTGGGAAGTCGCTTTTAGACTCCGACTCATGTTCCAATAAAGTCTTATTATAAAGTATTATTATATATTAATAAAGTATTTATACAGAGAGGAAGTTGTCTCTGTAAATGCTGCATACATTGTAGTGCTTGATAATGGCTGCTTGGACAGGACACAAATGCGCCTTCCAAAGCCAGTTTTAACCACAATCCTGTTAAATGAAGGGATCAAAATAGACCTTTGCACTTGAAGAGTGATCATCAGATACATCAGATCTTTGTGGAAAGGAAAGGATGCATATCTGTTTATTTGTGCATAAAGCTGTAATTACATGGTAGAGAGGGATGTATCATTTACCCATCCTCAGTTTAATGTGGTTTCTTTTTTTTTGTGTAGTTCATTTCACAGTTGCCCATCACATTCATGATGTGACTAATGCTTTCTTAAAAAAAATATAAACATTAAATTAATGACTTACAGTTATAGCCCAGCTGAGAAGTATGTGAGGGCAACCACATTTCCATTAGTTAAAAGCTCATACTTAGTGAAAATTATGTGGTCATCCAACCATACATATATTCACTTTAAAAAAAATTGATGAAATTAAAATTTAATTGATGAAAAAAGGTAATAGCTGCACATGTGCTATTCTGACATTACAATGGTGTGCAGATTGAAGCCACTGACGGGCTTGTGCAAGTGATGTTTTCCTCCTCGATGTAGATTTTAGTTAGAGGAGATTAAACTACAGTAAGTGTTAAATATACAGTCAAGTCATATAGTTTTTTTAAGCCAATTGCATAATCATTGGGTTAACCCATGGATGGACCCATACACTGACATTATATGAACTCAGTTTTCTTTCTCAGCTGGTTTCTAAAACAAAATTATCTCCTTAACTCCAACACTGTGTCAATGCTACTTGAACACACTGTAGTGTGGAAACACATGAACACTGAGCAGGGTTTGATTAACACTGGGAACTATTACATAAACTTTACCTGTTTCATTCACACAAGACTGATGCATTTTAATCACATTAAGTTTAATTGATTTGTTTAAATTAAAACTATGTAATTTAAATGCATGGAAAATTTGTATGTAATTGAATTACATAAAGTTTAGGTTTAGGCTGAAACATTTTTTTTGAGTGTAGTTTCTGTTACATCATTTTTTTCTGAGCTATTGGATATGCTGAGGAATTAAATCAGGAAGATTATTTACAAAGCAGTCTTTTGTGGTAGAAGTGATGGTTCTACTATATTTGTAACAAGGATATAAGTTTACAGCTTCAATGCCATTAACATCAATTCCATGTGACAGTATTAAATCTAGAGTATGATTTCGACAATGAGTAGGTCCTGACACGTGTTGTCTAACCCCAGTAGAGTTCAGAATGTCTATAGATGCTGATCCCAATACATATTTCTCATTATCAACATTAGGGATGTCACAATACTCAATATAATATCGAACCGTTCCGTGTATACAAATAGCCGAGATGGCTTGAAGAACACAGATAAACCATATATTACTGCAGACGAGTGTTTATTGTCCTTACATTTCATCATTCAAAACGTTTAACGTTATATCTTGTATTTATTCAGTTACAGCAATAGCGATGCCTTAGAGAAACTGGAACGGAACGTAATCAGTGCTACTTCTTTGACACATATGTCAGTTTTCTGCTCTAGGGCGCCCTCTGGCGTCCAGTATGAATGAAACCAATCCTATTTTGCGTAAAAATCGGAAAAATAATACCTCTCTGCAAAGAATATTAAGCAGACATATAATCATCCACGCTTTTTCCAGTGTACAGAGGTTTACAGAAGTATTTTGTTGTTAATTAGATGCAAAAAAACACTCTGATGTGGCAAGCTATCAGAACCAAACCGAACCAAAAACCGTGGTTAAAAACCGAAGTGGGTATTGAACCGTGAACTAACTGTATTGTTGCATCCCCAATGAACATGGATATTATCATCCACAATTGACAATTAACAGTTAACAATTAAGACTTTATCTGCAGCCAGCACTAATGCATACAGTAGCCAGTACAAACATCACATAAATTTGTCATAAACACTTACTCTAAATAGCGTTATATGAAGTACCATTATTTCAAACAAATTAAAACCCGACTTCTGAAAAATACTGAAAATGTCACTGTAAATTGTACCAACACCACTCCCTTTACCTTTTAGACGTGGCTCATGTTTATAACATAATCTTGGGGTGTAGACTCATTTAAAGTAATGTAATCATCTGGTTTTAGCCAGGTTTCTGTCAAACAGAGCACATCTAGTTTATGATCAGTGATCATATCTTTTACAAAAAGCGCCTTTGAAAGGGATCTAATTGGTTGAACATCAATTAAATCGTTACCCTTAAACTGGTTATGACATTTTTTTGTTTTAGCTAGCTCAGGGAACAGACACAGTCTCTATAGTATGATATCTAGGTGAAAGAGTCTCTGTGTGCTGAGAATTAATTGACCTAAAAACTCGTCCAGTTGTCTACAAATCCTATGTTATTCTGCGGGCACCACTTAGACATCCAGCCATTAAGTGACGATAGTCTGCTATGTATCTCATCACCATGATAGGCAGGGAGGGGACTAGAGCATATTACAGTGTCTGACATCGTACTTTAACTCTTTAGTATTATTTTTAGTGATCTCCGACTGGCGAAGTCGAACTTCATTAGTGCAGACGTGAATAACAATCTTACTGAATTTACGTTTTGCAGCTTTGCTTTTCTTGTTATTATTTTCTTCCTATTGATGCAGCAATGCAGCATGAAGTCTTTTTGATTTCAAGGGAAGAAAAGTAATAAGTAGGTTACTGTTAGAAGATAACTTTCTAATTGTGATTTTCTAATTAGCTAAATCTTTTAATTCTTTAGCTAATGTATTTTTTGTATTTATTAATGATCTTTTATAATTTCATTGCTCTTCATAAACACCTTAAAAAGCTTTATAGGGTTGAGACAGTCCTTTAATATTTCTGGTGATGTGCTCACGTCACAGACTTCAACATTCAGCACGTGAATCACAACAATGGTGACAATTCAATTTTGTTTATTTTTATTGTGATAATAACCATTATATTATTTTATTTTCTCTTTTTGTTGTGCTACTACTGACACAAGTCAGTAAATAAAATTAGTAAAAAAAACAACAACAGTAAAACAAAGCAATTGCATAATTTATTCATGCCGCAATGCACTCTGGGAGTCAGTGAGTAGCTATACTAAGTGAAGCGTAAGCCTAAAGTAAATGATTAAGTACCCCCTAAAGTTATTGTTTAGTTACTAGAACTCTTGTGTAAGTAAACTATACTAACTAAGCATTTGTCAGTACAATATACTATTCCTATTTCACATTACTTATTTTTTTTAAGGCAATCGGTTTGCATGTTTTTTTTTAAGTAAGCCCAACTAATTAGATTTTACAGTGTACCTGTGATTTTCTAATGATCCTGAAGACACTGATTAGCATGGTCAGGTGTGTTTGATTGGGGTTAGAGCTAAACTCTGCAGGAAAGTGGATCTTGTGAGTCAGATTTGAGTATCCCTGGTCTACATGGCAAGGAGGCTGCTTCCTGCAGACTACATAGTATTTACTGAACGTTTATTGAACACAGATACCGACTCTGATGTCTTGTCAAATGCTAATTAGAAAAAGGTTTGAAAAGATGTTTTTATGTTTGTTGATGTAATTTCTGATGTACTGTTCCTAGAAAGTGCTTGTATGTGTGTTTTATACAGTGCCTTATCCTGTTAGGCCGATTCTTCAGGCTGGGTTGGCTGCTAACCGTACAGTGATGGTGGGGAGTGATGTGGATGTAAAGTTTGAGTGTAAAGTCTTGATCGATCCTCAGCCAAACATTCACTGGCTGAAGCACATCAAAGTAAATGGCAGTAGATTCGAGCCTGACGGAACGCCATATTTTCGAATCTTGAAGGTAATACTTTTAAACTTGAACTTTAACTTTTTTTAGGCTGAGATGGATTGAAAGTGTGCTTCAAGATTGTCTGTCAATTACAGTGAAAATTATTTTATTTTTCTACACAAAATAATTTTGGAACACATCAGAGTTTACAGAGTTTACATGTAAACTTGCTGTCAAACAATGACAATGGAAACTATAGAGCAAACATATGAGTTTCCCCATAGACTTCCACTGTAAGTGTATATAAACACATAGAGCGTTCCCCTTTGTTTTGCTGTTAAAAGTGTGCCCAAATAGTTTGTCCACATCTTTTTCAAAGTTACTGTTATGATATTACTTTATCTCTATGGACAGATCACTGGAGTGAATGGAGCAAGACTAACATCTTTTAGTGAAAATATGTTTCAAGGTAAAACAGTAGTAAAACTTGAGCTTGTAGATTTGAACAATAAATATTTATTGTATTTATAAGATGAAACTTACACTCAAAGCTTTGTGTGTTATAGACAATAATCCAACTTGTTTTGAATTCAGATTTGCTTTCCAATAGTTACGAATGTGTAATATGACTTTCACATAAATACAAAGACAGGCACAAATGTGCATTACATATTTACTTTTGCACTTTACTTATGAAGTTCAGAAAACATTGAAATGCATAAGTATCGGTTATTTGTAAAACAATGGAAAAACTTTACTCCGATATGCAAATATGAACAACATTCTTTCCAGACTGTCATAATCTATTTCGTAAGAGCAGTAAAGGCAGGAGCCTAACAAGGACACTGTGGTCCAAAATCATTACGAAAAAAATATATATACATCAATGGGTGTAATTTCCAGACAAAAATAGACTACGAACTCGGTAGGAAATTGATTAGGAGTGAGTCACAAAATAACAAGAGTAACACGCCTCCGCGCGTCTTATTTCACGGAAGTTCAGACGTGTCGGAAGAAGAAAGGAGTAATATCCGAGTGATTCCATGAAAACCAAAACCGTTTTATCTCACGACAGAGAGAGAAATGTGGAGTTTCGTCTAGTGACTATTTAGAAGGACAGGAAAAGGAAAAGGTGAGTAACGACTGTAAATGGACTCTAACATGTTCATCTGTAATAATATGCTTTGCTGTTTGTGTTTTTGTAGTATCCTAACGTTATAAACACTCTAATTTTCATAAAGATGCGCAGTAATCCGTATATTGATATTTTCTATTTCTGTTTTCTTTTCTGTTCTTGTCCACTCAAACTGCCTTACACCGTGCCTTGGATCATTTTCATTCCCTGCTGAAATATTGCCTAATATTTTCATTTGTTTATTTGTCTGAATTGTGTAGATCAAAAGATGACCTAGTTGAAATTAATTTAGAATGTTTTCATAGAAAATCATTTTGGATGGGAAACTTGTAATTCTTTCAGCATTCAGGTGTTCTTGTCCCTAATTCTGAAGAGAACACATAAATTGCTTGTAGACATTTGCCATCCATATACAGACATGAAAAAATCTCTGGTTGGTGGAACTGGAAATGACTGCTGTTCAGGTTGTCACAGCACCTCTTAAGTTTCTTTGTCTTCATGAACTGCCCTGAAATACAACTAAAACATAAACAATAGGCATTTTGTTTGGCATAAAAGTTGCAGTTCAGTCTGGTTTTGTTTTTGTATTAAATAAATGTGATATTTACATTTCAAAAATGTTGTACTGAATCATTATCCAATTGCAGCCAGAATACAATGTTATGAAAAGCTTTGCAGGTAAGTGTTCTAATGACAGCTACCCAGTCACTTTTTTCTGCTGAACAGGCAAGACATCTCAGGCTACAAAGGCTACAACGCTCAACACTGCAACCTATTATGCAGTAGATATACAGTAAATGTAATGCTGTAATCAGTATTTTTTAGAATTAATCTTGGCATCTGTAATAGTTAAAATGTAGTTTGTAGTAAAATGTAGTTTTCAAAAGTGTTCCATATAATACATATATATATTAAAAAAAAATGAATCATTGTGGGCCTTTCTCAACCTGATGGGTGGTCCATTTAAACACATTCAATCACCTCTCTCTTTTTCTCACTTTATTTCAACATCCAGGAGTAGACATTGTCAGTGATGGCAAATGATGGTAACTGTTGTGGTAATCACCCTCTTCACCATTCAATTCTTTTCCCAAAAGGATATTGTGAATGTTACTCTAAAGAGAAGACAATCAATACATATTTTTAACAACACAAATGTTGGCATAGTAATGGTTGTGCAGTTGTAGAGAAATAATAATATAAAATAATGTAATTAAAAAAAAATACAATACAAAAAATACAATCATTTCATACTAGGTATACTTCAAATCCATGAAAATTTTTTTTGAAATATGACTTAAAGGAGAAGTTCACTTCCAGAACAAAAATTTACAGATAATGTACTCACCCCCTTTGTCATCCAAGATGTTCATGTTTTTTTTTCTTCAGTCGTAAAGAAATTGTGTTTTCTGAGGAAAAAGTTTAAGGATTTTTCTCCATATAATGGAGTGATATGGTGCCCCGAGTGGATTTCCAAAATGCAGTTTAAATGCGGCTTCAAACAATCCCAAATGCAGTTGTAAACAATCCCAGCCGAGGAAGAAGGGTCTTATCTAGCGAAACGATCAGTTATTTTCATTTAAAATTACCATTTAAATACTTTTTATTCTCAAACGCTCATCTTGCCTTGCTCTCATTGAACTTGTTGAAAAACTCCTATCGTATTTTCTCCCTCAACTTTAAAAATCATTTCAAAATCATCCTACATTGCTGCAGAAGTACCGACCCAGTGTTTGCAAAGTGGACATGCAAAGAAGATCAAACACTCTTAACAAAAAAGGTAAAACAGCGATATAGGATGATTTTGAAGTTGAGGGAGAACATGAGATGGGAGTTTTTCGACATACCCTAACTGTCATGAACCGAAAAACAGTCCAGGCAGAGTAAGACAAGACGAGCGTTTGACATTAAAAAGTATATAAATTGCATTATTTGCATTATTAACTCGGTGCCCCGAGTTTGAACTTCCAAAATGTAGTTTAAATGTGGCTTCGACTGATCCCAAATGCAGTTGTAAACGATCCCAGCCGAGGAAAAAGGGTCTTATTTAGAGAAATGATCGGTATTTTCATAAAAAATAATGCAATTTATATACTTTTTAATGTCAAACGCTCGTCTTGTCTTACTCTGCATGTACTGTTTTTCTGGTTCATGACAGTTAGGGTATGTCGAAAAACTCCCATCTCATGTTCTCCCTCAACTTCAAAATCGTCCTATATCACTGTTTTACCTTTTTTGTTAAGGGTGTTTGATTTTATTTGCATGTTCACTTTGCAAAGACTGGGCCGGTACTTCTGCAGCGATGTAGGATGATTTTGAAATGATTTTTAAAGTTGAGGGAGAAAATACGATTGGAGTTTTTCAACATACCCTAACTGTCTTGAGCCAGAATACACAGAGTTCAATGAGAGCAAGGCAAGACGAGCGTTTGAGTATAAAAAGTATTTAAATTGTATTTTTTTTATGAAAATAACTGATTGTTTCGCTAGATAAGACCCTTCTTCCTCAGCTGGGATTGTTTACAACCGCATTTGGGATCGTTTGAAGCCGCATTTAAACTGCATTTTGGAAGTTCAAACTCGGGGCACCATATCAGTCCATTATATGGAGAAAAATCCTGAAATGTTTTCCTCAATTTCCTCGTAATTTCTTTAGGACTGAAGAAAGAAAGACATGAACATCTCGGATGACAAGGGGGTGAGTACATTATCTGTAAATTTTTGTTTTGGAAGTGAACTTCTTCCTTAAGACTAAAGTGTACCTTAAGTATACTTGCAACAGTTCCACTTTCACACAATGAAATAAATTTAATTGGGCCTCAGCACTACATCCACACAATTAAAGTACATCAAGCACAAAAGTAGTTGTTCTAATTTAGCAGACTTTACCAGATTAGTATACCAAAAGTACAATTGCAGGGTATTTTTATTAAGCACACAAACATGTAAATAACTTTTTATAACAATAAATAATTTTTTGCTGTTTTTTTCCTCTCAGTCTCACACACAGTGCTGATGTTTTGGTTGTTTTTATGAATAGCTCAGCATAAAGTATCTTTAATGATGATGATAATGATGATGATGATGAAGACCATGTTGCTGCTGATCTCAGTACTCCTAACTCAGGCTTTTCAGTCCCAAGGCAGACCGGCCACCCATGATGAGAGTAAGTCTTTTTTTTTCATATTATTTGTTTGCTTAGGACAGTTAATTCAGTGCAATTAATTATTTAAAAAAAAAATACCTGATCCATATGTAAATTCCATAGGAAGGAATATTTGATTTAAAGCAATTTAATTTTGAATTATAACAGCCCTTATAAATAACATAATTTCTTACATCCTGTTTTTAGTGTTAGCCCTGGTCGAGCCGACGCCATACACTTTGTATCCGGGGGACAAACTGGTGCTGATCTGTAAAGATAAAGAGGAAACACAGGAAATGACTTGGACTAAAGACCACATTCCCCTGGTTGACGGAGAGCACACCCGCCTGCGCAACCATCAGATGGAGATTGAAACAGTAGAGCCGGCCGACTCTGGTCTGTATGTTTGCTTTGCTCAGGGACCCAACAGCAACCATACAGAATACTTCAGTGTCAACGTTACAGGTGAGAAACGTTGATTTGGGTTGATTTTCATATTGTTCACAAAAACAAAAAAATGTAACCTAAATTTTGTTCTTGATCAGATGGATTGGCTTCCTCAGAAGATGATGAAGAAGATGAGTCTTTCTCAGGGAAGGTCAAGCCATCAAGTGACCAGAAACTGCTTCGTGAGTCACCTTTTTCTTTTAGTCAAACTCTCTGTGTTTCAAATTCTGACTCAAAGATCCTCAATAACAGTATCTGTTCCTCAAGAAATTGTTAGAACTTTACTTTTAAGCACAAATTTTAAATGGAAATAGTGCACATTTTGTCTAATAAATCACAGCTGTCTTGTGGAATGTGCTGAGCTTTTGTTCATTACACTGAAATTTTTCATTTCTTTATTAGTTTTTCTAGTCCCAAGTGCATTATTAAAACAGTCAGATGGAGCTAAACCAGCAATCAGCACCCAAATCTCACACACTTCTGATCTGCAGTGACTTTTATACAATCACTATCCAGGAACGTACTCTAATTGTTGCACTTTGGATTACTGTTTTTATAAGGATATAAATAAGGAACAGATAAGATTTTATAAGGAACAGATAAGATTTTATCTGTTCCTCAGGAATGGCGCCCGTCTGGGCTCAACCTGAAAAGATGAAGAAGCTCTATAATGTTCCTGCCAGCAAAACTGTCAAGTTTCGTTGCCAGGCCAATGGAAACCCTACACCGACACTCAAGTGGCTCAAAAACGGCAAAGAGTTTAAGAAAGAGCAGCGAATAGGAGGCTACAAGGTGAGGGCACCTGGATTTGACTACAGACACAGCATTAACACTCTCCTTTATTTGCATGAGTCACCTGCATCATAATTGAGCTGCACATTAGATTGTTTTTTTGAAGAAGAAGAAGAAGAAGAGGTACTTAACCCTTTAACTGTCACTCCCTATCTTGAACATAGACATGATAATGCACTCCAATCCAAAGTTAATTTTTTATAATTCATGAACGAAACATTTTGTAATATTATTTTGATGTACAATCCCCATGGAAATGCAATGTCTGATTTTAAAATGGTTTTCAAAGGATGAATTTTGAGATTTTAAGTTTTAAATGTCTTAAGATTTCTATTGCATGATAGGGAAAAAGGCAACGAAGAAAGTCTTTTTGTGACAAAGGTCAGAACTCCTGTTATGATGTAGATTTTTGAGGTGCACTGTCATAAATTAATCTATTACTTTTCCTACATAATTTGTAACACAAAAGAGTGGTAAAATATCTATTTAGGAGTCTTAGACCTTCCCAACCATATATAGTTTATCATGATTAGATTAGGATTTATTTGTAATATGGTGAAGTAAACTAAACGATGACAGTTAAAGGGTTAACTTCTAAATTTCATAAAGCTTTTGGCTTGTATTAGTGGTTATGGGTGGGCCCATTTTGTCTTAAAATCTATAACTAAAGAGTTCAGATTCACTTCTTTCTAATTTTGTACATTATGGTGTCATTTTAATAGTAATTTTTTTTCATGCCCACGTGGAATCTGCACTGAATGGATGTCTTGATATGCCTGAAGCTGAAGTATTTCACAGTTCTTATTATATATATGTGTATATCTCTATTACTGCACAGGTTCGAGATCAAATGTCGACCATCATAATGGAGTCTGTGGTACCAGCGGACAAAGGCAACTACACCTGCCTGGTGGAAAACAAATACGGCAGCATCAATCACACCTACCAGCTGGACGTAACCGGTCAGTAATATTTATATTCTTCTCTAAAATCTGCTTATTGTAAATCTGTTTATTATAATGAGTTAGTCTGCATGCTAAAGAGGCTGCTTCCTGCACATTTGTGTTAAATAAACAGCTTTTGAATATCCCATTTTGCTAAATACTGATTTAAGAGAAGAAAATGCTAATCTTAGAAAGGATTAAAAACCATTTTTTATGTTAATTGGGCTCATTTCTGTGTTGTGTACTTATAATGTGTTTGTATTTGTGTATTAAACAGTGAGTTCACCACACAGGCTGATTCTTCAGGATGGGTTACCCGCTAACCGTACAGTAGTGGTGGGGAGTAATGTGGAGTTTGAATGTAAAGTCTTTAGCGATCTTCATCCTCACATCCAGTGGCTGAAGCACATCGAGGTCAACGGCAGTAGAGTCGGACCTGATGGACTGCCATATGTTCGGATCTTGAAGGTAAAACCTCTTTAACTAGTCTGAGATGGACCTATATGTGTTTCAAGGTTGTCTGTTAATTACAGTAAAAAAAATATTTTATTTTTCTACACAAAATAATGTTGTGACACCTTACAGTTTACAATACTTCATTGTCCTACAGTTTGCAAAAATGAACAAGTAAACTTGCTGTTAGACACTAACAATGAAAACCTATGAAAACCCATAAACCAATTACCCCATAGACTTCCACTGTAAGTGGAAGAGCTTCTCTTCTTCCCAGCCACTCCAATGCTACAGCACAATTTCACCATATGATCAATAAGGATCAATAATCCTGTTGAGATCAGTCAGAAATCTTAAGCAAAGATCCCTGGTGAAAAAAACAGCATATGCTGGTTAAGTATGTTTTGATGCTGGTTTAAGCTGGTCCTTTGCTGGTTTATGCTGGTCATGTTGCTGGTCAAAGACCAGCTTAAACCAGCAAAGGACCAGCATAAACCAGCAAAGCACCAGTTTAAACCAGCATCAAAACATACCTACCAGCATATGCTGTTTTTTTCACCAGGGATCTTTGATGACCAGATGACCTTCAAGGGCCACATTGCAAAGACAGCACAGCCACGCAGGTTTATGTTAAACAACATCAGGAAGGTTAGGTCCTGAACAGGCTACACAACTTCTTGTCTAGGCCTCCACACTACTACTATCCAGACAGCCAAATCCCTATTATTCTGGACAGTCCCTTCCTGGACAATTCCCAGATTCCTTCTTATTCTGTGGTTCTTTTCTCTATAGACGGCAGGCGTCAACACCACGGATAAGGAGATGGAGGTACTGCAGATCAGGAATGTGTCTTTAGAGGATGCTGGAGAGTACACCTGCTTGGCTGGGAACTCTGTCGGCTACGCTCATCGATCTGCATGGTTGACTGTCTATAAAGGTATCTTTGCTTTTCATGGTGCTATTTTTGTTTGATGGTTTATTCTTCCAGTCTAGCAGCGGCATTTCTCACTGTGTGTTGAATTTGGACACATGACTGTGGTGGTTTTCATAAAATGTCTCTGGTTACATATGTAACCATGGCTCCCTGAGAAGGGAACGAGACACTGCTTCCTCTAGGCCAGTGGTTCCCAAACTGGGGGGCGCAGAGTTATGATAAGGGGGGTGTGGCAAGGCTAGTGTACAGCCGATTTTTATAGAAATTCGAAAGAGGTAAACGGCCGAAAATATCTGCCGTGCAGTCCGGCAGTGTTCAGCACGCACCACTCAATGTGTGACGCTTCAATGAATGTCTATTCCGTTCTATGAACGTGCGTTCCGTTGAGTTGCTCACAGCATATATGAATGCTCTACTCGTGTACCGCTTATGCTCAACGGAAATACAAAGACCGCTCAAATAACACGCCGACAGAAAATTTCTACATATACTTGTTCCTTTTTGCAATAACGTCGCATACTGTGCTGTAACATGCTATATAGTACTGCTGTACTGGACAACGCTGGTAAAATGCAAGCAAAATGATCCCTGTGATACAAGACCCCACTGTGAAATGATCTTGCTTATTATACGGCTACTTGCCACATATGTAAATAATTTAACACAAAATATGAATTTCATCATATTTTATTACCTCAAGACGACTCTCAGTAACCTCCCGCTGCAGCTGTCTGTTATTAGTTGTAGCGTTTTTTGTCGTAAAATAACAGACCACTAGATGGTTCAATTGATATCAGAATGAGAATTGCCCTTAGCAGAGTAAAATTATGAATGAATGATGCATAGTAGTTCTGCTCTAAGCATGGACAAGTTTTTGAAAAGACAACAAGTGCCAGGTAAATGTAAAGTAGATGATGAATCTACTTCAAAGATCACAACTACAACAGAGAAGAAAGAGAAAATCTGTTTAAAAAACAATGAATGCTGTTACATAGTACAAAAAATAGTACATAGTAAAGCTGCATGCTTTACTTTTAATGTTTCTACTTTAAAAGTGACTAGTTACTTGTTTAGTTTTTTCAGTAAGTTGTCACACACTGAATTTTAATTATTATGTTTCAAATAAATCCTTCTGAAGTTGTGTTTATGTTTATGTGTAAATGCGGGGGTGGGGCTTGAATATTTTTATTTTGCAAAAGGGGGGCCAGGCAGAAAAAGTTTGGGAACCACTGCTCTAGGCATTGTTTTGGGGAACACCTTCAGTGTGACCCATGTCTGAAGCATACATTCAACAACTACAACATGTCGGCTGGCGACATCCTATGACGTCACAACCGGCGTGACCACAGTACAAAGGGGCGCCAGGCGAACACGTCATCTGCTTCCTCGTCTAAAGTTTGCGTCCAAAGCATGGCAAGGTGTCTAGAAGACGCACTGCGGTATACCCACACCGCCATGCTGAGGGGAGTGCATGCCAGCAATATGGCGAGCATTAAGTACCAACTCACGACCAAGGGGGTTGCCCCTAGGACGCCTTGACGGCTTATAGTGACATTATCCCCTTTGGCCAAAGGCCTGAGCTGCGTACCCTAAGAACTTACCTATTAAGGGCAGGGCTGGAGAGTCTGAACCCTGGGCAGAGCTCGAAGGCTTGGAATCAGAGAAGAGATTCCTTCATATGGCCAGGCGTTTGGGACAATAAACCAGAACCTGACCCGTCACTCAGGGGCTACTGGCAGCTCTGCATGAGCATGCTCAAAGATCCTTGGTAGCAACACCCTGTTCAAAAAATGTATTGCTAGCAATACATACATTCATGGCCAAAAATATCGGCACTCTTGCAATTCTGTCAGAAAATGCAACCCTTCTCTCAGAAAATTGTTGCAGTTGCAAATGTTTTGGTAGTCATGTTTATTTATTTATTTATTGTTTGTTTGCATTGGAACAACACAAAATCTTATACAATTCCAAACAGAACCCAAAGATGCACTGGACAAAATTATTGGCACCCTTAACTTAATATTTGGTAGCTTAATATTTGGTAGAGTTTTTTATTACACCTCTCTACTGGAATTTTGGACCACTCTTCTTTTGCAAACTGCTCCAGGTCATTCAGATTTGAAGGATGCCTTCTCCCTACTGTTTTGAGATCTCTCCACAGGTGTTGTATGGGATTCAGATCTGGACCCATTGCTGGTCATTTCAGAACTCTCTAGTCCTTTGTTTGTAACCATTTCTGAGTGCTTTTTGAAGTGTGTTTGGGGTCATTGTCCTGCTGGAAGACCCATGACCTTTCGTGGAGACACAGCTTTCTGACACGGGCCACTACATTACGCCTCAAAATTCTTTGGTAATCATCAGATTTCATGATACCGTTCACACAGTCAAGGCATCCAGTGCCCGAAACAGCAAAGCAACCCCAAAACATCTTTGGACCTCCACCATGTTTGACTGTAGGGACTGTGTTCTTTTCTCTAAAGGCCTCATTTCTTTTTCTGTAAACACTGCCATGATGTCCTTTACCAAAAAGCTCTACTATTGTCTCATCTGTCCACAGTACATCCTCCCAGAAGGATTGTGGTTTGGTCACATAAATTTTGTGTCTTGCTTGTAGTGTCAGCATATATAGTGTGTAGTTGTAAGCCACTATTCTTCAACCCCTGTAAAATTATAATATGAGCTAATTGCTAGTTTCCTGTCAATATTTCAGCTTCATCCTCCAGTCCAGCTCCAGCAGTCCTACACCTGACTTCTGTGTCATCTGCCCTGGTCTCTATGTTTTTATTAGTCATGGTTGCTTTTATTTGCTTGTTTGCATTTTTTGCCAAAAGCTCACAATTTTCTCTGTGCCCGAGACCTCATTCTCCCCTTCCCCAAACCCTGACATACAGTACTTATAATACTAATACTTATACTAATACTGATAATTTATAAAATGTTAATGTAGGTTGTTATGGAGAGTGAAATGTTTTTTATGAAGGAGTGTAGTGAAAGTTCTTTTGAGGGGGGAGTCGCTTTTAGACTCTAACCAATGTTCCAATAAAGTCTTTATACAAAGAGGAAGTTGGAGTGGTGTCTCTGTAAATTTTGCACAGCAAAGAAGCACTAAAGACTTGACATTGTAGTGGTGAATAGTGGCTGACTGCACAGGACACAAATGTGCCGTCCAGATTGGGTAAGGCCAGTCTTTAAAAAGTGTTATGGTTGCCTCAAACACCTCATAGTATTTATTTATTTTATTTGGATTACTATTACTATTTTTTAAACCACAATTGTGTTAAATGAAGACAATTAAAATAGACCTTTGCCCCTGAAGTGTGATTTTTCTATGTCAGATCTTTGTGGAAAGGGTGCATATCTGTTTATTTATGTATAAGGCTCTATTCAAGCAGTAGAGGGGAGGATGCATCATCTACCCATCCTCAGTTTGACGTGGCTTCTTTTTGTTATAGTTTATTTCACAGTTACCCATCACATTCTGTTAACATGCCACTTTATAAGAAAAACTCTGAACGGATGCCTCCGAAGAACTAGAATACTGCCATTCTAGTGTTTAGGACTTGTAATGTTTTTTAAAGAAGCCTGTTGTGCTCATCAAAGCTGCATTTATTTGATCAAAAATACAGAAAAAAAAATGTAATAATGCAAAATGTTATTACAATATTAAAAATTGCTTACTATTTTAATATACTTTATAATTTTATAATATAATATACTAACATAGGGGAGACTGGGTATGTTTGTAACATGAGTAACAACACCAATTCCATCAATCAGGGATAAGCTAGGAGTCCCATGGTAATTTCATTATTTACCCACTTCCTCCCAGAGCTTATATGAATGTTTGTCAAGGCTGTGAATATGTACATGCAGAATTTATAAAGAAAAAATAATGTATTTTTTTTTTTTTTACCAAAACTATATTTTGTTTAGTAGTTAAACTGTTGCAGATAAAATAATATAACTTACATTAGAACACATTTTAGATTCAAAATGTGATGCAATTTTAAACTGCTAATACAGCTGCTATAGCTAAACACTGGACGACAGAGCTGGAGTAAGCTGTAACACATTTTAGCTTTCCTTTACACAGAACTGAGATGTTTTTGGCAGCTCAAAGCCAATAGAAATGTGGCTAAAATGTGCCCTGGATGGTCTTCTGGAATCACCAAGCCTGCACTCTAAAGAAAAAAAAAAATTGTCACCGTTGTGAGTCTGATTGAGAACATTCATACACAATACACAATTATTATATACATATATATTTTTTTTACTTTCGTACACTAGAGTTTAGAGTTGAGTGTGTACCCGTAAATGGGTGTAATTTCCAGACAAAAAAAAAAAAAAAGACTACAGTACGAACTCGGTAGGAAATTGGTTAGGAGTGAGTCACAAAATAATAAGAGTTTCACGGAACTTCGGACCAGTCGAAGAAGAACGGAGTATAATCCCACTGATTCCATGAAAACCAAAACCGTTTTATCTCACGACAGAGAGAGAAATTTGGAGTTTCGTCTAGTGACTATTTAGAAGGACAGGAAAAGGAAAAGGTGAGTAACGACTGTAAATGGACTCTAACATGTTCATCTGTAATAATATGCTTTGCTGTTTGTGTTTTTGTAGTATCCTAACGTTATAAACACTCTAATTTTCATAAAGATGCGCAGTAATCCGTATATTGATATTTTCTATTTCTGTTTTCTTTTCTGTTCTTGTCCACTCAAACTGCCTTACACCGTGCCTTGGATCATTTTCATTCCCTGCTGAAATATTGCCTAATATTTTCATTTGTTTATTTGTCTGAATTGTGTAGATCAAAAGATGACCTAGTTGAAATTAATTTAGAATGTTTTCATAGAAAATCATTTTGGATGGGAAACTTGTAATTCTTTCAGCATTCAGGTGTTCTTGTCCCTAATTCTGAAGAGAACACATAAATTGCTTGTAGACATTTGCCATCCATATACAGACATGAAAAAATCTCTGGTTGGTGGAACAGGAAATGACTGCTGTTCAGGTTGTCACAGCACCTCTTAAGTTTCTTTGTCTTCATGAACTGCCCTGAAATACAACTAAAACATAAACAATAGGCATTTTGTTTGGCATAAAAGTTGCAGTTCAGTCTGGTTTTGTTTTTGTATTAAATAAATGTGATATTTACATTTCAAAAATGTTGTACTGAATCATTATCCAATTGCAGCCAGAATACAATGTTATGAAAAGCTTTGCAGGTAAGTGTTCTAATGACAGCTACCCAGTCACTTTTTTCTGCTGAACAGGCAAGACATCTCAGGCTACAAAGGCTACAACGCTCAACACTGCAACCTATTATGCAGTAGATATACAGTAAATGTAATGCTGTAATCAGTATTTTTTAGAATTAATCTTGGCATCTGTAATAGTTAAAATGTAGTTTGTAGTAAAATGTAGTTTTCAAAAGTGTTCCATATAATACATATATATATTAAAAAAAAATGAATCATTGTGGGCCTTTCTCAACCTGATGGGTGGTCCATTTAAACACATTCAATCACCTCTCTCTTTTTCTCACTTTATTTCAACATCCAGGAGTAGACATTGTCAGTGATGGCAAATGATGGTAACTGTTGTGGTAATCACCCTCTTCACCATTCAATTCTTTTCCCAAAAGGATATTGTGAATGTTACTCTAAAGAGAAGACAATCAATACATATTTTTAACAACACAAATGTTGGCATAGTAATGGTTGTGCAGTTGTAGAGAAATAATAATATAAAATAATGTAATTAAAAAAAAATACAATACAAAAAATACAATCATTTCATACTAGGTATACTTCAAATCCATGAAAATTTTTTTTGAAATATGACTTAAAGGAGAAGTTCACTTCCAGAACAAAAATTTACAGATAATGTACTCACCCCCTTTGTCATCCAAGATGTTCATGTTTTTTTTTCTTCAGTCGTAAAGAAATTGTGTTTTCTGAGGAAAAAGTTTAAGGATTTTTCTCCATATAATGGAGTGATATGGTGCCCCGAGTGGATTTCCAAAATGCAGTTTAAATGCGGCTTCAAACAATCCCAAATGCAGTTGTAAACAATCCCAGCCGAGGAAGAAGGGTCTTATCTAGCGAAACGATCAGTTATTTTCATTTAAAATTACCATTTAAATACTTTTTATTCTCAAACGCTCATCTTGCCTTGCTCTCATTGAACTTGTTGAAAAACTCCTATCGTATTTTCTCCCTCAACTTTAAAAATCATTTCAAAATCATCCTACATTGCTGCAGAAGTACCGACCCAGTGTTTGCAAAGTGGACATGCAAAGAAGATCAAACACTCTTAACAAAAAAGGTAAAACAGCGATATAGGATGATTTTGAAGTTGAGGGAGAACATGAGATGGGAGTTTTTCGACATACCCTAACTGTCATGAACCGAAAAACAGTCCAGGCAGAGTAAGACAAGACGAGCGTTTGACATTAAAAAGTATATAAATTGCATTATTTGCATTATTAACTCGGTGCCCTGAGTTTGAACTTCCAAAATGTAGTTTAAATGTGGCTTCGACTGATCCCAAATGCAGTTGTAAACGATCCCAGCCGAGGAAAAAGGGTCTTATTTAGAGAAATGATCGGTATTTTCATAAAAAATAATGCAATTTATATACTTTTTAATGTCAAACGCTCGTCTTGTCTTACTCTGCATGTACTGTTTTTCTGGTTCATGACAGTTAGGGTATGTCGAAAAACTCCCATCTCATGTTCTCCCTCAACTTCAAAATCGTCCTATATCACTGTTTTACCTTTTTTGTTAAGGGTGTTTGATTTTATTTGCATGTTCAGTTTGCAAAGACTGTGTCAGTACTTCTGCAGTGATGTAGGATGATTTTGAAATGATTTTTAAAGTTGAGGGAGAAAATACGATTGGAGTTTTTCAACATACCCTAACTGTCTTGAGCCAGAATACACAGAGTTCAATGAGAGCAAGGCAAGACGAGCGTTTGAGTATAAAAAGTATTTAAATTGTATTTTTTTTATGAAAATAACTGATTGTTTCGCTAGATAAGACCCTTCTTCCTCAGCTGGGATTGTTTACAACCGCATTTGGGATCGTTTGAAGCCGCATTTAAACTGCATTTTGGAAGTTCAAACTCGGGGCACCATATCAGTCCATTATATGGAGAAAAATCCTGAAATGTTTTCCTCAATTTCCTCGTAATTTCTTTAGGACTGAAGAAAGAAAGACATGAACATCTCGGATGACAAGGGGGTGAGTACATTATCTGTAAATTTTTGTTTTGGAAGTGAACTTCTTCCTTAAGACTAAAGTGTACCTTAAGTATACTTGCAACAGTTCCACTTTCACACAATGAAATAAATTTAATTGGGCCTCAGCACTACATCCACACAATTAAAGTACATCAAGCACAAAAGTAGTTGTTCTAATTTAGCAGACTTTACCAGATTAGTATACCAAAAGTACAATTGCAGGGTATTTTTATTAAGCACACAAACATGTAAATAACTTTTTATAACAATAAATAATTTTTTGCTGTTTTTTTCCTCTCAGTCTCACACACAGTGCTGATGTTTTGGTTGTTTTTATGAATAGCTCAGCATAAAGTATCTTTAATGATGATGATAATGATGATGATGATGAAGACCATGTTGCTGCTGATCTCAGTACTCCTAACTCAGGCTTTTCAGTCCCAAGGCAGACCGGCCACCCATGATGAGAGTAAGTCTTTTTTTTTCATATTATTTGTTTGCTTAGGACAGTTAATTCAGTGCAATTAATTATTTAAAAAAAAATACCTGATCCATATGTAAATTCCATAGGAAGGAATATTTGATTTAAAGCAATTTAATTTTGAATTATAACAGCCCTAATAAATAACTAAATTTCTTACATCCTGTTTTTAGTGTTAGCCCTGGTCGAGCCGACGCCATACACTTTGTATCCGGGGGACAAACTGGTGCTGATCTGTAAAGATAAAGAGGAAACACAGGAAATGACTTGGACTAAAGACCACATTCCCCTGGTTGACGGAGAGCACACCCGCCTGCGCAACCATCAGATGGAGATTGAAACAGTAGAGCCGGCCGACTCTGGTCTGTATGTTTGCTTTGCTCAGGGACCCAACAGCAACCATACAGAATACTTCAGTGTCAACGTTACAGGTGAGAAACGTTGATTTGGGTTGATTTTCATATTGTTCACAAAAACAAAAAAATGTAACCTAAATTTTGTTCTTGATCAGATGGATTGGCTTCCTCAGAAGATGATGAAGAAGATGAGTCTTTCTCAGGGAAGGTCAAGCCATCAAGTGACCAGAAACTGCTTCGTGAGTCACCTTTTTCTTTTAGTCAAACTCTCTGTGTTTCAAATTCTGACTCAAAGATCCTCAATAACAGTATCTGTTCCTCAAGAAATTGTTAGAACTTTACTTTTAAGCACAAATTTTAAATGGAAATAGTGCACATTTTGTCTAATAAATCACAGCTGTCTTGTGGAATGTGCTGAGCTTTTGTTCATTACACTGAAATTTTTCATTTCTTTATTAGTTTTTCTAGTCCCAAGTGCATTATTAAAACAGTCAGATGGAGCTAAACCAGCAATCAGCACCCAAATCTCACACACTTCTGATCTGCAGTGACTTTTATACAATCACTATCCAGGAACGTACTCTAATTGTTGCACTTTGGATTACTGTTTTTATAAGGATATAAATAAGGAACAGATAAGATTTTATAAGGAACAGATAAGATTTTATCTGTTCCTCAGGAATGGCGCCCGTCTGGGCTCAACCTGAAAAGATGAAGAAGCTCTATAATGTTCCTGCCAGCAAAACTGTCAAGTTTCGTTGCCAGGCCAATGGAAACCCTACACCGACACTCAAGTGGCTCAAAAACGGCAAAGAGTTTAAGAAAGAGCAGCGAATAGGAGGCTACAAGGTGAGGGCACCTGGATTTGACTACAGACACAGCATTAACACTCTCCTTTATTTGCATGAGTCACCTGCATCATAATTGAGCTGCACATTAGATTGTTTTTTTTTTTGAAGAAGAAGAAGAGGTACTTAACCCTTTAACTGTCACTCCCTATCTTGAACATAGACATGATAATGCACTCCAATCCAAAGTTAATTTTTTATAATTCATGAACGAAACATTTTGTAATATTATTTTGATGTACAATCCCCATGGAAATGCAATGTCTGATTTTAAAATGGTTTTCAAAGGATGAATTTTGAGATTTTAAGTTTTAAATGTCTTAAGATTTCTATTGCATGATAGGGAAAAAGGCAACGAAGAAAGTCTTTTTGTGACAAAGGTCAGAACTCCTGTTATGATGTAGATTTTTGAGGTGCACTGTCATAAATTAATCTATTACTTTTCCTACATAATTTGTAACACAAAAGAGTGGTAAAATATCTATTTAGGAGTCTTAGACCTTCCCAACCATATATAGTTTATCATGATTAGATTAGGATTTATTTGTAATATGGTGAAGTAAACTAAACGATGACAGTTAAAGGGTTAACTTCTAAATTTCATAAAGCTTTTGGCTTGTATTAGTGGTTATGGGTGGGCCCATTTTGTCTTAAAATCTATAACTAAAGAGTTCAGATTCACTTCTTTCTAATTTTGTACATTATGGTGTCATTTTAATAGTAATTTTTTTTCATGCCCACGTGGAATCTGCACTGAATGGATGTCTTGATATGCCTGAAGCTGAAGTATTTCACAGTTCTTATTATATATATGTGTATATCTCTATTACTGCACAGGTTCGAGATCAAATGTCGACCATCATAATGGAGTCTGTGGTACCAGCGGACAAAGGCAACTACACCTGCCTGGTGGAAAACAAATACGGCAGCATCAATCACACCTACCAGCTGGACGTAACCGGTCAGTAATATTTATATTCTTCTCTAAAATCTGCTTATTGTAAATCTGTTTATTATAATGAGTTAGTCTGCATGCTAAAGAGGCTGCTTCCTGCACATTTGTGTTAAATAAACAGCTTTTGAATATCCCATTTTGCTAAATACTGATTTAAGAGAAGAAAATGCTAATCTTAGAAAGGATTAAAAACCATTTTTTATGTTAATTGGGCTCATTTCTGTGTTGTGTACTTATAATGTGTTTGTATTTGTGTATTAAACAGTGAGTTCACCACACAGGCTGATTCTTCAGGATGGGTTACCCGCTAACCGTACAGTAGTGGTGGGGAGTAATGTGGAGTTTGAATGTAAAGTCTTTAGCGATCTTCATCCTCACATCCAGTGGCTGAAGCACATCGAGGTCAACGGCAGTAGAGTCGGACCTGATGGACTGCCATATGTTCGGATCTTGAAGGTAAAACCTCTTTAACTAGTCTGAGATGGACCTATATGTGTTTCAAGGTTGTCTGTTAATTACAGTAAAAAAAATATTTTATTTTTCTACACAAAATAATGTTGTGACACCTTACAGTTTACAATACTTCATTGTCCTACAGTTTGCAAAAATGAACAAGTAAACTTGCTGTTAGACACTAACAATGAAAACCTATGAAAACCCATAAACCAATTACCCCATAGACTTCCACTGTAAGTGGAAGAGCTTCTCTTCTTCCCAGCCACTCCAATGCTACAGCACAATTTCACCATATGATCAATAAGGATCAATAATCCTGTTGAGATCAGTCAGAAATCTTAAGCAAAGATCCCTGGTGAAAAAAACAGCATATGCTGGTTAAGTATGTTTTGATGCTGGTTTAAGCTGGTCCTTTGCTGGTTTATGCTGGTCATGTTGCTGGTCAAAGACCAGCTTAAACCAGCAAAGGACCAGCATAAACCAGCAAAGCACCAGTTTAAACCAGCATCAAAACATACCTACCAGCATATGCTGTTTTTTTCACCAGGGATCTTTGATGACCAGATGACCTTCAAGGGCCACATTGCAAAGACAGCACAGCCACGCAGGTTTATGTTAAACAACATCAGGAAGGTTAGGTCCTGAACAGGCTACACAACTTCTTGTCTAGGCCTCCACACTACTACTATCCAGACAGCCAAATCCCTATTATTCTGGACAGTCCCTTCCTGGACAATTCCCAGATTCCTTCTTATTCTGTGGTTCTTTTCTCTATAGACGGCAGGCGTCAACACCACGGATAAGGAGATGGAGGTACTGCAGATCAGGAATGTGTCTTTAGAGGATGCTGGAGAGTACACCTGCTTGGCTGGGAACTCTGTCGGCTACGCTCATCGATCTGCATGGTTGACTGTCTATAAAGGTATCTTTGCTTTTCATGGTGCTATTTTTGTTTGATGGTTTATTCTTCCAGTCTAGCAGCGGCATTTCTCACTGTGTGTTGAATTTGGACACATGACTGTGGTGGTTTTCATAAAATGTCTCTGGTTACATATGTAACCATGGCTCCCTGAGAAGGGAACGAGACACTGCTTCCTCTAGGCCAGTGGTTCCCAAACTGGGGGGCGCAGAGTTATGATAAGGGGGGTGTGGCAAGGCTAGTGTACAGCCGATTTTTATAGAAATTCGAAAGAGGTAAACGGCCGAAAATATCTGCCGTGCAGTCCGGCAGTGTTCAGCACGCACCACTCAATGTGTGACGCTTCAATGAATGTCTATTCCGTTCTATGAACGTGCGTTCCGTTGAGTTGCTCACAGCATATATGAATGCTCTACTCGTGTACCGCTTATGCTCAACGGAAATACAAAGACCGCTCAAATAACACGCCGACAGAAAATTTCTACATATACTTGTTCCTGTTTGCAATAACGTCGCATACTGTGCTGTAACATGCTATATAGTACTGCTGTACTGGACAACGCTGGTAAAATGCAAGCAAAATGATCCCTGTGATACAAGACCCCACTGTGAAATGATCTTGCTTATTATACGGCTACTTGCCACATATGTAAATAATTTAACACAAAATATGAATTTCATCATATTTTATTACCTCAAGACGACTCTCAGTAACCTCCCGCTGCAGCTGTCTGTTATTAGTTGTAGCGTTTTTTGTCGTAAAATAACAGACCACTAGATGGTTCAATTGATATCAGAATGAGAATTGCCCTTAGCAGAGTAAAATTATGAATGAATGATGCATAGTAGTTCTGCTCTAAGCATGGACAAGTTTTTGAAAAGACAACAAGTGCCAGGTAAATGTAAAGTAGATGATGAATCTACTTCAAAGATCACAACTACAACAGAGAAGAAAGAGAAAATCTGTTTAAAAAACAATGAATGCTGTTACATAGTACAAAAAATAGTACATAGTAAAGCTGCATGCTTTACTTTTAATGTTTCTACTTTAAAAGTGACTAGTTACTTGTTTAGTTTTTTCAGTAAGTTGTCACACACTGAATTTTAATTATTATGTTTCAAATAAATCCTTCTGAAGTTGTGTTTATGTTTATGTGTAAATGCGGGGGTGGGGCTTGAATATTTTTATTTTGCAAAAGGGGGGCCAGGCAGAAAAAGTTTGGGAACCACTGCTCTAGGCATTGTTTTGGGGAACACCTTCAGTGTGACCCATGTCTGAAGCATACATTCAACAACTACAACATGTCGGCTGGCGACATCCTATGACGTCACAACCGGCGTGACCACAGTACAAAGGGGCGCCAGGCGAACACGTCATCTGCTTCCTCGTCTAAAGTTTGCGTCCAAAGCATGGCAAGGTGTCTAGAAGACGCACTGCGGTATACCCACACCGCCATGCTGAGGGGAGTGCATGCCAGCAATATGGCGAGCATTAAGTACCAACTCACGACCAAGGGGGTTGCCCCTAGGACGCCTTGACGGCTTATAGTGACATTATCCCCTTTGGCCAAAGGCCTGAGCTGCGTACCCTAAGAACTTACCTATTAAGGGCAGGGCTGGAGAGTCTGAACCCTGGGCAGAGCTCGAAGGCTTGGAATCAGAGAAGAGATTCCTTCATATGGCCAGGCGTTTGGGACAATAAACCAGAACCTGACCCGTCACTCAGGGGCTACTGGCAGCTCTGCATGAGCATGCTCAAAGATCCTTGGTAGCAACACCCTGTTCAAAAAATGTATTGCTAGCAATACATACATTCATGGCCAAAAATATCGGCACTCTTGCAATTCTGTCAGAAAATGCAACCCTTCTCTCAGAAAATTGTTGCAGTTGCAAATGTTTTGGTAGTCATGTTTATTTATTTATTTATTGTTTGTTTGCATTGGAACAACACAAAATCTTATACAATTCCAAACAGAACCCAAAGATGCACTGGACAAAATTATTGGCACCCTTAACTTAATATTTGGTAGCTTAATATTTGGTAGAGTTTTTTATTACACCTCTCTACTGGAATTTTGGACCACTCTTCTTTTGCAAACTGCTCCAGGTCATTCAGATTTGAAGGATGCCTTCTCCCTACTGTTTTGAGATCTCTCCACAGGTGTTGTATGGGATTCAGATCTGGACCCATTGCTGGTCATTTCAGAACTCTCTAGTCCTTTGTTTGTAACCATTTCTGAGTGCTTTTTGAAGTGTGTTTGGGGTCATTGTCCTGCTGGAAGACCCATGACCTTTCGTGGAGACACAGCTTTCTGACACGGGCCACTACATTACGCCTCAAAATTCTTTGGTAATCATCAGATTTCATGATACCGTTCACACAGTCAAGGCATCCAGTGCCCGAAACAGCAAAGCAACCCCAAAACATCTTTGGACCTCCACCATGTTTGACTGTAGGGACTGTGTTCTTTTCTCTAAAGGCCTCATTTCTTTTTCTGTAAACACTGCCATGATGTCCTTTACCAAAAAGCTCTACTATTGTCTCATCTGTCCACAGTACATCCTCCCAGAAGGATTGTGGTTTGGTCACATAAATTTTGTGTCTTGCTTGTAGTGTCAGCATATATAGTGTGTAGTTGTAAGCCACTATTCTTCAACCCCTGTAAAATTATAATATGAGCTAATTGCTAGTTTCCTGTCAATATTTCAGCTTCATCCTCCAGTCCAGCTCCAGCAGTCCTACACCTGACTTCTGTGTCATCTGCCCTGGTCTCTATGTTTTTATTAGTCATGGTTGCTTTTATTTGCTTGTTTGCATTTTTTGCCAAAAGCTCACAATTTTCTCTGTGCCCGAGACCTCATTCTCCCCTTCCCCAAACCCTGACATACAGTACTTATAATACTAATACTTATACTAATACTGATAATTTATAAAATGTTAATGTAGGTTGTTATGGAGAGTGAAATGTTTTTTATGAAGGAGTGTAGTGAAAGTTCTTTTGAGGGGGGAGTCGCTTTTAGACTCTAACCAATGTTCCAATAAAGTCTTTATACAAAGAGGAAGTTGGAGTGGTGTCTCTGTAAATTTTGCACAGCAAAGAAGCACTAAAGACTTGACATTGTAGTGGTGAATAGTGGCTGACTGCACAGGACACAAATGTGCCGTCCAGATTGGGTAAGGCCAGTCTTTAAAAAGTGTTATGGTTGCCTCAAACACCTCATAGTATTTATTTATTTTATTTGGATTACTATTACTATTTTTTAAACCACAATTGTGTTAAATGAAGACAATTAAAATAGACCTTTGCCCCTGAAGTGTGATTTTTCTATGTCAGATCTTTGTGGAAAGGGTGCATATCTGTTTATTTATGTATAAGGCTCTATTCAAGCAGTAGAGGGGAGGATGCATCATCTACCCATCCTCAGTTTGACGTGGCTTCTTTTTGTTATAGTTTATTTCACAGTTACCCATCACATTCTGTTAACATGCCACTTTATAAGAAAAACTCTGAACGGATGCCTCCGAAGAACTAGAATACTGCCATTCTAGTGTTTAGGACTTGTAATGTTTTTTAAAGAAGCCTGTTATGCTCATCAAAGCTGCATTTATTTGATCAAAAATACAGAAAAAAAATGTAATAATGCAAAATGTTATTACAATATTAAAAATTGCTTACTATTTTAATATACTTTATAATTTTATAATATAATATACTAACATAGGGGAGACTGGGTATGTTTGTAACATGAGTAACAACACCAATTCCATCAATCAGGGATAAGCTAGGAGTCCCATGGTAATTTCATTATTTACCCACTTCCTCCCAGAGCTTATATGAATGTTTGTCAAGGCTGTGAATATGTACATGCAGAATTTATAAAGAAAAAATAATGTATTTTTTTTTTTTTTACCAAAACTATATTTTGTTTAGTAGTTAAACTGTTGCAGATAAAATAATATAACTTACATTAGAACACATTTTAGATTCAAAATGTGATGCAATTTTAAACTGCTAATACAGCTGCTATAGCTAAACACTGGACGACAGAGCTGGAGTAAGCTGTAACACATTTTAGCTTTCCTTTACACAGAACTGAGATGTTTTTGGCAGCTCAAAGCCAATAGAAATGTGGCTAAAATGTGCCCTGGATGGTCTTCTGGAATCACCAAGCCTGCACTCTAAAGAAAAAAAAAAATTGTCACCGTTGTGAGTCTGATTGAGAACATTCATACACAATACACAATTATTATATACATATATATTTTTTTTACTTTCGTACACTAGAGTTTAGAGTTGAGTGTGTACCCGTAAATGGGTGTAATTTCCAGACAAAAAAAAAAAAAAAGACTACAGTACGAACTCGGTAGGAAATTGGTTAGGAGTGAGTCACAAAATAATAAGAGTTTCACGGAACTTCGGACCAGTCGAAGAAGAACGGAGTATAATCCCACTGATTCCATGAAAACCAAAACCGTTTTATCTCACGACAGAGAGAGAAATGTGGAGTTTCGTCTAGTGACTATTTAGAAGGACAGGAAAAGGAAAAGGTGAGTAACGACTGTAAATGGACTCTAACATGTTCATCTGTAATAATATGCTTTGCTGTTTGTGTTTTTGTAGTATCCTAATGTTTTTATAAACATCCTAAATTTCATAAAGATGCGCAGTAATCCGCATATTGATATTTTCTATTTCTGTTTTCTTTTCTGTTCTTGTCCACTCAAACTGCCTTACATCGTGCCTTGGATCATTTTCATTCCCTACTGAAATATTATGAATATATTCCCTATATGAAATATTTTCATTTGTTTATTGGTCTGAATTGTGTAGATCAAAAGATGCCCTAGTTGAAATCAATTTAGAATGTTTTCATGGAAAATTATTTTGGATGGGAAACTTATAATTCTTTCAGCATTCAGGTGTTCTTGTCCCTAATTCTGAAGAGAACACATAAATTGCTTGTAGACATTTGCCATCCATATACAGACATGAAAAAATCTCTGGTTGGTGGAACTGGAAATGACTGCTGTTCAGGTTGTCACAGCACCTCTTAAGTTTCTTTGTCTTCATGAACTGCCCTGAAATACAACTAAAACATAAACAATAGGCATTTTGTTTGGCATAAAAGTTGCAGTTCAGTCTGGTTTTGTTTTTGTATTAAATAAATGTGATATTTACATTTCAAAAATGTTGTACTGAATCATTATCCAATTGCAGCCAGAATACAATGTTATGAAAAGCTTTGCAGGTAAGTGTTCTAATGACAGCTACCCAGTCACTTTTTTCTGCTGAACAGGCAAGACATCTCAGGCTACAAAGGCTACAACGCTCAACACTGCAACCTATTATGCAGTAGATATACAGTAAATGTAATGCTGTAATCAGTATTTTTTAGAATTAATCTTGGCATCTGTAATAGTTAAAATGTAGTTTGTAGTAAAATGTAGTTTTCAAAAGTGTTCCATATAATACATATATATATTTAAAAAAAAATGAATCATTGTGGGCCTTTCTCAACCTGATGGGTGGTCCATTTAAACACATTCAGTCACCTCTCTCTTTTTCTCACTTTATTTCAACATCCAGGAGTAGACATTGTCAGTGATGGCAAATGATGGTAACTGTTGTGGTAATCACCCTCTTCACCATTCAATTCTTTTCCCAAAAGGATATTGTGAATGTTACTCTAAAGAGAAGACAATCAATACATATTTTTAACAACGCAAATGTTGGAATAGTAATGGTTGTGCAGTTGTAGAGAAATAATAATATAAAATAATGTAATTAAAAAAAATACAATAATTTCATATTAGGTATACTTCTAAACCATTAACAAATTTATTGAAATATGACTTAAAGAAGAAGTCCACTTCCAGAACAAAAATTCACATATAATGTACTCACCCCCTTGTCATCCAAGATGTTCATGTCGTAAAGAAATTATGTTTTTTGAGGAAAACATTTCAGGATTTTTCTCCATATAATGGACTGATATGGTGCCCCGATTTTGAACTTCCAAAATACAGTTTAAATGCAGCTTCAAATGATCCCAAATGCGACTGTAAACAATTCCAGCCGAGAAAGAAGGGTCTTATCTAGCGAAACGATCGGTTATTTTAATTAAAAAATACAATTTATATACTTTTTTTATTCTCAAACGCTCGTCTTGCCTTGCTCTCGTTGAACTCTGTGTATTCTGGCTCAAGACAGTTAGGGTATGTTGAAAAACACCAATCGTATTTTCTCCCTCAACTTTAAAAATCATTTCAAAATCATCCTGCATCGCTGCAGAAGTACCGGCCCAGTCTTTGCAAAGTGAACATGCAAAGAAGATCAAACGCCCTTAACAAAAAAGGTAAAACAGTGATATAGTACGATTTTGAAGTTGAGGGAGAACATGAGATGGGAGTTTTTCGACATACCCTAACTGTCAGGAACCCGGAAAAAACATTATCTAGTGAAATGATCAGTTATTTTCATAAAAATAATGCAATTTATATACTTTTTAATGTCAAACGCTCATCTTGTCCTACTCTGCATGTACTGTTTTTCTGGTTCATGACAGTTAGGGTATGTCGAAAAACTCCCATCTCATGTTCTCCCTCAACTTCAAAATCGTCCTATATCACTGTTTTACCTTTTTTGTTAAGGGTGTTTGAATATAAAAAGCGTTTGAATATAAAAAGTTTTTAAATTGTATTTTTTTATGAAAATAACTGACCATTTTGCTAGATAAGACCCTTCTTCCTCGGCTGGGATCATTTACAACCACATCTGGGATCGTTTGAAGCCGCATTTAAACTGCATTTTGGAAGTTCAAACTCGGGGCACCATATCAGTCCATTATATGGAGAAAAATCCTGAAATGTTTTCCTCTTTTTCTTTAGGAAAAAGATTTTTTTTCTTTAGGAAGAAAATTTCTTTAGGACTGAAGAAAGAAAGACATGAACATCTCGGATGACAAGGGGGTGAGTACATTATCTGTAAATTTTTGTTTTGGAAGTGAACTTCTTCCTTAAGACTAAAGTGTACCTGCAGTATACTTGCAACAGTTCCACTTTCACACAATGAAATAAATTTAATTGGGCCTCATCACTACATCCACACAATTAAAGTGCATCAAGCACAAAAGTAGTTGTTCTAATTTAGCAGACTTTACCAGATTAGTATACCAAAAGTACAATTGCAGGGTGTTTTTATTAAGCACACAAACATGTAAATGTATTTGTAGGATACTTAGCACAAAATAAAAATAAATACATTTTGCTCAGTTTTTTTCCTCTCAGTCTCACACACAGTGCTGATGTTTTGGTTGTTTTTATGAATAGCTCAGCATAAAGTATCTTTAATGATGATGATAATGATGATGATGATGAAGACCATGTTGCTGCTGATCTCAGTACTCCTAACTCAGGCTCTTCAGTCCCAAGGCAGACCGGCCACCCATGATGAGAGTAAGTCTTTTTTTTTTCATATTATTTGTTTGCTTAGGACAGTTAATTCAGTGCAATTAATTATTTAAAAAAATACCTGATCCATATGTAAATTCTGAAGGAAGGAATATTTGATTTAAAACAATTTAATTTTGAATTATAACAGCCCTAATAAATAACTAAATTTCTTACATCCTGTTTTTAGTGTTAGCCCTGGTCGAGCCGACGCCATACACTTTGTATCCGGGGGACAAACTGGTGCTGATCTGTAAAGATAAAGAGGAAACACAGGAAATGACTTGGACTAAAGACCACATTCCCCTGGTTGACGGAGAGCACACCCGCCTGCGCAACCATCAGATGGAGATTGAAACAGTAGAGCCGGCCGACTCTGGTCTGTATGTTTGCTTTGCTCAGGGACCCAACAGCAACCATACAGAATACTTCAGTGTCAACGTTACAGGTGAGAAACGTTGATTTGGGTTGACTTTCATATTGTTCACAACAACAACGAAAAAAATTTACCTAAATTTTGTTCTTGATCAGATGGATTGGCTTCCTCAGAAGATGAGCCTTTCTCAGAGAAGGCCATGCTATCAAGTGACCAAAAACTGCCCTGTGAGTCACCCTTCTCTTTAAGTCAAACTCTCTGTGCTCCAAAGTCTGACTCAAAGATCCTCAAATGTCAATAACAAACGTAAATAAATTTCCTCAAGAAATCATTAGGATTTTACTTAAAAGCACAAATTATAACTGGAAATAAATGAAAATGGCACATTTTGTCTAATAAATCACAGCTGTCTTGTGGAATGTGCTGAGCTTTTGTTCATTACACTGGAATTCTTCATTTCTTTATTAGTTTTTCTAGTCCCAAGTGCATTATTAAAACGGTCAGATGGAGCTAAACCAGCAATCAGCACCCAAATCTCACACACTTCTGATCTGCAATCACTTTTATACAATCACTATCCAGGAACGTACTCTAATTGTTGCACTTTGGATTACTGTTTTAAGATTTTATCTGTTCCTCAGGAATGGCGCCCGTCTGGGCTCAACCTGAAAAGATGAAGAAGCTCTATAATGTTCCTGCCAGCAAAACTGTCAAGTTTCGTTGCCAGGCCAGTGGAAACCCTACACCGACACTCAAGTGGCTCAAAAATGGCAAAGAGTTTAAGAAAGAGCAGCGAATAGGAGGCTACAAGGTGAGGGCACCTGGATTTGACTGCAGACACAGCACTGAAATACTTCACTAAACTGTATGGACCGCTTCTGTGGTACTTTTGTTCCTCTGTTCCTCTTGACTGCTCCAGCAATTATAAATAAAACAATCTTTAATCTGATATAAAATAATCACAATATAGATAACATGATTTTCATTCTACTAACAGAAACAGTTTTAAGTTGATCGTGTAGTCACTCACTGGCTTGATTCACTAATGCATAAGCGGCAGTAAAACACTTTTTGACCAAAAATGTCTGTAGCCTACATGAGCCCTTACATATGACACCGATCACAGGTCATGATGCTCATGAAATGTGGTTATTCATATTCAAACTGCCCTTATACAAATTAAGGACAATCAGTATTTTAAAATATTTATTTTAATTTGAAAATGTACTGAAAAATATTGTGTATAATATATTGTGATACATAAGGAATTACTCTTTTTCTTATATTAAAAAGTAATGGACAATATATATATATAATTTTTTATTTTATATTCAGTAATATACTTCATAATATATAGATGTACATGTAATAAAACATGGTACTCTGTGTGTGCGTGTGGATGTGGGTGTGGGTGTAAATATATTATAAATAAATTTATATGGGAACATGCATGTATTTTGAGGAAAATATACAGTGGGTACGGAAAGTATTCAGACTCCCTTAAATTTTTTCACTCTTTGTTATATTGCAGCCATTTGCTAAAATCATTTAAGTTCATTTTTTTTCCTCATTAATGTACACACAGCACCCCATATTGACAGAAAAACACAGAATTGTTGACATTTTTGCAGATTTATTAAAAAAGAAAAACTGAAATATCACATGGTCCTAAGTATTCAGACCCTTTGCTCAGTATTTAGTAGAAGCACCCTTTTGATCTAATACAGCCATGAGTCTTTTTGGGAAAGATGCAACAAGTTTTTCACACCTGGATTTGGGAATCCTCTGCCATTCCTCCTTGCAGATCCTCTCCAGTTCTGTCAGGTTGGATGGTAAACGTTGGTGGACAGCCATTTTTAGGTCTCTCCAGAGATGCTCAATTGGGTTTAAGTCAGGGCTCTGGCTGGGCCATTCAAGAACAGTCACGGAGTTGTTGTGAAGCCACTCCTTCGTTATTTTAGCTGTGTGCTTAGGGTCATTGTCTTGTTGGAAGGTAAACCTTTGGCCCAGTCTGAGGTCCTGAGCACTCTGGAGAAGGTTTTCGTCCAGGATATCCCTGTACTTGGCCGCATTCATCTTTCCCTCGATTGCAACCAGTCGTCCTGTCCCTGCAGCTGAAAAACACCCCCACAGCATGATGCTGCCACCACCATGCTTCACTGTTGGGACTGTATTGGACAGGTGATGAGCAGTGCCTGGTTTTCTCCACATATACCGCTTAGAATTAAGGCCAAAAAGTTCTATCTTGGTCTCATCAGACCAGACAATCTTATTTCTCACCATCCTGGAGTCCTTCAGGTGTTTTTTAGCAAACTCCATGCGGGCTTTCATGTGTCTTGCACTGAGGAGAGGCTTCCGTCGGGCCACTCTGCCATAAAGCCCCGACTGGTGGAGGGCTGCAGTGATGGTTGACTTTCTACAACTTTCTCCCATCTCCCGACTGCATCTCTGGAGCTCAGCCACAGTGATCTTTGGGTTCTTCTTTACCTATCTCACCAAGGCTCTTCTCCCCCGATAGCTCAGTTTGGCCGGACGGCCAGCTCTAGGAAGGGTTCTGGTCATCCCAAACGTCTTCCATTTAAGGATTATGGAGGCCACTGTGCTCTTAGGAACCTTAAGTGCAGCAGAAATTTTTTTGTAACCTTGGCCAGATCTGTGCCTTGCCACAATTCTGTCTCTGAGCTCTTCAGGCAGTTCCTTTGACCTCATGATTCTCATTTGCTCTGACATGCACTGTGAGCTGTAAGGTCTTATATAGACAGGTGTGTGGCTTTCCTAATCAAGTCCAATCAGTATAATCAAACACAGCTGGACTCAAATGAAGGTGTAGAACCATCTCAAGGATGATCAGAAGAAATGGACAGCACCTGAGTTAAATATATGAGTGTCACAGCAAAGGGTCTGAATACTTAGGACCATGTGATATTTCAGTTTTTCTTTTTTAATAAATCTGCAAAAATGTCAACAATTCTGTGTTTTTCTGTCAATATGGGGTGCTGTGTGTACATTAATGAGGAAAAAAATGAACTTAAATGATTTTAGCAAATGGCTGCAATATAACAGAGTAAAAAATTTAAGGGGGTCTAAATAATTCCCGTACCCACTGTATATTGTGATACATATCCATGTATAATATGTATGTGTGTTAATCATATACGTTGTAAATGTCATATCTAATTTTTAACCCACCATGTTGTCATGAAATCCAGTTGTCTAAATATCCAAAACTTTTCAAAATTTGTTTTCAGTAAATTTCAGTAAATTAGGGTTTTTGTTATATACCATCACACATATTTTTATGTATCAAATGTGTAAACGTGGAAACAAGAAAGTGAGATAATATGTGTTCAGCTTTTTGCAAATCCAAGCATTATCTTTTGAAAAAAAAATATTTTTTTTTGAGAAATTGAGCATTTTAAAGCTATTACATGTAAAAATTTATTGCAGTTTTGTCTTCATTGCCATATTTTTTTTTTCTCAGTGTCAATATATGATCAAATACATGGTACGTGAATATATTCTGAATAAGCAATAATTTCCCATAAATGGAAATGTATTATTGAATATATTGCATTTTTTCCAGTATATTTGCATATATTTTAGTTTTGCCTTCTACTGCATATAGTATTTTCTGCTTCTACATGTTGAGCTGCACAATATTATGTCTTAAAATCTGTAACTGAAGAGTTCAGATTCACTTTTTCTTTCTAATTTTCTACATTATGGTGTCATTTTAATAGTAATTTTTTTTCATGCCCACGTGGAATCTGCACTGAATGAATGTCTTGATATGCCTGAAGCTGAAGTATTTCACAGTTCTTATTATATATATGTGTATATCTCTATTACTGCACAGGTTCGAGATCAAATGTGGACCATCATAATGGAGTCTGTGGTACCAGCGGACAAAGGCAACTACACCTGCCTGGTGGAAAACAAATACGGCAGCATCAATCACATCTACCAGCTGGACGTAACCGGTCAGTAATATTTGTTTTTCTCTCCTTACTGTAAATCTGTTTATTATAATGAGTTAGTCTGCATGCTAATGTAATGGTTAATGAGGGACGAGAGGCGAGCGGATCCATCTGCAAGCCTTTATTAACAGGACGAGACAAAAACATGGTCGAACAGGCAGGGTCAAAACAGTAGCAAACAGGCATGTATGGAGCAAGATACAAGAATAGTCCGAGAGGCAGGCGTGGGTCAATCAGCGGCGAACATAATCCGTTAGGAGGCGAGACAAGAGAATAATCCATGAAACGAGCGAGTAGTCCGTAGGCAGGCGGCGAAACAGTCGAGACGAGATGGCCAGGCGAGAAAGCTATACACGGGGAACTCGGAAACTAGGGAACTCAGGAACAAGGGAACTGGGAACTGGGAACTGGGAACTGGGAAAACAATGATAATAACAACAATACTCCATGACCTGCATGGGGAACGTCCGGGGCTTTTATAGCGCGCCTGATTGGTCGCAGGTGCTGACCCAATTAGCGCGCTGGATGACGGGGAATGTAGTCCGGGGTGTAGTGCAACAGTCTGAGAGTTATGACAGGGTGAGAGCGACATCTGGTGGTGAGCGGACCGCAGGTCACCGACTAGATACATCACAGCTAAAGAGGCTGCTTCCTGCACATTTGTGTTAAATAAACAGCTTTTGAATATCCCATTTTGCTAAATACTGATTTAAGAGAAGAAAATGCTAATCTGAGAAAGGATTAAAAACCATTTTTTATGTTAATTGGGCTCATTTCTGTGTTGTGTACTTATAATGTGTTTGTATGTGTATATTATACAGAGCGTTCAACACACAGGCTGATTCTTCAGGATGGGTTCCCCGCTAACCGTACAGTAGTGGTGGGGAGTAATGTGGAGTTTGAATGTAAAGTCTTTAGCGATCTTCATCCTCACATCCAGTGGCTGAAGCACATCGAGGTCAACGGCAGTAGAGTCGGCCCTGATGGACTGCCATATGTTCGGATCTTGAAGGTAAAACCTCTTTAACTAGTCTGAGATGGACCTATATGTGTTTCAAGGTTGTCTGCTATTTACAGTAAAAATTATTTTATTTTTCTACACAAAATAATGTTGTGACACCTTTTACAATATTTCATTGCCCTACAGCTTGTAAAATTGAACAAGTAAACTTGCTGTTAGACACGTACAATGAAAACCTATGGAGACTTTCACTGTAAGTGGAAAAGCTGCTCGTCCTCCCAGCCACTCCAACGCTACAGCACAGTTTCACCATATGATCATTAATAATCCTGTTGAGATCAGTCAGAAATCTTAAGGTAATCTTTGATAACCAACTGACCTTCAAAGGACACATTGCAAAAACAGGTTTGTGTTAAACAATATCAGGAAGATTAGGTCCTGAGCAGGCGACTAACTTCTTGTCCAGGCCTCCACACTAACACTATCCAGACAGCCAAATCCCTATTATTCTGGACAGACCCTTCCTCTACAATCCTCGAATCCGTTCTTATCCTGTGTTTTTTTTTCTTTATAGACGGCAGGGGTCAACACCACAGATAAGAAGATTGTATTGCAGATCAGCAATGTGTCTTTAGAGGATGCTGGAGAGTACACCTGTTTGGCTGGGAACTCTATCGGCATTGCTCATTAATCTGCATGGTTGACTGTCTACAAAGGTATCTTTGCTTCTCATGGTACTACTTTTGTGTGATGCTTTATTTTTCCAGTCTAGCAGTTGCATTTCCCACTGCGAGTTGAATTTGGTCACATGACTGTGGTGGTTTTCATAAAACCAAAACTACTTTGTGTGATAGTTATGGCTTAATTATAAAAATGTTGCGGAAAGACCTGAAGAAAGCAGTTCATAGGAGGAAACCAACCAGCATCACAGAGTTAAAGCAGTTAAATGCAGGACAGATCAGCAGTTACAAGTAATGTTTAGCTGCACAGGGTCACAGCAGATACTGAAAGCAACGATTCACATACTTTTACCACTCACAGACATGTAACACTGGATCATTTTTCTCAGTTGGGTTCTCTTTAGGATTTGCGTTGTAAACCACTATTCTTCTACCTCTGTACATTTGCTGATAATATCAAATAACTTTATTGTCTTGTCCTTGTCTTTGTGTAAGCACCCATACGGAAATGTAATATATGACATATATGTACCTATATCAGAAGTGCTACTCTCATATATGTTAAATATAGGGCAATATATTATTATCACATATATCCATCTTCTGGATATATGTAGATATATGTTCATAACATATATGAATTTCCTATAGTACAATTTGTATATAAACATATATTGAAAGTATATATATGGGTAACTTTTATATGGTATTGCATGTTATGACCATATATGTTTACAATATATGTTAAAATGGTATATTGTATTATATGATATGACCATATATGTTAACAATATATATCAAAATTATATATGGTACTCTATGTTTTGACCATTTGCTACCAATGTATATATTGAATTTATGCAAGTTTATTAACCATATATGCCTAAAAGATACTGCTTATTGTAAATCATATAACACAGTTCATTGCTTAACTTTATTACTTGTTTCAAAAAGTAGAGATGAATATATAACCTGTTCAAAAAATGCCAATGTACTAAAAGTTACTTGTAGGAATGTATTATAGAGTTATTGAGGGGGGAAAAACACTTCATGTAACTGTTTGTCCATATGTGCTCTCATCATCAATGAACTAAAACACATTTCATTAAAATACATGAGCGATTGTGTTTAAATGTCACAATACCGCTCATGCGCATGCGCCAAAATTCAAACACACCCGCGCTAACGGCAGAGTCTGAGCAATGGCTGCGACTAAACAAACACTCATCTGCGGTAAGATGTTTTTCTTAGCAAGTGGAAGGATAACAAATGTGCCAGTACCTTCACATAATAAACGACAATGATTTTATAGACGGGCACGAAGACAGACCGACATCACTGAGTGAAAGGATGAAACGCCCTTGAATGTGGCAGCGGTGCAGGTAATTTACGCTAATTTACTCAACGCTTTATTCCTACGCTGATATTACATAGAAACTAAGTGTTATATGATTGTTTTGGTCTGCAAGAGCCTCTGTCTCTATATAGATCAGCTAATGTTTTAAATATTCCCTGTCATTGTTGTATATATGATGTTATGATTACAGCTGCATTGATTTGTTTTGTAATTTGCTCGCGTTAAAGTTAATTTTAGCTATTGGGTAACAGGTTAATCTGTATGGAGATACTGTGAGCTCACTGTTTTCACTGCATAAGCAATGCCACATTTGGAAATTATTTAAAGCTGTCTGACAAAAATAATGGATGAAAATTATAATGTTTATCTCTGAGATGTAGTCTAGACTAGAACTATAAAACTGCACGAAATGAAATTATTTAAATACAAGCACCTTGAATTCATATAGTAAATTACAGTACTTGGTTATATTGCACCAAGTCCATTGACATGTCAGTGACATGCCTAGAGTGGGTGCATAAGCACATGCATGTGCATGTTGCATAAGTTACACTAAAGGATGTGATTGTGGGGTTTTAAACATATGGTTAATCTATCGTAGTAAATTTTGTTCATGTCTGTGCTGATAATTGTGCTGTTCTTGTTTGTGTCCCATGAAAAGGACGTCACTTCCCGTTTGTTGCGGTTGCACGCTTAGAGTTTGAGCTCCGTCGAGTTAATTTGTTATTGTCTGTTTTTCAATTCAAAATCAATTTTATACACCATCATTCTCGTTTCTTATAACGTGTGAATATACCCCCTATTGTATTCTACAACTAAAACATCCGGATTGCTTTGTTATCACTAGTTTTGTCTAGATTTCCCGAGTCGCTAGCTTATAGCCCGTTAGCGTGGTTGCCGCTAATCCTGATTGCATTGTTTACACACTGCTTACACACATTTCCATTGTTTACTCACTGTTACTTGCTTTAATGGCGAATTTGTGTCCACCTTTGAGTGCAGGTGAGGACACGTTCGAGCTGCACTCGTTGCAGCTCGAGCTGGAGGCCGTGGAGAAGCAGATCCAGGAGCTGTTGGTGCGGCAGACGGAGCTGAGAGAGCGGAGGGCCGCTCTGGAATCCTCCCGGGTGAGTATACAGCGCGATACTAACACTCTGACCACCTCTACTCCGTGTGCTTCTCTGCACAGCTCCCGTGCACCCTGGACGCGATCTTCCCAGATGTCCTTCACTCCGGCGCCGGGACACCACGGACCCTGGGTGCAGCAGCAGCGGAAGACGCGAGCCAGGCCCCGGCCGAGGACCTCGCCCCCTCCGCCGCCTCCGGTCTTCGAGATCTCCACCCGGAACCGCTTCGCTCCCCTCCGCGAGACGGAACGCGACGCTGTGATCGTTGGAGACTCCATTGTCCGGTACGTACGTGCTACTTTAGCTAAAGGTAAAGTCCACACCCACTGTTTTCCTGGTGCTCGCGTTCTCGATGTTTCTGCGCAGATACCCGCAATCCTGAAGGACGGCGAGAGCGTCGGCGCGATCGTCCTGCACGCGGGGGTGAACGACACCAGGCTGCGGCAGACGGAGGTTCTGAAGAGGGACTTCAGCAGCCTGATCGAGACGGTTCGCAGCACGTCGCCCGCGACGAGGATCATCGTGTCAGGACCGCTTCCCACGTATCGACGTGGGCACGAAAGGTTCAGTAGACTCCTTGCTCTAAATGAATGGTTATTGACATGGTGTAAAGAACAGAAACTGCTCTTTGTTAATAATTGGAATCTTTTCTGGGAACGTCCTAGGCTTTTCCGTGCTGATGGCCTGCACCCCAGCAGAGTCGGAGCGGAGCTGCTGTCGGACAACATCTCCAGGACACTACGCTCCATTTGACTAGTAAGTACATTCTCAAATGATTGCTATGATGGCTTTTGTTCTGAACGCTTAAATGATAGTAGTTGCACTGTGCAATCTATAAAGACTGTGTCTGTTCCTCGAATAGTGAGATCAAAACATAAATTTAATGCAGGATCTAGAAAAAATCTGATCGTAATTAAACCAGAAAAAAGCAAAATACACGAACAGAAACCATTTTTAAAGCTTGGGCTCCTAAACATTAGATCACTTGCACCCAAAGCAGTTATTGTGAATGAAATGATCACAGATAATAGTTTTGATGTACTCTGCTTAACTGAAACCTGGCTAAAACCTAATGATTATATTGGTCTAAATGGGTCTACTCCACCAAACTACTACTATAAGCATGAGCCCCGTCAGAGTGGTCGTGGTGGTGGTGTTGCAACAATATATAGTGATATTTTCAGTGTTACTCAGAAAACAGGATACAGGTTTACTTCATTTGAAATACTTTTGCTTAATGTTACTCTGCCAGATATGCAAAAGAAATCTCTCCTATCTCTTGTTTTAGCTACTGTGTATAGACCGCCAGGACCATATACAGATTTCCTAAAAGAATTTGCAGAATTCCTTTCAGAACTATTGGTTAATTTTGATAAAGTGCTAATTGTTGGCGATTTTAACATTCACGTTGATAATACAAATGATGCGTTAGGACTTGCGTTTACTGACCTAATAAACTCTTTTGGAGTCAAGCAAAATGTCACTGGGCCCACTCATCGTTTTAATCATACGCTAGATTTAATTATATCGCATGGAATTGATCTTACTGATATAGATATCGTACCTCAAAGTGATGATGTTTCTGACCATTTCCTTGTATCGTGCATGCTGCGTATCACTGATATTAACTGTATGGCTCCGCGTTATCGTCTTGGCAGAACTATTGTTCCAGCCACCAAAGATAGATTTACAAATAACCTGCCTGATTTATCTCAACTGCTCTGTGTACCCCTTAATACACAGGATCTAGACAAAATGACTAGCAATATGGGCACCATCTTCTCCGATACGTTAGAAGCTGTTGCCCCCATCAAATTGAAAAAAGTTAGAGAAAAACGTATTGCACCATGGTACAACAGTAATACCCATTCCCTCAAAAAAGAAACTCGCAATCTTGAGCGCAAATGGAGAAAAACTAACTTGGAAGTTTTTAGAATTGCATGGAAAAACTGTATGTCCAGATATAGACAGGCTTTAAAAGCTGCTAGGGCTGAGCATTTCCGCGAACTCATAGAAAATAACCAAAACAATCCTAGGTTTTTATTTAGCACAGTGGCTAGATTAACAAATAACCAGACACCACCTGATCTAAATATTCCTTTACAGTTTAATAGTAATGACTTTATGAATTTCTTCACTGATAAAATAGATAACATCAGAAATACAATAACCAATGTAGATTATACTGCATCTAATATGTCAACTTCTTTCGCCGCACCCCAAGAAAAACTGCAGTACTTTACCGCTATAGGACAGGAAGAGTTAAATAAACTCATCACTGTGTCTAAACCAACAACATGCCTATTAGATCCCGTACCCACTAAATTACTAAAAGAATTGTTACCTGTGGCAGAAGAACCGCTTCTCAATATTATCAACTCATCGTTATCTTTAGGTCACGTCCCTAAACCATTCAAGCTGGCGGTTATTAAGCCTCTTATTAAGAAACCACAACTAGACCCTAGTGAACTGGCAAATTACAGACCCATTTCTAATCTTCCATTTATGTCTAAAATTTTAGAGAAAGTTATATCTGTTCAACTGTGCTCATTCTTGCAAAAAAATGATATCTATGAAGAATTTCAGTCAGGCTTCAGGCCCCATCACAGCACAGAAACTGCACTTGTTAAAATCACTAATGACTTGCTTCTTGCGTCAGACCAAGGCTGCATCTCACTGCTAGTTTTACTTGATCTTAGTGCTGCGTTCGACACTATAGATCATGACATACTAATAGATCGACTACAAAATTATGCAGGTATCCAAGGGCAGGCTTTAAAATGGTTTAGATCCTACCTGTCTGATCGCTACCACTTTGTTTATTTGAATGGGGAGTCATCTCAGTTATCACCAGTAAAGTATGGAGTGCCACAAGGATCTGTTCTAGGTCCTCTACTATTTTCAATATACATGCTGCCCCTTGGTAATATTATTAGAAAACACGGGATTAGTTTCCATTGTTATGCTGATGATACTCAACTATATATCTCAACAAGACCAGATGAAACTCCTGAATTATCAAAGTTAACAGAGTGCGTTAAAAATGTAAAAGATTGGATGACCAACAATTTTCTGCTATTAAATTCAGATAAGACAGAGATATTACTTATTGGACCTAAAAACAATACACAGAATCTTTTGACTTACAATTTACAACTAGACGGATGTACTGTTACTTCCACTACAGTCAAAAGCCTGGGTGTTATATTAGACAGCAACTTGTCTTTTGAAAATCATATTTCTCATGTTACAAAAACAGCATTCTTCCATCTTAGAAACATTGCCAAGCTGCGAAACATGTTACCTGTTTCTGATGCAGAAAAGCTAGTTCATGCATTCATGAGCTCTAGACTGGACTATTGTAATGCACTATTAGGTGGTTGTCCTGCATCTTCAATAAACAAGCTACAGATAGTCCAAAATGCAGCTGCTAGAGTCCTTACCAGGTCAAGAAAATATGATCATATTACCCCAATTTTAAAGTCTCTGCACTGGCTACCTATTAGGTTCCGCATCAGCTACAAAATAGCACTTCTTACCTATAAGGCACTTAACGGTTTAGCTCCTGCGTACCTAACTAGTCTTCTACCACGCTACAATCCATCACGCTCCCTAAGGTCACAAAACTCTGGACTGTTGGTAGTACCTAGGATAGCAAAGTCCACTAAAGGAGGTAGAGCTTTTTCACATTTGGCACCCAAACTCTGGAACAGCCTTCCTGATAACGTTCGGGGTTCGGACACACTCTCTCTGTTTAAATCTAGATTAAAGACACATCTTTTTAGCCAAGCATTCAAATAATGCATCTCTCAAACTTTTTCTGCAGCTATATCTGATCAAATGTTCATTATCAATCTTTAAGCTCTGGTTAACAAATCTTTCTTTTCTTAGTTTGAACAGCAGCTAGGCTAATTATGTTCCTATTTGTTCTCTGTTCCTGCCATGGGATTGACATCCCATGGTAACTAGGAATTCACAAGCTCCAGTCTTGATCCAGAACACTTAAGAAAAGATGATGCCAACCCCTCAGAGGACTTCAGATGATACCAACCCTGAAAACATACAGCACTACCGAATTCTGCTACTAATTTATAGTGTTCTTTGTCTGTTTGATTACATCATTACTTGATCTTTACCACACATCTCTGCCATATGTACATCAAGCTACTACTACATGTATTGTAAAAATGTCAATTTGGTGTAAAGCTGCTTTGCAACGATATGTATCGTGAAAAGCGCTATACAAATAAATTTGAATTGAATTGAATTGAATTGAAAAGGTAATGAGTCCCGAAATTCTCAGAAAATAGAAATGGAGGCCGAACCTGCAGATGTGGATGGCAGTGATGTGAATGATGGAGCATCTACACAGAAAAGGTTAAATATTTTATTGAAACCAAAACTAGCATCTGCAATATACATGTAAACAAATCAAATCAACAAAATATTTTAGTTAAAAATGTGTCTCCATGTACTATTTAATACATTTCTAGTGCATTTAATCTATTAAATAACAGTAGAGTGAGTGAGTTTTTGGATATGGTTAGATTAAACTTATTTTAGTGAATGAAGTACCACATTTCAGCTGTCATTTTGTTAGGGTGGGTACACAAAATATTATTTTATCCTTACTTCTAGAAAATCCTTAATCTACCTGCTTTCTAACAGCTTCATGTGGCCGTAAACATTTATTTTTAACGTGGCTTTAAGCACTATAGATTATTAAAGTTTCACTTTGACTGTGACAGAGGCAGTAAATGTGGTGTTTATATGGAATAATTGTAATATTTATGGTAGAAATACAGAGAGAGTCCCCATATCAGTAGGAAAGCGATCAAACGAGCATCTTCCATCCGAAGACTTGTGTTGCATGCGGGAAACTATTCATTGATTATTCTACAATTAATTGTACTATAAATTATACTACAATTGGAAAATACTGTAAATTGATAAACTGTTTGGCGTCATGATGTTTAATGCCTCCGACAGGGCCTGTAGTCCCATTTAGCAGCATGTTAGCAACCACCTTTTTTAAGAAACATAACAGTTTAAAAAAATAAAAAAATCAAGAGTGGGGTTTAACTGGTGTGTTTTATGTCATAGAATAAAACGTGAAAATATTATGAGTTTGTGTGAACCGTGGACCTTATTTTAGGGGATTTAATCAAAATTGTCATTCAAAAACCCATGTCATAGTTCCACCCCTCTATTTCTTTTCTCCAGGCCACATTCTCGATGCACATATTAGGTATTATGAATGTAAACACTTTATTTTATTGATGCTAAATAGCAAATTAAATTGTAACCTTAGCTGTGAACTCTGTCATTGAGCATTTGGGTTACTATAGTTTAGTTCTTCATGTATATAGAGACATATTATTTGAATGGGCATGGAGGCTGTGCTCTGTCGTTGTTCTGCCATGTCCTTGTGGTATTTGGGAATATTTTACAACTACAATTTATAATTATTACATAACTAATGAGTATTCTGCAGTTTTAAAATAATCTTTAACTTTACCAACCATGTGTAATACTCAGTATATTTGTCATCTTATAGTAGTTAATCACTTTAAGATATAGGCACAGTTCTAACTAAAAACCTAAATTAAACTTTGGTACAATGTTGGATTGCAAGATCCAACATCCAGGTTTTATATTTTAATATCATGTTGACTAAAATCAAGTTTAGTTTACTGTACCACCCAACACTACCAAAGCTAAAAAGTTGCTTTTGAATGTGGTGCATTTCCTGAAATCATATATGGTTCAGAAAATTTATTGTAATTATGTTCTAAAAACCTAACTTTTACTTTTTTTTTTTTTTTTTACAGATGCTGGAATCCAGACATTTCTTCACCTGGGGCCTACTGGGGATGGCAATAAACCAAAAATTAACCAAGCTGTGGGAATACAAACCTGTAGACCTTTAGCTGAACCACTATAATTAATGTTCTGTTTATAATGCCTGTTCAGTGTTTTGATCAGTTATATATGTAATTGTTTCTTTTTTGTCCTGTTTGATTGTGCAGGTCAGTAACTTTTTTTTTTTCTATTTAAATAAATTCTGTTTAAATAAAGATGCTTCTTTGTGTAGCTTTCTGTACCATTTAACATTTAAGGCTAAAGGTGTGAAATGTGCAATGCACTGCAACTTTGTAGAGTGTAGAGTGTCTTACATGTGTCTACAACCTCTATTTAAAGATCAAAGATCACATATTAAAATATTAAATATATGAAACCATATATTTCATGCATATATGTCTAATTGGTATATAACATAATAAAAACATACATATATCTCATATATTAATAATATATACATTTCATATATGGCAATACATGTATTATACATACATAAACATATATTTTTGTATGGGGTAGACTTATATGTCAATATATGAAATTGTTCCATTTTCTAATAGGAATCATATATGGATATGGCATATATAAAACATGTATTCAATATATGGGTATTTCATATAAGCACATATATTACATTTCCGTATGGGCACCCACAATGCCCAGCTTCAAGGTTTGCCAGTGTCCTGATGATATGTCAGCATCGTCCTCCAGTCCAGCTCCAGCAGTCTTACGCATGACGTCTGTACTGTTGCCTGCCCTGGACTGCGTGTTCTTCCCAATTATGGTTGTTTTTGTATGTTTGTTTGTATTGTGAGCAAATGAAGCTCACTAATTTCTCTGCACCTGAGTCCTTATTCTCTCCTTCCACAAACCCTGACATACTTATAATACAGCATGCTGTTTTTTATGTAATTAAATGTAGGTAAATGTTTTAATGTAGGTTGTGATGAAGAGTTAAATGTCTTCTGTTTTCTATGAAAGAGTGAAGATTTTTAATTTCTTAGATGTCTTACATTTTTTAATTTCTGTTTTTGACGTTATATGCTTATTTTAAAATCCAGAAATTAATTGTGTTTTTATTATTTTATTTTTAAATACATTCTGCAAAGTATAAATGTGTGTGTGTATATGTGTGTGTGATTCAGGTATACCTTATGTTAAGGAGACAAAATGTCCCCACAAATATGGCCATATCTAAAACCCTTGAGGGGCCATTTTTTAAGCCCCATGAGGAAAACAGCTTAGAATTTATACCAAATGATTATTATTATTATTTATTTTTTTGAAAATATAAAATAGCAAAAAAGTTTTCTGTGATGGATAGATTTAGGCTTACATTTTGTACAGTATAAAACCTTTACATATATGGGATGTTCCTGTAAAACATGGAAGACCAACATGTGTGTGCATGTTTTGTTTGGGGAGTCACTTTTAGACTTCAACCAATGTTCCAGTAAAGTCTAATTTATACAAAGAGGAAGTTGGAGTGGTGTCTCTGTAAACGCTGCACAGCAAAGAAGCACTAAAGATTCTAGTGCCCACATTGTAGTGGTGAATTGCGGCTGTTTGGACAGGACACAAATGCATTGTCCACAGATTGGGTAAGGCCAGTCTTTAAAAAGTGATATGGTCACTCGAACACCAGATGTCATCTTTTATGTTTGTGTATTATAATTTTTAATTAATAACCCTCATACTCACTTCTGCTGTAAGTGAAGCTGGATCACGGATGATTTGCGTGAACATAGACACATTTATGTAGATCAGGAGGTGCATTCCCTTCACAAACAAACATAATCTACTGCATCTTCAGTGGCTCAGATGTCCGGAGTAAATGACGACCACTATGTTCATTATTACATCCAGCAACACAACACCTCAATCGCTCAATCGGAGATATTCTTGTCTAACTTACATCCCTGCTCCGACATCGAAACAATGAAAGTTGGATCACCTCAGCTGATCTGAGGTAAGACGCTCATGTCAGTCAACTATCGTGGGAGCGGCCTCTATGGGTGTGACGCCACACCGACAGGCATTTGAGAATGGCTCAATTTGAAAAAGGGGATATTATTTTTACAGATTAATTAAAAGCCACTGCATGGATTTTTATCATTATAGGGTAGATTTGTACATACACTGCCAACACACATTAATGTTCAAACAACATGAAAAAGTTAACCTTGCATCCAATGACCCCTTTAAGGCTGTATTTATGTAAATGGTAGAGGGGAGGATTATATCATCTACCCATCCTCAGTAGACGCGGCTTCTTTTTGTTATAGTTCATTTCACAGTTACTTATCACATTCATAATGTGAGTAATAATTCCTTAAAAATGTAAACATTTAATTATTGACATACAGTTACAGCCAAATTGTGTGGTAGCATGTGAGGTCAACCTCCCTGATGTAGAAGTTTTCACTTAAAGGAAATTAAACTACAGTAAGTGGTAGAATATACAGTTATGTCAGTTAAGCCAATTGCTTAGTGTTTTTATCACACACACACACACACACATATCATGCTTCAGGGTTTGTTGGATTAACGTTCACTTTGAATGGTTTTGACACATCAAATTTGAGTGACCCATACACTAACATTATATTGGACTCACAGAGATTATTTTTCTATAAATCTTTGTTATGTGTTCCATAGGAAAAAGAAAGTCATATATGTCTGGGGCGATGTGAAGGTGAAAGTTTACTCATCAGGATTTTCATCATTTTCAGCCTAGCTACACCACTGATGAAAGAATCCTGTCAGTATCTGTCTGGAGAAAGGTAGAGTTTCGGGGTTACTAAATCAGAATGACCTGATCTTACCTGTGCTTTATGTTTTCTCCAGAAGAGGGCGATAGAATCCTGTTAATGCACCACTTTATAAGAAAACACAGGACTGATGCCTCCGAAGAACTAGAATAACTTACAGTGCCTTTCAGAAGTTTGGGATCAGTAAGACTTGTCATGTTTTTTAAAGAATTATCTTCTGCTCATCAAGGCTGCATTTATTTGATCAAAATACAGAAAAACAAAATAATGGTTTCTATTTTAATATACTTTAAAATGTAATTTATTCCTGTGATTTTTTTTTTAGGATTCTTTGATGAATAAAAAGAACAGCATTTATTTAAATCTTTTCTAATAATATAAGTCTTTGCTATCACTTTTTTTAATCAATTTAAAGCATCCTTGCTGAATAAAAGTATTAATTTCTTAAAAAAAAAAGAAAAAAGAAAAGAAAAGAAAAAGAAAGAAAGAAAGAAAGAAAGAAAGAAAGAGAGAATAAAACTTTTACTGACCCCAAACCTTTGAACGGTAGTGTATATTGTTTGAAAAGCATTTTAAATAAATGCTGTTCTTTTTAACCTTTTATTCATCAAAGAATCCTAAACAGTTTCACATGTTCCATAAATAAATAAATATACAGCACAACTGTTTCTGACATTGATAATAAATCAGCATATTAGATGATTTCGGAAGGATCATGTGACACTGAAGACTGGAGTAATGATATTGAAAATTTAGCTTTGATCACAGGAATAAATTTGATTTTAATGTGTATTAAAGTAGAAAAACGTTATTTTACATCATAATAATATTTCACAATATTAAATTTTCTGTATTTTTGATGAAATAAATGCAGCCTTGATGAGTGTAAAAAACTTCTTTAAAAAACATTCATAATTTAACTGATCCCAAACTTTTGACCAGCAGTGTACATACACAGCAAACTAAGACTTCTTATAGGGGTTTAAAGTAAATTTGGTATATTTAAAGTAAATGCATCAATTTGAGCACTTTGGAAGCAAAATTAAGAGCTCCAATCAATTTCAGTTAACAAAAAAAAAAATGAACATGAACACATATCACCATTGTTATAGGCTACAGTTGCACTGTAAAATAAAAGTAATCAAAACTTTATATTGCATAATAAGCATGTTCATATTTATTTTACTTTAAAATAGTAAAATTACAATGCTCTTGTGACAGCAGGTATACAAATGCTTGTCATAAGTCTCATTAAAGCGTGTTTTACAGTGAATTATGAGCAGCTAAGGGCGCTGTTATTCAGGGCGCGGAGCACCTCGTGATCTGTCGCACGTTGCGTCCCCGAATGCACGTTAGTTTAGTTAAACTCACAGCACATGCAGAAATTGGGCTTCTTGCATTCACTTCACTGTTAAACAAGCCGCCCTGAGACTCGGAAAGCACTGAATCAAGAGCTGCTCCCGTGCCGCTCTTTGCTAAACAAACAAATAAATGTAGAGCAACTTATTTAATTGAATCGCAAGCTCTCACGATTTGATAAGTTTACAGATATCGCGATTTCTATTTTACTTTTATGTTTTGCCAAAAAAAAAAAAAGGGCGCATAGCAATGTTAGAGATCTTTTCTTTTTATTATGATAGATTAGACTGTGGTGGACGGCTAGGTAATTAAAGGGAAACACTGCAAAATATTTTGTTTCCCACACTAGTTACAGTACAAATCCATGCTGAGCTATCACTGCAAAGCAAAAGGGCAATCCAGTGCAAAGCAAACCATATGTTTCACATGGTTGTGGTTCTTTCGCATCAAATGACAACATAGGTCTAAAATTAAGTTTGAGAGTAATGATGTGTTGTCCTTATAATTGACCAGCACATTTTGCACTGCTGTACTTACGATGTCCTCAGTAGGTAGCCAGCACATCTGGAAAACTACAGTACCAGGGTTTCTGAAGCCAACTCAAACTGCTTGAACTTCTCTGATCCGATATAACTCTGTTTTAGAGACGGATACAACCTTGCCTTTGTTTATAATGTCTGATGTAACAAAATATAACATGCTTTAATACTTTTACAGAATCCCACCAGGTCTTCAGCGGCTGACAATTGAGCTGCGAGTCTGGCCCAGATGTTGTTGGCAGTTTGCTCCAGGTCACATTCATGCATTGCTCATTCTCAGGTTGCATAGCTTGCAGATTTATAACTCCTAACAAACATGGAAAAAAACTATACATGGACCAATGCAAAGTCCAGGCACTTCTCTGTCCTCCATCCTCCAGCTCTTGATGTTGTTGAATGTTGCATTTAAATGGTATCACTGTTGGCTGGCTTACACTCTTAAAAATATAGGTGCTTCACGATGCCATAAAATAACATTTTTTGTTTAAATGGTTCCATTAAGAACCTTTAACATCTGAAGAACCTTTCTGTTTCACAAAAAGTTCTTTGTGGCGAAAGAAGGTTCTTCAGATTATAAGCAGCTCAGAAAGAGATGGTTCTTTAAAGAACCTTCGACAAAATGGTTCTTGTGTGGCATCATTCTGAAGAACCTTTTAAAGCACCTTTATTTTTGAGTGTAAATCACTTCAAAGTTCATTCTAATGGTGCGAATGCAACCAAGAAAATAGTCCTATGGGAAACTTTCATTCTCAGGGAACTGTGCTAGTGATTAGTTCCTATGTACAGGGGTCAATGTACAGGGGTTGGACAATGAAACTGAAACACCTGGTTTTAGTATAGTGTTGGGCCTCCTTTTGTGGCTAATACAGCATCATTTCGTCTTGGGAATGACAAATGTAAGTCCTGCACAGTAGCCAGAGGGATTTTGAGCCATTCCTCTTGCAGAAGAGTGACCAGGTCACTACGTGATGCTGGTGTAATAAAACGTTTCCTGACTCACTTCTCCAAAACACCCCAAAGTGGCTCAATTATATTCAGATCTAGTGACTATGCAGGCCGTGGGAGATGTTCAACTTCACCTTCATGTTCAACAAACCACTCTCTCACCAGTCTTGTTGTGTGCATTAGTGCATTATCATCCTGATACACGGCACCACCTTCAGGGTTCATTCTTTGAACCATTGGGTGCCCATAGTCAAACCTTCACACTCATACTGGTGGAATGTGCAATCAGTGAAGATTGGTTACCAGATTGCGCAAATATAGCCATGAAACCTCCAACACTATATTGGCCAGTGTTTCAGTTTCATTGTCTGAAACTTTGCATGAAACTTTCTGCCAAGTAAATAAAATCTCAGCCTGTCAAAGGACCATTTGAGGGAAAGACATTCCTTCTCTATTGTAGAGCACTTGGTTTCTCTTGAAAGCAGCCTGTGATTTGAACTGGCTGCTCTTCTCCTGTACTCCCTTGCACCAAGTCTGCTCTAGTGCCAGTATCAAATGTATATACCTGAGCCAGAAATCTTTGGTTGAAGTCTGGAGTCTTCAAAAATGGATTGCAACACATCAGTTTGTTTAATCTGGTGAATGCCTCAGAGGAGTCATCAGACAGCTCTACAGCAGTGGTTCCCAACCATGCTCTTGGAGTAGGGGCACAAACTAACACAGGGTTAGTTGTAACACATGTGGTTTAAATATTTCCACACATGCTAGTATAACCAAATTTCTCGTACTTGCTAGTTGCCATAGCAACACTATACAGAGTGTGCCAAAATTCAAAAGCCTTTTGAAGATATCACAGAATTTTTATTCTACCATAGTAAAATTACATTTCTGGCTGAAGTAAATTATTCATCTCAGAGACCAATGTTATTTTAATCTTCAATCTGTTATTTATCAGTTTAGATAGTTTATTAATGCTTGGTAAGCCAGCAGAAGACTCTAACCGGTTTTATATTCCAGTTGCGCTGATGGAGAATGCTGTAACACTGCGTTACAATTGTGCCCCGCTATATTAAACATTGCTACTCTATGACATTAGCGATGTCATTTTCACTCTTTACTTTTATGGATTTTAAAAAGAAACCACAAGAAACAGGCGAATAAAGACTGACAATCGATGTTTAATGTTGAGAAATTTTTATTTCAAGAAATGTAAAGCATTTTGGTTGTGTCTCGTGTTTTATGAGAGCTGTGTTTGGAGGGAGGGGAGTGTTTTTTTGAATGTCTTTGTTTTGAACTACACTGTATAGCTGTGTTTTGCGATCAGGGCCGACCCACGCATGGTTGTGATGTGTTCATTGTTAACCCTAAAAAATTATTCTTTTTTTAATTCCTAAAAAACGGCATTGTTTTATTTGAAAAAGTTAATCATTTTATTTTATTGGCAAAATATTTTATTTTGTTGTGTATATTTTTCTCATTAGATCAGATAACATTTTAAGCTGTCATATGGTCATGTTACAATGTGCCCCCCACATATTACAGTGTACCCCACATACAGGGCATGTTGGCACTTTTCACTTCCTTTCTTTTGAGGTAAATAACGAAAAACGTACACTGTAATTATGAAACAAAGCAACATATTTGTACTAGACAAGTGTGAAATTAACGTGGATAAAAATTATACCCCGAACCCCACGTGGACTTTCACAAACTGAGAAATTCATAAAGTCTTAGGTTGTGCCCGGTGCTCCCCTTTAAAACTGCTCATTTTGCATGTCTCCTCATACAAACACACCTGACACAACACATCAGCTCATTAGTATAAACTCCAAGACCTGAAATGGGTGTGTCAGACAGAGGAGACATGCAAAATGTGCAGTTTTGGGCCTGCTCCAGGAATGTGGTTGAGAAACACTGCTCCACAGGGTTCTTGGTTGCCTTATGTCTGGTTTTGTGGAGATTACAGACAAAAGGCTGAAATCTGAGGCAAATTGTTTATGTGAGTGATGATATAAGATGCAATCTGAGAGGAGCGCTGATGAATTACTGCTGCCTGAGAAAGGCTTCGATTGATGATACCAACCTATGAGCTCCAAGAAGGACCCCACCTCCTACTTGGGCCTCAGGCGACACCTTATCATCTTTACCAAGTCAGCTTGAGGTCTAACCTCACCATTGCCTAGACCAGGGGTGTCCAGTCCTGCTCCTGAAAGCCCACTGTCCTGCAGAGTTTAGCTCCAGCCCCAATTAAACACCCCTGATCCAAAGTACACTCTTTAAAAAAAAAGCTCCAAAGGGGTGTTTTTGTGGCAATGCCATAGAAGAACCATTTCTTAAAAGAACCATTTTAAATATATAAAGAGCCCTTTTCCACTATAAAGATTCTTTTCTGCATTTGAAAGGTTCCATGGATGTTCAGGGTTCTTCATGGAACCATCAATGCCAATAAACCTTTATTTTTAAGAGTGTAGGTGTTCAGGATTACTTGCATTAATATTAATATGAATTAATCATTTATGAATTAATAATTCTTAGACAGTAGGCTTTTCTGTGTGGATGTGGTTACACTTGTATCCTTGTTACAGTAAGTACTGAGTAATTTTAATTAACTACATGTACTTATTTATGATTAGGGTTAGGATTAGGGTTTGGTTTAGAGCAGGGGTGCTCAATGCTGCTCCTGGAGATCTACCTTCCTGCAGAGTTTAGTTCCAACCCTGACCAAACACACCTGTCTGTAATTATCAAGTGCTCCTTCAGATCCTAATTAGTTGGTTCAGGTGTGTTCGATCAGGGTTGGAGCTGAACTCTGCAGGAAGGTAGATCTCCAGGAGCAGGATTGAGCACCCCTGGTTTAGAGTTACTTGCATGTAATTATGCATCATTTATTGTTATTATAATAGTAAGTACATGTAAAATGTGTAACAAGGACACCTTCAAATAAAGTGTTACCGTGGATGTATTTTCACATGTTTAGCATGACTCTTTATATGACCTTTTATCTGTTGGCCATCAGCCTGTATCCCATCTCTCCCTCCAGCTGTTCAGCTGTTAATGTTTTCAGATGGGCCGAGAGCCATGGAGTAAGCACTGAGAATTTTAAGATTAATGTTTTAAATGTCACAATGATTTGACACTGATTGTGCAATTGACGCTTAAAACCGAAGTTCCACAGATGATCTCATAATCTCCCCCAGACCCCTGGTCCACCTGCTTCTGCTGCTATTGTTTGCTGCCTTGCAATTTCCTTTAAGAAATTCAAATCTTACCACTTTGTCACTCAGTATCTAACTAAAATGGTATCTAATTAAAAGCAAGTGAATACACAAGTGCTTTTTGGCATTGTGGAATGTCATGTCAAGAAATAAAATCCCAACATACAAATGTGCAAACACAACAAGTAATGAAGGCCTGATTATGGGGCCGGTGCTCAGGGGCCTCTGACTTTTTAGGGGCCTGTGGTGCCCTAACACTTAAAAAGCAACTGCACATTTCCTATAGATATAGAGAGATGAACAGTGCTTAAAAGTTTGCCAGCGACACCGAAAATGGACATTGTTATCTGTTGCACCTGATTGTATGGTGTGTTCATTCTCGTGACTGCAGATTTATGACAATATTTCTCACATTTGTGACGAAGCTTCACGTTATTTGGACACTATATCCAAGAGGCGGGTGCCCTGGTACATCAGAGGCCCATAATCCATACTTACTCGTAGGTGAAGGAAATAATAATGTACTACAACTAGTACACACCATCGAAGCTGCTATAAAGTGTTCAGAAGACACTATTAATACCTAGGGCCAGGAGCAGATTACATTGCTGACTCACATTCAAGTGCTGGAGGCCTGGTTTGTAATCCATACTTGACCTTCAGGTGGCACTTGTAGCCAAATTGTGGTACCGAAAGTTTTAGCTGTGACTTGTGAAGCAATATGGTGCCAAGAGAAAAGCATTCATTAGTCATCTTAGATATGTTGTCACATTTAAATTGTAAAAACTGCTTTCTGCTAGTGTTATGGTTGAAGGAGACGTCCACTTCCAAAACAAAGATTCACATATAATGTACTCACCCCCTTGTCATTCAAGATGTTCATGTCTTTCTTTCTTCAGTCGTAAAGAAATTATGTTTTTTGAGGAAAACATTTCTGCATTTTTCTCCATATAATGGACTAGTAGGTATAAGCAGCTGTGTATAATCAATAGAAGTCTATGGAATTCCCAGTTCTGAAGGTTAAAAACGTGTGTGCGTACATATTTGACTCCGGATGGGCCTTTAGTCTGGTAATTCCATAGCTCCCGGCTGAATGAACATGCTGTTGGCTGATCTCCTGATTGTTTTTGCAGAAATTGGACAGCAAAGATTCTGGCAAACACATTTTAAGCAATAGGTTAACGGTGAAACACAAATACACAAATCTTAGTAATGTGTAAGCTGATGAGTGTATTAGGGATGTAACGGTATTATCAATAACGGTATTATCAATATGACGTGCAGCTGTGGCCTAATGTTTAGGGAGTTGGGCTTGTAACCGAAAGGTTGCGGGTTTGAGTCCCAGGTCCGGCAGGGATAGAAGGTGGGGAGAGTGAATAACCAGCGCACTCTCCTCCCTCAATACCGTGACTGAGTCCCTTGAGCACCAAACCCCCCACTGCTCCCTGGGCACCGCAGCAATAGCAATATGGCTGCCCACTGCTCCGGGTGTGTGTGTGTGTGTGTGTGTGCACTTGGATGGGTTAAATGTAGAGCACAAATTCTGAGTATGGGTCACTGTACTTGGCCACATGTCACCTGGGATCTATCATTGTGGTCACATGACAATATGAAACAATCTTCCAGGCAAAAAGTATAGTTTTTAAAATATATTTAAACATTTTATTCTAACATAAAAGGTCTATAAAGTTGTGTTTTGAGCCATTATGTCTTAGTACAGTATCTGTCAAACAAACTAAAGCACAATATGGTGTATTTCTTTTAATTAACCCTCTGGTTGTGTTCGGGTCAAATTGACCCAGAAAAGATTTTCTTTTTCCCTAAAATACTAGTTAACGTTATCGCATTGGACTCTTACTGACTTTGTTCACACAGGGTATAAGTACATCTCAGGAATTTTTTTTCGAATTTTCGTAATTTTTTGTTGGTTTTATTTCACTTAGTCACACTTGTGGTGTTTTGTGACAACACAACTGCTCATAAATCTCTCATTATGCTATATTATCACTAAAGATTAGATTCAGATGTGACAACACAACTGACTCATAAATCTGATAATCATTAAGCAATTGCTATATTATCACTAAGAGGGTTAAGGCTGTTTTCACAGCGCATTTCAAAGCGAAGCATGCACTTCTTCCAGGGTTAAGGCTAGAAGGAATACATCTCTAGCTACTGGGCATGCGCACATCAATCTAATGTTATTTTTGTCACACTGTACAATAAAACTGTTTTTGTATTATAGCAAGGGCTAAGTTTAGGGTTGGGGTAGGTGTAGATGTTAAAAAAACACAATCCAATAGGTAGAACAATTCATTTCATTGTTAGTTTCCAGTCGGAGCTGTCCCTTCTAGCCACAACCCAGCCGACATTCTATCATATGGGCTGTAAATATGGCCCCTACATGGGTTTGTCCATGGGTTCCATGTGGGCTCTATATGAATTAGCCCATATGAATCTCATATGGGGCCTGACTGGGGCTAATGTGGGGCCCAACTGGGCAACACATATAAGATCCATATTGGTCCCACTTATAAACCCAGCCAACAATCCAAGGTGGAGCCAATATGGGGCCAAGATAGGTTTGTCCACGGGTTCCACTTGGGCTCTATATGAATTAGCCCATATAAATCTCATATAGAACCTAAATAGGCCCCAACTGGGCAACATACTTAAGACTCATATTGGTCCCAGTTTGATGCCCTTATGCTATACATCAGGGCCCGGTATGGGTTTATCACTGGGTACTAGACTGGCCCCATGTGGTTAAAACATGCATATTCCTATAAGGTTTTTTGAAGCATCACACCTGAACAGTATAATTATTTGTAATGCATTTAAAATGATCAATTCTAATTTACCTGTGATATATAAAAAAATATCAATTGATAAAAGCAATATCAGTATTTAAGTTTGTTCCGTATTTTATTGATTCTGAGTTTTCGAATTTCTTATGTCTTAATTATGTCTTAATTTCCTTAAAAGAAATGTCTTAATTTCCTTAAAAACATCATTTGTGTTTCAGAGATGAATGAAAGTCTTATGGGTTTAAAGCAGGGGTGTCAAACTTTTGGAGAGCCACAGCTCTTGAGATTTTAGTTCCAAACCTGTTCCAACACACATAACACCTAGTTTTCAAATAAGCCTGAATGACTTGATTAGCTGGATGAGGTACTTTTAATTAGGGTTGGAGCTAAATTCTGCAAGGCTGTGGCCCTCCAGGATCAGAGTTTGACAACCTTGGTTTAAATCAATAGAACTAGGGATGCACGATATTATCGGACTGATATCGGAATCGGCCGATAATGACTTCAAATGTAAATATCGGCATCGGCCCGATATGAAAAATTATGCCGATATGTTTTGCCGATAAGATGAATATGTTAACTCACATGTGCTAAGGGTGTGCTAGGGATTAGATCACGTCAGCAGTGTGGCTCATTCTTGAAGCAAAGTTTTGACTGAATGAGGAGTAGATTCACGGTTTTGTATCGCTGCATTTAAACTGAGAATACACATACAGAATGATGCATAGCAATAGCACGTGCAGTGGCAGCAGCGGCTATAGGAGAAAGCGCGCCGTTGTTCCATTTGGGATAATTTACTGTTGCCTGTTTCATATCCAGTCACTAGATCGCTAAATGCACATTTTAAATGGTTTTATGGTGCTCTTTGTTGTATTTTGAAACCCAATGGCTGTGTTTGCACATGACATGATCTGCATTTAAAATAAAAAGTAATTACGGCGCGCGGTCAGTGAATTCTCTTTCTTCGGCGGCGCAACGGCAAAACACACTGTTGCTCATATGAAACATTTTTCGTGAATATGACACAAGTGAGGTACAAAGCATTCTTTATAAGTTAAATAATTGGTTAGCAGGCAAATGTTAGTAGCGACCATACTTTTGGATTCATGCAGTTCGAGCCAATACATTTAAAGCCATAAGCGGCTGTGTGTCCTGTTTTCCCGGTTGGTCACGAATTGCCACAAACTTAATAATATTTATAGTTTCTTTTCACAAATCATCACCGTCTCACCCTTTAATTTCGCAGGTTTGTTTTCTTGTCATTTACTTTTAATCCATGTTGTCGGATCATTTATGCGGGTAAACTGCGTGGGGGAAATAAAAGATTTCGTGGCAATAAATTAAGAATTCGTTAATACGACTTTTTAATTCGTTCCCTTATTTTACAAATTAATAAATTAATAAAACGTAGGAACGAATTAACAAGTTGTAGGAAATAATTATGTTCGTGTCCCGCAGCCCTGTCAGAGCGCAGTGCACCGTATAAAATAATTAGAAATTATAATTAAACATGACTTAGTGACTACATTTCTATTACTTTCTTTCCATGTTGAATGCCTTTGTATTGCAGGGCTCTAGAATGATCAAAACTGTCACTTTTTTTTTTTTTTTAAATGTGCAAGTTAAAATTTGACGTGGTCGCACTGCTCCATACAGCGCGGGTTACAGAGTTACAAAGCGTGGCATATTCAGGATTTCACTGATCACGCAAAGAGTAGTTTTCGTTGTGAGCGCTTCGGGTGTAGAGCCTGGTTTGTATTTGTAGTGTCAGCACGAGCCAGGTGGTGACGGCAAAAAGGACGCGACTATTCTGGAAACGATGGCGGACGGAGGATTTGGTTTTCGAGTAGGGTAAAAGACCGCTTGTTAAACCAGAGAAGGTAAACATGTTGGTATTCTTGTGCAAAAAAAGTGTACTGTTTTGCCAGTTGGTCACGAATTGCCACATAACTTAATATTTTTATTTTCCCAAATCCTCACCGTCTCACCCTTTAATTTCTTAGGTTTATTTTCTTGTCATTCACTTTTAATCCATGTTTTCGTGTCTCTTACTGTGATAAATTGCGGGTGGGAAATAAAATATTTCGTGGGAATAAATTAACAATTCATTAATACTACATATTAATTGTTCCCTCATTTTACAAATTAATAAATTAATAAATCATAGGAACGAATTAAGAAATTGTAGCAATGAATTATGTCCTGTTCATGTCCCGCAAAGCACCCTCACAGTCACCCAGTTTAGTTCTACTTTTCTGTTTTCGTTTTGAAATGTTGTATTCAGATTGCGAATTCGAAAGTGAAAGCATCCGAAGTTCGGCTTATAACATAGCAAAAGTGAACTTAATTTACAAAATTCAGATCATAAATAATGCTAGTCTACTGATGAAAAAGAAGGGATTGAATGTAAACCACTCATTACTATTTATTTAATCCTAACGAATAAGTTATTGTTAAAAACTAACTTTCCAAATAAAATGATATATATCGGTATCGGTATCGGTATCGGCCAAAATGAGATGAAAAAATATCGGCATATCGGATATCGGCAAAAATCCAATATCGTGCATCTCTAAATAGAACAGATAGAATACATTTTTAAAATTGTGGGTGAACTATCCCTTTTAAAACCTCAATGACAACATAAAACACAAAAACTCTGTCTAACTTACAATACAGTAATCAAATACTTGGTCTCAAAACAATTTGTATGGATTGACACATAAAGTTAATCACAGTCCTGAAGACTGCTGTGACCTGATTGCTCTCTTCTGCCCCGTCTCTAGCTCCCATGAACCATTTTGATGTCTTTCTGGTTCACGGTCTTGGTCATTGCATTCTTCTTCAGTCCACCTATAAAAACAAAAGTTTACACATACACTGACCAAAATTATAAACACAACACTTTTGTTTTTGCCCCCATTTTTCATGAGCTGAACTTAAAGATCTAAGACTTTTTCTATGTACAAAAAAGGCCTATTTCTCTCAAATATTGTTCACAAATCTGTCTAAATCTGTGTTAGTGAGCACTTCTCCTTTGCCGAGATAATCCATCCACCTCACAGGTGTGGCATATCAAGATGCTGATTAGACAGCATGATTATTGCACAGGCGTGCCTTAGGCTGGCCACAATAAAGGGCCACTCTAAAATGTGCAGTTTTACTGTATTGGGGGGGGTCCAGGAGGGTCCGAAAACCAGTCAGTATCTGGTGTGACCACCATTTGCCTCACGCAGCGCAACACATCTCCTTCGCATAGAAGAAAGAAAGACATGAACATCTTGGATTAACAAAGGGGGTGAGTACATTATCTGTAAATTTTTGTTCTGGAAGTGGACTTTCATAGTTAAGAACATGGGTTGGAGCTCTTAACTTAATCTCTCAAAGTGCATTAGATAGAAAAATTTAATTTTAAAATGTACAACATTTTCTCTCTTTTTTCACTCTTAGTCTTTTTTTTAAATATCACAATAAATATCATATTGTGAACTTCCCCAGTTGTGTATCCTTCACATGAAACTAATCTGCCATATGTAATGGCTAATAAAAGCCAAAAGCACAATTAAAATGTCTTAAAATAGCATCTGAGTTTTAACATTCTGAAGACGCTTTACCACAAACCCAAAGCAGACGTCATCAGACATAGTTTTGTTATTGGTAAAACACTGCGCTGGCTTCGCAAAATACATCCTGTACATCTTCAACTAAACGGTTCCACCCGAGACAGTGTTTATTTTAACACATAAACTCTAAAAATTCCGAGACAGCCCACTACACTGGTCATAAATTGCACTTTAAAATTACATAGTGGGTGTTGTGTCTATACAAAGGCCTAGAATTTTCTTTGTACGTTGGTTGAGGTGTACATATCTAAACATTTTAGGTCTTTAGAGACCTCATGAAATTGTTTGCCAAACACAATTTTCTGCCCTTTTTCATTCTTCTGTTCTTGGAAATGAGGAAGATGAATACACAAATTGGCTGTCATTTTCCAGCACATTTGCTTCTTCTGCTTCATTTGTTGAGTTAGATTAATGATATTTGGAGACTGGACCTGTATATTGACACAGGGTATGTTCCTCCTAGTTTTCTTCCTGCCTTTTCTGCCGTATTGATTATAGATCTCTAAACACTTCATTGGAAGTCTTTGACTTTGTTGTTTTATATCTCATTTTCATCTGTGATTATGTGTGTGAACACGTGTGTTTCTTCACCACTTCCAAGGTCTTGTCTGGAGGAGGGCCAACTTCCATCTGGAGCTTATTGCAGCTGACGCCACAGCGCAGCGAAGGAAAGTGCGATTAGCGTTGTGAATATTATTTTGTGTGTTCGCTACATATGTGTGTATTGCAGCCTAACTGTTCACCAAGGCACGTTAGCTACCTCTTATCCTAACAACAGTGTTTAAAACTCCTTAACAGGCAGATAATACATCTCCAGTGAACAACCTTTAACTAATACCATTCAAGCTGGGTCATGGGAAAAGACAGAATCCAGACCTAGTTCATTAGAAAAACTCCTCTGTGCCGATGCATATGGCTGCAAACGCTGCCATGGAAAATGCAGCCTAATGCACTACAGCAGTTTGACTGATTCATTGCAGATGGCACGGGCAGCGCTCGAGCAGAAACATGGCCAAATGCCGGATTCAAGTCAATGCATGATTCTGGGGGAATTTAAACAATCACTCTAAGAGGCTTTCCACCGGCCCGGGTTTGCCAAAAGCTTCTCGTAAAATAAGAGAGCGAGAGAGAAGAGAGAAAAGCATGACCTTTAGGTGCAATAAGAGGAGAACTAGAAGGGTTGCACTATGTTTTGATGTGTGAGGTTGTGTGTGTGGTGTGTGAATAAAGGAATAACTCAGACTTTGATGTGGTAAACAGTCTCTTGCAAAGCCTGGAACTGATACCAGCTCCAGCTGAAGTCTAACCAGAAGAGAGGGGAGGTCATTGTCTGGTGGCTGTTCAGTATTTAGCCTAAATCCTGTTTTTTGTAGCTTTATCTGTGTATTCATAGATAGATAGATAGATAGATAGATAGATAAGCAAAGCAGGTTGTTTTCATACCACGTTGAAATATGTGAATACCAATGGCCAAGCAACCTGTGGTTTCCTGCAGCCACAAGTTCTCATCTGTGGTCACTTTTACAAATTACACGTCAGACTTAGTCAAAATGTATTATATTGATTTTAACATCAAACATCACCTAAATATAAGTTAAATAAATAAATATGAAGAGACAGCTGTATTTTACATAAGAGCATTGGTTAAAGCTAAACCATATTCCTTCCGTTTCTAATCTTTTTTCAGGAAGCCAGAAGCAAATATAGAAGGACACCACAAAGGGAAAATCTGGATCCGTTTGGGTTGAATGAGATTTATTTGGAAAAGTAATGAAAGTTCCCAAAAATCCGCTTCCTCAGTTTTGTTGCCCTCAGAAAGTACATTGCAAAAAAAAGCATTTTCTCAAACACATGAATGAATGGCTCGGCTTTGGCATATTTGGCACTGCAAATATCCTGTTCTTTCCATGGATCCTTTAACAAGATGTTTGCTTGGTCAAGCAGCGGATAATTTTGTTTTTCTTAGTGTAAGAATAAACCTTAAAGTTATAAATAACTCAAAATATATTCTCTGAAAACAAGTCTTAAAGTCTTACACTAGAGGAAAAAGAAGTGATTAAGATTTTTTTCCCCCTAAATCTAGGGTTTATTATTATTTATTTATTAATTTCATTTCATATTAGTTTGAGATGGATTTGAATCAGCTCTAAGGTTGATGGGTGTTGGAAAGAAAGCTTTTCTTGCAATGAACATATAACTAAACATGTTATACTAACATACTCCTTTATATTTTTAGCCATTTTCATAAATATTTTCAAAGTAAATATATTTATATTGCAAAAACATATTAAAAATATTACACTTTTAAATGAAGTTCAGTTGTTTCCGTAAAACTTCATCAAATATCATCAAATTGGCTGTATAATAATAATAATATATAAACTTTTTAAAAATATTGTTATATCTTGTATAACTTAAAACGCAATTTTAAAGTGGTTAAATTAATTGTATGAGAAAAGCATATGTTGCCATGATTTTGTGATGTACTTTCTTTCCCCTTAATGCGTTTTATAACAGATTTTGGCATTTGAAATTCATTTTCAATTTGATAAATGATTCAGTGATATGACACCTACATGTTCTGTCCGATTGCATTTGTTCAGTTAAAAATTGTTTAAAATGCATAAAAATGATGTCATATACTTCTCCCATGTATGGACCCCCTTTAACTTTTCAAAAAAGATTAGTTATTTGTAATTTTTCTGTTATAAAAAATGTCAAAATATCATGTGGTGCGACGGTCCGGCCATAACTGTTGTTTTGGAAACATCTTTGAAATTGCCCTAAATTTATTCAGATTAATTTCCTGCAATATTTGGCATGATTTCCCAAGTGTTTCGTAATCCTGTATAAAATTGCAACGCATTTGTATTTATATCATAATATCCAAACAAACTTTGTCCAGTGATTTCCATTTTATGACACACCACATTTTCATGTGGTGTGACCATCAAGAACCGTACATTTTAGGACTTTCATGTTGAAATCCATTCAAAGATAGGAGTTTGCATACGAATTTGCCAATGATGCATGGACTCATCAAGCAGGTTTTTAACTCTTTCAATTTTGAAAAAAAAAATCCTTTTAATGGCTGATATGACCTGATCATGTGGTATGACCTCAAAAAAATAAAATAAAATAACAATGAATATTAAGTTACTTTTACAAGTATTTATTTTTATTATAAATTTCATAGTGACCTTTTGTGGCTTGTTTTGTTTAGGTGGCCAATTCTGTGCTTGTAAATTTTTACTGAATTTAAAAATATCATGTGGTGCGACCACTGCAGAGTGTTTTCCATTATAGATATATGTCCCAGATTGGCATATATAGATTGTTTTCTGTGCTTTTATATTCAATTCATGGTTTATATACATACAATACTTTTATGCAATTAAATATTTTTATGCAATTTGGGTCATTTCAGATGGTTTATGTTTAATCTTTGTACAATATGAGAAAAAAATAATTTAGAGCATATAATGTTAGTTTGGTAATGATACATTTATAAGTAATTTATTATTTATTTATTAATAACTATTTTATTCTATTTCACCAGATTTCACTGCCAAGCAAAGTCAAATAAATGCTCGTCGTAGGTGACATGTTAATTCTGACACTGCAGTCAAGCACACACTCCAGAAGTCATTTTCTACTGTAAGAAAGATGTTCATGCTGTGATCTCAGAACCTGAGCTAGCAACCTCCCACTACTCTAAATTGACCCTTCTCAATGACTCCCCACCCCCACCTTAGTTACTGTTGCTACGTCCGACAAACCATGGCACTTTTATGCCACACGTCATGCAGTGAAAAATACATAATGTAGAAAAGAAGACACTGACAACACGCCGACATACAAGACAAATTGTGTCATTTTTTAAAGAAATTCAAACAACAAATTCTGTTTTGTGGCTCTTTAATGTGTCATGACAGATTGCTGTAGCACCTCAGTTCAAGTGGCACATGAACCAATCGTCTCTTTATCTTTACTAGTCATAGCACAAAATAAACATGAACGAATATCAGATGGTATCTTGTTTCAACAATGAAAAGATGTCAATACCATTTTTTCAATTCAAGTTCACCAACTTTAATCTACTCTCCTGTCTGGTTTGGTTGTTGGACAAAACAGCGTATTTGGCATTATGATTGGTCAGATGACTTGTTAATCAAACTCCCGGCAAAGGATCAACTGTGCAGCCAAGATTCAGGCAAAGTTCAGAAATAACTGAGCTAAATGCCTGCAGTTAACACCATGTGCTGCACTTTTCACATGTCTCTTTAAATACATTTTTAATGATACAAGGCCATTGCGTCATTTGGAGCGACCACTCATCATGTGGTGCGACCAATAATAGGAATAACTGTATTAAATTAAAAATAAAATTTCTCATTTCTGTGTTTAAAATATGAATCACTGCTACAGTATGCTTAAGTGAATGGTATTTTTAAAATATTTTTATCGGTTTTGTGCAATTTACAGGAAAAATATGTCTGTTAACTACATTTAACAGACAACTCTGAAATTATAAAACAAAAATAAGAGATCATTATTTAAAAAAACTGCAATGCAAATACTTTGTTCCTAAACACTTTAATTACTAAGAACATCTAAAAAATGTTAAGCATGTTAAGGAAATGAATTAATTTTAATATCAATTATGGTCGCACCACATTACATTTTTTAAGGCTATGGCCAATTCATTGAGATGAAAAAACACTAAAATCACTTAATTTTAAATGTTAATATGAATTTATGTGTACACAACATTCTTAATGTTTGAACAATTACAACAGATATTATTATTTTTTTTGTATTTTAAAATTGGCCTGTCGAAAATCCTCATACGTCAATGACCCAAATATATTTCACAGCATATGTTTCAAATATATTCTGTCATTTATATATATAAAATATCTATTAAAATATATTTTGGGCTGCTAAGGGTTTCAAACAAAGGTGTGAGGCATGTTATACATTTATCTTTGGTGGGGTGGTGTTGTTTAAATCGCTTGCCGTAAAAATGAGCAATACTATTAGTGGTATTGCAGCACTACTGAATAGCAATTGTGCACATCTTAATTTGCATTGTTAGTTCTCTTTTCCTTTGTCTTCCATTCTTCTCTCTTTGTATTCTCAGTAGAAGTGCATGCTATTTCTGAACTAGGTTTAATCAGGTAAGTGGCTCTGCATGGGCCGCCACTTCAAAGAGCGCCACATTTCCAGACAACACATCTATACAGGTAGACAAGACCCACATTACCTAATAGCCTCAGTGGACCTGCGCTGGAGGAGGCTGGGAGAGTGACAGTGGCTGGTAATCTAATCTACGGGCACAGCATCATAGGCCACAGAAAACTGGGTGGAGTGAGATGGAGGTAAAGCTAGAGTAATTGAATATCCTCTTCCTTGATTTAAAACATCTTGTCATTTGATGATTGTGCTCATTTACAGCCTTCAGCGTGGGCGACTGCTCTGCGAGACACGGGACGGGAGGAGCCAGAAGGGTGTGAGAGATGGTGAGGATGACCAAGGTCAGGTCTAGGGGAGGTGCTGTGTTAAACGGTCAAGGGGTGGGGCTGTGTAAGTCATATTAAGAGGAAATACTGCTTTACCTACCTGCTGACACATGGATCAGAGTCAACCGTTCTGGATATGTGTTGTGTACTGCCCTTATGAAAATTTATCATGTTTTTTGGCAGATTGATTACCATTTGTATACGTTTGACTACAAATGCCAAGGGTAATCTGTGGTTAGTGCAGGAAAAAACTATATTAACCATAGTTTTTCGGTTTCATTTGTGGTAAAACCATGGTTAATTTTTAAGGGTTATAGTGCCTCAAATCTGCTTAACATATTTAAATTAGAACTATAGTAAAGTTTGTAGGCAAATTTTGTTAGCGTAATAAAGCATAGCTAGTGTAAAGCAATGTAAAAACTTGAGGTTTGAAGGTGTTAAGTTTGAAGTAGTTTTAAAATAAACTTTTCTGTAGATACAGTTGAGGTCAAAAGTTTACATACACCTTGCAGAATCTGCAAAATGTTAAGAAATAAGAGGGATCATACAAAATGCGTCATTTTTATGTAATACTGACCTGAATAGGATATTTCACATAAAAGACATATAGTCCACAAGAGAAAATAATAGTCGAATTAATAAAAAAATTACCCTGTTCAAAAGTTTACATACACTTGATTCTTAATACTGTGTTGTTACCTGAATAATTCACGGCTGTTTTTGTTGTTGTTGTTGTTTTTGTTTAGTGATAGTTGTTCATGAGTCCTTTGTTTGTCCTGAACAGTTAAACTGCCCGCTGTTCTTCAGAAAAATCCTTAAGGTCCCACAAATTCTTTGTTTTTTTAGCATTTTTGTGTATTTGAACCCTTTCCAACAATGACTGTATGATTTTGAGATCCATCTTTTCACACTGAGAGACTCATATGCAACTATTACAGAAGATTCAAACACTCACTGATGCTCCAGAAGGAAACACAACGCATTAATAGCTGGGGGTGAAAACTTTTGAACAGAATGAAGATGTGTGGATTTTTCTTAATTTCCCTAAATATCATATATATATTTTTCATTTAGTACTGCTGTTCAGAAGCTACAGAAGATACATTTTTCCCAGAATACAGAATAAACTAAATAAATTTATTGTACATTTACCCTAATCTTCAAATTCAAAAAGTTTTCACCCCCACCTCTTAATGCATCGTGTTTCCTTCTGGAGTATCAGTGAGTGTTTGAACCATCTGTAATGAGTCCCTCAGTTGTCCTCAGTGCAAAAAAACACAGCTGTGGATCATTCAGGTAACAACACGGTATTAAGAATCAATTGTATGTAAACTTTTGAACAAGGTCATTTTTATAAACATACCTTTTATGTGAAATATCTTATTCAGGTCAGTACTAAATAAAAAATAACATGCATTTTGTATGATCCCTCTTATTTTGGTCAAATAATTAACATTTTGCAGATTCTGCAAGGTGTATGTAAACTTTTGACCTCAACCGTAGATTGGTTGGCTGGTTGGTTTTGTGGTGTAGATCCAATTTGTGGTTTGATATCATTTTAATTTGTAATATATTTACAGTACTTTTTCTATGAATAATACGTTTGGAGTGTGATATTTGTAAATTGTTAACATATTTAAGCAATCATTAAAATTAAGTTATTTAATTAAATGCACCTCTTAAAGTTGTAAGCAATTTGTATTTATGTTAATTGTTTGTTCTTGTTAGTTAATACATTAACTAACATTAACTAATGGAACATGATTGTAAATTGTTACCATGAAAGCTGCAGTATTTCAGAGTTTATCTGAGCCGACTGTGAAATAGTCAAAGAGTTGTTTAAGAACACAGTATACAGTGCAGTATAGCTGTGGGCCTGTTCTAACATGTGAGGTATGTATCTGAATGACATACATTCATTGACTGTAGGCTACCCTGTTAACTAGACAAAACACTTCCTTTAGCCCTCTGACTTTGACAAATGAAGGAAGAGAAAGAAAAAGTGAGAAAGAAACAACAGACCATAATGTTTATGGCAATGGTTGATGGGTTCATCTCATTCACATGCATTCCACAACCTTTTACTGTTGTTGATACATACAGCACATTCACACACACAGTGCATGTTGTATTCCCGCCATAACTGTGATATTAATCATTCAAACAAAGCCTTGCAGTGATTTGGGCTGACTGTCTTTAAATCCAACTGAAGAGCTCAAATGAGTCAGGAGAATCTCAGATGAGTGCACTTGCGTGTTTTTACAGTTGGACTGGTTAAGAATAAGCATAAAAATGGCTTCTTTCAAAAACCACTCCCTCTATTTTAGTCTGAATTCTTTGTAAACAAAAGACAGTTGATCCTTTGGCACTAACAGTTTACTGTCTGTTAAATCTGAGCATAAACCTGTGCATATGTTCACACCCAGCTCTATCTTGTTTGTTCAAATGTCAGAAGAAAAAAAACAAGTGGCTCACAGAGAATTTTACACAGCAGACAGAGAGAGTAGAATGAAACCAAAGAGACCAAACAACTCGTCAATTTCTAGTCATCAGCAAAACTGTATTGTAAGCATATTCCAATTCCAAAGATATAATCTCACTACAGTTTAGTACATTCTGCTGAAGCTGCCTTTGTGAGGTGCACCTAATTGTATTGAATGAGCACTTATTTGTACTCATTTGTTCATTTATTTAATAAAAAAAAACTATACTCGCAGAAGACATAAAATTACTGAAATAAAATGCCACTTAAGCATACTTAAGACATTTCAATGACTGATTTTTTATTATTTAAAATGGATTTTAAAATCATTATGTTCAGTATGACTTACTAATGCACATGTAGAGTACTAGTGTATTTAATATTACATGAAACGTTAACAACCAGTATTTTATATGTATTAAATTGCAATTTATTAAATAAAAGTCTAAAAATAAATCACATTACAATATATTTTTTTCAATTTATGCTTTCAAGTACATTCAGCAATACACTTTGACAATATTTCAAAGACAGCTTAAGTAATTATGAATACAAAGATGTTCATAGTAAAGTCATACTTAGCCACTCTTAAGTTTAACTAATTGTATTTAATATAAGTTTAAACTATGATACATTATAATGTAATTATAAACAACATGTATATATTTCAGTGTTGTATAGTATAAGCCAACTGTAGAATATTGTTTGGTTTCTTGTACAGTTCTAGTTTACACAGAACGTGTTCTTGTGTTTAAAAATGTAACATGCTATGCTAAGCAATAAAAAAATGAATGCATTGTCTCGTGACGCTGAAAGTTGAACATAAAAAAATGAACACAGTGTCTTGTGACGTTGAAAGTTGAAAATAAAAAAAAAACACTGTCTCGTGGCGTTGAAAGTTGAACGTAAAAAAACAGTCTCTGATATTAAAAGTTGAACTTAAAAAATAAAAATGAACACAGTGTGTTGTGACGTTCAAAGTTAAACCAAAAAAATGCAGCGTCGCGTGGCGATGAAAGTAGAGCGTAAATAAAATGAACGCAGTGTCTTGTGACGTTGAAAGTTCACAACAATTCACAAATAATTTACTCACCCCCTTGTCATCCAAGATGTTCATGTTTTTCTGTCTTCAGTCGTGAAGAAATTATGGTTTTTGAGGAAAACATTTCAGGATTCTCCATGTAATGGTCTTCATTGGTGCCCCGATTTTGAACTTCCAAAATGTAGTTTAAAAGCAGCTTCAAAGGGCTCTAAATGATCCCAGCCGAGGAAGAAGGGTCTTATCTAACGAAACAATCTGTCATTTTTTTCGGAAAATACATTTTTTTTATACTTTTTAAGCACAAAAGCTTGTGTAGCACAGGCTCTGGGATGTGCGTTCATAACGCTACATACTATTGAATCACGTCGAAAGGTCACGCGGAACTACAGACCCAGTGTTTACAAAGCGAACGCGCAAAGACAGTGCAAAGAAAGTGCAAATAAGTTTGTAAACGCTGTTTACAAACAAGAAGGTACAACGATGTCCTCCTCTCAGGTTGGAGGAGAAGATAAGATGCCATTTTTTGCCATACTCAGTACACAGACAATGAACTTACACGTGATTCGTAGTAGTGATGGGAAGTTCGGATCATTTTACCGACTCGGATCTTTGAGTCTCGAGATCTTTTTTTGAGTCATTTTGTTCATTTTAGCAAAATTTAATAAACGTTACGTGTGACTTCCCTAACACATCTACTGCTTACACAAATGTCGATAACACTACAAACAAGACAAAACTATAATGCTATAAGAAACAGAAAAGATTAATTCATTGTTTACTTGGGTCTTTAGTCTATGGTTAGCTCACCTCACCTCTTATCTGACAAGTTTTCGGGTTTGAGTTGTTCGTTCATCACGTGACAGCCCCATAAGATGAACGAACGACTCAAAACCCGAAGACTCGAAACAGGTGAACTAATTCCTGTACAGAACCTAATAGGATGTTGAGCATGCGCGACTGAACGAATCACTCCTCGAGACGACTCGTTCTTCCCGAGTCACATTAAAGATTCGTTCAAAATGAAAGAATAGTTCAAGAACGACCCATCACTAATTTGTAATATCGTGGACGCGCATCCCAGAGCCTGTGCTACACCAGCTTTTGTGCTTAAAAAGTATACAATTTTTTTTTTTTTCAGAAAAAATGACCAATCGTTTCACTAGATAAGACCCTTCTTCCTCATCTGGGATCATTTAGAGCCCTTTGAAGTTGCATTTAAACTACATTTTGGAAGTTCAAATTCGGGGAACCATTGGAGTCCATTATATGGAAAAAAATCCTGAAATGTTTTCCTCAAAAACCATACTTTGTTTACGACTAAAGAAAGAAAGACATGAACATCTTGGATGACAAGGGGGTGAGTACATTATTTGTAAATTGTTGTTCTGGAAGTGCAGTTCTCCTTTAAAAAATAAAAAGAAACATGGTGTCTTGTGACGTTGAAAGGTGAACGAAAAAAAAACTGAACGCAGTGTCGCATGGCAATGAAAGTAGAACGTAAATAAAACTAATGCAATGTCCCATGGAGCCGAAAGTTGAATGTGAAAAAAAAAAACTAACAAAGTGTCTCGTAATACGAGAATAAACAAAGTAGAACGTACATTTTTTTTTTACTTAGTGTCTTAAGCTATGCTAAAAAAAGGCAGCGGGATAGGTCCTCACCATTCTCAATATAGGTTATATATAGGAAAATGTTATTTTCCATGATGTTGTTTATGATTCAACCAATAGTTAAGGCTTGTAATAGCAGCAGTTGGAAATAAATCACTAGCTCATAATTTTGGCATATCGGTATGTGCTTAACATCAGCATCTCTGGGCTCATTTCAGGTCACGAGAGGAGGATCATATCTCAGCACAGGAAAATGTAGTCCTGCCAGAGGAGATAACATCATCGCTTGGAGAGTAGAATTATACACTGGGAAACCCCATGGGTACAGTTTTCATTTTTTGGTGTTGATGTGTTCATGATATTGATGCATGTTTACTTCATGTCTCCGCCTGTTATGTTGGAGAGTGCGAGAATAGTGTGCTTTTGTGTGTTGTTTTCAATTAAACTAATGTAATATGCATCTTAAAATGATTTGCATTACACTGAGGAATTGCTAAATGGCCCATAAGGTGAACATTATGAATTGTGTACTTTGTCAAAGACATTTTTGCTTCTTAGCAAAATGAGAAATATCGACACTGCATGTTTTACCACCCCAGACAACTGTTTCGCCAGACTTTGTGCTATTACTCTAAACACTAGGCATGCTACAACACATTAAACCCTATTCAACAAAAACCTACTGTTGCCAGCTGTGAAAAAGCCCTTGTGTTCACACATCACACAACTGACTTTGCTGTCAAAAGTATCCTGAGCTGTTCAGAGCTGGGTTACAGCCAGCTATGTGCTCGTGCAGAAAACATCTAAAGCTTTTCATTTTTGTCATCCTCCCAGTTTTAAAAATATTCTGTCAGGGGAAATGGTGTAAAAGCCTCCCCTGTCATTTTCCTAAAGCTAAAACTTAAGCCAGCAGCCCACACCCTGCACACTAATGTGTGATGTATAAAAGCCTAACGTCTTAAGTGTGAGATCATGCCGATAAATGATACCTACTGTGAATCGGAAAATTTCCAGTCATGTGTTTCTATCTATTTCTTTCCCCTGTTTACACATGCTAAATAAGGTTACTGATGAGGATATACTATAAACATCTAATGTTTTTATACTATATAATGTTCATCATAAATATCACAGACTAAGCCTAAACAAAGTCATTAATCACTCACCTTTATGTCGCTCCAACCCCTAAGAGCTTTGTTCATCTTCAGAACACAAATTAAGATATTTTTTTTGATGAAATCCAAAATCTTTTTGACCCTGCGCAGACAGCAATACTACTGAAATGTTCAAAGTTAGTAATGTTCCTAGTTCTGTAGTAAGGACATGAGTAAAACAGTCCATGTGACATCAGTGGTTCAACCAATACTTTTTGTGTGCAAAGAAAACAAAAATAACGACTTCATTCAACATTTCTTCTACTTCAAGTCAACGTCAGGCACCATCATCGAGAGTACCACGATAAGGTGAGTTTTATCAAATTACAGTGGAACCACTGATGTCACATGGACTGTTTTACCGATGTCCTTACTACATTTCTGCGCCTGGGAACATTTGATGAGTTCATCTGCAAAAACCGATAGCTCCATTTTCATTTTATTTTTTTCAGAAATCAGGTTTTTTTTAATCGCACATTCCAAGTAATATCAATCAAACTGCAGTTGGGTTGTTTTGATTAAGTAATAATAACTTAAGCAAATACAGGTAATTTACAAAATTAAAGTTCATTGAAAGTATTTTTTTTTTTTTCATATTAAAAGATTGTTTTATAGCAAAAGCAGATAAATCCAACAGTGGCAATGTTTTAGAGTTTAAAAAAACACTCGTTTAATCTTTGTAATCTACTCAGATGACAGTGTAGATGCCTGACAAACGTTGTTGTTGTTGAGATCATAGACTGTATGGATGTTACACAAAATACACGGAGCTTTTCCCTTACCATTGTAATGCGCCGCTTTTACAAGGTTCCCTGAAAACGTTTCAGCTTTTATTTTCCTTTAACGCCCTGAAGAAGATATCACGGGTTCATCAAATTATTCATTCGCGATCAGTTTTAGATAGCTTGGACGAAACTCCTCTCTGCTAGCACGTCTTTTCAAAGTGAAAGTAGCCCTGTCACCTGACCTGAATACTGCGCGCTGATTCGCTAAAATGGACTTATCGGCTTCGGTTCACAAACAAGTTCACACACACTCGTCGGCTTTTCCAGTAAAATGTAAACGTGCGATGCCTTGGACGTGGACAATACCGGCTTTTTTGACAAAACGTGTTTAGAGTTCAGATATGTGGAGAATAATGGAAATTATGGAAAAATTAATGGAAATTTTTTTTTTATTTTTTTAAAAGTGGCGTTTATTGGTTTTTGCAAATAAACTCTTCGTTTCAGTCACGTCGCTGTCAATGGAGGGTCAAAAAAGCTCTTGGATTTCATCAAAAATATCTTAATTTGTGTTCTGAATCTGAACGAAGGTCTTACAGGTTTGGATCGACATGAGGTTAACACCGGACGCGAGCGGCAACCTCCCGCTCTCTCTATTGAAACAAACATGGAAGTAAAATAAACTGCAATTCATCGACTGGCCGTTAGAGACTGGCTCCAAAAGGGAGTCAATCCCATAGACTCCCCATGTTAAAATGCCCAACTTTACAGCAGAAAAAAAAAAAAATGTTTACAGCCTGGTACAAAAAGTGGTTTTGGTCTATATAGCTAATTTTGCCTTTCATGTCAACTGTGAGGGGGGTGAATTTTTTCATAACTCATCCGTTTAAATTATATTAAGCCTTAAAGTTGTGCATAATTTAGGGAGTGGCCAGTTGAGTGACAGGTGGATTGCCCCTGCTGTCACCACCGTTGCGCTGTGTGGGCGTGGTTTCAGCAACCAGCCCCACCCACATCCCGCCTCTTTGCCCATTTTCAGTTATGCGGGAGTGACGTGCAGTGACGTGATTCCAAGATAAGAGCTCCACTAAGAGCTTCAAAAATGCTCTTCAGAAGCCTATGGGTGACGTCACGGACACTACATCCATATTTTTTACAGTCTATGGGCACGACGCAACAAAATAAAGTAGAACCCATTATAATCCCATTATAATATACAATATAAACTGCTGCTGTGGGCTATTTATGACGTGCTCACGCAAAGTTCAAATGATTTGCAACAGTTGCTTTGTCGCATCCAGTGTAGATAGACTTAAGCTGTTATGACGTGGCACGACAACTGTCACGTCCAGTGTAGACACAGTGTTAGTAATTAATAACAGAATTTTCATTTTTGGGTGAATTCTTTAACATTACCCCTAAAATTTTATGCATTTATTTATTAAGTTTAGCCAATGGCTTTTTGATTTGCATTTTTGAAAGTTTCATATATAAACTAACAAAAATGTCAAAACAATCTCTATTCACACGGATCCAGGCTTTATTATTTATGCCAGGCCAGTAGTTGGCGATGTCAATTGGTAAAGAAACATTACGTGCCTGCACATGTAGATTAAACACGTAATACATGCGCATGACATCACAGTTTTTACAAATTTGCATTTTTGTAGTTTACACAGAGATGACAACATATTTTCAAAAAAGTGCTCTGTTTTCAGATGTTTGCGTTTTCAGGCCCCCAAACGTCATTGTCGTGTAAAAGAACAACCAAAACACATAAAAAGTTTTCAATTTTTCATAAAAATGAGGATGATACCAGATCTCCCCACATGAAGTTAATGACAAATCTGTCCTCAAACATTAGTCTAAAGTAACCCCCAACACACACACAGTCACACTCATTGAGCTGCTCAATCTATCCCAAACAAAGACATGCCGGAAAGACACAGAAAGGCTGACGGAATGCACAATGCGGTGTTGACAGGTGCATGAGCTTTATCACAAGTGGAGGTGGTTCCAACGTTGCTTTGGCACAAGTTACCTCATCCAAATCCTAACAACACCACCCATGGCTACAAAACACATTTAGCACTTATTATGCAACCCCCATATTCTCTTCTCTATCCCTCTTTTGTGTCATGAAGATGTTATCTTTTTAAATATGTGATTTACCAACAGTAAAATTTGGAGTCTGACAAAAGTGCATTTGACTTGTGCCCAATCTGTGCTTGATAAGTATTCTGAAATCACATTACTGTGTAAAGAGCAGTGTGAAATTTGAATATTTATTTAGTAACTTGCTAATCATGCTAGCAACATGCTATTAACACGCTAATAATGCTAGAATCAGGCTAGTAACATGTTAATAACTTGCTAGAAACATGTTAGCAACATGTTAATAACTTGCTAATCATGCTAGAATCATGCTAATAACTTGCTAATCATGCTTGAAACATGCTAGTAACTTGCTGATCGTGCTAGAATCATGCTAGTAACATGCTAACCATGTTAGAAACATGTTAGCAACATGTTAATAACTTGTTAATCATGCTAGCAAAATGCTATTAACATGTTAATCATGCTAGAATCATGCTAGTAACTTGCTAATAATGCTAGAAAAATGCTAGCAACATGTTAATAACTTGCTAATCATGCTAGTAGCTTGCTATGCTTGAAACACACAAGTAACTTGCTAATCGTAATAGAATCATGCTAGTAACATGCTAGCAACATGCTAATCATACTAGAATCATGCTAGCACCTGCTAATTGTGTTGGAAAAACATGCTAGCAACTTGCTAATCATACTAAAATCATGCTAGAAACATGTTAGCACCTGCTAAAAATGCTAGCGTTTTGCTAATCTGGCTATAAAACATGGTAGCAACATGGTAACAACTTGCTAATCATGCTAGAAACATGCTACCAACTTGATCATCATGATAGAGACATGCTAGCAACATGCTAACAACTTGCTAATCATGGTAGAAACATGTTAGCAACCTGCTAATCATGCTAGAAACATGCTAGCAACATGCTAACAACTTGTTAATCCTGCTAGAAACATGTTAGCAACTTGCTAATTATGCTAGCAACTTGCTAATCGTGTTAAAAACATGCTAGTAACTGTCTGAGACTATCTATCTGTATTTGTATCTGTCTAGACTGTATTGCCTTCAAAACATTCAAACTTTACCTTTTAAAAATATTTTATTAAACTTCAAACTATTTCAGACTGAAAACCATCAAACTTAATTTTTTTTTTTTTCTGTCGGCACCGATAGCCTTGTATGCAGTGCCCCAAACTACAGCGTGTGCTCCGGGAGTACCCGAGTCCCAAGTTCAAATCCCGGCTCAAGGACCTTTCCCTTGTCTTGTCTTGACAAACTTTTTTATCTAGTTATTTCTGTTGTCTTTGAAATATGGTAAAGTGTACAGCTAAATATACTGACAAAAATTTATGGTAAACCAAAATATACCTTAATGTATTTTCTTTTAACTAAATCATGTACTTATGGGATAGTTTACTCACCCTCAAGCGGTGTATATGACTTTCTTTTTTCAGATAAATACAATCAGAGTTATGTTAAAAATGTCCTGGCTTTTCCAAGCTTTATAATTGCAGTGAATGGGTGTTGAGATTTTGAAGTCCAAAAAAGTGCATCCATCCATCATAAAAAAGTACGCCTCTTTCTCGTGAATGCGCATAGGACAGTTAGCAGAAGCTAGAGATTACGGTTAATAAAGTTTTCAATATGGATATTTTTCTTACACAAATTCGCTTTAGATCTCCTTTATTAACCCCCTGATCTGTGTGGAGAACTTTGTATGATGGATGGATGCACTTTTTTTGGCCTTCAAAAACTCAACACACATTCACTGCCTTTATAAAGCTGGGAAGAGCCAGGACATTTTTTAATATAACACTAATTGTTTTCATCTGGAAGAAGAAAGTCAAATACATCTAGGATGGCTTGAGGGTGAGTAAATAAACTATACCTTTAAATGTATTTCTAGTAATACACTTAAATCTCTATGAACTTACTCATACAGAATAACACTACAATTAAAATTACTTTACGCTTTAGTATGTTAGTCAACACATCAAAATAAGTCTACTTCTTTAAAACACGACAAAATATTATTAAAACAATGATTTAAAATGTACTTTCAGGTAAAGCTTTTAATTGTTTTTTATTGTAAAGTCTTTAAAAGTGTACTTTTGTGTCCCTCTCTAAATACTCTTGGATTTTATTTCAATAATATTACCATAATATATATATATATATATATATATATCCCCAATAATTCACTGTTTCACTGTTTGAAGAAAGTTGGGATTAGATAATTTTTCTAATTTAACAAGTATGTTTTTTGAGATGTTAAAGAGTCTTGGTGTTCAAACAGAATATGAGGGATAATAGTGATGTCCGATATTTTCTCAACAAAAATCGGGGAAACGAAAATAGTTTAGGAAAAGGTAAGCAAGACCGTGGGAGCAGTTAGAGTCTAAAAGCTGAGTATGAAAATCGGTATGCAAAGATAATCCCACGGTCCCATTGTTCAGAGAGGGATCTTCTCCCTCTTAGCTCCGGCTCATGACACTGTGTGGTTTTCTCTTTTTTTCATCTCCACGGATGAGAGGGTTTCTGTCTTTACTGGTGCCTGCAGAATTTCCTTATGCTGATAAAGGAGGGAGTGGGCGCATAGGCATGGAGGACAGAGTCTTTGTGAAGCAAAGCAGAAGTCAACAGCCTGTGTTTTAAAGGGAAATAGTTATATGGGTGTTTAGTGGCAGGTGTTTGTCCCTGAAAAGACAAAGACATCTGTCTTATTTGTCCTATGCAAAAATTTGTGACCGTCGAATGACCAAGATTGTGTTGAGTGGTTGAGAGCTGTTGCTATTGCGTTGCGTTTCTAATACTACCAGGATATGCAGAGGTCCCAGGGAACGGTCAATCATTAAACGTCTGAGCAGAGTTTATATAAACCTCCAATAACACAAAGGCTTCTTTTTTATTGCCACTTTATGGGGGCTAGTGACTTGTGTGTGCTCACTCTTCAAAGTTCCTTCTACGGAGTTACAGCTCACTTCCCAGCTGTCTGTTCACCTACATGCCACACACACACTGGATGGCCCTTTTTACAGATCTCGACCACTAGTTCTGTTCCAAAACCTATGCGTTTCCCTATTTAGACAGCATTTTGTGTGCTGGTTTGTGCATTTCATTCTATTGCAATACTTTTTTTTGACCAGTGCGAGTCCAGAAAGAGTCTCGCTGCTTTCTCAGCAAAACATTTTTAAGACTCATTGTCAAGTTAAAAAAAGTTCAACTGCCCTCAATTCTTTTCCATTTTGCTGCACCTTGCATTTTTAAAAGCAGTCCCTGTTGGAAAAAACAGCATATGCTGGTTAGGTATGTTTTGAACATGGCTGCTGGTTTAAGCTGGTCATTACTTGGTCATGTGGTGGTCCTGAGGAGGAGCTCGGGCTTAGGACCAGCTCATGACCAGCTTAAAACCAGCTCAAACATGGGCGTCACTAGGCCATTTTTAGGGGGGGCTAAACTGAATACTCAGCCCCCCTAAAATTTTGTGATTAGCTCCATAAACTGTACACAAATTCGTGATCGCCTCAGTCCCCTTTAAATTTCACTTGAAAATGGCGGCAGACTTTGATCGGCTCCTCTCCGTCATTCAACGCATTTTTCAGTCCGCAGACCGAGAAACAGAGGTGTGTGTTTATTGATAGATTGTTATAAATGTGCAGTTTAAATACAGTTTACAAAATATCATGGGGGAACAATTGATTCCCCCATCTACTGTAGCCTAAGTTTTCACTGCATTCACCCCTCATCACACCACAGCTGTTTCCTTGAGTGAAAATGAAGCACATATATAAATGCATGCTTTATAAAACGATCATGTTGCCATTTTCATTTTAAAATTTAACTTTCAATATAATACATATTCCAGTTCTTGTGGCAAAGAGGTTTGCATACTTAAGCTAAGGAAAGAGATTTGTAGAAATGCAGACAGAAAAATTTAGCAAAACAGGTGTCTGTGTGAGATCACGAAGACCTGTAGGCTTATTCAGTACTCAAATGTTATACCTATACAGTACATCTATACAGTACAGTGAAATACTGCAGTAAGTGTAGTATACCATATATTTGTATGTGATAGTCCCATGTGTTCATTTATTTATTTAATTTTTTTGAATTGTTGTATTGAGTATGGTGTTTTAGCTTAGCAAAATGCTAATGTCAAACTTTCGTGGCAGTAAATGTATGTTCCAAATCATTCATATAGGTTCAATTTCAGTTAGGACTGGGGTGTCTAGTCCTGCTCCTGGAAAGCCACTGACCTGAAGAATTTAGCTCTAAAACTAATTAAACACCTGAAACATCTAATCAATAGCTGCATTCAAGATCGCATACTGTCTAGTAGGTAGTACATTTGGGCTGCATCCGAAAACCTAGGCTGCTGACTTGGCCAGTGACTTCTAAGGCAGCGTTTGCGCACAAAGGCACCCCACGAAACTGATTTCGGACATGCTTCTGAGGCAGCATAATGGTTTAATGATCTTTAATGATGTTTAAGTGAACATTTAAATCCAAAAATCGATCAGATGAAGGTATCTCGGGACACAGGAAGTGAGGCTAACATTGGATTTGGACGTGCTTTTATGCCTTCCCATCTTGAAATGCATCCTCTGAGGGCAGCATTTTCCAGTTTTGGGACGCAATCTCGGTTTGGACCTTACTGTTACCATTGAATATAATATTTGGAAACCAGCATCAGTTGTGTCACTTTAATTGCATTCACAATTCCTTCCTGTAGCTTAACAGGATAGTAAAGTGTCGACTGAATGCTCACTTCAGAATCTTGCTGGAAGTACTAAGTTATACAGGTACTTTTTGTCTACTTTTTTGACTACTATAAATTTGTATGTACAACTCTTTTGGTATCTTTTTTTTTTTTTTACATACTATGTATTCAGATGCAGTGATAGTCTTTAGGGCCTCTACTAGAACCCTTCCGACAGGTGTGTTGGAGCAGGTTGGAGCTAATCTCTGCGGGACATCATCCCCCCAGGAGTAGATCTGGACACCCCTAAATTGGCTGAGTTTATCTCTACCCCTAATTAAACACACCTAACCCAGCTAATTAAGGTCTTTAGGATCGCTAGAACCTTACAAGCAGTTTTTTGGAGTTAAATTTTGGAGGAAATTTGCTCTCCAAGAGAAGGATTAGACACTATTGCTTAAAAGGCTACGTCTACATTAATCCAGATACATTTAAAAAACTGAGTTTTCATTTTAAAATGGTCTCTGTCCACATTAGCGTTTTCAAGCGGTTTCCAAAAGTTTCTCATCCACACTGAAATGTCGGAAACTGTTAAATTCGCCTTAATGTGCATGTGTAAAACCACATAAAAGCTTACTGAGATGATACAGACGCAATTCTTCTGGCAGGATTATTTTATTTATGGAAATATCTCATCATTCAGTGACGCATCTATGTCACGCTCACTTAAGTTTGATCTAAAAAGCAGCTGCCCTCATGTTTTGCCACAAGACAGCAATTGTGAGTGAATTTTCTGTCATCTTTTTAGGACTGTAATATGAAGAGTGTACAAAATAAATATCTTTAGCAACAGTATGACAGTGAAAAGCCATTAGGTTTGGAAAACCATTAGGTTTTGGAACAGATCTATTGTCTATCAATGGTTCCTCCTCCTGCTAGGCTAAGGCTCTGTGTAGACAAGTCTTCCAGAAATTTCCAGATATACAGTGCCAGTTTATTGTATCTGACAGAAGCCCCATACTTTCAGCCTCCATATAATTTGCAACGTTACATCATTGTGTAGCCGTTAAAATGTCAACCCTCCCCTAAACCCCAATGTCTCAGGAGAGAGCAATTAATTTGAGGTGATTCTGACCAAAGAACTATTACTGCATTTGCACTGAGGTTAAAAGTTTTAGCCTCAGCTGTTGCTTCTGCACCTCTAAATCAAACCTAGGGTGTTTTACAGTGTTACACAAACGCTAAATCATTGAGTTCAAAGACCAATGCACTGGAATTACATTATCAGCAATCTTGAACATATTGCACACTTAACAGTCTCATTGTAACTGTGCAGATGACGAACAGGCTTGTATGATTCACCCACATACTGCACTCAGATATGCATTGCATATTTCATACAGTTAATCAAACAGACCTTGTGTGAATGCTTAGCATAAGATCTGATCTGCAAATGTGTTCCATGTGCTTCCACAGAATTAAACACATGTCGGATGGTGAGGATGTTCTGAGGATCTGAGGAATGTCTGTGGGCCATTTGAAATGCCTTGTGGTTTTTGGCCTTGGTTATTGTCATGATCCACTGCAGCTGGAAGCCATACATGCCACTGCATGGTCACTGCATTTAGGTTACGATGTGCTAATGGTGTTGGCTAAGGCAAACCTCACTTTCACTATTCATACAGTATGTGGGGTTAGCAAAGTATTATTTTGCATTTAATTTTAATTTAGCAGAAGATAAAATATCCATAGATTAACATTATAGGAGAGACCCAGGGCATAAAGTATTATAGTGACATTCGGTGAACTCTTTTGACCTGTAAGTAACCACCCAAAACATCTTAGTACATCAACTTCATAGCAATGCACCAACAATCACTCAACATACCTTGGAACCACACTACTGAAGAACCATTCATCACCTAGCAAAATCCCATGGGTACATATATTTTGGAGGCTACCAAGGACTGAAAATGACTGCTTACTGCAGACCTGCCTGCCCCTTGTGGCAGACTGTTTCTGTATAAGACAGGGGCAAATTTGGAATACCAAACATGGAAATGCATGTTTTGGTAGCTAAACTGAAAATTGTTTGGGCCCTTTCTGACACTATAAGCTGAGGGGCCTGGGGCCCTAGTGAATGGTACAAACTGCATGTGGTATTAGTCATGTCTAGGAGTCATCATATGTATGCATTGAGGGGTCAAAAAGATCTAGTATTTGGCATACATTATGCGTTAAGGGGTGTGGGGGCCCTGGTTGTCACTCAGTGCACCAAGTTTTATTTTAGAAGTCTCAAGACACCCAGACCACCCTTGTGGTAGCAAGTTTTGTGCATTTAGGACCCATGGATACATATGTTTTGGAGACTACTCAACTCCTGCTGCGAGGGCTGTGAAAAGCAAGGACAACTTGACCTCCTGTCCTGGGCCTGGGTTTGAGGGGGGCCTGAAAATCAACACAATATCAACCAAGGTGGTTTTTTTCCCTCTCCCATAAAATGTTTATATCCACGCCCAAAAATTGCATACTTTAGACCTTCCTGGAGGCCCTAGTGGCAGACTCTTTCTGTACACGCAGGGGACGAATTTGGGTACTAAACAAGGAAATACATATTTTGGTAGCTAAACTGAAAATTATTGTCTGTGCTTATAAAGCTCTGTAAACTAAGGACCTGGGACTCCAGTGTCTGGCAGACTCTGTATGTGGTTACAAACCTTGAGGCCCTAGTAGTCATCACATGTATGCACAGAGGCAGCAAAAAGATCTAGTATTCAGCACACATTATACGTTAAGGTGTGTGGGGGCCCTTCTTATCACTAAATGCACCATGGGCCCAACTTTTATTTTAGAAGACACTCAGAACACCTTTGTGGTAGCATGTTTTGTGTATTTAAGTGCCATGGGTACACATATGTTGGAGGCCATCCCAAACCCTGCTGCCAGGGCTGCGACAAGGGAGGACAAATTGACCTCTTGTTGTGGGCCTGGCCTTGAGTGGGGGCCCAGAAAGCCAACTCAATTTCAACTAACCTTCCGGACCATCCTTCTCCCATAAAGTGCTTACAGCCATACCCAAAAATTGCTGCGGACCTGTCTGACGGCCCTTGTGGCAGACTCTTTCTGTACATGCAGGGACAAATTTGGATAATAAACAAGGAAATACATGTTTTCATAGCTAAACTGAAAATTGTTGTCTGCACTTATTTTGCACTTTAAACCGAGGGGCCCAAGACCCTAGTAGTTGGTGCACCCTGCATGTGGTTAAAAACCTTGGGGCCCAAGTAGTCATCACATGTATGCACCGAGGGGCCAAATATATCTAGTATTTGGCATACATTATACATTAAGGTGTGTGGGGGCCCTGGTTGTCACTCAGTGCACCATGGGCCCAACTTTTATTTTAGAGGACACTCAGAACACCCTTGTGGTAGTAAGTTTTGTGCATTTAAGTCCAGGGCTGCAAAAAGGGAAGACAAATTGACCTGTTGTCCTGGGTCTTGGCACAAAAAGCCAACTCGATTTCAACTTACCTTCCTTCTCCCATGAAGTGCTTACCACCGTGCATACTGTGGACCTGTTTAATTCCCCATGTGGCAGACTCTTTCTGTACATGCAGGGGCAAATTTGGATACTAAACAAGGAAATACATGTTTTGGTTGCTAAACTGAAAATTGTTGTCTGCAGTTATCTTGCACTGTAAACCGAGGGGCCGAAGACCGTAGTGATTAGCGGACCCTACATGTGGTTAAAAACCTTGGGGTCCAAGTAGTCATCACATGAATGCACCGAGGGGTAAAAAAGATCTAGTATTCATGTGTTAAGAGGTGTGGGGACCCTAGTTGTCACTAAATGCATCAAGGGTCCTTTTATTTTAAGTCTCCCTAGAATTGCAGTGGCAAGTTTTATGCATTTCATTCCAGTTAGAGGCTCTCATGTACAACAAACCAGTCTAATATCCATCCATCAAGTTTCAAAACCTATGTAGGTTCGGGAATGCTGGAGCCAATCCCAGTGTCTTGAGCATGGGTTGGGAAGCTCCCTAGACACATGTAGGTGTCCAACTTAGTGCTAAAACTTAACCTGTGGACAATTCATTTTCTCCGATTGGCCAGTCTAACAGATCTAGTTTAATTAAGATAACATGCGAACACTCTGCCTGACTTTGTAAAGCTCTTTGATTAAAAAGCGTCAATAATTATCACAGGGAAAAGCGGTGAGGTGAGAACAGACAAGCTTTTCCTTTTAAATGGATTGTCTGGTGCTGGTGATCAATAATCCCAAGTGATTTTGGTCAAACAGCTGTGAAGCTACAATCCATTTAAAGGTTCTCAAATATATGAACAATAAATCCATTGAGCGATGATGACCTTTGTACAGTAGAAGAATTTACACTACAAAGAGCAGCGAATAATACAAAGGGATCGCACTGTTCTTTAAAGCATGTTTACTTCAGAGAGAGGATTTGCATTCAAACACAGCATCTCTTATTGACAGTCAAGATGATTTGCAGATTTTATTGAAGAAACGCCAGCATCATTTTGCAGGCAAATGTTGAACCCACATGCCTTATCCAAGATGAAGCTGCAATGAGTTCACTTTGAGCATCAAAGGCACATATGGGGGTACTAGAAACACATTACAGATATGAAAACTAGATGATTGTAATATCACTTCCAGATATATCTTCTGTCTTGGTGTGCTGTATGACAAAGCTTGTGCAGTTACAACAGTTCTGAACCACTTGTTTTTGCCCAGTTACTAACCTTTAACTTTTACAACTCTTCTACAATTTCTGAAGAACCCTTTTGCAATGCCTCTATAATGGTGTGTAGCAGATTTATACAGGTGGAACTGGGGAAGATGGAGGGTTGCACATTGCAACTGCTACAGCAAGCATTGGCCAAGCATTTGAATGTTGAGTAGCAAATCAGCTGCTCTATGTAAATAATGATGAGATTATATCAGATAGAACCTATTGTTCCTGCGCCATCTAGAGTTTTGTTACAAAACTTGGTATGTATACAGAGCCCTCCTTCAGAGTAAATTTCACATTAGCACTTTTGATGTCAGAGTTCAGTTAGTTTGGATAAGTTCAGGTGCATAACTATGAACAGTGGTCTGGGTTAAAGTTCAGATGAACTGTTAAAGGGGTCATCGGATGTTAAGTTCACTTTTACATGTTGTTTGAACATTAATGTGTATTGGCAGTGTATGTACAAATCTACCCTATAATGATAAAAATCCATGTAGTGGTTTTTAATTAATCTGTAAAAATAATATTCCTTTTTTCAAATCAAGCCATTCTCAGATGCCTGTCGGTGTGGCGTCACACCCACAGAGGCCGCTCCCACGATAGTTGATTGACATAAGTGTCTTACCTCAAATCAGCCGTAACAGTCCAGCCTCTTTGTTTTGATGCCGGAGCAGGGATGTAAATTAGACAAAAATATCTCAGATTGAGTGATTGAGGTGTTGTGTTGCTGGATGAAATAATGAACATAGTGGTCGTCATTTACTCCCGACATCTGAGCTGCTGAAGATGCAGTAGATTGCATTTGTTTATGAAGGGAATGCGCCTCCCAATCTACATATATCCGTCTATGTTCGTGCGAATTATTCGTGATCCAGCTTCACTTATGGCAGAAGTGAGTATAAGGGTTTTTTTATGAATCTTTGTGATCTCCTTTCCTAATAATGTGCTAGTTAGCAAGTTTAGCGGCTAAACGAGGCTAAAGTAAACAGGCTCCTCGCTCCACAGAGAGAAGAGAGGAGCAGGACGAGCAGAGCTCATTTGCATTTAAAGCAGCCTCGACTAGAACAGGATGATTTTTGCAGAGCTGATTTTGGCTAGGTAAAAAGGGTGTTGTTTTATACAATCATTGAGAATTTTTAACCAAAGTATATTATAGAGTTTTCATTAAGACCCTAAAGAATCATATCAACTTGTGGAAAATGGGCATCCGATGACTCCTTTAAGGTTCCCTGCTGATGTGAAAGCAATCATAATAAATCATAGAAGTGAAGTGCTACTGATGATGTCTGACAAGCAGGACATGACAGACCATGTTTTTACCTCGTATTAAGATTAACCGATCTATATTCCATGGCTTATGAGTGAGCTCCCACTTGAAAGAGAAAAATAAAGCTGTGACTTTGGCCATAATTTGCGTTCTTTCGATACAACTCAACTCTAAATTCGAAATGACTTGTTTTGGTGCGCTTTCTCACAACACACTCCTGAACAATAACATATTATATGAGTGTGTGCCAAGTGGGCAGAGTGTGGTCCAGGACATATTAAGGACAGATGAGCACTACACATGCAATCTGGTCCCATGCGTTTCTGACTACCTCTGTAGTTTTATTTGTTTTGATTACCAAATGTTTTAGACCTTGCATTTAGCATATTTAGACATGTGTATTTAGCACTGACCACTTGTGGTCCAAACAAAAAACTGGATGTTAATGCAGGTGTAAACAGTGACACCATTCTAAAAACTTGTTTAGAACTTATTTGTGGAAAGAAAACCAAAATTCAAAGGTAAAGATTGAAACACTATCCATTTTGCTATCTTTTCACGGGTTGCTGCAAATGTACTGCGGTTCTGACTTCAAAAATACAATTGTGAAAAGAAACCAGCAGGGAGAGTAGGAGGGGGAGCAATCAAACTTTCATATTTGTACATCTGGCGAAAATCGCCTGCTCACTCAAAGTGCTAGCATAGTTATCCTCACCAAGATGCGTGATTAAATGTACCACTGAGGTAGCACCAACATTGCAGGACGAGTTATCTAAAAAAATCTGCTTTTGTGTTTTTGACCACATGTTCTCTCTCCATCTCTCAGACTACGTCTGTCAGCACCCTCCCCCACTTCTTTCCTCCAGTCTATCCCTCATTAGTCTCACTGAGGTCGGTTCACACCTCATTGCCACCTCCATTCATTGCTGTATTTGGTGATAAGCCCCCTTTAGTAGGTCAATGGGACCCTTTCAGATTCAGCTGCCTGCTTGCTTGCCAGAAGAACAAGAGGGGGACTAACAGACAATTAGTTAGATTTATTCCTAGGCTTGGCCATTGTGGAAAATAAGCTGAGAGGAACACTTCCTCATTTCAGAGAATGTATCTTTTGGGTCTTACCAGCATCTGGTCTCATAAGTGGAGTTAGGGATGACTAAACCATTTGATGGTCTAATGGGCAGTAGGGGTATATAGTGATTTCTCTGTCGCCGGGAAAATAATAATGTTAAAGTAACTGATGTTTCAATAAAACGTGTCAAAAGAGAATAAAACAGACAAGGAAACATTAGTCCTAAGGCCCTTTTGGAACATGAGTGGTGTGTCACACACTGCAGAGGCGTCTGCTGTCTCCTTCGTGGACTTTGCTGTTGTTTGGAGAGCAAATTGGGTCAATAAAGGTTTTAGTAGAGAGAAAATTGTCACCTCAAGCCTTGCGAGGAAACCTTGCAACTGTGAACAGAACACTGCCAAACAAATAAAGTTCAAATTGGAATTTCAGAGGAAACTGTTTGGCTGTTTCTCAGAATGGAAAACATCACACTTGACTTGTTTTATTGTAATGTTGCTGATTTTACTTTTTAAGATGTCTTTTAATATCGATTTGCCACTCAGGTCCATTGCAAAAATTCACAGGACAAACATTTTGGGCCAGTTTTACTAAACAGGGCAAATTAGCGCAATAGCGCAATTTCAAAACAGCACAGATGGGAGGGAAAATTTCTGCAGGTGATTTACTAACAAATCGCAAATTAAAGAACACAGATTCAACATTTCATTTACATATCAACCAATGCAATATACCAATTGCAGCACAAATTAGTGTAGTTGCACTAAATAAAGAAGAAGAATAAAGAAATAAAGAAGCCACAGTAAGTTGAAAAGAACCAGAGGCCAAAAAATTAAGGTTTGCTAAAAGTGTTGATAGACCTAGTATTGCGTGACTCATACTTGAAGGTTCCAAGTCGTTTTTTGTTTCCTGAAGCAAATTAAAAAATAACATGGCTTGGCAAATGATATGTTGAAATAATGTCTTCATCTGGCATTCCAAATAAATTAACACATATGGAAAAAATCCTCTCCCTTCTACCACGGCGCTCTCTGTGGTGTTTCCTCCTAGCAACAATAACTGCAGCCATTTCAAGCACAAACTAGTTTAAGACATGTTTTTTTTTGAGCGTTAAAGGAGAAGTCCACTTCCAGAACAACAATTCACAAATAATTTACTCACCTCTGTGTCATCCAAGATGTTTCTGTCTTTCTGATCTTTCTGTCTTCAGTCATGAAGAAATTATGTTTCTTGAGGAAAGCATTTCAGGATTTTTCTCCATATAATGGACTTCATTGGTGCCCCGATTTTGAACTTCCAAAATGTAGTTTAAATGCGGCTTCAAAGGGCTCTAAACGGAAAATAAAAATTTGTTTAATTTTTAAGTAGTTTGGATTTTACCGACTCTGAGTCTCATTCAGCAAAATGAACAAATCTTTTTTCGAGTCATTTCGTTCATTTTAGCAAAATCAGCATCACGTGACAGCCCCATAAGACGAAAAAACGACTCAAAACCCAAAGACTCGAAACAGGTGAACTAATTCCAGTACAGAACCTAATAGGATGTTGCGCATACACGACTGAACGAATCACTCCCTGAGACGACTCGTTCTTCCTGAGTCACATTAAAGATTCGTTCAAAATGAATGAATCGTTCAAGAACGCGCATCCCAGAGCCTGTGCTACACAAGCTTTTGTGCTTAAAAAGTATACAAATATTTATTTTTCGAAAACAACGACCGATCAGTTCACTAGATAAGACCCTTCTTCCTCAGCTGAGATCATTTAGAGCCCTTTGAAGCTGCATTTAAACTACATTTTTGGAAGTTCAAATTCGAGGCACCAGTGAAGTCCATTATATGCAGAAAAATCCTGAAATGTTTTCCTCAAAAACCAAAATTTCTTCACGACTGAAGACAGAAAGACATGAACATCTTGGATGACAAGGGGGTGAGTAAATTAATTGTAAATTGTTGCTCTGGAAGTGGAGTTCTCCTTTAAATAACGTAAATGCGTGATTCATTTGAAAACTCTCCTTCCATACATTTTGCGCCCGAAAGGTAAACTCCTACAAATGCATATTCAATAATGTCAGGCACAAAAATAACCGTTCACGCTTTTTCAGCGCTCATTCTTCATTGCGCGTCTTTAGCAAAACCTGACGGTACAATTTTACCGCTAAAAGATGGTTTGCACTGGTGCAAGCTGTTAGTGAACCTGGTCCTTTATTTTCTTTCCTGAGCTCACTGAGTAGGCTCTAACATAGAGGACCTTAGTGGGGCCCCCTTCATTACAGAGCCAGGACAATGGCCCCCAACAATGGCCGTGCTGCTACTTAAGCAGAAGCTTCAAGGATCCACGGATGTTTTCTATGCTATAGTACCTCCAAACTAATTGGAGTTTGAATAAAACAGGAGATGTTATCTGGAGTTTGACCGAACCTTTTCCTGCTGTTGAGATAATTCATTTGCAAGCTCTTAACTTTGTTGTGGTCATCTTTACTATGCAAACACAAACCGTGTCAGGGGTGTGTGGACATTGTTGTCACAAACACAAAGAATGAACGGAACAGCTTTATCTACTCAGGATAAAGAAATGGGACTTATCAATCATTCCATGTATCTAACAATGTCTTTCAAGCATTTAGAATGTTATCGGAATTATTTTATGGGTCACTAATGCATAAAGTTGACATTACATTTTTTTTATTTACCTGGCTTAACCAGTCTGTAAATTTTTGTCTCAACTTTTCAATATAATGTAATATAATACAATATAATATAATATAAACAATGATGTTTTAGCTGCTTTGAAAATGTAGAATGTTATTGTTTTTCGTTTGAGTGAGGGATTTTATAGGGTTTTTAAGAGGACCTCGGTGTGACAGAAACTACAATCCCAAGATGCACTGGGTGAGCTGTTTGGTAGTCCTGAGGTGTTAGTGATGGAGGGGGAGTCAGGTCTTTCTGCTCACACTCCATCCATGAGTGCGGAATCTCGCTGTATCCTCTGAAGTGCTGGGGGAGGCCGACGGCACGGACTATCTACAAAGCAGTTAAAAGATAGAAAGCAAAGTTAGTTTCTGGAGGGTAGACCGATTTGTACAGAGGATTGCGATTAAGGTAAAATAGCATTTGAACGTTTTGGTTAGTTTTGACTTTGAGAGGACTGCCGACCGAAGTAGAGATTGGGGTAAAAGTTTTTCCCTCTACCTTCGTTTCGAACGAGCGCAAACAAAAAAAACTCTCAGAAGAAAAACAGATGAACTCGTTCGGAAATCGCTTCGTTGCTTCTGTAAGTGAGTCTTAAACGTTATGTTACTTAACGAAATCATCTTCACGCGATCTTGAGGACGAGCACGCGTCTCTGCTGACTATTTTCACTGATTTCAAGCGATTCTCGGACGAGTCGAAAGAAAAAACTGAGTAACATCTGAGTGATTTATTGAAAACCAAAAAGGCTACGACAGAGGAAGAAATGTGGAGTTTCGTCCAGTGACTATTTGGGAGTCTGTATTTTATGAACTTTTGAATCTGATCTGGGATTGACTCTTTTCAGAAAGGATTTGTTCCAGAAAGGAAAAGGTGAGTAACGCCTGTAAATGGACTCTAGCATGTTCGTGTGTAATAAAATAGCTTACAAATGCTTTGCTGTTATATGGAATTTGAATAATAGGCTACTAGTAGCCTAGTGTTTTTATAGTGTACTAGTGTTTTCATAAAACACGCTTTTTTGGGAAGAGTTAGATGACAGTTACATTAAGTTTCCTGAAAGGCGTATACTGTTTAGGTTGTTTATATCATTTTCTTATCTCTTCTTATCCACTCACAATTTTGCACTGTGCCGTAAATCATTTTCATGTGTAACATTCGTCAATTTTAAACAAAAGAGGTTGATGCATTAATTAATACATTTCTTAAAAATGATTTGAAATGCATACAAAGTCATTTGGTGTGGGCAGTTTGTTTAAATGTGTAAATTTGTCTCTTACTGAGGCTGACTACCTTGAGGAGGCAGTGGGCTCTCATCAGCTTTCATCATCAAATGGCTCCAAATCTGATATGTTATAAATTGATGCGCGTGCTTGTACAGCCATGCGCGCTCTCGCATAACATCTCAAATTTGAAGCCATCCAGCACAGTAGGACAAAAAAATTATTTCTCAGCAACTTTAGCAAGAGTAGCTTAAGATATTGTAGCTCTCCTGTAGACACAGGTATATAAAATCTTTCCGGTTTCACTTAGTGGCTTCTGTGGATAAGGTGTTTTGGTTTGTTCAGCATGAAGCTAATTAATTTCTTGGTATTTTTTTCTAGTCAGAATTGAGGCCCTGGCAATTACCTTTCTTTTTGAGTAGAAATTTCACACTATTTTTTTGTAATGTTTGTTGTATTATTAGTTTATTTTCATTCATTGTTACTGTGTAAATGCAATATTGGCCCTCCATCTTTGAAGTTTTGCAGATTCCCTTTGCCAAAATAAATGCCTGAGGTTATCTTGATGTGAAAGGCAGGTTCGTTCTTGCAGTTGTTTATCTTTCCACAGTAAAGGACAAACAGCATAACTATACTGAAGTATGAGTTTGGATGGCATTGTGGCAGAGGGGTAATTTATAAAAAACATTGTAAAATACGTGAGACACATTAAATCCTGGAAGCGTTTCAGTATTTTCAATGTCAGAAAAAGACTCTCCAGCTGAAAGACACATTTATGTCCTTATTTGGGCAGCTGAACAAATGTACCTTTGACAGAGATTAATATTTATTATATTCTGTCGTATATATATATTATATTCTGACACAACAATGTGCTGATGCACAACAGTATTAAAGAATGTTGAATGATGCATATGTACACATACACACACAAATACATACATATATGTACATATATTTATCATTCAACATTCTTAAATGTTGCTGTGCTTCAGATCTTGTGTTCTGTCACTTTGTACAATAGCAAAGTAATTCTGCACCCACCTCACAGTGTCACTCCCTCTTTTCTTCCTCATCACTCACTAGATAATTTCAGAGTACTGCAAAGTAACCCCCCTCTTCATTCTTGGACTAGTGCAGTCTAGAAGTTTCTGATCATTGCTATAACCTTTACATTTACCCAGTTACATATGCTACAGTTGCAAACGTGCTTTCAATTGTTATTTCAAAGAAACACATTCACAGATAGTTTCCACCTTTTCACCGGCGTGAAGAACTTGATTTGTAAATGGCGACATGCTGGCTGGCGACTGCGTGCGCAGACTTGACCCAGACTTGTTGCAAGATGGTGCAGAAATGTGAGAAAAATACAGTCAATTAGATATGAACATCTTTAGGCAGTACGTGGAAGAAAATTTGCTGAAAATAAGTTTTCTGAAGAAGACCCATATTGTAGCAAAAGAGTTACCTTTAAAATAAAATAAAGCAGGGTAGATAATGATGTTTTCAAATCCTATTAAGTTCCTTTATTCATAAAGCCATTTTAGTGCTTTCCTTTTAAAGTTTTTTTCCCTCTATTCAGCCACTGAAATACTAAAAAACTGTAACCGACCTTGTGAAAATGTAGTTGTTTAAGTCCATAATTACATCAATTACTTAAATTAGAGAGGAAATCATTATGGCTGTTCGTCCCTTAGGATCTGAGCAGTGATTTTACTGTTAGCCACTCCAGACAGGTCATCAGTTCGTCTGGTTTGCAGTGAAGTTAGAGTATATTGTAAAGCATCAGTGGTATTTCCATAGAGGGAATGACAATTTGAGTTGCATTAATCAAAATCAGTAAGCTTGTTTATCATGGAATACCTCGAACCACAATGAGGTAATGGATGTTTTTGAGCCAGCGCTTGTGTGTTGCATACACTCACAAACACCCATTTGGGTTTGTTGTGGTGATCTTACAGTGGCCGCTTTATAGTGAAACGCTCTGTTGTTTGAAAATGAAAGGAAGCAAATGGATGAAGGAGAAAAGACGTGCTTTGCCGTGGGTGTTCTTCCGGTGGAAGTTTGTGTTGAGAGTTTGGAGAGGACAGGAATTCTCTGCCCTCTAATTTACTGGGCTGGCAGGGTTGGGTTGGCACAGTAAACTATCGCCCAGCACTTTTAAAAAGAAAGTTACTATTACACAACTGTCTGAGAGCTTTGGCGTAAACTTTAGGTGGGGTTTAGGTCTCAAAATGGAGAGATGCGTACAGCGCCGCTTTCTGTTTACAGCAACACATCTGTGATTAAACAAAATGGCTGTCGCCTTTATCGACACCAGATTCAGGTTTGGTTGGGGGTTCGTCTGGGATCTTGGTTTTTCAACAGCACCTTTGAAGACGGTGAGTTACAGATTTGGCAGAAGAGATAAAGGAGCAGGAAGGGATTTTGTATGTAAAGTTCATCAGCCTGGCCCTAATAGCCTCCCCATGGAGTGGCAGTCTCTTGGTTTGGTGGGCCGGCTATTGCTCTGGCTCCCACCGGCACTGGAATGAGTGAGGTCAGGCGTCCCGTCTCCGACACAAACCAATGCTGTTCTCTGGAATGTTCCGCTCCAGTAGTAGGCAGCGGTAATGAGCTGGGCCTGCTGTACGCTCTCGCCGTGTTCCCCTCCAATGATCAGAGGGAGAGAAAAACACACTGGGCTTCATTAATTAGGGTACTAACTTCTCTTTCCACTTGACTTGGTCTATTTCGTTTTATTCCGTGCACTCTCTCTGTCTGTCTGCGCCTCCTTTCTTTTTCCCTCTCAAAGTGAACGCTGTGGAAAGACTTTAAATATAATCAGCTGGATGTTTGTTCTGCAGTTTGTTTTACTAAGAAATAGCTCATGTAAACAAAGGAGCTTTTTTCTGTTCAAAAATATTTAAACATTTACATCAGCATAATCTCAGCCAAGTAATTCGATCATAAACTATTTCTCCTACTTTTTTTTTTTCCCCTTTCCATGTTAATAAAAGTGTGTTAACAGCTAAAACTACTTTAGGGTACATTAGTCTTTCCAGCCTTCAAGTTAACTTGACCTGTTGAATCATTATAAGACAAGACTGAAAAAAAAAAAACGGGCACAGATTTGCTAAAACTTACACTTGTTATTAAAGGATTACAGTTTCTTTATAGCTTACTCACACCCGTGTCATCCAAGATGTTCATGTCTTTCTTTCTTCAGTCGAAAAGAAATGAAGGGTTTTGAGGAAAAATGGGAGCCAAAGGGTTGAAAGTCACAACTGCAGTTTCAGTGCAGCTCTACATGATCTCAGTCAAGGAATAAGCGTCTTGTCTTGTGAAACAATTGATCATTTTCCAAAAAATAAAAACTAAAAATGTATATGCTTTTTAACCACAAATGCTTTCCAATGCTTTTCCACACTGTGTAATGTGGATGCAGAGCTAGTGCAAGATGAGCATTTGTGGTTAAAATGTGTATGAACTTTTATTTTTATTCATTTTTATTTTTATTTTTTTTTAGAAAATTACATCGTCTTGCTAGATAAGACACTTATTCCTTGGCTGGGATCGTGTAGAGCCCTTTGAAACTGCAATTTGGACCTTCAACCCATTGGCTCCTATTGATATCCACTATATTGAGAAAAATCCTGGAATGTTTTTCTCAAAAACCTTAATTTCGTTTTTTTGACTGAAGGGAGATATGAACATCTTGGAGTGAGTAAATTACCAGGAAATTCATTGAACTAACATGTTTTCTCAAGTTTCAAAGATAATCTTTGCAAAGCTATGTCAGCTGTTTACTATGTCCAGTTCCTCTTTGCTCACCTGCCCTGTGGGGAGTTTCCCATTGGTAGTATTTACGTTTCTTAATGCTTTATAAGGAAATGTAATATATACTGTTGAGAAGTTAATGATTAAATGAATTAGAAATGTATACAATGTCCCTTTATGGTAATATAAACTGAGTTTTGTGTGCACATTGGTGCCTAAATCTCTTATTTATATCATGTTGCCTTTTGTTACACTTTAGTACATTATTGGCATGCAAAACAGATTCTTATTAGTATTGCTGACTCGCTGCCTTTCCATCTAGTCAGATTTTTATCTATATGTTTTTGGCCCGGGGATGATTATTGGTATGTCGTAAGTGTCTTTTGCAGTGTCTGGGAGGGGATTGGAGTTGGCACAAGCTCAGAGTCTGTCACCCCTGGCTGACCGTTCGCCCGTCTCTCCATTCGTCTGTTCTTCTGGTTTGTACCAGCTGCAGACATTGCTTGGAAAATGAAACCAACACAAACTCTATGGGAACAATTTTATGCGTATCAAATCTCAGTTCTTGGTGTTTGTCCAAATTTCTCGTCCTTATTAGAGCAGCTGTGAAGGTGATAGACATCTCACTGCATTGTTTTGTAAAATATTTGTCTCAAGGGCATTATTCTCCTTTTTACAGAGGCACTACTAGAAATGATGTAGCTGTAAGATATGTTATTGTAGTTTTGGATTACTGTGCAAGGGATTTCAAGTCTTTTATGTAGAAGTAAAACTACTGTTCAAAAGTGCTCAATGCGTTTTTTTCTTCTTCTTTTTAAGAAATTATGGTGCCCCCGCTTTTGAATATCCAAAATGTAGTTTAAATGCAGCTTAAAGGGCTCTAAACGATTCCAGCCAAGGAAGAAGGGTCTTATCTAGCGAAACGATCGGTTATTTTCATTTAAAAAAAAAAAGAGATTCAAGAAAGTTAGGGTATGTGGGAAAAACAGGTTCTCTCCTCCAACAAAGTACTGACACGGTGTTTATAAAGTAGACAAGATCAAATGCCCTTTAATAAAAAAGGTAAAACAGCGATTTAGGACGATTTTGAAGTTGGAGAAGAAAATTAGATGGGAGTTTTTCGACATACCCTAACTGTTGTGAACTGGAATACACAGAGGTCACGCAGAGCTAGACAAGACGAGCATTTGAGGTTAAAAAGTATATAAATTGTAATTTAAAAAAATTTATAAAAAAAAAATAATTTCACTAGATAAGACCCTTTTCCTAGGCTGGGATCATTTAGAGTTTTTTGAAGCTGCATTTAAACTACATTTTGAATTTTCAAAATCTGGGCACCATATCAGTCCATTATATGGAGAAAAATCCTGAAATGTTTTCCTTAAAAAACATAATTTCTCTGAAACACAGTCATGAACATCTTGGATGACAAGGGGGTGAGTACATTATCTGTAAATTTTTGTTCTGGAAGTGAACTTTTCTTTTAAATTGACCAAACGTTCCAGTAAATATTTTACATTATTACAAATATAAAGTAGGTTTCAAATAAATTGTTCTTTTAAACTTTTCTATTAATCAAATAATCTTAGAAAAAAAAAAGATCAAGGTTTAAACAAAACTATGAAGCAGCATAACTGTTTTCAACATTGATAAGAAATGTTTTTGAGCAGCAAATCAGCATATTAGAATGATTTCTGAAGGATCATGTGACACTGTAGACAGGAGTAATCAAAAACAGTTAAAAAGCAGCTCTTTTAAATTGGAGTAACTGGTTATTTTTACAGAAATTGGAATAATTGGTTATTTTTACAGAATAAGTTGCATTTAAAATCTACTTGGCTCAAAAATGTGACAGTTTGAATGGACGTGATGCTTTTGATCTGTCTAGAGAATTAAAATCCATTCACAACATACCAGACTCTCCAGGATATTTCCTGAGCTTTTTTCCCATGTTAATGGGAATATAATGGACTGATATGGTGCCCAGATTTTGAACTTCCAAAATGCAGTTTAAATGCGGCTTCAAACGATCCCAAATGCGGTTGTAAATGATCCCAGCTGAGGAAGAAGGGTCTTATCTAGTGAAACGATCAGTTATTTTCATAGAAATAATACAATTTATATACCTTTTAATGCCAAACACTCATCTTGTCTTACTCTGCCTGGACTGTTTTTTTTTTTTTTTTTTTTTTTTTTATGACAGTTAGGGTATGTCGAAATCTCCGCTGTTTTACCTTTTATGTTGAGGGTGTTTGATTTTCTTTGCATGTTCACTTTGCAAAGACTGGGTCAGTACTTCTGCAGCAACGTAGGATGATTTTAAAATGATTTTTTAAGTTTAGGGAGAAAATACGATTTTCTACATACCCTAACTGTCTGAACCAGAAACAGAGTTCAACAAAAGCAAGGCAAGACGAGCATTTGAGATTAAAAAGTATTTAAATTGTATTTTTTTAATGAAAATAACCGATAGTTTTGCTAGATAAGACCCTTCTTTCTCAGCTGGGATTGTTTACAACCGCATTTGGGATCATTTGAAGCCGCATTTAAACTGCATTTTGGAAGTTCAAAATCGGGGCACCATATCAGTCCATTATATGGAGAAAAATGCTGAAATGTTTTCCTCAAAAAACATAATTTCTTTATAACTGAAGAAAGAAAGAAATGAACATCTTGGACTACAACGGTCTGAGTACATTATATATGAATCTTTGTTTTGGAAGTGGACTTCTCCTTTAAGATTTCTATCAATTTGTTAACATTTTGGGAAGACAGAATCCCAGTTAAACAAAGACATGCGAATTAACACAACTGAACTTCCTGAAAGAAAAACATCTGGCGAATTGTGAAACGCTGTTCTTTTCTGACCGATCCGCTCGTAGAGGGGTGTGTGTTGAAATGTGTAAATGATGAGTTCCGATAGCTAGTAGGACAAATGGCGTGTCGGGGTCATGCTGGGGTCTAAACCAGCACAGGGTTGACAGATATCTGTGAAGGGTTGGAGGAGTGCATTTGTGTTTCTGTGTATTTTACAGCATGTGTTTGTAAGAGCAAACACATGGAATGACCCTGCACTACGAAAATCTTATTTCCACTATAAAATGATGCACGTCAAGGTTTACGCATTAGCTGTCTTAGTACATTAATATACTAATAAAAAAAATGCCAAATTGTTCAAAGTGATTTAGTTGATGAAAACTTAGACTCGGAATGTTCTCTTCTGTTGTAGTGGAAAAGTCTCTGATTAAAATCCTTGAGTTCTTAAAGGACGTGCTGTTCCACTTTTGACCTTATACAGCAAAGTTATGTTTTTGTCGGCCTCGTGGCAACATCTAAAATGGATGGAGAGTTTATCAGGCTGTTTATATTAAAAAAAGCTCTGATCTGTGTAGCTCAAACATCAGAGGAGTTTTACAGGAATTTTTCTGTCAGGGATACTTTTCTATTGTCAGCTTTTGTCTACAATAAAGACTAAACTGTAAGATTTATATTGTCAGTAAATGTCCTTAAGTGAATGTGTACAATTCCTCAGTGCAAGTTACTCTCAAGATTAGAAGAATTATTTCAGTATATTTTGTGTTTCTGAACAGACTGCTTGCATAGTAATGGTCGTGTGGGTGGAGGAAAAATATTAACCAATAACATCACAGCCTTTGTTTAATAATCCAGTCAAATCCAGATGGTTGCATTCAAGACCTGCCCAATGTTATTTCCATCTAAATATTCAGTTTCGCTCAAATGTCACATTATGAAAGATTCATGTTGTCTTTAATCATTTAATAATTGTTTTGCTGTCCGCTTTTCTCTCTCCGTCTCATCCCAGTGCTGATGGTCCTAGCTGTTTTTATGGAGAGCTGGGCTGGATGCAGAGTTCAGATGTAGAGAATCCTTGATAATGATGATAATGATGATGAAGACCATGTTGCTGTTGATCTCAGTACTCCTAACTCAGGCTCTTCAGTCCCAGGGCAGACCGGCCACCCATGATGAGAGTAAGTCTTTTTTGAAGTACTCATGTTGTATCGTGTCTCAGTTGAAGGTGTGTTAATAATAAACCATGCCTCAGACACTTTGCAATTATGCAACCTGAAATAGTTTTTAAATTGGTCATAAGCTACACTTTATGCCAGGTTTTTTTCTGTTTTTCCTCTTTAATCCACTTATTGTTGCTTGAGGTTTCTTTCGCCAAAACAGGTGTGAATGTTTTCCACCCTCTGTCTGAGCCTAAATTAAGCAGACGGTTTGTTGCAACAGAACCATTAAGATTTCTTCATATAAATGAACCATTAAGGTTTCACAGTGACCTAATTTGTGACCTTGGACCACAAACCAGTCTTAAGTAGCACGGATATATTTGTAGCAATAGCCAAAAATACATTGTATGGGTCAAAATTATCGCCTTTTCTTTTATGGCAAAAATCATTAGGATGTTAAGTAAAGATCATGTTCCATGAAGATATTTTGTAAATGTTCTACCATAAATATATCTTATTAACCATAACTTATTTTTTTGATTAGCAATATGCATTTCTAAGAACCCTCAGATTGCAGATTTTCAAGTAGTTGTATAACGGCCAAATATTGTCATATCCTAGCAAACCATACATCAGTAGAAAGCTTATTTATCAGATTTCAGTTGATGTATTAAACTCAGTTTCATAAAACCAACCCTTATGACTGGTTTTGTGGTACAGTGTCACATTTTAGGCTTCTATTCAGGAAACTGTCGTCTTCGCATTCGCTGTAAAAATGGAACAAATTTATCCAATTCCAAGTTGATCATGTGTCTTATAACTATATGCGCATTCTCAAACCATATTCTTGTCTCCAATATGCTGTATGTTAGTGTGGTGCCAGGGGGGAAACACATTCTACACTGAGCTGTGGAAGTTTACACTTGTATACCATTCGTTCTCCATTTCCACCTTATATCCAAAATAGTCATTTAAAACCCTAAGGACTTTCATGCACTTAAGTCATAGACAGAGAGTGAAAAAGGGAAACGGGTTGGAGAAAAAAACAACACCAGCTGAAATAAAACCCTGAAAAATGTGTCCTTTGGCAAGATTCCAGCAGAGCGAGTGCCTGTGGCTCTCACAGGCCCAAACATGCTTCCGTAGCTTCATCATCGTCTTTTGGATTTCGGAAATACGGCGTTCCCGGGAGACTTCTAAATGCCTTACATTACAGTTACCGCTATTATAAAGCGAGCGGTCACTTCTGCTCTGGCCGACTGTGGAGGCTTTAAATAAACACAGTAGGTTTGAATTTACCCCAGAGCTGGAGGTGTGAAATAGCTGCCATCTGTACCCTCCGGCTATGCAAAAATACCTCACTTTTCTCTTCCCCCTCTATCTCTTTTTTCCCTCCCTCCCTCTTGTCTCACCATCCTCCTTTTGTAATGAAAAGGTATTTGTTGTCAAGAGTTGACTACCGGAGACGCTATAAATTACTGCTTTTAAAAGAAGACACAGAAAGTACTCCGCCCTGTGGTGCTATTCCACAGTGGAGATCGTGTTTCTGGGAAAACGAAGGACGTTTTCTTGTGGTTGAGTGCAGAGTTGTGAAGCGTAGACCTATGGGTAGTACTTGAATTGCATGAAAAAGTTGGTAAATGTTAACAAGAATGCCGATTTTTAATCCTGTAGACTCACTGCGGGTTTTTAACGAATTGGGGGATTTTGTTGTGACTGTAATGTAGGGAGGAAACCCCAACCAGAATGTGATGGATTACCTTTTACCCACTTAATGCTTGACAGCCAAATGGCCAGGCATGCTGATACCGTCTACGCGTTTCCTCTACTCCTCCTCTCCCTTCTTCCTCCTGTCAGGACAGAGAGCACTTTTCCCTCTCTCCCCTCAGGCCTCCTGTGGTGTAAATGATAGTTTCAGCTGTTGATGAGTGACTGACACTCCAGCATTTGGTTACATTTGTTTTTTACCCTAGGTGGGAATACAACATGCACAAACAACAGGATTTCCTTAAGTAGTGTTTCAAATTTGTCTAAACACTCCAAAATGGTTTGGGATCAGACACTTTCAAAGGCCCAAAATGTATTTAATTGAAATCTAAATGTGGACTTATTCGAAAGTCATTTAAAAATGTTCCTTTTTCCTTTTTTACAAATTAATACATTATGCTTTTATAACTTCATCTATGATTAATGATGATAAAATGTGAGTTTGGTAGTCTTATTTTAGTTTTATTTATATATTAATATTGAATTTCGTAAAAAAAAAAAAAATCTCTTTTCCAAAAAAATTTTTTTTTTTTTTTTTTATTTATAGTATATTATTTTGTAGTATAGTTACACTGTAAAAAAAACACTGTAAAAATGACATCATGCGCCTCCCGATCTACATAAACGCGTCTATGTTCGTGCAAATCATTCATGACCCAGCTTCACCTACAGCAAAAGTGAGTATAAGTGTTTTTTTTTTTTTTAAATGAATCTCTGCAATCACCTTTCCTAATAACGTGCTAGTTAGCAAGTTTAGCGGCTAAATGCGGCTAAAGTAAACAGGCTCATCACTCCATCACTGCTTGTGATGGGCTTTGATTCATCATGTGACTTTCTCATCACCACCTGCTTTTGATGGTTATCAGTGTATTCCAAAGGTACAAAACAGATTTCAGTACTTCAGTAGGTTGGTGCATTAACATTTAATCCGGTAATGAATTTACAGTATTTCAATGTAAATTTAAGTTAAAAAACCTAAAACGTTGCTACCATTTTTTTTTTTAACTGTAAAATTCTGGGAACCACAGCTGCAGATTTTTTTTTTTTTTTTTCATTGTTGTTGTTGTTTTTTACAGTGTAGTGTAGTATATTTTAGTATAGTGTAGTAAAGCTATTTATAGTATAATTTTTTTTATTTTATGTATAATATATTATTTTTTAGTATAGTTATTAATAGTATAGTTTTTAAGTTTTAATCAATTTTAGTGCATTTTTATTTAGTTATTTTAGTACTTAAACCTATTTTAATTCAGCTATTAAAATTTTAATTCATGTTTAATTCATGTTTTTGGGTTGTGCTTTTATGCAATTTTAACACTATGTAATTTTATTTTCAAAAGTATGTTTAATAGTTTCAACACATCAAAAATCACTCAATGAGTTGCCACTCAGTAGTGTTCCCAATATTCCTATTAAATCACTATATATATATATAATACGGATATAGAAAAGCATTGTTAAATATGTGTTTCCATTTGTCTGATCCCTATTCATGGTTAATTTCCATTGATGCATTTTAATGTGACTCTTTCCTTATTCTTGCCACATCATTCTTACGCTCTGTAAAACAATCTGACTAACTAGAAGGAGATGAATAAATACTTTGGAGAAACAATGGCTGTGATTCATCTGGGTATGCTGATCTCATTCCTACCCCTCCTGCAGACCATGTGCGTGTGTACATGGCCACATTTGCGTGTAGGCAAGCAGTGATTATGTTTGTACAACCGTGGCCATTGTGAACAAATGCCATTAGCATCCAAGTCCTGATGTGGTTTAATTGACGCAGGCTAGTGTAAGACAAGGCAGGTTAATGGTAGGGGAGGTGTGTGTGTTTCTTTTGGTGTCACGCTGAGCCAACACCTTCACTAATCAATGACTGCTAGTCAGAATAATCAAATTTGGTCACAAAATAAACTTAGCAGTCACATTCCAGCTTCTCTGTTTAATTCTGTGCGACTGTGCACATTCCATTCGTCTGTTACTGAGACTAAACCTCTGATATCTCCGCCACAGATCACTGGGATAAAGGAGTGGCCGTTTTCAGACTTTTTTTTGCATTTGCTCTGGCTCTGTCTTTCTATATCTTTTCCTCTTCTCTGGACTTGACCACCATTCTCTTTCATGAAAGGAAATCCCTGTGGTCATTCTCTTCATGTATTGCTTCCTTTCTTGTTTCCAGTCTCTCTCTGAAAGGCCCCTCTGCCCTTCCTGCGCAATCGCGCAAGTCTCACTCGCTCACCTCTCATTCTGTCCATCGCCAAAAAACTTCCCTTTCATGATTTACTGTAATTAACTTGATTTTCAAGGGTGTCAATCATTTTTTCCGAATGGCTTGAAGCTGGAAAGAAAAAATGCAATGGCGATTCCAGCTGGGTTGCTTTCCCGAAAATATGGACTTTAATCCAAACTAATCTGGACTCAGGATCTGGAAGATCAACAGCCTTGAGATTCCATGAGGAGTGACTCGGCACGACTGGGTGCATCTTTTCTTAAAGTTAGTGGAGTTAGAATTAGAGTTGCCGTATCAGTTACTAGGTCTAAAATTACGTATTGTGATTAGCAACGGAGGTATTAGATGAAATTTTTTTTTTTCCAGTTAATATTGTTTTTTTGTTTTTTTTTTTCCCCCAGTGCAGTAGTTTCGCCAGACGACATCTGGACTCTATAGCTTGCACACCGGTGCATGTCTTAAGCTTGTATTGCATGGTGTTTTACTCTTTGAAGTGACTTATGGCTTGGTAACATGCCACTATTTAATATCCTGGAAGGAAGCATGTCGATTAATGACTATAAATCATAAAGCAGCTGTATAATTTTCTTCTCGTGTGATTATTGCAGAATACTCTCACTTGATACCTCACAGTAAACAGCTTCTCTGGTGACTGGTGCAAAATGTTTTCGGCATCTGCGCTGCTCAATCGAAAATGCCAAGAGGAAATTACAACCTCGTTGTCATGAGCGTACAATAAGTCAGTGTGTCTGTAACATGAATTTCTGACTCGCAGACACTGAGGTCAAATGAGGCTGTGCTGTTTTTAGGGTGGAAGTGTCTACAAATGGCCCCGGGTTAGTTGTCAAAACTGGTTTTATGCTAGTACACAAATGTGTTGTCTCTAGCAGTGTTTCTTTTTAAATGTTGGTTTCAAACATCGTTTAAAGCTCTCTTAGAATAATTTTTATAAATTCTGTCAATAACGTATATTTACGTAGTTCATGGGAAACAGTTGAACACAATGAAACCACACTGTTTTCAGAAGCAAGAGGCAATTATATAATGAAGTTAGATTTTAACAAAAAGACTAAAACTGTTATCCAGATAAGAGCATTTTCTTTAATGTCAGGTTGGGGATAAATTTTCACATACTATGTAAATAAACATTATTTGTTAAGTCTAGTTTTAGTTAGCAGAAAAACTATTTTGTATGTTATGTTTTATATTGTCACGGTTTCATTAATGGCATTTTCGACTGCGACTGCGATAACTTACCCCATGTAGTGTTTGCTACTGGGGCATGTTGTCACAAAAGGACAATTAAAGGTGCAGTATGTCATATTGACAGCTAGTGGTTGAAATTGGTACTGCAGTCCAGATTCAAAATATTAGAGAGAGTCGTTTCTTCCACTCCCTCCTCAGACTACATCAGGGGTTCTCAACTTTTCTTGCATATTTTAGCTAAAACCCTAATCAAACACACATGAACAAGTTAATCAATGTTTTAAGGATCACTAGAAAGTTACAGGCAGGTCAGTTTGATCAAGGTTGGAGCTAAACTCCGAGCAAATGACCCTAGATGGTCACACGGGTTGCCAGATTTAGGATTCGCAACAGGAACAAGCGCAGTTGACCCTTTGCAAAAACCCACCCTCCTTAGTTACTGTTGCTATGTCTGACAAACAATGCTGCTCTCACACTACACGTTCTCACGCAGTGGAAAATAAATTGCGAAACAAAGAGAAAACTGACAATACGCCGACAGACAAGATAAAGCAGGTTACTTATGATATGAAACAAGGTCTCAGCTTTAAAATATTTTTTTTTTTTTTTAAAAGAAATTCAAACAATAAATAGTTTTGTGGCTCTTTAATATCATGACAGATCACTGTTTTGCTTTATTAGATCGATCGACATATTAAGCAATCGTCTTTTCTAGGGATGTTCATTTCGGTTATTTTTCCTAACCGACAGCCGACGCTCGTTAACCGATTATTAACCGTTAACCGACAAGATTATTTTAAAATAGAATTTAATTATTTTAGAAAGCATAAGTGTCTGTGACTCGTTAAAAATAACAATTTGTTTTCCAGTGATTAATTTTACATGTGCAAAAAGCAGCAAACAACAAAACATGAGGAATCGCATGGACGCATCACATCATGCCCTTGCAGCGCTTATGCCAGCGGAGAAAAACATCATAAAGCTAGGCTATATATATAATGAATGAATAGGCCTATACAATAAATATTTTTACTAAACAAAACGAAAGAAAAAACTGTGCAACAAGTAGCTATAGTGGAGTATTTGGCTATGCAGAGTTTTTGGTTCATTTTTGTGCTGCGCGAAAGGAAGACGGCTAAAAAGCGTCATCCTATTTTTTCTTTGTTTTGCAAAAGCACAAAGTTTTGTTTTTATTGTGAATGTACACAAACAAACGCAAACCGTTTACAGTTTCGATTATCTGTATGACTAGAAGGAGTCGTTTCCACTGTTAGAAGGAAAAAGCCAAGGGGGTGAGTAAATTATCTACAAATTTTTGTTCTAAAAGTGAAATAATCTTTTAAGTACAGTCAAAAAATTGGCATACAGCACCTTCATATTTTTTTTTCTCGAGGAGTAAGTGTGCATATGTTCAATAGCTAGTATGGATTTCAGGGTATATAAAAATGGACTTGCCAACCTTGAAAACAATTTTATAAGCGTTCAAAGGATTCAAAGTTTGATAACTTGCCCTATTTTACGTTTCCTTTTGTCTCTAAATCAGACTATGCTAGCTCATCTTCTTTCCTCCTTCCTTCATTCTTTTCTGCAGTGTTTTGGTGGGGAAAGTTGATCCCTCCCTGGCCCCTGTTCCTGTCAGGATTAACAGCCTGTTAGACACATGCGAAGCAGGAAATACCTTAACTAGACCCTACTGAGGTCACCATGGATACCAGCCCAAAAACCTGCTGCTACAGGCCTCTCGCTCACTCGCCTTTATTAGCAGAGTTAATGGTAGTGATGGGCGGAGTTACTACAGCAGAACTAGTCAGGAGGAAACCTGGCTTACGTTTACACTCTGTTTACTATTACAAACGTGTCAGTAATGAGCATACCGGTATCACCAAAGCTGCGTCTTTCTTTAAAATAGCTCTTAAATGAATGCTTTTTCACAACTGTAGACCTCTGCCAGACAGAAGAATTTTTCTTTTGTGATTTTTCTTTGCATTCATCTTTTTGTTTTTGGGTCTTTTTACCACATTGACTCAGTAGGATGTAGGCCATGCATTGTTTCTTTGGATTTACTCACATTTCTAAACAATAGTGTAAATGTCGTCTTCAGCGGGAGGCAGGATTCCATAGAAATTTGACCTTTTTTTTTGAACAATCGTCAAGACTTGGTGCATCTTTTACAGGAAACCAAGCATTCAGATGCCTTTGGCATGTCAAATGCATTGTTATTGAAGGGAAATTAATCCAATTACCATTTGAATATGAGGCAGTCACCATTTGTTTTGTAAATGTGAAAATCTCACCTCGGCTTGCAGTTAGTAAAGAGTCACAATTAGCATATGGTGTCAGTATGTGCTTTTTGACAACATCAGTCTATTCTTTTAAAGAGGACCCCCAACAGGGATAATTCTCCAGTACACTACTAAGAAGCAGGCCCCCTTTTAAAAGAGTATGGCCAGTTGCTTGAAAGGTGCAGACGGGTGACATAATGTTGATGGACAATGAATCAGCGTAATTATATTTAGACCCCCATCTCTGCTGGTCGTCAGGAGCGACGGGTGGGCTCAGGTGGCAGTGTCTGCGGCAATGCCCCCAACCTTGCATCCCATAATCACATTTGAGCTCTTTCTCAGAATTGGCCTGACAATTGGCCCTTGACTAATATAAACACAGATTTGATTTAGCAGTGACTGAGGTGGTATCTTTGATAGATGCTTGAAGGTGTTTTCGCTCATCAATAGGATGCCAAACTCTAATGTTCTGGGCCTCAATTACATCTAAGACGTTAAGATAAATTCTGAGATGTTTATAAGAACAGTACAGTTCTTGAAAAATTAACTTCTCAAAGGAAATGTTAAATGGCTTCTTGCTAAAAAAAAAACGGCTCATCAACTGTTAATGTAAAACACGACAAAGTCTTTTTGCACTGCCTACAGGTTGCATAAAAATTAATAGCACACACTGTATTTCCTTTGCGAGTGATTTGATGGTAGTTTAAAGATTAGTTCAGTTCCAGAACAAAAATTTACAGATAATGTACTCACCCCCTTGTCATCCAAGATGTTCATGTCTTTCTTTCTTCAGTCGTAAAGAAATTGTTTTTTGAGGGAAAACATTTCAGGATTTTTCTCTATATACTGGACTTCAGTGGTGCCCCCGATTTTGAACGTCTAAAATGCAGTTTAAATGCAGCTTCAAAGGGCTCTAAATGATTTTTACAATTTTATAAATTACAATTTATATACTTTTTAACATTAAATTCTTGTCTTGTCTCATCTGCCTGAGCTCTGTTTTTTCCTGTTCATGACAGTTAGGGTATGTCAAAACTCCCATCTCATTTTCTCCTCCAACTTTAAAATCATCCTACATCGCTGCAGAAGTACCGACCCAGTGTTTACAAAGTGAACATGCAAAGAAGATCAAACACCCTTAACAAAAAAGGTTAAACGCCGATGTAGGACGATTTTGAAATTGGAGGAGAAAATAAGATGGGAGTTTTTCGACATACCCTAACTGTACTGAACTGGAAAAATTTCAGGCAGATGAGACAAAACGAGCATTTGAGATTGAAAAGTATATCAATTGTATATTTTTTTTTAGAAAATAACCGATTGTTTCGCTAGATAAGACCCTTCTTCCTTGGCTGGGATTGTTTAGAGCCATTTGGAGCTGCATTTAAACTGCATTTTGGACGTTCAAAATCCACCATTGAAGTCCGGTATGGAGAAAAATCCTGAAATGTTTTTCTTTACGACTGAAGAACATCTTGGATGACAAGGGGGTGAGTACATTATCTGTAAATTTTGTTCTGGAAATCAACTTCTCCGTTGATACTTGGTGTCACATTGGTGTTACATTTTTAAAAAGCCTGTCTCAAGATTGAAAGATTTGTTGCATTCATTTGCAAGATTTCTATCTGACTCATTTTTGTAGAGTTGTTACTGAATTTTGACCCCAAGAAAAAGCCACATTTCAGCAAAAAGTCATGTTAAGCATGATTATGATCACTCATTGTTTACATTGTCGATCATTAGAGTCACATTGGAGTACTTGTGCGCATCCCTAGAAAGTGTGTCACATTATGTGTGGATAGTGTAATGCTTAATATTTAAAACAACCCAATAAATTAATTAAACATCTTACCTTGAATTGAAGACAAGTTTGAGGGTCGACGTTGGGATTATTTTGAGGTTCTGTCCTTCCTAAGAACAAAGAAAAGAACATTCTTAAGAAATGTTTCTAGGAATTTATAACTTTATTCTTTTCTTTTTTTAAGTCATAAAATAAGAAGAAAATAGCAGTTAAGAAGAATTTAATTCTTAAGAATGTGTTGTGAATTTTTCCCCTGGATAGAGTAACAGATAAAATAAATTTAATAAAATACAAATGTTTACTGTATAGCAAGTGTGCATAGAGACAAAATGAAAATCAGATAGTAAACAGTATTTCACTTAGAAGCATTTATTTTAAAGTTTATAGAAAGATTTTTGATGAATTTAACTAGGTTAATTTAGTGCATTAAAAATTTTTTTTTTTTAATAATTTGTGCACTAATTATGCCCCTGATTCCTATTAAACATCCCTAATTAATTGTATTAAATGTAACTAATTTCTTACATTTCTGTTTTTAGTGTTAGCCCTGGTCGAGCCGACGCCGTACACCTTATATCCGGGGGACAAACTGGAGCTGATCTGTAAAGGTAAAGAGGACATACAGGAAGTGACTTGGACTAAAGACCACGTTCCCCTGGTTGACGGAGAGCACACCCACCTGCGCAACCATCAGATGGAGATTGAAACAGTAGAGCCGGCCGACTCTGGTCTGTATGTTTGCTTTGCTCAGGGACCCAACAGCAACCATACAGAATACTTCAGTGTCAACGTTACAGGTGAGAAACGTTGATTTGGGTTGATTTTCATATTGTTCAGAACAACAAAAAACTTTAAGCTAAGTTCTGTTCTCAATCAGATGGAATGGCTTCCTCAGAAGATGATGAAGAAGATGAGTCTTCCTCAGAAGAGGCCAAGCTGTCAAGTGACCAGAAACTGCTTCGTGAGTCACCCTCCTCCGTCTGTGCTCCAAACTCTGACTATGTCAATCTCTGGAACAGTATCTGTTCCTTACAGTATTGTTAAAATTGTTTCCAGGAATTATAACAGGAAATAGAGCACATTTTTGTCTTATAAACCACAGGCGTCTTGTGGAATGTGCCTTTGTTCATTAGACTGAAAAGCCTTTATTGCTTTTGATGGATCACGCTTTGAGTCCCGAAGGCACTATCAAGCCAGTCAAAAGGAGTGAAAATACCAACCAACACCCAAATCTTTCACACTTTGATCTGCCGCATTGGATTACACTTTTAAAATAGTCATGGCCCAGGCCTTTGAATGATTAATCTAACTTTCTCAGTCTTATTTTACGTACTTTCTATCTGTTCCTCAGCAATGGCGCCCGCCTGGGCTCAACCTGATAAGATGGAGAAGAAGCTCCATGCTGTTCCTGCCAGCAAAACCGTCAAGTTTCGTTGCCAGGCCAATGGAAACCCTACACCAACACTCAAGTGGCTCAAAAACGGCAAAGAGTTTAAGAAAGACCAGCGAATAGGAGGCTACAAGGTGAGGGCACAACACTACAACCCATTAAAATCATAAAACATACAACATCTTGGTTACCAAACTCCAGTTTGCTACCCAGCTACTCTGGTTTGGGGGTTAAAAGGGCACTCGTCTTCAACGAATCTGTCTTCCAGACACCTCACTGTAGCATGACAGAAGCTGAATAGCCATGCCTGGAAGGCAGACACTGGAGCTGTGAGTTTCTGGTGGAGGCGGCCTACTCTTACTTGGCTGTCCTCATTTTACACAGCTGGTTGTGTTCAGACTGATGAGAATTAAGTCCAGGATAATCCAACCCTGTGCTTTAAGTCATTTGACCATGTTGAATATCAGCAGACCCAAAGAAACAAAACATTTTAAATTGATTTCTTAGCCAAGCATCATTAGTACTAGTGCTTTGTTTGAGTGTCAGCCTCAGTTCACTTGTTTCACACTTATGCAATGTGTAGTTCAGCCCAAAGTTTTTTTAGTTATGCACAATAGTGTTTTAAATTGAATGAATTATTTTGGAATTGATTAATTATTTTGGAACACAAAAAGAGAATTTTCATCTGTTGTCCATTTAAAAACTATTTATAATAATTACGTCTTCCAAGCTCTAAAAGGACCAAAAACAAAATATATCAAAGTCATTAATGGAACTTAAATAGATATTTCACCAAAATGTAATAAAAATTTAATTAAAATAAACTAAATCCAGAACAATTGTTGCATCATCTCCAAGATGCTTGAGGAAACCTGCAAAACTACAGTACTGTTAAAAGTTTTAGGCACTTGTGTGAAAATGCTGTAATGTTAGGATGCTCTCAAAAACATTGTCATAAATTGTTTGTATTTAGCATCTAACTGCTATTAAATAAATTAAATTAATATTTGGTGCAAGCACGATTTGCGTTTAAAACAGCTTTTCTCTTAGGTACACTCGTGCACAGAGTTGGGGGTAACGCGATTACGCGAGTTACGTAATCAGATTACTTTTTAAACTAGTAAAGTAACCCCTTACTTTTTAATTTACAAGAAAATATCTGAGTTACTTTTTCAAATAAGTGATGCCAGTTACTTTTTCCCATTTATTGACTGACAAGTCTCCTGTCCCCATGTTAAGAGAAATCGGAAGCCCAGATTTAAAAAGTAATGCAAAAGTAACGTAATGCATTACTTTCCATTAGGGGTGTAACGATACATGTATTCGTACCGAACCGTCACGGTACGGGCATCTCAGTTCGGTGCATGAGGCCTTACAACGAATACGAGCAATTCACCCTCAATCCAGAAGGGGGCGCCCACAGTAATGCAACTCTGTTTGATAATCGACCGCAGAAGAACAGCGAATGCCAGGAGTTGCGCGCTTGAAAACAAAGACAACTAGACAGTGACCATGTGCTGATTCTGAACACGTCTGTCACTGACAGGAGTATAACGTTACTTTGAAAGCTTGCACAGTCAACTGTCTGCGAAATGGAGCTTTGTGCTCTTGTATCCTAACTCTCTCATTCGGCACAAATCCAAATATTCCATAATATTTTCATATTGACGATGTATCAAATGCTAATGCGTTCCTACGGTGACACAGTAAGGCGGGCGCGCTCATGTATATGTTTTGTGTTTGCGTGCGCCAGCGCGATTACTTCAACTTTCCTCATACCAGCAAAATCAACCTAAACAAAAAACAAATAGGATGCCGCTTTCTGCCAGTTGAGTTTCCTTTCTGTCACAAAACTGAACTGAAACTCAGCAAATATAGGCTACGTTATGTGTCGCACTGTTTTCCCCCTTGTCTAACAGTTAACTAAATTAAATATATGTCAAGTATTTATTCCTTGTAGGTATATATGTACTGCAGATTTCATAGCCTATATATGACATTATAATTTGATGTAATATTTAGTATTTTCACATGTAGGTGGAAAAAAAATTGTACTACTGTCTGTTAAAAATAAAGTAAAAGAAATCTAGCACAGTATATTTATTTATTTTTTTTCTGTTGTACCGAAACTGTATAGAACTGTGACCCCCGAACCAAGGTACGTACCAAACCTTGACATCTGTGTACCGTTACACCCCTACTTTCCATAAAAAGTAACTAAGTAACATAATTAGTTACTTTTTTAGGAAGTAATGGAATATTGTAATGCAATACTTTTAAAAGTAACTTTCCCCAACACTGCTCGTGCATAGTTTGTCTGGTAGCTTTGCTGGATGGTTTCTTAAAGTATCTTGGAGACATTGCCACGGTTCTTCTGGATGTAGTCTGTTTCTTTATTTATTTTTGTTTTATTCTTCATGTCATTCCAGACAGTCTGGATGATGATGAGATCAGATCTCTGTGTGGAGCATTGGCTGTTGTCACAGTCCTTGTGCATGCTAAAATCTTACTGGATTATTATAATTAATGCAAAAACGATATAAGATATAAACTGATATTTCCTACTGACACACTACAGCAAAAGATAGAAATAACTGGCTTGCAACCTTTTTTTATTGGTGAATATGCTACTGGCTAAAGACTTTTGCACAGTAATATAAATATTGATCAATCCACATACCTACAGCACATCAAATACGGTCAATAGCAGCTCAAGAAAACAACCTCATTGGCTCTTGCACATCAAGCAATCACGGTTGAGCTTCCATTTGACCATTTGTTCACACCAAGAACTATGAAGATAAGTATAATGAGAACTGTTTTAGCATCCACATCAGTGCACAATAACTCTCTGATTATTATAAGTGTGTGCTGCAGTTTTGTGGTCTGTCACTTTAAATGTTCATGCTGTCTAAAACAGGATGGCTATGATTTGCTGTCAGTGTTTGTATTGTTCTTCAGCTGGAAGAATGTTCTGAAAGTGATTCCAATGTTTATCATTATAGTTGTGGTGTGGACTCTGCTATGATTTTAAATTTTAAATTACTTTTAAAAACTATTTTGTTGTTGTTATTCTTGGTGTGAACGGGCCTTACTCTGAATATAGCGTGAGTTGCATGGACTACTGTGTGAAGGTTTTTGTGAAAATTTATAATGTCTCTTAAAAATAACATAAATACTAGATTAGAAAATCAACATAATTAAATAGAAGAGAATTTGAGTTCAAACATTTCTTTAATTACATTTTTTTCTACTTTCTTTAACATGAACATTAAAGTGATATTTTCCGCTGTTTTCTGCTTGTGTCATTGTGGACCTGTAGCGTCTGTGTTTCTCATCAAGGTGTTCTCCAGCTGGGAGACATTAGTCCTCTTCCTCTCCTCACCGCATACACACTTTACCATCTGGAGTGTGTTTGAGGCCACTGCAATGCATACACACATGCACGCACGCACAGTAACGTGCATCAACATGGTTTATACAAACATTTGGGTATAACTAAGCAATATGCTCTCTTTTTTATTTTTTATTTATTTATTTTTTGAACTGAGCCATATCATAGCTATAGCAAAGCATACATACATTCATCCAAACGTGTGTTTGAGCTCCAGGAGTGTGAGCTGCTTCCGTTAAGGGGCCCTTGCAGCTTTTCGTAGTAACCTCCCCCAGCGCTCTTCATAGCCTCTTGTGGTTTCTTTTGTTTAACAAGAGTCTGGCACAATTGTTCATTTACATTAAGTGATTGTGAAAAGGAAGTCGGGCAGACTGTGAGTGTAGCAGCTCACATCTGGGGTTCTGGAGGCCGAGAAGCCATAACCTCTTATTAATTTTGCCCAACCCAAATCTCATTTAATCAAGAAGAGCTGTTGTTGCGGAGAACACTTGCTCTGTCTGCTGGATCTTTATAGGCGTAGTTTACCCGAAAATGGAAATCCTGTCGTCGTTTACTCAACCTTGTGTCATTCCAAACCCAAATGACACTATATTTCTCTGAAACACAAAATGAAATAGCTGTCAAGGACTAAAAACGGTATATTAAGAACCATAACGTTACACTTGTGTGCTTCTGAAGACTTTGTGTGACAAACATATTATACATAAAATACATAAGCATGTTTTTAAAAATTCTGCTGCTTTGTAGAGGTCCATGCTGCTTAGCAGACATATGTTTTTTAATAGACTGAAGTTTGATGTTTTCTGGCAGTTCATAGAGCTTTTGGCTTTAGAAGAGGTCTGTACTAGAGGACATGGAGTGGCCTGTTTCCCACTCTCCACCATGAAAGACACTGTTCTCCACGGCTCTGATCTCATGCCCGACTGATGTTAAACTGACCTGACGGGGATTTGCTGCCAACTCACTCCGTTAAACTTTCTTAGCCTTTCAGTGAAATGATCTTAATGCATGTAGCAGTTTTCTGCTTTTACATGTTGGGCTGCAAGAAAATTTTCTTTGTTGAAGTTTATACAGTGGAGATCAAAATCAGAGAACAATCTATAAATGCTTGATATATATATATATATATATATATATATATATATATATATATATATATATATATATATATATATATATTTTTTTTTTTTTTTGTTTTTTTTCCTGAAATATTGTTAATCTTTATCATTCAAAATTTGAAGGAATATTAGCTGTAGGTTTGCATTTCGGCAAAATAATATAAATAATATAAATATATTTCCCAGGTAAACGGATCAAATCGGTGCAAATACATTAGAGAGAATTACCAAATATGATTAAAATAGTCTATGCAAGCAGACGCTGTCAAAACACATGGCATTAAAAAAATACATGCAGCATTTTCAGTGTCAACAGTCAGAATAAGCCAATTTAAATGCAAAAAAGTGCCCAATATAAGTGATTGAGAAAAGCAACATAATTAGCAGATATTTCACACTTGTTTACACCATGACAGTTAAAACTGTCATTCATTGATTTATAGCCTACTGCATGATAATATGAAAATAAAAAATTAACAACAATAACGCGCTTACCTTCGTATCGCACTTCAACTTCACACAGAAATAGAGGAAGTCTTTCGTGAAGTATAATACAGAATTTTGCACAGTCAAAACTAATGAAGTCCAGCAGCTTTCAAGGAAAGTAAGAATCTGGACCTTTAAAAGATAAAAGACAAGACTGTATAGACCCAGATATTTAGTTTCAATTTTGATTAAATTATTAAACTGTGCTCTGATTTAGATCATGTCATCTACCTCCACAGGTGTAATTCATGTTTTCAGAAATGAATCACTCTCAGGCTCCCTACCGTGTAACTTATAGGCACTGTGAACACTTAAAGTTATTCATTTAAATATCATAATTTAGTTATACATTCAAAATCTGATCAGTTATCACGCTAAAAATCCATCACTCATAAATCATCACATATGTCTGCTGATCCGTGATTGGCTATAAGTGCGGATATCAATATCAGCACTGTCTTTGCAGTGTGCGTGTGTGTTTGGTAATGTTGTGATGACTAAATGGACGCTGTACATGCACACTTAGGTTTGTTTGTTAACCAATTAGCCTATACAGTTCCCAACCACGTTCCTGGAGGCCCCTCAACACTGCATGTTTTCCATGTCTCCTTAATCAAACACACCTGATTCAAATCATCAGCTCATTAATAGAGACTCCAAGACATGAAATGGGTCTTTCAGACAAAGGAGAAATGCAAAATGTGCAGTGTTGGGGGGCCTCCAGGAACGTGGTTGGGAACCACTGATCTAAACTGTATAGGCTAACTGGTTAACAAACAGACCTAAGTGTGCATGTAAATTTAGGAAATTTTAGGTTCCTGGAATATGTGATAAATGTAAGCGAATTTAGGTCTGCACACTTTTTCACCTTTTTTGTTTTACTCGACAGGTTCGAGAGCACATGTGGACCATCATTATGGAGTCGGTTGTACCATCAGACAAAGGCAACTACACTTGCCTGGTGGAAAACAAATACGGCAGCATCAATCACACCTACCAGCTGGACGTAGTCGGTCAGTCATGCTTCTTTTCTCATTTTACCTCAACCTTTTGAAGTGTAGTTTTTAAATGTCATCGTCCTCTCAATGCCAGCTTTTATTTTTAGTTTTTTATCATTCTTTGGTTGAGAGCAAATTCTGTTGCTCTTCCCTTCCCCACTAACTCAGCTGCAATGATTTATAGCTAAACCTCTGATTAAATCGATTCACGTTTTTTTTGTTAAAGCAAAGCACAGGAGATGGCAAATGATACCCAAGGGAGGGTCGCAGAACCACTGCAATGTTTACCCGAGTCAATCAGATGCAAATGGGTGTTGTTCTCCATGCGACTAATGCTTTGGCGCAGTACCACTAATGGTTACCATTACTTCCCTGAAATGAACCGAAGTAACGGGTGGCTTTACACTTTGCGTGCGAGTGTCTGTGTGCTTGTCAAGGACAGGCACGTGGACTCCGCTGATGGTGTGTGTTAAATGATCCATTGCAAATACAAAGTGTTTACTTGATGCCGTGGATGAGTTAGAGACGCGGTTAGTGGCTCAAGATGAGATCAGAGTATTTGGAATAAAGTAATTTAAGCACTGATTGGCTGACGTGGACTTGATTGATTACCTTCATTAAGTAGCAAATAAATCAGAGCTACACCCATGTAGACGGAGCCCGCTGTGACATCATTTGCACCATGCATACACATTCATGAGAAGAGACACAATTTAGCACACACAAGACAGACACTCACGCATTTGTGCCATCAGGTCCTCCTGGGAAGGTCCTACTTATGAGTTTAGAGGTTGAAATTATGATGTAATGTCATGTGCGTGATTTAGATTTTTTTTCTTTGAAAAGAAATGGACATATTGAGCAAGTAAATTTTTCTTTAAATTTTTTTTTTCCATCATGATTTTGTATTTTTTTTTGAAGAGCAAAGAATGCAAATTAGGACTGTTGATGCTGAATGTATTCTTTTGCAGCCACAGAGATTGAGAAATATATATTTCCAGGAAGTGGTTTAGGACTACAAGCTTTGGTTGTGCTGATGGAAGCGATCAACTCAATCTATATTTTGATCTTCAGCTTATTGCTCAAAATGTGGCTTTTTTTTTTTTTAAATTAAAACTTTAAAAAAAAAAATTTTCCCACTTCCAGAACAAAAATTGACAGATAATGTACTCACCTCTTGTCCTCCAAGATGTCTTTCTTTTTTTGTCATAAAGAAATTATGTTTTTTGAGGAAAATGTTTCAGCATTTTTCTCCATATAATGAACTGATATGGTGCCCCGAGTTTGAACTTCCAAAATGCAGTTTAAATGCAGCTTCAAACGATCCCAAATGCGGTTGTAAACGATCCCAGCCAAGAAGAAGGGTCTTATCTAGTGAAACGATCAGTTATTTTCACAAAAATAATACAATTTAAAAACTTTTTAATGTCAAACGCTTGTCTTGTCTTACTCTGCCTGAACTGTTTTTTTTTTTTCCAGTTCATGACAGTTAGGGTATGTCAATACACCCATCTCATGTTCTCCCTCAACTTCAAAATCACCTCCTATCGCTGTTTTGCTTTTTTTTTTGAGTGTGATCTCAAAAAAAAGATCTTCCTCGCATGTTCACTTTGCAGAGACTGGGTTTTTCTGCAGCGATGTAGGATGATTTTGAAATGATTTTTGCAGTTGAGGGACAAAAGTACAATTTGAGTTTTTCGACATACCCTAACTGTCTTGAGGCAGCATACACAGAGTTCAGGGAGAGCGAGACAAGACGAGCATTTGAGATTAAAGAGTATTTAAATTGTATTTTTTTAATGAAAATAACTGATTGTTTCGCTACATAAGACCATTCTTCCTCAGCTGGGATCATTTACAACCGCATTTGGGATCGTTTGAAGCTGCATTTAAACTGTATTTTGGAAGTTCAAAATTGGGGCACCATATCAGTCCATTATATGGAGAAAAATCCTGAAATGTTTAACTCAAAAAACATAATTTCTTTATGGCTGAAGAAAAAAAGACATGAACATATTGGATGACAAGGGGGTGAGTACATTATCTGTACATCTTTGTTTTGGAAGTGGACTTCTCCTATAACTTGCCTATAATCAAGGCTCTTTGCTTTGTTTTTTTATTTTTGAAATACTGTATGTTCAAATATTCATACAACACAATATTCTGGGGGCCGTGAAAGTTTTTTCAAATTCAGTAAATTTTTCTTTCAATGTTTTTTTTCCATCATGATTTTTTTTTGTTTGTTTGTTTGTTTTTTTTTGTTTGTTTTTGAAGAGCAAAGAATGCAAATTAGGGCTATTGATGCTGAATGTTTTCTTTTGCAACCCAACCACAGAGAAAAAAAAAATATGATCTATATATATAGTGTACCAACTACAACAAAGTTGCCCAAACCACAGTAAACCAGTTTGTGCTGCCTTAAAATATGAAGTTTAGTCAAATTTTTCAATTGTTTAAATTGTATTAAGTGACAACTCAACTATATTTGTGTTGACTTAACATAACATTTTACGTTTAGGTAGCACTTTTTTTTTTTTTTTTTTTTTTTTTTTTACAATATAGATTTGAGAGCCAGTGGCAGATTATCTGTGGATTTACACTAGAGATTTTTAGTCTAAGGGTCTGAGAGATGGGTTGTGGCTTAAAATAACATTTCCACTCATTTCCACCAAATTACAGCAATTATAATAAATGTTTAGCCTACATGTTAAAGCGGCTGCTTCCTGCAGGCTATATGACATGAGTGAGTGTTTATTGAACATCTGTTGAAAATCCCATTTGCCGTGATGCAGATTCCAGTTTTGATTTCTTTAAGAGGGGAAAAGGATTAACATAAGTTTTTGTTAACTGGGATCACTTCAATAACACTAACTGTGTACTGTGTGTATTATACAGAGCGTTCACCGCACAGGCCGATTCTTCAGGCTGGGTTGCCTGCTAACCGTACAGTAAAGGTGGGGAGTGACGTGGAGTTTGAATGTAAAGTCTTCAGCGATCCTCAGCCTCACATCCAGTGGCTGAAGCACATTGAGGTCAACGGCAGTAGAGTCGGCCCTGACGGACTGCCATATGTTCGGATATTAAAGGTAAAACATTTAACCAGATTAAATGTTTGATTAAAGTGCATCAGTGTTGTCTATGTCAATTAATTCTCTCCCTGCCATTAATGGAATTTTCTGTCATTTATGAGATGATGCTTCCTAGCCGTTGACTGAATTTTCCAGCTTTCTGTGTTTTCACTGTTATACAGTTGGAAGTGATTTTACACATCTTTTTAAAGAGTACAAGAATGTCTGTATCAAAACAGGTGAAGAAGGGGCAGAAATAAGTATTAGCATATGCAAACAGATACATATATATAATATTGCCATCATCAAACATTAAAAAGCATATAAATCAAAACTGCCTAATGTTACCAAATGAAATTTTTGACCTAGGAAGTGGTTTAGGACTACAAGCTTCGGTTGTGCTGATGGAAGTGATTGACTACATCTATGTTTTGATCATCAGCTTTTTGCTGAAAATGTGGCTTTTTTTTATTAAAACTTTAAATTTATATATATACAGTCATGTGAAAAAGTTAGGACACCCTATTGAATTTCATGGTTTAAAAGCATAAGCTTTGGCAGTTTGCTGGTCTGGAGCCTTCAGGTGTGTGTTAACACAATGCCAAGGAGGTAAGACATCAGCAATCATCTTAGAGAAGCAATTGTTGCTGCCATCAATCTGAGAAGAGTAATACGGCCAGTTCCAAACAATTTGAAGGTTATTCACAAGTGGAAGACATTTAAAACAGACACCTCTCCTTCCAGGAGTGGACGTCCCAGAAAATTCACCCCAATATCAGACCGTGTAAAGCTCAGAGAAATGGCAGACAACCCAAGAGCTACACCTCAGACTCTACAGGCCTCAGTTCACATGTTAAATGATAAAGCTCATAACAATATCATTAGAAAAATATGGGACAAAAATGGCATGTTTGGAAGGCTTGGCAGAAGAAAGCCTCTTCTATCTAAAAAAAAAAAAAACATTGCAGCACAGTTTAGGTCTGCAAAGTTGCATCTGAACAAAACACAAGTCTTCTAGAATAATGTCCTTTGAACAGACGAGACCGAAGTGGAGATGTTTGGCCATAATGCACAGCGCCAAGTTTGGTGAAAACCTAAAGAGCATATCAGCACAAACACCTCATACCAAAAGACAAGCATGCTGGAGGAGGGCTGATCATTTTGGGCTTGTTTTGTAGCCACAGGACCTGGGCACCTCACAGTCATTGAGTTGGCCATGAACTCCTCTGTATATCAAAGTATTCTAGAGTCAAATGCGAAGGCATTTGTCCGACATCTAATGTTGTGCCAAAATTGGGTCATGCAACAGGACAATGATCCCAAGCACACCAGCAAATCTACAACAGAATGGCTGAAAAGAAAATAATCAAGGTGTTGCAACAGCCCAGTCCAAGTCCAGAGCTCATCCTGACTCAAATGCTGTGGTGAGAGCTGTGCATACGCAAATGCCCACAAACCTCAATAAACTGGCGCAACGTTGAAAAGAAGAGTGGTCCAAATTCCTCCAGAACAATGTCAGACTGATAAAGCCACACAGAAAATGAATGTTTCAAGTTATTGCTGCTTCAGGCAGTTGACTCATAGGGTGTCCTAACATTGTCACACATGGCCTTTCCCTCTTAGCTGTATTTTTCTTAAATAAATAATGACGCTGTGTGATATGTCATGTGATGATGTTTATCTGAGGATTTATTTTCCAGATTTTAAGACCTGCCAAGGACCAGATAATTTTTTATTATGTCCTGATACAGAAAACCATGAAATTCAGTAGGGTGTCTGAACTTTTTCACATGACTGTATATATATATATGTGTGTGTGTGTGTGTGTGTGTGTGTGTGTGTGTGTAGTAGTAGGTATATATATATATATATATATATATATATATATATATATACATACATATATATATATATATATATATATATATATATATATATATATATATATATATATATATATATATATATATATATATATATATATACATATATATATATATACATACATACACATACATACATATACATACATATATATATATATATATTAGTTTGGTTTTTTTTCAGTTTTATTTTTATTTGAGTTTGTTTTAGAAATTTTTCTGTGCCTTTTTATATTTCTATTTAGGTTTAATTTACTTCAGTTTTAGTATTTCTAGAGCTTAAAAGCTTGGCTAACTTGGAAATGATCTAAAATTCATTATATATATATATATATATAATATATATAATGTATATGTATTTATGTATATATTTTATTTCCAGCTAAATTTAAATAATTTAAAATAGTTTTAGTTAACAATAACACTGCCATACAAATAAACATGTTGACACACTGTCAGTGGATGTCTATGAAGCAAACATAAACCAATTTCCCCGTAAACTTCTATGTTAAGTATATATACCCTTGTGAAAAATAAACATACTAAAATGTATTTAAAAACATTTATGTCATGCTAAGTATACTACAAATATATATACATATCATGTACTTGCATTTACATAAAATGCCCTGCAGTTGTACTTAAACTCATTTGTAATTTGTAAATTGTAACATCCAATTTTGTACTTAATGCACTTTAATTGTGCAGAAGTAGTAGTCCAACCAAAGATCTACTGAAGTATATTTAATTGTGCTAAAGTACAAGTATACTTTTAGGTACACTTTAAATATTTTGCATTTAAAGACTGATATTATTTAAAGATCATACAATCCTCATCAGTAGTGACATTAAAACATATTTTAGGTTTAATATTAAAAAATGTGCATTGTGCACAAGCAGTACTCCAAATAAAGTTTAATTACAATTTTTATATCAGGAAGCCTCAAGCAATATGTCTGTAAATATGTTAACAGACTTAATACTTGGTTTAAAATAAATGCATTTTAAATCTATTAATTTTTACTAAGATACTAGGGTAAGCTTATTTTTCATCTCTGTGGTAATTGATGTTGTAACAGATACTGCTAATATTGCTCATATTGCACACAAATATCAGAAATCTGTGTTGTCCATAGATCCCTACCTTTTCTGTTGCTGTTAAACGTCTGTGTCCACAATTGTTTGTCCGCATCTTTTTCAAAGTAACTTTCACCATATTACTTCACCTCTATGAACAGATCACCTGAGCAAATGGAGCAAGACTAACAGCTTTTGGGGAAAATATGAGCCATGTTCTTGGCAGACTGTCATAATGTATTTAATAAGAGCAGTAATGGACGTTTTTGTCCTTCAGTGACCGCTGGGATCTCAGTGACCTCAGCGTTTGACTTGTGCTTGACCTCTAACATATGTTTGACCTCCGCAGCACTCTGGGGTCAACAGCTCGGACACACAGGTCTTGACGCTGTACAACGTGACCGAAGAAGAAAGTGGGGAGTATATATGTAAAGTGGCCAATTATATAGGCCAAGCCAACCAATCAGCATGGCTCACCGTCGTTAAACACTTGCAAGGTAACACACGACCCCTGCTACAGAGATTCATCAGTGCAGAAAGAGGCAGACATACACAGTTAGAGACAGCGGTTATCGGGCTCTTAGATGCCCACAACTCATCTTCCCACTTCGTCGCTCCTTTTTGTTTTCTGTGGTGCCCGTTGTGGTGCCGTAAATGACGCCATGGAAAATCCCAGCAGAGCAACTGGAAGCATTTTGGCTTTTGTTTACACTGGATGTTTCCTTCTCTCCATCTCTGTGCTACACTTTGCCCTCCTAATAAGGGTGTGTTTCATGCCCTCTGAAGATTACTTGCGCTCTCTTGCACTTCAAAAGCCTTTCAGTGGCACCTTGGGAATGTGCCTGTCTAAATTCCTTCAGCTCGCTCAGGGGCTTATTTTCTACCTGGCTCCAATATGCTATTGCTTTGCTTCCATAATTAAATTCTATGGTCTCTTTCTTCCTCATAGGGTTGCCACAGTTGCGAACATTGAATTGGTACAAATACCAGTGAAAATGCACAATTCTTCATATCACTGCAAAAAATGTGTTGATAATAAATGAAAAAAAAACACATTTTTTAGCTATACATATTAATATAAATCTCCTAATGCAATTAAAAGTATGTAGTATTTATGTATTAATCAAGTTCTCAAGGATTGATTGCTATTGTGAAAAACAAACACATTTATTAGTCTATCATGACATAAATGACTACTATTTTGGCCAGTAAAAAGCTTTGATTAACCTGTGACTTGGTTTTCAATGTACTTATTACATACTGTTAATAAACAATGTACTTTATTTGATAAAGCCAGAGCAGCTTGTGTTTTAGGAATAACAATAATAATTGCAATCATTGTAACAGTTTTATTAATAATTATTAGAAAACATACAGTTGAAGTCAAAAGTTTACATACACCTTGCAGAATCTGCAAAATGTTAATTTTACCAAAATAATAGGGATCATACAAAATGCAGGTTATTTTTTATTTAGTACTGACCTGAATAAGATATTTCACATAAAAGATGTTACATATAGTCCACAAGAGAAAATAATAATTGAATTTATAAAAATGACCCCGTTCAAAAGTTTACATACACTTGTTTCTTAATACTGTGTTGTCACCTGAGTGATCTACAACTGTTTTTGTTTTTGTTTTTGTTTAGTGATATTTGTTCATGAGTCCCTTGTTTGTCCCAAACAGTTAAACTGTCTGCTGTTCTTCAGAAAAATCCTTCAGGTCACACAAATTCTTTAGTTTTTCAGCTGTGACTGTATGATTGTGAGATCCATCTTTTCACACTGTGAATGACTGAGGGACTCATATGCAACTATTACAGAAGGTTCAAATGCTCACTGATGAACAACCATGACTTAAAAAAACAGCAATGGATCATTCAGGTAACAACAAAGTATTAAGAATCAAGCGTATGTAAACTTTTGAAAAGGGTAATTTTTATAAATTCAACTATTATTTTCTCTTGTGGACTAAACATTGTTTATGTGAAATATCTTTTTCAGGTCAGTACTAAACAAAAATAACATGTATTTTGTATGATCCCTCTTATTTTGGTAAAATAATTAACATTTTGTAGATTCTGCAAGGTGTATGTAAACTTTTGACTTTAACTGTACATAATAAGGAATAATTCACCCAAAATGGAAAATTCGGTCATCGTTTCGGTCAAGTTTCTTTCTTCTGTTGAACACCAAAGAAGATATTTTGAAGAACGTTGGTAACCAAACAACTTCCACAGTATTTACTTTTCCATAATATGGAAGTCTGTTGGGATCAACAGCTATTTGGTTACCAAGAGTCTTCAAAATATCCCAATTCGTTTTTGTCAGGTGCAATATATATTTTCTAGGAGGGCGATGCAGGGGCATAAGACCATAACCTGAAAGCTGTCCTTTGCAACAACGTGTCAACAATTAATATGAGCATACGGGAAGTGAGAAAAAAAACCATTCAAACAGTCCACATCAGTCGTAAAAATTAATGCTATTTTCCCAGCCTTTGTTTTATCTCATCTGGCCTACAATACTCACTTCCGAAGATGGCCACAATTTTCAAAATAGCGCATGCCAATACTTTCTTAATGTGTTGACAGCACTTGGATAGCAAATTCAATAGGTCCTATAGTACCACTCCAGTAAGTGAAGTTCCAGTACCTTTGGCATCCTGACTCTCACAAACATCCTTTAACAGGCCTTTCTTGCTTCCTTTTCTGAATGCGTGCCTATGTGCGAGCGATTCGGTACAGTCTCTGCTGGGTAATGTTCCATGTGGCCCGTCTTGTGCATGTGGAGATGGACTCTAGGGTGGCGAGGGGTGGACGTCGCCCTCGTCTTCAGGTGTTGGGTCTCTAACAGGTGGAGCCGTGCGCTCTGTTCTCCAGCTAACCTCAAATCTGTCAGCAGGGTCGACGAAGGATCCAATCAGGGAGCAGACCTAAAGGGTGTTTCTCCAACGCCTTTCTCTTATGTTGTCAAATCTTCACCGCTCTTTATCCAAAATCTCTCTGTCTCTCCTCTGGTGGGTTTTCCCGGAGCTCTCCGGCTTCATCCTGTGGTTCTTTTCTCTATAGACGGCAGGCGTCAACACCACGGATAAGGAGATGGAGGTACTGCAGATCAGGAATGTGTCTTTAGAGGATGCTGGAGAGTACACCTGCTTGGCTGGGAACTCTATCGGCCACTCCCATCACTCTGCATGGTTGACTGTCTATAAAGGTATCTTGTGGTGCTGCTTTTGGTTGATGGTTTCTTCTCTGTCTAATAGCGGCAGTTCACATTGTGGGTTGAATTTGGTCTCATCACTGTGCTGGTTTTCCATTAAACCAAATAATACTTTGGCTCAATGGAAGGCTTGACTTAAAATTGACTGGTTCCAAGAGACACATAGTGGACATTTACTTTTCATAAATATGATTAAATATGATTAACATCTGACAAAATTTTGACAAAAACAAAATGTATAGCATCAATATCATTAATATTTTTAAAGCTATTAAATTAGCCTAATAGTCCCATTGTCAGTGACCGTAAACACTCGCTTGTGTTTACTTGTGTTTACTTTCATTACAACCAATGCAGTGCTTTTGTAGCAAATAACAATGCAAACATATTCTTTGTGAACCGCACCATTCTTCAACCCCTTTGTGTCTGCTTTGTGGTTTTGTTATTCATCTGGGTGTTGACTGACACTCGGAATGTCAGTCAAAGCATGTCAAAATGACATGTTTCTAGTCTTTCTTTAGAAAAATGGAATCGGGGCGAAGCCAAACCACCCATAACATCCGAGTAAAACTGAACTGTGTTTAGAGGTGCACAAAGTAAATATTTACTCAGAGACCGGAACAGTAATTTTGAAAAATCATTTGTTAACGACTCAAAATAGTAGCTTTATAAAAGCGGTTGCAGTCTAGTGAGATCGCATGACCAGCTGAATACTACTTGCTTTTTATTGGTAACCCTATGTTATTTATTCACTTGCGAAAATAAAATAATTATGGCCGACTGGGGTTGGTAAAGAGCAATTGCATTTTATGTGACAGTACATGCACTTACAAAGTACTTACGGTAGTAGAGTACAACAGGGCTAAAGGCACACCCTAAGAAAAAACTGCTCCCAAAGTGTATGTTTGCAGAAAAATATATATGTTTGTATTGAACATTTATGGGGCAAGATTTTGTGAGAAAATAAATTGTACGAATTGTTTATTTTGCTTAAAAATCTTATAAATGTATGAAGTATTGATACAAATACTTTAGCTCAAATAATATTTTTTTTAATATCGCAAAGTTAATACTTGTTCAGAACAATCCCTTTAACAAAGTTTGTACTATTTTCTGCTTATTTTGATAAATAAAATAGTCATTATTATTCAGTAAATATACTGTCATTAAAATGATAATATAAAAAATTTATTTTTAAAAATATAGAAACAAAATCATTTTAAAATGTAAAGATTCTGAAAGCATTGGAGGAGATCCTATAGTAATTTAATATAGATTTACAGTAATAACAACAAATGTTATTTCATTATATATGATATGGTTAATATCATGTTTTATGATGGTTTCAAATGGAAAACAATGGAAATGGAACAAATGGAAAAGTCTTTTATTAATTATCATGTTAACATTGTGCCTTTTAGCCCCAACAGCAGGAGCGCTTTTTACCCCAAATACCATACTTTTACATATTCTTTCGCTATTTAAAAACTGCTGTTTTAATTATGTTAAACAACTGAGAATTATTAAGAAGACCTTTGTCTTAGGATATGTTCAAGAATTTTAGCGATTCTCATTTGCTACTTAAATCTACAACATTTTTAAAAACATCAAATATTAGATCAAGTAAGCACAGAATCGACTTTGTGCTGCTGCCCGCGGTCGCGTCAAAGGTCAGACAAATTTGCACGTGTATCTTGAAAAGCGAATGTTTTGGAAAGTGCTACGCCACTTTTTTTTCTGTCATCGAGTGGTTTAGAGGGAAATAGTATCAAAGGCGCCTTGTACAACAATGAAGTTGTACCCTACTAAGTAATACAAGTTCACTATTTGAGCTTAACATGGGTTACGCTTAGTTTTAGCACCTAGTTGCAATACATACATGTAGAACAGGACTGTAAAATAAAGTGCACAAAATTTTGTACAATGCTAACCTAATTAGAGATGTTTGGCAAACATCTTTAATTATTTTCTCGATGTACGTCAGAAACCGTAATATAACTGCAAAATAAGTTATGTAAAGCATAGCAAATAACAGCCGAGAACAGGTGACATATTGTGGCTAGTGGTTTGGCGAAACTTTGTTTCCATCATAAACCCTTTTCCTAGTTTTTCAAAATTAGCCTGTTTCCAATTAACTTTTCTGTTTGCCTGAACACTTGACAAGCATCCCAAAGAGCATGATTTTTAAGCATAAATGCTATGCTGACGTCATTTCCTCTTTGGCTCAGGTTTGATAAATGCCTCACTTAGAGGGTGAATCTGTTTAAAATGTATTTAAATGGATTCGGTTTATCAAGATGCTTGTCTAAGTCTTAAACACATTCAAGGCTGAGAATGAAGTTTCATTCTTGCTGTTGAATGTTGATTTTCTTGCATGTTGCAGTCAGCAATTGTGGGCTTGATGAAGCTTAAGCTTCATGTTCATACTACAGTATTCATATTTGATAGTTGATTGTCCATTTAGCTATTAAAAGAGAAGGCAAAGAGAAATGAAAGTTTAAAATGAGATGCATTTGCATGTGTTTTGTTGTGTGCTGTGTGAAATGTATACATGACACAATAACATCTTTTGTGTGCATGAATTGTATGGAAGAAACCCAGTATTATAAACCAGAGCCTTGGGGCAGACAAACACCAAGCAAATAGCATAGGAAATATCTGTATCAGCCAGACTTCTCATGTAATTTTACCCCCATAACCTACCTCTCCAATTATACTGAAATGCATACCCGCTCAGATTTTCTCTACCCACACAGATAAGCCATTCCTCTCAATTTACATTTGTATTTGTGTTGCAAATTTAATGTCTCATATGAGTTTACATAAGGCCATTTTTTGGCCTAATTTTGAAGCGAGAGCTGCCAAGTATCATGAGCAGTGGTTTCCTTCTCCTGCTAGTCACATAAGCAGAAGAATGTGCCATGAAACCCAATCCATGAAAGAAGTAATTATCATGCTACAATAGGAGTTTGTGTTCATTGCAATGCACCACTCACGTGAACGACGACATCTCCAGATTTCATTTAAGAGGATTTTGTTTGTTATTTTGTTTTGTGCATGTGTGTGTGTGCATCAGTGTGTCTTTGTATATTTGCATTTAGGTTTATGTTATAGACTGAATTTCTCTCTTAGCACACAAAGGTAAATAAACACATCATCCCTTCAGCATTCAGCAAGCTTATTTCCTTCCCTTCTGCCACCTTGCATTGCTCCCTTCTTTCATAATCTAGAAATTCCCGCAACTCCACTGCCAAACCAGACCTACCTGGAGGTGCTGATCTACTGCGTGGGCTTCTTCCTCATCTGTGTGATGGTGGTGACCACCGTGGTGGCCAAAATGCACAGCTCGTCCAAGAAAAGTGACTTCAACAGCCAGCTGGCTGTCCACAAGCTGGCCAAGAGCATCCCGCTGCGCAGACAGGTAACAGAAAGTAGATAGGGGGTTTGATCTCTTTACCACTAAACATAAGCATCTCATTTCAACAGCTTCTTATTTCAGTGTAACTGCTGAACGTCTTGTAGCATGTGATGGATACTAAAAGTGTTTCTCCAAAAAAAAAAAAGTGCAGGTCACTTTCGGAGGTCATCTAAAACTATAATACGGTTTGAAGATATTTGTGACCCTGGACCACAGAACTAGTCTTAAATTGCATGGGTATATTTGTAGCAGTAGCCAAAAATACATTGTATGGGTCAATTTTTTTTTTTTCTTCTATGCCAAAAATCATTGGGATATTAAGAAAAGATCATGTTCCATTAAGGTATTTTGTAAATTTCCTACCGTAACTTAATTTTTGATTACTAATATGCATTGCTAAAAACTTCATTTGGGCAACTTCTAAGGCGATTTTCTCAACATTTCGATTTTTTTTTTTGTTTGTTTTTTTTTATTTCAGATTCCAGATTTTCAAATAGTTTTATCTCAGCCAAATATTGTCTTATCCTAACCAAAAATTTATTCAGCTTTCAGATGATGTATAAATCTTACATTTTAAAAATTGACCCTTATGACTAGTTTTGTGGTCCAAGGTCACATTTAGATATAATGTTAAACAATAAAAAAAATCTAAATGAAATTTTGGTCACACTTTAGTTTGAGGACCAGTTCTTACTATTAAGTACTTTTGCCTTAGTGAACTCCTAATTTGCTGGTATTTAATAATTAGTAAGGTAGTGAAGTTTAGCTATGGGGTAAGATTAGGGATCTGAAAAATATGGTCATGCAGAATAAGGCATTAATATGCGCTTTAGGGAGGAAGTCTATATTCTATAGTGAACCAACGTGTTTTTAAACCAAGCAGCGCCAAATGTGCATGACCAATTAAACTCATTGTGAAATTGCTTCATGGGGAAATCATTTGACCACATGCAAAATTCACATAGCTTCCTACTGAAAAGACTGGATTTCATGTGCAGTGATGTATGAATTCAATTTCAATTTTTCACCAAGCTGAGGTGATTCCGTGTGACCAACTTGAACCTGATGCGAAACTTGCATGGGGAAATCGTTAAGCAAATGTCCCGATCATGGATTCGTAATGAAACTACAGGATTTAGCCTGAAATAAAGAAGTCACATACAAACCAAGCACTGTGACAATCTTGAACCCAATGCAAATTCTGCAAGGCAAATCATCCGTCCTCATGAGAAATTACCATTCATGTGGATTCTTATTGAAAATACTATATTTTACATACAAAAAAATTCTTCAAACTATGACCGCACCCTTTCAAAGCTTTCTTATGGCTTTGAATATAACAGCCTGGTTCCACAGACAGGATTAGACTAATCCAGAATTAGGGCATAGTTCAATTAGGAGATTTGAGTATTATTTATAAACGTGCCTTAGAAAAAAATATTACTGGTGTCCAACTTGAGACAAAACAAAGGCACTGATATAGTTTAAGATCAGTCAGTGCACATTTCTTTCAGCTGAAATAGTTCAGACTTACATTTTAGTCTGGGACTAGGGGGAACCGGGAGAACATGCAATTTAAACTTAAGGTTACCGTCAATAATCTGTTGACGTATATAAGTTACTTGCAAACCAAGCAGAATCTGCGTGACCTCAACCTGGTATGAAACCTGTATGGGAAAATTGTAATATGAAATTCTAGATCATGTAGATTCCTACTGAAATTACTGGAAGTTGCCCACAGCGATTTATGAAGTCACTTTCAAACGTCTGAATTTATGTGACAATCTTGAATGAGTTGTGAAACCTGCATGAGAAAATCATTCACCCTCGTGAAATTCCCATTCATGTGGATTCCAATTGAAATGAATGTATTTTACCAGAAAAAATCCAAATTGGTAAATATTACCTCACCTTTCCAAAAACATCATATGGCTTCCCAGCAGGCACCTTGATAACAATATGACACCAAAAATTAGTCAAGACTTGATCAAGATGCTGTAACAACATTTTAATGTCAATTACTTTCAGTGATAATTGGGTGAAAATATGAAATCCCACACTGAAATGAATTTAATGCATATGCAGACCAAAATGTTTGAAGTTCAGTTTACATAAAATAAATGTCAGGTCATGGTTTTGATGTCAGTTTGAATATGCATATTTGACCTGTTTCTGATGTCAATTTGATGTCTTTTTAACTTTAATCCCACTTGTGTTTTAATGTGAATGCATAATATATCCTAAATTTTAAAATCTCAGAATTAAAAATCTGAAGTTTAAACTTACTGGCAATAGTCTAGCGAAGTATAAAGTAACTTTAAAACCAACTAGAGGCCATTCTATGAGACCATCTTGAACCCACTGCAAAATTTGCATCTTGAAATCATTAAATTTTTATGCCAGTCACAAATGGCTTTTGATATTTTTGTTGCGCTGATTATTACATTTTGTGTTTTGATTGTGTAGTTCTATTTTCTTTGAGAATAGCTGTTGTATAATGTCAGTAAGTCTCATCTCATATATCTGCATCGGTGCCTCTTCAGCAAGTAACTAACACGCACACACACACACGCACACACACACACGTCTTCATATGTATATTTCTATTGCTGTGTTGTATGGAGAGTAAGTTGTAAGTGTTTTCATACAGGTGTCTGTGGACTCCAGCTCATCTATGCACTCTGGTGGGATGCTTGTCCGGCCTTCGCGCCTGTCCTCCAGCGGTTCCCCTATGCTCTCAGGGGTCTCTGAATATGAACTACCCCAGGATCCACGCTGGGAGGTGGCCAGAGACAGGTAACACACACATACACATATTTTACTCATCATTTGTTGACCATCTTATGTATGGCCGGGTGAAATGTAGGTATAATATTTAATATTGTGTGTTTATGTCTCAGGTTGGTTCTTGGGAAGCCGCTCGGCGAGGGCTGTTTCGGGCAGGTGATGATGGCCGAGGCTATCGGGATGGATAAAGACAAACCCAGTCGTGTCACCAAAGTGGCCGTGAAGATGCTCAAATGTAAGTGTTTTACCCCGCCATTGTTAGCCAACTGTTGTGTGTGTGCGTGTGTGGTGTAAAAATGAATGTATGCCAGCAAACTCTGTCCGGATTTCAGTGTCTCATGAGGAATCTGATGGTCTGCTGAGCTCTCGTCTGTATTTCACCTTGACCCTGAAGCATGTTAATCGAGCTCTTGTGTTACATACCATACCAGAGCAGCTGTTTATTCAGATTAATGTAATATTTGCGTTTTACTTTAGCACTGCCCTGCATTGCAGCACTACTCCAAAATTAATCATATCTGTCATATTTGTGTTGGCTCATTCACAAATAAATGACTCTTATGAATTGATTATGTAGATGAATTGGTGGAACAAACTCCCAAACACTCATTATCCATTTGATTCATTCACTTAATTAGCATCTGACTCACTCACTGATCTGTAATGCGTCATACATAGGCAGTGTTTTTCTTAACACCATTATAAATTGTAACAAACTAAGTTAACCTGAACAAAGATAATAAATGTTTCTGGACTTGTTGTACACAATTCATCAATACACATCACTCAATATAAAATCACAGTAATAGCATTACTTTTTAGTATCCACTAAAATCAAATCTCACTCTGTACTATTTTCTACCAAGAATTTCACGGAAAAATGCACTAAATTAATTGTTGCTTACTGTTAAGTTGATTTCACGTCGACACCGGAAATAAATGAAAAAGGAAATAAATAAAATCACCCATCTGCACCTTAGAGCTTTGTACCTTAGAGCTTAGAGGCTGAAGGTTTCGTGACCTGTCATACTAAGATATATGTGTGTTCATCAATATTGCTTTTATAGCCGACGCCACAGAGAAGGACCTGTCAGACCTCATCTCCGAGATGGAAATGATGAAGATTATTGGCAAACACAAGAACATCATCAACTTGCTGGGGGCCTGCACACAAGATGGTGAGTAAAGCATGAAGGAGGGAGGGAGACGGGTGGGCGGAGGTAGACGTCTAGGGATAATACAATACGGGCGTAAATCATTTCATATTTCAAAATCAATTTGTTAGGCATGCTGCTTTTTGACTTCAAAAGGACAGGATGTTGTCATCAGTCCAGCTATTGTGATTGCAAATGCTAGATAAATTTAACCCAACTTCCTTATTGAATCACTTGTAAATCCTAGATTAAAAACAGCAGCATGTTCAAGGCTACGTCTGTATAAAATAAAGCACTGATTTGTTTTCATTTTTATGAATTTAGTACACTGCTGATATTATTTTTTAGTATTATTTAACATTTTTATTATTATTTAGGATTCTAGTGTTACTTCTTATTAATATGTATATTAATATTATTATATTATATTATACTTTATATATTTATATTTTAGGCTTTATTAATATTTTAAAATAGATTTAATATTATGTGTTTTGTTTAATTTTCTTTTTTTATTTTAGTCTTTTTTCATTATTCATTTTTTTAGTTATTTAGTTTAGTTATTTTCTATTTCTATTTAGATTTCATTTTTATTTTAGTTGTAGTCATTGTACTTCAGCTTAAACTGATTTTATTTCAGTAATTTACCAATGCAAAATTTCTTGTCTTTTTTTTTTAAAGATAAGTTTTTAATCTAATATTATTTTATTTACAGCTTTATAATGAAAAATGTTTCTAATAGTTTTAGTTAACAATAAAAACACTTTTTTCCCCACTTTTTTCAAAACATTAAACATACTGTTTAAAAAGTTTGGCTTAGTAAGAGATTTATATTTTTATATTTTTGGAAGGAAAAAATATTTAGATTCAGCAGGGATGCTGAAATCTTTGATCAAGAATTGATCAAAAGGCTTTTATAATGTTACAAAAGATTTCTATTTCAAATAAATGCGGTTCTTTTGAACTTTCTATTCATCGAAAATTCTGAAAAATAAAAATGTATCATGGTTTCCACAAAAATATGAAGCAGCACAACTGTTTTCAACATTAATAATAATAATAGATGTTTCTTGAGCAGCAAATTAGCATATTGTAGATTTCTGAAGGATCATGTGACACTGAAGACTGAAAATTCAGCATTTCATCACAGGAATTGATTACATTTTAAAATATATTACAGTAGAAAACTGTTCTTTTAAATTGTAATAATATTTTACAATATTACCATTGTTTTCTGCATTTTAAATAAATGTAGCCTTAGTGAGCTTAATAGACTTTTTTCAAAAACTTTAAAGAATCTTATCAACTCCAATCTCTGTAAAATGAAAGAAGAAAACAAGTTTATTTAAATCACATTTGCTGTCATAATATTGTATGGCATTGTATATAAAACTGGCATCATAATGACTTTCCACTAAGGTATAAACAGTATTAGCCATTGCAAAACTGCGTTTAACAACTAATTTTTATGTTATATTCCTCCATAAATTGTGTGACTGGAATGTTTTCATATGTTTATTTGTCAGGTCCGCTCTACGTCATTGTGGAGTTTGCTGCAAAGGGCAATCTAAGGGAATATCTGCGTGCACGTCGTCCACCTGGGATGGAGTACTGCTACAACCCCGACCAGGTGCCTGTGGAGAACATGTCAATTAAAGACCTGGTCTCCTGCGCTTACCAGGTGGCGCGTGGCATGGAGTACCTCGCATCCAAGAAGGTTGGCATCTCAAATGCTTCTGTTGTCATATCAGTCAAATTAACATATGACTTATATGATGAATTATTTGCTTGATTAATATGCATATGTGTTTTCTCTGTTGTAGTGTATTCACAGAGACTTGGCTGCCCGTAATGTCCTGGTAACTGAAGATAATGTTATGAAGATAGCAGACTTCGGCCTGGCCAGAGACATCCATCATATTGATTACTACAAGAAGACCACCAATGTAAGATTTTTGGACTGAGGCATAAGAAAAGTCACTTTATTAAATATAAAATGATGTGAATTTAGTCTTTGCTGTTTAAAGTACTATGAACCTGTCCAAGTGATTTATTTTATGCTGCTTGTCTGAATTATCATATTTTATGAGCTGATTCTTGTCATAATTACCGGTGGGATTTTCTTTGAACACTGACTCATAATTAGATCGGAGTTTGCGGTGGCGAAAACTCAGCACTATGCAGATCCTAGGGTCTTTTTTTTTTTTATCACATTTTAACAATTAGCTATGATTTTTAACACATTTTAAAACATAGCTAATCGCTATTAGCATGTAACTATTCAGTGCTAGTACGTGTAGCATGTTGGAAGTCCTTTTTGCTGACAGTTGTCAAAAGAGCCAAGCCCCATGTCTATACAATGTTCTGATGCAGAGACATAGTCTTGCTAAATGCTTACTCAGATACTCTGTATGATTGTTAGGGAGCGGCTTGGCAGCTATTAGCATGTAACTATTCAGTGTTGGCATGTGTAGCATGTCGAAAGCCCTATTTGCTAGCATGAGTCAAAAGAGCCAACCCCCTTGTCTATACTATTTTCTGATGCAGAGATATAGGTCTTGCTAAACAGTTGGTTGGGTACGTTGTTTGGTTGTAAGCTAGTGGCTTAGGGCTGCATGATTAATCGAAGGCAATTGTCATGGGCATTTTGTCAGTAAAGCTGGTTCTGTAATCGGTAGTAAATCTCCAGCACATGCTTTCAGATGTAGCAACATTTACTACACAGAGGCGTAGTTCACTGACAAGCCACACGATATCGGGTTCATTATTGTAGACGATTTAATCATGTGATAAAGAAGTCAAAGGTATCATTCTGTGATAATGACAGGTGTTTGCGTAGCTTCTCAGTGAATTACGGCTCTGTGTAGTTAAATGCTGCTACATCTGAAAGCGTGTGAAAATACCACATTTAATATTCAATGTTTTTACTCCAAACTCATTTCATAACTTATGTTGAGTGTTTGAAATAAATCCTTCTGTGAGATGATGTGGCTTTTACATAGAATAAAGCTTGCAACATATTTCGTAGGTTTCTAAGCACTGATAAATCGTTGCTTTATTATATATTTTATTATAAGGAAAATTATAATAAGAAGAACTCAGATAAACCATATATTGTCGTAGTCATGTGTTTATTAGTCACGTTGAATCAATGAAAGCAGTTAAATCTTCTGTGTATTCAGCTGCAGCGATCGTGATTTCCTGGGTTTCTTCTTCGGGGCGTATTCTGTTTCCGCGCAAGAGCATGCTCTGGCCTTCAGATGGAGATTTACTACTGATCACAGAACTGTGCTTCCCTGACAAGATGTGCATGACAATCTCAGCCTAATTGCAATTGCGTGCAATTGCCTAATTTGATTTATCGTGCAGCCCTAGAATGGCTTGGCAGCTATTAGCATGTAACTATTCAGTGCTAGCACGTGTAGCATGTTGGAAGTCCTGTTTGCTCGCATGAGTCCAAAGACCCAACCCAATGTCTATGCCATGTTCTGATGCAGAGATATAGGTCCTGCTAAACAGTTGCTAGGGTACTTTGTTTGGTTGTTAGGGAGTGGCTTGGCAGCTGTTAGCATGTAACTTTTCAGTGCTAGCATGTGTAACATATTGGAAGTCCTGTATGCTCACATGAGTCAAAAGAGCTAACCACCATGTCTATACAATGTTCTGATGTAGAGATATAGGTCACTTATAAAAGTCATAGCACACCTCTTCTTAATAAGCCTCATGATTTGACGCCTCATTTGTGGGTCTGTGACAGATGGGTTGGGACGAGATAGTGATGCTTTACTTTGCAAGCGTTACTAATTTCGATTTCTTCCCAGCAGGATTTGAAGGCAGCATTTGTCAAAAGCAGATGTATCAGTTCTTTAATCAGAAACACATAATGAGTAAGTAAAACGAAATGCTTGTGTTTCCACAGGGTCGTTTACCAGTGAAATGGATGGCGCCTGAAGCTCTGTTCGACCGCATCTACACCCATCAGAGTGACGTGTACGTCTGTATATATATATATATTCTCTCAAACTCACTCGCATACTAAATGCATTTGTCTGTTAATAATAGTCATTCTTTGCATGTTAGGTGGTCTTTTGGGGTGTTGCTATGGGAGATCTTTACTCTTGGCGGCTCACCGTACCCAGGTGTCCCTGTGGAGGAACTCTTTAAACTGCTAAAGGAAGGCCACCGCATGGACCGCCCCTCCACGTGTACCCACGAACTGTAAGATTGTTTTAATGCTATATCTTCTGTCATGATGGGAGAGATTTCTTATTACAGTTTTTAAACCCGTGTTCCTCTTGCAGGTATATGATGATGAGAGATTGCTGGCATGCCGTTCCATCTCAGAGACCCACGTTCAAACAGCTGGTGGAGGATCTAGACCGCACCCTCTCTATGACATCCAATCAGGTGAGCCCCTACAGAAACTGCATCACAACAGTTTGATAATCCACAAATCAGCTTTCAGTGATTTACATGGCATTGTAACTGTGCTTAAAAAAACACTTTCTAAATAATTTTAAGTGCAACCCTGCATAACAGCATCGGAATATTAAATATCAATAATGACACATTTTGTATTATTCAGTGTTGTTTTTATTTACTAATAATAATAATTGGTATTATTATTAAAAATTTACATTATTAAAAATTACTATAATAATCATTTTATCATCAGTGATTATCATCAAAGATAATAAAAAGGAATGAACAACAATAACAATAATAATTATTATTATTAGTAGTAGTAGTAATGTTGTTGTTCAGGGTTTAATAATAAGTCAATAATAATAATAAATGATCAATAATAATAATACAAATAAATAGTAAAATAATATAATAATAATAAATTCTCAAATAATAATAATAACAAATAATAATAACTTATAATTATTCAGTAATAATAATAATAAAATTAAATTACTACGATTAATAATAATAATAATCAGCAGCATCAGCAGCAGCAGCAGCAGCAGCAATAATAATAATAATAATAATAATAATAATAATACAAATAAACTGTCAAATAAGTCAATAATAATAAATAATAACTCACTGTTCAATAATAATATTCAACAACAACAACATCATAATGATAACAATAATAATAATGTTCAGAGATTAATAAGTCAACAATAATAAAAATGATCAAATTATTATATTATATTATTATCAAATAATAACACAATGACAAATTGTGTTAAATAGTTGTTAATTTATTATTATTATTGTTATTATTATTATTATTATTAAATAGTAATAATAATCAAATATTTGTATTAAATATTAATAATAATAATAATAATAATAATCTGCAGCAGCAGCAATAATAATACAAATAAATTGTCAAATAATAAGTAAATAATAATAAATTCTCAAATAATAACAACTTTTATTATTGTTCAATAATATTAACATGAATAATATTCAACAGCAACAACAACAACAACAACAACAACATAATAATAATAATAATAATAATAATAACAATAAAATAACCTACTATTTATATTAATAATTATCTTCATCAGAAATAATAATAATAATACAAATAAATTATCAATTATTAGTAATAATATTCAACAACAACATAATAATAATAATGATAATAATAATGTTGTTCAGGGATTAATAAGTCAGTAATAAAAAATGATCAAATAATAATAACTACAATAATAACAATATAATAACAAATAATAGTAACATAATTTGTTGTTGTTCTTCATTTGTAGTAGTAGTAATAATTAGTATCATAATTGTAGTAGTTCAATAATTAATAATATTATTAGTCAATTTTATATTTTATATTTGTTGTTACTGAGTAATTAATTAAAATATACTATTATTATATCAATAATAATAATAATAATAATTTGTTTTTGTATTAACAAAAATAATACATTTTCTGTGTATTTTACATTTTCAGGAGTATCTGGACCTGTCTGTGTCTCTGGACCAGTTTTCTCCAAATTTCCCCGACACGCGCAGCTCTACGTGCTCTTCCGGTGAAGACTCTGTGTTCTCCCACGACCCCGGTGCTGATGAGCCCTGCCTGCCCAAATTCCCCCCTCATCCCAACCGCGGAGTGGCGTTTAAAAAGCGCTGAGCTCCCTCGCCTTCAGTTAGTCTCCAGTGTGCTACCTGGCTGGACTCATGAACTCATGAACTCTAGGAGACAAAGCTTTGCCACAGAGCACACTACAGAGCGGCCAAGAGCTCGGCACGGACTCCACATAATGAGACGGCGAGCTTCACAAAGCTGGAAGAGAACAAACTGGTCCTTCACAGACCCCTTTACCTGTTGTTGCGATAAAGCTATAGGGCACTTGAGCAGAAAGTGGCACACGTGTGTTTCTCAAGACTATTTTCCTGCCATCTGCAGTAGAGACATCACCATCATGGAATGAGGAAAAGATTAATGGATGCTGGGAGTGTTCAAATAACAAGGACTTTTCTTTTGACCAAATATCGTAAGAAAATGTACTCCACACGGTTTATCAGACTGACAGCCTTTCTTGTAAATACATCTAGAAATGTATAAATATGAATATATATTTACACTCTACCCTTATTTTTATGACACTATTTGGATTTTGTTGCTTTTTGTACCAGGATGCGTTTATGTAGAACTTTTTGAAGTGTAGCTTTTTTGAAAGGGACGGCGAAAAACGTCCACCAGAATTGTAGATGAAATTATATTATTAAGAGCTGATAGATGGCCAGTTTTGTTACTTAATGTTGTTGTCCTCTATCATTGATGCAGCTTGGCAGAAGTGGCTCAAAACTGCTGCTATCTTCCTGATGGTACTCAGTACAGCGTCAGACTTAAGCTATAATATAATATATGTATTGAAAAGGTTCTCTTCTTCACGTCCTAAGCAAGTCAATGCATTTTTTTAATGAAAGACGAACACAAATATATGAATCACCTAAAATGTACCTCAGAGAGATGCTATAAATGTTCAGCCTTCGTGTAATGAGATGACCGTACATTAAAACAATGGTCAAGTGTGGGGAAGATCAACAGATCGCTTGTGTTATTCTCCAAAGTGACATCCAATAAAATGCTGTTGAAGAACGAATCACGAAACCCTTCATACCGCATAAAGAACCTTGTAAATATCACTCTTGCTGATGAGTTTACAACATAAATTGTGTTTACAGTGAAATTGACTCTCTCATTTACCGCAGGTTAGTAGGCGTGATTAAATATTATAATGCGAAGCTTACAGTGTAAAAGCTGGGCGTAGCCGTTAACGCTTTATTTATAGCAGTGTGAGTGACCCTTCTTAGCGAGGTGCTATGCTACAAATGCATCAGACGGTGGCCGTGGATGATTGGCTCCCTGCCAGCGGCTGATGCATCACTTCCACCACGCGTACTTTAGCCAAGTGAACCCTGACGCCGACTACAAGCCAAGACAAAAGTACCAGCTTTGATTTATACGGCTGAAAATATAGTTGAAGGTTGCAGAGTATACAGTAGTTTGAATTTAACACTGTTTGTCATGTTTATGGGACGCTTGCAGTAAATTTTAATTTCCGGAACGTTGCTTTTGTTCTGAGAGACGCAGCACGGGTCAGCGGAGATGGATTTGTGAAACACTGGCTGTATGTCTGTTTTCTCCAAAGGCATGCATTATGATTGGGATTGTTGCATTGCGGTTTAGTCAACACCAAATTTATAGCTCAAATGCATCAATAAATGTATCAGCTTTTATTTTATATGCAACAGCCTGTGTTGAAGTCTTATTCTGAGTTGAAAGTGAGTAACTCCAAGGAATGGTTTGCCTATAAAATTCTAATTCTGTCATTGTTTACTCACCTTCATATCATTTCCAAGCTTCTTTCATGATTATTCTATGGAAGAAAGAAACTGATGCTCTTTTTCTAAACAGTGAATGGTGACCATATGACGTTAAAAAAACAATATACAGTAGCTGCAAGCAACAGTTCAAGCCTTAAGGCCTTTAAGGCCTATAACGGCCTAAATCAATGATAAAGAATTTTTGGCAAATCCAGGTCATTTACAATAGAAATATGATGTTTTTTTAAACGTTTATGACTCCTATAGCGCCAGCTGTTGTTCGACGTCCCCAAGTTTTTGTTTAGGCTTTATAGGCTTTTGGGTAAATTTGGACTGGCTCTTTTCTAAACGACCCTGTTATAGCTTCCCAAAGGGTACATTTCAGCGTTTTAATAATTATTGACCTAGAGAGCCCAAAGCAGGGTTGCCAGGTTTTCACAACACAATCTGCACAATTGCTAGTCAAACCTAGCCCAAAAATAGCCCAATCACGATTTGAGGGAGGTCCAGGGAATAAAATGCACATTTTTTTTGGCAGGGTTCCCCTGGTAAAATTAGCATTTCAGGGGCTAAATATCATGTTATCAGGGTTGTTTCAACTTGCGGACATGAAAAACAGCCCGTGGCAACAGTGTTAAAGTAGCCCAATTCTACGGGGAAGACTTGGCAACACTGCTCCAGAGAATTGTACTGCAGTGTTTTTTTCCCAGATTAAGCGAAAAACCTAGGACTAGTTTGCAAAATTAGGTTTTTTACATTTTCTCAATCATTTAACAAACGGTTTGATTGATAGCAGTGGTTCTAGAGGCAAAGTTGTTCAGAATGAGGAGATCTATCATATAATATGAATATAGTGCATATGTGTGAAAAAAATGCAATATGCAATAATTTACACCCTTCGAAAGGGCAATATCGCTCCCCCCAGTGGCTAATTTCTTTTAAATTTCTTGTCAGACCCGCCGGGTTTCATTACTATCGGCCTTGCCTAATAGGTGCTCAAAGTTCATCGATCTATGGCAGCCATGTTTTTTGAGATATGCAAATGTCCTTGTAGCCACTTGTGGCACATTGGGCCAAGAGCGTGCGATTTTTCCCATCAAAAAGACAAACGGCTGCCTAATAAAGGCCGTTTTTAAGTTTCTTCCCTCTTATAGCGCCACCAAGTGGCCAAACTCCACAACTTTTTTTCATGTGACCTCAGACTGAGCTCTTACATACAAGTTCTGAGTTTGGTGAAGATGTCTCATTCTGTTCAAAAGTTATAGCCGTTTTAGAAAAGGCGGCCCTGCCCCTTTCGAATGTTTTGGCGTCCCTTTGTGACGGTGAGTCGAAAGTTCAACTTTTTTGATAATTATCGATATTCACTTTCCAGAGAATCTTTCTGCACTCGTTTAGTTCCGACTGGGCGAAAAACGTAGGACTACAACGTAAAAGTAGATTTTTTTGAAAAATGCAAAATACCCGAAAATTTCGCCAAACGAATCAGAGGCGTGCATTTTGTCTGGCGTCAGTCAAGGATTCCAACGACATAAGACACTTGAGCCTGTGATGATCGGTTAAGGATATGGGTTCCTCAGACTTGATCCTGGAGGGCCGGTGTCCTGCAGAGTTTAGCTCCAACTTGCCTCAACACACCTGCCGGGACGTTTTTTGTATGCCTAGTAAGAACTTGATTAGCTGGTTCATGTGTGTATAATCAGGGTTAGAGCTAATTATATGTGTATAATTCAGGACCGAGTTTGAGCACCCCTGGTTAAAGAGTTTAAATGCAGCTTCAAAGGACTCTAAACAATCCCAGCCAAGGAAGAAGGGTCTTATCTAGCAATACGATCAGCCATTTTTTTGGAAAATAAAAATGTGTATACTTTTTAAGCACAAAAGCTTGTGTAGCACAGGCTCTGGGATGTGCGTCCATGACGCTACGTACTATTGAATCACGTCGAAAGGTCACGCAGAACGTAGGCGGAACTAAGAAGACTAAGAAAGTGCATGTCAAATGCTGTTTACAAACAAAAAGGTACAACGATATCGGACGATTCTGAAGTTGTAGAAGAAAATAAGATGGAGTTTTTCACCATACTCAGTACACAGACAATGAACTTACACGTGATTCGTAGTAGTGATGGGAAGTTCGGATCATTTTACCGACTCGTTCAGCAAAATGAACAAATCTTTTTTTTGAGTCATTTCGTTCATTTTAGCAAAATATAATTAAAATTTTACTTCCCTGTGTTACTTCCCTAACACATCTACTGCTTACACAAATGTTGATCACACTACAAACAAGACAAAACTATAAAACTATATAACTATAAAAAGAAAAGATTAATTCATTGTTTACCTGAGTCTTTAGTCTATGATTAGCTCACCTCACCTCTTATCTGACAAGTCTTCGGGTTCGAATTGTCACGTGACATGGGGCTAAGCTCAACCAATGCAGTGTGAGTCGGAAAAAGAATTGATTAGTTCATCTCTCAAGTCTTCGGGTTTGAGTTGTTCATTCATCACATGACAGCCCCATAAAATGAACGAACGAAAAACCCAAAGACTCGAAACAGGTGAACTAATTTCAGTACAGAACCTAAGATGTTGCGCATGCACGACTGAATGAATCACTCCCCGAGACGACTCGTTCTTCCCGATTCGTTCAAAATTCGTAGCATCGTGGATGCGCATCCCAGAGCCTGTGCTACACGAGCTTTTGTGCTTAAAAAGTATACAAATTTTTATTTTTCAAAAAAATTCACAGATCATTTCGTTAGATAAGACTCTTCTTCCTCGGCTGGAATCATTTGGAGCCTTTTGAAGCTGCATTTAAACTACATTTTGGAAGTTCAAAATCGGGGCACCAATGAAGTCCATTATATGGACAAAAATCGTGAAATGTTTTCCTCAAAAAACATAATTTCTTTATGACTAAAGACAGAAAGACATGAACATCTTGGATGACAAGGGGGTAAGTAAATTATTTGTAAATTGTTGTTCTGGAAGTGGACTTCTCCTTTAAGGACTCAAATACGGTATTGACAACTGTATTCTGCTGCTGTGTAAACAGCATATGTTGCGTTGCGTAAAATAATAATATTTTCAACACTGTAAAGACTTTGTAAATAAAATAAAATAGATACAAACTTTTATTTTGCTGAGTAAGTGCACCAGGGTTGCTAGGTTTTCACAACAAAATTGCTGCCCAATCACGTTTCCCCCAGTAAAAATTCTAGGGGCATTCTAGGGGCTAAATATTATATTGCTCGTTACTCGCGGACATGAAAAACAAGCAGCGGCAATAGTATAAAAGTAGCCCGATTCCACAGGAATACTGCGGACTTGGCACACACTGAAGTGCACTAAATCGGCAGCGCTGAGAACCCGTCTCTCCTGTAGAGGACTCAGAAAGCCTGCGCTCTGACTGTAACTCAGTAGCTAGGTTGTTTTGTCAGAGACAGGCTCAACTCAGCGATTAGGTAGAAAAAAAATAGCCCAGCATTAAATGACCCAGCAGCTGAGTTAGCTGAGGGTAGTAAAAATTACCCAGGTAAAAAATAAAAAAAAATAACCCAGTAAAATGACTCAACAAGTTGAACACAGCATTTGGGTTAAAAAATAACCCAGCACCTGGATAAAAATATTAAAAATAAAACAACAAAATGACCTAATGGGCTACACCCAGCTAGCATTAGGGTTAAAAAAATAACCCAGGATTTTTTAGAGTGTATCATTAACCAGTTAACCTGTGCTTGCCATTCACCTTCACTGTATGGCAGGGTGAATGTTCTACTGAATGTCTTTTGTGTTTCTTCCACAGAAGAAATAAAGTCATACAGGAACAACATAAATACATGTAAATAAATGACAACAGGCATTTGTTTTAAAGCAGAGTTGTACAAATCCTGCTTCTGGAATGCCAATGTCAATGTCTCAAGCTCCAGCACACATCTGGAAATTTCTTGTCAGTCTAAAGACCTTGATTATATTGATTCAGGTGCGTTTAATTAGGGCTGGACCCAAACTGTGCAGGGCATGGCCATCCAGGAACATTTTTGAGCATCTATGTTCTTGTCTATGTGAAAGAGAGAGAGGATGTGTTAATAGCGGGGGTTGAAGTGGAGGATGTGAAGTGAATTGTATTATCAGATTGGGCAGATGTTGGGAAGTGGAGCCATCAGCAGGAGCAGGACAGCTGTGCTTGAGCCTGTACGTGTTAACTCAACAACGTCAGCAGAATTTCAGCCCTCAGCACAGAAAATTGAAGGGAATCCAATGTAAGCTGTGTACTTCCAAGCATTAAGTGTCACAGAGAGGGCAAGTGCACAGTATTGGGCCAAACTACTCAGAGCAGCCAAGAAAATCAGAGTATACTAATAGTTTGTTTTAGTGCAGTAATTGGGATGTTAGCTGTGTATTTGTTGGTTTATTCAAGGTAAGACTGTTTGTAAATACGTTATTCAGTGATTATTAAACCAATCAAAACCATGAGGGAATGGCAAAACTGTTTTTCTTTTTAAACAGAGTCAGTGAAAGGAGATTTTCTATTAAGTTTATATGAGACAAGATGTTTTTGCAACCATTAACAAAAATTGAGACATGTTTGGAACTTTGATTTGTGTGTTTCTTTTTTCTAAGTATTTTTTTTTTTTACGTTTAAAAATAAAAAGTTTCACAATATTACTGTATTTTTGATCAAATAAATGCAGTCATGGTGAGCACAAGAGACTTCTTTCAAAAACATTTAATAATCTTACCAACCAAAAAGTGTGTAAAGCAATTTAAACATCAACTGAACCCTCTCGCACATCCTGATTTTGCTGAGTTAGATGTGTTCCTGGGTCAACATATTTTGTTGACCCTGGAACAACATTTTAATCCAAAAATTTCATCTTGACCACATCCCTACACCTAAACCTAACCTTACCCATGAGTAATCCCTAAAATCAGAGGAAATGATAGATGAATGACACTGATGTACAAGCACCAAACACTCATTGTAAACCTAAACTTCACAAAAACTATAAACTGTTTTTTCAAATCTGATTGGTTAATCACCATGTTGTTCCAGGGTCAACAAAGATGTTGATCCAGGAACATGTCGTACTTGGTAAAATCAGGTTGTGCGAACCCTCTCATTCATGAAAAAACACAAATATTTGCTCATGCTCAGGATGTTGTTTACTAAATTAGATTCATTGCTCTACTCTTTTATTTCCTCAGGACTTAATTTATGTTGGGCCGTTCTTGACATTGTGTCTGCTACGCCTCTCATACACCATCATTCACTCACTCAGACTCACCCGGTCAAGCAAGGACACACTCAAACCTTGTCAGTAGTTGTGATTTCTGTATTCATAATATTACAGCTCATTAATGTTGTGCTGAGTAGAATCAATAGAAATAAATAAGCAGCTCTCCTCTATTGAGGCCATCCAAGCACCTGTTCGTTTAGAATCTGATATCTCTGACTGAAACAGAGTGACTTCAGTGGGTGGAGTGCAGGGTCTTTATCGCAGTCTCTGATATCTTTACTCTCTGAAAAAGGAAAATGTAGCGTTTGGAGATAAAGAGGGTATTTAGGAATCTCTAATCTTCAAAGAGCCCCAGATTGCTCTGTAAAGGAAGGCCTCATGAAAGAGAGATTTCTTGTTTATATACTGAATACTTTAGATGAGGACAAACCCACACATATTTACTGTTTCCGCATGAGTTCTGAATCTACAGAAGGTTCATTGTTCATACTTGCACAATGTTTGGTTTCTTTTAGTTGTTTCTTTGTGAAAAAGAAGTACATTTTTCACACTTATTAGAGAAATAAAATACATTCAAAGAATGTACTTACAGGGATAGTTCAGCCAAAATGTAATTTCTTTAATTAACTACCCTCATGTTGTTCCAAACCTGTAAGACATTAGCTCATCTTCAGAACATAAATTAAGATATTTTTGATGAAACCCATGGGTTTTCCTACAGAGACAGCAACGCAACTGACAAGTTCAAGGTCCAGATAGGTATTAAGGATATTAAATGAAAATGCCATTAAATAAAAATGAACTGTAGTTCATATTAAATACTGTAGGAAACCCATTTCTGCCACTGAATAAAAAAATGTAATTGCAACTGACTTTTCTCACAATTGTGAGTTTATATCTCGCAATTCTAAGAAAAAAGTCAGAGTTGCGAGTTTATATCTTGCAATTCTGAGAAAAAGAATCAGCATAAGTCAATTAAAAGAAATAAAGCTCATTTCCATGTATATAAGTGATGTAATGCTGCATTTCTCCAAATCTGTTATGAGGAGCAAACAAACTCATCTACACTGACCAAAATTCTAAACGCAACACTTTTGTTTTTGCCCCCGTTTTTCTAAGATCTAAGACTTTTTCTATGTATACAAATGGTCTCTTTCTCTCAAATATTGTACACAAATCTGTCTAAATCTGTGTTAGTGAACACTCCTTTGCTGAGATAATCCCTCCACCTCACAGGTGCATTTTTATTGTATTTGGGGGGTCCCGGGGAGGTCTGAAAACCAGTCAGTATCTGGTGTGACCACCATTTGCCTCACGCAGTGCAACACATCTCCTTCTCATAGAGTTGATCAGGTTGTTGAATGTGGCCTGTGGAATGTTGGTCCACTTCTCTTCAATGGCTGTGCGAAGTTGCTGGATATTGGCAGAAACTGGAACATGTTGTTGTATACACCAATGAAAAAAAAAAACTCTTTTCTGTGTATATACTGTATGTTTAGATCAGACACAAAAACTCACCTGGTCTTGACAAAAACATACCTCCAGGAGCTTTTTCGCAAGACGCGACCCTGAAAACACACATACATTTTGGGGACGTCTATTTGACGTCTGCATTTAAATCCGCAAGACATATTTTTTAGTGTTTGTCCAGATAGCACAAGTACGTCTGCAAGTTCTGGAAAGCATCTGCTGTGTACAAACGTCTGACAGACGTCCTTCAGATGTCCGTTTTTCATACATTCGGAATAATAAACATCTTAAAGACATCTAATAAACATCTATGCTATCAGGGTACTCATCTGCAATACGTCTCTAGGACATTTCCTATCAGATGTCAAATAGATGTCTATTAGGTGTCTTTAGGATGTTTGTGATTTAGAATGTATGTAAAACTGACATCTTACAGATGTCTGTCAGATGTTTGTACACAGCAAATGCTTTCCAGATCAGGTGATCTTTAACAGACATGTTGCAGACATACATGTGCTATCTGGGGAAACACGTACCACCAAGTACGTTTCATGACCGATAGCACACGTACATCGCGGAGACATCTATTTGACGTCTGCATTTACATCTGCAAGACATATTTTTTAGAGTGTTTGCCCAGATAGCACACGTACATCTGCAAGATGTCTGTTAAAGATCTCTTGATTTGGAAAGCATCTGCTGTGTACAAACGTCTGACAGACGTCTTTCAGATGTCAGTTTTACATACATTTGATATAATAAACATCTTAATGTCAAATAGACGTCTCCGTGATGTATGTGTGCTATCAGGGTGCTCATCTGCAATACGTCTCTAGGACATCTCCTATCGGATGTCAAATAGACGTCTATTAGATGTCTTCAAGATGTTTGTGATTTATGTAAAACTGAAAGACGTCTGTCAGATGCTTGTACACAGCAGATGCTTTCCAGATCAAGAGATCTTTAACAGACATCTTGCAGACGTGCATGTGCTATCTGGGGGAACACGTACCACCATGAACGTTTTGTGACCCTGATAGCACACGTACATCTCAGAGACATCTAGTTAACATCTGCAAGACAAATTTTTTTGAACTTGTTGAACTTTTGTAGCAACAGGTCCAAACAGGAGATTTAATATACTTCAATACACTATATGTGGTAAGTTGTCACAGCTTTCAATTGTCCACCACATTTCTATATGAGAATGTCTCGTTGCTGACAGATGCAGCGCTTTTTGACCCTTACCCATAGGTGGGCCTTGTTTTTGGGTCAGTGACCCCTTAAGTAGTGTGTGTGTGGCTGCACTGCTGACTGGAGTCCATGTGGAGCTGAATCACTGGTGCAGAAATGACAGAAAGGCCAAACAGGGTGACTCATCCTGTCAATCAATCTGAAATCCTCTATTGTTTGTCATTTCTTGTTTCTGCGTATCCTTCAGAATAATAGTGAGTGAGAACAAAAAGAGTAGAAAAAGAACCAACAGAAATCAGTCAAAGAATTCAACAAAAGTGTGTATTTAAACATGAAACTTGACTCTGCGTGTTTGTGATTTAACTTTAATTTGTCACTTCTGGCCAAAATATGAGTCATAATAACACTTCCTCTAGTATAAAATGCATCCCTGTTGTTTTCTCACATCAGAATCCAACAAAAAATCAACAGAAGATTGTAAGGAAACACTGTGCCAATTTAAACTAGTGTATCAAAGAGTAAAAGTCATTTCTGGCCAAAATACAAGTTCATAATCCATAATAACACTTCCTTGTGAAACAACCCATCTCCTTTGTTTCTCATAGCACCATCCAATTTGTTTAGAACTGTTTTAGACTGTTTTCAATTGTAAATGTTGCTTGATCTGTGCATAGTTCTTTCCTGATTCAGACAAGATGACTTCTTCACTGGAGAGACCAATATTCTGCATTATGGGTATTTTAGCCAAAAGCAACGGTTCTAATGTAAAAAATGACTTAATGATGGATTTGTTTCTTACAGACATGCAGCTTTTCATTTCACAAGACATTAATTGATGGATTGGAGTGGTGTTAATTACTTGTGGATTATTGTGATGTTTTTATCAGCTGTTTGGACTCTCATTCTGTTGGCACCCATTCACTGCAGAGGATCCATTGGTGAGCAAGTGATGTAATGCTGCATTTCTCCAAATCTGTTATGAGGAGGAAACAAACTCATCTACACTGACCAAAATTATAAACGCAACACTTTTGTTTTTGCCCCTATTTTTCATGAGCTGAACTCAAAGATCTAAGACTTTTTCTATGTACACAAAAGGTCCATTTCTCTCAAATATTGTTTACAAATCTGTCTAAATCTGTGTTGGTGAGAACTTATTGGCAGGAACTGGAACACACTGTCGTATACGCCGATCCAGAGCATCCAAAACATGCTCAATGGGTGACATGTCCGGTGAGTATGCTGGCCATGCAAGAACTGGGATGTTTTCAGCTTCTAGGAATTGTGTACAGATCCTTGCAACATGGGGCCATGCATTATCATGCTGCAACATGAGGTGATGGTCGTGGATGAATGGCACAACAATGGGCCTCAGGATCTCGTCAAGTTATCTCTGTGCATTCAGAATGCCATCAATAAAATGCACCTGTGTTCATTGTTCATAACATACGCCTGCCCATACCATAACCCCACCGCCACCATGGGCCACTCGATCCACAACGTTGACATCAGCAAACCGCTTACCCACACGACGCCATACACGCTGTCTGCCATCTGTCCTCTTCATCCATGAAGAGAACACCTCTCCGGAATGCCAGACGCCATCGATTGTGAACATTTGCCCACTCAAGTCGGTTACGACGAGATCCTGATGAGGACGACAAGCATGCAGATGAGCTTCCCTGAGACGGTTTCTGACAGTTTGTGCAGAAATTCTTTGGTTATGCAAACCGATTGTTGCAGCAGCTGTCCGGGTGGCTGGTCTCAGATGATCTTCGAGGTGAAGATGCTGGATGTGGAGATACTGGGCTGGTGTGGTTACACGTGGTCTGCTGTTGTGAGGCCGGTTGGATGTACTGCCAAATTGTCTGAAACGCCTTTGGAGACGGCTTATGGTAGAGAAATGAACATTCAATTCACGGGCAACAGTTCTGGTGGACATTCCTGCAGTCAGCATGCCAATTGCACGCTCCTTCAAAACTTGACATCTGTGGCGTTGTGCTGTGTGATAAAACTGCACATTTTAGAGTGGCCTTTTAGAATCAGCATCTTGATATGCCACACCTGTGAGGTGGATGGATTATCTCGGCAAAAGGGAAAAGTGCTCACTAACACAGATGTAGACAGATTTATGAACAATATTTGAGAGAAATAGGCCTTTTTTGTACATAGAAAAAGTCTTAGATCTTTGAGTTCAGCTCATGAAAAATGGGGGCAAAAACAAAAGTGTTGCGTTTATAATTTTGGTCAGTGTATATCTTGAATGGCCTGAAGGTGAGCAAATGTTTTTTTTTTTTTAGTAGGGAACTTCTGTTCTAGATAATGTCTTTTGCAATGATCCCTTTAATTTTGCGTCTCATTAAACAGACTCCATTTTCCCTATATTTTAATTGCCATACATTAGGGAAAAAAGACTAAAAGATTGCTCTAGACATATCTTCTCCCATAATGCACCTGTTCCCCTGAGGCTGTGCTTTGCCCTGCTCACACTGGATCAGATTTCCTCCACAGGTTGGTCGTAATATACTCGCATGCATTAGGTAGGGCTATATGATCTTGACTTGTCAGCTTTTTATACAGCATTAGCCCTTCAGCTAAACTTATTTTTCTTGTCTGAACAGACAAACTGATACCTGTGAGAGAAAAACATTATATCACTTTACAGTTAGAAATGTCTGGCTTGAGGCTCATTCTACATTTAGAATTTCTCAGTCTTAAATAGATTAATAATGTAGGTCACGACTATGATGACGTGGCAGTGAGCTTTTTGTTTGTTTTTTTGTTTTTGTTTTTTGAAAGATCCCTCAGGATGAATTCATATATTCTCAATTATTCTGTTTGTTACGTTTTTATAAATAAAATTTTAATAAACAGATTAAAGTAAATAATGACACAACTGCTATGGAGTGCTTTGCATTGTACAAAATATTGACACACCTAATTATTAATAATTGTGGCACCCTTACTTCATTTTTTGCTTCAGTCATAAGATTGAAGAACAGACTAAATGACGGCAGCTTTGATAGGTTACTTGAATGTGGGCCTCATGTTTTGTGTAATGAAGGGAGAAATGACTCAGTGGACTGATGTCTGCTTCAATCTCTCTAATCATATCACTGAACCTTGAAGCTTATGTCTTTGTATCCTCCGTAATTGAATTGGGCTTAGATTAAATTGCATGACAGCACTCCTATTGTTTAGTTTCAAAATGGGACACAATTCTTCCTGGGTAAGACTGTAGGGCTGAACCGACTGTCAATGAAATGCATAAATCAGTTCAGATATGTTCTCTCTTCCTCTCTTCTCATTCTCCTTGAGTAAAGAAAATGTGAATCTACACACAGCAGATTTCTTTTTTTTTCTTTTAGGTTTAGTGGAGGTAAATTTAAGACTTTTTAAGACTAAGTAAGGAACATTCAAGGAATCAATTGAAAGGAACATATTATTTCAGTGTGTTCTCTAAATGTAATTGTCTTGTATTAGTAACACTTCAGTGTTTGAAAATACAACTTCTTACTGATCACCTTTACTTTTTAATTCATTGTACAAAATGGGAAAAAAGCTTAAGGTTTGAACAGCTCTTTGAAATGCTTTCAATCACTAGAATATGAAAATAACTTTTACTGCACCTTCTGATCACACTGTGAAAAAGTGACGTTTTCACACAAGTATTGTTTTATGTGAAATTGATCAAAATGTTCACGTTTAAAAAGAACAAATACCTGCCAGTGGAAAAATGAGAAAAGCCTAAGAAAAATCCTATTGACATTTTTTTCTTGTTTAAAACAATCTCACTCAATTTTGTTCAATTTCTCAGAAAGCACAATTTTCATTTTGCACGTTATGTATCGATTTTAAGATGTTTAGATATTGGTATTGTACAACAAGATATTGGTATTGAAGACAAAAATACTAAGGAAGATATTAATTTAGCAATGCATGCAACATTTAAGCCATTATCAGCCTTATAAATGCCTATGATTTAAACTTGTGGAAGGGTGAATTAAGACTTTTTTAAAGATTTTAAGACCTCTGTTGATAGAGATTCATGTTTCAGTCACCACAAAATGTTTGATTTTCATTCAGATTTCCAGCACATGGATTTTCTCTTAGTGCCAAATAAAACTAATCTAGCATTTCCAGCTGTGAAGGTAACGCTAGACCCTTAGCTAACCGCTAGAGTGCTTTCTGCTCTCATAAATATCTGAATGTACATCGATAAAATCACCTATTATAGCTTTACAAATCACTTTACATATGCACTGCCTGTGCCCCGAGACACTGGGATAAAGGGTTTGCACTTGCGTCATGGTTTGGTCAGTTACAAACCAGTTACAGTATTGATTGCATGGTTAATGCACTACTGAATACGTTGTTCTAAACCACTGAAAAAATGTGTGGAAGCTGCTAAATCATATAGAGAAGGACTTGGTAAGCAGAAAAGTGCACGATAGTTTGACAAACTAAAGTTAATAGGTGGTAAAAATATGTACAAGCAGTATTAATTAAGATATTAGCCTAATATTTCACCTACCTAACCAGAAAATGGTAAGAACAAACACGAATTTGTCAAGATTCTTGCCCTGGAAATCCTGGTTCAGTTTGGCCAACCACAAACGCCTTTTGTTCCTCAGTTTTTTGCAGTTTTCTCCTTGATTTGTTACAACTTTTGGCAGTTTATACTCCAAATGTTTTTCCTGGTCTAATTAGTACAGCCCAGAACATGACAATAATTGACCATTTTCAGCAGCAATAATCAGCAAAATATGTGAGTTTCATTCGGTTCAGTGGCGTTGTTTACATTCAGTGCTACCAGCATGGCCGACTGATGATGCGTCATGAAAACCCTATAGGATAGGCTCCAGCCCCCGCAGCACTGTAAAAGATAAGTAGTATGGAAAATGGATGAATAACGCAAATACAGCACAAACACTATTTACCTTATTTTGCAGTGGGGAATTAAACTATTTTCTTTGAATGTGTGAGACTTCAAAATAATTAAACACTATTGGTAAGAATCTAAAAGAATAACCCAGAATTCCTACGAATTCGTACATGAATTAGGCACCTCGTAAATTATGTACAAATTGCCATGAGATTGGGTTGGAATAACAAAGTGCAATAAACAGTAAAACTATTCGTGCTACAAACCAGTGTGTTTATGATTATGAAAATAAAGTAAAATATGATAACAAATACCAGTTTGGAATATCCAGCAGAATAAAGGACTATTTCCAAACAGAAATTTAATTTAAACATTTAAATTGCCTAAGAGCTGTTACAACAAACTTGTAGTCTTGGAAAAGGCCTCTTCTTCATGGCACTTGAGGTTCACCTTGACTAGTTTTCTCTGATAAAGGGTAAATGATTAGTTCACTTCTGGAATAAAAATTTCTGTATAATTTACTCGCCTCCATTTCATCCAAGATGTTCATGTCTTTCTTTCTTCAGTCGAAAATAAATTAAGTTTATTGAGGAAAACATTCCAGGATTTTTCTCCATATAGTGGACTTCAATGGGGATCATTGGGTTGAGGTCCAAATTGCAGTTTCAATGCGGCTTCAAAGGACTTTACACGAGCACAGCCGAGGAATACGCGTGTGATTACATAATAAGTGAGGTCGAGCTATTGCGAGATGAGCATTTGTGGTTAAAAAGTATATAAATTTTGCATTTTTTTAGAAAATGACCAATTGTTTCGCTAGATAAGGCCCTTATTCCTCAGCTGGGATTGTGCAGAGCACTTTGAAGCTGCATTGAAGCTACAGTTTTAACCTTCAGTCTGTCGATCCCTTAATTGAGCCTTAATTTTTTGGGGGATGGCATGGGGGTGAGTAAATTATCAGGAAATGTTTATTCTGGAAGTGAACTAATCCTTTAAGGTAACTCACTTATACAATGTCTGCACTTTCTTTTAAGTGCGTTTGTTCAGTCCAGAACATAGAAGTAAATGATTCATAGCGACATCCGAGTGCATATACTAGAGAAGCCAAAATCTACTGCATGGACATTTCTGTTCAAGTCTTACACATCGGCCAAACTTTAAAGACAGAGAAACTCCAACAGATGTGTGAGGGAAAAACACAGAGACTCTTTCAAGGAGCCTGGCAAAAGAATCGATTCAGGAAGTGAGTCTGGGCTATAAACTCAATAGCGTATTTATCTGCTGTTTTGCCATGTTTTTCAACATGGCAGTGATTCATGGTGGTCAATAGCTTTCCAAACAGCATGAAGCCCTGACAGGTTACTGCTCCACAGAGCGGAAGTCATGACTCATGATGATTAATGAAAGCATATACAAAGCAGGACTGAACGACAAGTGATTTAGATTACCTGAGTCAGACAGACAGACAGATAGATAGATAGATAGATAGACAAAAAAAAAGAAAAAGAAAAAAAAGAAAAGAAAATCTGGAATTTTGTTTAAAGAACCAGTGCAAAAATGATAAAAAAGACCATAAAATCTTTGGCTCCAGAATGATTGCGGAAGAGCAGATATTGTGAAGCTTGAAGTGAAGGCCCCGCTCCAGAAGCACAGCTGGTAATGCAATGCCTGTGGGAAAACTGCTGACGGTGCAGTGTGAGAAAGAGAGGACCGTAAAACACATGTTTGACTCCAACTCTGTGCCCAAGGGCCGCATAAGTGTCCTGGTATCTCCACACCTCACCCTCAGCTTCTCGGAAGTGAGAGCATGACTCACGAGAAAGCTTGTGGTTTGTGTACCTGTGACGTGGGCTGGTTGAATAGAGTCGGTGTATGTGGTGTGTCAGCTGGTGACAGCCGTGCCTGCCGGTGCAATGCCACCCTGCCAAGAACAGAGTGACCGAGAGAGCAGGAAGTGGAGGAAAAAAATAAAAAGAAGCCAGTTCTTCATTCAGAGGAACCCTCAAGTGTTGAAGGTAATGCTCTAGTGCCCTCTTGTGTTCACATCGCATAATGATCTCTCTAAACACTTAGTTTAAATCACTCAAACATGTTTGATTTAAGAATAAAATAGTCTGATTTATATGTATTAAAATTACTCATATACTTATAGGAGAAGTCCACTTCCAAAACAAAGATTCACATATAATGTACTCAACCCCTTGTCATCCAAGATTTTTTCTTTTTTTCTTCTTTTCTTTAGTTTTGAACTTCCAAAATGCAGTTTAAATGCAGCTTCAAACGATCCTAAATGCAATTGTAAACAATCCCAGCCAAGGAAAAAGGGTCTTATCTAGCAAAACGATCGGTTATTTTCATTAAAAAAATACAATTTAAATACTTTTTAATCTCAAATGCTTGTCTTGCTCTACCTGAACTCTGTGTATTCTGGCTCAAGACTAACTGTCTGGTATGTTGAAAAACTCCAACCGTATTTTCTGTCTCAACTTCAAAAATCATTTCAAAATCATCCTACATCGCTGCAGAAGTACCAACCCAGTGTTTGCAAAGTGAACATGCAAAGAAGATCAAACATAATAAAAATATTAAAAAAGCTAAAACAGTGATATAGGATGATTTTGAAGTTGACGGAGAACATGAGATGGGAGTTTTTCAACATACCCTAACTGTCATGAACAGGAATAAAAACAGTCCAGGCAGAGTAAGACAAGACGAGCGTTTGACATTAAAAAGTATATAAATTGTATTATTTTTTATGAAAATAACCGATTGTTCCGCTAGATAAGACCATTCTTTCTCAGCTGGGATTGTTGTTTGAAGCCACATCTAAACTGTATTTTGGAAGTTCAAAATTGGGGCACCATATCAGTCCATTATATGGAGAAAAATGCTGAAATGTTTTCCTCAAAAAACATAATTTATTTACGTCTGAAGAAAGAAAGACATGAACATCTTGGATGACAAGGGGTGAGTACATTATATGTGAATCTTTGTTTTGGAAGTGAACTTCTCCTTTAAATGAACAATGATAGTATATCAAATGAATATGCATAATTAGTCTTGTTTACTAAGGCAAGCATCCCTATTAGGCTATTATTGGTCATACTCACCAATGTTACATTTGAATGCATACTAAGTTTTGATATTTTCTACAGACGTGACTAAAGTGCAGATCTGAACTGTAAGTTTAATTGTTTAACTGTGCACTTGAAATGAGGTCAGCTTTACTCTGCATTCCTGCAATACTGCAGTCTGTCCTGATATAACAGCTCTTCTCTTCTCTTCTCTTCTCCTTTATTCTACTGTAAAAGTCATAGCTATTAAATGTTTACAGTAGAAATTACTTTATATTATTTGTGTAATATTAATAGTAGTAAATATAACCAATTTATAATGTCTTTTATAGGTAGGAAAAAAGTTATGTGAGGTAGCATTCATGTCTGTAGAACACACTGTACAAAATGGGTTGTGTATCAAAGATTAATGCCTGGTGTTGGGAATAAAACCCATAGGTCTAATAATACCTCCTGTCTTACACCCAAATTGTCATCAATTACTTGATGTGGTTGGGCTTCCACTTTTGATTATGTGTGTGTATGTGTGTTAATCAATGTTTATTTGTTTATATACTTAAAGGAATAGTTCACCTGAAAATGAAAATTACCCCATGATTTACTCACCTTTTTATAAAACGTTCCAGTCCTTGATTCTGATTGGTTAAGCCGTGTTCTAAGCGGTTGTAAATTAGTCTACAAACCTACACCTTTGTTTACGTTTGTGTGTTGCTTGGCAACAACTTTGTTGGAACCACAACTGTTTCTGAGGAACTACATTGTTTGGTGGAAGAATAATGTTTTTATTAAAATCATTACACTTTATTTACTCTGTTTTATTTTGTAAAACCCTACTGTGTATATGGAATAACTGTTTTATAAAAGCAATAAGCTCCGTGAAGCTGTAGTTTACCGTGAATTTATATTACTCTGCTTCGCGTCATGCCTAACAACGCCCCTTAGCTGTTACAAATTCACTGTAAACCACGGGTTCTTGGGGCTTATTGCTTTATCAAGTCATCCTTGGTGTATATGACATTTTTCTTTCAGATGAATGCAGTTGGAATGCAAATGTCCTAACTCTTCCAAGCTTTATAATGGCATTGAATGAGTGTTGAGATTTTGAAGTCCAATAAAGTCCATCCATTCATCATAAAAAGTGCTCCTCATGGCTCTGGGGGGTTAATAAAGACCTTCTGATGGGAATTGATGCGTTTTTTGTAAGATATATTTACAACTTTATAAAATGTAATATAGGATGAGGCAGAACATAGGTTAATACAGTGATGAATGCGGAAGTGACAAACGTGGAATCACAGTGGAGAGACCAAAAACAAAACACTGGTCATGAATTAGAAATACAAAACAAGGATTTGTAAAGAAAAACATTGGAGGATTTCTTCTCGAGAGACTAGCATATTCTCACCAGAGCTTATGCTACGCCTACATCCTATGTCATCCATTGGAACGCCACTCAGTTGTAGACGCGCATACGACAGTTAGCGGAGGCTAGAGATTATAGTTTATAAAGTTTTAGATATGGATATTTTTCTTACACAAATGCATCAATTCAGTTAGTCGATTCAAAAGGCCTTTTTTTTAATCCCCAAGAGCTGTGTGGAGTACTTTTATGATGGATGGACACACTTTATTGGACTTCAAAATCTCAACACCCATTCACTGCCATTATAAAGCTTGGAAGAGCCAGGACATTTTTTTAATATAACTCTGACTGTATTTGTCTGAAAAAAGAAAGTCATATACACTGAGGACGGCCTGAGGGTGAGTAAATAATCATGGGGTAATTTTCATTTTTGGGTGAACTATCTGTTTAAAGGGGTCATCAGATGTAAAGTTCACTTTTACATGTTGTTTGAACATTAATGTGTGTTGGCAGTGTATGTACAAATCTACCCTATAATGATAAAAATCCATGCAGTGGTTTTTAATTAATCTGTAAAAATAATATCCCCTTTTTCAAATCAAGCCGCTCCCACGATAGTTGATTGATATAAGCGTCTTACCTCCGACCCGCCTTAAATCAGCTTAATACAGTCCGATCTCCATTGTTTCGATGCCAGAGCAGGGATATAAATTAGACAAGAATATCTCCGATTGAGCGATTGAGGTGTTGTGTTGCTGGATGTAATAATGGACACAGTGGTCGTCATTTACTCCCGACATCTGAGCCGCTGAAGATACAGTAGATTACTTTTGTTTGTGAAGGGAATGCACCTCCCGATCTACATAAATGCATCTATGTTCATGCAAATCATTCGTGATCCAGCTTCACTTACAGCAGAAGTGAGTATAAGGGTTTTTTTATGAATCTTTGCGATCGCCTTTCCTAATAATGTTTAGCAGCTAAACATGGCTAAATGCGGCTAAAGTAAACTGGCTCGTCACTCCACAGAGAGAAGAGAGGGGCAGGGCGAGCAGAGCTCATTAACATTTAAAGCAACCTCGACCAGAACTGGATGATTTTTGCAGAGCTCATTTACACAAGGTAAAAAGTGTGTTGTTTTACACTACCATTGAGAATTTTTTTTTTTTTACCAAAGTATATTATAGACTTTTCATTAAGACCCTAAAGAATCATATCAACTTGTGAAAAATGGGCATCCGATGACCCCTTTAAGAATAAATGTATTCATTTATTGTTAATGAATTAAACAGTTTAATTTATTACATTTATGGATTACTTTTACAGTGTTTTTATAAACTTTTTGAAGCGTGAATGTTTTTAAAGGAATGGATTTTGTTCATGTTTTTGTAATATAACTTAAATACAATAAATTACTTAATTTATGTTTTGAAAATGAACTACAGTCTAAGGAGTTTGGAATAACATGAAGGTAAGTAAATGATGACAGAATGTTATTTTGGGTGAACTGTCCCTTTAACAACATGTGTCTAGAACAGTGTATACAAACTCTAGTCCTAGAGTTCTCCAAGCAGTGGGCACACTTTTCGTTCCATTCACTTTCATTCATACATTTGCAAATGCTGGTGATGTCAACACAAGTAAATGCAATGATGTTCTCACTGCATTTGCTGTGTTCCAAATATCAAGTCCTGTGAACTCACAAGATGGACGTGTGACCAATAAAGAACAGATACCTCATGGTGTGAACTCTTAGCTGTATTACTTTTACATTTTGGATTTATTATTATTTGTTATATGTTTAATTTATCTTTTTAAATAAGGCACTACAGAGCATGACATCATAGTGTCCAAAGGAATTCTGCAAACTCTAGCCTGGCCACCTCTTAAAGGTGATATATCACGACAATTGAACTTTTTTCATGTTTAAGTACTATAATCGGGTCCCCAGTGCATCTACCAACTCAGAAAACATGAAAAAGAACAATCCAGTAACTTTATTTTGGTAAGCCTTTTTCTGCAAGCATGTGAAAAAACGAGTGCATCAGATTCTGCTCCCCTGTGGTAGGAGGATCTAATAAAAATATTCCCGCCCCTTAATCAGCACATTAAATGGTGTACCAGTTCTAAGGCCATGGTGAAAGTTCGAGCAAAGCATGCTAACTGTTCTGTCTTTGGCTGCACAGAGCACAGGAGACAAGAAAGCAGTGGATATATTGATTTATTTACTGAATATTATTCTGCTGCCACACAGATCTAATATAAACATGTGATTTCTTTCCAGCTGTTTACCTTCACAGACATAACCGACTGGTTTTGTAACTAATGTGTGTTTTTAACATTAACTTGTGTGTATTTGACAGTCTAGGCATATTAAGACACGAAAGAGAACTCAGTTTAGTACTCACATGCCGTGTGACAGCCACTTTCTGTGTGTGTGCTTCGGATGTGTGCGCTCAGAAAACCTTTATCAGAAGTTTAAACTAATATGGTTTAAAACTCATGATTTCAGTGTGATAGACATGATAATTAAAACCAAACAGATTTTTTTTAGCAGAGTATCTGATGTAAGAGCTGTAAAGGCACAGCCCTGTTCTGGAAAAGGGGGCGGGGAGCAGCAGCTCATTTACATTTAAAGGTGCAGTGTGTAATTTTTAGCGGCATCTAGCGGTGAGGATTCGAATTTCAACCAACGGCTAAGTCCCCCGCTCACCCCGCCCTTTCGAAACGCATACAGAAGCTACGGAAGCTGACACAGGACAAAAATGTCGTCGTCTGTTACACCTGACAGTAGCCAATCAAGCGATGAGGTTTCTGTACAAAGGTACGTCAAAGAATTATATTTACTGAATTATTCAGTAAACCAATATGTTATTGTGAATATTATTGTTACTCATTGATCATTGTCTCAGGTTTATTTGCTGACTTTAGTTAGATTTTTTGTATGACAGTTAGTAGGGTTGGGGCGACGTCTAACAAATTGGCATCGGACGAAGTCTACAGTGAAACATCATGATGAAAAGTGAAAGTGAAATGCGATCGTGCATACGAAATCAGTTTCAATGCCATGCACATTACTAGCGGCCCCCTGATGCCCGCAATTTATATGCAGTATAATTACTTAACGATATCACTGCGAGAGAAAGTAATGAAATATATATATTTTTCCATCTAATGTTTATTGCCTTTAAAACACAACTTTCTTTCCGAACACGGCATTGGGATGCGGTGGCTTGCGGGAGGGGAAAGGGAGGAGGGTGCGATGGGATCACGATGCCGGCTCAACATCGTTATGTCTGTCAGCCCAACTGCATAAGCGCCTTCCATCTGGGAAAAGCCACACCGATGTTTATCCGGGATTTCTGCCGTCGTCTGTCCCGACTTCGTCTGGCTGCATCAAGTTTTCTTTTTTTTACCGACGAAGACTGACGCTCTGCCGGTTCTTGAACAACGTACTGACGAAATGCGCTCTGTAGAAGTTTGTCCGTTTAGGGCTACTGTAGAAAGATGGCGGCACTAAATGGCGACTTCCATGTAAGGGGACCCGCGGTGTATGTAGATATAAATTGCTCGTTCTAAGGTTATAAAATCATAACGGCTTATTATGTAAGGTCTTTACACACCTCTGAAAACATAGTTTTGTATGCTATATTGCATTTCTGCCAATAAATTCTCCGAAATATTACACACTGCACCTTTAAAGAGGCATGCACGAAAACAGCATGTTTCTGCTTTCATTCAAAATGGGCATTTTCAAAATGATATAAAAAATGATCTATGGGGTATTTTGAGCTGAAACTTCACAGATACGTTCTGGGGCCAACTGAGACTTATATTACATCTTGTAAAAAGAGGCATCATAGGTCTCCTTTAACACCGTACATTTTGTATATCAAACATACTGGATTCAACTCATCAACTAATCAGCTCATTAGTAAGACTTCAAATCCTGAAATGAGTGTTATAAAAAGGAAATATACAAAATGTGTAATGTTGGGGACCCAGAACTTTTTTTGTCAGCTGTACCCCCTTAAATGTAAAAAATTTATTTCAAGTACCCACTTTTAGGTTAACATTTAAATTACTTAAAGACACTCTTGCATCTTCACAGTTCTCTGATGTTGGTTAATGATCACATGACATGCAAGTAAATAGATTATTTATTTATTTATTTATTTATTTATTGGTTGGTTGGTTGGTTGGTTGGTAAGTGTTTTCGTGTTACTTTGTAACTGAACTTAAAGGTGGACACAACCTTTTATTTTTAATTGTGTTTCATTTCACATGTTTTTGAAACCCAATCAAATTATTATTAATTATTCATATGTAATTATTTAATAATAATAATAATTATTATTATTAAGCCAGAAATATAGGCTATTACATTTGTAAAGTGTTTGATAACAGTTCTAACAATAATTATATTTTACAGTACAATACTAATATTTGTGTCTTCACTTTCAAACATTTAATATATATTTAATTTATATTTAATATATATTATAATTAAATTTATATATATATTTAAATTCTTCAGGCTTTTATTTTGGCAGATTGTGAAATGTAAACTTCTGGCAACAAAAATGTTGGAAATTATGCCGTTATGTGTAAAATTATAAAATTGTGTGTAAATAACATAAACCTAGTGCACAGTAATGGATGTTAAACTAATTGTAGTTTTCTTTTATTTTCTCTAAACAAGCTATTCATGTGAACACAGTGCCGTGGTCCACTCTGAAACACACAGCATGTCACACTATACAGTTATTTAATTCATTCACACCCTTTGATCTGATAATCACACTATGCTATTCATGATTATTATGTTGTCTTGTTTATTTATTTTTATTTTACATTGGATTTAATGAATTATATTTCCTTCACAAACCCCTGTTTGTGGAATACTGTTCTAGAAGGTGCTTTTTCAAGCTTGCGCACTGATGTGATGCTTGAACATAAACAAGAGGCTTGCAGTACATTATTTAGTATAACCGCCACTCACCGGTTCATCACCCCTGCCTTTTCACCATGGTCCAACCTCCCCATCCCACTACGTTCTCTGCTGTGTTCCCTACTGCAGCTTAAGTGTTAGTCCATGTGATTGTTAATAATTCAGTGTCAGCGTTGCTGCACTCTGGTCTAAGGCTGAGCGTGTGCAGAGCAGCGCTGGCTGATACGCTCCTGCAGTCTGTGCTCTGACAGCTGCACCACAGAGAGAGAGAGAGAGAGAGAGAGAGAGAGAGAGAGTGACTGCAGAGAACACTGAGAAAATCAAATACACCCTCATACACGCACCCAGGGAACACTAGTCACAGCCCACCCGTCTCTCATTCACGCCCTGGATCTCCTTCTCTTGCAGTTTTCTTGTTAAAAACCCAGGATCATCCAGCCGTCTGTGTTTGTTGAGACAACTCGAGCTGGAGAAGAGAAGGTGGAAGATGGTGGAAGCAAGGCCAAGACGGACCCTACGATGGCCGGACTGGCGGCTGTCTGTTTGCGTGCTGCTTTTCTGTATGTTTGGGATGGCAGCGGGCCGCAAAGCTCCAAAAACCCCTCGATGTCCAGCCACCTGCTCCTGTACTAAAGACAGTGCCTTCTGTGTGGACACCAAAGCTATTCCCAAGAGCTTCCCACCAGGAATCATCTCCCTGTGAGTACTGGAAAGATCACGTGTACTTATTTCTCTCATTCTTTCTTGATATTCAAAATAGGAGAAAGCTAAAATGTGACCCTGGACCACAAAACCAGTCATATGGGTACATTTTTGAAAGTGAGATTTATACATCATCTGAAATTTGAATAAATAAGCTTTCCATTGAATTATGGTTTGTTAGGATGGGACTATTTGACAGTACAACTATTTGAAAATTTGGAATCTGAGGGTGCAAAAAAATCAAAATATTGAGAAAATCACCTTTAAATTTGTCCAAATGATGTTCTTAGCAATGCATATTACTAATCAAACATTACGTTTTGATATATTTACAGTAGGAAATTTACTAAATATCTTCATTGAACATGATCTTTACTACTGATTTTTGGCATAAAAGAAAAATCAATCATTTTGACCCATAAAATGTATTGTTGGCTATTGCTACAAATATACCCGTGCTACTTATGACTGATTTTGTGGTCCAGGGTCACAAATATGAATGCAATCATTTCCCGTTGTTTTGCATTCATGTACTTGTGCATAAACCATTTCATCAGCAGCATAACATGGATTTTTAAGAAGGAAACAGTTGAGTTGGGCATTATGTCATCTGTCAAGTGATGCATGACGCCATTCAAAATTGTGATTTAAAATGGCATGATAATACATTGATACAGTCTGTATTTTACATATAGTATCAGTTTTGGCCTGTAAAGCTAAAAAAGGACAAAAGACATTACAAAGCATTCAGTTTGACTCTATATACTGTCCTATATATTAAAGTTTCAGCATTAGTACCTCATTTGTTGTCAGAGCTGCAGTGGAAGGGAACAGTGACTTAATTTCTGTCTGTTTGTCGCAGAAAACTATAATGCATATATAGTGCATGTTACATAACATAGACTCAAATGGACTACTTTCTGAGAGTTTTGTAAGCTGGTGAACTATTCCTTTAAACTGACTGGACACATGCACAGAAAGCCAGCTTGCTCAGCTAATGGAAGATGAGGTGAAGTCTATATGCTGCTCTTTTTCAGTCAGATTACATCTGCTAGAAACACAACCACAGAAACCTCACCACATATACAGTTATTGTCCTCAGGGAGAACATAACTGCAGATACCATTAATTTCATCAACTGTCTTAGGGTTTATCTTCTCTCTGTTTGATTTTATTTACAATATTAGATATAAAGGCTTATGTAACCAGGTTTTGCAACTGAGTTGACTCATATTTTAAAGAAAGCATTGATGAAGGCTTTTGATTTTCTCAAGCTGTAGATTTCATGTTAGCTGAGTAATATAGAGAGTTTTGCACTCTGGTGGTGCCCTTATTTTCAGACTGAGAATATAAGAGGGAAGGAAGATCTGTCCTACTTTCTAATAATTAAATTGTGAGATCCTTTCAGGTGTGCAGAGCAACTGTTTAAGAAAAAGGCCAAGCGTAACTGCACAAAATTAGACAAAAATGACTATGTAAGTGATATAAACATTAGGGAAAAGTGGCGCTTTTCCTAAATTATTCATCATAATGCTAGAGTATACTTAGAGTTAAAGCCTCTAAATCTATTTTATATAAGTATTAAATATTAAATACATACTCATCTAATGCTATTACTCTTTCAGGCAGCTGGGCTTTATCTGATGACAACTAAACATCCCAAATCCCAAAACATGCCATATATTTACATATATCCTATAAGTCCAAAGACATGATACATACTCTGTCTATTCTTCGTTTTTATTTGTGAAATTTAATACCAGTTTCTGAGTATAAATTGTTTCCAAGTACGTCATACACTACTTTCTACATAGAGACTTGAGGATGGACTGTGTTCAGAAAATGTGACCATCTTAGAGACTTTTCTAATACTAGAGTTTTTTTAAAATGTTGTGAAGAGATTGTTTTGCAAAAGTCAAGTTTACATACACCTTACAGAATCTGCAAAATGTTATTATTTTGAAATAATATATTTCACATAAAAGACACTTAAATATAGTTCACAAGAGAAAATAATAGCTGAATTTATAAAAATGAACAGTTTACATACACTTGATTCTTAATGCTGTGTTGTTACCTGAATGATCCACAGCTGTGGATTTTTGTGCATTTTTTGTTTTTCAGCATTTTTGTGTATTTTAGCCCTATCCAACAATGACTGTATGATTTTGAGATCCATCTTTTCACACTGAGGGACTCAAATGTAACTATTACAGACGGTTCAAACACTCACTGATGCTCCAGGAGGAAACACAATGCATTAAGAGCTGGGGGTGAAAACTTTTTGAATTTGAAGATCAGGGTAAATTTAACTTATTTTGTCTTCTGGGAAACATGTAAGTATCTTCTGTAGCTTCTGAAGGGCAGTACTAAATGAAAAAAATATATGATATTTAGGCAAAATAAGAAAAATGTACACATCTTCATACTGTTCAAAAGTTTTCACTCCCCAGCTCTTTATGCTTTATGCTCTTTATGTATCGTTTTTTCTTATGGAGCATCAGTGAGTGTTTGAACCTTCTGTAATAGTTGCATATGAGTCCCTCAGCTGTCCTCGGTGCGAAAAGATGGATCTCAAAATCATAAGGTCATTGTTGGAAAGGGTTCAAATACACAAAAATGCTGAAAAACTAAAGAATTTGTGGGACCTGAAGGATTTTTCTGAAGAACAGCAGACAGTTTAACTGTTCAGGATAAACCAGGGACTCATAAACAACTATCACTAAAAAAAAACAACACAGCTGTGGATCATTCAGGTAACAACACAGTATTAAGAATCAAGTGTATTTATGTATATCAACTGTATTTGTAATAATGATGATTATGGTGGTTTCTGCTTTTCTTTGAGGACTATGGTGAATGCTGCTTTCACAGAAATCCCTGAAGGAGCTTTTTCCCACATGCACCTACTGCAGTTTCTGTAAGTACCAAATGCACAATGATCCTCCTCTGCATTTTCTTATTATGGCCTGTGTGTGTGTTTAAAAGTGAAAAAAGTGTGAGGATTGTAGTGTTTGTCAGCTGCATGTCTGAGCAGTGTGTAGTGTGATGTGTATCAGTGACAGACCCTCCATTTACAGACTGCCCACACTCGCACAACAACAGCGTTTCTGTCCTCCCTCGTGTGCGTCTGTGAGAAAGACACAAGAGAGAAGTTTGTTTTCCAAATGACAGCATGCCAATTCTTCAGTCACTGAATCAGTAAACAAATTAAACACGTCCTGCAATATCAGATTTGCAATGCTTTGGAAAATATATTAGTATAGTTAGTATAAATATGTAACATTTAAACTATATTTCTGTATGAAAATATGGTGGTGTTTGTGTACAGACACAAATCCACTGTCAGCAGTTTTATCTGTCCTTCTCATTCTGTTCCTCGCTGAAGTAATTTGCATATAGCAGTCAAATGTCATGAAGACGGTGTGCTTCGCAGTGTGTCTGATATTTGAGACCAATAGGCAAGATGTGCTTTCAACCACTGGAATTTATTGTGGATTCATAAACTCCAAAAGGAGTGATACTAGGCAGGCAGTGCAGCCTTTTAATGTTTCTGATCTATTAGACACAGAGTTTACAGAATTTTCTCTGTTTTTGCACACAAACTTTAAAATGTGAAAATCTGACAAGCTTTTGTGCAGCTCTCTTTTCCGCAGAAACTGTGACATGTGTTGACAAGCATTTATGATAAACTAAAATATATTTAATGCCATTTCAAATATGACGTATTCAAATACAGTTTATTTTTAATTACACATTGTTAATTATGAAGTTGCAGTTTATTACGTTTAAAATATATTAAAGAAGAAGTCCACTTCCAGAACAACAATTCACAAATAATTTATTCACCCCCTTGTCATCCAAGATGTCTTTCTGTCTTCAGTCATAAAGAAACTATGGTTTTTGAGGAAAACATTTTATTTTTCTCCATATAATGGACTTCAATTGTGCCCCCAATTTTGAACTTCCAAAATGTAGTTTAAATGCAGCTTCAAAGGGCTCTAACGATCTCAGCCGAGCTAGAAGGGTCTTATCTAGCAAAACGATTGGTCATTTTTTCTGAAAATAAAAATTTGTATACTTTTTAAGCACAAACGCTCGTGTAGCACAGGTTCTGGCATGCGCGTTCACACTGTTACATACTATTGAATCACGTCGAAAGGTCACGCAGAACAACAGACCCAGTGTTTACAAAGCGAACGAGCAGAGACTAAGAAAGTGCAAGTAAGTCAAACGCTGTTTACAAACAAAAAGGTACAACGATGTCGGACGATTCTGAAGTTGTAGGAGAAAATAACATGGAGTTTTTTGCCATACTCTACCTTTTTGAGCCGGAGTACACAGACGATGAACTTAGACGTGATTCGTAGTAGTGACGGGAAGTTTAGATCATTTTTTTCCGAGTCATTTTGTTAATTTTAGCAGAATCAGCATCACATGCCAGCCCCATAAGATGAACAAATGACTCGAAAAACCCGAAGACTCGAAACAGGTGAACTAATTCCAGTACAGAACCTAATAGGATGTTGCGCATGCGCAACTGAACATATCACTCCCTGAGACGACTCGTTCTTCCCGAGTCACATTCAAGATTCGTTCAAAATGAACGAATAGTTCAAGAACGACCCCTGGATGTGCATCCGAGAGCCTGTGCTATGTGAGCTTTTGTGCTTAAAAAGTATACAAATTTTTATTTTTCAAAAAAAAAAATGACTTATCGTTTTACTAGATAAGACCCTTCTTCCTTGGCTGGGATCGTTTAGAGCCCTTTGAAGCTGCATTTAAACTACATTTTGGAAGTCCAAAATCGGGGCACCAATTAAGTCCATTATATGGAGAAAAATCCTGAAATGCTTTCCTCAAAGACCATAATTTCTTCACGACTGAAGACAGAAAGACATAAACATCTTGGATGACAAGGGAGTGAGTAAATTATTTATGAATTGTTATTGTGGACTTCTCCTTTAATTTTAAATGTAATATTAAATAACACTACAGTTAAAATAAATACTTTACATGTGCTTTAGTATGTTAATCAACACATCAGAATAAATGTGCTTCTTTAAAGCATGACTTTACTGTAAAGTGCACTTTTCAAAAGTAAATTTCAGTAATATATTACCTGCAATTACAGATGTTTAAAAACATAGTCTTACGATCTAAAATACACTACAGTTTATTTGACATTATTTGACTTTTTAGTTCAAACCTTACATAAAGATGTTGTATTACTGGACTCATTTTTCATTTTAATGTCTGTAGGACTATCAGTGAAGTACACAGTGTGCTTGTAATACTTGGAGCTCTTGATTTGGCCATCTGTGTTATTTCAGAGGGCTAACATATAACAAAGGCTGTCTGTTGGTTATCTATATATAGTACTGACCCTAAGACAGTTTAAACCTGTCTCTAAAATGTATTAAATGTCCAGCTCAATGAAAGTACAAGTTCTTACCTTTGTCTTATTCTTTTTGTTCTTCACAGGCTGTTGAACTCAAACACATTCTCTCTGATTTCTGATGATGCTTTTGCTGGTCTTGGACATCTACAGTACCTGTGAGTATGTGTCCACACTGAAAAAAATATTTTGTTGGTTTTTTTCTTCATGTGGTAACATCTACAATAACTGGTTTTGTTAAAATTAAATACATGATTTAAGATTACTGATTATAATGAATTCAACCAAACCTGAAAAAACAAAACAAAAACAAGTTTTATTGAAGCATAACAGTTAGTAGATGTAACCTGATTTATCCATTTAGGTAAAATTGTCACCATTGTTGAGATTCATATTCTGATTCTTGATCTTTGTGTGAGTCAAAAAGACACAGCTCAAAACACTTTCTATATAATTAAAGCGAAAAATCACAATATCTGATTGTCATGACATCATGAGACTAACAGCTCACATTCTCAGACATCAGACTCCTGATATGACCTGTGAGTCTGACTATTACATGATGACTAGGTCAATAGTAATCAAGATCTGATCAGAGTTTCTCTCACAACTGTTGCAATAACAAATGTGCCTTAGAAATACGCAGCGGCAGCAACCAGAGACAAAATTGGTGCTAAGTATTCAAGAATCAAGAGCCCAGTTAAATCAAACACTTATCTCCACAATGGTGACTTCAAACTTGATTACTTTCAATAAAACATCAGCATCTAAACCTCAGTTCTCAATAAGACGTTTAGTATGAAATAAATAAAGTCAGACTGGATTGTAAGTGTGTGAGAGAGAGATACTGGTGATTTTTTAACTTTTTTTTTGTTTACAGTGGTGCTGAAGAGTAGTGCTGTCCATTGTGATTTTCACTTTGCTGCAACTTAAAAAAATATAATCATTTCAAATCATAATTTTGTGTGCATGTTTTGAATGTGTTTGTTCTGAGCATTATTGGAAGTTGTATGTTGGGTCAATGTAATGGATTTAAGTTGAACATTCTCATTTTATGTTACATAATCTTGATTGAACTATGACAACAAAATTATAATTATAGGTAGTATCAGATAGAAATACCTCCTTAAAGCTACAACTGAACAGGTTCACTTTTTTCAGTGCATGTTGCTTGATGGATGGATAGATGGATGGATGGTATAATCAATGGTTGGCCTGAAAGATAGAGGAGTAGGTTGATAGGTGGGTGGATTGATCACTTGCCCAACAGACGGACAGTTTAGATGCTTCAGAGTGTCTTCTGTTGAATTTTAAGTGTGATTTATTCTGGCTTTTATTCTGATTTATTTTCAGGCACTGGCTTTTGCTCACATAAATAAAAGGAGCTAAAATATGAATATGATATGATTTTTTTTTTTTTTTGTACAAAGAAATATAAAATAGAGAACACCACTGAAACATCTTCCAGAGCATCTCCTCAGGGTTTTAAAAAGTGATTGCTTATTATAAGTCAGAAATGTAAGGTTCACAGGATTCAGGTTAGGGATAATTTGCACTGCCATTGATAATGATTATCCGTCAGAACTACGGATTGAACCTATATGTGTTTCTCTGGGCCAATGCTGATACCGATTATTACAGATAAAGTAGACTGATAACCGATATTTTGAACTGATATATTTTTATGTTGTAAAAAATAATGTCAAATTTAAGAATAACAAGGGCTTTGACAAAAAAAAACAATTCTTTAAATGCTTTAAAGGCTCGTTCACACCAAGAAAGACAAAGATAATTATAACTATAAGGATAATGTTTTAAAAATCGTTTTAAAAAACGATTTTTTTTTTTTTTGACACTAATGAGAGATAAAACACTGACAGCTAATCACACTTCATTCAAATTAAAAGGGCTTGCGCGTTTGAACTAGCAAGCGATATTGTAGAGAAGCAAATAGACATTGATGCACGGCAAACAGAGTAACAAAAACACAAATTTACCTCAGGAATTCAGTCCTAGTTTTGACAATTCCCTCGTTTGAAGGTGCAGTAGAAAAGAGTAAGTCGGCCTATTCTTTTTATTCCACTACATTGACTACGTTAGAGATCAGATAGTTTATGCTGGATTTACTGTTTAGATGCGCTTGAAACATGCATGCTGAGGACATCTACTGGTCGAAGTCGTGTAAATGCAACAAAAACAGACATTTATCGTTAACTGGTGTTGACGCAAATATGGTTATCCTTATAGTAATCGTTCTTGGTATGAACGGGCCTTTAATCTGTTTTATTGCCAAATCGGTTTTTGAAAATAACCAATACCTAAAAAAATGCTTTTGTGAACTACAACACAAATCTTCCCTGGTGAAAAAAAACAGCATATGCTGGTTAGGTATGTTTTGATGCTGGTTTAAGCTGGTCCTTTGCTGGTCCTTTGCCTTGACCAGCAACATGACCAGCAACATGACCAGCATAAACCAGCAAAGGACCAGCTTAAACCAGCATCAAAACATACCTACCAGCATATGCTGCTTTTTTCACCAGGGTTGTTTTCTCTGTGATAAGTTCCTCTAGTTTTCTATCTGTCTCTAACTCTGTCATTTGTAGAAATTGATTACCCTTTTTTGCGTTTTAAATTTCACAATGCTGAATCAACAGATGAGCCTCTTGTTGGAGGATGTGCCAAATTATTATTGATTTGCCATAGATTTGCCAAGAGTCTGCAGTCATTTCTATAAAAGAGACAGCTGATAAAACCTACTTTCCATTACAGAATACTGAAAGGTCATTTGGTAGATGCCAAAAAATCCATTTATTCCTGCTCAGAAGTACTTGTACATTCTAACTAAATAATGTTTTTCAACCATCATAACGCCAGTAAGTAACGCCAGTTACTTTGTTTTCTTAGTTATTCACTGACAGCTCTCCTGTCCTCATGTTGAGAGAAATTTGGAGTGAGGTACAGAGGCACTTGCTTCAGCCTGAGGTTTATTAATTTCACTTATGGTGTGAAAAGATCTTTAAAGTTACCAGAAATACAGCTTTTGAGTTTTTTGTTATTAACAAAGAAATAGGCGAGCCCAGCCCAGGTGATAAAATGCAACACAAAAGTAACGTAACGCATTACTTTCCATAAAAAAATTAGCTAAGTAATGTAATTAGCTACTTTTTTATGGAGTGACTCGATATTGTAATGGATTACTTTTAAAAGTTTCATTATATAATAGCAGATGTGACACCTTTTAAAAAATTAAAATTAAATTTTGAAAGCCACTGAGATCAGAATATTCTCCAGGTGTTAAAAAAACATCTTTGAGCGAGACTGTGCTTGCACGTCTGTGTGTCTCATCTTCATGCAGGTTGTGCAGTTTCTTCCGAGTCCTTCTTAAGATTCAGGTAGCGTTGTCTTTCAGATGAAAGCATTGGCAGCTCAGTGACTGCAGAAAGAGAGTGAATGAGATGAAAGAGAGGGGAGGGGGGTTGCAGAAAGCTTTTAGCATTAATGAAAACGCCCACAACCTCAAAGTGTCATTAAGCTAAAAGCTTTAACAAAGCAAATGCGGCACGGTTTGCAGAAGGAGGCAAGCAGGGATCTTCTTCCTAAACGCTGTGACTCATGAATCCATCAGGGAACAGGCAGCATGCCTTCGTATCTTTACTGCTTATTACAATAAATATAGGGAGGGAGAGAATATGCCATTTGATTAATAACCCTGACCTAATCTTGTATCTCCCTCTCTCTCAAATGGCACAAAGCACCTAATTCATTTTAATGACCTGCAAATATCTTATGTACAAATATTTCATTTTGTAGCTGACAATTGAGTTGTTGGTTGAATTAATTTACTCAGCTTAAAAGATTCATTTAATTCTCATTTTCTCTTTTTTAAACCATTCTTCCTTACAGATTTATTGAGAACAACGACATCCAGGCTCTGTCAAAGCACACATTTAGAGGACTGAAGTCTCTGACACATCTGTATGTATTACTTCTACCTATAAATTAACCAAGTGTTTATTCTTTTAAAAATAAAAATGCAAATAATTGAATAAATCACTCTAACATATAGATGCATTTAAAAGTTTACTTACTTCATGTTTATTAATTTGAATTTGAACTGTTTTTTGAACATTGGAACATTTGAATGGTATTTTAAAAGCTTTAATTGTTTTTTTTATTCATTTGACAGCTAAGCCGTATTTTGACTAAAATGTAATTTTAAGATGAAATCTTCAAGAATTTTTTGAATGAAGAAAAGCAGTTTCCAATTGGATTAAGACCAGCTGTATTAACATGTCTTTAAACGTGAATCAAATGAACAGTTTTAAATATATTGAGACATTATTTTTTAACACTACTCACGGTGGATTTTAGGATGACCAGCCTTTTAAAGAAATTTCTGTTGATATCTTGAGCAACCAAATTGTTTTTGGACAAAACAGTTTTGACTCATTTGGAACAAAAAAAAACTTTTTTATACGGACCACTCCATAGTCTTGAATACCCAGTGTGTAAATCACACCCAATATGTCATTTATTGTACCTTATAGATTAAAATGAAGAATGGAGAGATAAATCTGCAGTCCAACATGATAACAGGTCATATCATGTCTGTCTGGTTTAAATTTTTCTCTACGTCAGGTCTCTGTCCAACAACAACCTGCAGGTTCTTCCCAGAGATCTCTTCAAACACCTGGATATCCTCACTGACCTGTATGTACCAGACACCCAGATATTCCTCTGTGAGGGACTCTTACTAAAACAAGCTTTGTCTTTCTCCAATGCAGGGATCTGCGAGGGAACTCGTTCCGTTGTGACTGTAAGATCAAATGGCTTGTTGACTGGATGGAGAAGACCAACACCTCAGTTCCAGCCATATACTGCGCCAGTCCGTTTGAGTTCCAGGGTCGACGCATACATGACCTCACACCACGCGACTTCAACTGCATTAGCGCAGGTGAGCCAGTTCAGCTCTTAAAGTATTAGTTCACTTCCAGAATTAAAATTTCCTGATAATTTACTCACCCCCTTGTCATCCAAAATGTGCATGTCTTTCTTTCCTCAGTCAAAAAGAAATGACGGTTTTTGTGGAAAACATTCCAGGATTTTTCTCTATATAGTGGATTTCAGTGGGGACTTCAAAGGTCCAAATTGCAGTTTCAGTGCTGCTTCAAAGGGCTCTACACGATCCCAGGCGAGGAATAAGAGTCTTATCTAGCGAAACGATCAGTCATTTTCTAAAAGAAGTGAAAATTAATACACTTTTTAGCCACACATAGTCACGTTGGAAAGGTCACGCATGACGTAGGCTCAGTATTTACAAAACAATGTGCAAAGAAAGTCAAACGTCCTTTACAAGAAAAATGGTAAAACAACGATGTTGGATGATTTTGATGTTGGAGGAAAAAATGAGATGGAGTTTTTCGCCCTACCCTACTTTTTAAACCGAAGTACACAGACGAAGAACTAACCACACGTGACCTTTCCAATGTGATTACGTAATGCATGAAGTCATAGATGCGCATTGCAGAGCTAGTGCAAGATGAGCATTTGTGGTTAAAAATTATGTACCTTTTTATTTATTTTACCAAACGACTAATCGTTTTGTTAGATAAGACTCTTATGCCTTGGCTGGGATCGTGCAGAGCCCTTTGAAGCTGCATTTAAACTGCAATTTGAACCTTCAACCCATTGATCCCCACTGAAGTCCAATATATGGAGAAAAATCCTGATATGTTTTCCTCAAAAACCTTCATTTATTTTCAACTGAACAAAGAAAGACATGAACAGTTTGGAAAAACTGTTTAGAAAAAAATATTTCTAAACCTATAAAGCATATGTACTATACATTACCAAAAGTACTGTATGTGGACATACCCTTCTAATGGACTACTTGTACAACTACTTCCGCGTTCTACTTGTTACGGCTCGGGGGTTTCCGGTTAGCGTTCAGCGCACCTACATACAGACAGTTTCTCATGAGAATGCAGATTATTACTACATTTTAGGTCTTGCATTTCTTTAAAAAAACAATAATCATATTCTCTGCGTTAACATGAATCATATTCAACCTGCTGTAAGGTTACTATAAATATATTTCCCCTCGGTATGTGCATTATGAATAATAAATAAATTTTTTTCCCCACTAACCTGCCGCATTCTCACGAACAGCATTTTTCTTTTACTGATCATAATTCATACCTGATGAATGTACAGTTTTAAATGAGTTTGACAAACACCCTTACGAAAATTAACCATAGTTTACTATAGTAAAAGTGCCATGTTTTTCCCATTTTTACAATTTGTATAACAACACTTTTACTACAAATAGCCTACCATTATTAAACTATGGACAGTGTAGTAAAACCCGAGTTAATTTGTTGTTATATAGTTCAACTTCAATTGCAATTTTTGGTTTTATTTGTAGTAAAACCATGGCTAATTTGTTTGTGTGCGTTGGTGCTTTTATTCCGAGCCCATACTGCTTATTCCATTGTTTAAAATGGCTGAATGAATGTGAGGTAACTGCCTTATTTAATGATGTTAAACATTTAAAAAAATTTTAACAGTAACACACTGACAGTGCGACTATTGAATACTCATATTTTGGCATTAGACTACATAAAGTGAAATGATGACAGAATATGACACAGATTAGTGACTAACATATTTAATACAGATAAGTAAAGGTTCATTGTGATCTTATTCATCAGATCTCACAAACTGCAGCGTCACGATTAGGCCACTATAGAGCACCGACACCCTGTGATGAACAATAACGTATGATTACCAGCCACCGCTCTCTCAGATCGGTTTATTTTGGATTAAAACTTTACGTTCCGTTGAGTTTGGAAAATTCTGTACTCAGTAATCATCAGAATATGTCTTCTCCTGTCTCTGAAGGTTTCCAAATTTGAAATCATCCAGCGAAATCAAATTTTATTAGGAGTTTAGATCAACTAGATTATTACAAGTAAAATAACTGAGCCGTAAGATTTCAAAACGGAAGTGCGTCATGAGGCTCAGTGCAAGTAGTCCATTTCAGACTCCAACTGTCCGAATTACTATTCTCTCCATTTCAAATCCTGGCGTTTCAGAAGGGTAGAAACACATAATTCATATTTTAATTGGAGTTCTGAAACTTGCGTGTTTGCTTTATTGGAGAGTAACCTCTCAATGTGTGAATATCAAGAACATTTTGATTGTCCATTACATGACCCCTTTAAAATATGGTTAATTAAAAGGGTTAAAGAGCTCACAAGATTCTCTGACTCTGATATGGAATGTTCTTCTAATGCAGATTTTGCGGTATATGAGACATACTCGTTCCAGTCTCTGTCTGTGGAGTCATATAAGTTTAATGATGACCAGTATGTAGTTTTCGCTCAGCCCAACACTGGAATCTGCACCGTGTTCGTTTGGGATCATGTGAACATGCTTTTCAAGACACATTACAACATCACATGTAAGTCAAAAATGACAAAACAGAGTTTTTTTTATTGCTTGATTTAATAGAACCAATAAAAACAGAAATTGTCTGCAGCAGTGGTTTCCCAGTCTTTTTACCCATTGTACAAATCCTACATTTCTCAACAGTGACAGCTGAATTTAATCTTTTCACTTAATTGAATGAAAGTGAACACTTAAGTAGATTATTATTTTAACACTATCATCTGCAAATACAGTTTTTATTTAAAATATTCCTTTAAGATTTAAAGTACACTACAAGCGCATATTCAATATAATTAAGTGCACTTCTGTTTTATAACGGAAGGCTCTGAATATTGCAGAGGTTGGGAAACCCTGCTCTGGAGTATTAGATTTCACACAACATTAAGAATCAATACTTAAAGTGCTTCAAGATTGATTTTTGTTGCATGTTCAAAATATATTATGTTCAGTTACAAATACTAATGTTTGTGCGTTCCAGCTCGTTCTGCTGTGTATTGTAAACCTGTGGTTATCAACAACACTCTCTACATGGTTGTGGCTCAGCTCTTTGGAGGATCCCACATCTACAAGTATGTCTATGTGCACTACATTTTAGGTTGTGAACTCTATTGTGGACGCTCAAATATTGTCTGATAATACTTTGTGTTTCTGCCACTGCCAAAAAAAAAAAAGAAAAGATAACTGCTACTTTTTATCTCAAAATTCTGATTTTTTTTTTCTCAAAAGTGCGACTTTACATCTTGCAATTCTGACTTTTTCTTTTAAGAATTGTCATAAGCTCGCAATTGTGAGAAATTAACTCTTAATTAAATTAATTGTGTGATATAAACTCAAAACTGTCAAAAAGTTTATATCTCGCAGTTTTGACTTTTTTCCTCAGAACTGAAAAAAAAAAGATTTTTTTGACATGCATTAGTGAGTTTTTATCTCAATTCTGAGAAAAAAAGTCTGAATTACGAGATATAAACTTGCAATTCTGCATAAAAAAGAGTTTTTTCAACAAGCAACTTGTGCATCGCTACTTGGGACTTCCTTTGTCATCAAATCTATCCACCGTCACAATTCTTTTTTTTCATACAGTTCTCATTTTTCTCAGAATTGCAAGATAAAATATATTGTAATAAGAATTTTGTAACATTGTAAATCTAATAAGAAAAGTTTACATCATTTTGAACTGTTTATATATGGCAATTCTGAATTTATATATCTCAAAAGCTTTCTGTCTCACAATTCTGGCTTTTTTCTTGCAATTCTGTGAAGAAAAGTCAGAATTGTGAGATAAAACCTAGGAATTTTAACATTTTTTCTTGCAATTCTGCATTCATTTTGTACAATTCTGAGCTTGTATCTCACAATTTTGAGTTTATATCTATATAAAAATTTATATTAAAAAAAACTGTTTGACTTCTCAGAATTGCAAGATAAAAAATTTTGATTTACAAGATACAAAAAAGTTTACAGCAGTTTGGACAGCTTATATTTGGCAATTCTTTTTATATTTCACAAAAGCAACTTTTTGTCTCACAATTATGGCTTTCTTCTTACAATTCTGAGAAGAAACCTCAGAATTGTGAGATACAAACGCAAAATTCTGATATTTTTTCTCACAATTCTGGGTTCGCATTGTACAATTCTGATCTTATATCTTGCAAAAACAAATTTTTATTCTGATTTTCTTACAAATCTTTTTTCTCAGAATTGCAAGATAAAAATTGATTTACAATATATAAACTCTGAAAAGAAAATATAAATACAAAAAAATATAAATTCTGAAAAGAAAGTTTACAACAGTTTTATAGAGATGAACTCAAAATTGGGATTTTTTTTTCTTGCATTTCAGAGTTTAAATTTTACAGTTCTGAGTTTATATCACACTATTCTGAGGAAAAAAAAAAAAACTTTTCTGAGAAAAAGAATTATGAGATATAAACCTAGAAATGTAAAAAGCAGTTGCAATTATCTTTTTTTTAATTCTGTTGTGGAAATAAACCTCTTAGGGGTTACATTTTAAAGTAGCACCAAACTACTGAACGCACCTTTATTTGGTAAGTCTTTTCAGTAACCAAAGGAGTCTGATTAATATAATATAGGGCTGCGATGATAAATCGATGCATCGAGATTCATGGATCAATTCTGAGATTTTCCAACTGCGTCACGATTCTCTCCAGAATCAATTCTGATCTTAGTATTTTTAGCAGTAGATGGCGCTCTGGGATTAGATCTCTGCCACAATTATGAGGGTGGAAGCTCATATTTTAAGCACGCAAAAGTGCATTTTGCACATGCGCAAACTGAGTTTTGTGGTAAAATGTCCGTCTCGCAAAGAAGAAAGTATTTTGAGCACAAATAATTTTGCATTTAAAATAAGTTTTTGGATGTATGCAGACCTTCACTTTTCATGGAACGTTGTGATTGGTTGTCAAGGCAGCCAATCAGAATTTAGCAGCCTCATCTCTGATTGGCTGGAATTATGGCATATTGTAACACTGGGTTGTGTTGAGCAAGCGAGCCGTCGGCATTTAGAGAGCACTGAGGATGTGCATCAGGAGAGTAAGCTAGTGAAACGTTGCACGTGCAAAACAAAAACTTATTTTAAAAGTATAATTGATTTTTGTACGCTCAAAGTACTTTCTTCTTTGTGAGATGGATATTTTCTCCACAAAACTCAGTTTACGCATGTGCAAAATGCATTTTGCACACTCAAAATATGATTTTCGCACTCAGAATTGTGGCAGAGATCTAACTCCATACTCTAATCAAGTTTTTAACCATATATTAAAATGTTCACGAATAAGAGCGTTGAAGAGTGCTTGTGCATTTGACACGAAAATAATGTAAACACAGCCCACTGTGAACACCCTTGTAATTTGCTTTAACCTTTTTGAACTTTATGGATGATTATTTTAGGTTCAAGTGTGTGTAAGGAATTGGAAGCAAGCAGAGTATGGCTGTGTCTAAAGCACTCAGTGCCATCTGCTGTTAAAAACTAAGCTTAGAATCAATTCAAGCTACAATCACGATGTGTTCAGAAAATCTCAGAATCTATGCTGAATCATTTCTTGATTCGTGATGCATCGATTTATTTTCCCAGCCCTAATATAATATCATTTTTCATATTATGACATCCTGTTGTCGTTTTTGTTAGATGGGAGGAAGGTCCATTGCGTTTTGTCAAAATCCAGGACATCGACACCACCCGTGTGCGTAAACCCAACTTCATTGAGACTTTCCAGATTGAAGGAGACTGGTATTTTGCAGTAGTTGACAGCTCAAAAGCCGGTTCCACCAGCCTGTACCGCTGGAACAGCAACGGCTTTTACTCACACCAATCCCTCCATCCCTGGCACAGAGACACTCACATCGACTTCCTAGAGGTGGACGGCAAACCTCGCCTCATACTCTCTAGTGCCTCGCAGCCCCCGGTGGTGTATCAGTGGAACCGCAGCCAAGGCCAATTCGCCTACCACTCGCAGATCACCGATTCGGGTGACGTGCAGATGGTGAAGCACTTCTGGGTACGAAAAGTGCTGTATCTCTGCCTCACGCGCTTTATAGGGGACTCGAAGATCCTGCGCTGGGACAACCAACGCTTCGTAGAGATTCAAACCCTGCCATCACGGGGCTCAATGGCCGTGTATCCATTCAGTGTCGGTGTGAGGCAGTACCTTCTGCTGGGCAGCGATTATTCGTTCTCTCGGATCTATCTGTGGGACGACCTCACTCAAAGATTCCAGCCCTTCCAAGAACTCAACATGCTCGCCCCTCGAGGCTTTAGCTTGATCTCTATTGACAATAAGGATATTCTGTTAGCGGCTAGTTTTAAAGGAAAGACCATGGCCTACCAGCATCTAGTGGTGGACCTCAGTGCCAAATAGGCAGCTGGAGAGGTTGTCCTGGAGTTTCAGGTTGCGTAAGTGTGTAAATGCTAAGAACTGCAAAACTTTTCTACATCTGCATTCACACATGAAGTGGTTCTGTCATTGCTAAATACTCATACGTTAGTTACTGTAAGCCATCATCAACTCAGTAAACATGTTAAAACTTTAAACTGATTACCCATTTGGGTCTTTAAAGCTAAATAAATATTTACCACATGCATTGCAATGATGATGTTTCTCCAATAGGATGTACATTGTTCAGCGGTTTCATATGAAAAAGGTGAATTATATTTTTTAGACAGATGTTATTCTCTGATTCATGTATCATCGTAACATGAACATGCCTGTAGATACTTTAAGAATATTATGTGTTACCAAGACAAAATAACAAGTTTCATTTTCATTACTCAATTGAGCTTGACTGTTAAGGCTTTGCTTTAAGGATTTTCTATGCAGATTATTCTCTGAAAATGCTGAATTATTGAACTTGGACAATAAGACACCTAATTACTAACTGGTAAGAAATATAAACCATCTGCTGTCATCAGCATGCACTGCAGTAAATGACTGCATTGGAAATGTGATTTATGATGTGTCACAAAATAAAGCTGAATTATCTGTTTACCTTGCACAGGAATTTCTTATCTTTTTTTCAGTTTGGAGTGATTATTTCTACCTTGTGTGTCTCCTTCCACTCTCTCTCATTCCTTTAGTCAATAGCCTTCACCTCCTTCATGCCAAAGATGAATAGCTTTTCCTTTTCCTGCTTCCTCTGCTGTCTTCATTTTAGCGCAGTCTGTGGTGCACATAATCAGAGACTATAAGATCATTAATCTTCGCTGTGTATATATTGTACATTTAACTGCAAGGGGCAGAGTGGTATCTAAATTTATAAATGGAACAGTGGACCAATTCTGGCCAAAAGTCCTCAAATATGCAGTTACGACAGTCAACCATCACATTCCCTGACACCCTTGGAGTTTTGTCCTCTGTAGAAGACATTATATTTTAGTAAACTTCTACGATACCTTATATGTCACAGTTTTAAGTTGGGATGTCCTGTAAAGAGCACATTCAGTGCTTTTCAGAGATACTAAATGTTTGGAAGTTTTACCACAACAACTCCTTCTGCTTGATCTTTAAATATAGCTGACATTAATTTAGTGATCAACTTTAACACCCGCATGGAAATATGGAACATTTTGTAGCGATCATTTAATAATCTGAATAATTTTCAAATTTTGTCATAAATCAACATCTTGATTTAAAATTATATGGTGTTTCAAATCAAAATAAGACTTCCTGTTACAAAACAGGACATTGATTTCATGCATGTCCACTGTAGAGGACACCAGAACTTAAAGCATGTTATGCATTTTGGGAGACACAACAGGTGAATAAGGAAAGATATTATATGTCAATATAAACAGTTAGATATTATTATGAAAATCTTGCAAATTATTACTCCCATTATTACACTTATTTTTTCATGTTGCCCCAAAAACACATTAATATGCAAATTAGATGCAGTGTATCGATACATTGTAAATAATGGGAAACCCATTTATGTCCATTTTACATATATACTGCATGAAGCAAAAAAGGTATATCAAATCATTGTGTAATATCTTTCATAACATAGTTGAGAATCATATTTATACAACGTTTGTAAAAAAAAATAAAATAAAAATGGACTGGTGATTTAGAAAAAAAAGTTGTTGCCTTTTCATGTCTATTCTTGTCATTTTATTTATTTATTTGTTTGTTTATTTTAAGTCCTGGTGTCCTACAGAGAACATAGCATAACATGAGTAAAATACCAATTTCACAAATTACATTTTTCCTTAAAAAAAAAAACAAAACAAAACAAAACTTATAATGTAAACAAAAACAAAAAAATAATGTAAATACATGACTTTTTCCCTGGTAGTCGGGATGATATACAAATATTTATTGAGAAAAGTAAAACAACAACAAAAGGTTAGAAAGAAAGAAAGAAAGTTTCTTGGTTTAAAAAAAGAAAAGAAAAAAAGTATATATATACCCTGTAAAATACGACCGTGAAATAAACGGTAAAAGAATTACGGTATTTAAATGTAAAATCGAAGTTAACACCGTAAAACCAAAAACATTAGCTGCCGGGTTTTTTTACCGTAACTTTTACGGAATTTTTGTATATATATTTTGATTTACTTGTTTGTCCGTGTATTTATTCAAAATAGGGAGTGATCAAACTGCATGAAATATGGGCTTTTTAGAGCTTACACTATGAAAGAACATCATGAGAAATAACAGACACAGATAAATAACTAGGTTTATATTTTAACAATCTGTCCGATTGGTAAACTGACGTATAAGCACCAATCCAACAACATAAATATATTGGATTTATTTATTATTATTGTGATAATTAATATTATTATTAGTAATAGTAGTAGTAGTAATAGGCCTAGTAGTATAAGTAATAATAATAATAATACAACCTTCGTTCTTTTTTTTCCTGATATGACATTTTTTAACAATGCCGATCTGGTTCTTCTTTTGTTTTCCTTCGTTTAAAACAGATTGTTTAATATGTTTCAAAACATTAATCATTCAGCATTATGTGCTAGAACATTTTAATATTGTCTAATGTGCGCTCAAAAATGTCCTACCTTGTTGTTTACTTTTAAAGATTTAAACGCTTGCAATGTTTGACTTCCCAGTGCGATGGCGTCATAAAGCCTAAATATGTGACTGTTCTGAATTCTTTAAGGCTTTATCTCGCTCTTATTAGCTCGGGCATTTTTAAGGATGTAGCTGGCGATTATTTGCTCGCCGTTCCTTGCAGACGCGATTCCTCGCGTACAGTTCTTCACGGGTTTCACTCGCATTTCAAGATGACATCGGAGAGAGGAAAACACGCTCCTCCTGCATCTATCAAACAGCCGGACACAAACAAGAGGTCCGATGTTAGAAAGAAGTGGACCCGTCAGGAGAAAATAATCTGGCCCGTTGCTCCTGATGGCTATATCCCCAACTCCGTCGTCAGGAGTTTGGCGCCGTATCCACAGTTCAATCATTTTTGTGCCAACAGGGGGCTCCAGATAAAGGAACAAATACAAGAAGATGCGATTTCGGCCGAACAAAAGCTCCTGTTAAAGTATTTTCTGGAAAAGTACTGCCCTTCCAAAGAAGAGCAACAAAACAAGGAAGATGACGAAATCACTTTGAAACATGACATACAAAGTGTGCCTGAGGAAACAAATATTACAGCAAGCTTGACATCACTTCCAAATAAGTCTGAGGACACAAAGAGATTGACACCACTTAAAAGAGCTGTGCCGCAGAGCCAAAACCTGCTCCAGAACAGGTCCCCACAGCAAAATGCTCCATCTGTAGATGATCTCCAGATGACGGATTCTTCTCTAGAAGATCTCAAGATGAAAGATTCTTCTGTAGATGAACTTCAGATGAAAGATTCTTCTGTAGATGAACTTCAGATGAAAGATTCTTCTGTAGACAAGCTAAAAAACGAGGAAGATGGTGAAAAAGATCAGAGCCTCTGTGAAAAGAGTGATGCTTTTTCCCCAAAGCAGCCAAAGAAAGTGAAGAAAGGTCAAAAGGCCAGTTTCAAACCCCCAGTAGCTGTGAGCCCAAGATTGCAGGAGGAGAAAGATGAGTTGCACCAAGATATGGTGTCTTCCATGAAGGAGCAAAAGAGAAGCGACAGCACAAACAAAAGTGTACATGTGCTAGAGATTGGGACTCCGAAGCAGACCATGCGGCAGAAGGCTAAATCCCCTTTAAAGAAACTGAAGTCGTTTGTGTCACCCCTTTCTCTGATGGGCGACAGAAGGCCTAATTCTGTCCTCATTTACCTTTACAAAAGATCAAAAGCAGAATCAGCTCATGAAGGAGTGAAGCGGGCTCCAAAAGTGGCTTAAACTACAAATAAAACTGTGTTTGTCTGCAAAAGAAAACATTTGTTTTATGAGAGTTTTAACAGGAATGTCGTCTAAATAGTTTTTTAGAAAATATACTCTTTATTGTAAAATATTAATGATAACAGCAGACAAAATCCATTTGATTTACTTGAATAAACTGTGGAAAACATCTGGGTTACATTTATACAAATGTACAGTTTTGGTGTTCATTTTATTGTTTTATGTTCTTTAAATAAACATAAAATTGTCAAAAAAAATCTAAACATATGTATGATGTGAAGTACAAACTGTGGGTTGTAAAATTGATGCAGGAAGATGTCAATATGCTTCAGTCCAAATGCTTTGGAAATGAGAATGGGTTGTGCAGTATTTAGTGCTGCTCATCAAGTGTCCAATGAATTTTTGCTTGAAGTGAAATCAATACCTGAGATTGATGGTTTAGCTTAAATCATAAACCCATATTTAAGTGCTGTTGCATAGATACTCATACTATTTTAGAGGCAGAATAACATTTAACTGCCTTATGAAGGCATGTACTTCATAAAAAAGAAAGATTGCCCATCAACTTAAATTAACATTTACCTTTCACATTTCTATAACTGCCTGAGCATAGGACATCGGCCACCTGGAATATACTATGAATCAGGGTTATATTTTTAGGCCATTAAACAAAATTCATCCAATTTATTATTTAGTGAAAATGCACTGAAGTTATTCATATTTACAGGTTTACAGCTACTGCAGAACAAGGTATCAAAGGTATTTATATTTGCAAGCGCAGGCCACACTGCATCAAAGTTATTTATATTTAGCCTACATGTTTACATTACTGCAATGCATGCAACACTATATCAAAGTTGTTTATATTTACATATTTGCAAATAGACTACTGAAAAGCATATCAAAATTAATTGTATTTACATTGTAGCAATGCTAGCAAAAATGTAACAAAGTTATTAATATTTCCATGTTTAGTAGCTGTGCAAAATACCATTTTATCCTTTTAATGTTTTACCCAACAAATCTGCCAGATATGGCAGGCCTTTATTTGAGTCTAATGCTGTAAAATGTTTCAATGCCATTTTTAAACAAACTTTAATATTAAGTTCAAATTGTGGTATCTATGTTTAATTAAAAACTTACATTTTTAGGACTGTGTCATTTTTTCTGTGAAACAAAACATAAATTATAAACAAAGTATGAAAAATGTCCAGAGCGCCCCCATGGGTGGGGTAAAATGCCCCCCAGTCTGACAAAGCAATTTGCTTTAAAGTCCCCCTGTAGTCAAAATTTTTATCCCTTAAAACTTATCTTTGATCATCAAAAAGAAATATTTAAATGATTTTTCTTGTGAAAATAATTTTCTCATGCCTTAAAACAACTTGGATGTAACTCTACCCTCTTGCCTCATTTACTATATGCGGGTCTATGAATATGCAAATTAGCACCGCCCCCACGCAATCACACCAACCAGAACCCCCTGATCAACTAACTGAACTGTAAATGCGATATAATGGCGAAACACGGATAATGACTGAAAAAATTATGTTTTTACTAGCGAACAACTACAGTGGATACTGTAACATTAGTTAAAGATACTTACTTGACGATGTTGTGCCCTCTAAATGCCTTGAAGGCTCCAATGCAGCCTAGTTTGTGATTCCAGTTCGCGCCCGCAAGTATATGCGAGTGAAGTGCAGACGCTTCCGCGGGTTATTTTTCAAGTTAGCGGTTAGCTCCTAGCGGTTGTGCTCTATTTAATGCTCTGTATGCTCTATTAAATGCTCTATTTAATATTTGGTTTTGTGCTGATAATCCTATTGGTATATTTTGCATGCTAATGATAGGAATCTATCCTTTAACGTGATTGGTTACTTAAGTTTGTGACGTAGCAAAAAAGCTGTTTCAAACCGCATTTGTCGCACTTACTGTTCTCATATCCCATATAACTATGATGCTCTACAAAACAACCAGCTTTAAAACACTTTTTTCTTACTGTGGAACATTAGATAATATACTGTGAAATCTGTTTTCTCTGTTAGCTTCATGGTGAAAACGTCTACATTACTCTCGTCAGCGTGGTCCATAGCTACAATAAAAATGCATCTTGATTTCATCTTGTGTGTTTTTTTTGTTTGTTTGTTTGTTTGTTTGTTTTTTGGGGGAAAAACAGTAGGGGGGCGTTTTCCCCCACTCTACAGTGGCAAAACTAATTTCAATGTGTAGCCTAACCTGTATTCAAACCGGTTTAAACAAAGCAATAAGAAGCCGCGGTTTACTGTGAATTTAGAACAGCTTGTTAGGCACTTAGCTGTTATAAATGTATCATACCTTACCTAAAACAAAACAAACATATTTTATTCCCGCTGCACTGTGGATTTCCACACGCGCGAACATCATTTCTGTGACTAGAGAAAGTGCGTGGTCTCAAAGTTACAACTGAATATACAGACATAACGCCAGCAGGGGGCACTCATACTTTATTTAATAAATAATAATCAGTCCATTTCTAAAGTACATAACACATGGAACCGCAGTAATGTCACAGGTGTATGTTTCTAGAGTAATTTACCATCTTGTTTACTTTTAAAGATTCTGCTACCAGTTCACACTTGAAAGGTCACAGCAGCATGGTAAGGTTTATCTCGCTATTATTGGCTCACACAGCCTTGCCGATTTAGATCGTGATTCTAATGATTAGCTTAGAAAATGCGAGGATTAAACGCTTCTCGTCCATTTACCAAAACTCCGAACATAAACAAAAAGAGGAGGCTCGATAACAGAAAGCAGTGGACCTGTCCGGACAAACTCTTCTGTCCCGCTGCTTCTTACGGTCCTTGCGAAGTCAAAGGTCTGTCTTATCTTTGGTATAGTAACAACAGCGGGGCCCAAGTTACGGAAGACAAAAATTTTAGCTCGCCAGACTGTCAGCATCTGTTGGTCAATAATGATCTTACCAAAAAGGAAACAAATGTAAGAGCCAGATTGACACTTATAGAAGGTGCGTCCCAAAGCCAGTACTTGCCCCAGCACACAGAGAAGTTCCTTCAGAAGGATATTTCTTCTGAAAACATGCTCCAGACAAATGAGTATAATTTAGAAGAACTTCAGACGAGTGCATCTGAGCTTCAGACAAACATTTCTTCTGCAGAGGATCTCCAGAAGAGTTCATCATGTGCAGGAGAGCTCCAGAAACAGGCATGTTCATCAAGGAAATTAAAGCGCAAGGAAGATTATGAAAAAGCCTTAATACATCTTCCAAAAACTGTGCCTCAAAGCCAACATTTTCTCCAGAACAATGCATTTTCCACAAGGAGGTCAGCGAGAATGGAGAAATGTGATGAGCCGTGGTCTCTGACTCCATGGGTGGAGGATGACACTGAAGGCGAATCGACTGAGGAGGAGGTCACTTGTATGGTAGAACAAAAGAAAAAGGAGATAAAGAAGTATGAAAGCTTTCAAGCCAGTGCAAGACAAAACGTAAGACTTCCAAAGATTGGGCCTCCCAAACGAAGCAACCTGCAGAAGACCAGAAACTCCATAAAGCAACTGAAGTCATCCGTGCTTCCGTCTCCTGTGCTGGATGAGGAGGCCTGATTGTGGTAAAAGATCACAAGGTGAATCACCTTCTCAGAGAGCTTCCAAAAATAAACTTAAGTCAGCTGAGGAAGATATTTATTTTAGCATGTACACTTGCAAATTTATTTACGGAAGTATTATTTTCTGTGATATTTATGAACCAATATATTTAAACTTTATTTTGTGGCATATAGCATTACATTTCCATCATTACTGCAATACATGCTTAGGGAATTGTTGTCCAAATGTAATAAATATTACCTCAAAATGACAATATTTAGCTGTTTTTGTCTGAGTCACCTTTAACATAAAGTTTGGGGTTTTTATTTATTATTTTATGTTTTTAAAGAAGTCTCTTATGCTCATCAAAGTTCCATTTATTTGATCAATAATACAGAAAAAAAAGTTATATTATGGAATATTATTGCAATTCAAAATAACAGTTTTCTATTTTAATATAATATAAAATATAATTTATTTCTGTGATGCAAAGCTGAATTTTCAGCATCACTACTCCAGTCTTCAGTGTCACATGATCCTTCAGAAATCATAATAATATACTGATTTATTATCAATGTTGAAAACAGTTGTGCTGTTTTTTTTTTTAAATTGTTGTTTATTTATTTATTTTTGAAACCTGTGTTAAGTTTTTCAGGATTCTTTGATGAATAAAAAGTTAAAAATAACAACATTTATTCAAAATAGATTTTTTTTTTCTAACAATATAAGCCTTTACTATTACTTTTTGTCAATTTATCACATCCTGGCTGAATAAAAATATTAATTTCTTTCAAAGAAAGTAAAAAAGAAAAAATGTACTAACCCCAAACTTTGAACGGTAGTGCATATTGTTACAAAATATTTTACATATATACAAGATTTTAAATAAATGCTTTTTAATATTTCATTCATCACAGAATCCTAAAAAAAAAAAAAACAGGTTCCAATAAATAAATATTGTCACTGTAACATTTGTAACACTTGACACATTGTAACATTTGACACTGAAGACTGGAGTAATGATGCTGAAAATTCCACTTTGCATCACAGGAATAAATTACATTTTAAAGCATATTAAAATAGAAAACCACTATTTTAAATTGCAATAATATTTCACGCTATTACTGTTTTTCCTGTATTTTTAATCAAATAATTGCAGCCGTGGTGAGCAGAAAAGTCTTGTTTAAAAAACATTAAAAATCGTACTGATCCCAAACTTTTAAATGACAGTGTATTCATTGCACAATTATAAATATTTATTTGGCTTTTATGAGGCTGTATTTTGTAGCTACTGACTTATTAAAACCAGAACTTAAAGCCAAAACGTCTAATTTAAACCGGAAATGAAATCGAAATTACTTGAATTTTGTTTTTGTTTTTTTGTTTGTTTGTTTTGCTTGAAAATTACTTGAAAAATGGCTAATGACATTTTTAGAATTCACTGCAGCAGTTTCCAACGCGAGGTGGCAGTAAGGTGTCATCAGTGGTCTTATCATGACGAGCAGAGGAAAAAGAGCAGTGTTGTTGTCTTCCGGGTGAGGTGTTGTCATCTTTAGCATACAGTTAAACGGTAAATTCGGAGCTTTCGCCTGTCCTTCTGCCCCGCCGATGATATGATGTGGATTCCCGCCGATGGATGTCGCGACAAATACTGAGGAGATTTTAGCTGAGAACTTCATCCAGCTGCTTGAACCTGAGGTCTGAGCTTTAATCTTGAAGCACATCTAAGATTGCAGAATCACTTCTTGGCTGTCTCTCGAAATCTAGTCAGCTTCCTAACTAGACATCATGTAACGTTATCAGGCATCACAGATGTACAGCTCACGAGATTTTGTCACAAGGCGGAATATCTTAAACGTTGCTAAGTTAATTGCATTGAGTTATTTGGTTTTGATTTTTTTTGCTTTGCTAGCAAACTTAATCGTGATCACTTGAGTCACAATGTGAAATGCTGTATCGTAGTTCTAATTTATTGCTCTGCTGAGTACCTGAATATACAGCTATATTTAACTAGTTAAACTTCTACCAGGTGGTTCACATGAGGTGACAGCCTTGTTTTACATGCATACATTCATTTACATTTGAACCATCTTAACTTGATAATAAAAAGATAATAAAAGCAATCTATATAATTTGTCAGCTACACTTCATATACTTAATGAAACATGTCACTCTTGTGCAAAAGAAGTGCGCTTAAATGTATTGTATGTACACTTGTAGTGTACTAAAAATCTATAGTATACTATAAAATACAGTAATAAAGTAAATCTTAACATTTTTCCTCAGTTCAGAGTAAAAAAAAAAATCATAATTTCTAGTAAAAAAAAAGTCATAATTCTGAGATTTACTTTTTTATATCTCACAAAAACAGAATGGTGATATGTAAACTCAAAATTACGAGGAAAAAAAGTCAGAATTCTGAGTATATAAAAATATATTTTAAAAAATTAAAAAGGTAAAGCTAAAATAAATGTAAATCGTAAAATTCGTACTTTTTTACTCTCAATTCTGAGGGAAAAAAATCATAATTGCTAGAAAAAAAAGCTGTAATTGTAAAATTTGCCTTTTTTTTTAAATCCGTGGTGGAAACGGGCTTCCATATTAAAGGCACTTATATGCTATATGTTACAAAATAATTCTGTTTAAGTTAAATGCTGCTTAAATAAATAAATAAATAAATAAAGGTAAATCTTCATAATTTTCTTCACAATTCAGAGTAAAAAACATCTGAATTTCTGTAATTATATTTAAAATAAATGCTGCTCATTTAAACTTTCTACTCATCTAAATAAATTAATTAAATAAAAAAAAAATAAAAAGGTAAATCTTTATATTTTTTCCTCACAATTCAGAGTAAAGAAAATCAGAATTTCTAGAAAAAAAGTCATAATTATGAGATTTACTTTTATATCTCACAAAAACAGAACTGTAAGGTGTAAATTCAGATTTTTTTCTCAGAAATATATCTAAAAGCAAATTAAGTGAACTTAAATGGAAAAGAGTACACTTTCATGACTTTCTTAATACAAACAAGTATACCTTTAATAAAAATGCACTTTGTAAGAATTTTAAATTAAAAGTCTTACCTTAAAGTAGATTTTAAATCATTGTTTAATGATCTTTTGTTGTTAATTAAACAATTACACTTATTGTAATGTGCTGACCAACAAAAAATATAACTGTAGTGTGTTATTCAATATTACATTGAAAGCTGTTATATTATAAATGTACAAAATTGCAACTTTATCATAACAATTACATTGTGTAATTACAAATGTATTTAAGATGTAAACATATATTATTATATGTAATAAAGTACAGTACTTAATGGAAAAAAAACACTCTGAAGTTCAACTAATTTCATTTAATATAAATTTGAACTATAATACATTTTCATGTAATTGCAAATAACATGCTATGGTAAGTGTCTAAAAACATTAGGTTCAGTGTATTCTTTTAAAGTATATTATTTCCACAATTACTACTCTTTTTAAAAGTGAAAATAAAAGTAAAGTGTGTTTCTGGGGTAGTAATCATCCAAACTTTTTCATTCACAGCACAATGTCGGTTTCAGTGGAGAAGAGGGATGCGTGTTTCCCTCCAGACTGGGAGGATGACGAGCGAATGGCTTTCTTGTTCTCTGCCTTTAAAGAGAACCGAGATGTCGACTGTACAGACTGGGATGGGAAGATAGACTTCTGGAGTCCTCTGATCATTGATCACTGCAGGCGACGTGGATCGGTGTGTGTGAACCTGCAGGAGTTGAATGAGAGCTTCAGGAGGAAAGGCTCTGTTCCTCTGGGCTTGAGTATTGTACTTCAGAGCATGAATAGGTAAATCACTGTCACCTCAAATACAGGGTCACATAGATCAGATTGTTAATCATTTATAGCATTTATGGATTTATGCCATCCCATTTGGATTTGTTTCATTGTCTTTATAGAAGCGGGAAGGTGCAGAAGGAATCAGATTTTGCTGCAAATGTAGACTCGGGCTGGTTGTCGTGGGGTGTTGGACTGTTGTTAGTTCGACCTCTGAAATGGACTCTGTCTGCTCTGCTGGGCAGTGGAAGGGTCCCACTGGAGGAAACGTTTGTTGTTATAGATCTGGTGAAAGTAAGTGTAAAGCTAACGGCATGAATACCCACACATTCTCATTTTCAGCCTTTATACACAACTGCTTAAATGTTCTTAGGTCAATAAGACTTTTTTTTTTGTAATCTAACGAATACTAAGACATTCCCGAATTCATGTTTTCATTCCCATTTATATAATGCTATCATTTGTAATTAAAAAAAACAAACAAATAAACACTTTTCGACCCCACTGTATATAATTGATATGCCGTGCAGGTAGATATTGGTCAGAGATGAGTTCAAGCTGTTTTTCCTCTTGCAGGAAAAGGCTGCAGCACTTTTGGCAGCATATCGCGCTTCTCCTTTAGCAACGCACTCTCTGCTGTCTTTCCAAGAGCTGCGTTCTCTCTCCTCTCACATCTGTCCGGATGAAAGCGCCCTCTGCTTGGCTCTGCTGCAGCTACAGAGAGAAAAACATGTCACCGTCTCACTCCACGAAGGCGAGAAGGTGTGTTTGTTTATGAGAGCAAACCTTGATGTGGTATGAAAGACTTTAGGAATAGAAAGTTGATGCATTTTGAAAATTCTGTGGGTATTAATGCAGGTTTAGCCATTTTTCAGTGATTACACACTGCACTGCCATTCAAAGTTCTGTTCAGCAAAGATGAATTATATTTGCATTAAGTATGGAATCTTTTTGACTTTTTTTTTCACTCACAGTTCTGAGTTTATATCTCACAAAAACAAAGGTGTGAGGTGCACACTCAGAATTGCGAAAAATAAAAAAATAAATTATTTTATTTCATAATAAAATGAAATAAAATAAAATACAGGTAAAAAAAAAAGTTTAATCTTAAAATTCTTACTTTTTCCCTCGCAATTCAAAGTAAATAGTAGTTTCTAGAAAAAAAGTCATAAATGTGAGATTTACATTTTTATATCTCACAAAAACAGTACTGTGAGATGTAAACGCAGAACTGCATAAAAAAAATAAAATCAATAAAAGTAAAAATAATTGAACATGTTAATCTTAAAAATCTGACCTTTTCCCCTCACAATTCAGAGTAAAAAAATCATAATTGCAAAAAAATTGTGAGATTTACTTTTTTGTGTCTCACAAAAACAGAACTGTGAGATGTAAACTCAGAACTGCATAAAAAAAATAATCAATAGAAGTAAAAATAAAATAAAACAGGTAAATCTTAAAAAAACTGATGTTTTTCTAAAAAAAAAAAGTCATAATTGTGATAATTAATTTTTTTAACTTTTTTCCTCACAATTCAGCGTAAAAAAATCATAATTTCCAAAAAAAAAACGACCAGAACTGTGAGATGTAACAAATTATAACAAAATGTAAAAATAAAATAAAGGTTAATCTTAAAATTCTGACTTTTTCCTCACAATTCTGAGTAAAAAAAAAAAAATCTAGAAAAAAGAAGTCATAATTGCAAGATTTACTTTTTTATATCTCACAAAAACAGAACTGTGAGATGCAAACTCAGAATTGCAAGGTCAGAATTCTGACCTTTTTTTTTTCTCAGAACTGTGAGTATATAAATAAATAAATAAATAAATAAATATAAAAAGGTAAAAAGTAAAATAAAGGTACATTTTTACATTTTTACTTTTTCAAAGTATTTTGAGTAAAAAAAAAATCATAATTACAAGACCGGTCATAATTGTAAGATATACTTCTTTTTTTTTTTTAAATTCCATGGTGGAATGGGCTTCCATAGTAAAGACACTTATGCTACTCATTTGAACTTTTTTTCATCACAGGGCCATGAAAAAATAAATCACGGTTTCCACAATAAATATAACGCTGCATGACTGTTTCAAACATTGATTTATAATAATTCATAATATAATAATATATATATTATTATAATATATAATAATATCTGATACATCAAGTTCCAACATTTCTTCAACCAATCAGTGCCCTAAATGTGTTGTTAAAATCACAGGGCAGTAATTTTTAGCACTTGTTTGGTTTCAGATTGCTCAGTTCTAATTAAATTTTTGACCTGTCCATGTATAGCTGGTGAAATTTAGTCAGGCAGGACAAGGCCGTGTGTCTCCCGTCAGCGAGGTGGACCTGGGCATCTATCAGCTCCAGCGCAGCGAGAAGCTTCTAGAGGAGAGGGTGGAGGCGTTGGGACAGGAAGCAGAAAAGTGAGCCAGTTCATCTGAATTCTATTGACGTTATTCCAGCGAGGTGTCATTTTTGTGACATGATTGGTAATGGCAGTGGAGCTAAATGATGTGTTGTGTAATGTGCAGGTGTAAGCAGCAGGCCAAGTCGCTGCTTAAAGAGGGGAAGAAATCACAGGTATGAGCACACCTGCCTATTTGTTGTAATGGGTAAGTGTTAAAGTGTTTTAATGGATCCCCACTTTTTCCTGCCGCAGGCCCTGAGGTGTTTACGTGGGAGCAAGCGGGTAGAAAAGAAAGCAGATCGTCTGTTTGCTCAGCTCGAGACGGTGAAGGGCATCCTGGACAGAATAGCAAACTCCCAAACGGACCGCCTGGTGAGACACGCAAACACACAGATGCACTGACAGTCTGCCTCTAAGTGACAACACATGCTGTTGGCTAACACCCGTGAACGTCACCCACGCTTCGCCTTGTCGCACTTGTACAAGCCAGCGCTATTGTACTCTTTCTTGTCCACGTTTTTCTAAAATTAATGTAGTCTGCACTGCTTAAAGCAGGAATTCCTCACATTTTTTTGTCAGCTGAACCCCATTGACCTTACGCCCTGAGAATATTTCAATAATTTAACAACACACTCATAGTTCACTGATGTTGTTTAATGATCACATGACATTATGACCGCACAATTCATATGTTAATCATGATAGGGATTATTCTTTCTCTCAATTAATTAAGCATAATCATCTGCAATATTTTCACACAGGTTGTTTGTTCTGAATTTTTAAGCATTTTACATTTACTCCCAAATAATAATTCAAAGCAGTAGCAATTTAAATGACATATTTTATTTAGTGAACTTATGTTCAGATATTCTTTTTAATAGTTAAAGGAGAAGTCCACTTCCAAAACAAAGATTCATATATAATGTACGTACCATCTTGTCATCCAAGATGTTCATGTCTTTCTTTCTTCAATTGTAAAGAAATTGTGTTTTTTGAGGAAAACATTTCTGCATTTTTCTTCATATAATGAACTGATATGGTGCTCCGATTTTGAACTTCCAAAATGTAGTTTAAATGCGGCTTCAAACAATCCCAAATTCGGTTGTAAACGATCCCAGCCGAGGAAGAAGGGTCTTATCTAACGAAACGATCGGTTATTTACATCAAAAAAATACATTTAAATACTTTTTATTCTCAAAAGCTCGTCTTGTCTTGCAGTCCTTGAACTCTGGCTCATGACAGTCGAAAAACTCCAACCGTATTTTCTCCCTCAACTTCAAAAATCATTTCAAAATCATCCTACATCGCTGCAGAAGTACCGACCCAGTCTTTGCAAAGTGAACATGCAAAGAAGATCAAACACCCTTATCAAAAAAAGGTAAAACGGCGATATAAGACGATTTTGAAGTCGTCATGAACTGGTAAAAAACAGTCCAGGCAGAGTAAGACAAGACTAGCATTTGGCATTAAAAAGTATATAAGTTGTATTATTTTTATTAAAATAATTGATGGTTACGCTAGATAAGACCCTTCCTTCTCAGCTGAGATCGTTTACAACTGCATTTGGGATCTTTGAAGCTGCATTTAAACTGCGTTTTGGAAATTCAAAATCAGGGCACCATATCAGTCCATTATATGGAGAAAAATCCTGAAACGTTTTCCTCAAAAAACATAATTTCTTTACGACTGAAGAAAGAAAGACATGAACATCTTGGATGACAAGGGAGTGAGTACATTATCTGTAAATTTTTGTTCTGGAAGTGAACTTCTCCTTTAACTTCTAACTATTTTTGAATTTTTCTTATCATCAGTTATCAAAGCTCGGTAAATATTGGTCAGCTGATTATTCACCTAAAACTCCCACAGATCATGTTTTCAGGCCATTTTAAGTCTTATTTATATCTAAGTGTGTGAGTTGTTTACTTACATTTTTTTAAATTAGTCTGCCCATTAACACCATTATATTGTTAATTCAGACGGATTCGACCACATTACAGCCGAACATAACCAGTCATATCCAATCATATCACGATCAAGTCATTGTGTCCTCTCTTGTGATTTCTCCTTAGAATTAAGCTCACTAGTCATGTGGACTTTCATAGTGTTTTTTGTCTTTTTGGGGTTTGACAGATGACATAATCACAGTGGACTGTCGTATGGAAGAGAGCTGTCTGAACATTGTCCAAAATAACTACTTTGGCTATTTTTCCAAAGACAAAATAGTATCATATGGGCTTGGAACAACATGAGCATGAGTAATTGATGACAGAAATTTCATTCAGATCATGATCTTCCTGTGCATGATTCATCCATGCATGTTTTTTTTATTGTAACTGGATCAGTAAAATGTCACGCTTTTCTCTGGTGTGTACGATTTCTCTGGTCTTTTAGTTTGCCTTTGCAAGCTCACCTTCATCTGCTTCCACTTTTGAGAGTAACATCTCAAAATCCAACCAACAAAACCAAGTCTCTGCCATATGTTTTCTTTTTCAGTAATGCTGCTACTTTGGTTTCATTGTGACTTCAAAGGTTGAAATCACTTATCAACACCTACTGACAGTTCTGAGGCATTCAAAACTGTTATGCAAGCACCTAACATGATATATATATACACACACACATATATATATATATATATATATATACACTTTTTATTTAAATGCAGAAAGATTTGTTGTTGATGTACAGCCCAGATGTCACAGTAAAACACTGAAGCAAATACATTATGCATGGCTTAATAAACTGTTTTCATATATGTGAACAGGTGATGCAGGCATACCAGGCAGGTGTGGCGGCTCTGAGAATCTCACTGAAGGGTGTGACCGTGGAGCGAGCAGAGAATCTGGTTGATCAGATACAGGAGGTGATTCATCAGAAATTTGCATTGTTTATGCAATAATATTTATAATATAAAGGTCTTTATTTTCTGTATCATTTATGCTTTTTGCGCAGTTATGCGACACTCAGGATGAAATCAACCAGACTCTTGCCAGTGGGGCGCTGGATTCTGGTATACAAGTTTTACTTTGTTTTTACCTAGACATTTGTTTTTTCTAGACACGCATTTCCAAAATGTATTCTGTATATCAAAAATCTTTTTGAACCCTGAGAAATTTTCATGGGTGTGGAATAATAGGTGTAAAATGTTTGCTATGATTGGTATTTCTGCCTTTCAGGTTTCTACTGTTCATTAATGCATGACAATATTGTCTTTCTTTCACAACTGAGCTGGATCGAGACTTTACAACAAAAGTAATCCTTCATGTTCTCATAGGTGAGGATTCAGAGGAGTTGGAGGAGGAGCTGAAGTCATTATTGGAGAAAACCATCCCAGATAACGACATGCTCCCAGTGGTCCCGACGCATCCTATTTCTCCTCCAAGGAAAACGGGTATCCCAGATGCTGATTTTGTCCAGTCTCTGCCCTCCGTGCCTGATTTCAGTCTAGGCATCACAGATGAGGAGCTGGACAGAGAACTAAGTCGACTTACAGTCTCTGACACAGGTTCCTTTACGCTTTTCTAGTTATTTCTGAAATGTCATTAGTTCAGGGTTTCCGCCGGTCTTAAAGGGGTCATCGGATGCCCATTTTCCACAAGTTGATAGGATTCTTTAGGGTCTTAATGAAAAGTCTATAATATACTTTGGTTAAAAGTTCTCAGTTGTAGTGTAAACAACACCCTTTTTACCTCGTCAAAATGAGCTCTGCAAAAATTATCCTTTTCTGGTTGAGGCTGCTTTAAATGTTAATGAGCTCTGCTCGCCCCGCCCCCTCTTCTCTCTGTCGAGTTATGAGTCTGTTTACTTTAGCCGCGAAACTTGCTAACTAGCACGTTATAAGGAAAGGTGATTGCAGAGATTCATAACCCTTATACTCACTTCTGCTGTAAGTGAAGCTGGATCACGAATGATTTGCGCGAACATAGACGCATTTATGTAGATCGGGAGGTGCATTCTATTCACAAACAAACATAATCTACTGCATCTTCAGCGGCTCAGATGTCGGGAGTAAATGACGACCACTATGTTCATTATTACATCCAGCAACACAACACCTCAATCGCTCAATCGGAGATATTCTTGTCTAACTTACATCCCTGCTCCAGCATCAAAACAATGGAGGTCGGACTGTTACAGCTGATTTAGGGCGGGTCTGAGGCATGTAAAATACTAAATATACAATTTATGTACATTACACATTATTACAAATGCCTGCAAAGGGCGCCAAAGGCCTAATAATTGTTGTTGTTACGCTTACAGGATAATCAAATCCTTGTTTAATAGTGACCAAACATTTAATTCAAATATGCCACAGCCTCTATGATTTCTTCAACGAAAACATGTGGACATCACAACCCTTGCCAAAATGAACCATGGTTTTATCATATTAAAACTGCTTAATTTTCTTTTGTGTGTTTTCTGGATCTTTGGGACAATAAAATCAATTAGACAACTGTATTAGGCCTAATAAAATCATAGTCATAGGTAACTGTCTAGATCTACAACTGTAATTTAGAAATAATACAATTTAATTGCAATTTATTCATTTTACTTTTATATTTTATATATTTTTTAAGTTCTGTTTTGACCCTGTATGATAGGTGTTTTTTTTTTTTTTAACACTTCCATAATGAGGGAGGGGGCACAACAATACAATTCTGCTTAGGGCACCTATTTGGCCAGCAGCGACTCTGTTTACAAACTACTTAAAGCTGAAGGAAAGCAAGGAAAAAAGGGAAAACTCACAATTGCTAGACCTTGTTAAAACAGCTAATGCTTCTTTTATTGAGTGTTTTTCTTAATGTTTTCTTTTCTTTGCTCCTCAGTTGTGGCAAGGGGAAGTATTTCAGCTCAGAGGAGGCCGGAGGCGGCACAGTGACAAGCAGCCACTAAAATGGGTTAATCGCTATCCACTAAAGAAAGCCATCAGAATACAGTACATGTGTGTCCTTGCATTGTAATAAGCCCTATCGAGTCTTTATGAAGAGCCCTTAGTCATGTTTGTAATGGCATGTCTATTTTTGTTTTTTAAAGAAAGTTTTAAGAGTGGCCTTTTTGAGTTTGTAAAGTCTGTACAATGTATTATTCTAATAAAACTACAAATTATGATGCCAAATAAAGAATATTGTATGTGTGTATTATTTTGAGAAGCGAGATGCTCAGATGTGTCTTTTGCATGATTATGATTTAGTTTATATATATATATATATATATATATATATATTTTTTTTTCATTTGTTTTTGAAGAGTATAGTATATTTAAGTCTGTAGTTTTAAGTACATATTAAACACTACTAGAAAAAAAATTGTTTTATAAAATTTTTGGGGTTGGAAAGGTCTTTTATATTTGAAAGAAGTTTCTTATTCTTAACAGGGCTGCATTTATTTGTAAAATATTACTAAAATTTAAAATGAAAAATAAAATGAAATGTATTACTGTGATGCAAAGCTAAAGTTCCAGCATCAGGACTTTTTTTTTTTTGAGGACTATATTATGAATTGAAAGCTTGAAACAACTGCATTTGCTTGAAACCTTTTTTTCGTAGCATTAAAAATATCTGAATAAAGTATTAATTTATTTAAGGTGAGACACTGCAGGCAAAAACAGTTTTGTCATGCACCTGTCAAGTTAGAGATTTTGGGGTTTTTGGTTTCTCATAAAGTGTTTTTTCAGACTAGTGGAAAGAAAACATCAAAAAGACACTGTTAAATGTTTATTTTATAGCACTTTAACTATTTGTGTCAATAGATTTTAGTTACAATACATATTTTTAGGCCATTTTCTCAAAATGAGTTTTTTCTCCTACACTGAGCCATAAATCTCCACTTCAGTAGCGCTTACACACACCAAACTTTAAATTTTTATTCCTGTCTATATCCTGAAGGTTTTTACAGAGGAATTTGTTCATATATAATTTGCTTGATTACTTGATTAACATTTTATTCCCCAAACAATTGTGAAAATATGTTTTCTGTCTGTTTTAAGTATTTTCTGAATACTGGAGTGACAAAAATGAGATACACAAAATTCCCTCTGTAAAAAAATATTTGACTCTAAAATGTAAAAATAAATAAATAAAAAATTATGAAACTGACTTCCGGTGTTTAGATTTTTGCACTCTTCGCAAATTAGCGCATATTTCATTACATTTAATTTGCATATTTATACCTAACATTTTACACACATGTTTGTAATTATCACTGTAATCAATCAGCTGGGTAAGTAAGGTGATAACTATTAGTTTTTTTACCCTATTCACCCGCAGTGTCTAAAAAAAATTATCGGTACTGTACACCAATCCTATTTTCAATATATAACAATATATCCTTTATCTTCCTAAGAGAATGTGATTGCAAAATTACTTTCCAATGTTTACTAGTGACGAATTGGAAACGCAAAATGACGTCAGAACAGTAGTGTACACGCAGACACAAGTTTCCGGAACTGACACGCATGCGCACTGACCGTTTTCACTACTGAACTGAACTGTTGCTCGGTAACTACCGGGAATTAGCGGCTTTTCTCGGTCACATTTGAACGACCATCACTGCTAGAGGCATTCAAGTGCCATATTTTGTGTTCACCGAGAGGATTTCAATCACAGGACCGCTGAATTCATAAATCTCAGAGGATGGCTGTATTATTGGCGGCTTCGTCCCAGATGTAGCCGAACGGTGAGAACATATTCCTGCGTTCATACAGATATGTGTCTCGCCGGAGGATAAACACATCTGACAGCATTTATTCAGTCTAGTCTATCTCTCCAAACCCTTACGAACCTACTTTTAACTATCAAATAGGTATCCGTTTATCCTCGAAACTGTTCTCGGCCTGATAAGACGTTAACTGTGGTTGTTTCATGCTCAGACGTTTGTTGTGGTTGCGTTTCAAAATCTAGTGAGCTGCCTACCTAGAGAGCATGTAGGTCGTGTTCGATTTGTTAATTATGAGATTATAGATGAATGCTGTCTATGTAAGCAAATAACTAGAGCGTAAGACGTTAATGGATCTATCGCTTAGATCCAGATGTGAACTTGTGAACGTTACGTCGTACTGATAAAGCGTTTTTTTTTCCCCACTTCCTCATGTCAGGACATGCCACGTCTCCTCAGCACACCTGCACACGTGTGAAAGACCCTGAATATGAAAATGCCTTGAAATATGATGTCATGGAGAAATACACCTGTGCCGAGAAGAAGCTGCCAGTAAAGGTTTGATTCGTCCACATCCACTGGTTCATCCACTCCAGCAATGGGAAGGCAAGTACAAAACTGATGTCATTTGAGGAAGGTGGTTTTCTCAGATGGAAAAAGTTAATGTGAAATTCCTAATATTATTTTCTATTAATGATTTGTCTTCTGGTTGACAAACCCTTTGAAGTCAGCATAAAATAAGAATAGATGGTTTTTGGTTTCTAAATGCACAATCCTGGTCTGATTGTGAATGAACTGCTGCAGACTTTAAAGCTTATTTCCACATTGAATTACAAAATAGTCATTTTAACTTTTTATCTCACAATTATGAGAAAAAAGGTAGATTTTTATTTTTTTTAATCTCACAATTCAGACTTTTTAACACAAATTTTGAGGAAAAAAGTCTGGAAAAAAATCTGAATCTTAGAAACAGAAATGTAGAAATATGGAGATTTTTTTTTTTCTTAGAATTGTGAGTTTATATTTAGCAGTTCTGAGTTTATATCTTGCAATTCTGATTTTATATCTCAGTGCAATAATTTATTTTATTTTAATTGATTTATTTAATTATATTTTTTATTTTTCTGTGGTAGTAAGAGGCTTCCATAAAAATCCAATTAAGTTAATTAAAATAAACAAGTCTGAAAAAAAATGAGCATATTGTTGTTTTTTTTGTTTTTTTTCCCACCATGGAATAAAAAGAGTTTATACTTAGCAGTTCTGAATTTATATCTTGCAATTCCGATTTTATCTTTCACAATGCAATACTTTTTTTATTTTAATTAATTTTTATTAATTTAATTATAATTTTTAATTATTCTGTGGTAGTAATAGGCCTCCATAATAGTCCATTTAAGTTAATTAAAATAATAAAGTCGGGGGGAAAAATGAGCATATTGTTTTTTTTTTCCACCATGGAATAAAGAGTTTATATTTAGCAGTTCTGAGTTTGCAGATCTTGCAATTCTAAATTTTATCTCTCACAATGCACATTTTGTTTTCATTTTAATTGATTTATTTTTTATTTAATTATAATTTTTTTATTATTCTGTGGTAGTAATAGGCATTCATAAAAATCCACTTAAGTTAATTAAAATAAACTAGTCTGGGGAAAAGAAATGAGCATGTTGTTTTTTTTCCCCCATGGAATAAAAAAAGTGTTTATATTTAGCAGTTCTGAGTTTACATCTTGCAGTTCTACATTGTATCTCTCACAATGCACAATTTTTAATTTTCTATTTTAATAATTTTTATTTAATTATATATATATATATATATCACTGTGGAATAAAAAAAGTTTATATTTAGCAGTTCTGATTTTATATCTCACAGTGCAATTATTTTTTTAATCATTATTATTATTGTTATTATTATTATTGTTATTATTACAAAATGATGATAATTTTTACAATTATTATTTAATTAATTTATTTTAAATTTAATTATATATATTTTTTAATTATTCTGTGGTAGTAATAGGCATTCATAAAAATCCACTTAAGTTAATTAAAATAAACTAATCTGGGGAAAAAAAAGAGAGAATATTGTTTTCTTTCCACCATGGAATAAAAAAAGAGTTTATATTTAGCAGTTCTGAGTTTATATCTTGCAATTCTGTTTTTGTATCTCGCAATGTAATTATATTATATTTTATTTATCTTTAGTTATTTTGTGGTAGCAAAAGGCTTCCATACAAATCTACCTAGGTTAATTAAAATAAACAAGAACATACTTTTTGATTCTAATTTTTAAGGCAAACATTTAAAGGAAATGTGTTTATTTATTTAGACTGACACTACTTTCTGCACTGGCATTAGCATAGCTGTGTTCATTGGATGAAGCTAAAACACCATATTCATTATATAACCGTTCTACAGCCTAACCACACGCTCTGCTTTTGCATTGGTAACCACAAGAAACTTCAAAAGAACTGTTTAACCATAACTGAACAATAAACACTAAACGTGTGGTCACATTCACTGCTGTTCAGTAAATTTTCTCAGATGAAGTCCAGTCATTTCAATCGCAATCCACACAATTGGGAATTTTGTGTGAGGGTGAATGGTTTTGCCAAGTAGGTCATGTGCATGTGCCAACAGTTTACCAACAGAAAGCAGCTTGGTTTAAAAGTGACTTTTGTGTGAGCTGTGCTTCATACATCACTACACTATTACTGTGTTGCTTTTAGCTCATTTTATTAAACTAAATTGAACAAGCACCAAAAATCGTTTTTTTTTCTATTGCATGTCTATTGCATGCCTTCTCCAATTTTAGCCAAGCTAAGAGGATCCAGTAACCATAGTGATAGATTTCTCATCATTATTTTTTTCTCTCTCTCTACAGGATTAGCATTTCCTGCCTGTTTCCAGCATCCTGGCACTTCAGCCTGTCTCCGGTGGTTCTGCCACGGTTCCTGTTGCCTTCCTTCAGGCAGCTGCTGCTGCTGGGTCTGTTGGCTGGTGTGATGGGGTTGCTGTACCTCCTGCTGGTTACAGGGAAGGGCCAGTACAGCTGGTTAAGAGAGGACAGACACATCCACACGTAAAATGCCTATCAGTTCTCATCGGTTCTCTTATTTTTTGTTGTGCATATCAGCAAATCTTATAATTTTGATTGATGTGTCTCCTCTAGACGTTTGGGTCGGGTGCCAGATATGGAGGCTACGGACACCAATAACCCCAACCTGAACTACGGGCTGGTGGTGGACTGTGGCAGTAGCGGCTCCCGTGTGTTCGTGTACACCTGGCCTCGGCACAACGGCAACCCTCATGAACTCCTCGACATCAAACAGATGCGAGACAAGCACAGAAAGCCTGTAGTGATGAAGATCAAGCCAGGTCAGTATAGGAATGAATGCACAGAATGATGGCTTGGAGTGGTGAATGGTCAAAATTAGGGCTGGCTGACACTATCAATTCCTGATTTTTAATCGGTTCTCGTTTTGATGATGCTCTTCAATATGGCATGTCAGATCTCTTTCGCCTGCTTGAGTTCAAATAGCAGTGCTTTCTCTTTATAGCGAGTTATAGCGTAAAGTAAACATGAATGAACTTCAGAAGGTATATTGAAAGAAACAGCACAAACAGGGCGTAAAATAAACTCTAACTGCAGATAAAAGTCAACATTGACAAATAAAAGTTTTACTATAACAATGCTTGAGAATACTCAGTATGGTTTAGTGTGATTACCAAATCGCAAAGACTGTGTTGTAATTATGTAAATATGTAATCTGTGTTATGATCTTTTCATGTAAGCCACTTCTGAAGAACTTTATCTCTGCAAGTACCGTAAGTTGCTAAAACATGCATATGATATTCCAGTTTTTCCAAGTTTGTTTACTATACAAATGTAAATTATTATTTCAAAATGCTTTACAGTTTAGTAGTATTAAAGTAATATTTATTTATTGACTTAATTAAATAAATAAATAAATATTAGAAATAATAATTGAACAGAAATATCATGTCTCATGTAACCTCTCAATCAGTGTTATAACTATGAAAAGATGTCAGTAAAACTGCTTGTAAACCATTTTGTTTAGTGCTAACAACTTAACTCGGGAAAGCCATTTAATATCCATAAACTCTAGTCACCTGGAAAAATCTTTAGAAAGGAGCACTGCATTACATATTCCTTATATTTTGCTTAATTTATCATTATAACTTTCACTTAACTGATGTCATATTTAATGTACAGCTATGGGACAAATGAAGGGATCAATTGAAAAGTTTCTCTGGTTTTACTGGATTTACTAGGTATGAGTTTGAATAAAATGTTAATATTTGTTTTATTTTATAAAGGTCTGCTAACTTTTCAAACTTTTTTCAAATTTCAAATAAAAATATTGTCATTTTGAACTTTTTTTTCCCCCCAGAAAATGAATTTTTGAAAATAACGTTTTCATTTGTTTTTAATTGGAAATTCAGGATTATTCCAAAAATTGTTGATTTCTTAAAGGAGAAGTACTTACAGAATGAAAATTTACTTCTCCAGTCAAAAAGAAATTAAAGTTGTTTTGTTTTGTTTTTTAGAGGAAAACATTCCATGATTTTTCTCTGTATGGTGGACTTCAATGGTGGCCAATGGGTTGAAGGTTCAAATTGCAGTTTCAGTGCAGCTTCAAAGGGCTCTAAACGATCCCAGCCGAGGAATAAGCATCTTACCTAGCAAAACGATGTCAATTTCCAAAAAAAAAAAAAAAAAAGTAAAAATGCATATATTTTTAACCATAAATGCTTGTCTTGCACTAGCTCGACTTCACACGCATAGTCATTTTGGAAAGTACCAACCCAGTGTTTACAAAGCGAACATGCAAAGAAAATCAAACGCCCTTTACAAAAAAATGGTAGAGCAACGATGTTGGACAATTTTGAATTTGGAGGAGAAAATGAGATTAGAAGAACTAACCGTGCGTGACCTTTCCAACGTGATTACGTAATGCGGGAAGTGCAAAACGAGCATTTATGGTTAAAAAGGATGTGAATGTTTTATTGTTTTGACTGATAATTTCGCTAGATATGACCCTTATTCCTGTGCTGGGATCATGTAGATCATGTGAAACTGCAAACTGAACCTTCAACCCGCTGATCTGTATTGAAGTCCACTATATGGAGAAAAATCCTGGAATGTTTTATTTAAAAAAACTTAATTTCTTTGCGATTGAAAAAAGAAAGACATGATCTTAGATTAAATGGGGAAGAGTAAATTATAAGGAAATTTTCATTGTGGAAGTGAACTAATCCTTTAACTCTTCTGAAGTTAAAACATTGGTTTTGTGTTGACTAAAAATATAAACATGTCTGAAAAAGGAAAACAGTGGTTTACAAAATAAAACAAAAATTATGTTTTACTCAGACACATAACTGTAAATCGTAAATCCAAAGAAACTGAGAATTTTCAAGTGATCTCTTAAAGGGGAATGAAACTAAGTGTGTAAAATAATTAAATATATTAGCATGATAATGTCATGTATTGGTGATCTCGCAGGCTGACGATAGGACCCAACACTACTGTAGTATATTATTTACTCACCCTCCATGGATCCTAGGTGTATATGTGTTCCTTCTTTCAGACAAATGCAATTGGAGATATATTAAAATTTATCCTTGCACTCCCAAGCTTTAGAATGGCATAGATGGGTGTTTCTTCTCATCAGTCTAAAACAAGTCCAATAATATGCATCCATCCAAAGTGCCTCACAGGGCTCCGGGGGTTAATAAAGGCCTCCTGTAGTGAATTAATGCGTATTTGTAAGAAAAATATCCATATTTAAAATGTAAGAATCACTTTAATCTAGCTTGCGCTAACAGTTGTACACGGAACTTGCTGCTTTGGCAAGAGGCGTGGCAGTACTGAAACACCGTCTAAGCTGTTCGCCAATCGCAACGCAGTGGGACAGCTAACCAATCACAACATATTCAGTTTGTCCGAAGGCGGAACTAATTGAGCCATTTGTGCCAGGCTGGGAGAAATGTATTGTAATAATGTAAATTATGTTAAAAATAATGCATTTTTCAAACCACCAAGCATGAAAGCATGTTCAAGTACACCCACAAAACAAAATCACGACTTTGTAAAAGAGCATAATAGGACCCCTTTAATTTTGTCCAGATCTGTATGTTTGAATAAAAGTTATTATAATTAAACCAGAACAACTAATACAATTTAAATTTAAACTGTATTTGATATACATCCAAATGAATTGGTGTATTGAATTGAATCAAATCAAGTGCTCGTGAATCGAATCTAAATGAATAAATTTGTCAATATCCACCTACATATAACACGAGCTGCTGTCTGTTCAGGTATTTCAGAGTATGCATCCACACCAGACAAGGCCAGCGACTACATCAGCCCTCTGCTGAACTTTGCTGCTCAGCACATCCCTAAGAACAAGCACCAGGAAACGCCTCTCTACATCCTGTGCACCGCCGGAATGAGAGTCCTGCCTGAAAGGTGTCCGATCATACTCTCACACAAATATAAACCTCGTATTAGCTGCACACTGTGAGACAGCTGCCGCATGTGCTAAGACTGTTTGTTTGCAGCCAACAGGAGGCCCTGCTGGAGGATTTGCGGACTGACATTCCTGTAAATTTCAACTTCCTGTTCTCTGACTCCCATGTGGAAGTTATCTCAGGCAAACAGGAAGGTAAGACCCTCCTCTAGAGTCTTCATTTCGTAAATGTTTTTGAAAGAATTCTCTTGGGGCTTAGCAAGGCTGCATTTATTTGATCAAAAATACATTTAAAAACTGTAATATTGTGAAATTTTATTACAATTTTATTTTTTCAGCTATATTTAAAAATGTAATTGATTATCATTCTGATACGCTGATTTGATGCTCAAAAAATGTTTCACTTTAGAATAGGGTACACTTATTCACTATTAACTATGACTTTTCCATCAATAAATTACTAATTTGCTGCTTAATAATAAGGTAGTTAAGTTTAGGATTAAGGATGTAGAATAACGTCATGTAGAATAAGGCATTAATATGTGCTTAATTAGTACTAATAAATAGCTAATATTCTAGTAATATGCATGCTAATAAGCAACTAGTTAAGAAACTGTAAAATAAAGTGTTACCTTTTTTTTTTTTTTTCTTCAGGATTTTTGTTGAATAAGTTCATAACAGCATTTATTTTTGTAAAAATTATAAGTATCTGTACTGTCACTTTGGATCAGTTTAATGAGTCTTTGCTGAATAAAAGTATTATTTCTTTTTACTTCTGAGTGAAAATCTAAAATCAGTGGAATGTGTTTATTTATTTTGCAGGAGTATATGCATGGATAGGCATCAACTTTGTTCTGGGCCGCTTCAATCATGTTGAGGATGGTAAGTGATATTTTGCTGTTTCTTTCTCATAACAATTAATAGCCCCTACAAAAGTTGCCTTTGAACTATCCTCTCCTTTCTGTTTTTGTTATATTGATTGTCCTCTTGTTTCTCAGAACATGAGGCAGTGGTGGAGGTGCAGGTTCCTGGCAGTGACCAGCAGGAGACGCTGGTGCGCAAGCGTACGGCTGGCGTATTGGACATGGGCGGTGTCTCCACTCAGATCGCATACGAAGTGCCCAAAACTGTAAGCTTTGCTTCTCCACAACAGGTTATTATCTATGAAAATTTCCCGTATTTTTAAAAGCTGAAAGGCTTTGTCATTCTCATTCTCTCATTCTTGTTCTCCTGGTACTCTGTGGTCCTTGGCCCAGTGCAGTACAAAGCCATGGTGAATTTGCTGAACTGATGCCTTGGACTGAGATAAGCCTGCTGCATGCTCATATAGCAGTATGGTGCTTAAGCGCTGAGAACAATACTAATCGCTCCTCAGCAGTCATTTTTTTTAAAGGGGACCATATTCACTATTTTTCTACTTCTCTTTTACAACATCAGTAATGGTTTCTTAAACCAAAAATATTGTATAACACTCTCATTGCAGTTTGAATTTTTGTTTTGGGAATTGGTGGCGTATTTATATTCCGTCTAATTCAGATCACATTAAAGCTAATTCGTACGACTTATTATTTACTTAGTATTTACTGTCTTATTCATATTAACTTAATTTGTAGAGTCTCATTCGGACTAATACACATAATTGCATTTAGGCTGATTCATACAATCTTTTTCTGACTAATTTATACAGTCTAATTCGGATTAATTTGTATAGTCTAATTCGTACAATCTTATTCTTACTAGTTTATATTGGCTGTTTTACAGAATTGGTGCAAACTGCTGTCCCACATCCAAAAAACACATTTTTATATATATATATATATATATACATACACACACACACACAGTCATGGCTAAAAATATCAGCACCCTTGCAATTCTATCACAAAATGCAACACTTCTCTCAGAAAAATGTTTCAGTTGTAAATGTTTTGGTATTCACGTGCTTATTGTTTTTGTTTGCACTGCAACAACACAAAAAAACAGAAGAAAAGTCAAACTTGATTCATTTCACACAGAACTCAAAAATGGACTGGACAAAATGATTAGCACCTTGTCTAAATTGTAAGAAATAATTGCTTTTCAAGCAAGTGATGCTCCTGTAATTTGCATTTAGACACATCTGGGGCAAGTAACAGGTGTGGGCAATATAGTAATCACACTTGCAACCAGTTAAAATGGGGAAAAGTTGACTCAGCTAGTGTTGCTTTGGTCAACGAAAATTATGACTAAATATCGTCGTCAACGAACCTTTATCACGTGACGAAGACGAGACGCAACGTAAATACTGGTCATGTGATGATGACTATAATTAAATGTATAATGCAATATTGTTGACGAATAAAAACGAGACTAAATGTGGTTTACAAAATAAAAACTATGCTAAAATGTCTCTTAATTTACCAAAACGAGACGAAACGAAATGTTATAACGTTATTACATTTTGTTTAGTCGCGTTATTATTATTATTATTATTATTATTATTATTATTTCGCAGTATTTCCGAAGTGGGCTGCATCAGGTCGTACTGCGCAGACGCAGGCGACGTCACTTCCTCAAGCCGCACTCGCGGCATTAATTTGGGACTTTAAGCAACAGCTTCCAATGGAACGGCAACGATGACCGGAAGTAGGCTGTAACCCCGCCGTAGCCGAGAACATAAAAATCATTAAGCAACTAGGTGCTGATGCCAACAGCAGACATATCTTTGTACAAATGAACACATTGTTAAAATTGGCTTAAGTTTAAAACATAACACAGATTAAATGAATGACTAATGGCAGAATCGTATACTGATGGAATTACAGTGGTATATACTATAAAATGTAACATTTATCTACCTAATCTGTGACGTTGTAAAGACTACGGCAAACCAGCTGTTCTCCCGTAGTAGACGGCTGCAGTAGAACGTCAAGAAGTGGCAGTTAAAGTCGTGAACGCGCAATATGACGTCGGACTGCCGTTGCCGTTCCATCCGTGGCTGCTGTTTAAAGTCCCTATTTAGAAGACGACAACAAACAAGTTAAGCTACCTGACTGACTGATTTCCTGTTGCTGGAATTCGGTGGTTAAGATGACTGCCGAGACGGATTCTACATGTGTGAGATGGACACACTCCCATTTTATTCATTTCATCAGAGAAAATAATAAGAATGCATAATAAGGTGTAATCTATGTGCGACAACAAACTCTCAACAAGGAGAAATTGAACGAATAACTCCTGGAAACACTTGGATTGGTGCCACTGACACTAAGCTAACGGAGAGAGAGAGCTGCGGGGTCGGAGAAGAGAAAGAATGTGGCGGACGAGTGTTGACGAGCAACAAAAAAATAAGTTAAACTAAAAATAACAAAATCAGTTTTTTATCAAATCATAGTTTATATATAAAATGAATAAATACGAGAAATGTATTTAACTTAAATAGCCTAATTAACAGATTAACAAAACGAAAGGAAAAGACTGAGTGGTTTGTGTGGCGCGGCTCTCGTCGAAAGTTCACGGAGAGAAAAACGAGATGACAGAAATAAAAGTAAACACGCTGCAATTTCGAATGATCTGTATGACCAAAAATGACTGACTATTTTTTTTTGTTGTTGTTTGTGTCCGCTGTTCGATCGCGCCGGCGCCTCACGCACACACATACAGCAAACGTTGCAGTCTGTTCATTATCAGAATAAAATACAGTCAACAAACATATACACTGATTAATTAAAATATTGCGTACTGCATAGTACAATCTGTGTCGTTCAGCCTGAGGTTGGGCCAAACACATATTTGCTCATGTGAGGATGTTTTTACGCATGTTAAGTACAAAGCTTGATTTACTAATAAATAATAGTTTAGCATTCAAATACATCGCGAATATGGACACATTTAATTGGGCTTATGCCGAATGAGAGAGGTAGGCTGCGTGAGAACAACGCGTTTGCTTTCAGGTTCGCTTTAAATTAGCCTAACGTTAATTTGTTTTGGCTTGTTTAGCAACTTATATATTTTATTCTTGTTTTGTTCCGAAAACCGTTCAAAATAGTCTATAGGTTAGGTATTGTGTTTATTGTTTGTACATCATAACATTTCACTTTTATTTACCGGCATTATTTATAAATGTAATAATTTTGTGCTTATCGGTGTTTAACCTAAATTATAACGTTAATTTAGACCTACATACCGGTAGCCTATCTAAATATGATTTTATAATTTTATGCTATATAGACCTACCTCATTACTCTCCACTGGATGCAATAAACTACCTTTTGGTATTTTATAATGCCTAGTCATACTTCTGTGGGGATATTTTGGTGAAAGTAACTCAAAAGTAGTGTAACGCATTACAATTCAGAGACAGTAACTAGTAATATATATAAATAATTACATTTTGGAAGTAACTTGCCTAACACTGCTAAGCGTCCCTTTGTTGGCCAAATACTGTAGCTAGTTTTGTCAGACTAAAATAGAATTTTCATTGACTAAAACTAGACGAAAATAGTCATGGATAATTCTGACTAAAATAAGACTAAAATGCTCAGACTTTTAGTCAACTGAAACTTGACTAGACTAAAAAGAGTATAAACGTGACTAAAACTAATAAAAACTAAAATGACAGCTTCACACAAAGACTAGACTAAAACTAAAATTAAAACGGGCTGCCAAAAACAACACTAGACTCAACCTTTGTGTTGTGTGTCTCATTGAGCATGGAGAAAAGAAAGAAGTGTAAAGAGTTGTCTGTGGATTTGAGAGAATAAATTGTGAAAAATCATGGACAATCTCAAAATTAACTTCCAAATCAAATTTAAGATAATCTGCAGACACGGGGTACAACAGTGTCAGCTCGCACTATCTGTCAAAAATGGATGCTATGGTAGGAGACCCCAGGAGAACACCACTGCTGACACAAAGGCATAAAAAAGCAAGACTGGACTTTGCAAAAACCTATGTGACAAAACCACAGTCCTTCTGGGAGAACATACTTTGGACAGATGAGGCAATAGTAGAGCTTTTTGGTAAAGAACATCATGGTACTGCTTACAGAAAAAGAAATGAGGCCATTTCAAAGAAAAAAACACAGCCCCTACAGTCAAACATGGTGGAGGTTCAAAGATGTTTTGGTGTTGCTTTGCTGCTTCTGGCACTGGATGCCTTGACTGTGTGAACGGTATCATGAAATCTGATGATTACCAAAGAATTTGGGGGCGCAACGTAATGGCCAATGTCAGAAAGCTGCGTCTCCACCAGAGGTCATGGGTTCTCCAGCAGGACAATGACCCGAAACACACTTCAAAAAGCACTCAGAAATGGTTACAAACAAAGTGCTGGAGAGTTCTGAAATGACCAGCAATGAGTCCAGATCTGAATCCCATAGAACACCTGTGGAGAGATCTCAAAACAGCAGTTGGGAGAAGGCATCCTTCAAATCTGAATGACGTGGAGCAGTTTGCAAAAGAAGAGTGTCCAAAATTCCAGTAGAGGGTGTAAGAAACTCATTCATGATTACAGGAAGCGATTGATTTCAGTTATTTTTTCCAAAGGAGGTGCTACCAAATATTAAGTTAAGGGTGCCAATAATTTTGTCCAGTGCATTTTTTGGGTTCTGTGTGGAATTGTATCAGATTTGACTCCTGGTTTTTCTGTTTTTGTGTTTCAATGCAAACAAAAACATTGAACATGTAAGTACCAAAACATTTGCAATTTGAAACATCATTGTTTTAGTAGAGACAAAAGGGAACACACAAATCTTTCTTTGGGGCAAATAAAATTGTAGCATAGTTATGCAAAGTTTTAGTATTTAAGTATGTTTTAGTAGTGTTTTAGTATGCAAGTTAAAATTCTGCAAGTATACTGAATTATTAGTCAAGATGTTATTATAGTGTTTGGTTCAATGTATATTCAAACAAAAGAATCCTTAACTTTGAAATAAGTATGATCAACTTTTTGCCTTTTATAAAGAAAATGTGGATTCAAAATACAAAAAATCTTATAAATCACACTTGAAATATTGTTAAAATTGTAATTGTTATTGATTTGCCTCTGAAAAATATATTTACAAGGAAGACATAAGCAAAATCTTAGTAGGTCAATATAACCCATCTTATTAAATTATATATTACTGTGTTTTGGTAGTGACAAATTTGGAGAGAGGACAGATATTCCAAAACTTTCTGAAAATACAATGTGAGAATTAACTGCACAATTACTAGAAATGTGTACCTTGGGTATTATTCAATTTGTGGAAATAGACAAAGTTTGAACCAGTTTTGTACAATGGCTCATTTGAATTAATTCATACAGCCTCATTTAGACTAATCTGTATAATCTAATTCGTACGAGCTCCTTTATATTAATTTGTACAATCTCCTTTGTACAGTCTCATTCATACTGTTTCATACAATCTGTTTGTGTCCCACTGAGGCTTTGGTTTAGTGTTGGACCTTCATGGTTAGATGTGTATTCACAATTTTATTTTATTTTTTTTTCATATGACTATTTTATCCCTCTCTGACTCTCAGAATTTAAGAAGTCTACTTCCAAAGCAAAAATTCACATATAATGTTTATGTCTTTCTTTCTTCAGTCTGAAAGAAATTGTTTTTTGAGGGAAAATATTTCAGGATTTTTCTCCATATTATGGACTGATATGGTGCCCAGATTTTGAATTTCCAAAATACAGTTTAAATGCGGCTTCAAACGATCCCAAATGTGGTTGTAAATGATCCCAGCTGAGGAAGAAGGGTCTTATCAAGCAAAACAATCGGTTATTTTAATAAAAATAATACAATTGAAATACTTTTTAATCTCAAATGCTCGTCTTGTCTTGCTCTCCCTGAACTCTGTGTATTCTGCCTCAAGACAGTTAGGGTATTTCGAAAAACTCCAATTGTATTTTCTCCCTCAATTTCAAAAATCACTTCAAAATTATCCTACATCGCTGCAAAAGTACCAACCCAGTCTTTGCAAAGTAAACATGCAAAGAAAATCAAACACCCTTAACAAAAAAGGTAAAACAGCGATATAGGGCGATTTTGAAGTTGAGGGAGAACATGAGATGGGAGTTTTTCAACATACCTGAACTGTCATGAACTGGAACAAAAACAGTCCAGGCAGAGCGAGACAAGACAAGCGTTTAGCATTAAAAAATAACCGATCGTTTCGCTAGATAATACCCTTCATCCTCGGCTGGGATCATTTACAACCACATTTGGGATCAGTTGAAGCCGCATTTAAACTGCATTTTGAAAGTTCAAAATCAGGGACCATAGAAGTCCATTATATGGAGAAAAATGCTGAAATGTTTTCCTCAAAAAACATAATTTCTTTACAACTGAAGAAAGAAAGAGACATGAATATCTTGGATGACAAGGGGGTGAGTACATTATGTGAATCTTTGTTTTGAAAGTGGACTCCTTTAATCGAACAGGCTGTTTTTCCTGCCTTTAATGCTTTTATATGTAAATTAGATGATTCTGTTTATCTACTTTTACTAGTGATATGGCCCCTTTAATGAATTTTTGATCATTTAATTGAATCCCAGTGATTTGGGTATAGTTTCATAATCTAATTTTAGCAATCCATGAATTTGGGGTGTGTGTGTGTGCACGCACGGTTTGTTTTTTCTGAATATATAATATTTAACGTAATTCTGTATGTTTAATTGTTTTAGACAGCACAAATCCTGATGGCCTCTAATCTGACATAACAGGATGCCGCTGGAATCAAAACACAATCCGAATGAAGTGTTCAGTGTTCTAATCGTGTTCTTTAGTATTTTTCAGCATCTGAATTAGAGCTTGAGCTATTAAAGGAATGTTCTTAATCAACGCATGTTGAGCACAATGAACCGCAGCGTGCTGTCGATTACCACTGAAAAGAATTATCATCTCTCATTTTGTAAAAACAAAATAACCATTAATAATGAATGAGTTTATATGCCTGCTAAATGGCATTTTTTTTGTAAGAATTTATATAAATGCAATACAAGCTGCACATTTCTGTTTTTAAGCCCTCTAGATTCTCTTAGCTCATAGCCTTCCATTTTAAGTGCATTGCTCTAAATGTTCATTTTTACTGAGTGATGAGTCACTAATTTTCTATAGTAATCAACAACATGCCACAGATGCTTTTGATAGAGCTCAACTTGTTCTGAACCTCGAACATTCCTTTAAATATTGTTGTACAAATATGATGCTGCTTCTCACTTCACTTGCTTTGCTGCCTCTGTGTTTAAAGAAGCTTGCAGTTCAAGCGCTTTTCAGAGTAGATGTGTATTTTTAGAAGATGCTCCAGAAGGAACCTCTGTTAACATCTGTGTTCCATGACTGTCTTATAATTCTGTCTGTGTTTTGCTGTGTGCTACCAGGAAGAGATAGCCAAGAATCTGTTGGCGGAGTTTAACCTGGGCTGTGACGCCCACAGAACAGAACACGTTTACCGCGTTTACGTCTCAACATTTTTGGGTTTCGGTGGAAACGCGGCCCGCAAGAGATATGAGGAAAACCTCATAAGCACCACACAAATCAAAAACAAGTAAGATCACACGTGTTAAACATGACCTCGATGATGTACACTGCTACTTATTTATTTTTCTTTAATTCATCAAGGACACATTAAATTGATCAAAAGTGACTAAATACATGTATAATGTTACAAAAGATTTCTTTTTTACATAAATATATCACAGTTTCCTTGAAAATAATAAGCAGCACAATTGTTTTCAGCATTCATAATAATAATAATGCATGCCCTGCTGTTAATTTTGACCGGTTGATGGAAAAACAAGCTTTTGTGGATTCTAATATAAACAATTCAATTATACAATTCAGATTAGGTATGTAGAATTATTTATGGAGCTGATAAGTTACATATAATAATTTATTAATCAGTTATTATTGTCTTAACCCTTTTCTTTGTGTAAAGACTGAAATGTGAGGTTTTGAACATTTTGAACATTTTATCAGATAAACTGTTGTTGTTTAAAATCCAGACATCATTGGCAATGTTATTGGCAAACAAAAAGTCATTTTATTTGTTTTTCATTGATTTTAAATATAAAACTTGGTGAAACGATTTATGTGTCAGCACTTTTTGAATTTTTCCAGCACATTTTGACAACACTGTGCTAATTTTGGTCACTATAATCGTGATAAGAAAGGAAAAAAAAAAATATATATATATATATATATATATATATATATATATATGTGTGTGTGTGTGTGTGTGACTATATTTTAAGTTATAAGTTACTTTTGAAGTATTACTGCATGTGCTGTTTTTTTTTTTTTGATAAAATAAATGCAGCCTTGTATATACAGTAGGGGTGTAATGGTACACAGATGTCACTGTTATGGTTTGATACGATTTCGGTACAACAGGAAAAATAAAACAAATCTACTATGCTAGGTTTTTTTTTTCATTTATTTTAAACAGACTTTTTTTTCCACCTACATGTGAAAATACTAAATATTATATCAAATTATTGTCATATATAGGCTATAAAATCTGCAGTACATGTATACATACAAGGAATAAATACTTGAAATATATTTTAATTTAATTAACTGATAGACAAGGGGAAAAAACTATGTAACATAGCCTATATTTGCTGAGTTTCAGTTCAGTTTTGTGACAGAAAGGAAACTCAAATGGCAGAAAGCAACATTCTGTCTGAAAATAGTCTAATTAGTCCTAGAAAAGCTGGCGCCAGTGGACTTGAGGGAGCGCACTGTCATGGGGCGTTGTTGTGCTGCAGGCGTCCCGAGTTCAAGTGCCTTCTTGGGGACCTTTCCTGATCCCTCCCTCTCTCTCTCTTCAAATTCTCTTCCTTTTTCCTCTACACTGTCCTATCAAAATAAAGGAAAAAATGCCAAAAAAAAAACTTAGTCATAGACAACTTGATGGCCAAATTGAAAGAGCACTATTTATGATGATGGATAATTATATTTTGCAAACATACTGTGAATATTTGATGTCACTAAACATTCCATAGAAGGTTCTCACTGATCCTTTCCGCCTCATGCTCTTGTCTCTAGGCTGCTGGATCAGCATCAAGGTGAGAGCGCAGACTCGCCCATCCTCGACCCCTGCCTGCCAGCTGACCTCCAGGATGAGGTGGGTCCTCAGGACCAGAGAGTTCACCTGCGTGGCACTGGAGACTTCGACCGCTGCCGTCTGCTGCTCCAGCCATTCCTCAACCGCACCAACGACACCAGCACATCGCTGAACGGAGTCTACCAGCCACCCATTGACTTCACCAACAGCCAGTTCTACGGCTTCTCCGAGTTCTACTACTGCACTGAAGATGTACTGCGCATGGGAGGAGACTACAACTCCACTAAATATTCGAATGCTGCTAAGGTACACTGACATTTTACAATATGTCAGTGCTGCTCTTTTTCCATAGAATCAAGCACTGTGGCTGTCATGTTTCAAAAAGAGAGATTACTTCTGTTGTATGGAAAAAAGCAGCATTAGCATTCTTCAAAAATTCTCTTTTTGTGGTGCATAAAAGAAAGTTAGAAGAAAGAAACTATTTTTGTTGCAGCAAGTGTTTCAATGATCCAACCCTTAAAGGGGTCATTGGATGCAATGTTCACTCTTTCATGTTGTTTGAACATTAATGTGTGTTGTCAGTGTATGTACAAATCTACCCTATAATGATAAAAATCCATGCAGTGGTTTTTAATTAATCTGAAAAATAATCTCCCCCTTTTCAAATCGAGACATTCTTAGATGCCTTTCGGTGTGGCGTCACACCAACAGAGGCCACTCCCATGATAGTTGACTGACATGAGCGTGTTACCTCAGACCCGCCCTAAAACAGCTGTAACAGTCCGACCTCCATTGTTTCAATGCTGGAGCGGGGATGTAAGTTAGACAAGAATATCTCTGATTGAGTGATTGAGGTGTCGTGTTGCTGGATGTAATAATGAACACAGTAGTCGTCATTTACTCCCGACATCTGAGCCGCTGAAGATGCAGTAGATTATGTTTGTTTGTGAAGAGAATGCACCTCCCGATCTACATAAATGTGTCTATGTTCATGCGAATCATTCATGATCCATCTTCACCTATAGCAGAAGTGAGTATAAGGTTTTTTTTTAATGAATCTCTGCAATCACCTTTCCTAATAACCTGCTAGTTAGCAAGTTTCACGGCTAAAGTAAACAGTCTCTCAGAGTACAGCTCGTCACTCCACAGAGAGAAGAGAGGGGTGGGGCGAGCAGAGCTCATTTGCATTTAAAGGAACAACCCCTCAGAATGGGTTGATTTTTGCAGAGCTCATTTTGACAAGATAAAAAGGGTGTTGTTTTACACTACCATTGAAAATTTTTAACCAAAATATATTATAGACTTTTCATTAAGGAATCATATCTAAAGAATCATATCAAATGTGGAAAATGGGCATCCGATGACCCCTTTAAGTTTTGTTCTAGTGATTTTGACACAGGATATAACAACAGCTTTGGGGATTTTTGTCCCGCCATGTGGTGTTCCCAGTCAAAAATGACCAGCCTAATAAATTTCTCATTATTGCATTTGTTTTTATTTTTACTGACCTTATTCATTTCATTTCAGAGTTACTGTGCCACCCAGTGGAAGACTTTGAAAGAGCGCTTTGATCGGGGACTTTACGCCTCGCATGCTGATCAACATAGATTGAAGTAAGTTTAAAATACAAAAATCCTAAATACAAAGTAGTACTGACTACTTTTCTCTTTATTACGAAGGTGTATGGTAGAAAATAATACGTTAACAGTTTGTCCATAGCACAAGTTAGGTGATCAGATTGGAGAAATGTATAAACGGGCCGCTTCTCTCTTCCCGCAGGTATCAGTGCTTTAAGTCTGCGTGGATGTATGAGGTGCTCCACTCAGGGTTTGCATTTCCAGCGGCGTATGAGAATCTCAGGACGGCCCTGCTGGTGTATGACAAAGAAGTGCAGTGGACACTAGGAGCCATTTTGTACCGCACACGTTTTCTACCTCTAAGGTACAAACATACACACATTAACTTGTTTTTTGGTTTTGTTTTGTTTTTTAAGATGTATATAAATATATATGTATATATTTAGCAAGGATGCATTAAACTGATTACATTGTTACAAAAAATCTATTTGAAAAACTCTCTATTCATGAAAGAATATGTTCACAAAATATTAAGCAGCACAACTGTTTTCATCATTGATAATAGTCAGAAATGTTTCTTTAGGAGCAAATCAGTATATTAGAATGATTTCTGAAGGATCATGTGACACTGAAGACTGGACTAATGATGCTAAAAATTCAGCTTTGACCACAGAAATACATTACATTTTAACATATAATAAAAACAGAACATTGTTATTTTAAATTGTAATAATATTTCACAATATTGCTGTTTTTACTGTAGAACAGGCTTTTTGAACATTAGTGTCAACTAACTTGACAAGTCTTATTTTAAAGTCCAAAATAACCTTTTTCTCACTTTAAAATATTTTTGTGACTTTAACTACTAAAGATGATATATTAAAATAGTGGCCAACAACATTTCAAAACGTTTAATTTTCATGATTTTGTAAAACCTTTGCCCTGTAAATTATCATCTTCCAACTGTCATATTCCTGAAATGGTATTTTGCTAATATGAGCTCAGTCTCTCAGAGACAGACATGTAATTTTAGGTTTTGCTGCTTATTAATATTGCACACTGCTGTTCAAAATCTTTTTTTCTGTAGGATCTTATAGCACATTTTATATAGCGATAAAGAGTATTTGAAAATACACTAGCAACAAATGTGTCATATTACTAACCATATTAACAAATAAATAATAATAATAATAAAGCATTTATTAAATGCATTTGAGGACGAAAGTTTACATATACCTTGCAGAATCTGCAAAATGTTTATTATTTTACCAAAATATGAGGGATCATACAAAATGCATGTTGTTGTTTTTTTAAATTTATTACTGACCTGAATAAGATATTTCACATTAAAGACTTTTTCTAATTTCTAATAGTTGAATTTATAAAAATGACCCCGTTCAAAAGTTTACATACACTTAATTTTTGTGTTATTACGTGAATTATCCATTTTTATTGTTTAGTGATTAGTTGTTTATGAGTCCCTTGTTTGTCCTGAACAGAAACTGCCTGCTTTTCTTTAGAAAAAAAATTCTCTTTTCAACTGAGGACAACTGAGAGACTCATATGCAGCTATTACAGAAGGTTCAAATGCTCACTGATGCTCCAGAAGGAAACACTAATATTAAAATGCATTAAAAGCTGGGGGTGAAAACTTTTTAAATTTAAAGATCAGGGTAAATGTAACTTATCTTGTCTTCTGGGAAACATGTAAGTATAGCTTCTAAAGGGCAGTACTAGATGAAAAAAATATATGATATTTAGGTTCAAAAGTCCCAGCTCTTAATACTTTGTTTTTCCTCCTGGAGCATCAGTGAGTGTTTGAACCTTCTGTAATAGTTGCATATGAGTCCCTCAGTTGTCCTCAGTGTAAAAAGATGGATCTCAAAATCATACAGTCATTGTTGGAAAAGGTTCAAATACAAAAAAAATTCAGAAAAACTAAAGAATTTGTGGGACCTGAAGGATTTTTTTCTGAAGAACAGCAGACAGTTTAGCTGTTCAGGACAAACAAGGGACTCATGAACAACTATCACTAAACAAAAAAAAAAAACACACCTGTGGATAATTCAGGTAACAACACAGCATTAAGAATCAAGCACATGTAAACTTTTGCACAGGGTTATTTTTATCAATTCAACAATTTTATCTTGTAGACTATGTGTATACATCTTTTATGTGAAATATCTAATTCAGGTCAGTACTAAATAAACAATAACAATTAACATTTTGCAGATTCTGCAAGGTGTATGTAACTTTTGACTAAGTCTAGTTATTTGACAATGTAATACCAAAAAATCTATTTGTGTGCATTTCTGATGTTTTCTTGTGTTTTGGTTTGTCAGGGACATCCAGCAGGAGAGTCTGAAAGGCTCTCATTCTCACTGGCATCACAGCTTCTCCTTCATGAACAACCACTATCTCTTCCTGGTCTGTTTTTTGGTGGTGGTTTTGTCTATTCTCCTTTACCTGCTCCGTCTTAGACGCATACACAACCGCTCCACACTCCTGCGCAGCGCCTCTGCTTCCGTCCAGTGGCTGGAGGAGGGCCTGGGTTCGCCAGACCTCCCTGTTACCCTATAGGGCCCGGACCCTGTCAGTCAAACAACTGGCCAATCACTGGAGGAGAACTCTCCACTGGACCTCTCCAATGAAGACGCTTTGGTTTTTAAAACACTTTGTCATGGTTTTGCATCCTATCATGTCCCTCAATCGTCACATCACTGTTTGGATTTTCACAAAATGATTTGCAAGGGAATCTACATGACATTTGCAGCCAAGGCTAGTCAAATTTGTGATATAATGTGAAGATGGTAAAGACTGGAGCTCTGGAAAAGACCGTATGGCTGTCTCTGATCATCTTTGATGTTTAGTTGTTTATTTATTAATCGTCTGAGGAACGCTAAGGCTGCCTTTTGATTTTCAATGTCACTATCAATGTGAAAGAGGACATGTGACTGGAATATGGTCCCCAATTTGGATTTATATACTTCAGAGTCTAGACAAGGTTCTGCTGCCTGTTGACTCGACTCAAGACTGTATGCATAATTGAACATTTATTAAATGTTTTGGTTGTGCCAAAGAGAAACAGAGTGAGATTCTTTTTAAAAGATGACTATTAAATGTTTTTACCACCAAAAACCTTTTTTTTTCCCTCTCTGTTTGGTACTGTTCAGTGTCTTAGAACTTTATTCTTGGGATTTTTTTAGACACTGAAGTTGGACTGCTTTGATATTGTGGTAGAAAGCAAATCTGTTTTGAAAAGATCAGTTTTTTTTCTACCCAAAACACCTTTCATAAATTAGAAAGAACAGCACGAAATATCATTGCATGACTGCTGAGCAAGAACAAGAAAATGGCTCTCATTTTTATTGTTTTCTTGTTAAAGGTAGATGGTTTCAATGGTAAATATTAGTGTTACAGTGACAGAATTACTGCTTTATCATTGGCACTGCTTATTGCTTGTCTGTGAGTGTATGTAGGATTGTGAGCTTGTGTATGAACACCTTGATTTAATTTATTTTTTCTGTATTTTTTTTTGTTTGTTTGTTTTTAATGCCATCACCTATCATTTCTATGACTTTACATTGGGGTTGAGCTGTAAATGTTGTTATTTAAACATAAAGAGCTCTATGATGAGAATCAGTACAATATATTTCGGGGTTGAATCACATTTTTGCGCTCCAGCTTGCAATTTATAATAATAGTTCACCCAAAAATAAATGGTCATGTTCTCCCAAACCCACATGTCCACTTATGATGACTAAAACAATATTCTGACAAATGTATTAGTCACGCAGTTACAATTAGGATCAAGATTTTAAAAGCATCATAAAAATTCATTGCACATATGTGACCCTGGACCACAAAACCAGTCATAAGGGTCGATTTATTTGATTTGATTTTTTTTTAATTGAAAGTACTAATTGAAAGTATTAAATACATGATCTGAAAGCTGAATAAATAAGCTTTCCACTGATGCATGGTTTGTTAGGAAAGGACAATTTTTGGTTAGGATATACAACTATTTAAAAAAACTGGAATCTGAGGGTGCAAAAAAAATCAAAACATTGAGAAAATCACCTTTAAAGTTGTCCAAATTAAGTTCTTAGCAATGCACGTAACTAATCAAAAATTGTGTTCTGATATATTTACAGTAGGAATTTTACAAAATGTCTTCATGGAACATAATCTTTACTTAATATCCTAATGATTTTTGGCGTAAAATAATAATCGATCATTTAGACCAATACAATGTTTTGTTGGCTATTGCTACGAATGTACCCATGCAACTTAAGACTGGTTTTGTCGTCCAGGGTCACATATGATCTATGTACTGTATTTTATGAGGTATTCTGAAGCCAAACAGTAGCTTTGTGTGAGAAGCAATATTATGACTTAAAAATATAGTGCATAAGTTGAATGGGCAGTTTAATGACACTTTGTGGTGCTTTTTGTAATTTTGACAGTCAAAGTCCTCGTTCACTTTCACTATATTGAAAATAACTAATATATTTTTTCGAAATTCACCCTTTGCATTCCATAGAAGGAAAATCTGAAAATTCTAAAAAATCTGAAAATTCTGTCATCATTTACTCAAGTTGTTCCAACCTTGTATGAGTTTCTTTGTTCTGCTGTACGTAAAAAAAAAAGATATTTTGGTCAATGTGTGTAACCAAACAGTTGCTGGCACCCATTGACTTCCATTGAGTCAACTTAAAATAATTTGTTACCCTGCTGCCTTAATTTTAAGTTCAGTCAATTTAAAGTTTAGTCAAGTTGAAATGTTAAATTGTACTAAGTGACAACTTATATATGTGAGTTGATTCAACTTAAATTTTTAAGGCAGCTGGGTAACAAACCCAGCTTTTAAGTTTAACAAACCAAATTTTTAGTTCAGTCAACCCAAATATCTAAGTTGTCACTTAGTACAACTTAACATTTCAAGTTGACTGCAGCGGGGTAACAAATTATTTTAAGCTGACTCAAATTGTTGTTGTTTTTTTTACAGTGTAGTACGTTTTTATCCATACTGTGGAATTCAATGGGGACCAACAACCTGAGGATGAGCAAATGATGACAGAATGTTAGTTTGGGTGAACTATTCCTTATGTTTTCTACCATTTTTTTTTCTTCTTCTGCTTTTTTACATTACTAGGATTGTAGGGTTTAGTTATGATGTGTTATGACAGGATGGCAGTGACAAATGACAAAACAAGCATCTAAAAGCCATTCAGGATTTGTATAAGCAGTGTTCACTCCCCTGGTTGAATGTGTAGGTCCATGTATTTCAGTACGAATTCTCAATGACTTGTTTTTCTCAAACAAAACCTCTGAAATGGGTTTGTTGTTCGTGTCTCTCTTTGGAGAGTCACTCACTGCTGTATACTGTTGGTCTTTGTCAAGCACAGGTACCATATTCACACAAACCCTTAAACAAGTTTGCACGCAAAACATCAGTTCAATATTGCTGTTGTCAAAGATAAAGAAAAATTAAGAATTAAAAAGTGTTTTGTGTTTTTTTTTTCGTCTTTTTTTTTTTCCTCCTAAAGTGAAAAACTAATAGACGTACTGAAGGTGGGACTCTTGACCAAGACAAGTGTTGAGTTCTTCACGATCAAGAGGACTTTGTGTCAATGGTTTATTTACGATGTCCTCTGGACGGAGAGGTTAAACCCTTCTCGTTTTCACTTCTCTCAGAGCTGTAAAAAGTGACTGACCCCTGTTTTCTCATTCTTGTGTTACAAAGCAAACCTGAGAGGATGTTAAATGACCGACCATGTGGTCTTCAGCTGTCCGAGGGAACTACACTTCTGGAAACATTAGGTACTAATGTTTACTTCCTGTAATTAAAAAAAAAAAAACCTTGTAGGACAACGGTGCAGATTATTGAATGAACTATCCCTCACAGCTGCATTTTCACTTGTGAAAAATCAAATATGGTGTTTACCAACACACTCTCATAGCAAACTAACTATTTTATGTTTTGGCAAATTGGTGGTGAATTCATGTCAATTCGCACAATCTCATTTGTACGCTTTAGAATGATCTGCTTATGCGTCATGAGTCATGAGTGTTAGGGGTGAACATTGTAGATATTTTTTTCAAAATTATACCCCTACTTTTTCTTATAACTCAAAAAGAAAATCAAAAAATGTACTAAATGAAATAAAATAAGTTGAAGTACTAAAAAAAACACGTCGGGTGGTTGTTTGCCTCCGCGTCATGCATTTAAAATTCTTTAATGCATTGCAAACCATTGATTATCCCTTACACACACACACACATATATTTATATATTTATATATATAATGAGTAAAAGGGAAATACAAAATACTACTAGAAATGATAAAACCACATTAAATTATTAAAACTTAGACTAAAATGTAAATGAAAACTAAAAATATATAAATATATGTTATTAAAAATATCAAAAATATCATAAAAATATAAAAAAAAACCTGAATGACTAAAAAATATATATGTGCATTGCATGTCATTGTAAACCCAAACAACTTTTTAAAGCCACGGTTTCTGACTTTACAGGTAAATACAGTGAATTTATACACTAAGTATGTAAGATATGTAAACTACCAGTTTTTTTTTTTTTTTTACTGTTTTCTATTTGAATATATTTTAAAATCTAATTTTATTTTATTCCTGTGATTTCAAAGCTGAATTTTTAGCATCATCACTCCAGTTACATGATCCTTTACAAATCATTCTAATATTCTGATTTCCTGCTCAAAAACATTTATTATGTTGAAAACAGCCGAGTAGATTTTTTCAGGTTTCTTTGATAAACAGGAAGTTCAGAGGAACAGCATTTATCTGAAATAGAAATCTTTTGTAACATTATAAATGTCCTTTTCATCACTTTTGGTCAATTTAAAGGGGTCATCGGATGCTAAGTTCACTTTTACATGTTGTTTGAACATTAATGTGTATTGGCAGTGTATGTACAAATCTACCCTATAATGATAAAAATCCATGCAGTGGTTTTTAATTAATCTGTAAAAATAATATCCCCTTTTTCAAATCGAGCCGTTCTCAGATGCCTGTCGGTGTGGCGTCACACCCACAGAGGCCACTCCCACAATAACTGATTGACGTGAGTGTTTTACCTCAGATCAGCTGTAACAGTCCAACCTCTTTGTTTTGATGCCAGAGCAGGGATGTAAGTTACACAAGAACTGAGAGATTGAGGTGTTGTGTTGCTGGATGTAATAATGAACATAGTGGTCATCTGAGCCGCTGAAGATGCAGTGAATTACATTTGTTTGTGAAGGGAATGCGCCTCCCCATCTACATATATCCGTCTATGTTCGCGCGAATCATTCGTGATCCAGCTTCACTTACAGCAGAAGTGAGTATAAGGGTTTTTTTTATGAATCTTTGCGATCGCCTTTCCTAATAATGTGCTAGTTAGCATGTTTAGTGGCTAAACGCGGCTAAAGTAAACATGCTCGTCTTTCCACAGAGAGAAGAGAGGGGCGGGGCGAGCAGAGCTCATTAACATTTAAAGCAGCCTCGACCAGAATGGGATGATTTTTGCAGAGCTGATTTTGGCAAGGTAAAAAGGGTGTTGTTTTACACTACCAATAAGAATTTTTAACCAAAGTATATTAGAGACTTTTCATTAAGACCCTAAAGAATCATATCAACTTGTGGAAAATGGGCATCCGATAACCCCTTTAAAGCATCCTTGCTAAATAAAAGTATTAATTTCTATAATTTCTCCCTTTAATGTAACAATAGTTTCTACTTATCAAAACAAAACAAAAAAAAAAATCTGAAATAAATAAATATATATATATATATATATATAAATAAAAATATTAAAAATATAAATATAAATAATAATAAGTAATTATCCTGAAAATGTTGCTTTGATCACAGGAATAAATTATATTTTCAAATATTTTCAAATAGAAAGCAGTTATTTTAAATAGTAAAAATATTTCACAGTTTTACTGTTTTTTATTATTATTTATTTATTTTATTTATTTTTATTCAAATAAATGCAGGCAGAAGAGATATTTAAAATCTTACTGTTCAAAACCTTTTGACTGTTAGTGTATGTAAATGTAAAAGTTAATTAAAAGTATCAATGAATACTGAATACTATAGTATAATACAATAAATAATACTGAACACTTGTTATGCAAATACTTGCATCAAAAAAGCAGCATTTACAGTATTTAAAACAGAATCTTTTGTAACATAAATGTTGAATGAATGAAAAGTATCATCAGGTCTCTGTATTTTACAAATGTATCCTTGCTCTCCAGCTATATTCTTTATAATGAAGTGCATAATGAAGTGCTTTTATGGCCCGAGTCAGTGGGAACGCGGGTGCCCTGCTGCGGTCCGACCCCGGCTCCCATTTCATCCTGGGAAGAGAACACTCCTGGTGAAAGAAACAAAACACAAAAGATCTGTGCAGCGTTTCCATGATAACATTGTTCTTTATAAACACATTCATTCTGAGAATGAATGGACTGACATGCATTAAAAACATGCAGTAACGATTCTTTTAAATAATGAATGCTAAAGCCCAGCTGTATTTAGCTACTTTCAAATCATGTGGCATGACTTGTCAACAATTAAATAGCTATGATAAATATTTAGTTGTAGTACTGTTCATGAATCTTTATAATCTGTGTTACACAACCCATTTGTGTGTAATCCATTTGTCTGGCCTGTCTGTGTGACTGAAGGTCCCGAACTGGCCTGAGGTGACAGGATTAGTTGTCAAGCAAGTCGTTTATCTAAACGGTCTAAAAGTGTAAATTTGGCAGACGGAGACACACACTGTCAGCCACATGAATCAGCAGCGTTCTGAGAAACACAATGCACTCAGTGTTGAGCTTCAGTGAAACATGGCTGCCTCTGTTACTGCTGCTAATTACTGTCATTTTATTATGAAAACAAACCACTGGTCTGACACATTCCACACTAATGTTAGCTAATGTTAATGTTATTAATATGCTAGGTGGTAATATGCTAGGTGTTGTGTTTTATGTACTATTTACACTTTCATTCAAAAGTTTGTGGTCAGTACGTTGTTGTTGTTTTTTTTTGTTTGTTTTTTAAGAAATTAGTACTTTTAATCAATAAAAATTAGTGCTGGGCAATGATTAATCATGATTAATCACATCCAAAATAAAAGTTTTTGTGTACATAGTATATGTATGTGTACTGTGTATATTTATTATTTATATATAAATACACACACATGCATGTGTATATTTAAGAAAACATTACGTTTATATATTAAATATATTTATATATAATATATGAATATAAATATATTCATGTAAATATTTTTAAAATATATACTGTATGTGTGTGTATTTATATATACATAATTAAATATACACAGAACACACACATATTATGTACAAAAAAAAAAAAACTTTTATTTTGGATGTGATTATTTGCGATTAATTGTTGCCCAGCAATAGTAAAAATTAACAAAAAGTATTTTAAATAAAAGCTGTTCTTTTAAACGTTCTATTATTAAATAATCCTGAAAAAAATATCACTGAAAAAACTGCTGAAAATTAAACTTTTTTTTTTTTTAAATCACATGCAGGAATAAATTACAATAATACCTCACTATTATACTGTTTTACTGTATTTTTGGGGAAAATAAAATAAACATTTAAAAACCAACCCCAAACCTGTCACTTATTGTATGTATTGTATTGTATGTATTATTAGATTATATTTTAAAACACATATCAGGCCTGAACTGAACTGGAATGTACTGGAATATCAGAAATGTGCAGTTTAGTAACTTTTTTCCATCTAGGAAAAAATCCCCAAAAGTTGATCTTTAAAAATCTAAGATATTTTAAGATATGTAGTTTCCAGTTAGTCATACTCAAACCATGATGATCAAGTGCTGCCCATGACATAATAATCAGAAGATTCTGGAAAATATAATTATCTTAAGGTGATTTGTGTTATTATAAGCTCTAAGTGGTGTTGTGGGGTTTAGTTTTTGGGAGCTAAACAATGAAAAGTTTTAAAGCGGATGTTTGAATAACAATAGCTAACTTACATCATTAGTTAACTTGCATAAGTTGATTAACAGGGTGTTTCTTCAAGCAGGAGCAGCTTTAGCCTTGTGGATTGAATATAAAGTCTCCTAAAACTCTTAGGCTGATGATACACGGGGCAACTTCTTGAGCGATGTTCCGGTTAATGGGAAACCAGGTGAGACACAGGCCCATGACAGTGCCCAAGCAACATTGCTCAAAAAAAAAAAGTTGCTCTGCACTCTTAAAAATGCTGGCTATATATTACACAACACCTGCTGGGTTATTTTGACCCAGCTGGGTTGAATGTTTTTACCAAAAATGCTGGGTTCTTTTATTTAAGACAACTGTTTAAAAGTGATTATATTGCTGGCTTAAAATGGACTGGTAACACACACAGAATTACTAGAGGCAACAACAATAATCAAAAGATTAACATTTATTATTAAGCAAGAACACATGGACAAAATACAAGACAAACTGAATTTGTTTGGGTGAATTCACCATAGTTTACAATATATCATACATAAACTCGCTTGACAAACATTTTAGACATAAAAATGTAATATTTAAAAGTAGCATTTTAATTTTAGCGTATTTAACCGTTCTCTGTAATCGCTTTTTACCGAAAGAGCGCTAATTCTCGATCGTGCCGGTGTGTCGCCGAAATCTGAGCCAGTGAAGGGCTGCTGTTCGCCGGGGTAACTGCGAACTTTAGACCGCGGCCTCGCGTTTCACTCGTATTTTGTAATATGTCGTAACTGACTCTAAAACCTGGCCATAAACAACAGTACTATTAGAGAACATATTTTAACATAAAATTAAATTCAACTCAGAACTATAACGAAAAAAATCCATTTATTTTATGCAAGACAAAAGGCGTTACCTTGCGAAGTGACCGCAGCTGACTGGCATCTCGTCCTTATGTTGCATTACGTAATACGTAACAATTTACAGACGTTATAAAGGGAATAAAATGTATACAATTTCGCTAAAGAAGTGCAAAGACTGGCTTAACCCAGAGGTTGGGTAGAAAAAAAATAACCCAGGCTTAAAAATGATAAATGACCCTGCAACTTAGTTTTTTGAGTGTGTGTGACCTATAATCAGCCTTACTTAGTTTGTCCATTAACAATGTCCAAAAGAATTCAGTCAATTTTGTTTTCTGAAAGTCCTGAACATTTTTACCACAGTGTTATTTTCACTACATCTCAAATGTTTAATGTACACTGAGCAAAATTATAAACGCAACACTTTTGTTTTTGGCCCTATTTTTTAATGAGCTGAACCCAAAGTCTTTTTCTATGTACACAAAAGGCCTATTTCTCTCAAATATTGTTCACAAATCTGTCTAAATCTGTGTTAGTGAGCACTTTGAAGAGAACACCTCTCCATAGTGCCAGACACCATCGAATGTGAGCATTTGCCCACTCAAGTCAGTTACGACGACGAACTACAGTCAGGTCGAGACCACGATAAGGATGACGAACATGCAGAAGAGCTTCCCTGAGACGCTTTCTGACAGTTGTGTACAGTTTGTGCAGAAATTCTTTGGTTATGCAAACCGATTGTTGCAGCAGCTGTCCAGGTGGCTGGTCTCAGACGATCTTGGAGGTGAAGATGCTGGATGTGGAGGTCCTGGGCTGGTGTGGTTACACGTGGTCTGTGGTTGTGAGGCCGGTTGGATGTACTGCCAAATTCTCTGAAACGCCTTTGGAGACGGCTTATGGTAGAGAAATGAACATTCAATTCACGAGCAACAGCTCTGGTGGACATTGCTGCAGTCAGCATGCCAATTGCACGCTCCCTCAAAACTTGCGACATCTGTGGCATTGTGCTGTGTGATAAAACTGCACATTTTAGAGTGGCCTTTTATTGTGGCCAGCCTAAGGCACACGTGTGCAATAATCATGCTGTCTAATCAGCATCTTAATATGCGGCAAAGGAGAAGTGCTCGCTAACACAGATTTAGACAGATTTGTGAACAATATTTGAGAGAAATAGGCCTTTTGTGTACATAGCAAAAGTCTTAGATCTTTGAGTTCAGCTCATGAAAAATGAGGGTAAAAACAGAAGTGTTGTGTTTATAATTTTGGTCAGTGTAGAAACCACTGTGGTGGAAATGATGTTTTTTATTCATTAAAAAAAAAAAACATTTAAGATGAAAGAATGATAAAAAAAAAATGTCCACTCACACAAAATTGCTCCTTATAATTGGTAAAAGATTACTATTTAAATGGACTATGGGATTTAGTAGTCTTTCTCTCTCCGTCTTTCTCTCTCGCACCATCAACAGCTTAAGAAAACACTTGGAATGAGATTGACCAAGAATTACTTCTCTTAAAGGGACAATTCCTTAAAAAATGAAAATTCTGTCATTAATTACTCACCCTGTCATTCCAAACCCATAAGACCTTTGTTCTTCTTCGGAATACAAATTAGGATATTTATGATTTATGAGCTTTCTGACCCTGCATAGACAGCAACGCAACTGACACATTCGAGGTCCAGAAAAGTATTAAGGACATTGTTAAAATAGTCCATGTGACATTAGTGGACACAGTTAATAATGTTATTATTGCCTATGTGTAAAAACAAATATATTTAAATACAAAATCTATATAAATGCTATAAAATCACTTGCCACTTTATTTTAACACAACAGACAACAGAAGTCATTATGAAAATACATATAAAGGCGTATTTAAGTTGGTCAAAAAACACTCAAATAGCTAATTGCATTTAATATATATTTAAACTATAATATGTTTTCATTTAATCGCACATTAAATTGTAGATTTGTAATGAGTGGTAGAGTTGTGAAATTAATCCTAAATCATCTATACTCAGGAGCGAAACATTTCTTTAGCTATACCAGGAATTTCCAGCCAAACCAACAGTCAGGAGCAAAAATGATTTCTCCTCCAAATGATCGTTGCACTTGGTAATCTACTAAGCATTTAGTAAGGATGACACTTCAGAAGCAGTTGTGACTAAAGAGAGTGTATCTGAAACTAAAGTTATTATCATAATCATGTGAATCCATCTCAGCGCAGGCGTTTCTGGTGCCGCCCTCTTGCTTCTCATTATAGAGATGTTTTACAAAGTCATTAAGCTTGGCACCAAAATACATGTTGGCACCCACATACTACAAGTGAAATTTAAACTTCTTGGTGGATACAAGATACAAGGGATGCTACAGAGCCTCATGATCAATTAATCAATGAGTATTCAAAAACAGAAGTGTTGTACTATGTATGTACAAACCATATTCATCCAAACATATACAACTTACACATGAGTTTGTTCTGTGTTGGAGAGAGTCTGTGAAACTGGTTTGATACGCTGTGCTTCAGGGTTCAAATGCCCTGCTTGTTTGGTTCATGTTTCTCTCTCAGGCAATGGCTGAATCATATGATCTGCTCACATGGGCTGTGATAGGAGAGAATAAAACTCATGCCATGGTAGAAAGTATGTAGCTATAACTGCTCAAAAGTCAAAAGTTATTTAACAAATATTGTAAAGTTGTTCATAATTTGATACATCACTCGGGTAAAAAATCATTTGGCCCTGCTACCAATCATTCTGCCTTCTTTTATGGAAATGTGCACTTCTGTACTGGAAATCTTAAATATATATATATATTTTTTTAAAACTGTACTTGCATATAAAAGGTCTTAAAGAGAGTTCACCTTCATGACTTTTAAAAAGTGTCGTAAATCTTGCTTTAAAGAAGTACGCTTATTTTAATGTGTTGACTAATGTATTAAAGCACTTGTAATGTATGCGACTATATTAATTCAACAGAATTACAAAATTACATATAAAAATTACTTTTAAGTTCAATTGCATTTAAATTTTTAAATTTAAAATAATACATACAATAATACATTTTTATTAAAGTGTAAATAACATGCAATTAAGTGTCTGGAAACATTCACATTGCACTTAAATGTATTCTATTAAAGTATATCACTTCCATAATAAGTACTCTTTTTAAAAGTATGCTAAAGCGTAGTTCTTTCTTTCATTCATTAACTCATTCTCAATGTAAAAGCACAAATAGGATTGCCATTTTGATATGTTTTGCGTGCATGAAAGGTGGAGTTAGGAGGACATCTGGTCAAAACCAGATTGTCTGTATCATATGCAGTCACAATGTGAGCAGATGTTGCATGATAAAGTGAACACTGTTGAACTTAAGATCAATTCTGAGAAAAGACACACCTAAACTATCACACTCTTACAGATGCATCTGACCCAGTCGACAGATGGCACGTGTGGAATAACAATCACATTATCTGCAATGAACATCAACCATATGTAGAATAATTGCAGACATAATTATTACAACTTTTCGGTTCAACTTTGTTTAGAAAAGAAAAGATTCAAATTGAGTTCGATTCGCTAGCGAACCGTTCTATTGAATCGGTCCTTTCTAATGATTCGCTTCATGGTGTCTCTAATCTAAACCATTTGTAACGTTTATTTATTTATTTATTTTTTTAAACTCAGACTATAAAGTGAGTAATATGTTGAAACCATAGCCATGTTCTGTCATTTGACAAAACATTTGACAGAATATTCTTTAAACAGGCCTTAAACACCCTGGAACAAACGGACGTTAAAATATAACACATGCTTACAAACTAACATTTATTCGAAAATAACAGGAGTATTATCAAAGTAGGGGCATATATAACTAACATTTATTTCATAACAAATGCTACGGGTACTTCTTGAACACTTTTGACTCAAATGAATCAATGAATCATTTTAAACAAGCCGTTTGAACAAACCGAACTGCTAAAGTGAATCGTACCTACCAAAAAGTACAATTCGGGGCGGGATTTTTATTATATTCAGTATTAAGAAACTGAGTAGAACATGTAACCCTGGACCACAAAACCGGTCTTAAGTAGCATGTGTATATTTGTAGCAATAGCCAAAAATACATTGTATGGGTCAAAATGTTAGATTTTTCTTTTATGCCAAAAATCATTAGGATATTAAGTAAAGATCATGTTCCATGAAGATATTTTGTAAATTTCCTACCGTAAACATATCAAAACTGGTTATTTGATTAGTAATATGCATTGCTAAGAACTCAATTTGGCAACTTTGAAGGCGATTTTCTCAATATTTCGATTTTTTGCACCCTCAGATTTTCAAATAACTGAATCATATTTGTCATACCCTTAGTTTATTTAATCAGCTTTCATATTAAGTATAAATCTAAAAAAAAATTACCCTTATGACTGGTTTTGTGGTCCAGGGTCACATATAATTAAAACTCCTAATCTATACAGAATTAAAAACAGTAGTGCAGTAGTAAAAAAAAAAATGCTTCTTAGAAGAAGTATCGTCCTAAAAAACTAGACAGGATTTCCCAGATCAATGTACTTTTTAATGGTCACATTAGTTTTTAGCCCCACCTTCGCTTCACACTTTACAGTTCTCATCGCCTGGCGCGGGACCGCTGCGTCACGGTGACGTCGCGGCGTCGCTGAGATGACGCTGTCAGTACTGGTGGTAGTAATGCGTGCGCTCGTGTTGCTGTTTCACATCTTCGCGTATCACCCGTGCGCTTAAACGTTTCCAGCGCCGTCCTTCACGCATGGAGTTGCGCACCGAGACGGTCCTGGCGAGTCTGGAGATGTCGGAGGTGAAAAGCGACGGCGGATCGTCGGAGGGCGATGAGGATTACGAGAGTTTGCCCGCTCATGCGTCCCTTTACACGCACATGACAGCGGGCGCCGTGGCTGGAGTGCTGGAGCACACAGTCATGTACCCCGTGGATTCAGTCAAGGTAACCCAACGCAGACAGCAGGGCATGAAAACACTCAGCAGTGTGTCAAATATGCCGTTAGCAGCCCTGGACAGCTTATGCAACGTAGCCGTCAAGCTAACTTTTAAAACAAAGTTAGGCTAGATCAGCATGGAAAATGACTGGATGACTCACACCACCTTAAACTGGTCAGAAACGACAATCAAGTTAAACTAGCAACAGTCAACCATGATTTTTTGCTTTTTAGGCGCGCTGTGCTGTTTACAAATTTAAAATAGTGCACTTCCTTTCCAGACAACATGCTTCAGTTCGTCTGACTCCTGTCGAGCCGTCACTGACAGCTGCCCACAGCACCTTCACTGCTAAATAAGCTCTCCTAACCTCGTATTTGTCTCTAAACTCAGTCATTTTACGTTTTTTTAGGTTCTTAACATATTCAGGTTATAGTGAATAAAATACAATGTACTTATAGTGGAGTAAAGCTTGCTACAATAGTATTTAACACTGCAAGTATTTAACAAGTCAATGACAATCTCGTACCATAAAAAAAACACATTCTCAGTCATTAATTTATGCATAGGCTATCTTAGTTTTGCATTTGTCAATCAAGTTATAGACCTCTTTTGTAAAAAGGAAGTACTTAATTGTATTGAAAGCAACACTTGTGGCGTAAACTTAAGTACAATTAAAGTGAGCCACATTTATGACTGTTTCCTAACACACGCAAGTGTACTTTCAAAAAGTGCATTTTGTGATAATCTCAAATGAAGTTTTACCTTAAAGTACATTTTAAATAATGTTTTAATCATCCTTTGTCGTGCTTGAAAGAACTACACCTATTTTGATGTGTTGATTAACTCACTAAAGTATATTTAAAAGTTTATTTTCGATGTACTAAATTGAAAATGTATCTTTACAGAAGTGCAATTAGAAATATTTCTAGATACAAGACATACAAGTTTAAATAGAAATGACACTGAAGTGTATTTTAGTTTACCAGAATAAAAATACTATGTGCTTATAGTGCAGTAGCTTCCTACAATAGTGTTTAACACTCATTATAATTGCTACAAGTCAATAACAAACTCATACTGTAGATACAAAACATTCTCAATCATTAATTCATGCATATGTTATCTTATGGTGTAAGTTTGTCAACCAAGTTAGAGACCTTATTTGTGAAAAGGAAGTGCTTTATTGTACTGAATGTACACTTGTGTTGTGAACTTAACTACACTTAAATAAAAACCTAAGTGCACTTAAAGTGAGACACACTTATGACTGTTTCCTAACACACTTTTGTAAAAATCTCAAATTACGTTTTACCTGAAAGTACATCTTAAATCATGTTTTTAATCTTTTGTCATGCTTTGAAGAACTTCACTTATTTTGATGTTGACTAACATACTAAAGTCCATGAAAAGTACATTTTCAATGTGCTAAACGTCATCTTTACAAATGTGCAATTACAAATATTTTTGAATACAATACATTTAAGTTTCAATAAAAAAGACATTAAAGTGTATTTTAGTTTACCAGTATAGAGATACTATGTACTTATAGTGCAGTAGTTTGCTACAGTAGTGTTTAACACTTATTATCATTGCTACAAGTCAATGACAAACTCATACTGTAAATACAAAAAAAGAGCACATTCTCAATCATTAATTCATGCGTAGATTATCTTAGTTGTGCATTTGTCAACCAAGATAGAGACCTCTTTTGTAAAAAGGAAGTTCTTTATTGTATTGAATGCACACTTGTGGTGTAAATGTAAGTACACTTAAATAAAACTTAAGTGCACTTAAAGTGAGACACATTTATGACTGTTTCCTAACACACTTAAGTGTACAAAAAGTGCACTTTCGTAATAATCTCAGATTACGTGTTACCTCAAAGTACATCCCAAATCATGTTTTTAATCTTTTGTCATGCTTTGAAGAACTACACTTTTTTTGATGTTGACTAACATACTAAAGTCCATGAAAAGTACACTTTCAATCTGCTAAACTTCATCTTTACAAATGTGCAATTACAAATATTTTTGAATATAATACATTTAAGTTTCAATAAAAAAGACAAAGTGTATTTTAGTTTACCAGTATAGAGATACTATGTACTTATAGTGCAGTAGTTTGCTACAGTAGTGTTTAACACTCATTATCATTGCTACAAGTCAATGACAAACTCATACTGTAAATACAAAAAACAGCACAGTCATTAATTCATGCGTAGGTTATCTTAGTTGTGCATTTGTCAACCAAGATAGAGACCTCTTTTGTAAAAAGGAAGTGCTTTATTGTATTGAATGCACACTTGTGGTGTAAACCTAAGCACATTTAAATAAAACCTAAGTGCACTTAAAGTGAGACACATTTATGACTGTTTCCTAACACATTTAAGTGTACAAAAAGTGCACTGATATAGTTTTACATTGAAGTACATTTTAAATCATGTTTTTTATAATCTTTTTTATGCTTTAACGAAGTTACACTTATTTTGATGTGTTGACTAATATACTAAAGTACATTTAAAGTTAATTTTCAATGTACTAAACTGCAACTTCATCTTTACACATGTATAATTACAAATATTTCTAAATACAATGCATTTAAGTTTCAATAGAAATGACGTTAAAGTGTATTTTAGTTTACCTTGCTTGTCAGTACATTCAGTTACACCATATTTAACTATATTTCAAAGACAATAGAATTATAAAATTACTTAACTGAAAAATCATACTTAATTGGGTCAGATGTACTCTTAAGTTCAATAACCGCATTTAATATAAATGTAAAGTATGATACATTTTAATTAAATTGTAAATAACAATTAATTAAGAAATAAAAAATGCAACCTTTTTATCGTAATTCAGACTTTTTTCCTAATAATTTTAAGTTTATGTCTTACAAATAAAACTTGACAGTTTTTAGCAATTCAGAGACAAAACTGCGACAAATAAATAAAAAAATTGTGAGATGTAAACTTGTTTTAAATATTCTGTGGCGGAAATTGGCTTTGATACATAACATTCAGTTCACACTTTCTCTTAAAGTGTATTATCTCCATAGTAAGTACTCTTTTTAAAAGTATACTTAAGTGTACTTCCTTTTCACAAGGGCTTTTGGTACAGCTTTGTTTTAAGGTGTCCTTATTGCACATTACATGTACTTACTATTATAATAACAATTAATTATGACTAATTACATGCAAGTAACCCTAAACCAAACCCTAATCCTAATCCTTACCATACAGTAAGTATATGTATTTAATTAATGTTATTTAGCATTTAAATGTATAATTACACTGTGACAATTACACCTTAAAAAAAGTGTTTTCTTGTAGTCTTTTTGCAGTATAGATACTGCAAGGGCAGTCTACCCTTGAGCAATCTTTTAGTGGTTTGAGGTCATAATGGTGGTAGTTTATGGCTTTTCTCTGGGGTGTGAACTTATGACTTTGTAGTTAGCAGCCTAGAACTTTGACCACTAGCCCACAGTGTCCTCGAATGGAGGAAACGGATGATTTAACTCATCAATTCATTATTTCATAGGTTTTTTTTTTGAGGAACAAAAGGTAATCTCTGTTTCTCCCCATTGTATATATTTTATCCGGGGTGAAAGTGTCGTCTCATGATGTTGAGTGGAAATGCCAGGGTGTTTTTGTGTGCGGGCATAGCGCTAATCTTTGGGCTAGCCTCGGTCCGGCTTTAAACCAACAGTTCATTCAAACATAAGCCTGCCAGCTACTAGTTCGCTGAACACAACAGTCCTTTGCATCCAGTTCCTTATTGTAGGAATTCTAGCTCTGTCTTTTCACAAACCAGCACTCGATTGGACAAAAGTGTCCTAACTTTGTCTTTTTGGGAGCTTGTGAGTGAAAGTGATCTGTCACCGTGCCAGATTGCGCTCTGCATCTATTCTGTGGGACTTGCGTAGGCTATTGTCATTGTTTCCTTAATGGCTGCCAGATTTCATTCGTTTGCTGGTCGCCATAGTGCTACGCGTCGGAGAGCCGCGTACTACGTGTCTAGAGAGCACATAGCCACAGAGACGCGTCTCATGCTTAACCAACCAGAGGCGGCTGGACTTTACCTGGAAGGAACTGGGGCTGTAATTGGTTTGTGTGTGTGTTTGTGTGTTAGCGATGGCAGACACAGAGAATGAAACTTGGTCAGAGATCACAGAGGGGTTCAGCGGTAATAGGACAAAGGGTGAATCTTTCTCACGATGATGCAAGTCATGGTTTGTCATTATGTCATGACATGCAGACATATTTTCTGAACTTGTAGTTTGAGGTTATAGACAGCTTGAACTCAAAATGGACCCACTTAACAGCAATAATTGCTTTTGTTGTCATTGCAAAACAAACAAACAAAAAAAAGCCAATAACTTTTCCTTTTTATGTAACCAAAGCCACATGGGCAGAAATATTAACTACTTTAAATAAATAAATAATAAGTAAATAAAAATATTAAATATATTAAGATATGTAAGATTAGGATGTAAAATGTCATGTGCCGCTCCCCAAAAATGTAAATTATTTATATATTAATTAATACATTCATGATTTGTTCATTTTTTTTTAATATTTAATAAAATAAAATTTTATATTATTAATATAATAATGTTATATTATTTAACAATAATTAAACAAACAAAATCTATATATAAAACATTAAAATATTTATAATGTATAATATTTATAATAATTTGTTATTTAAAAATAAATAAATAAATAAATAAATAAATGCAATCCATATATAAAACATTAAAATATTTATTTAAATAAATGTAACAAACATATATATTAACTGGTTATTTTACTGGTTTTTGTATATATAAAATATTCTGTATATAAAAAATAATTTCTAAAAATTCATCTCTTCACTTTATTTTTGATATTCATACTTGGTTAAGGATGTAAAATGTCATGTGCCGCTCCCCAAAAAATGTAAATTATTTATATATTAATTAGTACATTCATGATTTGTTCTTTTTTTTCATATTTAATAAAATAAAATTGTGTATTATTAATATAATAATGTTATATTATTTAATAATAATATTAAATAAATAAACAAACGAAATCTATGTATAAAACATTAAAATATTTATTTAAATAAATGTAACAGACACACATATGTAAGTGTGTGTGTGTGTGTGTATATATATATATATATATATATACACATTTATATTTATATTTATATTTATATATAATAAAATGTTATATTGTTATTATAATATGTTATTTAAAATAAATAAATAAATAAATAAATAAATGCAATCTATATATAAAACATTAAAATATTTATTTAAATAAATGTAACAAACATATATATTAACTGGTTATTTTACTGGTTTTTGTATATATAAAATATTCTATATATGAAAAATAATTTCTAAAAATTAATCTCTTCACTTTATTTTTGATATTCATAATTGGTTAAGGATGTAAAATGTCATGTGGTGCCGCTCCCCCAAAAATGTAAATGGTATAAATTAATTAATACATTTATGATTTGTTAAAAAAAAGTAAAATAAAATAAAATAAATTTGCTTTCATATTTAATAAAATAAAATAAAAATACAATTTTATAATATTCATATAATAATATTAAATTATTATATGAATATATAATACAATCTATATATAGAACATTAAAACATTTATTTAAATACACGTAACAGACACACATATGTAAGTACATATATATATATATATATATATTAAATGGTTATTTTATTGTTTTTTGTATATATAAAATAATCTATATATATGAATTAATTTATAAAAAAATCTCTTCTTCATTTTTGATATTCGTAATTGGTTAGGGATGTAAAATGTCTTGTGGTGCTGCTTCCCAAAAAATGTAAATGGTATTAATTAATACATTCATGAAAAAAAAACTAAAATAAATTTGCATTCATATTTGATAAAGTAACATTAAAATAAAATTGAAAAAGTTTGCTTTTAGAACTTTTTAGAATATAGACATTTTTTTATTTTATTATATTTATTTTATTTTATTTTTAATTATTTAAAAATTTCACTTGTACTTTAAGCTTTTAAGCTTTTCTGGAGCAAAAATACAAGTAGTACCTTTATAAGAACCTTATAAGAATTGGCACACATTTTTAAAATCCTTCCTTTTCCTTCCTTTTGAAAGGTTCTTTCTGTTCTTTATTGTGGACACTGTAATGTGTCACTCACCCCAATGCTGTCATAAAGTATTTTTTAAACCAATGAAATCCTGCTGTATATCAAGTACAATTTACAACACATAAGTTAAATGCAGTGATTCAGTAGATGGGTTGGTAAATCATTTGTCAAACATCCAGAAACGGATTCGTTTTAAATAGTTCCTCTAAGCTTTTTTCTGGTAAAAATATGTCTTCAGGAACAAGGGGAACTAAAATTGGTTGGTGATGTTGATTAGTGGCTGCTTAAATTACATTGACGTAGACGTGTGCTTTAAACATTGTCATTGTATTGTAGTTGTGAATTAAAGGTTCTGTTGAAACATCAACCCAAACATGATGTTGCAAGTCTGGAGCACATGTGTCTGCAGTAATGAAACTGGAATTTCCAGTGTGTGAGAAATTGTGGGGACTTGCCAGCCGTACGGGCTTCGTCACTTCCTCGAAGCACCTCTCAGGAGCGTTCCAGGACACTTGGTGTGCTATTCCATATATGACCTGTACTCACACGCACACTCCCTGTCTCTATCTACGATCATTCACGCTCACAGACAATGAGAAAGTTGCACATGGTGGTGCTTTTTTTACAGTTTAACACAAGCCGGCTTTCCATTCATTTGTAATCAAATATATCACATTCCACTTTTGAGGATTCATTCAATATCATGTTACTCCAGACTTTTGTTTCCCACTGAATATTTGGTTTCACTCAAAGATGTCACATTATAGAAGATAAATGCATTGTGAATGCCATCTAATATGGTCTACAGCACTAACTTAAATATGTTGGTAGTCTAAAAGGGATCTTTAACAAATCACATGGTTCTCTATGTGGCAGTGTTTGGTAACATTCTGATGCATGTACAGTAAGAGGTGTGATTCAGAGTTGCAGCAATAGCAGAATAACCAGAATCATGAAACAGGATGAATGATGGTGTTTTTTCTCTTCATCCTCTGAGCCAATATAAACACATTACAACAATGCAAATGAGTTGCTTCTTTTCCCATCTAACACACGCGCCATGCTCTTTGTTTACTGTTCATAAAGTGAAGGCTGATTAATGTTTACATTGGGGTATGTCATTGGTTCCAGACAGAGGTCTATAGATCTTAAAGGTGACCTATTATGCCCCTTTTTACAAGGTGTAAAATAAGACTCCCAGAGTGTGTATGTGAAGTTTTAGCTCAAAATACAGACAGATAATTTTTATAGCTTGTTAAAATTGCAATTTTCAGAATATGAGCCAAAATGCGTAGTTTTTGTGTTTCAAATGAGCTGGTGCTCTTGGCTCCGTTTTCAGGGCGTAGCTTTGAGAGCTGGCAAAAACAAAACGGGACAATCTCACGCACTGAAAATGTCAGAAACTCTCAGTTGCGGTGTCAGGGCTCAATGCTAAGGATTTTTTCTACTGGCCCGGTTGGGCCAGTGGTTCAAATTTTTACTTGCCCAGTCAAAATTTTCACTGGCTCTGCCACAGAAAAATAAAATAGTTGCTGTTTTCATTGTTTTTGACCCATGTAATCTTTTATTTTAATAAGTAAGCATATATGACATCACAGTTTTACAAATGGGAGGGATTTGTCCCTATGATGATGTCAGCGTAGAGAGAAATCTGGAATGGTGTGTTCAAAGAGACTGTTCATGATTTATTGGGATTATAAAAATGGGTGGGTGGATTTTTACCACTATAGGCTGGTTGTTTTTACACACTGCAGCCCCACAACTGTGTTCAAACACCTTATAAAATAGGTTTTTGCATAATGGGTCCCCTTTAAAATTAATGAAATTATTGTGAATGTATTGCTTTAGTTAAAATCGGATGCCCATTTTCCACAAGTTGATATGATTCTTTAGGGTCTTAATGAAAAGTCTATAATATACTTTGGTTAAAAATTCTCAATGGTAGTGTAAAACAACACCCTTTTTACCTTGCTAAAATCAGCTCTACAAAAATCATTTCATTCTGGTCGAGAGTCCTTTAAATGTTAATGAGCTCTGCTCGCCCCGCCCCTCTCTTCTCTCTTGTGAGTGACAAGCCTGTTTACTTTAGCCGCATTTAGCCGCGTTTAGCCGCTAAACTTGCTAACTAACATGTTATTAGGAAAGGCGATCGCAAAGATTCATAAAAAAACCCTTATACTCACTTCTGCTTTAAGTGAAGCTGGATCACGAATGATTTGCGCGAACATAGACGGATATATGTAGATCAGGAGGCGCATTACCTTCACAAACAAATGTAATCTACTGCATCTTCAGCGGCTCAGATGTCGGGAATAAATGACGACCACTATGTTCATTATTACATCCAGCAACAAAACACCTCAATCGCTCAATCAGAGATATTCTTGTCTAACTTACATCCCTGCTCCGGCATCAAAACATGGAGGTCGGACTGTTACAGCTGATCTGAGGTAAGACGCTCATGTCAATCAACTATTGTGGGAGTGGCCTCTGAGGGTGTGACGCAACACCGACAGGCATCTGAGAACGGCTCGATTTGAAAAAGGGAATATTATTTTTACAGATTAATTAAAAACCACTGCATGGATTTTTCTCATTATAGGGTAGATTTGTACATACACTGCCAATACACATTAATGTTCAAACGACATGTAAAAGTGAACTTAGCATCCGATGACCCCTGGTGATATTACAATTTGATCCCACATTGAACATAATTTAATACATAACTTAGACTGTAAGGCTCTTGATTTTACTTTGTACTTGCCCTTTTGAAAATGTTTGTACTTCTTTCATATTTATCTATAGTCTAACTGGTATGCCAATCACCTTACTCAAATAACAAAACTAAAAGTTACGGAAGCGAACAGTTAATAAAAAAACATGATTAAAAACATCATTACAATTCCTTGCTGACTTGTTTTAATGGCAGGTGAAAGTTTACAGCTGGTTTAAACGTTGGGCCTGATGGCGGTAACTACAGGGTCTTACTAGTAATCTGTGCCGAACGGACGGGCTGGTGTGTGTCACTCCTCATGGCTGATGGGTGGGCCAGGGCAGAGGTCGTAATCTCACACATCCAGAAGGGTGTGAATGTGCAAGAGTGTCTCTTATATTAGGGATGGGACATAATGAAGTTGATTAACAAGCTGTTATTTTCACGCGCACACACACACACACGCACACACAAATGTACAACACATACTCACATTCATGTCGTGACTGTCACCTCTGTTACGATGGCTGCTTGATAGTAACCAGTTGAGTTCATTAAGTGCTTATATAATGTTGCAGTTGCAGTGATCCAAACTGAGATTATGACAAGGCCAGTTTTTCCACCTTGCTACTAAACTGAATGACCTAACTTACCATGGCTCTTTGATCAACTGATTTCCTGCATATTTGTGATAGTTTTGTTTCTCATATCAGTCTGCATGTATTTCTTGTTCATGTTAATAATAAATGGGGAAAAGGTACATAAGTCATTATTGCAAGAGAGTAAGGCGATTTTCCTCAATAAAACGATATGAACAGTTCGATATAATTTTTATGTGCCAAAAGCAGAACGAAACAGTGTGACTCATTTGAGCGCGAGCTCACTAGGGAAGATGCATTTACTCTGTCACGTGAGCATTAAACAGCGCTGTGAGATCCAGTGTGAAACACTCGAATTCAGCGACGAATCACAGAGTCATTTGTGTTCAAACTAGTTTAAAGCTGTGTGCAACGAGACGGTCAGAAGGCTTTTCAATCTACACATCGACATCATTTACTGTAGTAACACTGACTGCAATGGTATTGTGGCAGCAATGTGGGATACTCGCATTGAATTTTATTACAGGAGTAATGGTATATAATTAAAGTATGTATGTATCTGTGATTAAGCTATGTGTGCATTTATACTGAATGTTTTTAGACTATAGTTTTTCATACAAATAGGCTACCTATCCACCTTATTTTTTTCCATAAGAGTGAGTGCAGCCATTTGTAATTTTTTTTTGTGTGTGTGTCTGGCTTCCGGTCTCATCCACTTCCAACTATTTTTAGCTGCACAAAAAGCTTGTTTTGCTGCTTGATATTGCAAACTTGTGTGTCTTACCATGTTATTTTAAAGTATAATCTTAATTATGAATACACTGGTTTGTAGTGCAAACTGTTTTACCGTTTATTGCACTTCAATATTCTCCTCGTTATTTCCTTATGGCGGATTATGAACCGAACGTCTAACACATTACCAGAAAACAGCTTACTTCCACATTGAAAAATAAGGTGGATAAAACCATGTAGTTATTTTTTTACCATGGTAGTGAGGTACCATTATGTGTGGTTTTAACTGTGTTTATCATGATTTAAAATGTATGCTTGCTACTATGGGAGACCAATGCTTAATTAAGAAAAATAATTTAAAAAAAACTGGGTCGGAATTTAACCATACAAAACTGAGGTTGCTACAATTTTTACAGATGCTACTGATTGATAATAAACAAAAATTCACCTCTGCATCCTCAAGCTACTATCAAATGTGCATTTCTAAGAGACAAAATTTGATATTATTATTATTATTATTATTATTATTATTATTATTATATTATTATTATCATTATCTTTATTAGACAACCCAAACCTGTTTCTTGATTTGAAGCAATATAACTCATGCAGAACACGCAGAAATTAATTTTTCTATTTAGATATTTATTTTGTTAAGGAAAATTAATGGTCTGGTTTCTACAACTTCTACAGCTTTCACTTTGGAGCAAAAATTTGACTTTTATTGTGATAATTATCGGTATCGACTGATATGAAATAATTTTTGAATTGCAAAAATAATCTGAAAGTCTGTTTTTGTTTCATTTTTTTTTAATTTTGTGAACACAAAAAGTGTCCACACAAAAAACTTGTGTTTTTTGGTGGGCATAAAGAGTGTGTTTAACTCCTAAGAAGTGTCTCATGTCTCCTTTTTTTTAATGAAGTTTGTTTTGTCTCAGGGGAAGTGTGTAACCCATTCAGGTTTGGAGTTTCAAACATGTTCATAGGCATTACAGGTCTTATTTGACTGTATTTGAGGAAACTACGTCGGCTTAGTGTTTTTTGTGGCATATTTAACTGCTCTTCTGCTTTTCGTTTGCAAAAGCCTACAATTCCTAAAATAGTTGCAAACGTGTGCAAAACCATTTCTATAATTATTGTTCTAGTGAAGCATGGGATTTCTTGTACAGAACAGTTTGAAAGGGGAGGTAAATCCACTTAAAACAACTCAATCCACCCAGATAAATGCTTTCAGGAAGATCTCTTGTTATTCCAGCTAGCTGTTGCTGTTTGATGACAGGGGTTTTATGATGATAGTTTTGGGCAAATTCAAACATATCTTAGTGTTTGTCTAGTTAAAGAAGGGCCAGTTAAGCTCTTGTGATCATCTGGAATAGTATCTTGTTCAGAGTAAGCTGTAAGCTGTAACTGGTCACCCCGGTGTGTCTTGAGTTTAGGTTTAAGTGGTAGAATTAGAAGGATAATGGGAAAAAGAAAGGAAAAGAAGAATGATTGAAAAAAAAGTGTTTTAAACAAAGTTTAAACATGTTACATGGACTATGTAGACATACTCTAGTGATACTTCCATATATTGTATGGGTCATTCTATAATTGTGGATACATCTCATGTCCGTGAAGTATATTTTCATCAATATAAAGCCCCGAAGCTTAATTTTCTAATACACAATTATATTTTTCCCAATCACACTACTATATGTTGAAAAAGCCGTATCTTTTGTTCACAAATGATGTTCATATCACATACAACCCTGGTATCCAGCTGTCCGAATTTGTAAAGTTGGTCATTCTACTCTTCGTTTAAGCATGAAAATGACCTCAAATATAAATTAATTTCATAGTTTTGCCCTCAGTTTAGGTTATCAAGACATTTGGGTGTGCGCTTCTAAAACAATAAGTGTTCATTGTGATATAACTTGTTTTGTTTTTCTGAAAATCCATCGTCAACTAAGTTACCCACTAGAAAACCTCCCTCAAAAAGGAATGGTTTGTCCTATTCTCACATAATTTGCACAGTATGATGATATTTCCTTTAGAAACACATGGAAGAAACACTAGACATTATGTTCTCTCTGTTTCCCCTAATATTGGTTAAACTAGCAAACCTGTGTCAAGCGTGGATTACCTGACTGTCAACAGTGTAACACAAGTATTATTAGTGCAAATTTTAACTAACCAATTTAACTAAAACTTATGTTTCTGAAAATATATTTCTAAACATACCATATGCTCAGTAGTTCTAGGCTTCCATGTTGAGTACAGGCCCAAAACACTAAAAATGTCAACTAAGTTACCTGTCAACTGTGTTACCCAGTAAAGGCAACATGCTGGACAGTAGCAAACAGAGATGGTATTTCATGCACATTTTCCTACAGATCACCTTTATTTATATAGCACTTTATACAATATAAATTGTTTCAAAACAGCTATGTAATGTCATGTTTGGGTTTTTGGGAAACATGAAAACTTTTTTCTTCACATTGTCAAATTCTAAATGTACTCTTAATTATAGAATGACCTGTATGAGTTTTTTCAATGAGTCATTTGAAGTTGTTCCCAAATGTTCTGAATCACCATCAGCCAGTTAGTCTGAATTGAAATGATTTCTGAAACATTTAATAATTATTCATATGTGGTCAGAAAGTCTGGGAGGCCTGCATAGAAGTATACTCCCTCCAGAAGTATTGGCGGCAAAAAACTGGGTGGTCATTTTACACTTTGTTGCCCAGACGTCTCTTCATGTTTGAGTGGGCGGTTTTTGGCCAGAAAAAGCTTCAGTTTGTGGATCAGGCTTTATTCTGATAGTCTGGCTGCTGTGCCCTTCAGTCTGTTATGATGATTCTTGCCAAATCATTCACATTAAACAAAGCGTGTTTTTATAACCGAGCTGAAACATTGGGTAAGCAGAAAGATTGACTGCTTCTATCTCTGTCTACATATTGACGGTATTTCCTTCCCTTTTTTGTTAACATTTTAACTATCCTTTTTGTTTCAATCAGAAAATATATATTTTTAGGGTCTCTAAATTAAATATATATTTAGTAATTTAATAAAACACTATGACATCAGAGGTGAAACTGGCTTGTCCCACACAATGTCAGAACACAATAAACAAGAACTGATCTTTAAGATTTGGTTTAGTTTCTAAACTATGTTTGTAAATATATCATTTTTCTGTAAATTTGGTTTTGGATATCAAGTCCTGTTCTTTCTGTCCACAGACACGTATGCAGAGTTTACAGCCGGACCCAAAGGCTCAGTACCGCAGTGTGTACGGTGCACTGAAGAGGATTGTGCGGACAGAAGGCCTCCTTCGGCCCTTGAGGGGCCTCAATATCACTGTGCTGGGGGCCGGTCCCGCACACGCACTCTATTTCGCCTGCTACGAGCGGATCAAGCGCAGCCTCAGTGACGTCATACAGAACGGAGGCAACAGTCACATTGCTAACGGTAGGAAAATTATTCTGTGAGGTCTTAAAGAAATAGTTTACCCAAAAATTAGGGCCCTATGAAATCCACTTTATTTTTTTCCAAATTCTGTTTAAATTGTTCTCAACTCTTTTTTTAATGGTAAATTCAATTTTGTTAATCAAAGAGCATGTCCATTTAATTAAAATCATGAAATACATACAATTTCACATCAATTTAATAAAGGTTTAACACAAATGACACATTCAGGGCCCTATTAAAAGGGTTTATTTTTCTCATCATATGTTTTATTGTTATCAAATTCTGTGTTTTAGCATGTCTAATTATTTCAATGCATACTTAATTTATTCAAATTTATTCTTAAAATAGCCTTATGAAAAAAATTTTTACCCTCAGAAATTCTGTGTTGTGTATTTAAAATGTTCTGGTTATCAAATGAAGGCATAAAACATAAATTGAATTTATTTTTTAATTATTGAAAATTAAGCAAATTTTATTTTTTTTTTTGGCAAACAAAAGGGAACGGATAAAACATGGAAGAAATGTTGTGTGATTATACCCTAAAAAATAATGGTTGTTTCATTTTAGTAGTAGTAGTAATATATTTCTGGCACAATGTCTTCAAGTTAAACCGGACTTATATTTTGACGGGTTGCTGTGTCTGCCTTTACATTTCTGTGTGTATATGATATGATGCTTGTTTTCCTAAAATGGACCGGTCAAATGCTGAAATCACCGCGAGTGTCGCGCGCTTCAGTGTGTGCAGTAAACAGAATCCGTCGTCTGCTCCATTCATTAAAACAGGGACACGCAGAGCATGCAGGATTCACATTTAAATGATATTTTTGCTGCGTAATATTTACAGATACTAGTCTGTATTACAGTTTGATTCAAATGTAATGACCTACTTTTGATTAATTCACTCAAACTTTCATAGGGCCCTAAAAAATTAACATTTCTATTAATTAACTCAGGCCATCCAAGATAGGTGACGTTTTCTTGAGTAGAACAGTGAAGAAAATTTTCAGCTGAAACTGTGGTCCTTGGTGATTCATAAAATACAAGTCAATGGCTACAGTCACTTGAAAGTCCAAAAATCACAAAATTACTAGCCGTGGCTCCTGATGATATATTGAGGTCTTATGAAGTGAAACGATCAGTCTGTGCAAGAAACTGAATATTATTTACAACATTACTATCGGTGATCCAGAGACTCAGGCAAACTGGGAAGTCAAGTTCCTTTCTGCAAACTGGTTCTTTCAGATAGTTTGGTTCTGGTTCACATAACTCATTCACCAGTTTATATAATCATGTAATGCAACCATGTAAACGCATATTATTAAAGCACCCAATAATGATGGGTTTGAAAACACAGATACATGCCTAAAGCAAATAAAGTAAATAAACAAGTCTGAGTCATCTCACCTTTGTGCATAAACAATGAGAAACCATAAAAACATTAATTTTGCCTCTTCATTCAAGTGTTTGGTTCACGTATGTGCATATCAGTGACTCATCAGTCCTCTGTCTGAGTCGAACTGTTTCCTTAGTTCAGTGACTATTGGAGGAACTGGTGCACTGAATGAGCTGGTAAAAACCAGCATCATTGGATCATATACACAGGTATTTTGACTCATTTGAAGTCAGAGTGATTGTCAGGCATCTAAAAGTGAGTTTTGATTGAGTAAACTGTAGATATGGGCTTTTCGTGCTGTTTCAGACAGTTCAGTCCGATTTAGTGAACCAGTTTAAATAGTCCACTTAAAAGAACTGGTTCAAAAGAGAGGACTGGACATCAGTCCGGGACATTCACCTGAGGCTGTGGATTACAGTTAATAATGCTGCAGTTAATGTTCAGTTTCTTGCTTTCTTCGCTTTATAAGACCTCAGTCAGGCACCACAGCTATTAATTTTGTGTTTTTTGAATCTCCAAGTGAGCAGGCATTGACTTGCTTTTTATGAATTAGCAAGGTCCACGGTTTCAACTAAAAATCTTCTGTACTGTTCACCTAAAGTAAAAAGTCACCTACATCTTGAATGGCCTCAGAGTGAGTAAATTAACAGCAATTTTTCATTTGTGGGTCAACTACTTCTTTAATGAATGTCCATTGTTAGATTTCAGAACTCTGAGCCCGAGAGCAAAAAGATCAATGGTTTATAATTTGTGAGGGTGAGGGTTGTTGCGTGTCCATTTTTCCATCATTTTGAGGAAAAGGAATGGAAAGTAGAGCTCCCCTTTGTCTATTGTATAGGACATTGTAAATGTAGCATATGAGTATATGAGTTTCTGTTCTGTTTTTTTCACTTGTTGTGACTTGATATGGTGATGTACATAATTTTTCTTCTCTTTTTCACTTCAGGTGTGGCAGGAAGTGTTGCCACTGTCCTCCACGATGCCATCATGAACCCAGCAGAAGGTATACTACTTCTACTGTCAATACCAGTCAATAATGAATCTTATATTTTTATATATACTTATATTTTTAAAGAAGTCCACTTCCATAACAGCAATTTACATATAATGTACTCACCCTATTGTCATCCAAGATGTTCATGTCTTTCTTTAATCAGTCGTAAAGAAATAATGGTTTTTGAGGAAAACATTTCAGGACTTTTCTTCATATAATGGACTGATATGGTCCCCGATTTTGAACTTCCAACATGCAGTTTAAATGCGGCTTCAAACAATCCCAAATGTGGTTGTAACGATCTCAGTTGAGAATGAAGGGTCTTATCATTAAAGGTTATTTTCATAAGGGTTATTTACATTAAAAAATACTTTTTACATACTTTTTAATCTCAAACGCTCGTCTTGTCTTGCTCTGCCTGAACTCTGTGTATTCTGCCTCAAGACAGTTAGGGTATGTCGAAAAACTCTTGGATTTTTCCCCTCAACTTCAAAAATCATTTCAAAATCATCCTACATCGCTGCAGAAGTGCTGACACAGTGTTTGCAAAGTAAACACGTAAAGAAGATCAAACACCCTTAACAAAAAAGGTAAAACCGCGATATAGGACGATTTTGAATTTGAGGGAGAACATGAGATGGGAGTTTTTTGACATACCCTATATATTGTTTGAAGCCACATTTAAACTGCATTTTGGAAGTTCAAAATCAGGGAACTATATCAGTCCAATATGTGGAGAAAAATGCTGAAATGTTTTCCTCAAAAAACATAATTTCTTTACGACTGAAAAAAGAAAAACATGAACATCTGTAAATTTTTGTTCTGGAAGTGGACTCCTTTAATACTAGTATATAATACTGTTATATTATAAGTAAACTGTGGAGTGGTTTGTTTTTGGGTCATTCATGATAACTGTTGCAGACCACGCACAAGTAATTCCACATGTCAATATCTATATTAATTTTAGATTTTATCCATGATTTCCGATCTATTTGTGAGACGATTTTATTTATTTATTTAATTGTTTGTTTTTATTTTTTTATGATTTACTTAAATATAAGTTTTTTTTATTAACTCACAAACCTCTTGTAGTTCTCTCATTAACCCCTCGAATTCTTTATTATAATAACAATATGGTATAATATGAAAATAGTAATACAGTTAATATTAATTTTAATTAGCATGGAAAAACTCAACTAATTGTAGTAAAGTGGCGATTTATCAACGTAAATTTCATACAGTTTTGCTAAAATGGCTGTGTGGTTTTTGTAAAGACATTCATTTAACAAAAATGTGCTTTAATAGCTTTTGTACTTTAATAGCTGATATCAGTATAATACTAGCAGATATAATGCAGTCATTATTGCTGAATTAAAATAAATATAATTTTAACTGATGCAGATGTGTACTCTAAATTTCACTAAATATTTGAAAACACAAAATATGATTTGACAGGGCTGTCAGTAGAGGCCACTTTTGTTAACCAGCCAATCAGATGCTGATATTGGCTAATGCATAAAATATTACAATATAATGCTGCAGTGATGGCATATTTTTGTAGGCAAGCCAAGTAGTTAGCATCGCCCAGCTTCCCTCAACAAAAATCCAATAGGAATGTTCCAGTGATTCTTGGATTATTGCAGACAATAAGCTCTGTGACCAACAAAAGTTCTCACATGACTTTCACATGTTTTGTTCATGATAATCTTCACAAATGAACACAGCCTTTATGAATTCTGAAGCCTAAATACAATAGCCAGAAGTAAAAAGCTAAGCATATGGTCCAAATGAACTACACCACAGTCACATGACTTTATTCTCAGCATCATTAAACTTCCAACATCTCTTTCAGTCTTTATTTCTATAACATTTTCACTGCAAGTTTGAGTCCCCAACAACCTCTGTAGTCCCATTTAGCCACTGGTTTTACTAATGTATTTTATGTCGTAGAATAAAACGTGATAATATCTTGAGCTTGTGTTAAACAGACCTTATTTAAAACAAGATTTCACATTTTGTCATTTGTTAAGAAATTCTAATAATAAATACCTTTTTGTGGCTTATTAATGTATGGGTGGGCATATACCAGTAGACATCATTAACCAGTAGAAATTTGTCAGCTGGTAGAGATATTACACTATTGTCTCTATTGCAGTTACATGCTCATGTGACGTTGCTGTGCTACGTGGTCACGAAAACTCGTTTGCCTGCATTTATAAGCACTGCAGTTTAGGGCTGTTCACTAACTTAAAATACATATATAATAGCAATGAGGCAATAATAGTTAATTTAAATTAATGGGTTACTCCACCTCAAAATAAAAATTTTGTCATTAATCACTTACCCCCATGTCGTTCCAAACCAGTAGATGGTCTGTTCCTCTTCGAAACAGATATTTTAGAAGATATTTTAGATAAAAACCGGGAGGCTTGTAACTGTCCCATTGACTACCAAGTAAACACCACTGTCAAGGCCCAGAATGGGTGATTAATCACAAGATTTTCATTTTGGGGTGGAGTAACCCTTTAAAGGAGAAGTCGACTTCCAAAACAAAGATTCACATATAATGTACTCACCCCCTTGTAGAGCTGTAATCGGGCCTTAAAAGTTAGGCCCGACAGTGCCCGAGCCCGACAGAATTCGGCCCGAGCCCGACAAGTATATTTTGATTGACAGCTTTTTAAAAGCCCGAACCCGTTTACAGCCCGATATTATTCAAATGTGCGCAAGCACACAGCTTTTTTGCCTTTTGTCAAGAATGAGTAATTTATACATGTTTTAACATAATTTATTATTTGACTAACGTAGGCTATAGGCCACTTGGAAGTTCGAACAAAGAAATATAATAAGTCCTCTGTAACATCGTAACATCTCAGCACTCTAAATAGGCGTACACTTCACCTATAAATAGGCCAATGCGCCAATAAAAAAGACTCTTTCTTAACAAATTAAATTAAGATAAGTTCTAAATTAAGATGGGTTTTTGGCAATAACGAAATTAAGATAGTTTCAGCGCGGTCCTGCGCTCACTGATGGTGCGTCCAGCAGCACTGAACACTTTTTCACTGCTGCTGCGACTGCCTCCTCAGTCTGCCTGCTGCGTTTCACCTCCTCAGCATCCATTTTTGCATCTTTCTCGCGCTAATCGAAACGCATCACGTGACCGCTAATTTACCGGGCAAGCCGGAGCGCAAGCCCAAGCCCGAGCCCGTGTAAAACGATATGAATTAAGCCCGAGCCCGACCGAACCCGTCGGGTCCCGTCGGGTTTCATCGAGTTCGGGCAAAGATCTTCAGCTCTACCCCCTTGTCATCCAAAATGTTTATATCTTTCTTTCTTCAGTCGTAAAGAAATTATGTTTTTTGAGGAAAACATTTCAGGATTTTTCTCCATGTAATGGACTGATTTGGTGCCCCGATTTTGAACTTCCAAAATGCAGTTTAAATGCGGCTTCAAACGATCCCAAATGTGGTTGTAAACGATCCCAGCCAAGAAAGAAGAGTCTTATCTAGCGAAACGATCGGTTATTTTTATAAAAATACTTTATTATATTTAATGCCAAATGCTCGTCTTGTCTTGCTCTGCCTGAACTGTTTTTGTTCCGGTTCATGACAGTTAGAGTATGTTGAAAAACTCCCAAAAGCTTGCTCTCCCAACTATATCACTGTTTTACTGTTTTTGATAAGGGTGTTTGATCTTCTTTGCATGTTCACTTTGCAGAGACTGGGTCGGTACCTCTGCAGTGATGTAGGATGATTTTGAAATATTTTTTGAAGTTGAGGGAGAAAATACGATTGGAGTTTTTCAACATACCCTAACTGTCTTGAGTCAGAATACACAGACTTCAGGGAGAGCAAGACGAGACAAACGCTTGAGATTAAAAAGTATTTAAATTGTATTTTTTAATGAAAATAACCGATCGTTTCGCTAGATAAGACCCTTCTTCCTAGGCTGGACTCATTTACAACCGCATTTGGGATCTTTTGAAGCTGCATTTAAACTGTCTTTTGGAAGTTCAAAATCTGGGCACCATATCAGTCCATTATATGGAGAAAAAAGCAGAAGCGTTTTCCTCAAAAAATGTATTTACGACTGAAGAAAGAAAGACATGAACATCTTGGATGACAAGGGGTGAGTACATTATACATGAATCTTTGTTTTGGAAGTGGACTACTCCTTTAAATTTCAAAAGCAAGTAATCATGGTTTTATTGAACAAAACTGAAAACACATTGTTTTATAAACACTAGACCTAATGTGCATTAAGCAATATAACAAATGCCTGCAAACGGTGCCAACGGCCTGACAATTGTTTTTACACTTCACTGCGCAATCTAATCAGTGTTCAAATGTCCACTTGTAATATTGGGCCATTTCTTTATGATAGGAATGCTACAGCAACTGTCATTTCTTGAATATGTGGACATTAAAACATGTAAACCCAGAGTGAACGGTTAGCATATTGAAAAAGATGATGTATTCTCCTGTGTTTGCGTAGGTTTATAAATGATTTACCTTACAAATCTGAAGAAATAGCACACGTTGCGTTCCCAAATGAACGCTATGATAAACCCAAACTCACAACAATATGCAGAGATGGAGTTTGAGATGCTCCACACTAGGGATGCGCGGTATAGCGGTACGAAAAAAATACCGGCATATATTTTATTTCAAACAGTTTGTTACTATAATTTTGATAATTTTTTTTTTCTTACGCTGCTGTTTCGAAGTTCAGCTGTAGTGCTTCCCAAATTGCTGCAAAACGGGTAAAGGTGACAACAGAATAATGCGATGCATCATCAAACAGATGAAACTCCATCAACGTGCAGGAGGCAACACATCAAATCTTGCCAAGCATTTGTCACTTGCTCATCCTGACCTTTAATGCGAATTTCGAGATCGACGGATGAGTGCATCATTCGTCATTCATAAATTCAGTTTTAATTAACTTTTATTCACAACTGATCAACGCCCATACCTGTGTGATGCAGAGTAAACAGGAAAGCTCAAATGTGCGTGACAAGCAAGAACCAGTTTAGCTTTCGTCACATAATATTTGCACTTGCATTTCAAACAATCAAATATTAATTAAAATTGAATGAAGCAAGAGTTTTGCTTTATTAATTTTAGTATCAATAATATGAAGGGAATGAAGCAGCCAAGAGAGCGTGAGAGAGATTTATATTTAATGCTTTTTCTTCAGCTATTTGAGTCTGAAATCTGAAAACAATCAGAGAGAGAGATAATAATGTGATTTTGAATACTTTGTTTGAATAGCACTTAACAGTAAAGCAAACTTTGTTAAAATTCATTAGATAAGCTGACCTAACAGTATTACAGCACTTATTAATCTAGGTCAATAATTGGTTATTAACGATAAATAAACTAATACATGTTCAGTATGTTAACATTACTTACTAAATTGTTTTTAATTCACTTATCTTTTGAGGCTGGTTATTTGTTACCTGTGGTATCGATTTAGTATCGATACTGAGGCATCACATTCTGGTATCATACTCGTAAAATTATGGTATCGAGCCATCCCTACTCCACACAGGTAAATGATAACAGTTAGTGTAGCAGCATTTACTGTGAACAGAGCTGCTCTGAGATGCACGTACATAACCTACATGCATATGAATAAAGCACATACAGTCATGTGAAAAAGTTAAGACACCCTATTGAATTCCATGGTTTTCCGTATTAGGACATCATTAAAACAAATCTGGTCCTTGGCCGCTCTTACAATTTCGAAAATAAAACCTCAGATGAACAACAACACATGACAAATTGCACCGTGTCATTATTTACTGAACAAAAATAAAGCCAAAATGGAAAAGCCATGTGTGACAAAGTTAGGACATTCTTACTGTTAATATTGGAATTAAGAGGGTGAATAACAGTCAAGCACTGATAATCAAACACCTTTGATTAACTGATCATCAGCAAGTCTGAGCGTCTCTATAAAAGCATAAGCTTTGGCAGTTTGCTGGTCTGGAGCCTTCAGGTGTGTGTTAACACAATGCCAAGGAGGTAAGACATCAGCAATCATCTTAGAGAAGCAATTGTTGCTGCCATCAATCTGAGAAGAGTAATACGGCCATTTCCAAACTATTTGAAGGTTATTCACAAGTGGAAGACATTTAAAACAGACACCTCTCCTTCCAGGAGTGGACGTCCCAGAAAATTCACCCCAAGATCAGACCGTGTAAAGCTCAGAGAAATGGCAGACAACCCAAGAGCTACACCTCAGACTCTACAGGCCTCAGTTAACATGTTAAATGATAAAGTTCATGACAATACCATTAGAAAAATATGGGACAAAAATGGCATGTTTGGAAGGCTTGGCAGAAGAAAGCATCTTCTGTATAAAAAAAAACAATGCAGCACAGTTTAGGTCTGCAAAGTTGCATCTGAACAAAACACAAGTCTTCTAGAATAATGTCCTTTAAACAGACGAGACTGAAGTGGAGATGTTTGGCCATAATGCACAGCGCCAAGTTTGGTGAAAACCAAAAGAGCATATCAGCACAAACACCTCATACCAAAAGACAAGCATGCTGGAGGAGGGCTGATCATTTTGGGCTTGTTTTGTAGCCACAGGACCTGGGCACCTCACAGTCATTGAGTTGGCCATGAACTCCTCTGTATATCAAAGTATTCTACAGTCAAATGTGAAGGCATTTGTCCGACATCTAATGTTGGGCCAAAATTGGGTCATGCAACAGGACAATGATCCCAAGCACACCAGCAAATCTACAACAGAATGGCTGAAAAAGAAAATAATCAAGGTGTTGCAACAGCCCAGTCCAAGTCCAGAGCTCATCCTGACTCAAATGCTGTGGTGAGAGCTGTGCATACGCAAATGCCCACAAACCTCAATAAACTGGAGCAACGTTGAAAAGAAGAGTGGTCCAAATTCCTCCAGAACAATGTGAGACTGATAAAGTCACACAGAAAATGAATGCTTCAAGTTATTGCTGCTACAGGCAATTAACTCATAGGGTGTCCTAACTTTGTCACACATGGCCTTTCCCTCTTGGCTGTATTTTTCTTAAATAAATAATGACACAGTTTGATATGTCATGTGATGATGTTTATCTGAGGATTTATTTTCCAAATTTTAAGACCTGCCAAGGACCAGATAATTTTTTATTATATCCTGACACAGAAAACCATGAAATTTAACAGGGTGTCCGAACTTTTTCACGTGACTGTATATTAAACCTGTGTCACATATATTTATATTTATGATTTGAAGTGTACTATTATAACTGACAAAAATAATCATCTTTTTTTACCCATTCAGTCAAATATTGCGCTGCAAAGAGCAATACTACTTTTAATTTGTCTATAACTTGGCAAATGACCATTGAATAAACAGGATAATCGGCTTGCCATGCATTAAAAGGATTTTAAATGCACTTTGCGTCGGGCGTTCTTAGCCTCCACGTCATGCATTTAAAATTCTTTAATGCACGGCAAACCAAAGATTATCCCTTATTTAATTAAATTTGAAGCTTTTGTGAATTCTTAATAGCATTATGCTTTATTGTGATTTTTAAATGGGTCTAATATGTGGAACGCGCCACTATTTTGCTGATTACTCAACACCGACAAAAATCAAATACTCAGCAGCCCCTGACATTACAGATCGCTGGAGAATCTCTAAAAAAAAAAAATTGACGCATAACACATGCACCAATTTGCATTCATCAGAGGGCGAAAAGTACAATAAATGTTATGTTTATACCAAAGTCCCTTTAAGGCAAGTCATTTCACTTGGCGTCCATCTTTGAAATGCCTCTCCGGCAGACAAGTGCAGCTCCTATCTCTTTGAATGGGGAAACATCAAATTCTCCAAGAGAGTTCACCACTGCCTCATAAATATCGTTCCTTATGCTACAATAGTGTTAAAAAAAGCTTATTTTTCAGGCTAGATCAGCCAGTGCGCATGCGCAGTACTGAGCACACGTCTCGGAACGCCGACTGTTCCTATAGCAACCGGGACTTCTAACGACGCTGTAGTGACACGCTGACTTTACTAATCAACGATTGGCTTTTTCATTAAGAAGGCGGGGCTTCGTGGCCATAATGAGCGTTGCATCTTTCCCCATTCAAAACTATATGAGTGACAAGTGTTGGGTATTCTATAGTCTTTGTTTCATACACAGTTTGACATGAAGTCTTTTTCACTTTCTCTCAGTGGTGAAGCAGAGGATGCAGATGTATAACTCTCCATACCGCAGCCTGTATGACTGCGTCCTGACGGTCAGTCGCAAGGAAGGACTGGCCGCCTTCTACCGCAGCTACAGCACTCAACTCACCATGAACATCCCCTTCCAGGCCGTCCACTTCATCACTTATGAATTCATGCAGGAGCATTTTAACCCTCAGCGCCAATACCGGCCTGAGACGCACATCCTGTCTGGAGCGGCGGCCGGAGCCGTATCCGCTGCCGTAACCACTCCGCTAGACGTGTGCAAGACGCTACTAAACACGCAGGAGAACGTGGCGCTCAGCTCCGCGCACGTTAGCGGACATCTTTCCGGGATGGTCAACGCGCTCAGGACAGTTTACCGGCTAGGCGGCGTGCCGGCATTCTTTAAAGGCGTCAGAGCGCGCGTGATTTATCAAATGCCGTCTACGGCCATCGCCTGGTCCGTGTACGAGTTCTTCAAATACTTTCTGACCCAACAGGAAACGCACATCCAGGAACTAGGGAGGGACGCTCACAAGGCCAGCAATACATGAAGCCCGTTAGCACTGAATCTTTTCAACCCATCCAAAGAGTGAGCGTGAAGATCAACAGATCATTTCTTATGCAGTAGACACTCCAGCAGCTTCTGTGTTTGTTGCTAACGTTTTAATTTATTGGAAAAGTTTGATGTTGTTACAAGAATGTATGGACGCTGCACACTACAGAAAGTTTTTTTGTAAACATGACGGAAACAGACAGGTAAAGATGTGTAGATGTGTAGATGTAGATGTGTTCTCACTTGCATAACATATTTATGATTGAGCATGATGGTGCGCATCATATTTATATATGCGTACACAATGTATGCTCAATGACAAAAACCCGTGAGGTAGATTAGGTAGAACATTTTTATGTTATTTTATTTGCTCTTCTGGGCTTTTTAATATTTTAGGGGTTCAGACGAGTTTGCTTTTATTACCTTATTTTTTATTTTATTATTACGATGTTTTTTTTTTAAATAATTTAAAACATTCCTGAATTCTGTTGCGCAATAATCAGACCAATTTTTATTATTATTGCTGTTATTTTATTATTTCTATTATTGCCTTTTCTATTATTGTCATCTATGAAAGCTGCCTGAGCTTCAAACTCTTCAAATTTTATTTTGGACATACTGCTTTTTTTTTTTCTTTATCTTAGTCAGGGAAGATGCCATATTTAATGAATTAAATAAAAGCGTGGCTGTGTGGAATAGAAGTACACTAGGTTGTAGGTCACATCTAATATTAACAGCCCACGTTTTCAGGTTTTGGCCTCTGGAATTTGTACAACAAACACAGCCTCATTTTTATTCATGTTCAATTGAATTTCATAAACAACAACATAAATTTTACACTTTACATTCTTTAGATGGACTAATCTACTATTGAACTTTGATTTCCAAACTTTGATACTAATTTAATCAAACTGCCTGATTTCATCACACTAAAGCACTTATGATTTCTAAATTCATAGTGGATTCCTCTGCTAATGTACTCTGAATTATTTTCACTTCAGCAGTGCAAGTTGAAAGCTAAAATGAATGATTTTATTTTTTTTTGTGTACGTAATTGTCGACAATGATATATATATATTACCAGTCAAGCCTCAGTGATATAATTGAGACGTGATCTATGCAGTGGGTTTTGCAGCAAGATTTTCTGTTTGTTTAAACCCTGAGAACTGAGAGCGTGAGTGTGCACTAAAGCTGCAGCTGAAATCCCGAACCCAGAATGAAATCTTCATGAAGTAGATAGGAGCTTTCATAGCTGTGACAATCTATTTCAGTCTGGGCTGTTTGTGAATATGCAGCTGACTCATCCTTTGTGTTCTGCCTCTCTGTGAATCTCTAGATTCAGTCGCCCGTTCAGAATAAGGCTTGCATTGTTTTCCAGAAATAGACCTTTAGTCAGAGTGGATAGCATGTTTAATTTGTTAAGAAAGAAAACATCAAAATCTAGAAAAGATGGCATTTCAGTGTTTTGTTGTCCAAATGATTGACAAACAAATGCAGGTTTGACTATTTGGGGATTTTCCATGAAATTAAAGCAGAATTTCTGTAAATTGAAGCTTTGTTTAAAGTGATAGTTAACTGAAAAATTAAAATGAAGTCATTTACTCACTTTAATATGGTTCCAAACCCATAATAACATCATATATTTTTGTTCATCCATTAAAGGTCGATAACCAAGAAGTTCAAGCTTCAAATAGTTTATCATAAAACTAGTTTATATCTATCCAAGTCTTCTCAAGAGACACAAACGCTTTGATCGATGAATGTACATAAAGTGCATCATATGTTAAACAAACTTAAAAGTACTTGCTTGGCATGCAAAAAAACAGAAAAAAGATTTGTTTTTGTGTCAACCAATTTGAATAATGAGAGAATATTAAAAATATCGTTAGTCTCTTATGGGTTTGAGTGAGTAAATGATCAGCCATTTTTGGGTTGACATTCAGTCTAGAGCTGCACGATTACTTGTTAAAAGATCGCGATTTTTGATTCAAACACCTACGCGATCTTATTTCTAAATGACAGCGAATCGCCTGTGTCTGTTAAACCTTTAATAAAGTCATACCAGCACATTTAAATCTGTGTTCGCACTGCCACTGACACAAAAGAAGCTGCACAGTCAGTCAACCATTTATAGTTTCCAACCATTTATAGTTTGGATATAAACACTGTTGTCTATGGTAATGATCACAATGGAGCAAACCGTCTTTTGAAAGTAATTTTTTCTTCAAATTGGTGTTTCAAATAACATGAATATTGATTACATTGTTTCGCCACTAGGTGGTATGGAAGCCCTTTTCCGCCACTAAATAAAAAATGTAAAAAAAAAAGATTATTGCGACTTTTTATCTCACAAGTCTGACTTTTTCTCAGAATTGCGTGACAAACTCTTAATTCAGATTTTTTTTTCAGAATTGCGTGGTAGAAACTCGCAATTGCACGTTATACAGTCACAACTGCGAGATTTAAACTCACAGTTCAGACTTTTTTCTCAGAATTGCATCATATTAACTCGCAATTGCTACCTATACAGTCATAAGTGGGATATATAAACTAAAAATTCTGACTTTTTTCTCAGAATTGCGTGATATAAACTCAGTTGCAAGAAATAAAGTCAGAATTCTGCAAATGGGACTTCATATGTAAGAAGCTCCCAATTGCGAGTAATAAAGTCCAATTTTGAGAGGAAAAAGTTATATGTTCTCAGAATTGTGATTATATCTAAATTCTGATTTACTAACTTGCAGTTGCGTTTTAACGTTAGAATTGCGAGATATAAACTTAAAATTCTGTGAAAAAAAAAGTTGCAATTACTTTTTTTCATTTTTATTCAGTGGCGGAAACGGGCTTCCATAAGGTTGCAGAAAGTGGCTGTTAAAGATGTGTTTGTCATTGAATCATTCATTCAAGAGATTCGTTCAAAAACATTGATTTAGTCAGTAATGAAACAAGTGATGTACATATGAGTGATTCATTAAATCATTTATTCAAACTTTTTTTTTAAATAATTAATTCTAATTAATTACATTTTTTAATACAATAAAGTATGTTATTTTCCTTGGTTTAGAATTGTGGGAGAATCGTGATCTCTATTTGGAAAAAAAAGAAAAAATCATGATTCTCAGTTTATCCAGAATCGTGCAGCTCTAATTATATATTATACTCCACAGTAACAATATTTGCAAGGGTTTATGCGGACTATTCTCTCCTCAGATTTCTTGTATGAGACCCAATATGTCAGTTTTATACAAACGCAAAATGTGTTTTCATTCCCATCAAAAGACATATAGCACATGCTCTTAAGTTCTGTGATGAATTTGCACTGGAATCACGCACAGTAATCACAAGAGTAGAGGAATGGATTTGTAAATAGTGTATAGTATTCATAAGAGTTGTTCGTTTTGACAACTGTGATTTAAATTCTATTTTATCAGACTTTTAGCTCTTGACTGAGATGATACACATGTATCGTATGCAGGACGTCCTGTTAGAGGACCAACAGAAAGAAACGCACACCAAAAGCATCCTGCAGCCTTAGATATCACAGCGCCAGTGTTTTAGTGTTTTATTTGCCTCTTCGAGCATTCATTATCCGCTTGCCAGTGTTCATACCGCATCTTTGCAGTCTATGCAGAGGACGGGACGGGACGGGACAGGACGGTGTGTGAGAGGGGTTCTAGTTTTACTGAGCTGACCGGTTTGTGCCTTTCCTGTGTCCTCTCTCACTTCCTGTTCCCTTGGACTTTTGTCCTCGGCCTTCTGTTTAGGGTTAGATGCTCCTAATGTCGTTCCAGTGAGATTTTTGTTTGTTTGCCTTCTGATTAAATGCTTATTGGTTTAGTACTAGATTCGCTGTGTGTTTCCAGACCACTGTTTTTCAACTAGCATCTAGGAACCAAAGAAATGGACTTATTCACTCAATACCTTTACAGTATAGCTTTATATGTCACTAACTTACACATGCCTTTTAATTTGACCTTTCAAATGGATTTGTATAGACATGTATAGCCATGTGTTTTAGTTTTTTTTAGGATGCATAGTTAGGTCATTACAATTGAGATGATGGATTTGGTGATATTTATCATGAGGGGCCGCACAAAGCAAGTTTTTATTTTATTGGATTGACCAAGGACAAATTTCCGTTCCGGTTCAGTGTTGTACGGTGGAAACCCTATGGGTTTGCTTCCTTTGGGTCCAGCATTTTTAAATGCTATCTGTAATTGCTCTGCAAAACTAGCTGTTTTACAATACACATTGTATGTGAATCCATTTTAAATTGTATTTCAGTTTTCTCTTTTTTTAAAGTTTTGCATTTGGGTCCAGTATTAACAACATTCCGTTTGTTGTGTGTGATCGTCACCACGTACCATGCTTTGAGAAAACATAAAACTGCTTTATCAATGTCTTATCCTGATATTTGCCACATTGCAGTGAAGAAGTGCTGCAGTGTTACTCCTCTAAATATGCATCATGAACCAGTTCATGTTTTGGCCGCTCTGTCCGCACATTGTAGAAGTGGGAATATTTTAATAAAAACAATAGTGCCATCTAGTGTACGCAGGTTTAATTTTGTTTTTTACAGCAATGAACATGTAAAATGTAGACTCTAAAATTGATTGGTGAAAATGCTGCTACAGTTTGAAACACTGGAGCTGAATAAAATGCACAATGATCAAATGATGTGTCTTATTCAGTTGTGAATGTTTGTCTTGAATGCATATTTAGCTGAAGTGATTGCGAGGCTCATTTTATGGCCTGTTAATAAATAATTCCTTTTAGAAATAAAGTATAATTAATTTTCTTGCTGAAAAACAAACAAACAAAACACAATAGAAACCATATGGTTTCCATTACAAATATTACAAACCATCAACTTTCACCATTAAAACCACTAAAAATTCCTGTAGTGTGTTTTGGGACATTTTCCATTAGGATTTAGTGGCTTTAACAAGCGATTAGAGACCAACAGGCACCACTACAATTTTCACATTGCAGGTGAATAGTTAACTAATAATTATTACCTTACTTATCCAGTTGATTGATTACATTGATAATTGCAAACATTTTTTGTATTGCAAGTTTTCTAAAATGTTACAGTTAAATATGCAAATGATGCATTATTTAATGAAATATGCGCTAATTTGAATACATTTCTAGTACAAACATCTAAACACTGGATGAAGTCAGTTTTGAAATTCTTGTTTATTTTTATTTATTTTTTTATTTTTTATTTATTTATTTATTTTTTTTTTATTTTGACATATTAGACTCAAATGCTTTTACAGAGGGAATTTTAAAACAGACAGAAAACAATACATTTCCACAATTTGAGGGGAATAAAATGTATATTATAAAGCAAATTATATATGAACAAATCCCTCTGTAAAAACCTTTAGGATGTAGACAGGAATAAAAATGAAAGTTTGGTGCTACTGAAGTGGATATTTATGGCTTAGTGTAGGAGAAAAAATTATGAATGAAAATTTATCAAACAAAATGGCAAAGTATTGTAAATAATTTTTGAATAACTTGTAAAATAAGTGACAGAATTCTTCTGAGAAGACAGTAAAAACAGTTAAATACTTATTTCATTATATAGTTGACTCTTACCTGAATGTTTATCAGTAGTCTGTAGCCAAAAAACAGCTTTTTGCTGCTTGATATTGCAATTGCAAACTGGTGTGTCTTAGCATATTATTTTAAGGTATTATCTTAACTATGAACACACTGGTTTGTAATGCAAACATTTTTACCGTTTACTTCTGTTATTCTTTTCGTTATTTCCATATAGCGGCTACCGGAAGTCTCCCACAGAAAACACAAAAACGGCTTCCACGTTGAAAAATAACGTGGATAGATACTGACATAAAGTCATAGGTCACTTAGGGCTGTTCGATTCCGAAAATTTTGGAATCGAGTCTGATACCGATTCCTGGTTCTGGAATCGATGGGATTCGATATATCGATTCCTCACTGTTTTCGATTCTTGTTTTTTTTTTTTTTTTAGATTGGAGGAACCTAATTTCGCCATGTCTGTAGGATATAAAGGTCTTAGAAAGTACGTTATCCTTATCATAAAATGAAGCTTTGTTTTAAAAAAATATGATACATTTCTGTATTTAAATTATTTTTTATCTGCATTGCCCATGTTATAAGTCATAGCCCCTAGCTCAGCAGTGGACATGTTTTTATTGCATGAATAAAACAAGATTGTTCAGCTGAATGATGTTTACTTCAACCGTATGCGTTGCACAAAATGAACAAACTATACACTGAAACAAAATAACCAGAAGATTAACAACAACACTGATATAAGTTGATATAAGAACTATTTGTGAACTGTTTTGAACTGTGGTGCAGCGCTCATGTGGACAATATAAGCCAGTTCAACCGTAAAATAACTTCTGAATCATTTTTGAACTGGTTCATTAAGACGATCTATCAATTAGATTTCTAATCACTATTAGCGAGCAAGAGGCAAATTAATAAGTGCTTAACGGAAGGCTGTATCCTCAAACTCAGACGTGCTCAGTACCGACTATTTTCATTCAGTTTATTTTCATGAATCGACGTTCCAACTTTTGGAATAGATTCTCGATTCCCAACGCCTCGGAATCGACGAATCGATTCTTTTTGGAATCGATTCCCAGCCCTATTAAACGATCCCTGCGTCCCAATGTGCGTATTATCCACCCTATCTGCCATTTACTAGTATCACATAGAATTTAGAGTGGATAGTATGCACATTGGGATGCAGGCAATGTTTTTAACTGAGGCGTCCATTGAGGGCACCTGTGTTGTCTGAAGAGGGCGCTGTTGTACAGACTATATATAATCTTCTATAACATTTTAAGAGCGAAACAGGATTTATCAAACACTAAATACAATCAAACAAAGTTTGCCTTGTGTCTAATGCACTGTTAAAACCTCAGTCATTTCAACATGTCATACTTTATGTAATCTGTGCCTAAAGTTAATTATTCTTCATACAGTACTCCATCAAGTCATTCTAAAGCATTATGTTTCCATCAACTTATTTATTAAATGTTTTTATGGCATCTAGCTGAAATTAAACACACGGATTGGGTCTGAAAAGTCCATTTTGGGGTCTGAAAATCATCAAACCTTCTTTTTATTATAACTTTTGAACCCTTCTTGTCTCGTTTGTTTGTGTCATTTAATTTTTTTATAGTTTTAATTGTTTTATTATTATTATTATTATTATTGTAAATGTCTATATTGTTTGTATTAATTTTTAATTTTAGTTTATTCAGTTTTTATTTTAGCACTTTTAGGGTAAACAAAAATTTTGTCCAATATTCCAAATAAAAAGAAAATATGACTTTGTATCTCCCAAATATGACTTTATTTCTCATTATTTGACTTTATATCTTTATATCTCATACCTTTTAAACAGGCTTCCATTAAATTCACTTATAAAGTCAGGAAATAATAAAATTAGATAAATATACTTTTAACCTTATGATAGTGTGGCATAACGCCGTGTGTCCCGGCCATACAAACTTGCATAAGAAAAAAATTATGCAAAAATGCCACTTGATACATTGTCGTTTGTTATTAGTCACCTGATAAAATCCTGAGAGGTCATGAAGGACTCAGTTTGGCTGCCTCTCTCCAGCAGCAGGGAAAACAACGTCCTCTGTTCTCCAATTGTGACACAACATGTCTGAGGACACGTACACACTCCCCACACACCGCTCAGGCCTTGTTTGGCAGTTTTTGTTTGCTCTTGTCTGAGATGGGTGTTTATCTGGGAGGTATAAAAAGATAGTCCTCCATCATCCTGTGCTGAAATGTCCTCATAACCATCCCAATCGCTTCATCTGCGCAGGCTTATCCTGCATCACAGATAAAGCAGGTCAAAGGTCCAGGTCTTAAGTGTATATTCATTCCCTCACAGAGACGCATATTATTCTCCAGCCATCAAAAATCATGACTCATCTGTACATCCTTTTTTTAGGTTTGGTCTTACGTGGAGCCGCATTACAAAAACATTCTATCTTAAGTCTAGAGTTAAGATCTGACTCTACCATGATACTCATTATGGTAACAGCTGAGATAGGACGGTTGGGATGTTTCTGTAACCAAGCCTGTGGTTTCTGTGTTTCTGTGGCCGACTAACTTTGCAAATCATGAGGATGTGCTGTTGAGCATTGTCTTATCAGTTTGGGCAAATTCGTCACGGCATATTGCGTCGCTGACAATGACTGTCTTTGTGGACGAGGTGAACGTGCCCATCACTGCAGCGGAGGAGATTCGCTTTGTTTTGCCAAGCCTCAATGGAGGTCATAATGGTCTTACGACCACACCGTGCGCTCAATCTTAAGAGCCAATCAGATCACCGTACAGATAAAGTTTAGGGTTCCCACAGACAAAATTGATTTCAGTCATGTTAAATTCATTATAAAACAGAGCTGCAAAAACAGTGATGTTCTTCCTCAGTATTTTTGTTGTGTTTCCAGATACATATCGAAACATTCATAAATCAAGAAAAAAAACCAAAATGACTTAAGATGTTAAGTCTGGTCTTTTTTTTTTTTTTTAAATAAAGTTTCTTTTTCTTACCCTACTGACAGATAATCACAGTACTGATTGTAATATCACATTAATATTGAATATATGAATAATGGTTTGCATTTATATATATATATATATATATACACACACACAGTCATGGCCAAAAAAACTGACACCCTTGCAATTCTGTCAGAAAATTGTTCCAGTTGCAAGTGTTTTGGTATTCCTGTGTTTATTGTTTTTGCTTGCACTGCAACAACACAAAAAAACAGAGAAGAAAGGTCAAACTTGATTAAAATTTCACACATAACTCAAAAATGGACTGGACAAAATGATTGGCACCTTGTCTAAATTGTAAGAAATAATTTCTTTTCAAGCATGTGATGCTAATGTAATTTGTATTTAGACACACCTGTGGTAAGTAACAGGTGTGGGCAATATAGTAATCACACTTGCAACCAGTTAAAATGCAGAAAAGTTGACTCAAGCTTTGTCTTGTGTGTCACACTGAGCATGGAGAAAAGAAAGAAGTGTGGATTTGAGAGAAAAAATTGTGGAAAACCATGGACAATCTCTAGGCTACAAGCCCATCTCCAGAGATGTAATGTTCCTGTGTCCACTGTGCGCAATATCATCAAGAGGTTTACAGCCCATGGCACTGTAGTTAACCTCCCTGGATGTGGACGGAAGAGCAAAATTAATGAAAAATTACAAAAAAGGATTGTTCAAATGGTGGATAAAGAACCCTGATTAACTTCCAAACAAATTCAAGCTGATCTTCAGACACGGGGTACAACAGTGTCAGCTCGCACTATCCGTCAAAAATGAACACTATGGTAGGAGACCCAGGAGGACACCACTGCTGACACAAAGGCATAAAAAAGCAAGACTGGAGTTTGCCAAAACCTATGTGACAAAACCACAATCCTTCTGGGAGAACGTACTGTGGACAGATGAGACAATAGTAGAGCTTTTTGGTAAAGGACATCATGACACTGTTTACAGAAAAAGAAATGAGGCCTTCAAAGAAAAAAACACAGCCCCTACAGTCAAACATGGTGGAGGTTCAAAGATGTTTTGGGGATGCTTTGCTGTTTCTGGCACTGAATGCCTTGACTGTGTAAACAGTATCATGAAATCTGAACAGTATTATGAAATCTACCAAAGAATTTGGGGGCGCAACGTAGTGGCCAGTGTTAGAAAGCTGCGTCTCCATCAGGGGTCATGGGTTCTCCAGCAGGACAATGAGCCGAAACACACTTCAAAAGCACTTAGAAACGGTTACAAATAAAGCACTGGAGATTCTGAAATGGCCAGCAATGAGTCCAGATCTGAATCTCATAGAACATAGAACATATATATATATATATATACACACACACACCTTAACTTAATATTTATTTTTATATATATATATATATATATATATATATAATTTAATATTTATTTTATATATTGTTATGTTATTTTAATATTACTTAATATAATTTTTCTTACCCCATTGACATTTTTTAAGCATATACCGACTTTAAAGCTTGAGATATTGTCCTTCTTAAATAAATTTATCTCGATTATCGATTAATGTTTATCTATATTATATATATTTATATTTATTCTATATCACATTAATTTTGAATATAAGAATAATATCTTGTGTGTGTGTGTGTAGAGAGAGAGAGAGAGAGAGAGAGAGAGAGAATTATTTAATTTTATATTATTTTATTATAAATATTAATTTTCTTACTGCACTGACATTTTTTAAAGCACACACACACACACACACACACACAGTATAGTTTATTTTGTTCACATTTAATTTTATATTATTTTATTATTACTTAATATTATTTTTCCTACTGCATTAACATTTTTTAAAAGCATATACTGATATTGTCCTTCTTAAGTAAATGTAAGAATGTTTATATATATATATATATATATATATTCAATATATCATATTATTATTAAATATATGAATAACATATTGCATATATATATATATATATAAATATATAAGTACATTTTCTAAAAGTAATTTTCTATATTATATTATATTATATTTTTGTTTTAATGTTAAAGTTAATTAATCTAAATCTAAAAATACACATTGTTTTAAATGGTCAGTATATGATATATAACATTTGTGAACATTTTTTTTTTTTTAAACATTTTTTAAAAATGCATAAATGTAATAAATCTGTAAATTAAACATTTTTCCTAAAATGGTAGCTGTGGGATAAAATGTACCAGATGTTTCAGGGTAAGTTGTGCTTTTATAGAGATTTGAAATGCAGGAAATAATATTAAACTGTTAAAAACACATTTAATACATTCATAGTTCTGATACATTCAAAAATTCTTAAACCTTTTCACAGCCGGTTTATGGGTATGAAAAACAAACAAACAAGAATAAAACACTGAAATGGGATTGTGCATGAATAAACATGTTTCCCCCCACTCATTTATGTTCATGTTTTTATTTAAAATCATTAAATCGTTCACATATTTACCGACAATTTGAATCGTATACCTTGACATCTGTGGCCAGATTTTTTTTTTTAATTTTCAAAAGCAGGCATCTTTATATAATTATAAGTATTAAATTGAGCTCTTTTCTCCTTGCCTACAAAAAGCTTTAAGTAAAAGTGGCACAGCTTACCCCCACTTTGCTATTTTATACAATTCAGACACTATTGCAGTCTCATATTGCTTCTGACTTGCATCCACTTCTGAATATCATCTAATAAATCACTGATCTGACTCCGTATTTTGAAGATCCAGTTTGACGACATGTTTGAGGACGACGCTCTTTTAGTCAGTTTACAAGACAATGAATGTTGTCATGTGACCTGGGCTTCTCTGTTATTATTCTTCTGTTATAGTCTGTTTGTGTGTGTATGTGTGTTGGTTGGTTGGGCAAGATCAGTGTCTAAGTGTGCTCACCAATAAAGCATTTTGGCTTACGTACATCTATATACAGAGAAAAGGGTGGAGTGAAAGACATTCAGGGAGTAGTTTGAGTGCTCATTAGTTTCAAACGCACATATCCCACTTTGAACAACAGGTGTGAGAAGAGTAATGACAGCTTGTCTAATCTGATGACATCAATCTCCACATACAAAATACACTTTAGCAATACAAAATAGTTTTTGTGGTGTTTGGTAACAACTGGTAGGTCAACTTCTGAATGCCGCCATGCCTTGATTTGTAAAAAAGTAAAGTGAAGTATGAATATATAAAAGTAAAGTATGAATATATAAAATAAATGTCTGAATATATGGGATGAAAGTCAGAATATATACAATCAAAGTCTGAATATATGGAATGAAACTCTGAATATATAGAATAAAAGGCAGAATATATAGAATGAAAGTCAGAATATTTGGAATGAAAGTCTGAATATATAAAATGAATGTCTGAATATATGGAATGAAAGTCAGAATATACACTACCGTTCAAAAGTTTGGGGTCAGTAAGACTTGTAATAGTCTTTAAAGAAGTCTCTTATGCTCATCAAGGCTGCATTTATTTGATTAAAAATATAGAAAAAAAACAGTAATATTGCAAAATGTTTTTACAATATAAAATAATGTTCTTTATTTTAACATACTTTAAAATAGAATTTATTCCTGTGATGAAAAGCTGAATTTTTATCAGCTGTTACTCCAGTCTTAAGTGTCACATGATCCTTCAGAAATCATTCTAATATGCAGATTTATTATTAGAATGATCAGTGTTGGATAATATCAACAGTTGTGCTGCCAAATATTTTTTGGAACCTGTGATTTTTTTTTTTTTTTTCAGGATTCTTTCATGAATAACAAGTTTAAAAAGTACAGTGTTTATTCAAAATATAAATATTTTATAACAATGTAAATTATTTATTATTAACTTTTAATAAACTTTTAATTATTAACTTAATACATCCTTGGTGAATAAAAGTATTAATTTCTTAAAAAAAAAAAAAAAAAGAAACAATAAAAATGTACTGACCCCAAACTTTTGAACGGTAGTGTATATAGAATCAAAGTCTGAATATATGGAATAAATGTATGAATATATAAAATGAATGTCTGAATTTATGGAACAAAATTTGTAGCTATTGAAGGAATTCTGATGCACTAAGAATGTTGCAATAATGGAAATGTGATCCTCAAGATGATGTGATGTAGACTCCAAACTGCACAGAAAAAAAAAATGTTTCAAAAAGTTGTTTCAACTTAATTTGTTACCCCACTAAAAATGTTTTGTTTAGTCAACTTGAAATTTTAAGTTACAACTGGAATATTTTAGTTCACTTAGTTTTATTTATTTATTTATTTATTTTTTAACAGTGTGTTTTTGTTGTTTGGAGTATGACCAGCTGCTGCAAAAAAGTGTTGTAGTTTGTAATTTCTGGGAATGACATTTTAAATGAATCACAACTCAAAAGCCTGTTGCTCTGATAATGAGGATAAAGCAAGCTATACATATACTCAGTGAGAATTGTTTAATTTGCACTTTCTTTGCATATATTCACACTTTCACATACATTCAGACTTTATTCCATATATTCAGAATTTCATTCTATATATTCAGAATTTCATTCCATATATTCAGACTTTCATTCTATATATTCAGAATTTCATTCCATATATTCAGACTTTCATTCTATATATTCAGAATTTCATCCCATATATTCCGACTTACATTCCATATATTCTGAGTTTCGTTCAATATATATTCATACTTTCCTTCCATATATTCAGACTTTGATTCTATATATATATATATATATATATATTCAGCCTTTCATTCCATACACTCAAACTTCATATTATAAATATAATTACTTCCTGAATGGCATTCCATTATATATATATATAATGGAATGCCATTCAGGAAGTAATTATATTTATAATATGAAGTTTGAGTGTATGGAATATATGGAATTAAAAAATTAGCATTTTTTCTGGCTACACTGTATGGGTTTCTATGTAAGTACTGGTACTTCTGAATGGTTTGAGGTGGGGTTTGAAGTTGCCATTTAGTACATTTAAAATACACAGTTGAGGCCAAAAGTTTCTGCAAAATCTGCAAAATGTTAATTATTGTACCAAAATAATAGGGATCATACAAAATGCATGTTGTTTTTTATTTAGTACTGATATGAATAAGATATTTTACATAAAAGATGTTTACATAGTCATTCTTGTGTTTACATACTTAAAGCTTTTTGTAGGCAAGGAGAAAAGAGCTCAATTTAATACTCATAATTATATAAAGATGCCTGCTTTTGAAAATTAAAAAAAAAAAAATCTGGCCACAGATGTTTTTTATTTAGTACTGACATGAATAAGATATTTTACATAAAAGATGTTTACATATAGTTTTTCTTGTGTTTACACATAGTCCACAAGAAAAACAACGCATTTAGAGCTGGGAGTGAAAACTTTTGAAAAGAATGAAGATGTGTACATTTGTCTTATTTTGCCTAAATGTCACATCTTTTCCATTTAGTGCTGCCCTTCAGAAGCTACAGAAGATACTTACATGTTTCCCAGAAGACAAAATAAGTTAAATTTACCCTGATCTTCGAATTCAAAAAGTTTTCACCCCCTGCCTCTTATTGCGTCGTGTTTCCTTCTGGAGCATCAGTGAGTGTTTGAACCTTCTGTAATAGTTGCATATGAGTCCTTCAGTTGTCCTCAGTGTGAAAAGATGGATCTCAAAATCATACAGTCATTGTTGGAAAGGGTTCAAATACACCAAATTGCTTGAAAAACCAAAAATTTGTTTGACCTGAAGGATTTAAGGAGCAGTTTCAGGACAAACAAGGAACTCATGAACAACTGTCCCTAAAAAAACAAAACAAACAAACAAACAAACAAAAAAAAAAAACAGCTATGGATCATTCAGGATCATTCATGTATAAACTTTTGAACTGGGTTATTTTTATAATTTCAAATCTTATGCTCTCTTGTAGTCTACGTAAACGCCTTTTATGTGAAATATCTTATTCAGGTCAGTACTAAATAAAAAGTAACATGCATTTCGTATGATCCCTCTTATTCTGGTAAAATAATTAACATTTTGTAGATTCTGCAAGGTGTATGTAAACTTTTGACCTTAACTGTATTAATTTATGTTATGTATGTTAGTCAGCACATCAACATAAGTGTACTTCTTTAAATCATGACAACGTATATAAGTGTAATTCAAGTATTTAAATGTACTTTAAAGTAATTATTTGATAATTAATTTAAATGAATTACCAAGTGCACTTTTCGAAGTGTATTTAAACGTGTTAAAAAACATAATTATGAAAGTGTCTCTCTTTTAAGTACACTTAAAGGGCCTTTTTATCTAATTAATATTGCGTAATTATATACTATATTTTACTTTTTTTTTTTTTGTAATATACTAAATACGTTTTAGGTACATCCAACACAATTATGTCCACTCCTTTCTCACAGTTAAGGAGAGGTTAATGGAATACAGGCACCAGCGACTGTTATGCTCAAAAATGCACAAAAACGAAACATCGAAACATTATAAAAGTGGTGTATGTTATGGATAAGATGAGCTAACATTCAGTATAAATATCTGCTTTTGTGTTTCATGTAAGAATGAAAGTCATATGAGCTTCAGAAGACGTAAGACTGCATATACCTATATTTAAACTCAAATTAACTGATTTTTAATCTATAAATTCAAGGGAAATAAACTCTGGTTCTTTGCTTTGAAGAATTTTTGTGCAACATAGTTGTGAAGCATTTAAACCAACTTTTTAATTAAAAACTGCAACTGTACAATGTGATTCATACAAAATGTAGGATTTTTAGAGAAAAAATAAGCATGTAGGTTCAGTAGCCAGTGTTATTAAGGAAAATGGAAATAGAAACATTTGGTAATGTAGTTGTCTTAGCATAAAATGTATAATTATTCAAAGAGGCCACTAGTGGGGTAAGATAATAATAATAATTGCAATCTCTCCTGGTGAGTGTCCGTATCGGTCATACGTCTGATTAATACCCGTGTCTGTTCCACACTGCTAAATGGTCTGTAACAGGGCTGTTGGTTAGAGGAATACGTGAATCAGTCATGATAAAGTCGACAGTCAGAGACCAACGTCTGTGTTCCCCCAGCTCTCTGACCCTGCCTGGGTATGATTGGTCACTCCTGATGGGGTCAAAGGTCAGGGCTGGTGTGATCCTGTGACTGCTCTTCCCTGAGAGGGTCAGTCGGGGTGCATACAATCACACACCAGCACATAGTCCCATATTCAGACATTTAAACATAAAGACACGGATTCATGTGTCTGCTATGTTTAACGTGGGCAGGCTGTAAACTACCTTTTATCAGTAATAAACGGCAGCGCAGCAGGAATTCTAGTCATTTGTTCTGTCTGAAGTTGAAGAATGATGCAAATGTGTGCTCGCTCCTCATGCTTGGTTGTACTCTAATGCATTCATTGTATACAAGCGCTCTTAGCGAACAAAGAGGGAGAATTTTTTGTTTAACAGTAAAGCAGTCATAGCTTAGGGTTCATGAAGCATGTTTTACAAAGGGGAAGTCTAAAATGTAGACTGTGAAGGTCTCACCTGATAGCGTCTTTTTTTTAGATAAACATCATTTTGTCAGTCATCGCCCCTTGTTCAGTGAAAATGGTAAAAAAAAATGCAACTGAAAATAGAGCATAATGGGAGGCTAGTTTTGGTAGTAGATAACGCAAGCAACACTAAGACTATTGCTCAAACTATATCCACCTTATTCTTCAGTGCGGAAGTAAGCCTTTGGGTAAGACTTCTGGTTCATTAGCCACTATAAGGAAATAAAGTGAAGAATAACAAAGTGCAGTAAAATGTGAAACTGTTTGCACTACAAACCAGTGTGCTCATAATTAAGAGAATGTGTTAAAATAACACAGTAAGACACACCTATTTGCAATATCAAGCAGCAAAACAGGCTGTGTTGTACAGTTAAAAATAGTTGGATGTGGATGAGACCGGAAGCCAGACCCATAAAATTTACAAATGGCTGCGCCCGCACTTACGGGAGAAACAAGATGGATTGCACTTTGACCTAAATTGTCCTAAGCCTGAACTGGTTTGGTTGAGTGGTTTTAAAGGGGTCTTGGGCATTTTTCAACTGGCAGGGAGAACAGCTAGTCACCCAGCTATATCAGCTCAAAACCTAGCAACCACCTATAGCACCTTATAAAGTGCCAGTAAGCAACCACCTGGACATCCTAGGAGCACCCTAGCAACCACCCAGAACTCCCCAAAATATCCCCAGCAACTACACAGAACACCATACAAACTCCCATACCAACGAAAACACCCTAGAGGTTGCCAGTAAAAGTTAATCCAGAATACCATAGAAACACCCTAGCAGCCAACTAGAACACCATAAAACCCCCAGTAACCATCCAGAACACAACAGAAATACCCTAGCAACCCTAGAAGGTGCCAGATAGCTTCCACTTAGCAACCACCCAGAAACACCCTAGAAGATGCCAGTAAGCATCCTTTCAGAACACTACAGAAACCCTCTAGCAACCTCATAGAACACCATAGAAACACCTTAGCAACCACTATGAACTCCCTAGCAACCACCTATAACACCTTAGTATTAGTAAAACACCCTACTGCCAGTAGAAAACCACTCTGGACACCCTAGGAACCCCATATCAAAAATCCAGAAACACCACAGCAACCTTCTAGAACACCACAGAAACCCTACTAGCAACCTTTTAGAAACCAGCCTGGACACCCTAAGAACCTCCTAGCAAAAACTTAGAACACCACAGAAACACCCCAGCAACCACAGAAAACACTATATAAACCCTTCCTAAACCAACCATAACACCCTAGAAGGTGCCAGAAAGCATCCACATAGTAACAAGTCAGAACACCATATAAATCCCCTAGCAAACTCCTACAACACCACAGAAACACAATAGCAACCTCTCTGAACATCCTAGTAGGTGCCAGTTAGAAAATGCCCTAGATACTCTAGGAACCCCCTGGCAACCTCCCAGGACACCATAGAAACACCCTAACAGCCACCCAAAACAAAATAAAAACCCTTTAGAAGCCAACTATAACATCCTAGAAGGTGCCAGAAAGTATCCACATAGTAAACATCCAGAACACCCTAGTAACCTCCCAGAACACAACAGAAACAACATAGCAACCAGTAAGAACCCCCTAGCAACCACCTATGACACCCTAGTAGGTGCCAGTTGGAAACCACCTTTGACACCCTAAGAACCCCCTGGCAACCACCCAGAACACCATAGAAACACCCTAGCAACCGCCCAGAACACCCTAAAAGATGCCAGTGAACATCCACCCAGAACACCATATAAACCCTCTAGTTGGAAACTGCCCTAGACACTTTTAGAACCCCTGGCAAGCACCCAGAACACCCTAGAAACCTCCTAGCAACCATCAAGAACACCCTAGAAACCCATAGCAACCTCTTAGAACACCCTAGTAAGTGCCAGTTGAAAACTGCCCTGGACACTCTGAGAACCCCTGGCAACCACCCAGAACACCCTAGAAACCCCTAGCAACCATCAAGAACACCCTAAAAGATGGCAGTGAAAATCCACCCAGAACACCATATAAACCCCCTAGCAACCTCCCGTAACACCTAACAACCTCCAAGAACCAGCAACCACCTATAACAACCTAGTAGATGCCAGTTGGAAACTGCCATACAGTTTGAGAACCCCCTGCCAACCACCCAGAATGCCCTAAAAACTCCCTACTGACCACCCAAAACACCATATAACTCCTTTAGAAACCAACCATAACACCATAGAAGGTGCCAGAAAGCATCCACCTAGCAACCACAGAAACCCCCTAGCAACCTCTTAGAAGACCCTAGTAGGTGCCAGTTGGAAACTGCCCTGGACACTCTAAGAACCCCCTGGCAACCACCCAGAACACCCTAGAAACTCCCTAGTGAGCAGCCAAAAGACCATATAACTATAACTATATGACCAGAAACCAACCATAACACCCTAGAAGACACAAGTAAGCATCCACCATAGAACCACAGAAAGTCCTAGCAACCAAGCAACTACCTAGAACACCCTAAGAACTCCTTAGAAACCACCTGGAATACCCTTGGAAACCCCCTAGCAACCACCCATTAACCACTGCAGAAACCCTTAGTATTCTGGTGTTTAGTTTTACAAAGGCATATTCCAGCCTGGTCTCATTGTTTACACGTAGGTATTTATATGTAACGTTTAGAGGCACGATAGATAAGATATAAAAGATATAAAACGTAACTGACCAAAATATGCAGGGATATTACCATTTTAGTAACAATACAGCATTAAAATATTTTTATAGTCACTAATCCCACTCCTGCCTCTAAACCTAACGTTAATCATAACTCTCTCTGTACAAAAACTTGGCAGACAGAAAAGTGCAATCACATTCATTTATTTATTGCAAAAACGTACAGCAGTACCAAAAGTAATCCAAATGACGATGCGTTGCAGCCGCAGTCCTCTCTGGCGGAATACAGTAGGTTTGTTTGAGGTGCAGAGCAAAATTTAAATAGTTAATCGGTGAAAATACCATCCAAATTATTATCCTGATCCACTCCGTGAAGAAGGCGCCCGCGCATCTTTCAAACACTTCCCACCAGAAACACGGCATGTCGTAATCTGTGACGAAGGCAGGCGAGAGCCAATGAGCGTTCGATTTTCCTGCCGTTTCTTGATGCGGCAGTATTTGAATTTGTGAAATGCACTTCAGCGCGGTTTTATTTGCTGTTGCTACTAGACTCACTGCTCGGATGGAGATGCAGATCGCCGGATAAAGTCTTGATTTTGGGTCTGTTCCTCGCAATCGTATGGATTCTGAAGATCTGGATTATGGCGCACAAATAAAATTGTTTCATTTTGTAATTATGATGCGTGTTCGGTGTGTTTTATGGTTCTGTTGTTAGTCACAGCATGTCGGAGAAAACGTCTTTTGTGTCCCACCACAGCAAACTAAGTAAATATTACATGGATGGTTAAACGATTGCAGAAATGTTATTTATTTTAAGGGTTTAATGTGTAGTCTTGTTTAACATTATGTGTACCTATCCTTGGAAACGAACTGGCAGCAGAAATCACACAGAACAGAACGAAATGTTATAATTTCATATTAAATAAACTATTAAACTATTTAAAAGTGCAACTGAAAACATAAAGCCATTAGTATGACAACTAAAAACAACAATAATAATGAAATTAATGCAGCGATTTCAATATTCATATGGATTCGTTTTTAGGAGTCCTCAATACTTCAGTTTTGTACGTTTAAATGCTAAATACGTAAGTATTTGTACATTTAGATGCTGAAATACGTCAGTATTGTACGTATTACTGCCTGTAAAACCGTAAGTAAATGTACGTTTTGTGGAACCACATTTTACGTAAAATACATACGAATTATCATGAGATCACGTTGCATATTCATGTAGCAGAGATGACCAGATCTGCTTCAAGCTATCTTGACATTCTAACACTCGAAAGAGCATCAGATTTTCTCCATCAGAGCAGGTGATAATGGACATGTTTGCAATGTTGACAATCAAGTCAGGTGTGGTTCCCTGGAATGATATCTAATAATCATCATTGGAAGGAATGACGCCTCACCCAATCATTGAATAATGCTTCATTAGAGGTGAGGATGCCCTGCTACTCACAGATCTGGTGCAGTGTTTTCACAGAGGGTGTGTGTGTGCTCAAGGTATAACAACAATGAGGCTCATCAAATTGTGGTGGTCATGTGACGTGTTTCTTCAGTGTCTTTGGAGGTGTGAGCGAAAAACAGGACGTAAACAATAGAGTGTGGAGTATCCAAAATCAGACGAGAAATTTCCATCAATAATACAAATAACCATGAATCTAAGAAAAGTTCCTTTTTCAAAGAAAATCGCTATGGTTTGTTCACTTAATGCTGGTCTGACACCCTCTCTAAAACCAGTATTTACCATCCTCTCCTCCCAGAAGCAGACCCAGCACCTTATGCTGCTGACCCTCATCAGTTTGTTTACAGGTTTCTGTCTTCATCTTTCAGACTCAACATGCCGGCTCTGTCACAAAACACACAAAAGCCAATAAATCATTTCCACAGAGGAAGCTGATCATGCCTTTATAGCTGACCAGTGATCAAAGTGTTAGGTATAGGTGCTTCACCAAAAAGTTTTAAGACGCTTTATAAAAGCTTTAGACTGTCAGTATAATTTTATATGAACAAGCAGAAATAAAAGAAAGCATGACCCATTATCGAGTCAGTCTGGGATTATATGAAGACAGATTACTACACATTAGATTTTAATAATTATAATTCATATGTAATTCATTCATATTTTTAATGAATATGTGTATAAACTTTATTCGGCATTACATTAAAAAAAAGTGACAATAAAGACACTTGTAATATTCCTAAAAAATATATTTACATTTTTTTTGGAACTTCTGATTAACCAACTAATTAAAAAAATGAATAAATAAATAATTAAGGAGCACCACAGTTTTCAACAGTTTTGATTATAATAGGAAAAGAATATTGACAAAGCCTGTGTAATGCCTCCATCGCGATATGATTGGATATGACTTGTTACGATCGGCTGTGATTGGTTCATGCGAGAAATCCCGCCCTTTGTGTCCGTGATCCGCGTTCGCGAATCAATCTGAATGAACAGTATATTGGCATTAAAGGAGAAGTCCACTTCCAGTACTAAAATTAACAAATAATTTACTCACCCCCTTGTCATCCAAGATGTTCATGTCTTTCTTTCTTCAGTCGTAAAGAAATTATGTTTTTTGAGGGAAACATTTAAGCATTTTTCTCCATATAATGGACTGATATGGTGCCCCGAGTTTGAACTTCCAAAATGCAGTTTAAATGCAGCTACAAATGATCCCAAATGTGGTTGTAAACGATCCCAGCTGAGGAAGAAGGGTCTTATCTAGCGAAACTATCGTTTTTTTTAATTTTAAAAAATACAATTTATATACTTTTTAATTCTAAACGCTCGTCTTGCCTTACTCCGCTTAGACTGTTTTTGTTCCGGTTCATTACAGTTAGGGTATGTCGAAAAAACTCCCATCTCATGTTCTCCCTCAACTTCGAAATCACCCTATATCGCTGTTTTACCTTTTTAGTTAAGGGTGTTTGATCTTCTTTGCATGTTCACATTGCAAAGACTGGGTCGGTATTATTTTTATACGACATGAGACATGAACATCTTGGATGACAAGGGCGTGAGTACATTATATGAGAATCTTTGTTTTGGAAGTGGACTTCTCCTTTAATGGGAAGACTAATTTTAAAAAAAGTAAGTAACAACTCACACACTTAGATATAACCACTTTGTTACATCAAAATAAGACTTAAAATGGCATGATAATATGATCTGTGAGAGTTTTTAGTAAGTAATAAGTAAATAAAAAACTTAATCTTAATCTTAAGTTTAATAATAATCTTTGTGTCTGTGACCAATATTTACAGAGCTTTGATGATTGATGATCCGAAAAATTAAAAAAAGGTTAAAAGTTAACTATTAAAAAGAACAGCTGAAAATAGGTTCCCAAATAAAATATATTGTTTATTAATCCTAATGTTAATTTCAACATTACTAATGCATTAACAGTAAAAAGTGCATTATTTAAGGTATCTGAGCTAATGTGAACTAACAATGAACAGTTGTATTTGTATTAACTAACGTTAGCAAAGTTTAATAAGTACTGTAACAAATGTAATGCTCAATGTAATGTTACTTAAATATAAGTAATGCATTAACTAATGTTAAGAAATGGTTGAAGTAATGGTATTGTAAAGTGTTACAATTGTTTTTTTAAATGTTATTTTTTATCATTTAAAAAAATATATATAATATAATATAATATAATATAATATAATATAATAGTTTGTAAAATTTTTATTTATTTAGGCTATTTGTTTTTTTAACTTGACCATTCTCATTTTCAGGGACATCAGTGCTTTCCGAAGCTGGCATTGCTACAAGATCTGCCATTTTGCCAGAGATTTTTATCTTTGTCTCTAATTGTATTGCAAATAGACATTACTCAGGGCTTGAACCCGCAGATGTTACGGATGTGAATAACGGAAACAACAACACGTCTTAATCCACACTCAGAGCAGGACACACTCCCTCCAGAAGCACTGTCACTCTGCTGATAATGGCTGCGTGTAAACCTGTGCTAGACAGAGAGGGAGGTGAACCTTCTTTATCAGGGGTTCCAACACTTCTAATCCTTTAATGATGGAGCCAAAGTGGCTGAGACACTGGATCAGTGGGACCCAAAGGTTATAATCCTGTTTACCCCTAAACGTAGACTACGGCATCTTCCTCCCAAAGGCCGTCACTTAGAGAACCACCATACTGAGGAAAGACAGAGATCAGGGGAAATGATCTGAAATGTTGTTGTCGAGTGGGTAATGGTTTGGATGAATAAATGTGAAATGCGAGATGGCTTAGGCCGTGTTTTGGAAGTCAGTCAACTAGTTGTAAAACTGTCAAGAGTCTGATGCAACCACCTGTCTCGAATTAATTTCAGTTTAATGCTATGTGTAAACAGTGCAACGACACCTGTACTCACCTACCCTATAATAATAAAAATCCCTGCAGTGGTTTTTAATTAATCTATAAAAAATAATATTCCCTTTTTCAAATCGAGCCATTCTCAGATGCCTGTCGGTGTGCCGTCACACCCACAGAGGCCGCTCCCACGATAGTTGATTGGCATGAGCGTCTTACCTCAGATCAGCTGTCACAGTCCAACCTCCACTGTTTTGATGCCAGAGCAGGGATTTAAGTTAAACAAGAATATCTCCGATTGAGCGATTGAGGTGTTGTGTTGCTGGACGTAATAATGGACATAGTGCTCGTCATTTACTCCCGACATCTGAGCCGCTGAAGATGCAGTGGATTACGTTTGTTTGTGCAGGGAAATGCGCCTCGCGATCTAACGTTACATATATACGTCTATGTTTGCGCGAATCATTCGTGATCCAGCTTCACTTACAGCAGAAGTGAGTATAAGAGGGGTTTTTTTATGAATCTTTGCGATTACCTTTCCTAATAACGTGCTAGTTAGGAAGTTTAGAGACTAAATGTGGCTAAACGCAGCAAAAGTAAACAGGCTCGTCACTCCACAGAGAGAAGAGAGGGGCGGGGCGAGCAGAGCTCATTTGCATTTAAAGGTTCAATCCCTCAGAATGGAATGATCTTTGCAGAGCTCATTTTGACAAAGTAAAAAGGGTATTGTTTTACACTACCATTGAGAATTTTTAACCAAAGTATATTATAGACTTTTCATTAAGATCCTAAAGAATCATATCAACTTGTGGAAAATGGGCATCCGATGACCCCTTTAAAATGTTTGGATAAATAGTGTATTTGAATGAGCGTATCTAATAATGAGCCACTGTGTCAGGCTTTTACATAAAAAAAATTGAAACAAGTGTTGTTTTTTTGACTTTTTATTTATCAAAGGATGCTGAAAAAATATTTCAACAAAAGCATGAAGCAGCACAACTGTTTTCAACAAAAATAATAAATCAGAAATGTTTCCTGAGCAGCAAATCAGCATATTAGAATGATTTAGAAGGATCATGTGACACTGAAGACTGAAAATTCAGCTTTGTATCACTGGAATGAATTACATTTTAACATACATTGCAATAGAAAACTGTTATTTTACATTGCAGTAATATTTCATATTGTTACAGTTTTTGCTGTGTTTTTAATCAAATAAATTCAGCTTGGGTAAGCATTATTTTGAAAACATAACAGTACCAAATTCACCACTCCATAAGTAAAAAACTATCTCATACTCAAGGTTGTTTAACCTTTGTCTTCAATGCCCAATATGGTCCTGTAGTTTCATCTAACAGTTAACTCCACCCGTACTTGCGTGAGAGTGCAGTTTAGTTTGATTGGCAGGTGTTAGATGAGGTGGCTGAGTCATGATCAAGAGCTTTGTTCGTTCTCTGTCACACCTGGGGGTCAGCAGCTCCACCCACTTCGACCTCAACCTGTAGAGATTCAGAAACTTAATGGAGCTGACAATTTAGATTTGCCCCAGACCACCAGCAAGGGCATTATTACTAGAGGAAGTATTTTGCAGACCAAAGACTTCAGATAAATGTTTCCAATTCCTAGTAATCTAGTAATACCGGTCATCATCATGCAGAAGTTGAAAAGCAATAAATTATGTACTGTAGACAAGTGCTTTGGCAATTACTGGGTAAGAACATTTTACATAATGCATTCTGACAAGTAGACAAAATGAATAATTTAGGTGTGGTTTGACAGAGGTACATCTGAGAAAAACAGCTATCCTTGACATGAGTGACGCAGGCCTGTACATGTAGCTATCCTGTGGTCCTGGATAATGTTCAAAAAACAATTCTGTCATTATTTACACTATTTACACTTTGGCGTGCAGTGGTGTTCTTAAATAAAGAGACAAAGTCCTCACTTTTTTTCTTTTTAATGTAAATGAAATGTAAATTCATGTCCCAGTCACATTTTCTTGGTTAAATAAACATTTCTTACACTATCTGAATGAAAATCTTTATTGTATTTTTACATTTCTAATGTAATAGGCTATTATATTTATTAAAACCAAATATAATTCTCATCAGTTCAGTGTTTTCAAACATTTTACAGCAGTAACAATTTTAAAATATATATTTTTTTATTTGAACAAATTTATATTTTTTATTTAAGATCAGCCGTTTTTCAGCTGTTTTTTTTTTTCATAATAAAAGTATTTTTGGATCATCAGTCATCAGAGCTCAGTAAACACTGCTCACAGGCGGAGATGTACCTTTAATTTTAAACAAGCTGATTGCTCACTAAAAAAAACAACAGATCATGTTTTCAGGCCATTTTAAGTCATGTTTTGTTTCAACACAGTGGTTATATCAAAGTGTGTGAGCTGTTTACTTACTTTTTTAATTAGACTCATTCAGACTCATTTGCTAAGAATTTATAACTCATTCAATTCATCATAACCAGTCATATCCGGTCAAATCAAGATGGATCAGTGTTGCCAAGTCTGCAGTTTTCCCGCAGAAATGGGCAACTTTAACACTGTCGCCGCAGGCTGTTTTACATGTCCTGGTTGAAGCAGCCCCAAAAATGTGATATTTATCCCCTGGAATGCAAATTTTAACAGGGAACCCCTTCGAAACACGATTGGGCCAGTTTTAAGTAGCATTTGGGCAGGTTTTGTTGTGAAAACTTGGCAACCCTGTGATGGAGGCATTGCCTCCTCTAACGTGACTTCCTCTATTCATTCTCAATTACCCCCCACCAAATTCACAGCATGCTTTGGGTGGTTTGTTAAAACTCAATGGGCTCAGGGGAGGCGAGAGAGATGCTGTCTCTGTTGAGTGATTTATACTCTTTTTATGTCACATTTTGTCATATTTCTGCTGTTTTATTTTTGTACCATCCAATTTTTTGAGGAGACACTGCCTCTCTTGCCTCTTCAGCCCCAATACATACGATTTTTAATCTTGAAACTAACCAATGGCCATATGACTCCAGAAGACAAGCAAATGAATCATATGAACACAATCTGATGGTGCTTAATTCATTATTTACTTTTATTAATTGATTCTTTGTTGGGGATTAATGAAAGTCAGAAGCAGTGGAATGTCCTTATAAAGAAAGCAGAGGCAGGAAGACTCCTTTTGTATTCCATAGAAGAAAGATCATTCATTCAGGTTTGTAACAACGTGAGGATGACTTAATATTGACTGTAAATTAATTTTTGAGTTAACTATCCCTTTAGCTCTCAGTCAAATTGTTCGATTTCTTTAACACTAAAAAACGTTTGCTTTGTTGATAGTAGTAACAACTGCGCACATTTCATTCTCTCTGTCAGTCGACTAACATATTTAACATATTTAAAGAGAATGGCATTGAAGCCCATCCCATATATGTTTTCACATGACATCACAACGAATTCCCATGTGTTTACGCGTACAATATCAGAGGTAGACATTGATAGATAAAACTGATGGGTATTTTTTAAAACATAAGGGTGTAACATAGAACATATTTTGGTAAAATAAGAATATCGATACGAACAGACAGAAACGGATAGACGCAGAAAATTCCAGAGTTTCTCTGGAGCCGGGCCAAGTGGGTGGCATTAGGTGAACTCGCGCTCTGTACGGAGAGGAACCCCTGTATCACGGGCCGCTGTTATCTCTCAAACCAAAACAATGTCACCACACAGATTACTATTATTAAGTGGCATGACATTGTTGTGGAGATAGAAATATGCGGGTGGATATGCCCTGCTTGGGTGGATCTGCAAGCTTCAACTGACAGAAAGGGTTTGATGTCAAAGTCAGCCTTCACCAGACAGGTTTGAGTTTTAGATAATAGCTGAAACTCGTTTGAATCGTTTGAACTGGGAAGTGGAGAATTTTTGTAATCTGACTGATGATTGAAATAAATCATTTCCACCAGAACAAATGAGAGCGGTTGCTTAATATAAACACTCAGTGGAAAGTTATGCGATAGGGCAAGTAGATAAGAGCATGAATATTATTATACTAAATTATGTTATATGCTCATAAATATCAGTTAAATAGCCATACGACTGTACAAATAGTGTAGAACAGAATAGAATATTTTTATATAAAAATAAATCTAATTGTATTTTGTGTAAGTTTGTGTTTCCACTCAAATGGTATCTTATTAAAAACTAACTTTAACGTAAGTTATTTTGATGTTTAGGAGACATATATTCAGATTGGGAGCCAACTTGCCACTATTAACTAACTATGAACTACGACTTTTACCTCAATAAATTCGTAATTTGCTGCTTTGCTGCTAAGTTTAGGATTAAGGGATCTAAAATATGGCCATGCAGAATAAGGTATTAATATGTGCTTTATAAGTACTAATAAACAGCCAATAATATTAGTAATATGCATGCTAATAAGTAACTAGCCAATAGTGAGAACTGGTCCCTAAACTAAACTGTGACCCTGTAACAAACACTTCCTACTGCTATTCATGTAATCCATATACTTACTGAGACATTTCTTTGTAGAAATAGCTAAAGAGGTCTGGTTATGCCTGAGAACGTTTTAAAGACAGGTGATTGATGACCTACATGACAGTTGCTTCCTGAAGAAAGTATTGCAAACATATTATTCACAGAAGATTGAGAATTCTGTGTGTAAACCATAAAATGGCTCAGTTATTATTTCTATCACATTTATCAGTTTAGCATTCAGTTTAAGCGATCATGTCTTCATGATTCACTGATTAGACCATCCCTTACAGGGTAAATCATGTCATCTTTCCTGGAGAAGTCTACCTGTATCCCTCAGACAACAGACCACCTCCGGTTCAGGCGGTTTAAACTATCGCTGAAGTCAACTTAAGTTGAATGGAAGAACGATAGGGGCGCTTGAGATCACTATCTCTTGTAGCAATGTTAAACTTCTATGTTGAGCGCACCCGCATGTTTTACAAAAGAATCCTTCTCTTGATTTATCAGCTGGCATGGCTTGTGAAAACCTGGCAAGTGTTCAGACTGAAGAATAATTGCACTTCTTGTTAAACAATAGAGAGCTTAATTTAGGAATTAGTTCTTAGATGTGCTGTGATTTTGAAAGAATAATGATGTATGTGTGAAAACTTTTACTGAAGACCAACGGAAGACTAAATTTAGAGCTACAGTATAACACTTCAGAGAACACAAAATGTTAAATTAAGTTAATCGAAGACCATATCAGATCATGCACACTCAAATTTGTAACTATTTTAGGTTTTGCTGAATCAATGGCTAAAATAGATGCCAATAAATATAGCTGCGCTATTTTTCTCGATTTGTCCATTTCACTTAGACCCATATTCTTTTAGTTCCTCAGTCGTTTTAAAGTAGAAGAAAAGGTCAACCACATAGAAGTATGCTAGGTCTGTTTAACAAGATAAGGCAAAAATGCATTTCACAATTCTGCGTTAACATAAGTGAGATACATGCAAGATAAAGGTAAAGATATTTGACAAGAACAAGCCCATACGTCCTTGTTCATTTTAAATGTATGAATTAAATAAAAAAGGTCTTTGAAGTGGGGATGACTGAAAAAATGTCATTGGAGTGACCAGAATACTTTGAGCCTACAGCTCATGCAACACACATATGTATCTTTGAAAAAAATATTTTATTACACAGAATACAAAGCTGTACAATACTTTAAAAAAATCACCATAATAATAAACAATATTATTCACAAGAATCTGAGAAAATTCCCAAAGTCCAAGCCAATGTCCCTTTCATCACAGTGCTGGTCTCCATACACTCAGTCCGTGTAAGTCATACACGTACGGCCGGTATGGATAGGATTTATAGACTGTCGCTAAAAGTGACGCTCTGAAAAAGTCCTCTTCTGTAGCAGCCATAGTTGTGGCGTCTGTTTTTTGAAAGTAGTCCTTGCCGTGCTCTGTCGTTAGCTGCTTCCGTTTGGTTTTATATCTCCTGTTCTGGAACCAGATTTTGACCTGGGTCTCGGTGAGGTGGAGCGCGCTCGCCAGGTGCGCACGCTCGGGTGCGCTCAGGTACCGCTGACGGCTAAACTTCTTCTCGAGCTCCAACACCTGCAGGTGCGTGAAGGCGGCGCGGGAGCGCTTCTTTTTCCCGCTGCCGCCACCGTCCGTCATCTCAGCGGACGACACTGATTTATCCTCAGGTCTCCGACAAACAGAGATATCCTCTGAATCTGTAAAGGTAAGTACACGATTAATTTAAGATTTTAAACTCATTTTTCACACAGCAACATTTCCTGTGTTTTCAGAATATTTCTAAACCTGACAGATCTGTGGCGATCTCGCGTCTCGCAAACATACAATGTTAGGTTTACATTTAGCTAGCTGTTTCCCTTGGCATACATGTTCAGTTTGCATAAACTACCTGCTTACCTACCTAGCTATCTATCTGCCTACTTGGAAAACTTCTAAGTAACTAACTCAGAAATGTACACAGAAACGTCTTCAAAGTGTAGTACCTGTTCGTCCGTCTGTGCTGTCGGCTCTTTCGCTTTCAGATGTGTAGGAGTCATCTTTTTTATCCTGTTTTAAGGATAAAATATCTTCGATGAAAAACGACGTTAGCTGCTTGTTTGAAGCCGCCATTTACGTGGCTAAATTCCTGTTAAAGGTAAGAATAAAGCGTCTTCTTTTTCCGGGTAAGTAATTGGCACTTTCACTCTCCAGCTCAGCTGCTTGACTTTAAATAGCGCTGAGTGTTGCTGTCTCTTTGACTATTGGAGGAGCGTCCTGTGCTACGTCATCGGTTCAGACTCGTTGATGGCTAAAACAGACGCGTCTTCATGGACCATCATTCTGTCAAACAACAGAGACGACTGCTGGTTGTCCTTAAGTCTTAATAAATTTACACAGTGGCATAGGCATTTTATTTATATGTAGTTTAGCTGTCCTCCCCATTCACCCAAATATAAATAACAGTTATAAAAAAATACAATAATAAATGCACATAAACATTTTTATAAATATAAACATTTTTTATTTGTAGTTTAATATTGTCTGAAATAGTGTGTCTATCTATTTATCTGTCTATCTGTCTATAGACTAGTATTTATTGTATTTGTCTGTGCCGTGACTGTAAAGTTTATAACTTTTTTTGGTACAGTATACCTACAGTATATAGCTAGGTCGTTCATTTTGAACGGAGAATTTATTTGAAATGAAAAAATGAACTGGTTATTTGCCTTTATGAAGTTGCAAACAGAGAAATATTAAAACATGTAAATTCTCAGTTTTTTCAGTAAATCTTGAAAAACAGGTCTTATCCTAAAAAGTATTTTGTTTTGCTTCAAGAAAAACTTTTTTAAGAACCTTTATATATGCATATATAATTCAGACACTATTGTAGTTTTTGTTAATATTTCGAATATTCATATATATTCACTTTTTTTTCTTTTTAGATTTCATTCAAATGTTTTAAAATGTATTTATTTGGTTAAAGATTTTAGTAAAATTTTATTAGCTTTGTTTTTAAAGTAAGGTTTATTTCTGTTTGTTTTAGTGGTTTTGGTACATCAAGTATAAGGTAAAACTAAACGAAAATAACAAATGAATAATCAATATATATATATATATATAACTAAAATTTGTCTATAATATACTACTAAACATTAACGTAAAAAAGTTTCCATGTTATTATATATATATATATATATATATATAAAGTAAAATGAAAAACTAAATGAAAATAACAAATGAATATTCTATCTATCTATAAATTGAAAATTTACTGTAAAAAAAGTTTCCATATTATTTTTATTTGCATTTTGCATATCATAAAGATATATACTTTAATTTTCCCCTCAAGCTAAGAATATATGCCTGTTTAAAACATCCCTGTTGAAAGAGATACAACAAATACATGTGCATCAGTTTACACTGAGCTTTTTATTACTGTTACACTGAGTCGCTCTGCCTCTCATTCTCAGTCAGTTGAGAATTTAGTGAGATTTATTGCGTAACAAGATATCAGTATTAGTCTCCTATCATCCCTGGATGTCAAGCTGGGGTAAGCCCTGAGGTCCAGGGCACCGGGGTATGTGTTCATAAGCAAGAGGAGGATCCTCAGTCAGGCAGGGTCAGAGTGGGTGGCCCCCTCCCCGTGGAGCTAATGACTTCAACATATTTGGTCCCGGCTCCTTCTCCTGACCCACACGTTGTTGTATGGCTGTTTGTTTGTTGTGCCCCTGTGCTTCTGTGTGACCCCACAGTCCTGGGCAGAGGGGAGAGAAGGAGAGACACAGACAGAAAGAGAGATGTGGGTAAGGGGGAGGCATGTAAAGGTAGAGAACGGGACGGGGAAAGAGGACGCACTGGCCCCAGGAGAGCGGGGAGTTTGCTTGGAATAACACAAAAGCTGAGAGTGACAAACGGTAGTATTGTTCACCAGCATGACCTCCCACCACCGTAAGCACAGAAATACTCATGTCTACAGTTAACGCACTTAACAAGTTAGTCTGTGTCTGATGAGTGGCAATAGTGCCCACTACAATGATTTTATGAACATATTAAACATGAATATCCTTCACATCAACTATAAGTACATAAAATAGTTAATTAAAGGCAATTATTAAAGGTACAGTCATGTTTCAATACTTAAAATACTTTTGAAACTATCTATCTATGTATCTATCTATCTATAGAATTATATTTATTTTAAATGTCTGTGCTGTGATTGTAAAGTTGATAACTTTTTTTTGTTACCGTATACTTACAGTATATAGCCAGATAATAAATTTTTGAATGGAAAAGTTATCTCAAAATTGAATAAATCACCTGGTTACTTACCTTCATGAAGTTGCAAACAGTGAAATATTAAAATATCTGAATGCTCCATCTTAGTTTTATCAGTAAATCTTCCAAAACAGGTCACATTTTCCCAAAAAGAGTTATTTTATTTTGTTTCGTTTCGATATATTTTGTTTTGTTAATATATATAGTAGCATTCAGAAACTATTATAGTTTTTGTTAATATTTTAAATTTGTTTTTATTTTCATATTTATTATATTATTATATGTTCACATTTTCTATTTTCATTTGAATGTATATCATTTTTTTATTTATTTGGATATATATTTATAACCAAATGTATTTATTTTAATTTGTATTTCATTTTTTAAATATTTATTTTATTTATTTGTTTTATTTATTTATTTAAGTAATACGTTTTTTATTTAGTTGTGTATATATATATATATATATATATATATATACATATGTGTGTGTGTGTTGTTTTTATTAAGGTTTATTTTAGTTGTTGTTATTTATGTACATTAAGTCAACTGAAATAAAAATGACAAATGTTACTTTGACAGAAATAAATAACTAAATAAATAAATTATAATACATGTAAATATAATAACATATAAACATAAATGTAATATATTATATAATTATATATGTGTATATATATATATATATATATATAATTATTTAAAATTAAATTATAATAAATCTAAATAATATATATTATATATTTTTAAATAAAACAAACTTGTTTCACATAAATAACATATAAACATAAATGTAATATATTATATAATTATATATGTGTGTGTATATATATATATATATATATATATATAATTATTTAAAATTAAATTATAATAAATCTAAATAATATATATTATATATTTTTAAATAAAACAAACTTGTTTCACATAACATTTAGTTAACATTTTCAAGGTTTTTACAGTTTTATTTCAACAAAATCTTTTTTATGGTTTAAGTTTTAGTTAACTGTGATAAAGGTGCTCTTGTTGGTTATTTTACAAAAGAAGAAAAGCTTAAGGATTTTTGAAGGTTTACCTCATTTTAGCTGTTGTCATATAAACTTTGTATTTGAGATGTTTTTTGCGATAGTGCTCACCTTGAATAATCTTGCTGTCTTTTTCCTCTCTCTCTCTCTCTCTCTCTCTTACACACACATACAGTGAGTAAGACTACCTGCATTGCTCATCTTTATTCTCTACCTCTTTGATCAAGTCTTTTTCCTGTTTAGTATAGCTTTCGATGCCTATCTTAATTGCACAAACACATATTCAGTTCCTTATTTACACTGCGAGATTCAGAGACAACGTCATGCTTTGGCCATACAAAACAAGCAGTAGTAATTGGATGAGCATTTCTTGCAGCTTGTGTAATGCAACTCCCGCTTTCTCTCCTGACCTCTTGTCCCTGCACTAACACAATGTGGAAGAGATGAGTAGCACCGTTTGCTTGTTCTGGGCCAGATGTGGGCTTGTTAGAATCTGACCCTGTCGACAGGAAGACATATGTCATACTTGCTATGTGAGCTGGACGTCTCACTGTCGCTCTTTGTTGGGTGGCATCAGAGTTTTGGCTGTTTTTTTTTTTTTTAGTACTTTAAAAAGATTATCTAAAGTTTGGGACAGGTAAGATTTTTTAATGGGTTTGAAAAGAAGTGTCTTTTGCTTAAAAATGCATTAATTTATTCAAAAATACAGTAATATTGTTACATTTGACTGCAATCTGAAAGAACCTTTTTTTTTTTCTTTTTTAATATTGTGAAATTAAATTTATTATTAGCTGAATTTTAGCACCAATACTCCAGTCTTAAATGTAACATTTAAGTTACAGAAATGCTAATTTGCTGCTCATGAAACATTTATGATTATTATCAATGTTGAAAACACTGAAAAAATGGTGCTGACGAATATTTTTGTGGAAAACTTAATATTTTTTCAGGATTCTTTAATGAATAGAAAGGCAAAAAAAAAAACAAAACAAACAGCATTTAAATAATAAAAATAAAATAGAAATCATTTGTAACATAACAAATGTTGTCACTGTTACTGTTTCTTAATTTCCTAATTTCTTAAATAAAATTATTGACCAACATTTTTACATTTTATCACTATCCACAAGATTTTTCTCCTATTTGGACAAATCAGAAATATACAATGCCTCACAAATAAAACAAAATAAAATAAAATAAAATAATAAAAAGTCAGTTGTCTGGATTTAAATAAGCAAAATCTTTTCAGATTTTAGGCCTGAATAATTTTTGTAGTGATTAATATGTTTCTGGCATGTTGTAGGTTTGGCAGTAATTCTTTTAATCATAACTGATGCTGGGTGTAGCTTTTTATTTCTCAAACAACCATGTTGGAAGACGTACACATGTATATATTCCCATGTATTTCATTGGGCCGCCTTTAGTTTTGATAACATTGTGTTCTTTCATTGTGGCATTGTTTCAACAACATTATGCAACGTCACAACATTTATTTCCATCAAGAATTGCATTCATTGAACAATGGGTGAGTCAAACCATTCTGTAAAGTCGTCCTAAAGACTCTGTGGTGGATAATACATGTGTGAAAATGATTCCTCATGCTCAATAAACCACTATTTCACAGTTTGGGTCCAATGAATCTTGGTATTGTCATTATGTAATATTCACACGGGTACGTCACGTCTTCCACCTGTTAGGGTTTAAAAAATAATAGCAAAACATACATCATATTAACCACTGCAATAATGCTCCAATCCTAAAGTCTTCAGTATTTTCTTAGGCTATTTAAATCCAAATGGCGACTTTTTTTGTGGCCCGACAGTGTATATAGTTAGTACAGTGGTGCCCTCTTGTGGCCCTTTTTTTTTTGCATTTTAAATTCCAAATGTCATACTTCCATATTAACTGCAAACATACCGTCCGTTTCCGATTACTTGTATACATTTAGGATGCCTTTTCCTGGAGTCTTATTTTGAGTCCGCATCGTTTGTGTTACGTGATCCAAATGAATGTGACAGATCATACAGGACAATATCCACTCAATGCCTCTTATTTGTATTTTGAAAGTGTATCATGGCAACTGTAGTAGTCAAACTTTAAAAAAATATTACCTCAGCTGCAGATGATCACAAGATGAGCGTGTCTTAACTAATACCTGCCTTCAGGTTAGATGTCAGTTTTGACTGAGGTATAGTTTGTGTTGGCTGGCACTCACATATGAAGTAATGTTAAGTCTCTCAGAAACTTGTCAGCTAGAGAAAAGAGCTTGCACTTGTGGATCTGTAGTTCTTTGTGTAGACCCTTGATCAGTCTTAATCAGTCTTAAAGGTAAAGTGTGTGATTTAGATGTTTAGATGTTAAAATATTTTTTTTCCCATTGCATCTTATTATGTAGCAACACGTTCTCACTTAACTCGTCAAATACTGATGCTTGGTCAGGACCCATTGGCATCGCTTTTGTACATGCTGGGTCCTCCATTGATTTCAGTTGTTTGCCTTAATTTAGTTGTAAGTTAGCATGCATTTGTAAAAATATTAATAATTTTATATAAATTTATACTTTCGTTGGAGCACCTAAACCCACTCTTACCCTAAACTTACACACTTCTGAAAATGATCCTGTCCGTTAATGCGCTCACATCTCAAAAATATCCTCCCGAACATTAGCATGGCAATCGGTCACGAGTTACACAAGAGCCAATAGCATTTCACAACCAAGGCTGACGTAACGCTTCCTCTGGCAGGCGGCCTTTTTCGAATTTATGTACTCACAAACAGACTGAGCTTTACGGTGGACGGAGACGGATTGCGTCGATTCCTCTTCCAAATCAATCGTTTTGCCTCGGAAGACTTGTAATATTAATACTTTTTGAAAACATTATGACTGCAGCTGTATATGCCGGTTATATACTGTGTTTTATTGACAAATGGTAGATTTAAGGGCTTGGGTTAGGTGCTTGTAAATGTGTAAATAATGAAATGTAAATAAAACTTGTGACTGTTTACACTGAAAAATCACACTCCAACATATATGCAATAATGGCAATATTATTACCCAATGTATAATTTAATCATGGCGATAAAATTCCCAGTGCCTTTTGCATCAACATTATGACGCCAAGGGTTTCTTATTTAAAGCAATGAAGGACCCTGCATGTCGAAAAATGACGCTAAAGGGTCCTGACCAAGCGTCAATATGTGACGAGTTGGGAGTGAGAACGTGTTAATACACTTGGAAATGTGAAGAGAAAACTTCTGTGTTTATTTTGCAATGCTCACAATTTTGAGATTACAATAAAACGTGAGGCAAGAACTCCAAATTGTGAGATAAAAAAGTTGGATTTTTAAATTATTAGTTATTTAATTAGTTATTTATTTATTAGTTAGTTAGTTAATTCATTAATTTCGTGGCGGAAACGCTATCCACCTTATTCTTCAACACAGAAGTAAGCCTATGGGCGAGACTTCCGGTTCATTAGCCGCTACAGGGAAATATGAGAAGAATTACAATGTGCAGTAAATGGTAAAACTGTTCGCGTTACAAACCAGTGTGTTCATAATTAAGATAATACATTAAAATAATAAGTTAAAGGAGAAGTCCACTTCCAAAACAAAGATTCACATATAATGTACTCACCCCATTGTCATCCAAGATGTTCATGTCTTTCTTTCTTCAGTCGTAAAGAAATTATGTTTTTTGAGGAAAACATTTCAGCATGTTTCTTCATATAATGGACTGATATGGTGCTCCGATTTTAAACTTCAAAAATGCAGTTTAAATGCGGCTTCAAACGATCACAAATGTGGTTGTAAACGATCCCAGGCGAGAAAGAAGGGTCTTATGTAGCGTAACGATCAGCTATTTTCATAAAAATAATACAATTTATATACTTTTTTAATGTCAGACACTCCTCTTGTCTCACTCTGCCTAAACTGTTTTTGTTCCGGTTCGTGACAGGGTATGTCGAACTTCTCCCTCAACTTCAAAATCGTCCTATATCGCTGTTTTACCTTTTTTAAGGTAAAGGGTGTTAAGGGTGTTTGATCTTTGCATGTTCACTTTGCACTTTGCATGTCAGTTCTTTTACAGCCATGTAGGATGATTTTGGGAGATGTAGCGATGTAGATCTATCTGTCTATCTATCATAGAATAAACATACCTTATTCTATACATATACATACATATATATATATATATATATATATATATATATAAGATTTTGTGACGATGGAACAAAAAGTGTTAAAATGCTAACTCACTAACTGCTAGTGTGCATAAATTACACACTTAACCTTTAATATACGAAGCAGCACCAGCTCTTTTACCATACTTATTGTCTATTTTGTGAAAGAATGATGACAATGAGTTCGCTGCATTCATCCTTTGAGAAAAAATTGATTTTTCAAACAGCAGGGGGAGCCACATGACAGCATTTTAAATCATAATGGATTACATTTCACTAAAGGGGCAATCGTCTTGATGCAAGTTTTCACACAGTACTATCATTTATATTGTTTAAATTGAGTGATTACATTATTTGGTTTAATGATCGCTTGTTTTTTAAGCACACCCTTACCTTGCAGTTTTTATTTATTTATTTTCTAATTAATATGGTTCACACAGGTGATAATCAGACTTTCTTTGTTGAGTATATCAACACATGTCTTAGCAACGTGAGAGAATACTTGGCTTTGATGAAATTCAGTCTTTGACTGATGTTTTTGCATGTGACATGACTGGTTGGGGCAGAAAAGCTGGCAGCTGAGACACAGATAAAGCAAAGAGACAGACAGCAGTGTGAAAGCTTGAGTGACAGAACCTCCTAATTTCTGCTGGGGTGATCCCTGAACAAACAACCAGTGCTTGGCTTCAGGCAACTGCCTGCTCTACACTTCTGTTTGCCACATACAAACCAGTGCAGCTGTGATTTTAAGCCAAACACGAAAAGCTAGTAATTATGATGAATGTATTCAGCATAGTGGATATTTTTAGCTTGAGTGATGGATGGAAGAATTTAAGATATGTTTTTACTCCTTCACAAATTTTCCATTTCCAAAATATTTCAAGAGCTAACAGGGATGAAATGCTATCTATAGAAAACAGATGTGCTTAGTAATTTCAGACAGGATTGCACTATTTTGGTTGCGTTGCGGTACGTATGTAACAGTATTAATTAGTATTTTTGATCTGTAATTCTGGTAAGAGGCAGATACTGTATGCACAACTTGATTGACAGCTGATGGCAGTTTCTCCTTATATGCAATATTCAAATTCATTGTTATGACCAAATTCATCATTATAATTTTGCATTAATTCTAAGCCTGTGATAAAGAAGTACTTTTAATTGTATTGAATATGCACTTGTAGTACTTCAAATTATAATTGTACTTGCAGATTACATAATATTAATTAAATAAAAGGCTACTTAACTGTACTTAAAGCCCTCTTTCATTAATACGTTTAAGTATGCTTCATAATAATGTCAAATTAAAAGCTGTACTTTAAAGTACATTTTAAATAATTATGCACATAATCTATGTTCATGCCTTAAAGAGGTGCACTTATTTTGATTTGTTGACTAACATATTACAGCACGTGTACTTGATTATAATTTTAGCATTATTACATTCAGTTTATGTGACCCTGGACCACAAAACCAGAAAGTAAGTAAGTAGCATTGGTATATTTGTAGCAATAGCCAAAAATACATTGTATGGGTCAAAATTATCAATATTTCTTTCATGCCAAAAATCATTAGGATGTTAAGTACAATGTAAAATGTTTCATGAAGATATTTTGTAAACTTCTTACTGTAAATATATCAAAATGTGATTTTTGATTTGTAATGTGCATTGCTAAGAACTTCATTTGGACAACTTTAAAGGCGATTTTCTCAATATTTCGATTTTTTTTGTACCCTCAGATTCCAGATTTTCAAATAGTTGTATCTTGGACAAATATTGTGTTATCCTAACAAACCTCAGTTTCAGTAAATCTCAGTTTAAAAAAAAAAAAGACCCTTATGACGTTTTGTGGTCCTGTGTCACATATATTAAATGTACCATATTGTGCCTTCATCATTACAAATGTGTATTTGCAAATATTTTTAAATACATGTTTGAATACATGTTTACATTTTCATATTTTAGATGACATGCATGCTTGTCAGTACATTTTAAATATATTTCAAAGACATTTATGTATTACGTAAAATTACGCAAGAACATGTACTTAAGTCCTGCTTAAGTGGGTCAAAAGACACTCTTAAGTTGAACTAATTTCATTTAATATAAATGTGAACGATGATACATTTTCATTTAATTTCAGTTAACATGCAATTAAGTATCTAAAAACATTACATTCAGTTCACACTTTTACTTAAAGTATATTCTTTTACTATTTTGATAATAAGCACTTTTAGCAAGCTTTTTTTAAAGTATGGTAAAATGTACTTCTTTTTCAAAGGGAAAACAAGTCTAATGTGCCCAGCTCTATTTTCACACACTAATTATGTACATAATATACTAAGAATGATTCTTTAGTACTTCTTAAGAACATCAAAGTGTACTTAAATGTGCTTTTTTTTTGTGAAACCATGAATATGAACTATAATGTGCTTTTAACATACTATCTCTATATTAAAAAAGGTATTTAGTTACCACTTGTAGTACACTTGAACCCACTAGTGTATGAAAGATGGGTTCAAGTGTACTACAAGTGGTAGCTAAATAAATTTTTAATAGCCTATAGAGATAATATCTTAAAAGCACATTTCAGTTCATATTCATGGTGTCCCAAAATAGCATGTTTGAGATGTTAGATATTCTTAAGATTATCTTAAGAGGCACTAAATAATAATATTTAGTATATTAAGTACATTATTGTGTGAAAATAGAGCATTTTAAGTACATTATAGAAGCACGCTCGTTTTCACTTTCGTTTTTGAACTTACAGTCTAATACAGGATACAACAAAGGCTGCCCTCAAAATCCATAGGTGTAAGTGGTGCTGCTATGGTTTTTATCACTTGAACATTGGTTCAATAATCTATGACAGTGACTCGAATGTGTGGCTTTCACTGTGACCCAGGGTAATGGCAGTCACTCGATCAGATGGACGAGCAGAGCGGATGAGCTGGAGACACTTGTTCCCCATTAGAGGGAAGCGAGGGTGAGAACAAAAGGAGGCATGGCGTGCTAGAAAGGTGAGTACATCTCTTCTGCACCAAATGAATTACTTTTCCCTTTTAAGAAGCAGTGAAGGTGATATAATGTCTCCACAGCTTGCTCTGCAGTGAGGCATCAAAGCAACTCACTCACCACATTGAGTACAATAAAAGCCCCACTGGGATCTTTTTTTACAAGATGTGGAAGGTGAAGGGCGAACATAGGCAACTGCAAATGGTAAGTCAGTATTGTGAGAAGATATTTCCTATATGGGCCATTCTACAGAACTGGTGCAAACTATTGTGCCCCACCCAAAAACCACATTTAAAAAGCATGTAAGTATTCAAATCTTAGATGTTTACTAAGATCCTTCCATTATCTATTGAAACACACAATAATATTTAAAATACCAGTAAGCTTAATACATATAATATCATCATTTAGTGGGCACTTTTAATTGGAAAGTGGCTGTCCTGAACACTAACCCCTAAATTTCAATTTACGAAAATGATACTGAAATAATTGTTTGCATTTATTCCATTGATATTTTTAAAAACATCTTTTTGATTTTTTAAGTGAATTATTATTATTTATTTTTTTTGCAAATAAAAACATAATAAATAAATAAATAAATAAAGCAGAGCTGCGGTAAGGTTTCTGTGGGTTGTTCTTCATGTCCGCAGGTTAAAGCGCCCCCAGTGACGTAATATTTCGCTCCTGGAATACTAATTTTACCGGAGGAACCCCACCAAAAAATGTTTATTTTACTCCCGGAAACGCGATTTTTACCGGGGGATCCCCTCAAAATGGGATTGGGCTACTTTTGAGCTAGTTTTGAGTAGCAATTGGGCAGGCTTTCTTGTGAAAACCTGGCAACCTTGGACACAATGTTAAAGTGCCGTGAAATCAAAAACATAAAAAAACCAAAAACATATAGACTGAATATTTGTAATTTTATATACAGTAAACCTTGAACTTGTCTCTACCACAACACAAGGTCTTTACCGCAACACCTAAATTTGCTGCGGTAAAGACGTGTTGCGGAAATGACTAATATTGCAGCTAATCGGCAGCTAGCAAGGTCTACTACATTAGTTTTGACTCATCTTAATATACATGAATTAAACGGTAATATACATTTATTTTTAAAATGTAGTTCAAAGTACAGAATTACTAAGCTGTATGTAAGGACACGCAATAAATATTGACACAGAAAAGATGACATTTACCTTATATTTTTGGGACCTTGCGAGTGAGGTAGGGAGTGGAAAGGTTGCGGAAAGGACTCAAAAGTGTGGGACAGGCACATTCAGTTGAAAAAAAAAATCATAAAAATTATCAGTAAATAATAAAAAAAAACAAACAAAAAAACAAATAATAAGATGCTGTAAATTAATATGTATATTAAACAATTCCATTTGAAATAATGTCAAATTGTAATTCAGTTAGCTTATATACATACATACATATATATATACACACACACACACAAAAGTCTGAAATATATTTTTAAAATTAACAAAGGAATGAAATGCAATAATATGTGTATATATATATATATATATATATATATATATATATATATATATTATACTTTCTTTGTCAATTATGAAACTTTTGGGACATTTATGTAAATGTCCCACATTTTCATGTCACTACTGAAACAGTATAAGTTTTAGTCCATTTGCTGAGACTGATTTAAGGTTCAAACTTTTTATTGTAAAACAGTCATTATTACAGAAAAAAACTGTTACAAATTATTGTCCTATTTTTCTTACAAAAAAGAAAAGAAAAACTAAAACAAAAACAAGAGTAATAATAATGGTCAGATATATGTACGTACAAACAAACCTCTGAATATAACTACTAACACTCAGCCACAATCATATATCCAGAAATACATTGTGATTGATGACATTTGTACAGTTTAAAAAAAAAACAAAAAACAATAAGTAAATAGAAGTACATTACGCAAATAAATAAATAAATAAATAAATAAAAATAATAATAATAAGGGAGGGGGTGCATTTATTAAATAGAAGGCAAGATGTTAAGAGACTTAAAATAAGTTATAAAACATTGCCACTTTTTAAATAAATTACTTTTCCGAGAACATCTAACCTTTTCCAATTTAAGAAAAAACATAGTATCCACAAGCCATTGAGATGTAGTTGGAGGCTTTTTAGATTTCCAATGGAGTAAAATATGGCGCCTAGCTAATAATGAAGTAAAGGCTAAAATATCAAGTTGTTTAGAATTAAACTGAGACCAAATCTTTGGTACCCCAAAAATGGGCAAATCAGGGCATACATCTATATTGACCTGTAACACCTTAGACATAATAGTAAAATAATTAACCCAGTAATTCTGCAACATAGGACAGGTAAAAAACATATGACTCAAATTACACTGAGATGCATGACATCTGTCACATCTTTCTTCAATATTAGGAAAGATTACAGATAACCTGGCCTTAGAGAAATGGATTCTATGAAATACTTTAAATTGTATCAGGCTAAGACGAGCACAAATTGTACTAGAGCGTATTCTATGTAGCGCACCTAGCCACCATTCTTCTTCAAAGCTTTCTCCCAACTCACACTCCCATGATCTGAGACTGATTTTAACTACACCCCTATATTTATGATCAGTAAGAATGTATATGTCACTCTTTCTCATAGCTACATGGTGAGTAGATAGGCCCTATCATTTTGAAGTAAATGTGTTCAAAAGTATAAAGAATCTCAGTGAAACTTTAAAGAACACAGTGTAACTACCGAACACAATTTTTTCTATAAGTAAGCACACTTTTTTGGGAGTTATTCCAGAACATTTAGTTTTTATATGTGTACAACTGTTCAGAACTGTGCTAGCTAACCATGTGCTGATTAGTATCTTTGAACTAGCTTCAAAAGTATCTAAAATAGTCACTATCGAAACAGTCACGGCCAAAACATGTCATCATTGTTTCAGTACAGTTTGGTACAATTTTTGTACAGATATGCAATTTTTTTGGGGAATTTTAGTATGTTTTAGTAGTGTTCTGGTATTAAAATTCAGTAATGTGATGTGGTTGCTATTAAAACATTACAGTCACTACCAAAAATGTGCTGTCACTACAGAAACATGGCATGTTTTATCCTTAATAAAGTATACTGAATTATCAACTAAGATGTTATTATAGTTTTTTTTATAGTTTCAATGTTTTATTTTACTATGTTTTATGGTGAGATGATGAAATGGCAATCAGTTGCACAACATGCATTTTAAAAGTGATAAGAAAAGAAGAGGAAATGCATTTTTTGACATTGAGATTGTTAAAATGCAGTTCTGCCAGTATTCCACTCAGTTTGAGTATGTCTTGCCAGAGGACACGAGTGTGTTTATATATGAAGGCAGTTGAGTGATGTCTCTTAAGTGTGGACAGATGTGTAGTGTAAGCATTGTTAGGGAGCATGAGAGTCTTTTCTATAGATGTCTAGTCTTTATGCAGACAAAATGTCCAAAACATCTCTTCCAATGTCCAGAGTCAGTGTCCTCACAGACCTCACATTGCCTCGGATAAATGCTGAAGACGTTTTGTGGAGCTGTGGTTAATCTCACATTTCGAGTCTCTTTAAATGCTGCCACTCTTGCTGTCTTGTTTTAAACTTTTGTGTGCTCCAACAAGTTCCAGCAGTAGCTTCAGAAGCCTTGTTGCTTTTCACATTCCTATTGTTGGTGATTTAACATTCCGATACAGTTCTTCTTAAGTTCTAGAATTCATTTCATTCATGTCCATGTCCTTGTGATTAAATTGAAACTAAACTACAATTTAAAGTGATGAAACCTGTAGCGCAAGAGTTATTGAATGCCTTCAGGTCAATTTGTGATTTTTACCTTGTTTTGTATTATGAGCCTGCAGGATTAGTGTAGGTTACAGTGTTAGAGAGATACATTACTACATTTTGACCAACTTAAACATTTCCGTCCACTGACTCCTCCTGCGGTTTTGCCATTTCATAAATAATTAGATGGAATGAAGTCAGCTTAACCTTTAGCCCTTCGGCCAGTTTCCATTTCCTTCAGAACTGTGAAACAAGTTTTTGTGTGTGTCTTTCAGAGTGACAAGCCAGAAGTGAAGATCCAGGCCTCCTGTGTCTTAACCCCGTCTTTCACTGGCTCACTGAGTAGGTCTCTGATCACATCTCTTTCCTGTCATGCACGCGGTGGACAATACTTCCGACACAACGCATTTACCTCTCATTCATTTGCATGTATCTGCATACTTATACACACAACCTCACACATTCTCATATAAATGTTCAGTACATTCGTAGGCTATATACACACACACAGAGACCCTGACAAACACCCACACACACAAATACACACACACAACTTATCTGATCTCTTGAAGTGGCCATAGTCTCCACTCTGTCTGCCTGCTGCTAAATACTGCTCTTAGCTACGTATATCAATCTGCTAAATACTGCTCCGAGCCACATACTCTTTCCTTATCTAAACTCAGTGCTGACGAGACTCTTGAGAGTGTTTTCCATCTCTGCCTTGGTTCTATCCGACACAGTCTTAAACAGGAAATAAATTGTCCATTAAGATAGGACTGAAGTTACTCTCCCTCACCAGCATCAGACTGTTCATTTAGGCCCTCTACTAATGTTTAACTGGTATTCAGAAATGTCTGATAAGATTGAAACCCATTTCACATCTCACAAACCTCATAAAACTCACACATATATAATATAGCCTATACAAGTGTACGTAAGTAGCCTATAACATGCCATAACGTGCAGAAGCACCTTCAGGAAAGATCTAAATTAGCAGAATTAAATTCTGTGCGAAATTACATGACGCGATTTTCTTATGCTGAAGCCGGACATTTGTAAACATTCGCCTATAGGGTTGGTTTATCAGATCTATCATAGCTTGCTCGCAGTCAGATTTGATTTTAATCGTTTTCTTGACAGATCGGGAGACAAGACTAAAAGAGTGCCGGCTTGTCTGCGGTTCTGTTTACTCTCAGCGCTGCATCCTGGGTCCTCTGACTTATCACGTCTCTTCAATTGTTTTATCTGTTTGGCTAATGTGAGTGTAATGACAAGCTCATTGGAAAGCGTTAAGATTGGGAGATAATTGAATTTGTTTAGTTTACGATATTGCAGCGTTTCGCAGCGTCTTGCTTAACTTCAAGTCTGTCACTCTATTTAATCGATTTGACTTATTTTGCATCTTAAAATAAATTCGTGTTGAATAGTATTTATTCGTAATGTAAATTCGCGGCACATTTTTACGCGCGTAAAATTTGAATGATTGAGAAACAGAAGAATCATTGATTTAGGAACCTGCTATTTTATAATTCTATAACTTGTTACAAACAACAAAAAATGAAGAGAGAGAGAGAGTGAGAGAGAGAGAGAGAGAGAGATAATAATAATATTTTTTTTTCAAGCGGCCTAAAACGTGTCATATGGTAATATTTAAATTAGTCTAACAAATAACTTTTCTTTCTTTCTTTCTTTCCTTGTTATTCTAAAATATTTATGACCGAATCAACCTGACTACACTGGGTTATTCCAAAGAAACTAAATTTTAGGATCGAATCAGATGAAAAAGAACTAAACATTTTTACTTTGTACAGTGAACCGTGATATTGCTACAGTTAATATAATTGCAATGGTTAATATGTCTGCAACCTAAAAGAGCTGACAGACCATTTCTAATGTTAAAAAAAAACTCTCCAAATGAGTCCACTTACGTTGGGTTAATACAGGCTATATGTTACGAAAAAATAAATACAAATGAGTGAGTGAGTGAATAAATAAATAAATAAATAAATAAACAAACCTACTTTAGTTGGTAACTTACTTTACTTAATATTTTAAGTGGCTTATTTTACTTAATATTGGCCTACTGCCAGTTTGTACTATATATTATGCTATGTTCAAAGGGTTATGTTCACTGGATATTGTAGAACTCATTGAGGAAGGAAATCAAGTAAATTAAGTCGGAGTGTACTCGAAAAATACAGTAGTAAAAATTATAAATGATTGTAAAATGGATCTAAATATACATCAAAGATTGTCACATTGTGACTTACAGACACCAGCAGTATTTTTATTTTCTTTTAAATCACTATTTGTCGGGGATCCGCCAGTAGCAATAAACACATCTCACGATAAAAGCCGTATTTGGCATAATTTAGATTTCCTGAAGAATCTCCAAATGTCTCCAAATACAAGCATGACAAAATCTCATTGAAGCTAAACGTTATTAAATATTTAGTCTTTATTTGGTGTTGTTTGTTGTGTAAACCACAGATATAAAAACAAAAATATATATAAAATCAGACAACAATTTACAAGATATGACAGTGTATTTTCCTCAGCAGTGCCATTCGATTAAATAGTCCAGTAATCCAAAATCTTCTCTTTCAGGACTGATGCCATGGTCTCACCAAGTTCTGATCCCATCAACACCTCCCGTCGTCAAATTCATATCCACAAAGTGGTTGGGTATTTGACTCGTGTTGGCAAACGGTGGTACAGATGTGAAGTTACAGTGGTATGGGTTATTTCCATAGCTGTTGTAATAGTTATTGTAGGGATATGACACAGTGACATTGTACGGAGCTCCATGACAGGGTTTGCCATCTCGCACCAGCACGGGCACCGCCACCCTCCGCGGGCCGGCCAGCTCTAGAGTTTTATCCTGTCGCTGTCTCTTACACTTGTACCTCCGGTTCTGGAACCATATTTTGACCTGTGTTGAGGTGAGCTTCAGAACGTGAGCCAAGTGGTCTCGCTCGGGCGCTGACAGGTATCTCTGCTGCTTGAAGCGTCTTTCCAGCTCAAACACTTGAGTCTGAGAGAAGAGCACTCGGGGTTTCCTGCGCAGCCTCTGCTTTGGTTTCTCCCCCGGTGCTTCATCTTTTCTGCCATTATAACTAGAATCGTCAAATGGACACATGCCTATTTGGAAAAAAATACAAAAATGTATGCTTATTTATAATGCGGCATGAATTGAATTGCTTTGATTGAAGGGGATTGATATACAAAACCAATCATTTTATTATTTTTGATGTTAGACTGCTAGTAGCATACTACTACAACTACAATGTCATCTACTACTATTACTACTACTAACATCTAATTAAATATCTAATATCGTTATTTTTGTTTTAAAATTTAGCAGTCAGCTTAAAAATATTGTACTCGGTCGCCACATGTAAAAACAAGTACATGTTCATAAGTAGAATGACTTGATGACAGCACAATTTGTGTTTGTTTTATTACATAACTTACATATTACATTATATTACATAACTACATAGAACTTTGGGGTTAGAGCCAATTATAGCATTATATTACATTGTATTTATTAAATAATACGATGTTTTTATCAGTGGTACTTGACAGAACCATATGTTCAGTGAAGAACCTTCCAATCAAGAACAACTTCTTTAGAGGAAAAACAAACAAACACTTGTTCCTTGTTCCTCAAATCAGTGTATTGGTTCCATAAGGTACGCTACATGCACATAAATTAAAAAAGATAACGCAAAAATATAAAAATAAATCCTTCACGTTGGAATGAGTATTAAGCAGCAGTATTAACTAAATATCTTACTAGCATCGTCGTTTGGATCCATCTCCTCCTCCGTTGGAGATCCGCAGGAGCTTCTGACGATGTCAAAGTCGTCTGAATTGAGGGCGCATTTCACCTGCTCCCCAGCAGTCACATTGTGTTTCTCGGGGCTGTAGAGGAGATCCAGGCTCCGGCTCAGTGTGCTCTGCATGCACTGAAGCTGAAGCGACTGCAGCGGGACAGTGTCATGCTCAACACCCATGAATCCATTGGGGTTCAGAGCATGTTGCTGTTCCAGTTTGAGGATGTCCTTTACCGAAAACGGAGTTGAGGTTACAGGACTCGGAAGCATCGCTGCTCGACAGATTTGTATGGGTGCTGGAAGAAAGGTTCTTCGTTTCACCTTGTCAAATTCAAAGCGACATCAGCTGACTTAATGAAGTTCCCACAGATGCTCACAGGTAAGCTGTAGTAAATTCTCCTTAAAGTATTGTTTGTCGTAGGCTGTGTCTGTGTATCTCCTCGTGGAAGCAGCACTAGATGAAGAGTAGCCTCTATCTTCCTCTTTCCGCTGCTATTGGACGCTGGTTGAAGGTGCGGAGAGAAGCGCTCTTATCTAATAGAGAGCGTCCTTATCTCAGATTGACCCCTCCCATTCTGTGCCTCCCATCATCACCTGTCCTAACTCACAACAGGCATTTCACAACAGCGTTGGGTTGTTTAATTAAAGTCTCCGAATCAGAGTAGCTGTGATTGAAATGGCATTTAATAACTATTTAACGATGAGTTGATTACGTACATTCTTAAATACAAAGGTTCTTTATTAGCATTGATGGTTCCATGAAGAATCTTGAAGATCCATGGAACCTTTCAAATGCAGAAAAGGTTCTTATAAGTTGAAAAGGGATCTTTAGATTTTTAAAATGTTCTTCAAAACGGTCGTTCAAGAGTTGTTCCCTAAAACGTTCTTTGGGGAACCAAAAATGGTTCTTCTATGGCACCGCTGCAAAAACACCCTTTTGGAATCTTTATTCTTAAGAGCGTAATCTAAACAATGTAAGCTACTTCAGGTTATAACATAGACTGGTTTTGATCAAAGATATTATTTCACATAGCTAAAACTGACTACGTTAGGTTGTAAAAAGGTTACATAAAAAATACAAAAATTTATTAAGGGCGGTGTCAAGTGGAAATAAATATTTCAGGTGAACTTCAGAACGTTAAGGCGTTGTGCAAGCGTGTCAACTGATATATATTGAAGCATTAAGATTGTTTGGCTTGTAGCATACCTTAATTTGACCATAAGATCTAAAACAGCATTAGTTTTGTATTTTGATTTTATAGTTGTTATTGTTAGCCACTGATGTTACTCTAAGTGTTAGCTCAGTGTTACTTCATACACTGAAAAAATGGTAACGTAAAAACGTGCTTCTTGTGGTAACCTCTAAATTAATTAATTTATTTTAAAAAATAGAATAAAAAAATTAACATCACTAAATCAACCTAAAAATATTAGCTTACACGAGCAAACCTAAATATAAAGTAAAGATAAAGTAGCAATAACTTGTAACAATTGCATTTATTAACCAGACCTAATATTTTTCTAATGCTTCTCGAATGCCTTCTTTTAGAAACTGAACTTCACAAATTAACCTGTTATGAAATTTAATTGGCGTGATATAATTGAAAACATTTAAAATATAATCCAAACTTTCGCTACCTGCAATCAATCAGGAAAATCTAATCTTAAAAAAAAAAAAAATCTAAATATCACAAATGAGAACCACAGGAAATTTGTGTTTTCAAAACCTAAAAATAATATTATTTATATTCATATATTAGTATGTGTTTACTGCATCATTAGCTTTCAAGCATAAATTGTAATAATGTAGGCCTATTTATTGATCATTGAAAATAAGAATAATTATGAGCTGCTTAGCCTATTTATATCCAAATGTATCGGTTGTAGGCACGTTTAAAACGTGCAAGCAAAGATAGGCTATTTGGTTAAATATTTACTCAGTAATTTAATATGCCAACAGTGCTTTTGAATATGACTTTAGAATCGTATACAATATAGCTATGGTCCTAATTGCTGTAACCAACGGCTTCCTCCATTCATCCTCGTGAAATCAGGGGTAAATTGGTTTGTGCTTCGGTGAAGCAAAGTGGATGTCCGAAAAGGTGACGCCGACACTGACATCCAACAGGCCTATTAGTGTACACAGGCCACAACAAACAGTAACCCTACACCTGATGTAGTCTCTGGCGCCAGCCTGCAATGCTTGACTGAGGTTCAGACGCACAGGAAGAGCCTCGCGACCACCGGATTACACTTCAGCTGTCCGTCCATTACCTGCCTTCATGACAGAAACCACAGCACTGACTGCCCTTTATGCATTTATGTGCAGCGTATATACAAACTATATATAGTTTTTCGTGTAGTTGAGCATACTGTGTTTCTTTGTAATTATTTATTTACTTATACTTTACTTGTGGTTGATGTTAAATTACTTGTCGCCTCAGGTCATTACAATCAAAAAGTTTTTGCAGCCAGGCTTGACGAATGATTTTTTTCTCGTTGAAAACAAAAATAAAAATACAATTTTTCAAATGAAGTGAAATTTTCTTAATTGTAAAATTACTGAAGATCTCATCACGACGTCGCTGTACACATCTGGCTCCCTAATGTGAAATGCAGTGTAGACAAAGTATTTTTTGTTATGTGCAAAAATTCCAATGCAATTAAAGTCCATTCTATTAGACTTCATATGTGACAGGGAAGTACACTTTAGCATACTTTAAGAAAATTTATTGCGTAAATATTACAGTTTAAAAGAATATACTTTGGTGTAAACTCAATGTAATGTTTTGGGACACTTGCATGTTGCATGCAAGTAGCAATTAAACAGAAGTTTATTATAGCTCCAATTTATATTAAATGCAGTTAGTTGAACGCAAGAGTGTTCTTTTATCCACTTAAATAGGACTTAAATATACATATTTATATGTCATTTCATATTTCATTACTTCTGTTGTCTTTGAAACTGGTTAAAGTGTAACTGCTGAATGTACCACTGACAAGCATTTGGTAAACTAAAATACGTATTAATGTCATTTCTATTAAAACTTGTTTCATTCAATTTCCATTAAATTTCATTTAAATATATATGAAATTACACATTTGTATGGATGAAGTTGCAATTTAGTGTATTTAAAATACTTCAATTGTAATATCGAACCACACACTATAGTTAAAATTAGAATCAGGTACTTTGCATGTGCTTTATGTTAGTCAACATATTAAAACAAGTGTACTTCTTTAAAGCACGACAAAAGAGTATCAAACAATGATTTAAAATGTATTTTCGACTAAAACTTTTATTTCATTATTAGTATTATCGTATACGAAGGTACAGTCTTTTTAAAAATATACTTTTAAGATTTGAGGAACACAGCAAGTGCACATTCAGTGCAACTGAGTGCACTTCTTTACGCCATGATGACGCAAAGACTTGTGCGCTTACTTGCGACACTCTTTGTATTTACTTAGAAACAGCAATAAAAATGCCACACAAAAATGCCACTTATGGATAGATTTAAAGAAGACTGGGACAGTTTGTCACACTGCAAAGTTGTGGTTAAAACTCGATATTAGCGGGTCCAAATTAAACATTTGCTTTAGATCTGCTTTTGATTGATTTATTTATTTATGAAATATATTCTTCTAATAATTGCTTGGTAAACAAGAGGGCACAATAAACCGCACAATGACAACTGTAAACTGATAAAGACTGTATTTGAAATATGTAACTTGAAGATTTATCGCTGGATTTTATTTGTCATAAATAGCAGGTAACCCACTTGTTTTAGCTACAGTTTTTTATAGCTACTGTTCATTGATTACAGTATTTGTTTTTTTTTAAATGTATTTATTTATTTCCCACTTTTTACTTAGGCTAGTTTTTGCATTTTTGCAATTTCGTTTTACTGTTTATCCGTTTATTATTCTGAAAATCATTACATTTTTCACAAAATGTGTGTGTGTGTGTATGTGTTGGGGGGCCACTATACAGATAATGCGGGAAAAAATACAGGTATTACACCTAAAACTGGTGCTAATTTCAATTTAAGGTAGTCAAGATTATAAAAGAAATACATCTAAAATTTAAACACATTTAATTATTTTTATTGTTGCTGTTCTCCGCATTTAAAAAAAATGTATGCAGCTACTGTATGCAGACTGTACAATCACTCAGCTTTATGTATCCCGTGATGCTGAGCTATTTTGTTTACAATTTTTCTTGTTAGCTGTACCCAAGGTGCATCATTACTAAAGTTTATAATTAATTTCATATTCTAATCGTTCATATTATATGCAGTTCAATTTAATATATAGTCTTTATGCATTTTAATTATGGTAAATTATTTTCAATATTCTGTTTTAAATAATCATAATTAACATAATTAACACTATTTTAGAGCAAATAGAGGCTTTTAGATAATAGTGAGAAACATTCAGTGTTACGCTTTTAACAGGCTATAGCCTATAGATTGGTGTAACCAGTAGGACCAGGAGCTTTGATCCTGTCACTCACTGATGAGGTAATGACTATAATTGCACATCTGTGTCCTGGGAAGGCAGAGTGTTCATGAGTTCCGCAAATTTGGGGCCCCGGCATTCATAAACGAATCCTTTGGCCTCTGAGCGAAGCTTATGGGCTCCATCTCGCTGCGAATGACGGCAATGTAACGTAAGACGGTAGTTAAGTAATAACCGTAATTAATCATAGTGTAAAAAAGCGCGCTGATGGCTACTGAAAGGGGACACTCGCCTCCGAGCCTTTTCTTTAAACACTTAGTCACCGGAGAACTTCATCAAAACGTTACTCGAGATTCTGTTGGTGTGCAGCGTTGAAACCTGTAACCTCATACAGTGGCGGACTCTGGGAGAAGTGTATTTTGATTGACAGCTCTTATGAGGAGAGCCCTGGATGAAGAGGGTTTACACCGGACACGGAAACTGTAAGTGTTTGTTTCAGCTGAGCAATTAGCAGCCTAGGATATATAGGCTATAGCATATATTTGTGTTGTAGGCTACTTGTGGCTTAGTTAATGTGAGACATTTAACCTATATATGTACGACCAAGTGTGCATATCAGATTTCACTCAATGTTACAACTAGGCCTATACTCTTCACACTTGAGTAAATATTGCTGTTCGTATTATTTATAGCCAATGCATTAGTCACACTCCATATGGTCAAGTAAGACGAAATTAATTTAAATAATTATTGTAAATTGACCAGAAAGCAATCTGAGAGCATTCAGCGTAATATTGCCTCAATTCCTGTTGGTATTGCGGCTACAATCAAGGAAAACTAAAGCTTCGTTTTACTATATTCCTAAAATGTGAACGTAAACATGATAACAGTTTTATCACTGAAGAGAGAACAATCTAAAACAGTTATTTAAGTGTTCTTTATTGTGACCTCTATAATTTGTGTATACATATATGTGTATATCTGCTGTAGACACCTGAGGATTTTAATCAACTAAAGAGAGAGCTGACCCAAAAATGAAAATTATGTCATCATTTGCTCACCCCATTGTCATTCAAAACCTGCATGACTTTCTTTCCTAACAGAAAAAAAAAAGATATTTTAAAGAATGTCAGAACCAAACAGTTTTGGTTAGAAGAAAGAAACTCACACAGGTTTATTTTTATTTATTTTTTTTTTGGTGGGCTATACCTTTAATATATGGTCTACCCATTTAATAGGGAACGTTCTCAGAACTTCGGATAAAGTTCAAGGTTCTCTGTTAGTTGTGAACAAATGTTCTTTCAGTAACGTTAATGGAATGTTTGCTTAAAGTTATCGTAACGTTAGGTAACGTTATCAATACATTGTTCATGGAACTTGTTTATGTACATGTAACATTAAAAAAATAGTTAGACATTCTTCTAACATTTTTTTAATATTACTACTTGTTTCAGAATGTTCAGAGAACATTCAAAAGTAACATTACCATAATTTTTGAAAAATTATGAAATGGAATGTTCCCTTAATATTTGCATAACCAAGAAAAAGCATTTAAAACAACAAACAAGGAAACAAACAAACAAAAACAAACAAAAAAAATGGATGTTTTGAACAATCATAGAACATAAAAAAGTATTCAGAACTTAATAAGAACATTAGTAAGTTCTTACAACATATTTTCGTTAGCTGTGTCTGGTATTAAATTTTGATATTTGTATTTTAATAACATAAACTACTGCCAGAATGCTCAAGCAGGAGTTATCGTGGTGTAAGCTTCCTTGGATAAAATTAAAACTCTATATCGTTTATAATCCTTTTATTATGGTAAATCTTAAGGAATCAACATTGCTGTCATATTTTGATTCCAGCCACTAGATGTCCCTGTAGGTCTTGTTATAACAATTCATGACGGAAACTGAATAAGTAGCACAGAACACTAATGCTTGAAAACTGTAATCGCTCATTACATAATTTATAAAACTAATAAATACATAAATAAATAAATAAATAAATAAGAGACATTTTAAATGATCTCTATGCCTCATTTAATAACCCAAAAAGCTTTTTTTCTTGAACCTTAAGTATATTTTGTCTTAGCAAATACTGTATACTGTAGCTGTGGAAATACACGAAATTAACTGTACACATACACAAAATTAATTTTAAAATATTTAATAGGGATACTTATAAATGTATATGTATACACAGGCGGAACTCCTTCACAAAACCTAGTGAACACTGCCGCCTGCTGGATAGTGTAATATGCCCTGTTACACTATTAGAAGCTCTAGAAGAAAATGCACAGACATTGGTAAAGAGGTGTATGAGTCTTCTTTAAAATATAGTTTTTGCTCTTCTGTGTATAGTAACTGAGCAGTAATGTGCCGTTTACATCTAGTGAATCAACCGAATGATAGAAGGAATTTCACAGAACAGCTGTTATGCTGTCATCCTGTCTCAATTCATGCCATACAGATTCCGAAGTCTGCTGGCACAGGATAGGCCCTAACTAAGTCCTAACAAGAGTTCAGCCTATGTAGCTTTTTTATTTCAAGCTGTGCGTATGGTGCAGAATGACAGTATCTTGTGATGCGTTTGCATCCAGCATAGATCAGAAAATTGCCTAGAGCTGCAGTGACTCTAGTTTGAGTCTTAACCACTGACAAGCCAGAGAAAAACCACAAAAGTGTGGCAAAATATAATAACACCCCTTAAAGTCAACGTGATCTGCCATCATGTGACATAAACTACCATTTATTCAGCCAAGACACATTCCAGTTGATCAAAAGTGACAGTAAAGACATTTATGATGTTACGAAAATTTCTATTTTCTATTTCCATTCATCAAAAAAAAAAAACATATGAAATATCATAGTTTCCACAAAAAAAAATATATATTCCACAAAAAAATATGACATGAAACAGCATATCTGTTTCAAACATTTATGATAATAATAAGAAAAGTTTCTTGAGCAGCAAATCAGCATATTAGAATGATTTCTGAACGATCATGTGACACTGAAGACTAGAGTGATGCTGAAAATTCAGATTTGATCACAGAAATAAATTATATTTTATAATATATTCACACAGAAAACAGTAAATATAAATTGTAATAATATTTCACGTTATTACTGTTTTTACTTATCAAATAAATGCATAAGAGACTCCTACCAACTCAAATCTTTGTGCATATTTGAATGAAGCAGGATATTCAATGAGAGAAAATGCATCAGGACTTGATTTTATTAATCAGAAATGGAATTAATTGTAAGAAGTGAGAGTTCTCGTCATTTGTCATTTTAGAGTTGTTTTAGGGAGGCACAGCTGCAAAAGTAGACATAACCTTACACCAAAAATTATACTATTATAACAAGTATGTTAATGTTAACTAATTGCCTTTTTATTTATGTATTTATTGTAAAATAAAATGTGCTGTTGATTGAATATAACTTGTATTAACCCTGGAATGTTCATTTAATAGGAACGATCTTCTAGTTTGCTGACAGATTGGATCATCATACACTAAATATTTAAAAGGATTCTTTTACAGTTATTTAGAGTTTTGTAGTGTTTTGTTTGTGAAGATTTTCAGTAAATAAACCCCCAAACTTCTACCCGATAACTTAACACATTTCCATTATTTATGCAGTATATACTCAGCACTCAATGGCGTTTTGCTTACTGGTGTTGTAGTGGTCTAATTTAGTGCTGTAAGTGCCACAAGCATAGATTAAGTGCTGCATTGTCATGAGTTTAAGCCAAGCCAAGTTGCTTGCCAGTGTTACAGAAAGTATAACGTGTCGAAAAAGGCAATTGAGAAGATAAGGAGAACGCTTGAGAAATCCTCTCTCTCCAGTTTCAGGGAGATGCCAGTGATTTAACAGATAACAAAACATTATCTCTCATTACGGTTCTTGTCTCTCTCCCCTGCGGCTGACTCCTCATTGCTGCTGAGCTGCCTCCACATCATTTCCATTACAATATATGCGTGCAGACCGAGTGTTAATCATATTACTGCAACCAAAGACGCCACATGCTTATTTTGTTTTAGTTTCATTCAGGTATTACAGTTCTATCAGAAGACGTAAGGCTCTTCATTACCTCAGCTGTTTCTCCTAGACAGCAATAGGATTAAATGGGGAGAAAATCGAGAGTTTTGCTTACGTCTCCAGGTTCTCAGATTATTCTGATAAGAGACTGAGCCCAGTAATCTCTCGTCTCCTCTACAGTTTCAGAAGAGATCTCAACAACGTCTCAGACTCTGATCAGACTAAGACACCAAAGTCTGCAATTAAAAGTCATTTCAATGTGAACTCAAACATTTCTCATAAGAACAAATGATTTGACCTACAGTATGTCATCCACATTCATTTATAAAGATTCCTCACTGGCACTGATGGTTTGACAAAGAACCTTTAAAGGAGTAGTTCACTTTCAGAGCAAAAATTTACAGATAATGTACTCACCCCCTTGTCATCTAAGATGTTCATTTCTTTCTTTCTTCAGTCGTAAAGAAATTCCGTTTTTGAAGAAAACGTTCCAGTAATGTTCTCCATATAGTGGACTTCTATGGTGCTTGGGAGTTTGAACTTCCAAAATGAGGTTCAATGCAGCTTCAAAAGGCTCTAAACGATCCCAGCTGAGGAAGAAGGGTCTAATCTAGCAAAACGAACGATCATTTTCTAAAAATAATAAAAGTTTATATAGTTTTTTTAATTATAATTTATATACTTTTTGACCTCAAATGCTTGTCTTGTCTAGCTCTGCATGTGCTCTGTGTATTCCGGTTCAAGAAAGTTAGGGTAGGTCAAAAAAGTCCCATCTCATTTTCTCCTCCAACTTCAAAATCGTCCTACATCACTGTTTTACCTTTTTGTAAAGGGTGTTTGATCTTCTTTGCACTACTTTGTAAACACTGGGTCGGTACTTCTGCAGCAATGTAGGACGATTTTAAAGTTGGAGAAAATGAGATGGGAGTTTTTCAACATACCCTAAGTGTATTGACCCGGATTACACAGACTATGCACATCCCAGAGCTAGACAAGACAAGCTTTTGATGTTAAAAAGCACATAAATAGCAATTTTTTTTTAACCCTTTGAGCAGTACGGTCCCACATATAGGATTCTATTTTCTGTGCGCCTGGGAGTACGGTCCCACATATGGGATTTAGAACGTTCGGTGACGTCACGCAACTGCCAAATTCAAACTGTGTTTTCGCGCGTTGGCTGGCGCTGAGCAAGAGAGAGACGCTTGCTGCGCTTGTCATATAATCACAATTATGCAGTGTTTTCAACGACTTAACGTTTATTTTAGGTTTCAGACATTTAAATTCACATAAGTACTAGTAAAACAATACATTTAGAGTTTATAAAATACACACGGATGTCTATGGAAGCAGCAACAACAATCCATTCAAGTATAATTTACAGAGGTGTTTGATTTATATCAGATAAGTAATGATATAATTCACTCCATTCCTTTCCCACTTCACCAGCTACTTACTTGCATGTATTTCGGGAGAAACTGGTGAATTTACGTGCTGTAAATCCGGCTGACAGGAGTCTCTGAACGGCAGCGCGAACAAACATGGCGGCGCCCATCTCACGTTATAGATCACGATCCAGATCATTTATAAAGGTTTTAAAACGGCAAAATACACTCACTTACACGTATTCGTGAATCGGAATATCAGATAGTTAAAGACATGGTAAGCAAGTATGTGAATATTTTGAATAAAAAAGGAAAAACGAAATAAAAGCGATACGTCTGTCATACAGCGCTATAGTGGCTGCGGTGTCAATCATGACGCGTCGCCATGGAAACAATAAAGTGAACATTCTAAAATAACGGTCGCCTAAAAAAAAACTCACTCTGGGGGGTCAGATAGAATATTTTAAACTCACCAGTGAAAGGGTTAAAGAAAATAACTGAGTGTTTCGCTAGATATGACTCTTCTTCCTGTGCTGGTATCGTTTAGAGCACTTTGAAGCTGCATTTAAATGGCATTTTGGAAGAACTCGAGGGCACCACAGAAATCCACAATATGTAGAACATTCCTGAAATGTAAACCTCAAAAGACATAATTTCTTTACGACTGAAGAAAGAAAGACATGAACATCTTCGATGACAAGGGGGTAAGTAAATTATCTGTAAATTTTTAACTGTAATGACAGTAACTCATGCTTGAGCGGTCTAATACGCTAATACTGATGCTAATAAGCAAGGGTTAAATAGGGCGGGCCTACAAAATCTTAATGTTATATCAGCTGACAAACTGTGAAATAGAACAAGTTGACAGAGCCCTCTGTTATGAACACTAAAATGCTGATCTAAATCATTCTAGATGCTAGTAGTGTGCAAAGCAAATCTGTCTGCAGGATTTAAAAAAAAAATAAAAAAGTAATATTTTTAAGACCTTTTTTTTAAGATCTTCAAAAATTAATTTAAAAATGAAAAATTATACCATATGAGCAGGGTAGGGCAATTTCTATGGTAACATTAAACCGTAAAATAACTGTAAATCATGATTTAATTACAGTTGAGATACAGGTTTTCACAAAAACTAAACAAACAAACAAACAAACAAACAAAACTAAAATGATAAGAGATGAATCAGAAGTAAACATTATATTAATTTTAAAACAGGGTTATATGGGTGAATGGGGGGAAACAGCAGACAGGCTTATTGAAAATCCAATTTGATTCTCTACCAGTAGGAGGCACTTTTAGAACGTCACAAATATAGCGGTTTCCCCAGTAACGGCTGTAAACAAAGCAGCGCTATCAGATAATGTTGAAATGCAATCTGAACTTTTCTGAAGACACTCGATTCCCTTCAGAGATACATTTAAAAACACCCACATAGCATCATTTCTTGAATTAGTAAGAATGAATAAAGTGTTTAAAACTATAGCCTTACAATGTTGAAAATGTATGAGGAAAGTCCTCTGATGAGTTACCAGGGTAAACCTATGCCCCGGGCCCAATTTAGCCCCTGCTAATAAGCTCTAGTTATTATAGTGTTAGGGGAGGGGCCACGCTGAGGGGCTCCAGTGTGTCATCGTGACATGATTTCAGGCCTGCCCAAAAAATCCTGAACACAAAAATGGTGAAAAACTGTTTACCTGCCTTTACACAGGCTTTAAGAAATGATCACTGAAAGGTTCTTTGGGGAACCAAAAATGGTTCATCTATAGCATCGCTGTGAAAACAACCCATTTTGGAACCTCTAATTCATCCAAAAATGCAAATTCTGTCATCATTTACTCACCCTGCTGTTCCAAACTGTATGACTTTCTTTCTTCTGTGATGAGGTTGAGTAAATGGTGACAGCATATCCATTTTTGATGGACTCTACCTTTTGAAGCTATTTAGAAACATGCTCATATCCAGAGCAAAAGGGCTTCAGCATTTCTGCATTTTAACATTAAAAGCGCACAAATACAACAAATGCAAAATTGTGGAGATACAACATAGCCTAGCGTAAGATTGTTCTGTCTGCAGGAGGAATGGGCATGTCTTGACTGTGTAAGTGACAGCTTGTTGTCCAGTGTGACACCAAGGTTTTTGGCTTTCTGTGTGGGTGAGATGGTTGAGTTGTCTATTGAAATGACAAGGTCTTGGCAGAGGTATTTCTTGGCTGGAACAAGCGTTTTTTTTGATAAATTCTGCTTTGGATGATGGCTGTTCAGCCAGGCAGAGATGTCTGCCATGCATACAGTGATTTGTGATGAACTGTGTTTATCAGAAGGTGGAAAGAGGACCGAGTACAACCACAATAAGAATGATAATCATGATGACGTAGTCGATGACGCTGCTTAAACTGTTACTGTATGTCAAAATGACCTCGTTGGTGTCTATTTGTACAATGAATTTTAGAATAAATGTGACCCTGGACCACAATAGCAGTCTTAGCACAGGTATATTTGTAGCAATAGCCAAAAATACATTGTATGGGTCAAAATTATTGATTTTTCTTTTATGCCAAAAATCATTAGGACATTATGTAAAAATCATGTTCCATGGAGATATTTTGTAAATTTCCTACCGTAAATATATCAAAACTTGATTTTTGATTAGTAATATGCATTGCTAAGAACTTCATTTGGACAACTTTAAAGGTGATTTTCTTTGCACCCTCAGATTCCAGATTTTCAAATAGTTGTATTTAGGCCAAATATCGTCCTATCCTTACAAACCATACATCAATGAAAATCTTATTTATTCAGCTTGCAGATTATGTATAAATCTCAATTTCCAAAAATGGACCCTTATGACTGGTTTTGTGGTCCAGGGTCACAAATATTTAAGAAATAAACCAATCCTTTTATGACACGTGATTGGAAAGTACATTAAAAGTCTAGTTCAGGAAAAAAAAATTTTTAAAGATTTTATTTTTATACAACCAGCAATGGTTGAATCATTGGGACAATCATTTTTGACATTTTCTCTCTGTTTTCTCTAGGCAATACAGTACATAAAATGTAAAGGTTTGGAATAACATGAGGGTAATTTTTAAACTTAATTTAATTGTCCCTTGAAATGTCTTTACCTATGAAAGAGCAACATTTTTATCTCAGATTTTTTGGGAATATATTCAGCTATTTGTGGTGAATTTATTCTACAGTCTAAAAACAAATTAAAAAGAAAGAAAAAAAACATCTGCAGCATCATTGTGGACACTGACCTCTTGTTATTTATTCTTGGAAGTAAGCCGTTGATCTCTCCAATATTGCTTAAATCGGAAGGCGACGTCCCATTGCAGGCACTTCCACACCTGTGAATACAGTCATCCTTCTTGGAGACTATGAACTTTTCTTCACATTCTTGGCTTTAGCTCTGTACATCTGGAAAGAGTACGTTTTACATAATTTCACGGTCCTAAGAACAGAGTCTGAAATAATGTACTTGCCATTTTTCCTGTGTTAAACGGAATAGTTTGTGAGGACGCGCCAGTGTGGACACAGATCACAGCTTGTGCGTATGTATGTTGTTTTTGGGGTTGGGTTCAGTAACTGGAGAGAGCTTTACATGGCCTCTCCAATATGTAAAACTACAGGAGCCGTCAGTGTAGATTTGTGCAGCTGAGGACCAAGAGCTTTTGTTTAGATAGTTTAGCCACAAATGGTGGTTTGGTAATGATGGTCCAATTAGGAACTGTGACTGCACCCTGGACCGAATCCCTGTGTCATTTTTTACTACTGCCCTCTCTGCACTCTTCCTTTTTCCTCTTTATAAATCACTGCTTGCACTGTTGCCAGTTTTAGCCTTATAGAGCAACACACTTCCCCTGAACTACATGGCATGTGTGAGACGATGTAGACATACAGTGCTACTATACATGTTAAACCACTTTGTGCAATAGCCTTATGTTATATTAATATAAAGGTAAGAACGTGATAAACAAATTAAAGTTTAATGTTACAGGGTGTTGGCTGTTATTTCTTTATTATAATTCATCTGCAAAGAAAGTACATTCTGTTCAAACTCTGGTCTGGCCTCTTTTCATATAATTAAGAACATATTTATTTTGATTGCGGAGGGATTTTATGATTTTATGCATCTTTAAGTGGTTTTGAAAATGTTCTTTTCCTTCAGTTCCGTAAACTAACAAATGTCAGATTTAGATAAAAAGACATTATCAGATTCATATGCATTATATTAAAAAGGTCAGATTTTTTTTATAGAGAAAATGTCAGATTCAGATAATAGAAAATGCCAGATTCACATATATACAAAATATCAGATTTAGATTAATAGAAATAGCCAGATTCACACAAAAAATATCATAATCAGAAATCGACTAATACACATACATATTGATATCATATTTACATACACTACAAGTCAAACGTTTTTGAACAGTAAGATTTTTCATGTTATTTCTTCTTCTTCTGCTTCTTCTTATGTTGAAAACAGCCGAGGCGAGTTCAGAAACACAGCATTTATTTGAAGTTGTAACATTATAAATGTCTTTATCATCACTTTTGATCAATTTAAAGCATCCTTGATACATAAAAGAATGGTATATTGTATAGTTTTGAATGGTATGGTGTATAATGTTACAAAAGCTTTTTATTTCAGATGAATGCTGTTCTTTGGATCTTTCTCAAAGAATGATTTCTGAAGGATCATGTGACACTGAAGACTGGAGTAATGATGCTGAAAATGTAGCTTTGATCACAGGAATAAATTACACTTTATAATATATTTAAATAGAAAGCACTTATTTTAAACAGTAAAAATATTTCACAATATTACAGCTTTTGCTGTATTTCGGATCAAATAAATGCAGGCTTGGTGAGCAGAAGAGACTTCTTTAAAGAACAGTAAAAAAATCTTACTGTTCAAAAGCTTTTGACTGGTAGTGTATATAAAATATACATATATAGTAATGTTCAGATCCAAATATATAGAAATGGTCAGATTCAGATATATACAAAATATCAGATTCACATACATAAAATTGTCAAATGTAGATAAAAATGTCAGATTCACATACAGAATATATAAAATGTCAGATATAGATAGAAATTATTAGATTCACCTATACACAAAAATGTCAAATTCAGATATATAGACTACTGTTTTAAAAATAAAGATTCCAGGGTGTTTTTTGCACCTTTCATTAAACAGTTATTAAAAGAACCATTTTAAAGAACATTTTAAAAATCTAAAGAACCTTTTTTAGACTATAAAGAACCTTTTCTGCATTTGAAAGTTTCCATGGATGTTCAAGGTTCTTCATGGAACCAGCGATGCCAGTAAAGAACGTTTATTTTTAAGAGTGTTTAAGAGTTTATTTTTCAAAACGATTCTTGGGGTCACGATTTTTAGATTTTTAATGACGATTCACAATTTTTCATAATATATATATATATATTTTTTTATTGTACACACTGGACATCAAACACACCAGTATTTTAACATAAAACATACCAATCTATAGTACTGGTAGTCCTGACTTAAGAAATCTGTGTTTCCTATTAACTATTAACTTCCTAATTAATCAAAAAATACTTTATACTTCCCATTAGTGATGTACCTGAACCTATCATACCGTTTTCATAAAGAAAATGACATGTACTACGAACCCCCTAAATATGATATGGGAGGAAAAAATATATTTCAGTGCTTTCTCTCTTTTATATAGCTGGGTTATTATTCTGTATTTAAATTGCTGGCATCAGGGAGCCGTTATTAATATTCAGAGCACTGAAACTTTTGAATGCGCACCTGCATTTTACTTTCACTTTCGAGACTCACAATCGCACGGAGAGGCAGTAGGCCTACTTACCACATATTTTACAAGATAAGATGTTTGTCAGTGGTGCTCAAGATCTGCAAATAATTTGCCATTGTCCCATCAGACATCTCTCTTTACTCTGTTTATGTGGTAAGAGAAATATAGGGTACAACGGGCTAAAGGCCCCCCCGGGGTAAAAGGTGCCTTTGGTATTATTTTCCTCTAAACCACTAGATGGCACAAAAACGTGGCGTAGCACTCTCTAAAACATTCGCTTTTCAAGATACACGTGCAAATTTGTCTGATCCTTGACGTGATCGTGGGCAGCAGTGAAAAGTTGATTCTGTGCTTACTTGATCTAATATTTGATGTTTTTTTTAATGAGATGAATGTCTACTTAATATTTTCAGTTTTAAGATAATTAAAGCAACAGTTTTTATTTTTAACAGTTATTCATTTTTAAAAAATGAAGGTTTTTGAGGAAAACATTCCAGGATTTTTGTCAATATAGTGGACTTCAATGGGGATCAAAAGGTTTGAAAGTCCAACTTGTAGTTTCAGTGCAGCTTCAAATGGCTCTACACGATCCCAGCCAAGGAATAAGGGTCTTATCTAGCAAAACGAATGGTCAGTTTCTAAAAATAATAAAAGTTTATATAGCTTTTTAACCGCTAATGCTCATCTTGCACTAGCTCGATGCGCGTCTACGACTTCACACATTACATAATCACATTGGAAACGTCATGCGTGGTTAGTTCTTCATCTGTGTACTTTGGTTCACAAAGGTTGGGTAGGAGAAAAATCTCATTGTCTCATCCATCTTCAAAATTGCCCTTCATCGTTGTTATACCCTTTTTTGTAAAGGGCTTTCTTTGCGCGTTTACTTTGTAAACACTGGGTCGGTTCTTACGCCTACGTCACATGCACTTTCCAGTGCGATTACGTAATGCATGACGTCGAGCTAGTGCATGACGATTTTGAATAACCCCCTTTTTTGCAGTCTTTTTTTTTATTAAACGGTCTGGTGAATGCTTTCTGAGTGCTCAGACCCCCATCAGCTCTACATTTCATTTGACACAAGCCTCCATATCTCACCTAACTTTCTCTCTTCATTGATCCTCACTTCACTAGAAGCAGTACATAAGTGGCACAGCAGTCAGTTAAAGTGTGTGTGTGCAAAGCCTCTTAGATGATCCGCTGCTACTGCATATGTGTGGTATGAATGTCTGCTATGTACTAGCTACAGCATTTATTTTTCTCTTGAGTGTTTGGTACTTTTTTAAGAACTGGCCTGAAATCCAGATGTGTTCTCCTTGGGACAATAAAGAAAATTTGTTTTCTGGGTACCGTTGGTGAGAAAATACACAGATTCTCAACCTCTTTTATTTCAAGTCTGGGACTTTTTATTGGACATAACCAATGTTGTTAAAATTAAACGCTCAAAACAGTCAGCAAGAAGTGAAATATAATGTTGCAAGAATGCCAGGGCTGCAGAGGCTACAGGTTCCTGTCTCAATCATGTGATGTTTGCTTTGACCAACAGAGGGCGGTGCTTGCTATAGCAGCTTCAAATTCACTTTCCTCTTCCTCTGCTTTCTCAGTTCTAGTGAAAATGGTCTACACTATCAGAAAATAAGAGACAAATCTGTTACTGGGGCAGTACCTTAAGGTACAAAAGCTAAAAGTTCCCTATTATCTTTGTTCCCTATTTACCCCTAAATGAGTACCTTAGAGGTGCACATTAGTACTTCAAAATTACATATTAGTACCTACCCTTACAAAAATTAATTATGGTTTTATTATACTAAAAGTGTAGTAACCATGTTTTTTTGGAAGATTGATTACCATTTGTATAACCACAGTTTTACTATTATACCATGGTTACACTATGGTTAGTGTAGCAAAACCATGATTAATTTGTAGTTTCCGTTTTTTAACTACAATAACCAGGGTTTTTTTTATTTTATTTGTAGTAAAATCATGGTTAATTTTCATAAGGGTAAAGTGTACATAGTAGTTTGAAGAGAACAAGGGTGCTGTAAAACACTTTGAAGAAACTATGTAGTACATTTACTGTGGTGAAATGGAAACTGGATTTGTCCCACATATACAGTATAATAACAAGGGAAATTTCAGTGGTGTAGTCATTACTTCCCCTGACCCTACAGAGAATAAAGTGGGTATAGAAAATGGATGAATGCATGGGTAGTTATCCTATCTAAAGCTTCTCAGCTTCTCTAAAAATATCATAATCATGACCTTTTAAGTTTCTTCTTTCCCTTCAGTTCTGTTTAAAAGCAAACATTTCCATTATGTTTGATTCATGTATACAGAAAAGGTCTGATTAATATTTTTTTTTTATAAAATATAAGATTAACATATAAAACATATAACATATTAATCTATAAAAAATAATATAGAGTGCTTTTTTTTGCATGAAAAAGGTGATTGCTAACAAGTGTCTAAATAGGACTACACCGTAAAAAAAAACAAAACAAAAAAAATCAACTTAGAAAAAGTTGTTTGTGCTGCCGTAACATTTTTAAGTTTACTCAACTCAAATATCCATGTTTTCATGTAGTACAACTTAACATTTCATGTTGCCTAAACTTACTTTTTTAAGTTAAAACATTTTTTTTTTTTTTTACAGTGTACAGAGGTTTTTGAGAACATTAAATTCATCACAAGAATAGGTAAACTCATATACTCATGGTTTATAACATGACGTGTTACGTGACTTTGGTGTAGTTTGCATATAATCTAACTTTAGTGTTTGGCACAAAAATATAAACATTGCGTACAAATCATAAACTTGTATTGGTCACAGAGCTTATTTTCTACAATAATCCTGTTGGGTTTTTGTCTTTAGAACCGAGGTGATGCTGACTTTTGGGTTGGCCTACAAAAGTGCATCATTACTGTGGAAGAGTTTTACGGACAGTCATCATGTTAAGGTGCTCAAGGCTTTGACATCAATATGGATGTGATGATGGATAACTATGGATGAATGACAGAGTAGATGTATCCCAGTTTTCATTCAGCAATGCAGCTTCTATTTTTTATTTTTTTTGTATTTCTACCTGAGAGTTGAGACTTTAATACACTGCCAGTGTAGTGTAATAAAAAGTCATCGCTGGTGGGGTTAAAAGTCAAACATATTTCAGCTGGAGGAGCATCCAGGATTCTGAGAATCAAATGTATGCAGTGGCTTTCATGATGCTTGAGTCGCTGCTAACAGTTGTCGCTCCTGGCATGATAATCTACTTAGGACGTTTGCAAGTGAGTGAGTTAAGTGAATGACTAAATAAGTGGAACATGACTGAATCAATGTTGAGCCCAAGCTGCCGCATCACCTACTCCTGTGAGCTTGTGCAGAAAATGAGAAAAACCCTTCAGGACTCGTCCAAATTACCATGAAATTATCTCCCTCCCCACTGCTAGAGATAGCTGCTGCCTCGCTTCAGCTCGTCTCCCTTGCATGACTCGCTTCCTCTCCTCAGGCCTCTTTAGAGAACAGAACCAAACCACTTTGCAGTTTCAGCGCGTTTGCGAAGTGAGTTTAACAAAGTTCATTTCTGAAGGCATGAGCACCCCTTGTCTCTCTTCGGGGACAAGGGGTCCTGTTGCAGATTGGTCACACTCAGCATGTATTTTAAGCATCATTATGAGTGTAAAGCAGAAGCTCATTTCATAACATTGAAAAGCGTGACTCTGCCCATCCATTTATCCTACCCTAGACCTATATATCCTTGTCGAGCATTTTATTTCTAAAACAACCCTATTAATCCTTCCCTTTAGAGCGTCCACTCATCTGAGAAAGCTTTCCAGATCCTTTTCAGATCTGGGCTTTGTACAGACCAGTTAAGTTCTTCCAATATGCAGCTCACTTATGCATAGGGGTTTTGGCCTGCTGGAATAGAAAAGGGCCTTCTCCAAAATGTCAAAGGGATAACAGCACCTTTCACACGTACAGTCTTTACCGTTTAGAGATCATGTGTGAACAGGACCTCTTCAAAAATACAGGTAAATGCGTTCTGGCAATTCACCGATATAAGAAGTTGTAACATTACCAGTAAATTACCGGTATTATGCTGTGAATGCAGAATGAAGATTACCAGTATGAGCACATACAAGTTCAGAACGCACTGACGTAAGACATCAACTCTGGGCCAATCATAACATTCTGATGCAGATGATGCATTTACTCTACGCTGTGTAGTTCGGTTTGAAATCGTCTAAAGCGATGTCTCTGAGCCAAAAGCAGCATGAATGTGACTGTTTGACACAAAAGTAAAAACATCAGCAAAAATACTGACCGCATTTACCCCTCAGTGTTTACCAACGCAACACTGGGAGGCGCAGCCGTTTAGAGGTTATTTCTGGTTAATGATGTCACAGAATTTACCGGTATTTTGAAACAGATGTGTGAACGGTGCTTTACTGGTAGAAAGATGAAACGTCATTGCTTGTGTGAACAGCACATTTTTGAATTTACTGGTGTTCTGGTAAATTTACAGCAATTTACTGATATTACTGTGTGAAAGGGGCTTAGGATATGATGCTCATGCCCAAATGCATCATAACCCGAATTATCGTAGAGACCATTGGTGGCAGTGTTTTTTTACAGTCTACTTACGATGCTTTTGGGAAATGCAGACAAGATTTATTAAAGGAATAGTTCACATACAAATTAAAATTCTGTCATTAGTTACTTACCCTCATGTCGCTCTAAACTTTCGTTCATCTTTGAAACACAAATTAAGATATTTTTGGTGAAATTCGAGAGCTAAAGTTGTTAGTTTTGTTTTCTTTGCACACAAAAAGGGGTCCTATTATGTTCTTTTACAAAGTCTTGATTCTATTTTAAGCATGTACTAAAACATGCTCTCATACTTGGTGGTTCGAAAAAACACATTATTTTTCACATAATTTACATTATTACAATACCTTAATGGCTTGATTAGTTCCAGGTTTGATGAAGGCTCTCCTTCCGAAAAACAAAATGTGTTGTGATTGGTTAGCTGTTCCACTGCGTTGTGATAGGCGAACAGCTTAGACGGAGTTTCAGTACTGCCACGTCCTTTACCAAAGCTCCATCTGCTCCATTATAGTTAAGGATATATTATGGTATAGTTGACACTACAGAAGTGTTGGGTCCTATCGTCAGCCTGCGAGAATGCTGATACATAATATTATCGTGCTAATTTATTGAATTATTTACATACTTAGTTTCATTGCCCGAAACCTCCAGCATAAGGCTAAAAGCAGCCTACTTTTTTTTAATTTGTATTTAACATGACAACAATTAAATAAAAACATTGTAAGTTACTAATTATAATGCTTACACTTCCTTAATTATTCAAAAAGCAGCTACAGAAAACGAGCAAAGAACATTAACATTATCAAAGAACATCATCACTGATTAGCCTAGCCTAGTCTAGTGCAAGGTTATGCATTTTAAAAAACACTTGCGTTATAAGTGAAGCTATCTGCACTGTATGGTGAATAAATCTCTTATCACACACTGCACACGTCTGTGGCGCATTATGGCTCCGACGTGGCTCCGACTCTAGTAGTCAATGCTTGTGTTTATACCAGCCGTGCCTCAGCATGTGTTTTGACCCCCTATACTCCACACGTCTGCTTGTGTTTATACCAGGTGTGCCGCAGTTCGTTGAAGTGTCCCAGAAGTGGCTCTATGTGCTGCATCACTAAAGTTAGGCTAATCCCCCACCTCGTCCCTACCCACCCCTCAACCATTCAAATTTCCAAACTAAAATATTTTAGTTTGTGACATCATAACACCCAGAAAACAACACCGTAGTCCAAACGAGCTGTTCGTTGTAGTTCTTGAAAAGGGATTTTTTAAAAACAAAATATCTCCCTTTGGAGTGGACTTAGAGATTTGTAAATTTGTAGATCTTTTTTATGCCCAAACATACACAACACACACTGACTAAAATTCAAAAAGTGAAAAAGCATATTTGGACCCCTTTAAGGTTGAACCACTGATGTCACATGGACTACTTTAACAATGTCCTTGACGTTTCTGGACTTTGAATGTTGAAGGACCCTTGCTGTTTATGGAGGGTCAGAAAGATCTAGGATTTCATCAAAAATAATAAGCAATTAATGATAGAATTTTCATTTTTGGGTAAACAAACCCTTTAAAGCAACCTTACTTTATGTAGCTTTGTGCTTTTTGTGACTTTGGAGCCCCCTACTGTTAAGTCAGTGGAATTTGCTACTGCAGTTGACCCTTTCTAGGAATTTGATTGACAGGTGATCTGATCAATCATAACATAGAATCCGCCATTTCTGTCTGAAAAGCAAACTAGACAGGAGAGTAGATTAACGTTGGTGGACCTGAACTTGAAAAATGGTATGTATTGACTTCTTTCAGTGGTTGAAACAGGATATCCTCTGATGTTCATTCGTACTTACTTCATGCTATATAACAAGCAAAGAGGTTCAAATTAAACTGAGATTTTGTTTCATACCTGAAGTAACCTGCTCTGTCTTTTCTGTCGGCACGTTGTCAGTTTTCTCTTTGCTCCGCGATATATTTTTCACTGTGTGAAAACATGATGCGTAAGATGAGAGCAGCATGGCTTGTTGGACGTAGAAACAGTAGTGAAGCAGGGCGGGTCTTTGTGAAGGGTCAGTTACAGTTGATAGCTGCACACATACAGTGCCGCCCACTAATATTGACACCCTTGGTAAATATGAGCAAAGGCGGCTGTGAAAATAAAAATGAATGATTTATCTTTTTGCTCTTTCATTCAAAACATTTACAAAATTCTAAAATTCTTCTCCAGTGGATGTTGGTTACCATTATTGGCACCCCTAGAAATTCTCTTAAGTATATTCATTCATATTTACTTAATTTATTTTGTAGCACACCAGGGTGACTGAAATTGTCCAGCCATGACTTCTGTTCCACAGGATTATAAATGTGATGAACACAAAGGCCAGATTCCCTTAATCATCTATCACAAGGAATAAAACCAAAGAATATAGTTCTAATGTACAGAACAAGACTGTTGAGCTACAAAATAGAAAGTGGCTGTAAGAAAATAGCTAAAGCATTGAAAGTCCCAGTTTCCAACCTCAAGGCAATAATTAAGAAGTCCTGGCTCATCCAAAAACAAACTTCAGCATATTCAGTTGTCAGACATGACTGTAACTTCAAATGGAGCTGGCTTATGGTCAGATGAAACATATATGCCCATGTAGTGGGCCTATTTGTTCAGGTCCTGGATGTCTTGTTCAGATACATAGCATCATAGATTCTATCAAATACCAACAGATAATAAATCTAAACCTGACTGCCTCTGTAGGAAATCTTATAACGAACCATGTTTGGATCTTCCATCAAGACAATGATCCAAAACAAACATCAAAATCAACACAAAAATGTGTCACTGAGCACAAAATGAAGCTTCTGGCATGGCTGTCTCATTTCCCTGACCTGAACCCTATAGAAAATGAGTGGGGTGAACTGAAGAGAAGAAACACCAACATGAAGGATTTCTGAAGGATGTGGAGAGATTCTGGATGAAGGAATGGTCTCTGATCTTTTGTCAGGTGTTCTGCAAACTCATCAGGCATTGTAGGAGAAAACTCAGCTGTTATTTTGGCAAAAGGATGTTGCAATAATTGGGTGCCAATAACTGTGGCTATGTGAACTAGGGAAAACATTTATTTCATAATGAGATTTCCCCCCCACTTTCCACTGTTTTACTTCAATGAAAGGTTAGAATTTTGTACATTCTTTGAATGAATGATCAAAAGGATAAACAATGTAGATTTATTTTCACAGCCACCTTTGCTCATATTTACCAAGGGTGCCAATATTAGTGGGCAGCACTATGGTTGTATATGTGCATTTGTTGCTGCCATAAAGCAGTCTGCCTTTTTTATGGATTTTGTACTTACTCACCAAACATACATACTCACAGAACAGTGGATTGGGGACAGCATGGGAAACAAACAGAAGCCATTCACCTTATTAGACATCATTCTAAATAAATGATTTTGACTTGTATTTCAAGGTGAGTTACAGTTACAGCTGCTTTACTTTATATATAAAAATGCACTTCATATATGCAAAGACTTCACCTCTTGAATACGCTTTTAACTTCTAATTAAAATCCATTAAAATAATTAAAAGAATCTTGAAATGAAAATCTTTAGCATCATCTTTTATTTTGTTTCTTAAGCAAAAATCAGTGAATGAATCAGTGCATGTATATTTAATGTTTAAATAGTTTTAACTTAATGGTTACATTACATTTTTAGAGTAGAGTCAGGTTTTCAATGTTTTTAGTACAGATTTTAAAAAGTTTCCTCCTGTTTACATATAATAACTATGTTTTCTATATTTTCTTTAATGTGGACACTAATATTTGTCATTGATCCTGACACAAATCTGAGAGTCCAGACTTATCTTGAATGTCATTATATGGTCTTGTATTAACATTTGTTATAGTAATTACTGCAGTAGTTCACATTGAACTTACTACAGTAGCTCATAATGAACATACTGATAAACAGTGTTGAACCTGCCAAACTGTTGTTGATCCTTTATGTGTTGACTGAGTATGAAGCCCAATGGTTTGCTTAAGAACAGTTTCAATGATTTTCAACTGATATTGTATTGCTAGTAAGTAATTTATAAGTAAATGAACAATGCATACTATTCAATGCTGTTTACACTCTTAAAAATAAAGGTTCTATTGGCATCAGTGGTTCTATAAAGAACCTTGAACATCCATGGAACCTTTCAGATGCAGAAAAGGTTCTTTATTGTCAAAAAAGGTTCTTTAGATTTTGAAAATGTTCTCCTAATGGTTCTTTTAGGAACTGTTCACTGAAAGGTTCTTTGGGGAACCAAAAATGGTTCTTCTATGGCATCACTGCAAAAACACCCTTTTGGAACCTTTATTTTTAAGAGTGTATTTGTCAGCAAAAGTCTTTGTGATGACAAATGTATCAACCAGAGGACTTTTGACAGATTTTGTGAAAACTACAGATTGCACTTTTGTAAAGTCTGTTTGAGCCCAGTGCATTATGGGTGTTGAAGTTTTCCTACATTTTTTTTTTTTCGCCACAGCCCTTTCACTGTTTTCTCGTATAGCACTGATTTGTATAAATTGGGTTTCTACTGCATAGACAGCCAACTTTTATTAAAACCCCATCAGCCAGCAGTAAATTAACCATTTAAGATTGTTCTAGGATTATGCTATATTATTACCTGAGTGAATTCAATGGACCCACGCCAAGTTTGTAAAATTGCAGCATTTAGATATAATAGGAGCTAAATAACTTGCTCATGATGAATGTATCAAACAACACTGCACCTCATGCATCCAGTACTTTAACAAATATACACTGAAATGGTTAATAAGAACACAAAATTAGATACCGTATGCCAGATCTGATCATAGTTTATTATTACACAGTAAAAGACACATAGTTGACGTATTTGTATCTTTTTTTTTTTCTTTTTTTCTTTTTTTACCTGTCAGCACAGAAAGAAACCCTAACACATATACACAAGTATATATGTATATGGGTTCAGTATAAAGTGCAAATCAATCACAAATTTCCATCATGTGTAACATTAGGGACAAAAAAAGAGAGAATGCCTTGAATAGAATGCCTTGCAAAACAATCTTTTCCTATTTTGGTTTTCATACTGCATTTAAAAGGAAAAAAACAACAACATTATATCTTAACATTTGAACATAAACAGGAATATGAGCGATATAAGTGGTTTCAAGTTTTGAAAGGAGAGAGTACCATACAGTTTAATGGCTTGTGTAGCCTATAGTCCTCAGGGCCCTGGATCAAAGAGAAGAAATCACCAGTTTTTGGTGAATCAGAAACAACGAAGGACCTGCACGAACAGATCGCTTCTATTGTAGTGCATCCTGATCTTTCTGGTAATGACGTGTAATGACAATATCAACTAAGCACTAAACACATCTGATTGGGACAATTTGATAACACAGAATGTCATTTTCCAATCATTCCCACTCTACATTCTACACTATTTCTATAACGCAGGCAAATAACGTTCAGTTCGATTCTAAGTCTAGATGTTTCCTTGAGGCAGTGGTTATATAAACTTTAAATTTGGCAACAAGAAGGGTCAGTCTCCGAACTCTGCTAATCCACCATAAATCGAGATAAGGACACAATGCTGTTCAAGTTCAAATTACCAGAGGGCTGCACTAAACTTTCAGCGCCGTAGGCACCCCTTTTGCACCAAATACAGACATTTGATAAAATATACATTCTCTGAAGTTTACAAAATCCATTACGTTTTCGAAAATTCTCTGAATCACACTATGAATAAAATGGTGAGCTACATGACAGAGGCTTCGAATGAGAAAAAAAGCCTTATATCCACAGCAGTCTAACAATTGCATTGTAATAATTTAACAAAATAACATACATTTACATTTGCATGTACAACACCCTTTCAGTAACGGAAGAAAAGATGCGATCAGGGCAAGAGTGGCCAAACCTTCCGAACAGCATTGCGACTTTAATGCTACTTAAGAGTAGTTCACCAGCCTTTCGTTAAACATCAAATGTCTTTGAGCTGGGCTGGAGCGAACGTCTGCACTCGCTGCTGTTTCTCTGGAGATGGTATGGACACCTTGTTGCTGAGATACCAGAAGTGCATGAAAATGGCAATGCATAATCGAGTCACTGGTCATTTCGTTTGAAAACGTTCATTCGCACACAGTGAATGCTGGACAAACCGATGGGATTTTAATGGAAAAAATAGCTTTTGCGTAACACAGTGGGGTTGGAAATCAGTTTAGCAGCTTTGTTTGGTACAGGTGTTTAATAGATTGCGATATCATACCATATTTCCCAAAAAGGAAAAGAAAAAAGAAAAAAAAAAAATCCTCACTTCGCCATTACGTCCTTGTCTGTTCTACAAGAACGCAGCAGCTATTCCGGTGTTTCTGAGCAGAATCTAACTATGCTTCAATGCCCTTTGATAGTGGTCCTAAGAGACGGAAAGTGCATATATTATTATAAATACACCTATATACACACAGAAAATGAATTAACCAGATGAATTAACCAGAAAAAGGAAAGCTAAAGAAATCAGGGGAGAAAATAAAAAGGATTACTGGGGACTGGAGATTTGATTTCATACGGGAGAAGAAAAAAAGCTACTGCTGCTTAGTCTCAAAACTTAAACGGCCCCGTTTCCGCTTAGGGCTCGGTAGCATGGATTTTAGTTTGCAACCTTTCTAGCGCTTATTGCATAGTTTGGTGAATTACTTTTAGATTTGCAGATCATTTGGTTTAAGAAAAAACAGTCATTCTGCCCTCTCCGGTTCTGCTCTCTCATTTCTCTTTGGGTCCAATTCAATCAAACTGCTGTATTATCACCACAGTACCAATACGGCGCCAGTGTAAGTTCACCATAAAACAAGCCGTTGAATGTTTTTCAAACAAATCAGGACATATTAAGCGATGCAGATTGGTCATTCGAATGGTTAAATCGCTCAGTGGTGAAATGGCTTCTTTGCTATGGAATTTATTTTTGGACGGGAATAGTCAAAAAGTGGTTTTGCGGTAGTTTGATTGGATTTGGCCCTCGGTCCTCGGTCGTTCCCAAGCCAAACGCTGCCCTCCAGTCTTTGCTAATCTCAACTTCCCCAAGAAGCACTTACAGAGAGATCTTCCCCATTCACCCTGGGTAAACACTCTGAGAGAAATAGGCCTTTCGGAAACGCTGTATATTGCATAGTGTCGAGAATGGCTCCGGAAAACACTTTGCAGTGACGGCCCCGAATTAACCGCATTAACGACAGCGCTATGAAATACTGGATGTCAATTACTCTGTTAAAGCTAAACTCTATATAACCCTGAATGTATACACAGCATGTGGCAATAAACTTTCAACAAAGTTTGCATTATAGTGGTCCCATATAACATTCGCCTGACGCATATGACCAGCGTGTTCCCCCATGACCAGCACAGAGTCATTACATGGGTCTTGTACAGTCAACTCAGAATGACTAAATACGCGAAAGATTAAATAAATTTCGAACAGCTCCCAAAAAACAGACGCTTAAGCAATTAAAAAGCACTATATCTGTAAACCTATGCTTGCTGAACGAACTAATATTGCCCACAGAAATGTAATAAAATAAACATTTAAATAATATAGTAAGAAAATAAATAGTAATAATTCAATTCATACGCTTTTAAATAGACATTTAGGTTTTTATTTTATTTTTCTTTGTCTCGGCGGCGCTGGGATCAGCGCAGTTGAACTCGCTTCTGCGTGTCATATTCACCAGGGAGTAATTTGTTCATCCGTCCAATAAGTTGGCCAAAATATGTGTTTAGACGTAGCGCTGACAATGCGCTCAGGGCTTCGAATTGAATTTCCTCTCGGAGTTTATTTGTGCTGCACTACTTGAACAGATAATAAGTAGAGAGGCGATCCAAGAGTTAAGAAAACGTTTGCGAACGGTGAAAAAAACAAAAGCTTCTGTAGGTCTACAGAACCAAGCTGAAGGAATGCAAAGTTATCTGTCCTTTCCTGCGAATTTCTAACTCATTTCATAAATAACGTTTGGTCGTCCAGTGTGGATCGCTGACATCGACTGTTGCTGTACTCGATGCTTATGATTTATGGCGTTTGCGTTTTTTGGTATTTTAATGAATTCCTGCACATAGATTTTTAAAGATAGCTCTCGCCAAATGGGAGAGTTTCACAAAAAGGCTAGTGGCAATTTGAGATTAACAGCTAAAGTAGTAGTAAAATATCTGTTAATAAATAAATAGTACACTCTTATTTCTATAACACATGCCGACTATTTCACATCAACGCTAGATTCAGTTTATATACACATACATTTTCTTTGCTGTAATCTCCGTAAGATATATTTCATATACAAATGGCTATTTATTGATTTTTTTGATAGTATTTTCCTTTCGTTACTAGAGATATTTTCAAATAAGTCTATCTAAGAGCTCTCTACATTATGGCCTAGATGACTCCCGCTGGATTTCACAATGACCTTGACTTGACCTACGCGCGGATCGGTCTGTAAACCGGGCCGATCTCCTCTCGAACGTGTAAAACTCGTCGAATATGAAGTGATAAACATAGAATTGGACATTCGAGATGTTTCGCACTGGTGCATGCCTTTTTCCAGTTGAGAAGGAATGTGTCCCTGTATAGCCTCAGAAAATAAACCACTGTTTTGTCTTGCTTTCTTTTTTTTGTGTGTGTGTGTGTGTGTGTTTTCACTTTGCGCTTGTGTATGTGTGCTCGATGGCTAAGTTTGGACTGGCAAATTGGTCTAAAGTTAAGAGCTGTCACCAATGTTGCGTTTCTTGCCAAAGAGATTCGAGGCATCTCTGTTGCGTAGATTTGGCTGGTTCTTGTATCCATGGGGACTGACAGACCACCGCCACCCACCACGAGTCTCCATTCCAGTAGGTACTGCAGCAGACGGACACGGCTTGTTCTGCAGTAGTTGGAAGAGCGTGGCGATCTCGGGCCCTAATCGGGTCAACAGATTTGCCCTCACCAGGTCCACCGTCTCATCGTCACACTCCATCAAGCTCTGCAGTAGTTTCCCATAAAACCTGCGGCGAGACAGAGAAAACCCACACTGAGCCAGTGCGTCAACAAATTAGCGGGTTAAGCAGCATACAGATAGTGCTGCGAACGTTCAGCGAATTTGAAGCGAAAGAATGCGTTAAGGCCATTTATGTTTTTCGAATGCCACACGAATGATTATTTTTTTAAATATTGGTTTCTGCCACAAAATCAGCCAACAATTTGGTTTCTAGCAAGCTCACGACAAATAACGATAACTCACACTTGCTGATATGCACATACACATGCTCAAAATTCACATCAAATTTTAACCATAGACTAGATGTTTTCTGAAGTCAAAATGTGCATTATGTTGATGCAAAAAACAGTGTAATATAAAAATATAATGCATTTTACACAGTTTTTGGAAACATGTTTCACATGAACCCTCTGGGGTTTGAGGGCGTTTTGGGGCCCTGGAGAAGTTTTGACATTATATTTGTGCTTTTTGTGTCTTAAAAACATATTAATGGCTAAAGTCTGATTACACTATAATCAGCACAAACTGGGCTACAATAATATGTAAGCAGCATGAATGTACATGATTGTGTTTTTGAAAAAAAAAAAAAACAATGTCTATGCGTGGTTAGTGAAAAACGAAACCTTTTAAGTCACTGAAATAAGGCCATGAAACACATACAGAACATTTGTTCACAAGACTTTTGAGAACTGGATGAGGTAGACTAGAGTTTTTTCTAAAAAAATTAGAAAATCATCCCATTCACTCATTCACAGAAACAATATATCGATTTAACTTTTGTAAGACACGGCACGTTTGTCGACCCCAGAGGGTTAAATTTATATTAATTGCAATTAGCTCAACTTAAGAGTTTTTTCTGACCCTCTTATTATAAGTAGGACATAAGTATATCTTTATATGTAAATTCATAATTACTTTTATTATCTTTGAAATACAGTTAAAATGTACTACTAAATGTACTGACAAGCATTTATGATATCTAAAATATACTGTCATTTCTATTGAAACTTCTGTGTCATTTTGTGTCAGATTATTACATTTAAAATATATTCACTTTAAATTTAACATCAAATGACACTACATTTAATTTTGTAATATATTATGTTTATTTATATTATTGTAGTGCTTTAGTATATTAGTCAACATTAAAATAAGGGTCACACTTTATTTTACAGTATGTGTACTTGTTTGCACACTTAAGTGTGCAAACAAAAAAGTACTGGGTCATATAAGGTAACTACATGGGTTAGGGTTAGGTTTAGTAGTAGTTTAGGGTTAGTACCTTGTTATTACCTAGTTATTGTAATGACTATAATAAGTACATAATATGTACATGTGGAACAGTAAAATAAAGTGCTACCAAAATGTGTACTCTTTTCCAAACACAACAAAAGATTATTAATTAATAATAAATGATTGATTTAAAATCTAATTTAAAGTAAAACTTTTAATTTGAGATTATTAAAAGTGCAATTTTTAAAAGTTGTGTTAAGAAACAGTCACTTAAAATGCGTTAAAATGCATTCTTTTTATGAACACAAATGGGCTTTTATTTCTATAATATATGATCTGGAAGTACAGTTTTTCTGTATTTTTTTTTACATTCTTTTTTTATATATATATATATGTATATATACAGTAGTCAACATTTGAAGTGGATCAAAAAAGTTGTGAACGTTATTCTTTATTATTACAAAGAGTGGGTATTGTTTTGGTTTTAGGGCAGCTTTGATGAAAGGTTTTGATCCACTTCAAATGTTGATATACATTAAAATATTAAAGTGCACTGATTAAATATCAAATCTAGCATATAGCTTGGTCACCAACTTTGAAACACTTTTTGTGTTTTTGTGTACACCATAAGATGACATCTCTTTATCCAGTTCAGGAGTCTTACCTGTTGGGTAAGTGGCTGGGTAGCTGAGCCACCTCTGCAATGGCTTCTGGGTTTGATTTGGCCACTGTACAAATGTCCAGCTTGCTGTAACACTCCTCTTGAACTTCTGAAATCATCCTCTGGAAGGTGGAACACCGTCTGACTGTTAGAAAGATCTTGGAAGTGATGCCATTGGCGATACACTTCAAGCTTTCTTTCACAAAAGCCTTGCCCTGCAAAACAAACAGGAAACCCCATGTCAAGCAAAGACCTAAACTGTGACTTCAGTCCATCTTAGGAATCTGGAAGGTTTTTATCATAATTAAGCGGAACCTTGGCCACTAAAAAGTAGTAATGATTCTCAAACAAATCATTCTTTTAAACCAGTTCTTTTTAATGATTCATTCTAATCAATTTGTAAAGATTATTAGAATTTCATTTAAGGTAAAATTGGTGGTCAGCTCATTAAGGCAACATTTACTTTAATATAATGTAAGACCATCAATTAAGAAAGCGTTTATGAATCATTCTGTAATAAGAACTTTTGAAAGAAATAACTCCCATCGGGCCTGTCAGATCTCAGTGGAATTTAGCCACATTCATTTGACAGGATTCATCCAATCCTCTTGGTTCTTAGGTTCATCCTGTCTGCTGAATAGGCGCCTTTGACATCAATAGGATATTGTGTATCTATTGATGAACTGATATATATCGTTATTGTTCTTTGGCTCGAACTGCATACAAACGTACATACCTGAGTGTCGAATTTAGCAGCACTGTAGAGAAAGGACTTGCAGATGTCGTGCATGCCATCTGTGTCACACGTTGAGTTTTCAAGACAGGCGAAGGCACCGCAGCCCACCTGGAGCGCACTGTTCAAGCAGCGAGCCACATCCGCTGCAAAAACAAAATCACCGTTAGATCTGACAAGAACAGCAGAATCTAAAAAGCAGGTTTCTTCTTTTTTATTGGTTGCAGTTAATAAATAAATGAACTTCAATTACAAACGAAATATATTTGGCCATATATATACTGTATGATATGGAGGTATATTATATAGTTACACATATAGAATGCACTGGAGCCTGCACACTTTTTCGGTGGCACTGGTTTTGGAAGTATTTTTCCCATAGCATTTTTAAAAAAAATCTTTGTTATAAGTGTTATAAGATATATGAACCAAACCAACCAGCTACAAGGTGAACAGTACAAAGTTGATTTGAAGCAAGAAAGTAGTGGTAACACTTTAGTTTAGGGAACAATTCTCGTTATTAAATAGTTGCTTATTAGCATGCATGTTACTAGCATATTGGCTGTTTATTAGTATGTATAAAGCGTGTATTAATACCTTACTCTGAATGACCATTTTTTAGATCCCTTAATCCCCATACCTAAACTTAGCAACTACCTTACTAAGTGTAGATACCCAGCAAATTTATTGAGGCAAAAGTCATAGTCAATAGTTAGACACACTGTAGTTCCCACTATTAACTAACTTTGGCCTCACTAAACTAATTTTCTGCAATATGCTAAACAGCCAGCCTGCTAGTAATATGCATGCTAATAAGCAACTACTGAGAATCGGTCCATAATGTGTTGCCAAAAAACACTGAAAATCGATTAAAAAAACAAAAAAGAGAAGAAAAAACAAACAAAACAACAAACAAACAAACAAAGGTATAAGACTGTACTTAATGGCTTTACTGAGGGAGAGAACTACAATCCCATGAAGCATTGCGAATGACATAATCGAATTAAAAACGGCTGCCAAATATACTAATATATTTACTTAAAGTTTGTTTAAATGAATATATCTATAGAAACAATCTAATTAAATTTTATTGCAAAATATGCATATATATGCAAATGCTTACGCATTTTGAGGTGCGTAGGGAGACTGACTGATTAGGTAATTTGAGGTGCTATATTAGAGTGGGCGGAGCTAAAGAGCTTAATTGGAGCAGTTTATTCGCTGTGACTCTCTGATTGGTTGAATTTTCTTTGCACCATTACATCATGGCCAATGTAGTTTTTCACCAATAATTCCACTATAAAACGAGATTAATAAAGAAAAATAAATAAATAAAATAAGTTAATTTAACGCAAACATATGGGTTCAACAAAAGCATATATAATCAAATGCCAATCTTGGAGCTATAACAGCAGGTCTGTCTTTAAACGTTTATCAGTAATTGTTCAAAATCAGTTTCCCTTTTTTGACTTCTGGCACTTTATATTAGTCCATAAAAGCTGCTGGTACTCTGCATACCCAAGACATTTAAGAAAATGGGCTTTTCATTTGTGTCATTTGAGCCATTTGTGGTGTAACATAAAACTTGCATAATAAAATGTAGGAAATATGTATATAACTGTTCATGAATTGATTATTTGCCAAACAACCATAATTTTCTGCAAATCAGTGCATCTACAACTGATTTGCATCTATAGCAACTTTGACAGCTGCATTTTATTGCTTAGAATAGTCATTACTATTGCACATTCTCACTGATTTGGTGGCATGTGGGTGATTTTATGCACAAGGAAAACAGTCTGCGAATTGTTTAAATGTGTTGCCAGATCTCGATAAGGACTCGAAAGTCTGCTGAAAACATATCTACTTTCATTTTTTTTTTTCACATAGACAAGGTATATGGAATGTTAACTAATCAAAATGAACATTTCTGAGGACTATTGTTCCATTTTGTTCCGCTATGCTTGACAAATCTAAAATTCTGCAATATTTCTCGGCCACTAATCCATCCATCCATCCATCAGTTGGATTCTCTGTTCAGTCACTGAAGCAAACTTCCTTCTACTACATCAGTGGTTCTCAATCCTGGTCCTGGGGGCCCCCTGCTCTGCACATTTTGCATGTCTCCCTTATTTAACACACCTGATTGAGATCATCAGCTCATTAGTTCAGTTCATGGATCTCTCTCCTAATGAGTTGATGATCTCAATCAGGTGTGTGAAATAAGGGAGACATGCAAAATGTGCAGAGCAGGGGGCCCCCAGGACCAGGATTGAGAACCACTGTACTACATGGACAGTTCAGCTTGTACTTTCCCAAAGAAGACAGACCTGGAGAAAAGCCACCGAGGCTTTGTTGAGAGAACAGTCTTTGGAGACGGTCTGGACTCCCAGTGTGAGGAATGGGGCAGTTAACGCTGGAACATATTCTCATGGGAAATGATTTAAGGAGAAACACATTGTGTGTAGTAGCAATGAACTTGTGAAACCATTTAGGCAAGATAATTAATTCCTCACCTTGCTTACAAGTGAACACGGGATCATTTTTTAAGGGGACACGTTCTCATTATCACCTCCCAGCCCACGGGATGTTTAAATACCACTCGTTCTGGGGGAACTATAGTACAAACGGGAATGCTCCACAAATACTAGGATTTTATATGTGGCTTGGTGTGAGTTTCCATTCAGTTTTGATAGCAAGCCAAAATTCGACTTAAAATGACAAATAACAACAAGCCTGACTAGCCACTTGACACCCTGAAATATATAGCAACTGAGCCAAGGACTGGCGTCATTACTCCACTCCACTCGCTGCCATAAATTTTATGGGTATTCCAGCCATTTTTCTGTTCTTGGAACTGTGACCCACTGAATGAAGAATATCCACAGCAGGCCTGGTGGGGTTCTTGTGGTAGTCTGGCAGTTCGGTGCCCTGCGTTTGCCCCCATAGTCAGGGAGTGAGAAAGAGGGGTGTAGGGCATGTGTGCCATGCTGTATTGGGTTCTGCTGAGTGTCTCTATTGGCACAACACCCATTGTTTCCATTACCCTTACATGTGACAAGACAATAACGTTCAGCGGGTTGAGTAAGAGGGCCAAACCACCACCTCCAACAGTTCAGCGCCAAAGACTATAAACGCTTTGCCGCACAAACTCATAGCCTGCAGGGCCGGGATCCCACGCCACACAGAGAAGGAACCTCAAGGGGGTGTGTGTGTGTGAGAGAGAGAGAGCGGCTGGTGTTGCTACACACTCACTTTACTGTATCTGAAGGAAAATAGGCTGTGTGTTGCTGTGTCAATGCTCCTGGCAAAAGGCAGACTTCTGAAATAACCAGAAACCCCCCAAATGTCATGCAGTGAATATGTCTATTGTCCATAGGAGCAGGTTAGGGCAAGATCTCAGATGTACATTCTGTTAAGGCCATTTGCTCATTGTGCACATTAATGGAAAATTCTGGGTTCAATAAAAGTTAAGCTCTATTGACAGCACTTGTGGCTTAATGTCGTTTACCACAAAATATAATTTCGTCTTGTCCATGATTATCTGTATAAAAAGCATAAATCAGGGTTACACCGAGATTCTTACAATGGAAGTGAACGAGGCCAATTTGTAAATGTTAGGTTAGCCGCAAGATATAAACAGTATGTTATTTGGCGTGAAAAATCTTTTGTGTGTGTATGTGTGTGATATATCCAATTTAATAACTTTGTTACCAAGTCAATGTACTTTACCGCTTAAATAAAACACATTTTAACAGAAGAATTAATGTAAGTGCTTTTTATTATTAATAAGCCACTCACTTCTGATTTTAAATCATCAGAAAATGGGCCCATTTATTTCTATTGAAAGTGACTCCCCATAACCATAATAGATAAAAAAAGTAATTATTTATTTAGAAAATGAAATAATAATAAAAATGAAAAGAAATAAATGACAGGGACAAGTTAAATTTATTTTGACATAAAGCATTTTACAATGATGGTTAAATGCTGGTTTAAAATAAATCAGAGCTGTATGCATGTTTAACAAATTTTAATTATTGTTTTTTTTTTTTCTTAAATATATGTTATCAGGGTTGGGAATAAAATATGTAATTATTTAATTTAATTTAATTTAATTTATTTTTTATTTTTTTATTATTATTTCTTTAATTTTTTTTTTTAAAGAAAAGCCTTTCTAGGGACAACTTAAGATGCAAATTAGCATATGCTATACTCTCTATGTACAATTTTTCAGCTTTTTCTCGCCAGAATTTTTGTTTTTTTTTGTTCTGTCCATATCTAAATAAACTTTTTTTTTTTTTTGCGACATTGCATTATTTTGCAAAGTATGGTTTGTTGCCTTATAAAATTATATTTTTCCACTTTATTGAGTTCTAGAGCCAAATGTAATCACCCATAAGAATGAAAAATAAAATGTAAAAAAATTAATAATAAAATCACAAATTAGGTCTTTGATATCTCAGTCATTTCTCCAATAGACAGCAAAATTGATGGTCTAGTGTCAGATGGTCTCCCGATCTTGTCAAGCTGGTGTTTAGCTGGTTAACTGGGTGTCCAGTCGGTCTCTCAGTCTAACCAGCTAAAAGATGCCCAAACCCTTTTTTAAACTAGCTAACAAACCAGTCTGGGACACCAACTAAGACCAGCATATAAACTTAGGCTGGTTTTTCTTCCACACGCTTCTTTTAAAGTTTTCAAGAATATCTCAAAATGTGCTCAGCTTTGCAATGATACCAAAATACCAAAGTCAGTCATCTAAATACAAACTGTCAAATCCTTCCGAGAATAAATCAGTTGTGCTTTCCAAATTAATATTGTTGTTGTTTCTATTTTCAGTCTTCCAGAGGAATTTAAAGAGAAGCATCCAAGACAAAGTTGATACTTCAGCGAAACGCAACTGAGAACTCTATTACATCTCTTGAGCTATGACAGAGTCATAAAAATGATTAACATCTTCATTTTAATAGCAAATACAATTGTATCACTTTCCTACACTCGCTGTTAGCCTCGGGACAAGTGAGGGTGAAATGTTTCCATGACTGGTCTCTCATATGAGTGGAACAGTTATCCTTGTGAAAACATGACTGGAAGTTGTTCTGCATCACTTTTCACAGAATCAGAGTAAGATTGCACTGTGGAGTGAACACACTCATGTGATCTAACCTGAGGTGTGTTTAAGATGAGTTTCCAAGAAAAAGTTGTGTGCTTAATTGTACTGAATGTACACTTGTAGTATGTGAATGAAATAAAAGGCAACTTAAGTGTACTTTAAAAGGCACTTTGTAAAAATGTCAATTAAAAGTTTTACTTTAAAGTACAAATAAAATGCAATAAGTGTCCAAAACAGTTCGATTAGATTCAGTTCGAACTTAAGTATATTCTTTTAAACTATATTATTTTCTTAAGTACTGTATTTAAAAGTATGCAAAGTGTACTTTTTGTCTCCTCAAGGCTATTTTTAATTCAAATGCATGATGAAGCCAAATCACTCTGTGGCTTCCAGGGAAAACAGTGGGACTCCAGCGCTGCCACATCAAAAACAAATGAAATTACTCTGATTTTGTGGCTGTTATGGCATTATAAGAGGGAAAGTGTGTCGGCCAAGCTTGTTTTGTATCATCGGACACCCCCTAGACGTCATCTGTAACCTTACAAGGTAAATAGTGTTACGGATGAATTGAACCACACAGTTCAGGGGCTGTCCCTTCACTTAGACTGCACACGGCTGGGAACAGATGTAAAATATGGGTTTGATATTGCGTTTGATGCTGTCATAGAGCACTTATTGTATTGCAGTGGGAAAACAGGCATGATGATTAGACATATTGTGACTAATGAAACTTGAACACACCTTGGCCGGCTCACTCTAATAATTTTGAGGGTACCGCGATGGGCCCCGACAGGTCAGGACACGTTTGAGATTCAAGAAAACACATCAATAGACAATGCACAGTCTTGTGTTTGCTTTCTCTCCTCCTCACTCGTGTATCATCAAGTGCTGTAAAACCTCAAGTTATCAGAGACCCTATATACGTTTCTCGACAGGTGATATTACACTTTTCCAAGCAGACTAATAGGATGAATTGTTGGAATGAATAATTCATTTTCTACACTTACATAGCTACTTGTTCAGATTTCAACTTGCGGAGCGCGTGACCCTGACTTGAACCCATGGCCCTTGAGTGTCGATGTTTCACACTAGACTGTAATGCATGACTCAGCTAGACCTCGCAGATTTGGAGACGACACTGCAATTGTCTTAATATGTCAGGCAGGGTTCATTCATTTACAACCTGACTTATTATCTGAAGATCCCATCTGTGGTTTTATTATATTCTCATTAAAGGGATCATTCACCTTAAAATGAAAATTCTGTCATCATTTGCTCACCCTCAAGTTGTTCCAAACCTGTATGAGTTTCTTTCTTTTGTTGAGCACAAAAGAAGATACTTTGAAGAATGTAGGTAACCAAACAACCAATTTTGGGTAACTATCCCTTGATCTAGGATGACATACAAACTCTTTTTCCCGCAAGTGTCCTAGCTGGGATTTCTAAATTGCCTTAAAGGGGTCATCGGATGCCCATTTTCCACAAGTTGATATGATTCTTACTGAAAAGTCTATAACATATTTTGGGTAAAATTTCTCAATGGACATCAACCTGTTTAGTTGCATGTTGCTTTAAATGCAAATGAGCTCTGATCACCCCGCCCCTCTCTTCTGTGGGGTGACGAGCTGTGCTTTGAGAGACTGTTTACTTTAGCTACACTTAGCTGCGAAACTTGCTAACTAGCACGTTATTTGGAAAGGTGTTTGCAAAGATTAAAAAAAAACAAAAACCTTATACTCACTTCTGATGTGAGAGAAGCTGGATCAGAAATGATTCGCACGAACACAGACACATTTAGGTAGATCGAAAAGCACATTCCCTTCACAAACAAAGGTCATCCACTGTGTCTTCAGTAGCTCAGATCTTGGGTTTAAATGACATTTAAATTTTACTAAAGCAAAACAGCATTATTGTAATAATGCTGAGTTTGTGTAGGTTGAAAAGTGTGTTATCTCTTCTACTTGTCAGTACTGTTTGTCTAACCGTTTCGTTACTGTTTGGCCTCAACCGATTCGTGCATATGATTCACTCCATGCTATCATTTCTCTGGACTGGAGCAGACTGTGTGTGCGCTGTGGTGGTTCACGTGACACAGTGCAAAACCAGATTTCTCTTAATTGTTCCCTATCCCCTATTCTATTTATAGTGTAGGGGGCGGGACGCTTCGGGTTCTAGAGCGCATTTGATTGGACAGAAAGTTTGATGAGAGGCTGAAGTGCAGGGTGATGTCATCAAAATCATTGATCCATGTTGGAGGAAGTTAGAGACTGTATGTTTTGAATGCTTATATCTTCTAAACATGAATTTTGTCATTGTTTTGGAGCTTATAGATAAGCTTATGGCTAACATATTTATACTAAACCTTTTTTAAAAGGTACACCTTGCAACTTGCATTTTAGTACCTTAAAGGTATATTTCAGCACAAGTTAGTACCTAAGTGGTAACAACATGATAACAACATCATAAAATGCTTTAAACATTACTTATAGTGTGTTGAAAGTTGATAGTGTGTGAACAGTGAGTTGATAAAAGGCTAATAATTAATGAAATTCTAAGTATGTAAAATAAGGATAAACACTTTGAATGCTAAAAATTTTAATATTTTATTTGTTTGCCTACATGTCACTGTGACCATTAACTGATATCACAAAGCTGTAAACATGCAATTGTGTTGTTAAATTATTTAAAATATTTACTTCCTCTGAAATATTTCAAATTATTTATTTAAACAACATTTGTGAATATAGTCAAAGCTAGATGGTATGGTAAACAGTAATATTTTTAGAAAAGAGAAAAAAATGAGAATTAAGGAGAATCAATAAATGATATGTAATCATGTAATCCATAAAAAGTAACTGTAATCTGATTATGAGTATTTTAAAATGTAATGTACTCCAAGTACAAGTACTTAATTTTTTGGAATCTGATTACATAATACAGATTACATGTAATCAGTTACTAGCCAGCTCTGATTATCTGTATGAATATTTGCATTGCGTTGATGCATGCCATGATTTGTCGATTGTTTATAATGCTTGCACGCTATTAGTCAACTGTGACTGCAAATCCAAAACCTGGACAATTTAGAAATCCCGGCCAGGACATGTTCGGGAAAAAGATGGTGTAAGTTCACCCTATTGTCAACTTACTGATGACGGCATTTACACTGAAACATCTTCAGAAAATGAGAGATAAATTCCAGTTGTAAATGAATGAACTCCATAAAATGTATATTAATGATTTATCTAATGCAAATTAAGATTTTGATTTCAGCACTAAGAACTGAAATGTAAAAAAATACCCTTTTAGGGTAAAAATACCCTTTCATACCCTTTTGTTTAGTAAAGTATATACTGTTCATTTTGCTCTTTTGGAATTATTAGTGCACCACTGTCTCTTTGTCTCAAAAGCACTGAGTCAGTACATGTCTCCCTGGCAACTAAGTACAACAGGAAGTTATGCAAATACCAAGTGGAGTTTGACAAAGGTTTTCACGTCCCGACCAGAGACAGAACGGAACTGAGTGTCCCACACCACACACAGATCCACTATTTGACACTTGGACGAGCTTTTCTCTGCAGCATATTAATTACTGACTTCATTCAAGACAAAGCAAGAACCTTTTGTAACACTGACACCAGATCTTCAGTTTCAATATAATGAGCAGCAGGTCAGAACAATTCATCATCTTTAATAGTGTTGGGTCCTTTCAGCTGCACACAATGTCATTTAAAGCATCCATTGTGCCTAGTCCATTAAAAGTTAGTGTACGCGACCTGCCCACCCTCCAGTTCTCTACCTGCATAACCTGTCATTTTCAAATGAACCTGAAGACCTCGGTTAGCTGGTTCATGTGTGTGTGTTGAGAGCTGAAACATGAAGCATGATAGTATGACCTCACTGGGGGAAAGCCTTTCATATGCAAACCACTCACTGGATCTACCTCAAATTCTTTCACAAAAAACAAAAAATCATAAACGTACATTAAGAATGGAACGATGCTGTACAGAAAGTACTGCAGTGATTCAAAATTTTTCTCTAGTTTTGTTCATTTTGGAAACATGCAGATTTTGAATGATTCACACTGACAAATTCAATGTGATGCCAGAACTAAACAAAACGAAACAAAACAAAAATAAAAACACTATGCCAGTTTTTTTTTTTTCCCACAGTAACTTGGCAGCTTTGGTTGCCAAAGCCTTTCTTTTAGACTGTAAAAAATACAGTATTAAATGATAAAATGTCAATATACCAACATCTTCAAGCTATTAAAATCTGTTTGCTACTGTAAAATGTGGTAATATATATATATATATTTTTTATTGATCATAAAAATTGGCAACCGTAGCTAATAATAACATTAAGACTGAACCAGTCAACGCAAAATACCAGTAACTGATTAACACACAAAAGAATCCAGATATCACACAAGCAAGAATGCTGTGGTAGCGAATATCAGCATGACATACTGATATTCAGTACACAGGTTAAAATTCACTTATCATACAGAATTTACCAGTTATGTTTTATCCATTAGTAAAAATCAAACAAAAGGAGCCAAAGCATAAAGTTTTGCATACTGAAACCCACTCAAAATAGACAAATGGAGTGATGTTATACTCCAGTGCTGTTATATGAAATATAAGCACTCTTAGTAATATGTTCAACTGGATTAAAGAACTGGAAAATAAATAAGTAAATAAATAAATAAATGTGATGGTTTGCACAGGGATTTCGATAAATTATAAGACAAATTTATATTTTGTGCCATTAAACTCTAAATATAATATACTATTTTTCTGTAAATTTTAAGGTGATTCACTGTACAAAAACTTTTTTGAAGGTAAAATAATTGTAATTAAATTTAGAAGAATTTTTAGAAAGAAAGTTGTTTGTACACGATTTTTTTCCAGTCTGTGTAATAAGCATACTTTTATTGTATTGCCTCGCTAAATTTAATAATAAAAATGTTCTTCACATATGTCTGACTTGCCTATAGATAAATAAAGGTTAAATGACAATTAAATAATGCAATTTTTACTTTTTACTTACAAGAAACATAATTTTAAGAGCATTTAAAAGTGTATGTCATGCCTTGTTAAATATGCATGTTCTTTTCAATGATAAGGTAATTCATATTTTTACTTCTAATTATGTATTAACTGGTACAATTTAACATAAAAAGTATTGTCTTTAAACGATCTAATAGCATTTTGACGCTATGTGGCAAGGTAAGCAATTAACAGGTTTTCACTCTAGCATTTTCTTCGCCAACTCCTGCTTTTGAGGCTGAGAGCGGCGGCGGAATCATCATTCACATTCATTCATCGCGCTCAATGCATCACAAGAAGCTCATCATGAGCTATGATGAGTCCCTCATATGCAGGTCAGAGGATGAACGTGATATTCAGTGATACATCTGTCACAGAGCAGGTCAATAGATGCATTGGATGAGAGCAGCTCATCCTAGAGGAGATGACAGCTCTCATATGATCTAGCCTAAACCGAGCGAGCCCGATGCATGCGTGTCAGCACACAACCGGCTCATTATTCCCGAACGCTTCCTACTTACAGGGGCTGTTGTGGGAGAAGCGTGCTCTCCTGGGCGAGTAGGATTCGTTCTGATCCAGTTCATACGCGGAGGCGATGAGCACGGCGAGCAGCAAAAGTCCGGTCCTTGGCGGCATCTCTCACTAAATGACACTGGGGCTTTTATGAAGGGCAATAAAAGAGGATTTCCTTTATGTCTCGGACGTGTTCTTGGCGACTTCGTTGAGGAAATGCGTGTGATGTGGGCAGTATCATGAAGGCTCTGTCTGTCCGGCTGATCTCTTCAGCAATTTCTTCTTCCAGCATGACAGGAGCGCAGGTCGCCCTTTATATGTGCCCGAGCATCACGAGCTCGCCGCTCAGCCCAATCACATCACAGCAGGCGCTCTCACACAGCCTCAGCTCAAACTTTCATTCATTGATCCGTAGCATTTAAATGGGCTTCTCTCGTATGGCGTAAAGTTCGCTGTTCCTTTTCATTTGGGAAAGGTGATTGGGAAAACATCCGCGCACTGTTGTCATATACAAATATACACGTCCACTTCAAAGAGCGCGTCGCAAAATTTGGTCCTTCATAACGTCACAACGGAGCTCATGCGTGGCACGGTTCAACTTTACCCTACTGAACGAACAGAAACAAAAACAGCTAAAAGTGCAAGAACCCCTCTAAAACCAGCAACCAGACAACAAACCAGCAGGATATGGGGTAGAGTGGGGAAAACCCCCATAAGAACTGTGTAGGCTAATTTTTTTCTGTGAAACAAAAGTTAAATGTGTCTAGAATAGTTTTATTGACAATGACATCAGTTATAAACAAAGTATGAAAAATATCCAGAGTTTTCATTTTCACAGGTGGGGTAAAATTTATGCACCCCCAACCCCCCAATCTGGAAAAGCAATTTGCTTAATACATTTACTGCAAAATCAGAGCACAGGCATCTTAAGCTTAAAATTTTAAATAATATCGATAATTATGAATTACAAAATTATAACAGTTTATTTGAAAAATACTGTTAGCTGATGCTAATTGGCTAGCTAACTAGCTACCTGATGCTAACGTAAGGTATTTTTTTTAAATATAAAGCCCAAATATTTTTATTCAACTAACTAGTTGCAATACAGTTGATGGAAAAACAAAGGATTTGATGTTCAGAACAGAGTCATGAAGCCATGCCCCCTGGGGGTTGTTTTACCCCACACACTAGGTTTGAAAAAAAATGCGTACAAAACTTTACAACACTTTTTTCGTACTGCTGAACATTAGATCACTTACTGTGAAATCCGTTTTCTCTCAGGTACATCACCAAAGGCTTCACGGTGAATACTTCTACATCGCTCTTGTGAACGTAGTCCATAGCAACAACAAAAATCTCGACTTTAGCTAGTGGTTATTTTACGAAAAACAGTTGGGGGGCGTTTCTACCCTACGCTTTATTGCTAAACATTGCTTATTTATTACAATACCAGAAAGCTTACAGCAACCATTTTCTATAAAAAACAAAAATCAGCGTTTTCAACCTGACTTGAATGGCTTGCTGGTCTTGCCAAGCTGGTCCCCCTGCCTGGCAAGCTCAAAAGTAGCCAAACTCCTATAAAAAAACAGCGCCTGGAACATCCTCATAATGTACCCTATTACTCAAAAACTGAGATCCGCTACGCCATAAAGATTTATGTCAATTTAAATGAGTAAACCGGTCTATTAAATAATATGGCAACCATATGACCCCAGTCCTGTTAGTCTAATGAACTCACGCAAGTCTAAATCTCATTACTGACTTTGGCAAATGACAGTTTGCTTTTCTTTATCTTTTTGTTTCATTCAGTAATCCTTGTAGTGTTATATTTCAACTGTCTGCTAAAGCGTTACCACAGGATTGCGTTTTATTCAAATGCATTGCGTTCTTTGTTTTTCTTAAACGTCTTTGAGAAATAACATTTGAAGTTATTCAAATGACTCGCATTTTTATCGCTTTGGCATTTTGATGGACCCTCATGCAATAGTGCCACTATTGTTTCTAGCTGACAGATAAACGACGCTGTTATTGACACAAATCGTGTAGCGTATGGAAAGCATCACTGTGTTGACTTTGCGCATCGCGCAACTCGCGCACTCGAGCCCGAGCAGGGCGCACGTGCAGAAGCGCACGCGTAATGTGACACTGAAGTCCATGCGTGAATAATCGCCCAATCAGCACAGTCATGTTTAAGTGAGACATCTGCTCACTTTGAGCCTTAGAGAAAGGAAAAGAGCCGTATTTTATTCGGAACACCCTTTAATTCCTAAAGAGGCGGTCAATAAATGAGCGTCTTGCAGTAACTGAGGCTAGGGGCTAGTTTTCACACTTTTTACTTCAAATAATATGTATCAGAGTAGGTTTATTTGTGAATTTCTGTATAGGCACATAACTTCATTTCTTGCTACATAAAAAAGGTTTAAACACTTTCATAATTATTGCCCAGGCCATGTTTATTTAGCAAAGGACACCCTTTGTGTCCTGCAAGTTGGAACCCTATATGGGGAACTTGCTATTAAACAGCCTATTCTGGCATTTCAGCACTATTTAAACAGCAAAACTATGGTATGAAAGGCAAAACAGATGAAAGGTACACAAATAAATAAATAAAAAAGCAGAAATAATTTAAAGACATTGTACAAAATATCAAACTGTTGTTTTAGCCATGCAGTAATTGGATTATATGAAATTACAACCTGACATTATATAAAAAAGCCCTGTCTTAAGAACACATTTGAACTTTTTTGGTTAAAATCTTAACAAATTTAAGCATTACAATGTGTAGACCTGATTTTCTGTAAGTTTATTGACATTTCACATTTCGTTTAACCCAAAAACAACACAATAAAATGTCAAATTCATCCTTAGCGACATTGCTTAGCCACATCCAAAACACACTTTTGCTGACTTTTACTGTGACAAAGCCCTGAGGTAAGTTTCTCATAGTTTTTTTTTCTTGTATACCGTCACCACTTATTTCATCAGCCCTCAACAAACATGTTTAATTTGCTGAGTAACATAAAGTACGACATCTGAATGCTTTTCCCATTGTGTACATTTAGCAGGTATTTCCAAGTGAAAACACCTTCAATGGATTGTGAGTCATCAATGGATTTGCGCCTCGTCCCCGTACTTACAGATCACCACATCCTTTGCAACGCCATCAGATGAATCAGAAGGTCTTATCTACTGTTTTGCCTTTGCGAAACTGTTTAACATTTGCACAGTTAAAGCACCATAATGGGCCAAATAACATCACTGCAATGTACCTGTTCAAAATGCACCAGTGGTTTTGATATATTCCACATTTATAAAACCTCTTTACATCTAAAGAACATTTCTTTAGATTTTTTCCCCCCAAGTGATTATTCATGATGAAACCTTAACTTATAATACAAGTAAAACCCTGTTAGCGTCTTCAAGAATGTTAGGAAATTAACTCTTTTATTCTCCCATCAATTTAGCAGTTTCATTAGTAATAGCGAAAAATACAATAGGGGTTGAAGAGTGGCAGGAAAGGTCAACCTCCTTTCATTTAAGGCATTCAGATGTAGCCAAAAGCAGATAAAGAATAGCTCTGAGACTTGAGGTTCACTAACTTGTTGTATTAGGCTACCTTTCTATACAGATTCCACTAAATTGGTTGAATTCCTCCCAAGCTTCACTTCACTTTGATATCTGGAAAAAGCTGATGTTTTTAAAGGCTCCACCATTCAGGGGTTTGATTTGTAGATGTGTTTTATTGTAGGTCTGGTGTTTTATTTACTGCAGTAACTTTACACTTAAACTAAAATATATCGCTCTTCTCAACTTCTAGTGACCTGCTTCATTTGTCTATTGCACTGATAGATTTACAAAAACACACACAGCTGACGAAATCAAGGAAATATTGTATCTGCTACTCCAGTAAGTCCAATTCTTATATTCTCTCAGCAACTTATACTTGTCTTTAAAAGCTTTGGCCAAAAAAGGCCAGTATGATGCCAAACTGTGATTGATTGTGCCAGCCTGTTAGTAACTGAGCAACGACAGAACATTAGAATTAATTACATAATCTAGTTCAATAGAATTTTATGTTATCACCAAGGTGAAGAAAGCATTACGACAAACAGGATGGAGTATGATAACAGGGGTGCCAGTCCAGTCACAGATCACACCAGTCAATCAATGCCTCGCTGCGTGTGTGCACTAGACCTGCCAAAGCAAGAGGAAATGACTTCGAGATTACATTAGTCCTTGCTGTTCTCATACAACAGACCTGAAAGGGCATGCTTTTGGGCAGCCTTACATGTACATGTTATCCAGAGTTTGCATAATGATGCAGTAAGTAATCGCAAACTTTTTAGTATAATGAATGCGTCTGGAATGCATTTAGAAGAAGTTGCATTTCAGGCTGTTTTAAAACCTTTTGTCACCAGGGAGCCCTTTTATAAAATAGGGTGATTTTTTTGACCACTCTCATACTGAATGCCACCATATTTCTAAAGTGCATCTTGACTATTATTAAGATATTCATTCTGTGCAAATGTAGGAAGACAAAATTCACCCAGCAAAAAATGAAGAAAATGGTATTATAAAATCCAATTTTCTGCAAGAGTGACTCAAGCAGTGTTTAGATTGTGGCAAGGATTTCAATCCAGCTGTTCTGGGAAAGTTATCAGAATTATTATTATCATTAAAATGGTTCCTTGGGGGCACATTCAACAATTTGAGAAAAAATAAAAAAAATATATATTTTTTTATATATTTTTACCTTTGAGAGCTCTCTTTGGATGTTCTTATAACAAACATACACATATTGTGAGCATTATGAGGAGTGAGATTCTCAAAACTATTCTCCACTTTTTGGGTTCTTGTCCCGATTTGATTTTTTGATTTTTTGATTTTTTATTTGACCATAGAAAGACAAGGATAAATGGTGTGTAGCAATGTGTTTCTAATACCTTTGTCAACCAGCAACTGACTTTTGTCATGGTTTTAATGCGTTACACCACATCGTTTATTTTGCACAAAAACCTAGAACATCTAAGCCAGATTGTACCTTTTCATTCATTTGAGGGAGTACCCAGAGAAGAACTAAAGATTCAACAGCTGTGCTCACATATGGATTGAATTCATCCTTGGCTAGTTACAGAGGTAAGTCAAATTCAGGTGGTCTCGCACCCCAAATGAATGCAACCCTAGGGAATAGTGATATATCAGGCAAATGAAGTCTCCTCCTATGAGTGGTTAATCAGGGACGTGTTACTATGAGAAATAGAAACATCTGGATGTTGGACATGAGGAATTGTAAACCTTTCGTCATTGTGAAGTCACTAATCTACTGCGCCCGGCTCTCAAGAGTGTGTATCTGGGAAGGGAGTGAGGGGGGAAAGAGGGTTTGGATGTGTGTATGCTGGGCAAGGGTTCAAAGACAGGGCATGATGGCAACCAAAAATGAGCATTCTGCTTGGCCCGATACCACACGTGGCATATTTGCATTGCTTTGCATGAAAGCAGTTTAACTGATTCTAAGATTACTCTCCATTTGCATCCTGTCCTTTCTGCCAAGAGGTCAGCTGCAGCCTTGCACTTGCTCCTACGGCATCATGGGGCCTGTATGTCCATGAATTACAAGCTCTGATTTCTACTTAATAAATGGTTGGATGTAAACACATATAACAGCAAATAGTAGAGACTATACTATACTATACTATACTGTACTATACTACAATATGCAACACTATACTACACTATACTATACTATACTACAATATGCAACACTATACTGTACTGTACTGTACTATACTATGCTATACTATACTACACAGAAAAAAAAATAAAATGATGTTTGGAAAGATAACCTTTTTTTTAAAAGTTTTTTTTAACCTAATTTTCAGTATGATTCAATAATAGTAGTGTACTGTAACATTATAGTATAGTATAGTATACTACACTATACTATACTACAATATGCGACACTATACAACACTACACTATACTATACTGTACTATACTATACTATACTATACTATATGGAAAAAAAAATTAAAATGATGTTTGGAAAGATAAGTTTTTTTTTTTACCTAATTGTCAGTATGATTCAATAATAGTAGTGTACTATAGTATACTACAGTATGCAACACTATACTATACTATACTATACTATACTACAATATGCAACACTATACAACACTACACTGTACTATACTATACTATACCATACTATACTGTACTGTACTGTACTATAAATATATATATTAAAATGATGTTTGGAAAGATTTATTTAAGGTTTTAAAACATTTTTTAAAAGTTTTTTTTTAACCTAATGTTCTCTGAATTATTCAATAATAGTAGTGTACCACAGTATACCACAGTATGCAACACTATACTATACTACAGTATGCAACACTACACTATACTATACTACAATATGCGACACTAGACTATACTATACTACATATACTGACTATACTATACTATGCTATGCTATACTGTACTGTACTGTACTATACTATACAGAAAAAAATGTAAACTATTTTTTGGAAAGATAGAGTGCACGTTACCAAATGAAATCTAAACTTCTGTGCAATCCATGCATTTCTGAAACTGACCTGGCCCTTATTTAAGGTTTTAAAACATTTTTGAAAGTTTTTTATTTATTTATTTATTTTTTTATTTAACCTAATCTTGTCAGTATAATTCAGTAATAGTAGTATAAGGAATGACATTGATTTGGATGAATAAAAGCGTGAATAATTATATGGAAAAGTTTGCACATGAAGCACAATAGACAAAACGTTATTTTAAAAATACATAGATTTATTACAATAAAAAGTGGTCTAGAAGCAATTTTCACTCAAAATGACAAAAAAATGGCAAGTGATTCACTGAATTAAATGTGGAATTTTGATGTAGAAGGAGTAACATAGTGTTTTCTTGTAAAATGTACTGTATTTGGCTTATTTACAATTTTTTATTTTATTTTATTTTATTGTTTTATTTTATTTTCCACTGACTGATTCAAAAACAGTCCAATAAAAGTAGTTTCATATTTTAAACATATTTTATTTTTTTTATTTATTTATTTACATTGAATTGAACTGAGCACTATTTGACACTGACTGATTCAAAAACAGTCCAAATAATATAACTGAAGATCATCATTCCAAGTGAGCATTCAGATCTATTTGTTTGATCATTGTAACTAACCAACTGCACTGAGCAATTCAAAAGTACTCCTCACACAGGTTCATTTGGTAAAGAGTGTTGTATCATCAGATCAGATCTAAGAACGAGCCTATTTGTGTCCTGCAGTTCCTGTTCTGTCCACTAGAGGGTCTTTGTGGAATGTGCATTGATAACCTACAGGTAAAGGATGATGCTCAGTTAGTCTGCATTTTTTTGGCTCATCACTTTAGTGAAACTTCCATTTTGTAAGCTTTTTAAAGGACGGTTTACTTGCCAAATATTGCAAAAGAGCAGCAGTTCAGTGTATATACCCAAATCATGTTTTTTTAATGTCAGGCCTTTTAGTTTTCCAGCAGACGTCTGTAGGAACACTGGCCCAAAGAAAGTCACAATTCAGTGGATGCCAAGAGCATTAAATCTTCAGTGTTGACTTTTAGGTCAATAAAGTAAGAAGCAGGTCGGGAATGTGCGAATGGAGGTTTAATAGTCTATATATTTCCATAAAACAAGCGCTGCATGAATCATTTAGTCTAAGTATATTACAGTGTGCTGAGGCATATCATTGCATTCTTGGCCTGGCAAAGAGGGTTGGCTCATTTATGACAAAGATACATTTATTTCTACATGCACTGCCTTATAATGGCAGCTTTTTCTTCCTTATTTTCATGAAAGCTTTGCGATTTTCAGTGTCATCATGACAGATTCATTAAAATTATGTCTCAAGTGAGAATACAATGGTACATGAATGATAAATCAGACAATGGCAAAGGCCATATTACCTATAATGAAAACTTATTCTAATAACTCTTATTCTAATAAATATCATTGACAATGAGTCTTGTATGAATGATTCTGGAGAGCAATTCAAGTTTGAAATTCGAGCTGGTCGTCATTTTAGATTTTCAGGTGTTTATGTTGTCATTGCAGTGATTTATAAACTTGTAAATAATCACACAAAGAAAAGAGTAGTAAGCATTTTTTTACAATAAAGTTATGTTAATAATTTACATACTGAAACTGTAAAAAGAACAGAAGATGTATAGAAAACGATGTCAAAAAAGCATCTCACTCTACAAATGTTATTTATTTCAAGGTCCAATTCTCACTGTTAACAAATTATTAATGACGACTTTTGGTTTAATAAACTCCTAATTTGCTGCTTATTAATAGTTAGTAAGGTAGTTTTACCCTACAAAAAATACATGCATAATTTTCAGTGTCAACAGTCAGAATAAGCCAGTTTAAATGCAAAAAGTGCCCAGTGTAAGTGATCAGAATAAGCGAACATTAAAAACTGTGTAATTCACTGATATATACTGTATGAAGATCTGACAATAAAAAAAGGACAGTGATCGCAACGAGCCATATCATAAATTAAATTACATTTTCAAACGTGTTATTCATTGTGTGAGCACTTACAAATTCAAGTGGATGGGAAATTATGAATCTGTAATAAATAAATACAAACGACAAAGCCAGATTTTGAAGTTGTTAATTTTCATTGAGCTGCTTTCACCATTGTGTTGTTTCAAGCTGAAAAGCATAAAATTGCACTTCATTTTAGATCCGTTGTCCACTCCGGTCATGTCACAGCAATTGTTCTCCATTCTAATGTTGAATTCTAATGTAGAATTGAATCTGTGAAAATGTGAATAATTTTAACAAAATAAGAGAGACCAAACAAAATGCATGTTATTTTTTATTTAATACTGTCCTGAGTAAGATTAAAATACCCCCCTGCAAAAGTTTGGGAACCCTTGGTTCTTAATACTGTGTGTGGTTCTTAATGCATCGTGTTTCCTTCTGGAGCATCAGTGAGCGTTTGAACCTTTTTTAATAGTTGTACCTATATTGTCCTCAGTGTGAAAAGATGGATAACAAAACCATACAGTCACTGCTGGAAAGGGTTCAAATATGCAAAGGATGCTGGAAAACTGAAGTATCTGCAAGACCTGGAGGATTTTTCCGAAGAACAGTGCTCAGTTTAACTGTTCAGAAGAAACAAGGGACTCATGAACAACCATCACAAAACAAAAGTCAAACAAAACAAACAAAAAGTCGTAGATCATCCTGGTAACCACACTGTATTAAGAACCAAGGGTTCCCAAACTTTTGCAAGGGATTATTTTAATAATTTTAGGTATTTTTTGGTCTTGTGGACTATATGTAAACATCTTTTATGTAAAATATCCTCCTCAGGACTGTACTAAATAAAAAATAACATGCATTTTTGATGATCTCTGTTATTTTGTTAAAATTATTCACATTTTCACAGATTCTGCAAGGGGTTCCCAAACTTTTGCATAAAATGTATGTAAAGTTCTTGGCATAGACTCTTTAAAATACGTCAAAGAATTTTAGACACCAGTCTGTTATTGTGGGGACATTTCCACGCCCCTAAACATGCCGTGACAAAATGAAACATGATTGGTTGCTTTACCTGTCAGTCATATGGCCTCTTGAACAGCCCTTGACCATTCAAAGCGGCCAAGGTTCCCAGATCTTCTGCTGTCAGTCTGAAGGTCTGGCTATGCGAGACTAACTAGTGACTGATTATTAGGAATACGAGAAATTGGGAAAGTGATTTTATTGTGTCAGAGATGTTGCTTTGCTCAGAGCTAATTGGTCCAATTATGGTTTGAGATGCTTTACCCCAGGGGTGTCCAAACCTGTTCCTGGAGGGCTGCTTACCTGCAGAGTTTTGCTCCAACCATAATAAAACACCTGAACCAACTAATCAAAGTCTGAAACTCACTATAAACATCCAGGCTAGCAAGTTGAAGCTAAACTCTGCAGAATGTTGGCCCTCCAGAAGAAGCACCATACACCCATACTCACACAGAACATAATCTCGCATAGTCAGACTTTCAGACTGACAGCAGAAGGTCTGGGAACCCTGGCCACTTTGAATGGCCAAGGACTGCCCAAGAGTCCGATTAACAGGTAAAGCAACCAATCACGTTTCGTTTTGTGTCACGTCATGTTTAGGGGCGTGGAAATGTCACCTGTGGCCTCTCTGGTCTCAATGCCAAAACATACCTGGGGACACTTTTTTGCGAGACGTAAAATACGTACCAATAAGTAGATATCACTGCAGTTTCTGAAACAAATAAACACCAGTAAAACTCCAACACCTTTAATTCCTTTTCACACAAAGTATGATTTACAGAGTTTCGATTAATAAAGTGTAATTTTCGCACAATTACTTGAAAAGTATCATGTTATGACTTCAAAACAAGTTTAATATGCTGGGAGATTTGAAAACTGATACTTTTGAATGTTAGCATCACATATGCAGCTTCATATGTATGGGTTTCAGAGCCGGTAGGTTTGTTCGGTAGCTCACACAGTAGGGAGATGTACTTGAGAGGTGAAGAGCCCTGGCACAAATCCCAACTATGGTTTAATAAAACAGTTCGAATCTGCCCTAGTGAAAAAACAGCATATGCTGGTAGGTATGTTTTGGTGCTGGGATGCTGGTTGGGTAGGTTTTAATGCTGGTTTAAGCTGGTCCTTAGCTGGTTTATGCTGGTACCTACCAGCATATGCTGGTTTTTTCAACAGGGTGCACACACAGAAGATTCAAATGGCAAGCTTGCATCAACAAATGCACTTTTATATCAGTTTTGCATTTGTCAACACTATCAGGTGGGTCTAGGGTTGGGTTTGGTGTAGTGCATATTTCCAACACGACAGATCATTAAGTTCTAGCGACAGTCCCCGGATATTTGAACTCTGAACCGTCGCAATACGTACCTGAAGCAACATAACAAAAACACAGCGATACGTACCTGTATCAACGTAATAAAAACGTGCCATGGTTCACATATTGAACGTGTTTTAGCGCCACTCAGTGGACATTTCTCTTGGAAACTGTTGCGAAACGAGCAGTAAGGTACGTAAAAACCGTGCGGCAGAAAAGTACCCAGGGGTACGTATTTTTTATGAGACCGGGCTGTACTTAAGCCCCAGTCCCAATGTGTTTGTATGTGAGAAGCCATCTCCCTGCTGAAAAAAACAAAACAAAAACAAAACAATAGAACCATCACAGAAAAGTCTAATTGTTTCACTACAAATACCATTACAAGCATTACAAACAATCAACTTTTAAACATTACAACACTTTAAAAACAAATTCTGTAGTGTGTTTTGGGACATATTTCACAAGGATTTATTGGTTTTAACAATAAGCCACTAATAGAAGGTGACCAATTACCAGTAGAGACCACCAGGGTCCATTACAGTTTCCATTAAAACCAGTAAAACCATTAAAATTTTTGTAATGGTGTCTATTGTTTTTTTCAGCAGGGCCTCCATTCGCACATGGCCTGTGTGAAATTGTTGTGTTGCTGACTATTCACCAACAATTACCATCACTTGCCTTCAATGAGAACTGTCTACTCCTGCATGTTGAAATAAACTGGAAAAAAGAAACTGATGACTGAATGAGTTTTAATGGGCTCACCATTCCAGAAGCAATACCCAAATCAGCCGAAGATTCCTTTAATTATTTGCACTTAACATACATTATCAACACCGCCAGAAGACTTAATGGTGGTTAAAATTCAGGGTTGGCACAAACGAAGCAGAAAGATACCTGGCCAGCCACCTAAATCGGCTTCATACTATCGCATTTACCTTTTTTTTTATTCAGTTTTTATTCTGTGGTGGAAACAAGCCACAAATATGCTTCCATTGTGTTTTTCATCTCACACAACCTCTGTAACAATTCTAGATCAAATTATGTAATATAATAAATAAACACAGAGATTTTAGTCCTGTCTGAATCACAGACGTTAGGCGATAAGAATTGTATCTCAGATGTTGTTTTGAAATCCGTCCCATCCAAATACAGCTGATGGAGGATGTTAAATTAAATGTGATCTTGCATACATGACTCATTGAATGCACCTGCAATGGCTACAGAAGCCATTATAAGACTCTGACTCTCCTGTAGCACGTCTGAGGCGGTGGACCAGCGTTAACCCTGAATCACATCCTAAATGTATTAACCCAGCATTATCTCAGTCTCAGAGGAAACCACTCATACAAGTGCCAAAACTAATCTGGTCCACCAGGCCTGATGAGTTTGCCAATATTTCGGGTAATCTCTTTATGACTAATCATGTGAATGAATAAGAGAATAGGGATATTAGCCAGCTCATTGTTTCTAAACCACAGGCATTTCACAGAAGCCTAACACGGAGCAGTTTTGATCTCTTTGGGTTCTGCTTACTTCTACAGATCTACGATGCACAGTATAACCTGACGGCAAGGTTTTTTACATTTTAGTGAGCAAAGTAGTCTGATGCGATCTTTACTGATTTCTTGGTTCTACATCAAACATCGTGGGAGGCGAGCTTGACGCACAGCCATGACGCAAACCCCCGTCACTGACAGAAGAAGTGTTTCAACATACAACGTGGAGTCTGACAGGTTGTCAGGTTAAGAACACGCAGATGTCTTTTGTTCTTTACAGAGACAGATCATCTGAAGGAACCTTCAGCAGAACATATGAAGGGTACAACAGGGTTAAAGGTTCAATTTGATTAAAATAGTAAATATAATGGATGTAAATGTAAATATACATGAATCTTGGCATTGTGTACTGTAAGTATTCTTGTCTCTTAAGATGAATTGCTTGTAATGTTCCTCTAGATAAATAAAATGTACTCTACTGGTACTCTACAGAAGTTTGGGGTCAGGTACTTTCTTTCTCACAATAGTGATGCAGTGTAGATGGAAGGGCAATTACAGCACTTTCTTTTTTTTTTTTTTTTGCCAAAATCATTTTTGCTATTTCATTACCTCAAGTATTTTATAAGGACTCATTATTATTCTGTTTTGAGTATATCACAGAGTACATCCTGGAGCTCTAATGCCAGTACAGGCATATTTCACAAATTAATTTCCATCATTATTGGAACTTGGGGCTACTTTGCACACTCTGTTCCTCATAACAAATTTATTACTTCCCAGTTGTAGAAAACTACATTGCAGTACATATTGTACGTTTTCCTTCTTTGGAAACTCAGCAGTGTTTTGGGTGACCTTTTGGTCACTGTGTGCTTAGATACATTACTGTTCAAAGGTTTGGGGTCAGTAAGATTTTATTTGAATGAAATTAATACTTTTATTTAGCACAGATATCTTAAAGTGACAGTAAGTACACCTTAGTGTTCCAGTTTGTAACTTTCCATTCATAATATATATATATATATATATATATGTATATCACGGTTCTGCAAAAATATAAAATAACACAACAGCAAGTCAGCATATTAGAATGATTTCTGTAGGATCATGTGACATCGAAGACTGGAGTAATGTTGCTGAAAATTAGCTTTTGCATCACAGAAATAAATTACATTTTAAAATATATTCACATAGAAAACACTTATTTTAAATTGTAATAATATTTTACAATTTTACTGTTTTTATGGCAATTTTGATCAAATAAATGCAGTGTGCAAAAGAGACTTCTTTCAAAACCATTAAAATCTTTTTGGTTTAAACCATGAACTGTGCAAAATAAAATGATTATACTACATCAAATGAGTTCAAGATCAAGCTTTTCTTGCATGCAGTGACCACATGGATCAGGTCAGTTGCGCAGAACTTACTGACAAACAGGTGTTCACACAGAAAACCTGGCAGTGGTAATTCAACTCAGTTTGCTGTGCAGGAAAGAGTTTTGTTGTCCTTATGTGTTTTGGGAGGGGAAAATTTTCTAAATGTTTTTTTACCTCGGAGGGTTTTTAGCCTTGTTGTACCCTTTTGGTAGTCCAGAGCTGAAAGTTTCCTAGTGTAAAGGCTAAGAGAAAGTCTGAATAGACAAATTAAGGTGGTCTTTCGTAACATTTTCTTTAACCTGGAAAGACACTGTCCATGTTGTATAATTACATTACAGATACATAATGTTATATTAACACAAACACATACATTATGCTTTATAGATCATCAGAGTGTTACAAATGTAACGGACATGTAAGAAAAGTCAATGCTTTATATAGTAAATCTTCTTCATGGACCCCCTGCAGTACTCATAAGGATATCACTGGTACTAGCCATGAGAGCACAGCAGTTCTGTGCATGCCACGATCCTTTTATAAAGAGTTTTAATAGTGCTCTAGAGGCAATAACTTGGTTTTATTAAACAGGATTCAGGGTGAAAGAGTTTCAGAGCTCTGCACTGTATCACATCCACCTACTGCACTGGATTCACAGCGTTCAGCGGGGAGGGCACAAAGCGGTCAAAGCACTTGCGTTTGTCATTCAAAGAGCCCTTTAAATTGCCTTTATGTGTCTAGTATTGGTTTTATTTGACTAACAAGCAAATTGCTGAATGCATAGAATATGCTGTGCTAAAAATGTTATGAATATTATGTAGTTAAAAGTTGAATTTATTAAAGTTGCAATTAATAAATTATGTAGGAAATACATTCTCTAACACTGTCTTGAAGATCTCAAATTCCAAATGAAATCTTACTTAATCTTACTCTAATTCCGAATTAAATCTTACTTACCTTCAGATCACTGTTGCAACCCTCATTGGGTATTCCTGCAAAATCATATTGGCTTTTTGCACCTTTAAATTGAAATGCCCAGTGAGTGCCACTAAAATGTATTTAATTCTCCCTGAAACAGATGAACATTAATGTGTCAGTGTTTTATAAAGTCGGTTGTTCTATGCATCACTGCAGTTCGGAAATTAACTGTTTCGGTAAGTGAAGCTGAAAGGTTAATGCTCTATGGTGTTTGAAAATAACACAATGCACTAAACCTAGCAGATAGCATAAACAAATAGAAACAGGACACTGAAAAATAATAATAACATTTGCTGAAGGAGCCATGGTAATTTACTAGTTTCTAAAAGTCTTTGAAATGTTATCGTATTTTGTGTGACTCATACCCATGCATTTCGTAACACAAGCGGCATGCTGTACCAGGTGAGCTACTGAGCAAGTTACCCTGGTTCCCTGAGAAGGGAACAAGACACTGTGTTCTCTAGGGGTCGCTATGGGGAACGGTTATACCCACGCTGCCACGCTGAGGGGAGTGCATGCCATTATAGAGGCGAACACTAAGTACCAACTCCCGTCAAGGTTAAGGGAGTTTCCCCTGAGATGTAGTGACGGCTGTCACTGACATTATCCCCTTTGGCCAAAAGCATACCCAAAGACTTACCTGAAAGCGGTCAGAAACGCTGGACCCCGAGTAGAACTCAAAGCTTGGAATCAGAAGATATTCCTTTAAGGGGATATGGCCGAGTGCCTAGGGTTTCGCCAAGGTTTGGCCTGTCACCCAGGGGGCTACTGCGGGCTCTGCATAGGTTCGCTCAGGAACCGTCCTACAGAACATAGGTAGCAACACCCTGCTCAAGGATGCGCAAGTAGAGTGGGACCCAAGGTGACCGGGGACAGCAACTCAAAGAATGGGCACGAGATTGAGTGTGAAACCCATATCATGCAGAGTGCGTAGAAACTAGCATGTGTATTACCGTTACTTGGGGACTTAGCCTGGCAGATGCTCACAAGTTATCAGCAGGGATACATACATGGAGTGGGACCCAAGGTGGCCGGAGTCTGAACCAACTCAAGAAGGGTACGGGCCATAAGCACGTGAATCCCTACCATACAGGATTTTAGAATGGATGCAAAATCTAAGTGCATTCCATACCACAGTGTGGATTTAAGAAAAGTGCCCAGAGACTTATGTGTGCACTTACCATATACATAAATTTAAGAAAGTGCCCAAAGGTTCGTGTGGGCACTTACCATAACATGAATTTTAGAAATACAGCTTATTTCATTATTTACAAGCGGTGTGCTAGTAGATATCCCTCTAGATGAGAGGAGCACTGCTAGGCATTCCAAACAAGGCTCCAAGGGGTAGACAGTAAGGACGAACCTCAGTTGCCCAGTTGGGGCATTGCTCAGAGCCAACCCTCAAGGTGAGGGGAGCATCGCTAAGCCAAACAGACAATTAGCTGCAGCTAGCTGTCTGATAGTACTGCCATGGAGCCGATACACTTGACCAATGTGAGAGGTCAGTGCTTCGTGACAGGCTTCTAACTCCCGAGAGACAAGGAGGAACACCTGATCCGCCCAGGGGGTGACAAGCTCTTAAGAGACCCTCACACAGCAAGGGGAGCATTGTCATGCCCTGCCAAAGAGGCCTTGGAAATGTGATTGGATCACAGGAGATCAGACATTCCAGCAGAGACGAATCTGGTTCAACTCAGCATGTCTGCATAGAGAGTAGCAGTGTCCCCAGCCCTCGGGCTGTGTTGTGAGTATTCACTTATTCCTCACCATACATACACAGCCCATGAGCTGTATGAAAGTTGCAGGTATCAGAGCGTGCTTGCCTCTCGCAAGAAACAAGCAAAGAAAATAATGAAGGCAGTAAACTTCCCCTGGAGCAGAAAGTGCTTGCTCTTTACCACACATCGTCACACGCAAGCCGTTCTTAAAACCTCTGGTGAGAGAACATGCACTCAATTCGTGCTTAGTTTCAGACAAAAGGTCAGTGAAGACAAAGAAGAGGATGTTGTGTTCTACCAGCATCCTTTTATACTGTGGTTGCACCGGTAGTGACACACCGGCAGCGATAAGTTCGCGCTGGAAGTGATGTCATAGGCTGTCGCTGGCCAACATTGTTGTCGTTTCTGTATGTAGACTTCAGACATGGGTCACGGAGATGGCGTCCCCCATAGCGACCCCTAGAGGACGCAGTTTGAGTTCCTCGAAAGGTAATCTTTTCTTATGGAGTTAATTATGTGATGCAAACTTTAAAATGTTTTTGTTTATAAATCATGCACAATGGTAAAAATGTTTTGAGGTCATAACATTGTATTGTATGTGCATATAGTGGAAATTCATAATAGATAATCTACCCCTAACCATAATTTGTCTGAAAGGGAAGAAAAGTTGGTGTTCTACTAACATTCGTGGTCATTTAAGTGAAAACTGCAGTCAGTTATGATTTGGAGGACTGAAGTTTTGACACTTTTTTCAAAGAGTCAATGTTGCAGCTACCAGAACAGCACTAAAACATCTTCTACTATCTTCATTTACTATCTTATTTTCAAAATGTGCAAAAACCTATTTTCCCGGTGTTGAATCTGGTTAACTAAATCAGGAATTCACCTAATATAACCAGTATAAAGTCACAGAAATTCCCCTAATCGAGAGGGGTGAAAAAGAACTGGCCTAGTCAAGGTTGTCATTTGGACATGTGGGTTCACATCTGAGTCCCAGATGAATATCTTCCCCACATTGGGTAAACCAAGAGTCACATAGGAGCATGTTGTGCCCTCCTGGCGGAAATGTCAGCGTTGTTTAGACCAGCATACTCAGAAGGAATCAAATCCCCTTGACAAATTTGGCCCTTGCGTATCTATTACAGAGTCAGACTGACATCTGTACTAAAAGGCCAAAACTTTGTTTTATGGCTTGGTTGCTGTGATGCATCTAGACTTGTTATCAGAAATGTTTACTGGTTGGTTATATAGATATTGGTTTTAAAAAGAAAATCCAAAGAATCCCTGCAAACTGCAAATGGAAATCACTGATTTAGGATTTTAGTCACTGAATTGGAAATCAATGATTTAGATTAACAATAGTTCCAGGCTGAAAAATAATCATTAAAAGTTCAAATATCTCGCTTCTTCTAGCACTTAAACTGTGTCGTGTCTTTGTTTCTCCTAAATCTTTAGCTTGTCTAGATCTCCTCTCCAGTGGGTTTGGGTCCATGTTCTCAGCAGGCTATCGCGATCATCTTGATCAGTGTTTTCAGTTGTTGCATTTGGGTCCATCTGCTTTCCGTCACCACAACTGCCCAAACATATTACGACCATATTTGATTTAATGCTAAACTGCACTAATAGCTAAATAGTTGAAACGAGCCAGGCTGTATTGCGTGATCCTTTTGAGTTTAGATCTACTGTGTGTGCCACTTGAATTGTATTTAATGATTAGGTATAAAGCCCCATGAAAAGGTTTACCCCCCTGTGAGATTATAAGTATCGGGTTAGCCGATGTTTTAAAGATATATACATAATGGGACGCTAGTTTGCTTTCCATCTGTGTGAAATGCTCTCATGGGAACAGCTTAGTCTGAGAGAAAAAAAATAAACCTCCATACATTGTCAAATCAGCTTTTACAAAAAGAAAAGTGCAGTTGCCTAGTTACTCAGAAAGCTAGGTACAACTCTCAACTTCTGCAAGTATATCTCTACATCTTTTATGTCATAATGTGGTGTTACTTCTTTGAAATTACCAGTATGCTTGGTAAGTGTAGGCTATTAACTTGAATTAATAACATTATTATTACACTTTGTATTGTAATGAACTACAATAATATAATATAATATAATATAATTAGTTACAGTCCTTAAATCTGATTGGTTAAGCAGCATCCAACTGTTACTGGGAATTCCGTGTTTTCACATTCCGTCCAGAGTTAGTTTGTGCATTAATGATTGGCATTTTATGATTTTACACTGTGACGCAAGTAAGTGGTGACAAGGCTTTATTATTGAGTTACTGAAATTTCATTCAACTTATTCATTGCAAAACACTAATTCGTTTACAAAAGAGTCATTGAATCATTTACTCAATCGATTTTAGTGAGTCACAGAATTAATCACTCAAATCATTCACTAAATTGATATCACCAAGTCACAGAATCATTCACTCAACCAGTATTAGTAAGTCACCGAATCAGTCACTTAGACCTATATTAGTAAGTTGCAGAATTATTTACTCAACCAATATTATGAGTCATATAATCATTCACTCAACCTATATTAGTAAGTTGCAGAATCATTCACTCAACCCATATTTGTAAGTCACAGAATCATTCAAACAACCAATATTAGAAAGTCAACAAATTATTCACTCAACCGATATTAGTGAGTCACAGAATTATTCACTCAGGCAATATTAGTCAGTCACAGTGTCATTCACTAGACTGATATTAGTGAGTCACTGAATTATTCACCAAACAAATATTATCAAGTCACCAAATTATTCACTCAACCAACATTTGTAAGTAACTGAATCATTCATTCATCTGAATTAACAACACAGCTTTACATACAAATTTGAATATACATAAAGGACTAAAGGGGTGGATATAGAAAATTATTTTCTGCAGAAACGCTGGAATTAGTTCATTAGAGTTCATGCTTATCCAGGCTAAACACAGAACAACATTCTTACATTTTTAAGCAAAATAATAATAATAATAAAAAAAATACAAAAATAAAAAATAAACTGTTAAAGTCAAATTATTAATCGACATAAAAAAAATGACAAAATATCAATTTCAAATAAAATAAAATTAGACTCCAGGTGATTACCTAACAATACTTATCATATTTAGATTCTCACCTGCTGCTATTATAGTCAGCATTCTGAGCCATTTCTGACATTTTGGAACTAAAATTTGTCTATGAATGATGAATTTGCTTTACAATTTTCTACCCTCCTCAATTGGGTCTTACAAACCAAAGTATCTAAGCTTGATATGTAGAAGTAGGTTTATCCGTTTTATGTCACTAAGTGTAACGTGGAGTGAAAGGCGAGAGGCGAGCGGATCCACGTGCAAGCTTTTATTAATCGAATGAGACAAAGACATGGTCGTACAGGCAGGGTCAAACAGGAGCAGACAGGTATATCACAGGCAAGACGTAAAGAATAATCCAATAACATGAGCGAGTCCAGAAGGCAGGCGGCGAGCAGTCAAAACGGGGAAGCCAGGCGAGGGAACTAGGAACTAGGAACTAGGAAAAACGCTGACGACAATAAACACAACAATAATACTCCGTGGCTTGCATGGGCAAAGACCGGGGCTTTTATAGTGATGCTGATTGGTCACATGTGTTGACGCATTCAGCGTGAAGGATACTGGGAGATGTAGTCCGGGGTGTAATGCGACAGTTAATGTGTGATAAGGTGAGAGTGACCTCTGGTGGTGAGCGGACGGCGGAACATCGACCAGATTCGTGACACTAAGACTTTACACTCCACAAGTTGGTCAGATGTTAGTAAAGCAACTGATCTGGGATGTGTTTCCAAAAAGCAACTCTAATTGTAAATTCCATCATTACCAATCGAGTTCAGTGAAACTTTCGACCATAGTTGGCTAACGATGCTTTTGGGAAACGCATCCCTAAGCGGGTTTGTTCAGTGAAGGATTTTTCAGATTAATTTAAATTTGATTTACTTAAAAGGACCAGTTCATAAGAGTCATTTCCATGTGGATCAGACAACACTGGGCTGTTGGTATAAGATGAAACATTTCAATATTAATGATAGCCAGTTGCCAATATATAAATGACTTTGCAGCATTTATGTCTCAAGAAGATCAGTACTTAGTCTCATGAAATGGAAAGGAAGTGTGCTACAAGTTATCACAACACTATGGTATTTATTTATGGAAGGAATGTAAATTCTGTGGGAATATGATGAACTGTCATTTGTTTTTATTTTTATTAAACTGGCTTTTGTCCATCACCACTGAGGAAACTAGATTTACTTAGTGTAATTTCTTGGTGGAATATCTTTAGGGTATCTATCTCTGAAATGTTCATATAAGCAAGGTTCCATACAGGAGAAGATTCCAAAACATCTGTGACTCTCTGAAAGCAAAGCAAGTGTACAAGCAACTTTTACCTGGCCGGTTCCTAACACTAAAATGTCCCTCTTCTTCCATGGCCATCTGGTTTCAGTTCTAGGCTCATCTGGTTCTGTCTCCAGTGAAAGAATTTCAGGAATACGTCCTGGATCCATGCCCACATCCGTTCACACAGACCAGTGTTTTCAATTACACTCCTTTTAAATGGCTCTGAGGAGCTTGCTGTGTGTGTGTGTCATCTGTTCACACAGAAGAGTGTTTTCAATTAGCCTCCTTTAAATGGCTACATGGAACCTGTGGGCCGGTAAGAAGTGGGTCTCAGTGGCTCGGTTGGGTTCTGCTGCCACTTTAATATGGTGATGAAGACCCAGACTGCTTATGTATGTGTGTGATAGAGAGTCAAAGACCTTGACATATACAGGATAGATTAACTATTGCCTTATGTGTGTTCCCTAATAAATCAAATACAGAAAGATAGCAAATTATCACTCAGACTAGTCAATAGTAGTCAAATGTATTTTTTTCATAACATTGATTTTATACAACAGTTAATTCCAAGATTTTCTATAACACTGATATTTAAAAATACTAGGACATTTTCCTGTTTCTATTGTGCTCATCTATTCCAGACCACAGTATGTGAGTGGCATGTAGTGCATTTTAAGCCAGTAGCAAGAAGCAGGTTTTTAAAAATCACTCAAAATGATGTTTCTTTCACATGGAAAGATGCAAATCCTGAAGTGGAGCTTGACCTTTGAACTCCACTCAAATAATATTCCACATTGGCTTTCAGTCTGCCTATTGCTTGGCGGCACATGCAAAGCTTGATGTTTTAGCCTCTTTTGCAACTATTTCCGTTGGCAGAGCAAAAAAATGTGAACTAAACGGTCAATTAGTTGCTGATAATTCTACTCTCGTTATGACTTCTTGATGGTCATTTACTGTCAGAACAACTCCAGAAGTAATCCTGCACCACATAAAAAAACAAAGGGGAGAACATTGGTGCATCCAAGTCATGTCAGAAATGTTGTATTTACGAGTCTAACGCACGATCACCACCACAAAGATTTCTCTGAGCCCCCACTTTCCAAGTTGCAGGCCTGTCAGTGAGAAAACACGGTGGGCACAATACATTAAGCATCTTTATTGATGGTAAATTAGTTGAAATAATATATTTACCAACGTACCAAAATGCATATCACTGCAGTTTCCTATTGAAATGAACACTAGAGGTGGTAAAACACAAGCACTTGTAATTGTTTTCATACACAGTTTTGATTACAGCTCCATATGTTTCGCTTTCCAGATATAACAAGCTTGCTCGGTAGCTCAGGTGGCACGGAATTGGACTTAGGATGTGGATTCCTTGGGTACGAACCCTGTGAAAAACATGACAGTGAAAGAGATGAAAGATGAGAGTCAAAAAACAAGCTAAAATTGCATGCTTGCGATAGTGTTTTTATGTCACATTTGCTTTTGTTCATACTATCAGGGAGGCTTAGGTGTACCAACATCAGCATCAACAAAACCAACATCATAAAATATCTGTTCATCTGTTCTGGGGGAAAAAAACAAACACTTTTAATGCCACTTAGTGGACATTTCTGCTAAAAACTGCAGTGATATGTACTTATTGGTACATATTTTGCATCTCCCAAATTGTGTTCCCACAGGAACGTTTTCTTCATGAGACCAGGTTTGTAATAATTGTTAAAAGCATACATTGGATAGTTACAATTTTGTAGTGTCAAAATCATATCATGAAAATGAACTTTTCTAGATTACTTGAATGCTAAGATTGTATGCTAGCATTTTACCTTAAGGCAAAACACAACATCATAGGATCAAATACTGTATGCTTGTATATTGGCTCATTTTGAGTCGGAGTAAGTCGTAGTAACGCCGTTTTTACACTACACGCACCACAACACCTAAAGTCTGTCTACACTGGACGCGACAAAGCGACCGTTACAAATCATTTGAACTTTGTGTGAGCAGATCATAAATAGAATGCGGTAGCGGTTTACTGTCTGGGTGATGTGACGCATCCAGTGACAGCATCAACGATTTTAATGGGTTCTACTGTATTTTGTTGTGTCCGGTGTAGACACGGTGTATAAGACTGGAAGTGAGTTTTGATTTGGGCTGCCCTCGACTAAAGATTTTTCTGGTCAACTAGTAGTCGTTCATTTTAAGCATTAGTCGATTATTAGTCGCTCCTTTATAATAAACCATATAAATCATAATAATGAGCCTTTAATTGCCTACATAGCCTAATAAGCATTCAAGTACACATAAAACTTGCCACAGCACACAGGCATAAGTAATGATTATGAATGTGTCAGGGAAAAACAGTAAGAAGGCTGCATTAATGTTTTCATGAATTATTGATAAACTAGTGCTTTCTTTGTTTAAGCTTAAGAGATGAAGTCGGCGACACTGACTCCTCATCTCCGCAGTAGTGATGCGCTTGTATGCATGTTTGATATGGACTACATAATCTGAAAATATTTGTTTTCCATTTGAATTGGTTAATTTGAAAATATTTCGCTCTACATATTTTTCATGTCTATAAGGAAAGTTTACACAGAGCTTTGAAGTTTCATGCTCAATTTCACAGAGACCGAGACAGCAGAAAGCGCATCCTGTTTGCCTTTCATTATTTTACAAAAGCCCAACATTTTGTTGTTGTTCTGAGAAAACACAAATAAACATAGAGTGTTTACAAATTCCAAAGATGTAATACTCTTACCTGTATGACCAAAAATGACGGAGTATTTTAAGAGCAAGTGACTGTGCCGTTTTTCTAGGTTAACATTAGATTGAGCTGCCATGTAAAGTTGCTACTATATAGATCTTTCAGATGAAAGACTATATTTGAGGTCGATGAATAATAGGTGAGTGTTTAGATGTCCTGCCTGATGTACTGTATTACCACATAGAGCAGCCATTAACGATCTGTCTGTCATGGACTGCATGACTTAGCCACTTCCTGTAGATTTTTTTTTTCTGTGACTAAGCAACTAATACAATTTTGGTCAACCAAGCCTCTTCTCGTTGATTAATGGTTAGTCAACTATTAGGGGGCAGCCCTAGTTTTGATTGAGTAAGTCTTCTGTGCTGCTTGAGCCATGAACTGTTTCATCAGATGGTTCAGTTTTATTGAATTTGGTGAACAGGTTTATCAAGAATCGGTTTAAAACAATAACTCATTTGCTAATCGGACCCACAGTAATGCAACGCTGTTTGATAACCGCTAGCAGAAGAACAGCGAATGCTGTGAGTTGTGCATTTAAAAACAAAGCCCACTAGACTAGAGCTGAAGATCTTTGCCCAAACCTGATAAAACCCGACAGGACCCGACAGGTTCGGTCGGGCTCGGGCTTAATTTATATCATTTTACACGGGTTCGGGCCGGGCTCGGGCTTGCGCTCCGGCTTGCGCGGTAAATGAGTGGTCATGTGATGCGTTTCGATTAGCGCGAGAAAGATGCGAAAATGGATGTTGAGGAGGTGAAACGGAGGCTTGCCTCTGGTGATTACGTTTTGGCAAAATTAGCCAGATCAGTACTATGCATCCCGGCCAGTAGCAGCAGCAGTGAAAGTGTGTTCAGTGCTGCTGGACGCACCATCAGTGAGCGCAGGACCGCGCTGAAACTACAGTGGATTCAATTATTTTCCTCCACAAAAATATGTAGCCTAATCTTGGTGAGGAAAGTTTTTTTTTTTAATTATAACTAAATATTAATTGAGTCTTAAATGCATAATGCAGACAGAGTATATAGGCTAATGTTGGCATTATACTTTTATTACATTTTAGATGCTATTCACTGTCGCGTTGAGGCCGGATTGTGGAGAGAAGTGGCGAAGCAAATCCTGCGGAGCCTTCATCTTAATTTCGTTATTGCCAGAAACCCATCTTAATTTAGAACTTATCTTAATTTAATTTAAGAAAGAGTCATTTTTATTGGCGCGTTGACCTATTTAAGTGTTCGCCTAGAGTGCTAAGATGTGTTACAGAGGACTTATTTTATTTCTTTGTTCCAGCTTCCAAGCGATCTATAGCCTACCTTAGTCATTAATAAATTATGTTAAAACATGTATAAATGACTCATTCTTGACAAAAGGCAAAAGAGCTGTGTGCTCGCTCACATTTGAATAATGTCGGGCTGTAAACGGGTTCGGGCTTTTAAAAAGCTGCCAATCAAAATATACTTGTCGGGCTCGGGCCGAATTCTGTCGGGCTCGGGCTCTGTCGGGCCTAACTTTTAAGGCCCGATTACAGCTCTACACTAGACAGTGACCATGTGCTGATAAAGGAGTATAACGTTACTTTAAAGGCTTGCGTATTCAACTGTTTGCAAAATGGAGCTTTGTGCTCGTGTATCCTACCTCTCTCATTCGGCACAAATCCAAATATTCCATAATATTTCCATATTCGCTATGAATCCAAATGCTAAACTATTATTTAGTGTGTAAATTATAGACTTTGTGCTTTAGTCACATTCCAATGTTGAAACAATGAGGCGGGCGTGTTTGGTTCACTGTATTTTATATTGATAAAGTACCAACTGCACTGTCAAGTTAGCAGTGCAGGAAGCCTGGAACTGATATGTTTTGTGTGTGTGCACCGGCGCAATTACTTCAACTGTTTCCTTATACCAGCAAAATCAGGAAACGAGGTATGTACCGCACTGTGACATCTGTGTACCGTTACACCCCTAGCTGTAAATTATGTCTTGCACAGACCAATCATTTCACTTCATAAGACCTCAGTGCGTCATCAGGAGAAACGGGTTTTACTGTTGTGTTTCTTGACATTCTTTTTTTGACTTTAAAAATAACAGTAGCCATTGACTTGAATTTTATGAATCAGCAAGGACTACGGTTTCAGCTAAAAATCTTCTTTACCATTTTACTGAAGAAAAAAAAAGTCACCTACATCATGGATGGTCTGAGGCTGAGTAAATTAACAGCCAAATTTCATTTTTGGGTAAACTATCCCTTTACAGTGTGTAGAATATGGAGTGTGTTGGTATTACCAGGTCTCTGGAGCAGAGCACAATCTATGATTTTAAAGCTTTCCAACAGGAAGTGCTCTGGAGCCATTGGTTCACATTTGCCTGGCTCTCCCCCTATCTCTCCCTCTGTTTTCCCTTTCTCCCAGAGCTCCGATAAGGAGTATTACACTGTCACATACAGTGGGGGATGGCTAATCTGAGAGAGAAACATTGCTCCCTGTTTTCCAATTTGCATGCTAATAGAGTTCCCATGCTCATCTGATCATCTGATATAGCCTGATCATAGCTATAACCAGGGGCATCAACCATTTTTTATTTTTTTTATTTGAGGGGGCACCAGTGACTTATATTGTCATATAAATGTAAGATCTGTTAAGACTGGTTCACATTGCCCCAACAAAACGCAAAAATGATCAACAGTACAAATCTGAAATCAAAATTCACTTTGCGGAAAGTCAAAAAGGGCACCTACACTTTAAATGGACATGACGCTGCAGTTTAAAGCATATTATCCATATTATATATATATAAATATGGTAAAGAAGGCCTCTGGTGGTCTAAAATAGCTCACGCTCTACATAAAGACATTACATTTAATTCAACTTAATCCACTTTAAAACCCAGACACAAACACACACCCACACACGCTAACCTTTAATTCAGACGAGACTTGAAAGAGGCAGATATTTATACACATATGCACACATACAGACAGTTATAAAGGAAGTCTCAAAATTAGTTTATGTACCACAGTCAGGTTGAATTATTTTGCAACACATGTAACTTTTAAAGCATGCATGTCTAAAGCGTCCCGTGAATTCAGATCAAAAGAGGAACTGTGAACACTTTTGGAGTAAGGTATTGCAGCATGAAAGAGAGCTTTGTTTTGGAAAGTGTGTGTATGTGCGTGTGTGTGTGTGTCCGTGTCTGTGTGTGTTCCGCTGAACACAGCAGCATCCTTCCGGCCGGAAGCTGTAGCCCAAGTACATCAGCAAGTCAATTACACCGGTTAAGGGACTTTCTCAGAGATTAGTGTGTGTGTGTGTGTGTGTGTGAGAGAGAATGAATGCCAGTGTAAATGTCTGACTCATGCTCAACACCATACTGTATCCCAAATACAGTTCTTTACGCATATGAATAGCTGGCAAATAACACGGATATGAGCTTTTATTTTCAAGCCATCATTGTTTCTTCAACTATGGGAACTTTTATGTCCTTTTTTTTTTTATCTGACCTAATCTCAGTCTTGCTACCAGTGTCTATAGATTTGATTGCTTTTGTATATATATATATATATATATATATATATATATAATACAATAAAATAAAATAGTTATATTGTAACAAATACTGAAATGAACAAATTAAATTCATATAAAGTTTTGCACATTTACAACTGTTCCACCACTGTGGTATATAACTTCTACAGGTTTTTTTTTGTTTGTTTGTTTGTTTTTTTGTTTTGTTTTTTCTCCACACGAAAGTTTGTGCAAATATTTACCAAAGTATCAGTACAGAAACAGTGAGGAACATGAGAAAAATAAATAAAATAAAATAAAATAAAATAAAATAAAAAAGAATCCAGGCAAATATGACATTTAAATAAAATTATAAAATTAAAAAAATAAAATTATTATTATTATTCTGCAAAGTGTGGAAATATTATTTAACTGTATGCATGTGGGATACATGAACAATAGATGAATGACATTAGCATTAATAGCCCTCATGAAAATTAGCCATGGTTTTACTACAAGTAAATTAACCATGGTTTTGTTACACTAACCATCGTTTAACAATGGTATTCATAGTAAAACTTATACAAATGGTTGCTACACTTTTATTATAATAAAACCATGGTTAATTTTCATAAGGAAAGATAAAAATATAAGTTAAAAAGTGGATATTTTGAATACTGTTATCGATTCTCTTTATTTATATTGTCTTTTCCCGTCAAATTATGTTAAAAACCTGAAAGCTGAAGACTTACAAATATACTTAACACAGATTGACTGATTTACTCAATTATGTTTTTGTATATGTTTTTGTTCTTTCAAACTCAGTTTTCTTTGCTTTTAATTAATGTAATTCTCTAAAATATACAGTCTGCTAGATAAAATTATTTGGGAAATATATGTTTTTGCTTCTGACATTACTTAAACTAGTTCATGAGAATTAGTTACTTATTGGAGACAGTACAAATACTGAGAGTATTATCTGATGTATTTTTGAGCAAGATGGGGCAAATGGGACACTTAGTAGCATTCAGTTTTGACATTTAGCATGCTAATACTGTATGTGTTATCGATAGCTGATTGTTTGTTAACTAGCTAGTAATCTTGTAATCTAAAAAAAAATATACTAAACTTAATAAATTAATCCTGACAAGGAGCCATTTAAATTAATTCCGCGATTGTTTAAGTGGCACTTAAAAACTTTATTTCATGACACTGAAGTTATGTGAACAAATTATTTTTAAACTGATATACCATATTTAAATCATTTAAATTTAACACACTTTTCCCCCAGTGTAGTGGACAAGTCATATAGACTATTTTTTATGGTCATTTAAAGCTGTTTTTGGAACTTGGCGGACCCTGGTTACTATATATTTTGATTGTAAGGAGACAAGCTAAAGAAGCTTGTATGGAAACAACATAAGGATGAGTAAATGATGACAGAATATTAATTTTTGTGAACTATTTTGAAATATCTGAGCGATTTCTTTAAACAGTCCTATAGTGTGCCATGAAAACAGTCAGTATAATGATTCAGAATGATTCAGAATGATGTTGTTTAAACAGTTTTAGGAATATTTTTCCTTACCAAAATGAATCATGGTTTTGTTATTTGAAAAATGTATTAACCATGGTTTTTTGTCGTATTGACTACCATTTGTATAACCACAGTTCTACTACAAATACCATGGTTAAACTATGGGTAATGTAGCAAAACTGGTTAACTTGTGGTTACAATGGTTTAACCATAAGTATCCAGTTTTTATTTATTTATTTATGAAGTTTTTTGTTTGTTTGTTTGTTTTATATGTTATAAAACCATGATTAATTTGCGTAACAGTTGAAGGTAACAGATGCAAAATTCCCTCTCCATAATTTCAATTGTTATGTTTCGTCAGTGCATACTTCAATTCCCCTGGCTTTGTTCACTGCATCATCCTTCAGAATTCTCTGAACACGTGAATATTTCCTTTAGCATCTCTCAGAGAATGCAGGCACGGCAACAGAAGTTCCAGCATGCCTTGGGAATAAAGACGAACAAAAGCCAGATGTGAGTATGTTTACTCGGCCCATAGTTTCTGTCGACAGCGCTGTACACAACCCCCTCCCTCCTCACACCCACATTTTTCCATACTCATCCGAGTCTTTCAGTCCTTCCTGCGTTAAGAAGGATACATTAGACGTGTGAGCCGCTCGCACGCCGGTGACAGCGAGGTCACTGACAGGGTCGACTGTGACGCTGTTGAGAGTGACGTCCGTTTGTGACGAGCGTGAGGAAAGACATCTAGTGAGAAGTGTTAAGCGTTTACACGTGCATCCTGTGCGATCACAGGCATTTCATAATGATTTATGAATGGAGAAGGTCCATAACACTTTACTATAAAGGATTTGCACCTTAGAGCGTGGCTTTACAATCTTGATAAAAATGCAGGGGAGAATGGCATTCATAAAAAGAGCATTCATAATCATAATCTCTCAGATGAACGGCAACAAAGGCCATGAGAATTTAGAGGCTCAAATGTCATTTACATGCATACTTATAAACTATATTTAGTGCATTTCTGTGAATAAAAATGTGCTAAAAATGTACTTATCCTCAGGCCATCAAAGACGTAAAGGAGTTTGTTTCTTCATAGAAACAGATTTGGAGAAATGTAGCGTTGCACCACTTGCTCACCAACGGATCCTCTGCAGTGAATGGGTACCGTCGGGAAGAGAGTCCAAACAGCTGATCACAATAACATCACAATAATCCACACCACTCCAGTCCATAAATTAACATCTTGTGAGGTGAAAAACTGCATGTTTGTGAAATCAGATTTCACCTTTAAACAGAGCTTGATCTGTGCATATACCTCACCTGATTCAGATGTGACAACTTTTTCACTGGAAAAAGCAATATTATAGATATAGGACTTGTATTTTAACTGGAAGTTAAAAATATCAATAGCGGATTTGTTTCTTACAAACACACAGCTTTTCACTTCACAGGATGTTAATTGATGGAGTGGTGTGGATTACTTGTGGATTATTGTGATGTTTTCATCATATTTCATACCTAATTCAGATAAGACAACTTCTTTCACTTAAGAATTATGGATGCAGGACGTATTTTTGCCCAAAAGCAATAGTTTGAAATTAACTCATCCTCAAGTCATCCTAGATGTACTGTATATGACTTTCTTCTTTCAGATGAATACAATCAGAGTTCTATTAAAAAATCCAAGCTTTATAATGGCAGAGAATGGGTGTTGAGATTTTGAAGTCCAATAAAGTGCATTAATCCATCATAAAAAGTACTGCACATAGCTCTGGGGAGTTAAAAAAGGGCTTCTGAAGTGAATCGATGTGTTTGTGTAAGAAAAATATTCATATTTTAAACTTTATAAACCGGAATTTCTAGCATTTCTAACTTTTGTACGCACATTCACCAGAGAGTGGCGTTCCAGCGGATGACGCAGGCGTAAGTTCAGGTGAATATATGATAGTCTTACGAGAACCAAGTTTTGTTTACAGCAGCAAAGGAAAACCAGTCTCCTCCTAGCTTATATCGAAATCCTCTGACATTTTTCTTTACAAATCCTTGTTTCTACATGGTTGGTTTTTTGTTTTGCTCTCTCTTCTGCGCTTCTGCGTTCATCACCACATTTGCCTGCATCCTATTTCATCCTCTGGAACACCACTCTAGTAGGAGATTACAGTTTATAAAGTTTAAAATACAGATATTTTTCTTACACAAACGCATTGTTTCGCACCAGAAGGCCTTTATTAACCCCCTGAGCCATGTGGAGTACTTTTATGATGGATGGATGCACTTTATTGGACTATTGAAAGTCAAATTCATTGCCATTATAAAGCTTGGAAGAGGCAGGACATTTTTAAATATAACTCTGATTGTGTTCGTCTGAAAGAAGAAAGTCATATACACCTAGTATGGCTTGAGGGTCAGTAAATCATGGAGTAATTTTCATATTTTGTTGAACTGTCCCTTTAAGATGTTTTTAAATTCAAAATGTTGCTTCCGGGCAAAAAGTCCTGTATCCGTAATGTTGCTTAATATTTTGAAAAAGTTGTCTCATCTAAATCAGGAGCAAAATAATATATTCAGTTCCCACTCAAGAATATTCCTTAAATTTGTTGATTTCTTAATAAATACTTTTATATACAGTGGGTACGGAAAGTATTCAGACTCCCTTAAATTTTTTCACTCTTTGTTATATTGCAGCCATTTGCTAAAATCATTTAAGTTCATTTTTTTTCCTCATTAATGTACACACAGCACCCCATATTGACAGAAAAACACAGAATTGTTGACATTTTTGCAGATTTATTAAAAAAGAAAAACTGAAATATCACATGGTCCTAAGTATTCAGACCCTTTGCTCAGTATTTAGTAGAAGCACCCTTTTGATCTAATACAGCCATGAGTCTTTTTGGGAAAGATGCAACAAGTTTTTCACACCTGGATTTGGGAATCCTCTGCCATTCCTCCTTGCAGATCCTCTCCAGTTCTGTCAGGTTGGATGGTAAACGCTGGTGGACAGCCATTTTTAGGTCTCTCCAGAGATGCTCAATTGGGTTTAAGTCAGGGCTTTGGCTGGGCCATTCAAGAACAGTCACGGAGTTGTTGTGAAGCCACTCCTTCGTTATTTTAGCTGTGTGCTTAGGGTCATTGTCTTGTTGGAAGGTAAACCTTGGCCGCATTCATCTTTCCCTCGATTGCAACTAGTCGTCCTGTCCCTGCAGCTGAAAAACACCCCCACAGCATGATGCTGCTACCACCATGCTTCATTGTTGGGACTGTATTGGACAGGTGATGAGCAGTGCCTGGTTTTCTCCACATATACCGCTTAGAATTAAGGCCAAAAAGTTCTATCTTGGTCTTATCAGACCAGACAATCTTATTTCTCACCATCCTGGAGTCCTTCAGGTGTTTTTTAGCAAACTCCATGCGGGCTTTCATGTGTCTTGCACTGAGGAGAGGCTTCCGTCGGGCCACTCTGCCATAAAGCCCCGACTGGTGGAGGGCTGCAGTGATGGTTGACTTTCTACAACTTTCTCCCATCTCCCGACTGCATCTCTGGAGCTCAGCCACAGTGATCTTTGGGTTCTTCTTTACCTATCTCACCAAGGCTCTTCTCCCCCGATAGCTCAGTTTGGCCGGACGGCCAGCTCTAGGAAGGGTTCTGGTCGTCCCAAACGTCTTCCATTTAAGGATTATGGAGGCCACTGTGCTCTTAGGAACCTTAAGTGCAGCAGAAATTTTTTTTGTAACCTTGGCCAGATCTGTGCCTTGCCACAATTCTGTCTCTGAGCTCTTCAGGCAGTTCCTTTGACCTCATGATTCTCATTTGCTCTGACATGCACTGTGAGCTGTAAGGTCTTATATAGACAGGTGTGTGGCTTTCCTAATCAAGTCCAATCAGTATAATCAAACACAGCTGGACTCAAATGAAGGTGTAGAACCATCTCAAGGATGATCAGAAGAAATGGACAGCACCTGAGTTAAATATATGAGTGTCACAGCAAAGGGTCTGAATACTTAGGACCATGTGATATTTCAGTTTTTCTTTTTTAATAAATCTGCAAAAATGTCAACGATTCTGTGTTTTTCTGTCAATATGGGGTGCTGTGTGTACATTAATGAGGAAAAAAATGAACTTAAATGATTTTACCAAATGTGAAACAAAGAGTGAAAAATTTAAGAGGGTCTGAATACTTTCCGTACCCACTGTATTCAAAAGTGTACTTCTTTTTCATGAAGGCAGTCTCCACTACCAGAAGCTGCTCTTAAAAATGATACAAATATTATGCTCGACCATGCAGCGCAGCTCAACATATGCTCTTCTCCACCATTTGATCATCATTTGATGAATTACTGCTACCATCATCAACAGAAATTGAATTCATACTTCCTTTCTAAATGAAATTGTGTTTACTGCCTGCTTTCTGTTACGCAGTCCTGACTTCTGTGAGTGAGACGCAATCAATAATAAGGCTACAAATTATGAATAACTGCGAAAAACATTTATATTTAAAAGCATATTTCCCCGTAGAGTTTGGAACAAGGAAAATAAAACGGTTTGTCAGCAAATTAAGTTTGATTTAGGCCTAATGAATGGTTTGAATCACAAACATGTTTTGAATGATCGCAGATCAATATGAGCTTGAAATCGAAAAACAACTTCTATGAACTTGATGACAGCTTACAAAACAGCTTACAGTTTTAGCCTCTATACTTAAAGTTAATCAGATTTTTTCTCTTAATTTGCACAAGATGTATTGTTAAAACATGGCTTTAGGATGGTTTTGATAGAATATATTGACACCCACAATGTTTTTAAAAATAACAGGAGTAATTAATAAGAATAATGAAAGTAATTCAGAACACTCTGAATTAAACCAAATGGTCCTGTTTTCTTTAGTGATTCTTTAGCGATTCAATCAATACAACAAAAGTTCAAGCAGATTTTTCAGTTATTGTCTACGTGTCGGTCTCAGCCCGTCTCACTTGCCATGTTCCATGTTAGGAACAGTTAAGAAGTTGGAGACAGGTCAAGTGGAAAAATGACGTATTATGTAAATAACCTGTGTCAAAAATATCCTTTCAAATGAAATGCAGAGACGAGACCATTTTAGCTGTTTATGTGCTTTACGTGCTTATTTGCTGTGTAATGCATCCAAGCTGCATAGACCTATTGCAAACAGTTGTATTCCACACCAGTTGCTAACCATCTGCATTCACACACCCTTTGCCAAAGACAGCCACCCGAACAATCAAAAGAAGACTAGTAGAAAGTATGTTATGCATTTACCAAAGTTAACACTCTACCCACCAGTTCATTTTTGTGACCTCGGTCATACAAAGAAAAAAACAAAATCTTTCTATTACAATCATGGTTTGGACTTCATGGTAAGATTTAGGTTTTGGGTGTACTTTTTGCCTTAAAGGGGTCATTGGATGCTAAGTTCACTTTTACATGTTGTTTGAACATTAATGTGTGTTGGCAGTGTATGTACAAATCTACCCTATAATGATAAAAATCCATGCAGTGGTTTTTAATTAATCAGTAAAAATAATATCCCCTTTTTCAAATCGAGCCATTCTCAGATGCCAGTTGTTGTTGCTTCACACTGACAGAGGCCGCTCCCACGATAGTTGATTGACATGAGCTCTTACCTCAGATCAGTTGTAACAGTCCAACCTCCATGTTTTGATGCCGGAGCAGGGATGTAAGTTAGACAAGAATATCTCTGATTGAGCGATTGAGGTGTTGTGTTGCTGGATGTAATAATGAACATAGTGGTCGTCATTTATTCCTGACATCTGAGCCGCTGAAGATGCAGTAGATTACGTTTGTTTGTGAAGGGAATGCACCTCCTGATCTACATATATCCGTCTATGTTCGCGCAAATCATTCGTGATCCAGCGTCACCTACAGCAGAAGTGAGTATAAGGGGTTTTTTAATGAATCTTTGCGATCGCCTTTTGAAATAATGTGCTAGTTAGCAAGTTTAGCGGCTAAACGCGGCTAAAAACTCCAAATTTACTGCTTATTAATAGTTAGTAAGTAATAGTAAGGTAATTGTTAAGTTCAGGTATTGGGTAGAATTAGGGATGTAGAAAATGGTCATGCAGAATAGGTGGTTTATAAGTACTAATAAACAGCCAATATGTTAATAATAGGCATGATAATAAGTAACTAGTTAACAGTGAGAACTGTTGCCTATATTAAAGTGTTACCAAACTTTGTTCACCCTTGGTGTGAACAGGACTCTAAATTGTTTTTGACTAGCAATGGACAAGATAATGTTGCATGTTAATGATTTAAGCTAATTCATTATTTTGTAATTACTTTCTTGTTACTTGAACAACAGTGAATCAGTGGTTTCCAACAAAAATACACATGAAAAAACTATAATAAAAAATATATGAAAATTTATTTTATTTAAAAAAAAAAAAGTCAAAAATTTGTCAAACACTCTAAAATCATCCAAGCTGTAGATTACTTTGTTTCTTCATTAGAACAGATTTGGAGAAATGTGATTTCGAGCATTTCATCACTTGCTCCACAGTGAATGGGTACCGTCAGAATGAGAGTCCAAACTGATAAAAACATCAAAATAATCCACCAGAAATCCATATTTTTGTAAGAAACAAATTCATCAAGATGTTTTTTTTTTTCATTTAAATTGTCGCTTCTGGCCAAAACACGAGTCATAATTCATTATAACGCTTCTTAATCTGTGCATATTTCACTCCTGATTCAGACAAGACAACTTTTTTACATGGAGAAAGCAGTATTGTAGATAGAGGCGTTGTGTATGGAGTTTAAAATGTGTTAAAAATGGATTTGCTTCTGACACACAGCTTTTGATTTGGTTAACTGATGGACTGGAGTGGTGTGGATTACTTGTGGATTATTGTGATGTTTTTATCAGCTGTTTGGACTCTCATTCTGACGGCACCCATTTACTGCAGAGGACTCCAAATCTGCTTACCTAGATCTTGGATGACCTGGTGATGAGAAAATATTCAGTAAACTTTCATTTTTAGCTTAACTTTTATTTTCTACCACATAGAAATAACATTTGTACTAATTTGACATATTTCATATTCACCAATAGCTATACCTACTCATAGCTAATAAAAGTGCTTTCAAAAAACAATATCTATTTCTCATTCCTCTATTCATGTTTTATCTTTTTTCCAGACTTGACGGAACGGGATAGATTTATTACAGAAGTATAAAAGTCCAATCTGTGTGGTTTCGTAGTGCACAGTGTCCTGAACCATTATGAGAATTTTCGAACACTTTGTTCTTTCCTAATTACGCAGCAACACACTACAAATAAATCAGACATCAACCCACACTCAGCATTAACGGTAACATTAGAAACAGCTGTCATCTTTCTTGCATGTTCTCATGCTTTCTATCTCTTAATCTTTATCTCTAGCTAAAACACGTTACCATAAAACCAGATCAACAAAAGACACGGTACACCTGCAAACACACACCGCAAAACATGCCAACAATATAGTATCATTTAACTAAGCTGGACTGCCGTTAGCGCATGACGGAATGGAGAAAATTTGTCAAAAGGAGCGAGTCATTATTGATCTATATGGGAAAAGGAGAAAAACAGTTTGGAGCTGAATGAAAGGAGGGTTGCTGTTAAGTGAACAAAACTGCTAATGGAAACTTTAATAGGTACTTTGAATAGAAAAAAACAGGAATCTTTGCAAAGCACTTTCAGTGGTATGACTCAGAGCTAGTGGCACCGTGACACACCCAAACCTATTTGATGTTCAGTCGCCATTAAGTTTAACTTTGGGGGTTTAAAAAATGCGTGGAGTCAACAAAACTGGAATGGGGGCCCTGCGAAAGAACAAAAACACACTCGTGTTTTATAGGAGTGCTCTTTAGTCTTATATTAGAAGACTAAATACCTATAAAGACAAACAGGTACGGTTTACTCACCCTCATGTCATTCTAAACTTTTTTTTTCATGGAAAAGAAGATCAAGTCAGTGGGGTCAAAAGTCAGTGCAAACATCCTACCTTTCTATGCAAATTCAAGTTTATTATGGTGCTTTATTCACTAAAGTCAGCACCATTTGGCCTGTACATTTAACGTTTTTCGTGTTTGTTCATTTTTAGTAATCATGGCAGCAGTAATTCGCTCAATGATGATCAAATGATGGAGTAGCACATTATAACCGGGCCCATATCCAGACATCTGGTGTAAATGAGGACACTTTCTGCACTTTCAAGAGTCAGTTCATGTTCCTGGACCACAGTGGTCAAATGATGCTGTACAAACTACAATATTACGTTTAAAAACACATTACGATTATAATGATTTAGATGGTTGATTTTTACGCTTTGGTTTAAATTCTTTCTTAGTTTTATTTAGACCATAACAGGCAGAAATGGAAATAAAAGAGGGCGAGTGGGACTGGAACATGACCCAGGTTGAACTTGAATCACCATGAGCCAACAGCTTTTACTCTGTATGCCGGTATTATTAATTAAAGTTGTCACATTACTTTGTGAGAAAAGCTCTTCAATAAAGACAGTTCAAAGACATTAAGTTATTGAGGCTAATAAATAATTAAATGGCCATTAGTGGAAAAGGTGGCACACTCTAAAAAAAACACTAGGTTAAAAACAACCCAATCTGGGTTATTTTTAATCCAAGGGTTCAATAAATATAGGACAGAACACATATTGGGTTAATTACACCCAGAAAATTGGGTCGTTTATTTAACCTAGCAAAATGGGCTGATTTAACCCTGTATAAACTAAAGTGATGATTCATTTTTACTACAATACTATCTTATTTCATACTTCATACATGAAATAATAGTTACAGATTAATTTACATCCTATAAACTTTTGTTAAAATACACCCCACTACCATAATTTTCTTTATTCCTTCATTTATTTACAATATGGCATATTTTACATACGGAGGCCATTTATACTGTCTATATTTAAATTTATTTAACAAACAGAAGAACATTTATAAGTAATTCACATGTAATCGACCAGTCACTGTCATCCTGTTAACACCATAATGGCGCTGGTTCTTGTGTCCGTGCTGGAAACGTTTCAGAGTGTTTTACTCATAGCCGAAATATACCGTAACCTGCCTGTAAACAAACAATACACAACTCTGAGGACAAACTTGTATTTTACCCAAGAAATGCATTAATTCAATGGCAATTAGAAATGCTCTCTCCTGAAGAGGACGTAAAAACCCCATGATAAACAGTGATGGGAATAACGGCGTTATAAATAAACTGCGTTACTAACGGCTTTATTTTTTTCATTAACGAGTAATCAAACTAATTACTGTTTCCCCGTTACAATTAACGCTGTTACTGACAATAAAATGCGGCGTTACTATAATTTATAATAATATTGTTAGAATTTTGTTTTTCAGTTCATCTGAATGGATGCGCAGCGTACCTGTATTTTTTTTAACAGTAAACACTAGTGTAAAGGCACACGATTAGCCGTCAATTTGTTTCACACACACGCAAAGACAGATACAGAACGAGAGAGACTTACATATCATGCAGAATTGACGCGCTACATGTAAACGATATTCTTTGTTATATTGTCAAAATAACGGAGCTGCTCTGGAATTCTTCAGCTTTTAAGAACTGCCTGTTTCTCCGGTAGTAGGCGGAACTAAAGTGCAAACGGCAATCTCATTGGCTGGCACGCACCTGGTATCGTCCCTGTTTTGGTTTCAGCAAATCAGTTAGAGCGAACGCAGACAACGTGATTAATATTCATGAACCCAGCAGCTTATTGTAATATTTATTGAATTTTATCTTGATATCAGTAGTAGAATTCGTAGTAGTTTTGTTATCTAAATTGTCATAATGTCATATTATAAAGCTTGACTGACTAATGCTAAGTGTACTTTCAGATATTTAAAAACTCTGCCATTAAGCTTCATATATGTATAGTAGTAAGCATTTAAAGTGGATCAAAACCTTTCATCAAAGTTGTCCTAAAACCAAAACAATATACATTCTTGTCTTAGGACAACTTAAATGAACTGTTGTGATGTTATTTGACATTTTTGAACATTTGTTTAAAAAGTAACACAGTTACTTAGTTACTTTGCCTGGTACTTAGTTACTTTTATAATGATGTAACTCAGTCACTATTTGTGAGAAGTAACTAGTAACTATAACTAATTGCTTTTTTAAAGTAACATGCCCAACACACATGATAAATATCTGAAACGCTGGGTAACACAAAAACTACCCAAACAATTGATTGTTATGTCAGACCCAAAAGCTGGGTAATACAAAAACTACCCAGATACAATTTATTCTATCTTTTTACTTATCAGACATGCCATATGAGAACATTTTTTGGCTCCCAATATAACTTCTGTTTGTTTTTAGTATGAAGTACATTTTGAAATTCTAAAGAAACTTTTTCCACTTTTGTGGAATGGACAGATTCCATGGATGGTAAAAGTCTTTGTGGAATCGTAAATGCCAATAATGTGAATGTTCAAATGTGAATGTTCTTTTGGCAACTTGAGCAAATGCTGAACACAGATTATCTATTGCGACTGTTGCACTCCCTAAGATTTAATCTGGCATTCAAAGTCTAACGATATTTTATGGAAACAATTACATTTGTTTTTGTATGGAGTTATCAACATTAGCCAAACAGAGTCCATTTGTGTATCTGGACTGTCCTGCCGATCACTTGATGCTGATCCAGAGAAATGGAGACTTGCTCAATTCAGTATGGACCAATTTAAAACATGGGAATAAAGGCAGTCGGTTTGCAGCCAGCTCATTTTTCTGTCATTACTTTAAAATGGATTTAACAGTGACTATTAGTTAGCCTGGCCATTGCAATAATGGGTCAGAAATCTAAATCTTTACTTCTGGCACCTTTGCAGTCAATTACAAACACCTACTCAGAATCACATTAAAATGTACTGGCACAGTTCCAATGTCACACCTTACATTGTTTCCAATCAGTCAGGGTTAGCCTATTATGTATTTTCTGCGAAAAATGTCTCCCAGTGATTTGTAAACTCCATTATGATTGCTGTATGTACTGGATTGGCCGTTTTGATCACAATTTCACAGTCAATTCGAGACCCAACAGCAAGTGTTTTAGGTTGCAGAAGCAAGCAAACTGATTGATTTTCTTGAGCCTGCACCAATAAAATTTAATAGTTAAGCTTTTACAACATGTATGATATGTGATCCATGTTAGCTGGTTGTAAATTATTTGAGAGGACAGTTTAATATTCTCTCATAAAGACGATATAAAACCGGCCACCCACCACACAGCCAGGCCCCACTTTGCCTGGGTTAGTCTGGCACAGATCCTGACTATAGTACCGTGGCTAAATTCAAATAACTGAAAATAGTTGTGCTAATATGTTGTGAAGCATAAGCTCAGAGTGCATGTGCAGCAATGTACTTTCTCTCCCGCTAGCCTGTTCAGAGACTCTTCACAGGCCCTTCCTGCCCAAGACAAGCTGGTGTTTACAAGGTAATAATGTTGATCATGGAAAATCGGTGCGCTCCCCCACACTTCCATCTCTAGTGGAGCAATCTCTTGCTCACCTTGCCTTTTCCACATAAAACTCAGCAGCTCCTGCGCACAGCCGCACCACTATAGGTGCCACTATATAAAAAAAAAAAAAAAAACTGTGATTCATTCTGCCACCAAGACACCCCATCCCAAAAGCACTTGGAGTAATTCCAATAGTATTGCAACATATTTACTTTAAAACATATTAAAATGCATTATGGACATTGTGATAAGACAATTATTTTTATGTTATATTTGAAAACTGACAAACAGCCAATATTAAAATTTAACACTGTTTTGTGAAAAAAAAAAAATCTTACAAATTAAAGTCAGTTGTTTTAAGTGTATTTAGATATTTCAATGTCGTGTTAGATCATTGCAAAGGCAATCTGAATGTAATCAGCATGCACCATTGAATATCCAACAAAAACTTAACTATTTTATGCAATTTGTGAAGTCAAAATTCAATTTGATTTGTGCAAAAACATTCTATTTTCCAGTTTATGATTTGATTTGTACAAAAACATTCTTTGTGATTTGATTTGTATAAAAATATTCTATTTTCCAGTGTACAATTTAATTTGTTCAGAAACATTCTATTTTCCAGTGTATGGTTTGATTTGTACAAAAACATTCTAGTTTCCAGAATACATTTATATTTGTACAAAAACATTCTATTTTGATAGTCCACCAGACATTCTACTAACTATAAGTAACTTACGTCAACTAATTCTCATGTTTACTAACTCTTATTAGAGTATTAATAGGGTCACACTTTAGTTTAGGGACCAATTCTTACTATTAACTAACTATTAAATACAACTTTAGCCTCAGTAAACTCTTAATTTCCTGCTTATTAATAGTTAGTAAGGCAGTTGTTAAGTTTATGGGGTAGGATTAAGGGATCTAGAATAAGGCATTAATATGCACCTTAAAAAATGCTAATAAACAACCAATATTGTACTGTACATGCTAATAAGCAATGTAATTGCTAATAAGCAACTTGTTAACTGTGAGGATTTGTGAAAATAAAGTGTTTCTGCAGATGGTTAGGTTGGAGTTAGTAGAATAGGTTGACATGTAGTTGCAAAGTTGCTTATTGTTCATAGAATGTCTGTTGGTTATTAGCAGACAGTCTAACTAATATTTTAATGACTGCTAGTTGACATGTACACTGCCCTCCAAAAGTTTGGAAACACCCCCTGGCAAAGTGTGGTTTTGGATGATATCAGCATAAATCCTTATCATTTTTTGGTGCAAATACATGAAAGTAACTTGACATTATCAGTGAAGACCAGCAATAATAATTTTCATTTTGATTACATAATAATGGCAATATATACATGTCAAAGTCAGACATGCCCCTTTGCCAGCTGTGATGCCTGGTTACTGGTTTAAACTTGGCCCAGGTTTTTAAAAGATTTTTGGGTCAGCACACCTTAATAGCTTCAACAATTGATTGCCAATTAAGTTTAGAATACAATGAATTTAGGCCCAGATTATGCAGAGCTGTAATAGCTGCTAATGGTAGATACTTTGATGAATCAAAATAAATTTTCAGAAGTTTTTTCTTTTTTCTAACTGTTTATGTAATATGTTTTCGTAGTTTGTGTTGTGTTATCAGTGCAAAATTATCACAAATTAAAAAGGATTCATGCCAATATTGTCCAAAACCCCACTTTTCTAGGGCGTTTCCAAACTTTTGGAGGGCAGTGTAGTTGCAAAGTTACTTACAGTTAGTAGAATGTCTAAAGTGGACTAACAAATAAAGTGTCACCAAAAAGAGATTCACCACAAATTTGCTGAATCGTAAAATAGTTACGAATTGCCACAGTGCATTAACATCCAATATTAAGAACTAGTTCTTACTATTAACTAAATACTTTCTAGCATGCATATTACTAGAATATTGACTGTTTATTAGTACTTACAAAGCACATATTAATGCCTTATTCTGCATGACCATTATTCCATATACTAAACAAAACTTCACAACTACCTTACTGACTATTAATAAGCAGCAAATTAGGGGTTTGTTTATGGAAAACTCTTAATTAATAGTGAATATGTGTTCCTTATTCTGAAGTGTTACCAAAATCTCTAACATTGGCTGAAAACCAGTATAGCATTGATCTATCGCACACCACTTTTGAGCACCATATTTGAAATCATGGAGAGGAGTGATTGGACATTCTAAGGGCCAGTTCAGGTGCCTGTATTGTGGTGGTGCACTGATGCTACACGGTTCCAGTATAGTATGTGCACACTTGCATTGTTACAAGATTTGCATATTTCCTTTGATGAATCTTTAAAACAATGCAGTAAGCGTGTGCAAATAAACACTTAATGAATTCCCCCAGAAGTATCTGGACATCAGAGCATTTTGGCTTATTCTGGTTTAGATTTAAGAGAGGCTCATTTAATATGCTTTCAAAGTTTTGGAGAGTCTTGTTGTAAGGACAGAAGCAAATTGCCCTCATTAAGTTCAGTACTTGAGGTTGTTTAATTTGTAATCCAGACATCATTCCTCACATAGCTTCAATTTTAGAGGCATATGATTTTATAACACTGATTCTCATTCTCCTAACTCTACAGGGACACTATATTAGACAATTGTGTGAAACTAACTAATGCAGGTCCACTATCCGTCTGAGAATCTGGCACAAATCCATCGTTTTTCTTGCCATTTTCTCCTTTAAATTGAAATATTTTTCATTTAAGTTTTTTTCCAAAGCTACAAAACACCCATTTTAATCATGGCCATTTGGGTAGCTATAATATAAAGCAAATGAGAGGATTCAAGGACAAATTTTGGGTTCTCTAAACGTTTATTTAAAATGTGTGTGTGTGTGTGTGCTGAAACCTGGCATACACATGTAGTAGCACGAGTAGTTTCAGCTACTTTTATTAGTTCAACACTAATATTTAGTATTATGTAAGTTGTAACATAGAGCCCATTCACACTCTAACTAGGCCAAGTTGTAACTTATGCATGGCACAGCCAGAACTCTCTGGGACTTTTTGGTGTTTTTCCCATTGAGTGAAAACACTGCAAAAAGGCTGAGCTGTCGAAGAGTGCTTCCGTGCACCTGTAGCTGGGCTGAAAAATGACTCACGAAAGATCAGGCTTTCCTCTGTTTGTAACAAGTCTACTGGTGTGCGTTAGTAATGCACTTACTCAACCAAAAAAACTAAAGACAACAACAATGAATACAGGAAGATGAGTGTAGGCCAGGTGCGGATCCATGATCCATCAGAAGCCACTTAAGTGCGTGGTTGATTATGTTCAGCTTGACAGATAGATTTCTGTTGCATTTCCTACAGTATGTCAAAATGACTGGCTTGTCATTTATCTAATTTTACCTCTCATGCCCAGCTGTAATAATTTTGGTTTCTCAGGAAATGAGCGGTGCTAACATAATGTATGTTAACTCAACGACATGACGCTTGCAAGATTTACAGGAAATTGTTATGTGGTTGGCTAGTTATACTCAGAAACATTTCTTATTGAAGTCCTCATGGGAATTTTTTTTTTTCACAAATTGTAAAGTCACAATTGACGTTTTGCCGGGAATATAATTGATAGGTGATCTGACCAATCATAAAGCCGAAGCTATCATTTTGTCTGACAAACAAACCAGATAGGACTTCAACTTGAAAAATGGTGTGTATTGAAGTCTTTCTGGGGTTGAAAAAAAAACACCTTCTGATGTTCATTCATGTTTTTTTCATGCTTTACCTAGTAAATGTTTTCCACTCATATAAAGAAAATGCTTAATGCATGTGATATTAAACAGTGATATTAAAAGGCCATTCTGTACACATCTAACTAATAATGTGCAGAAAAATTATGAGCCCAGAATATGAACTTTGAATATAATTGTCTGTGTTAATGTATAAGCCATGGTAAGCAATTTCTATGGTTGTCTAAGGGAGGAAAATGCTTAACGTGTAATTAAATGTATTGCTTTAACCCTTTCACACGTGAGTTTAAAATATTATAGCTGACCCCCCAGAGTGAGTTTTTTGTAGGTGACCGTTATTTTAGAATGTTTCGCCTTACTGTTTCCATGGCGACACGTCATGTGACACACTGTAGCCACAAAAGAGCTGTAAGACACATGGATCGCTTTTATTTCCTTTTTTCTTTTTTATTATTAATATTCACAAGCATGCTCACTATATTATTAAATATCTGACAAATATGTGCAAGTAAAAATATTTAAAAGTTGAAACACTTTTATAATGACCGCGTTAGTTGATCTATACCGGGTGATGGGCGCCGCCACGTTTGTTCGCGCTGAATCCGAGCTGTGGGATTTACAGCACGCAAATTCATCCTCTCCTCCCGAAAGACATTAAAGTAAGTCTCTGGTGAGCTGGGAGAAGAGCAGAGTAAACTTTATAGTTACCTACACAATCTGTATATGATATCAATAAAATATGTTGTCAGATTATATTTGTAAGGATCATTATTGCCGCTTCCATAGACATTAGTGTGTATTTTACAAACTATAAATGTATGGTTTTGCTAGTACGTATGTGTATTTAAATGTCTGAAACCTAAAATAAGCATTGTATGGTTGAAAACACTGAATAGTTGTGATAATATGACAAGCACTCAGCGCGTCAGATCTGGCTCAGCGCCAGCCAAAGAGGCAAACAGATTTGAATTCAGCAGTTGATCACGTGATGCGTCGAACGTTCCAATCACACCGGTGTGATCGTACTTCAGGGACCAGCCAAGCCTTATCACACGGGTGTGATCGTACGCGCTAAACTATTCTGGGCTCATTTGGATTTCTTTTATCATCACTGTCTTTACATTAAGCCATTAACATGTTTCCAACAAAGAAATGGATTGACTTCTCTCAGCTTGTTGATCACATACTTTTATTTGGATATTCTACCATATGTTGGCTGTAGCAGCAGTGAGCGTCCACCATGCGACAGTTTTCATGGTAATCAGATCAACAATGTAAATGAAATTCTACAAAATTAAAGTGAAAAAATTAAGTCATTATGTGAAGCGATAAAATGGCTTCTCCTTCTTGAAACAATACAATGAAGAATGGTAATATTTAACTTAAAGGCAACAACAAAACAAAAGATAAGCAATCATGCTTATTAATTTCAGCATTTGTAGCAGAGGGCAGTCCTCTCAGAATGGCAGCGGCACCCCAGTATGCAACACGGGGTGACGTAGCTTCACAATCTAAATACTGATGCTGCCTTTATTTCGTTCATCTGACACATTTTCTCACAGACACGCCCCCAACTCAAAATCTCTTAAAGAACTTAAAAGAACTTAAAGAAAGTTATAAGTTAAAGAAGTTATGAGTTCCCCCTTTTAATTTTGACTTTGTGGTGGTGTTCATGTGCACTTAAAAAATGCAAACGCATATTTTCCAGTTTATTAAACATTTTCAGTCTCAAATAATAAAAAATGCTCTTTTCTTGAAACAACATAAAACCCCTTGTCAGACCAACAAAATTGCCCCAAATGTGGTCCCAACTAGTCAAACACAGTTGTTTGAACAAAGAATTTCATATTGTTAAAATGTAAAGACTTTGTGAGTTCCCAGCATGCATTGCAACATGAATAAATTATGCAGTTATTGTTATAGGATTATTGTTTTGCTGTTTGCTGACTTAATTTAAACTTTTTGTTGTTGTTTTATCATTACTGTTAGTTATATGTTGCACTGTGATGTAAAAAGCTAATCTTTTTAACATTTGTTGATTGCAACTGTTCTTGAGGTTTGTGTGTCTAGTTTTAAGGCCTAGAGTATGCACTTATATTTGTTTGTTGAATATCCTAGTCGTAGACAATGTTGTCTACATATTAGACTAAGTTATCCATTAAGGTTTCTATAGCAATTCACTGTTTGTCATTTGTAAAATAAAATGGATATACAAAACAATTAATCACCTCAACAACAGTAACTGATGCTTCAGTTGCTGTGACAAGGCTTTTTCTATTAGCAAAATAAGACAATAAGCATTGCATGAACAAACAAATTTATGTTGGCTAAACAAAGTATATTTGCTGAGAAAAACAAAACAAAACAAAAAAAACTATTGTTGAGAGAACTCAAAAGTCTTACTGCATTAAGCTACCTTACTTTTTTAAGCTTTCTCAACTATTTATTTTTTTACAGTGCATGTTCAACTTGTAAATACAGTTATTCTGATATCACTTATGTGGTATCAGCACCGTCATCCCAAAATGAATGACATCCTCACACAAGCATTCTTCCAAAGATGCGGACAGAACATGGTGGGTTACGAAAACACTCAAAACTTATTTCACAAAACTTATTTCAAAACACATCACTATTATGAGCCGGTTCTTCTAAGTGAAGCAAAAGAATTGTAATGTAAGGAATATAACCTGACTATAAGGAGAAAATAAGATATGCAAAGCAATGGCTCTAATGATTGTTTTTCAACGTACGGATTGTTTTTGAATGTACAGTATCCACCTTTTGTTTTGTTTTTTGTTTTTTTGTATCTTGAATGTACGCTTTTTCTGGTGTCATTCGCTTCCAGTTATTTTAGTTGTACAAAAACAGCCCTTTATGCTGCTTGATTTTGTATAGGGGAGAGTGGGGTAAACTGAGCCAGTGGGTAAGTTGACCCACTCCCTGTATCTTGGCAACTGTACACTTTTACTGTCATGTGACGATGCATTTTGGAATCACACATCATTTCTTCCAGGCTGTGAAAAGAAGAAACACATGGGAGGAGTGGAAGGCACCAATTTACTTTAAAATTTTTTGGCTTGTCGAAGTAAAATTTTAGCATAACAGATGTAATGGCTGTTACGCCAAAGCAAATTTATCCAGGTCTAAAAATATTTTTGATGCATATACTGTAGGCAATTCAGCAACATACAAAACTATGCAAATAATTTAGCTAAATATTAGCCTGAATTAGTGAGCTAGTTTATTTATTTATTTATTTATTTATTCAACATGCCAGCTATGGGGCAAAGTGAGCCAAATGCTGTGGGGTAAGTTGAGCCAACATTTTAACTTACCCAACCACAAGGCACTAGTTAAATCTCTGAAATATAAAATGGTATTTTAATATGATATTACACAACTGGTTTAGTTTATCTCATATGTACATATTATTTGTAGGTTATTTGATAGGGATAATGTACAAGTGCACCAAATCCTTCACTGAGAACCAGAAGATGTTTTTAATCACATGGCAATCAAATACATCTTTCCACCTGTAGTCCCTAATGGTCTGTTCGATGTTGCAGAAAAGCTACCATACCAAGAATCTTTTGACTAAAATGTTTATTAGTTTCGGTTACGTTAATTTCTTCATTCTAATTCATTTTTTTTAAAACTCTGTTTAGTCTGTTTTTGGGAAGGTTAAAACTTTGGTGCTCAACATATTGTTTCAGAAGTGCAAACAATTAAAAATTGAAAATTAAACATTAGCTTGACCAAAACAAATATGACTGTTTGTAAAATGAAATTTGATTCTTAAGTTTAATCTTAAAATTTCACATGCGTTTGAATCAGATTCAGTCAAATGTTCAGTTTTCACCCACATGGTTCATCTTACACACTGACTTGAGTCAATTTACCCCTAACCTTGGGCGAATTGAGCTACAGGAATATTTTTTTATAAGAAGCTATAATTTTGGAACCCTTTGTCATAGATATATTCTGATAATTTGAAATGATAGGAAACATCCTGAAATTACTTTAGATGCTTTCATATACTTCTGCCTCATTTTCCCTTATCTTGAGGACCACATAAGTAAAAACTGGCTCATTTTACCCCACTCTCCCCTACTCGTATTAGTTATTTCATTTATTATTGTAATCATAAACATTGTAGCAAAAATACTACCCTTTATTCTTCTTAGCTATTTACTTCGCAGCTAATGAACTTAAAGAAGTCCACTTCCAGAACAAAAATGTACAGATAATGTACTCACCCCCTTCTCATCTAAGATGTTCATGTCTTTCTTTCTTCACCTGTAAAGAAATTATGTTTTTTGAGGGGAAACATTTCAGGATTTTTCTCCATATAATGGACTGATATGGTGCCCCGATTCTGAACTTCCAAAATGCAGTTTAAATGTGGCTTCAAATGATCCCAACCGAGGAAGAAGGGTCTTATCTAGCAAAAGAGTGGCTATTTTCATTGAAAAAAATAGAATTTAAATACAAAGACCCAGTCTTTGCAAAGTGAACATGCAAAGAAGATCAAACACCCTTAGCAAAAAAGGTAAAACAGTGATATAGGACGATTTTGAAGTTGAGGAAGAACATGAGATTGGAGTTTTTCGACATACCCTAACTGTCATGAACCAGGACAAAAAGTTCAGGCAGAGCGAGACGAGACAAGACGAGCGTTTGACATTAAAAAGTATATCAATTGTATTATTTTTATGAAAGTAACCAATTGTTTCACTAGATAAGACCCTTCTTTCTAAGAGTTTAGTTATTTACAGTTCCCTTCTCTGTTGCTAATGTTTTTGAACTATTTACTGTAGCGTGAGGAAACTTACTGACTCACCCTCAAGTCTCTGATATTGGTCTCTAGACATGGCTCTGATATCTATATCACTGTGAGTCTGTGGAAATTATTCTCCATTTTATCACACAGAGTGAAAATTGCACCTGAAATTGCTTGGAAAGTAACAGCTCATCTCTCCTCTAAAAGTCGATTTACTATTCATTTCTATAGCACAAACAGTGTAAGTTATGCACAGTTGTTTAAACAATGGCCAATTACCAGTGATTCATTAATCCATTATTTATGACAATACACATAAAGGACATTTATTTATGTGCTTGCTTACTTGTACTTATTTAATTCTTCGGCTGAAAAGACAGCATCTGTTTGGATTAAACTGTAGCTGATGATTGTGTAAAGTGAAGTGACCATGGCTGTGACTGATCCACATCTGCTTTACATAGGTTCACTAAGGACACAAACACACTATAAAAGCCATTTTCCCTCTTGGTCCAGACCTCATTTTCATGCAAACTATTTTTGGGTTGTCTGTCATTGTACACAGGAATGCAAACAGTTCTGTTAACAAACACCAGCAGTGTGGGGGTGTTTGCGTATTTGTTAATACATACTGTATTTCACTGAGTGCTGGCTTTCTTTCTTTATTTGTCTATTACTATAGTATCCATCAGGACAACAAAAGTTTAGTATAGGAAAAAATTAATCACACACTCTCATGAAAAGTTTATTTGTTTGCTTATTTATTCCTGACAGCATAAAAATACTCAAAACAATCTATTTGACAAAGATTATGAATTTTTATAATCTTTCGAGATATTGAATTGAGAGCTGGCTGTGTTTGTCATATAATAAACGAGCAGAGCGAGATCAGAGCTTTTGATCTTACGGAGATTCTGACTATTCATCAGGTACAGTAATAAAGCGATCATTCATCTTCATGAGAAAGCAGCTTCCCGCACGCTACGGTTTAACATGCTGTCAAGCTTGAAAACATCTGCAGGGGGTCGACTTTCATCAGGCTGTGATCTGGGAACAGGTGTGGGTTCTAGATTCAATCTGTTTACACATGTATATGAGGATCAAAGCTACACGGAGGACGGTGACCAAATATGGGGTATCATGTTGAAGGAAAAAAGCAATTCCTTTATGCCATCACACAAGTGATCACCAGCACCTGAGGTTAATGACTAACAAGGGGAGGCAGTAGTCATAGCGGTCCAAGGGGGGTGATTACAGCAAAATGCTAGTCCTGTTTGAGGTGTTACGTTCCCCGAAGCGTGGACCTCACAGTGCGGGCTTTCAGTAGATTCAAATAATTAATCGTAATTATAAATCTCATGATTTTTTGGCATTAACCAATAAGTTGATCCATGTTCTGAGAACAAGGTTATTTTTCAAAAATGTCAGGTTGCGGCACCGTTTCACTAATTATATGTTTTTTCATGTGTTTTAGATGTCTTAATTTTGCTTTTGTCAGGCAAAACAATGGTTTCGTAACTTTTTCATGAATTGTTTAATAATTGTTTCAATATCAATGTCTCAAATCAGTGCCAACATCAGGTTCCCATTGTGACTTACCCCATATAGTCTGACAATAAACTTTGCTGGCATTTGATACGGAATATGGTCTTTCTCTGAAATAATTCACCATCATTTATTGATAAAATAAACTCTGGTTCCTATTGTTTTGACATTTCTGGAAATATACAGGGGTTGGACGAAATAACAAGAACACCTAGGAAATAAGCAAAAAATCTTTATTAAAGACTTTTTTGTTGTTTTTGTTTTTGTTTTTTTTAACCAGCATTTGTCTTTAAAGGAGAAGTCCACTTCCAGAACAACAATTCACAAATAATTTAATCACCCCCTAGTCATCCAAGATGTCCATGTCTTTCTGTCTTCAGTTGTGAAGAAATTATGTTTTTTGAGGAAAGCACCGTAGTAGTGATGGGAAGGTCTGATCATTTTACCGACTCGGACCTTTGAGTCTCGTTCAGCAAAATGAACAAATCTTTTTGAGTCATTTCGTTCATTTTAGCTAAATAAAATTAGAATGTTACATGTGACTTCCCTAACACATCTACTGCTTACACAAACGTTGATCACACTACAAACAAGACAAAACTATAATGCTAAAAGAAACAGAAAAGATTTCTGTTCATTGTTTACCTGGGTGTTTAGTCTATGATTAGCTCACCTCAACTCTTATCTGACAAGTTTTCGGGTTTGAGTCGTTTGTTTATCACATGACGCCCCATAAGATGAACGAACGACTCGAAAAACCCCAAGACTCAAAACAGGTGAACCAATTCCAGTACAGAACCTAACAGGATGTTGCGCAGGCACGACTGAACGAATCACTCCCTGAGATGACTCGTTCCTCCCGAGTCACATTGAAGATTCGTTCAAAATGAAAGAATCGTTCAAGAACGACCCATTACTAATTCATAGCATCGTGGATGTGCATCCCAGAGCCTGTGATACATGAGCTGTTGTGCTTAAAAAGTATACAAATTTTTATTTTTTGAAAAAAATCGATTGTTTCTTTAGATAAGACCCTTCTTCCTCAGCTGGGATCGTTTAGAGCCCTTTGAAGCTGCCCTTTGTGAAGTTCTCTGTGATCATTTTTTGAGGAAACAGGTGTCTTTAAAGGGATAGCTCACACAAAAACTAAAATTCTGTCATTAATTACTCCCTCATGTCGTTCCAAACCCATAAGTCCTTCGTTTACCTTCAGAGCACAAATTAAGATATTTTTGATAAAATCCGAGAGCTTTCTGACCCTGCACAGACAGCAATGGTACTAACATGTCCAAGGTCTAGAAAGGTAGAAAAGGACAGAAAGGTAGAAAGGACATTGATGAAATAATCCATGTGGCATCTGTGGTTCAACCATAATGTTATAAAGCTACGAGAATGCTTTTTGTGCGCAAAGACAAAAATAATGACTTTATTCCACACCAATTTCCATGCTTCTGAGTTAGTCTTTAATGCATGCATGTGTATTCTTCTGGGTGCTATGTCACAACAAATTTATAATTACACATTTGACCCTACCTCAACCCTTTAACTCACCCTTAAACCTAACTGAACAACCAAACCGGTCCCTAAACTTAAAGGGATAGTTCACCCAAAATGTTTATCTGCATACCCACAGGGCATCCAAGATGTAGGTGACTTTGTTTCTTCAGTAGAACACAAACAAAGATTTTTAACTTTAGCCGTTGTAGTTTGTCAGTCAAATAATGGCAGTCAATGGGACCCATGGCTTTGAGAGTCAAAAAAACATACACAGACCAAACCAAATTAAACCCTGCGACTCGTGATGATACATTGAGGTCTTAAGACACGAAATAGACAGTATAGACCAGACGGCTGTTGTGAATGCGCTCAGGACAGTTGGACATTGCGGTGGATCAGAGGTAAAAAAAATGATATAAATACTGTTCAGTTTCAGTAAAGACCAATTGTTTTGTGTCTTAAGACCTATCGTCACGGGTCGCAGGGTTTAATTTGGTTTTGTCTGTGTATGTTTTTTTTTTTTGACTCTCAAAGCCGTGGGTCAGTTAGAGTTAAAAATCTTTGTTTGTGTTCTGCTGAAGAAACAAAGTTGCCTACATATTGGATGCCCTGGGGTAAGAGGATAAACATCAAATTTTCATTTTTGGGTGAACTATCCCTTTAACCATATCCTACCTCAATAGCAGTAATAGTGATTTGCAATAAGATGAAGACAATCAAAACCAACCAAATAATTTGCTCTTGCTGGCAAATTACCATGTAAAAAATGATACGTCAATCATAATGTGAATATTTTCATAAAATTTAAATCAATTATCTATGCCAAGAAGCAGCTGAATTAGCACTTTCAGTATTTTTAGTATTAAATTACAGAAGCTTAGATGTTTTCAATTAAACCCAGTGCTTGCGGATATATCGTCACAAAAAGTGAAAAACTTGTAATTATAATAAATATCACCAAATATAAAGATCATTGTGATAAATGGACACAGATCTACAGTAGACTGAATTGTAGATTCATTTATCTAGTATAAAACAGCATCCAAGTACATTTTATTCCTACGTCCTTAACCCTAACCCAGTTGCGTAGTTGAAATGGAAATATATGTGTTCTCTTGTGGAAGCCTTAGTGGAAAGGATTCGCTGCATTTGCTGACACTAGTTGATGACCATCATACATCTAAATGTATGAAAAACATCTCTGATGGAGCTTTCCTTGCTTTGATGGATGCGGCCAACTTTTCCAGTCACATGTGGAAGTAAAGCTTGTCTACGGACAGTTTCCATTACCTTACATCCCCCCCGGCCCGTGTTCCTTCCACACCCTCACAACCCCTTACAGACTGATGGACTCCGCATCATTTACAGTCTCAAGAGTCAGTCAATCAAGTAATTACAGTGAAATAATCGGTTTTAAATAGCATATTACTCCAACTGTTTCTGCAGTATGTGCTTTTCTGTATGCATTTCATATATTTCTAGATCTACTTTTGCCAAAATGCACACTACTGCTCAAAAGTTTGGGATCGGTAAGGCTTTTAATGTTTTTTAAAGAAGACTCTTATGCTCATCAAGCATTTAATTGATCAAAAATACAGAAAAAAACCCCCAATAATACTGCAAAATGCTATTGCAATATAAAATAATGTTTGTTTGTTTTTTTTTTTAAATTATTTTAATATAATTTAAAATATAATTTATTCCTGTGATGCAAAGCTGAATATTCATCAGCTGTTACTCCAGTCCTAAGTGTCACATGATCCTTCAGAAATCATTTGAATATGCTGATTTATTATTAAAAATATTAATGTTGGAAACAGTTGTGCTGCCAAATGTTTTTTTTTTTTGGAACCTGTGATTCTTTTTTTCAGGATTCCTTGATGAATAACAAGTTAAAAAGAACAGCATTTATTCAAAATATAAACCTTTTCTAACAATTTAAATATGTGCTATCACTTTTAATTAATTTAACACATCCTTGGTGAATAAAAGTATTAATTTCTTTAAAAAAAAAAATTACTGACCCCAAATTTTGAACACTAGTGTATATTGTATAAATCAGTATATTAGAATGATTTCTGAAGGAATATGTAACACTTAAGACTGGAGTAACAGCTGATGAAAATTTAGCTTTGCATCACAATTATTCAGGTACTATTAATGCATTTATTAATATTTTAAATTTGTTTTTTATACTTAAAGTTTACATTGTAAATTTAGTTATATAGTGCTGTTTTTTTTAATATTTACTTTTTGTTTGTTTCAGTTTTTTTAGTACTTTTAAGCAAAATTTCTTTCTTTTTTGTAAGTTAAGATTTTGCTATTCAATATATACTATATAACATTATTATTGAATTTATTTCAGATTTATACAATTTATTTTTAACATGTTTTGTTTTAGTTAATGATAAAAACACACTGCACAAAATATTGTATTATGCGATGCTATGTGCTTGAATGTACTTTCAGGATTATTGGCCTCAAATCTCTCAGAGGCATATTGATATCTAGTAATCTAGATATTAGTACTCATAACTGTATATTTCGCTTTATTTTACAGTTTAGTTAAACAACACTGTCTGTTATTTTTCAACTTTTCCTTTGTTTGTTTATTGCAATGTATTATTTTGATGAAATCTGCACTTAAAAAAAGTTGTAGAAATAAATTTTCACTCAGAAATCTGAAGTGGAAAGAAAAAAATTATTTGTAAAATAAAAGAAAGACAAAAAGCAAATAGCATTGCTTATAAAACATACTCTAATAATCTTTGATTACAGCTTTAAAATTTACAAAAATTTAAGTGATTATAGTCTGTCATGTAAATCCACTTCCCAAATGTGACTGTTAAGAGAGTAAACACTGTCTAATCTATTGTTTAATTTATTATGTTTTTAAATAGTGTGCAATGTAGAGTGTATGTTTCACAGTATGTAGTAAGCAATATGCAAGTCCTTTCTTACTCACAGTGCTTGAGAGTGTAATGTGTAGTCTGCAAAGTATCATACTGAAACAAAATAAAACATGTGAAATTGTTAACCGGATAATGAAAAGCGTTTGTCAGAGATGGTATCTCTGAGATCGCAATTCACATGAGAAGGGGCAGTGGGACTACGGCTTTTCCCTGAAAGCTGCACTTTCATGTGGGGTTTTCACAACATTTGTCAAGTTAGGCTTCCAAGAAATGGTAATCACTATAAATCTGTGAAATCTTATGAATCCTAAAAATGGCATTTAATGGAAAACAGTTATGTTTGCACAGATCCAAGCAATTTGTTACCAATTTACACCTAAAAATGAGAAATCTGTCATCGTTTACTCACTCTCATGTTGTTCCTAAACTTTCTTCTGTGGAACATGAAAGAAGAAATTGTGAAGAATGTTCACGCTGCTCTTTTCCATAGTGAATGGTGACTGCAGCTGTTCTTGGTCACAATCCACTTTGGAAAAAAAAAATAAAAAATCAGCTTGGACAAACTTACTAACATCTCCTGTTCTGTTCCAAGAAAGAAATAAGTCATTCGGGTTTGGAGCAAAACGCGGATGAGTAAATGATTAATTCTTGTGTGACATATTCCCCCAAAACAAAATTGATTTGTTTGCTTTATGAATGCTTTCGAGAGATATCTTTTGCGCACTCTGCCCGGTCTCGTTTATAATTCTAAAATGAGAGACATGTGGCAAAAATAACATTTCAATAACGTTCAAGTTTCACCAAATCCTTCATCTCCTCTGCTGTGTGCTCGTTTCACATGTTTTCCTCTTATCTCCATTTTGCTTTTCAAAATCATATCATCTAATATCCGGACTAAACAAAGCAGAGGGAACCTGGCCGTGTGTTTTGTTTTCCACCAGATATAGATGGAGCTTTGATGGATTGGTGGAAAAAGCATGCCAACCTCTCTCTCTCTCTCTCTCTATCTCTATCTCTCTCTCACTGTGGGCCCTTTCTCTATAATTGGAAGTTGTAAAAGGCATTGCTGTCAGTGATGTGGACAATAATAAATAGCTCTTGAAGGCCTCCACACCTTTCCCTCTGGAAGTGAACAGTCATCACAGGGATGAGCTGCGTCAGTCCATGGTTATGCTTTCATACACATCTGCTTGATTTATAGATCAGTGGCCTGTTGCGCATGCTTTCACAAAAAAAAACATGAATAAAGGTCCATATACAATGACTACTATATTCTTTATTTGTAATGAGTATGTTTTTAATGTTTTTTGAAATGCATTCTAACAAAAAAAAATGTACAGAAAGTAAACTTTATAGTGATTTAGCATGTTTTTGTATTATTTAATTTGAAAAATAATACAAAAATGTGTATAATGTTTATAATATTATAACACACACACACACACACACACACGTTGTGTTTACATGTTTTATGGGGACATTCCATAGGCGTAATGGTTTTTATACTGTACAAACCCTATTTTCTATCACCCTACACCTAAACCTAGCCCTCACAGGAGACTGTGCACACTTTTACTTTCTCAAAAAAACTCATTCTGCATGATTTATAAGCCTGTTTCCTCATGGGGACCTCACAAATGTCCCCACAAGGTCAAAATTTACTGGTATTACTATCCTTGTGGGGACATTTGGTCCCATAACGTGATAAATACCAGGTACACACACACACACACACACACACACACACACACACACACACACACTTTTGTCCATCAGATCAGTGAATTGGTGTGACCAACAAAGTCATGTGGTGTAACTAACAAACAAATAAACAAACATGTTTGTTGCAACATTTATGCAAACTGTTAAGTTGCTTCTCGCACATTTCTCAACACTTTCAAAGTGAAATGTCCAGTGGCAATAAAAATGCATTCAGTTTTTCTCCAAATCTGATGAATGTGGTACAGTAATATTTTATTACGTTGTTTGTAGCAGTTTATACATGAAATGTCCTGTAAGCAGTGCTTAAAGGTTAATGTTTCTTGAGCAGCAAATCAGTATATTAGAGTGATTTCAGGACCATGTGAGTGACTCGAGTTACGTAATCAGATTACTTTTTTCAAGTAACTAGTAATGCATAACTTTTTAATTTACAGTACAATATCTGAGTTACTTTTTTTAAATAAGCAATGCTAGTTTTTTGTTTTCCCATTTATTGACTAACTGCTCTCCTGTCTCCGTGCTGAGAGAAATCGGGAGTAAGTGCAGAGGTGTTATGTGCGCTGTGTAAACGTGATGCTTACTGTAGTTTTAAATGTCAAATGCATTTACTCATCTTACTTGCTCAAAAACAGATTCAGGTTTCCTAAAAAATAAATGAAAACAGTGAAAAGCAAACTCAGAATATGACACAAACCTGCAATAATTAAATATGTTGATAATTGAATTTACATTTCTTTTAGCCTGAGGCTTATTCATTTAAATTTTCATGTGAAAGGGCTATTACATATGCCAAAAATGTAACTTTTTTTTTTTAAAACCAAGCCCAGCCCAGATGAGGAAAAGTAATTCAAAAGTAACGTAACACATTACTTTCCTTAAAAAAGTAACTAAGTAATGCAATTAGCTTTTTTAGGGATTAACTCAATATTGTAACAGTCACCATCTGTCACAGGTTTTGTCAATACACTTCTGGTTGATATGTTCATACTAGCCACTAGAGGGACATATGTTGCTCACCCTGTACTAGATAAAACAGAAAGTAGTAGAATAAGTGCTTGGTTCTGTTTGAAGCTGCCTGATGGTTGCCCTTGGCCTGCTCTTGTTTGAGAAACCTTTTGTTTCCAGCTCAAACGTAAGTTTCACGTTTATTTAATGTTTATTCATTATATCCATTACTTTGGTGAGTTTATATGGAGTTTTAGTTTAACTAGTTTACTTGCTGTTAGGTTCTGTTTGAAGCTGCCTCTTGGTTGCCTATGGCCTACGTCTAAATCCTGTTTGAGAAACCTTTGTTTCCTGAGAAACGTAAGTTCCCTTTCGAGGAACTCGAACTGCATCCTCTTGGGGTCGCTATGACGAACGCCATCTCCGTGACCCGTGTCTGAAGCTTGCATACAAAAACGTCAACAATATTGGCCGGAGACAGCCTATGACGTCACTTCAGCGTGACTCGTTGAGTGCATGTTCTCTCACCAGAGGTTTTAAAAACAGCTTGCGTGTGATGATGTGTGGTAAAGAGCAAGCACTGTTTATTGCACTCATTGTGTTCTTTGCTTGTCTCTTGCGAGAGGCAAGCATGCTCTGATACCCGCAGCTTTCATACGGCTAATGGGCTATGTATGTATGGTGAGGAATAAGTGAAAATCAGCTGTCGAGGGAGTTGAATGTGATCGTCACATTCATTGCTTGTTTCTTGCGAGAGACAGGCACCCTCTCATACCCGCTTTCACAAGCTCGCGGGCTGTGTGTGTGTGGTGAAGAGCAGCACGTCCAGCTCTCGAGGGAACTGGATGTGCTCATTGCGATGAATTTACAAAGAAGGGAGGTGAGTCTTCACTGTATACTTAAATTTGCATGAGTGAGCTGAATATATGCTGCGCGTTGCAGTTGTGGTATTATCTGCCAAAACTCGGGTTTATGGACAGAAAATAAAAAGGGGACCTCCTTAGTAAAGCCATCTGGGGGTGGTTATAGTTCAGCCATGGTTATGGCAGGACGAACTTACTTAAGTGCAGCTATCTGGGGCTAGCTGTGTGTTAACTTGCCCCTTCCTGGAAGCATAGCTGTCTGAGGATAGCGTTCATTATGGGGGGCGATGCATCTGTGGTGGTGGGCGCGATGTTGCGCGGCTTGTCGGTGGGCTGTGGCTCTGTGTGGTGGGTGCCACTCCATTTGGCTGCGTGTGGCGGGGGTTTGCAGCTGGTCGCGGGGCCGGCGTTGCTGGCGGGATGCGTGTGGTGCGTCCTAGCTAAGACCCTTGTTTGGTGTTCTTAATAGCAGCTTCCTGGAGCCTGCCGAGATGGTGCTGTCTTCCCTTATCAGGTTTATAGTTAAACAGCCCACTGCTGGATGGCCTCGGCAGTTGCATGGTCCCCTTTCCAAGAGCCAGCTATCTGAGGATAGCCATGTGCTAGCTCGGTGATGGCCCTTCCTTGGGTTTTTAATGTAGCGGCCTCTTTGAGCTCTTACCCAGACAGCGCTGTCTCCCCTGCTAGGGTTGTAAGTAGACAGCCCACTCTTTGTGGTCAGGTTAATCTCAGCTGGTCCCCTTCTGGTAGCCTTTCTATGCACACTGACTAACTGAAGATATCTTTTTGCTAACTCTGTGATTGCTCCCCTTCTTAGGGTTTTTAAGCAGCGGCCTCCCTGTGCCCCTGCCTAGATGGTGCTATCTCCCCTGCTAGGGTTGTAAGTAGATGGCCCACTATGGTGCTCTGGGAAGCTTCACAAGAAGGTCTAGCTGGCCTAACTGGAGTCATGAGCGGGAACCACGGTGGGTGAGTATGACCCTGTTATTATGTGTCTAGCCTCTTCTGCTGTATTTCTGGTATCCCTGGTTACCTTGGGTCCCACTCACGCATCCTTGAGCAGGGTGTTGCTACCTATGTTCTCTAGGACGGTTCCTGAGCGAACCTATGCAGAGCCTGCGGTAGCCCCCTGGCTAACAGGCCAAACCTAGATGAAACCCTAGGCACTTGGCTATATCTCCTTAAAGGAATATCTTGTGATTCCAAGCTTCAAGCTCTACCCCGGGTCCAGCATTTCTGACCCCTTTCAGGTAAGTCTTTGGATGTGCAGCTCAGGCTTCCCCATAGCGACCCCTAGAGGATGCAGTGTCTTGTTCCCTTCTCAGGGAACCAGGGTTACATACGTAACCTGAGATGATTATTGATGATGGTACCCATTACTTTGGTGAACCATGGAGTTTGCTTAGTTTAATTAATTTATTTGGTGTTTTCTCTTGTAGAGGATTGTTTATGATATGGTTCTTGCTCAAGTACTGTGACTACCTCTTTGTGCTTATGGACAATTATATTGCTGAAGCAACTTCTTTGGTGTATATTGGAGTGGGTCCTTGGTGCAGACTGGACATCCAAGTTTGGGGCATCATCTTCAGCCTGCATAAATCTGCTCATCTACAGATAGGACTGGTTACTTTTATTTTAGGAATTGTTTATGATCTCAACCTGTTGTGGACTCTGCGGGCCATTTCAATTCTTCACACACATGTACTCATGCACACAGTAAATTTGTTGGATTGTATGTATGTATATATTTGTATGTGACTTTATTTGGGGTGTTGTGTCTGAAAAATGTGTTAATTGTTTGAAAACATGCAGAAAGAAACACCACTGTTGTCTGTGCATGTATTTATTTGGTGATATTGGTGATATAGTTCTTTCACATCAGATCAGTTCTGGTATTTGCAAAGAAGCTGAATCCCCACTTTAAATTCTAGTAGCTTGACTAGTGCAAAGTTACGGTGACCGGGAGGGGACACCTTCGGTTCACTTAAGTTTGTCGTGGCCACGACATATCACCTCGTGGGAACGTATATTATGTCGTGGCCACGAGATATTAATTCGTGGGAACGTCATATCAACTCGTGGGAACGTCATATTATGTAGTGGCCACGAGATCATTTTGTCGAGGTAATGACATCCTTATGTCGTGGCCACAAGATGCTATGATGAGGGAACGACATCCATTTCTCGTGGCCACGTCTTAATTATGTTGAAGAAACGACATGCGCTTCTCGTGGCCTCGAGTTTAATGCGTAAACAAACCTGCGTGACCATAGTAACCCGGGATTATCAGAGATATATTTATTACCATTTTATTTTGAATTAAGGAATTATTATATTAATTATTATAGAAATTAATACAATATTAAATGATAATATTATGCGATGCTGTCTACGCGAATGTTGTCTGTGCCCGATGTAGACAGCATTCAAAAGAAGTGGATCATTAATAAATATTACATAAAGTATATCAAATAGTCCTACAAACATTTCATGCATCCCACAGTCTTGTAAGTCCATTAACTGATCCTCTTTTTTTTCTGTAATATTTGTATCATTCCTTTGTATTCGTTATTTTTTTTTACCTTAATTTCTATCTCTTCACTTAAAGTTTTGAATGTAAATGATACAGTAAAAATTTGAATATGCTATATGACTGGGATTTTTACTGGAATGCAGTTTAAAGGTTGAATTTGACATATATTCTATTTTATTTCGTCAAATTAATAGACTAGCCTATATATTGACGTAGTTTCATTTGTAAATCATTTATCGTCACACAGGGGCATAAGTACAATCAAAACTTCTGTCAAAACTTTATTGGCATAATTGTCGTTTACAGTATTTGCAAAATATAGCAAATACTAGCATATAGGGCCTACAGAACGTTAGGCAAAGCGATACAAAATAAATATAAAATATAGCCCTAAGTCACTTATAATTTATTATTAGCCTATTATCATTATTAGGCTATTATTATTTTAATAACTGGTTAAGGCTATATTTTGTTAACGCCTGACAATTATGCCAATAACGTTTTGACTTTATGATTTTTATTTATTTATTATTTATGCCATTTACATATAGAACGTTAAGTAACAAGACCGAAATGAGAGGGGGAGGGGGGGGGGTGAACCTGTGTGACCATAGTAACCATAGTAACTCGGGATTATCAGACATAGATTTATTAACATTTTATTTTGACTTAAGAAATTATTATATTAATTATTATAGAAATTAATACATTATTAAACGATTATATTAACAACAGGGGATGCTGTCTATGTGAATGCTGTCTGTGCGCGATGCATTCGAAAGAAGTTTATCATTATTAAATATTACCCAAAGTACACGAAATAAAATAGGCCTACAAGATATTTTTATCCAACCTTCTATTAACTGATCGTTTTTTCAGTATTATCATTATTATTATTAGCCTATTATTTTATTTTCGTTTATGTTCCATCTCTTTACTTAACGTTTTATATGTAAATACTGTAAATGCTCGACATATGTTATATGACTGGGATTTTTACTGGAATGCAGTTTAAAGGTTGAATTAAATTTTATTTTCTTTCGTCTAATTATTAGACTAGTGTTTTACTGAGGAATGAATCATTCACGTAGTTTAATTTGTAAATGAAAACACACTCATTTATCGTCACACACGGGCATAAATACAATCATAAAATCAAAACTTTATTGGCATAATTGTCAGGCGTTAACAAAATATAGCCTTAACCAGTTATTAAAATAATAATAGCCTAATAATAATAATAGGCTAATAATAATTTATAAGTGACTTAGGGCTATATTTTATATTTATTTTGTATCGCTTTGCCTAACGTTCTGTAGGCCCTATATGCTAGTATTTGCTGTATTTTGCAAATACTGTAAACGACAATTATGCCAATAAAGTTTTGACAGAAGTTTTGATTGTACTTATGCCTGTGTGTGACGATAAATGATTTACAAATGAAACTACGTCAATATATAGGCTAGTCTATTAATTTGACGAAATAAAATAGAATATATGTCAAATTCAACCTTTAAACTGCATTCCAGTAAAAATCCCAGTCATATAGCATATTCAAATTTTTACTGTATCATTTACATTCAAAACTTTAAGTAAAAAGATAGAAATTAAGGTAAAAAAATAACGAATACAAAGGAATGATACAAATATTACAGAAAAAAGAGGATCAGTTAATGGACTTACAAGACTGTGGGATGCATGAAATGTTTGTAGGACTATTTGATATACTTTATGTAATATTTATTAATGATCAACTTCTTTTGAATGCTGTCTACATCGCGCACAGACAACATTCGCGTAGACAGCATCGGATAATATTATCATTTAATATTGTATTAATTTCTATAATAATTAATATAATAATTCCTTGATTCAAAATAAAATTGTAATAAATATATCTCTGATAATCCCGGGTTACTATGGTCACGCAGGTTTGTTTACGCATTAAACTCGAGGCCACGAGAAGCGCATGTCGTTTCCTCAACATAATAAGACGTGGCCAAGAGAAATAGATGTCGTTCCCTCATCATAGCATCTTGTGGCCACGACATAAGGATGTCGTTACCTCGACAAAACGATCTCGTGGCCACGACATAATATCACGTTCCCACGAGTTGATATGTCGTGGCCACGACAAACTTAAGTGAACCGAAGGTGTCCCCTCCCGGTCACCGTACAAAGTAACTAGGATCGTTACAATATTTTAATGCATTACTTTTAAAGGAACCGTATGTAAGAAATTTATTTCAGTTAATCATAAAATGGCCCTGACATGTCACTAGACATTAAGAAATCATGTTCATTTCAAATACTTATATCACTGACAACAGTGGTCCGGCCAGGATATTGTCATTTAAAAGTGAAAGTTGCAGCCCTCAACCGATGTTGATGTTGTCATGTTGTGTTTTGGTCTGAGGCGCCACCCTCCAGCTATCTACCAATCACGAAGTCAGTAGAGTTTCGTCATCCGGGTTGGCAGCTCTGCTCTAGTTACAGCTGCAGCTACGAACGTGTCGGATAAAACATGTATAAAGTTACGAAACCTAAAAGACCTCGCTATGAATCCGAAGTACGTCGTGACAAAGTCCGAAATAAAACAAGGATTTGTATAGGAGATGCCTTTGACAGATGGAGACGGCTGAAAACAGAGAAGAATTTTGTTGGTATAGGCTAAAAGCCCCGTGCTTCCGTACACAGTGGATTTTCCACGGTCGCCCGTGCTAAATGCGTTCATAAAAAGCTTTATATCGCACCACTAGCACGGTATGAAAACAATCTATGTTCCTACTGAAATGTGGTATTACAGTACATCTTTACGAAATATTTGGCTAATCGCCTTTAGTAAATTTTTGCGACACATAATTACTTCGCAAAACATCTCTCGTGAAGCATAAACATAAGTAACAGAAGAAAAAAAACTTATTGTGTAGGACTCGTCACTTGCCATTGGAAGCTCCTTGTAGCCTACGTTCCTGCGGAATCCTGCAGCTTAGCTGGCAACCTCGAGTCAAGGGGGAGGTGGAGGGGATACGCCCTTCTACAGTATTTTGAAAGTGATTGCAGTACCAGTTTTGGCCACAATCCTACATACGGTTCCTTTAAAAAGTAACTTTCCCTAACGCTGCCTGTGACACTGAAGAGACTTCTTTTAGACACATTAAAAATGCTCTTTCCTCTAAGATGTGAATTGGCCTTTGCCCCTATGTGGCCTCTGAACAGATATCCTTCTACACTACATTTCTCATAGGTAACTTTTAAAATGCTTTTAAAATGTACTGTTTTTGTTGTTTTAGAAATTTACCAGATTTTTCCCTCCAGAAGTTTGTTTAAATCACGAAAAAGAATTTGTCAGTGAAATAAGAAAAAAAGTTTGCTTCAAGATGCGTTCACTAAAAACAAGTCTACTATACAGTTTCTGTTGTACAACATACACTGTAAAAACAAATTTCACATATTTCAACTTAATTTGAATCGTGTATGACAAAAAAGTTTCTTGATGAGTTAAAGCAATGCAAACACATGACGTACTGCCGTAACTCACTGATTAGTTTTTACAGTGTAGATATTTTTACTGGAAAATAAGACATTTTACAGGTTGGTTGTTTAAATGGTTGGGTCCTGGCTAGAATAAGCTGCAATGAGGGTATTTAGTCCAAATTTAGACTAAAATCCAGAAGACGTTCTCAGTCCTAAAGAATGATAACTATAAATAAATAACTACATTACCATCCACACCAACAGGCTATAGCATTGTTTATTATAAATGCACAATGCTGCTTTGAAGCATTTTTTTTTAAAGAAGATGGATTCTGATTGGCTTCCAGTGTATTTATTGTTCATCAGATAGGAAAAAATCATTCCAACATATCGTTCATCTTTGCTGTTATCATTATAGCTGTGGTGTGGACTTATTCTCACAGAATTAAATTTTTCTCATGCTGTCAATCCCCTCTCCTCCATACCTCAGTGAACCCACTGAACCCAGCATTGCTCAAGCAATGTTATTAAGCAGTGAAGCAGTGTTCAAATATTTATTTTGACTATCAAACTAAATAATAAAAATGTATGGCAAGGTTGAAAAATGGCATGTAATTTGACTCCCCAAAACTTGACATGTATAAATATAGAAATTATGATATTTATATATGTATATGTATATGTGTACGTTTCCTCATAGTACAAAAACAAAACAACGCCAATATTACAAAATATAACATTTGAAAAAAAGTGTATAAAACTCTCATTTTTCTAAAGAAACACTGTGCAACAGCGACACCAGTAGGTAAAGTTACAGCGGGAGTACAGAGTTCCCTATCTGTCGTACACTCCGAGTTGTGTCGAGTAGTGTACGACACTAGGGGTCGCTCTTGAGAGCCCAAACACCTCTGACAGTTTTGAGAAAGGCCAATGAAAATTGGGTGTGCAGATTTGCATAGCTGACCACGCCCCGGACGTCCGGGTATAAATAGGGCAGCGTGTGCATCTGCTCACTCGTTCTGTTTTTCGGAGCCGAATGCAGCGTCTCTGCGTGAGAAGCGGCAACATTCACCTCTCTCGTCGTTGGATCTACGGCACAGACAGCGGTCTCTCCCTCTCTGACACTGCTCGTGTTGTGAGAGTCCCCTGGGTGCGTCGACGGCGATCTTCAAGAGAAGATTCTCTTCTGCAGAGAGCAAATTTTCTCTAAAAGAGCTCCACAGACGGATTGTGTGTTTCACGATGCCTTTCCGTCTGTGTCCTACTGGGTGCGGATTCTACCTTTCCCCGAACGATCGGCACGAACGCTGTGTTCAATGCTTGGGGCGTGAGCATGCTGACGCAGCGTTCGCTGAGGGAGGTTGTCAGCACTGCGAAGACATGCCCTTGGGCACACTCCGCTCGAGAGCCGCGTTCTTTTCGAAGAAGCCGCGGCGCTCCTCATCTGCTTCCCGCTCCGGTCCTTCTACTTCCGGGTACGAGGCCGTTGCGATGTGCGTCGAGGAAGAGCGGCAGGTGTTGAGCGAAGTTTTGCCAGTTGCGTCCTCGCAAACCGCTCACCCTGTGTGTCTACCGATTGAGTCTCCGGACGATTTTGAAAGCTCGTCTCAGTATGGGCTGGATCTTTTGTTCGGGGCTCCTGCTGAGGAAAAAGCAGCGTCCGTAGCATCGGAGGGAGAGCCGTCAGAGGCTGACGTCACAACCGAGTTCGCCGCTCCGGCGGTTGAATCTCAGTCTGTGGCAGACGCCGAAATGGCCGCCGCACTACAACGGGCAGCCAAGGAGATCGGGGTTGCGTGGGTTCCCCCGCCCAGCCCTGAGCCTTCAAGGCTGGATGACTGGTTCCTGGGCAGGGGGCGTGACTCGAAGCCACGCTCCTCCCCGGTCCCGTTTTTCCCGGAAGTGCACGAGGAGTTGACGAAATCGTGGAAAGCCCCTCTGTCGGCTCGTTCACGGTACGCTAACTCCCCGTCCCTCACCACCCTCGATGGCGGTCCAGCGAGGGGGTATTCGGAGGTTCCCCAGGTGGAGAGAGCGGTTGCGATGCACTTGTGCCCGCAAAACGCCGCCTCCTGGAGGGGCCGCCCGAGACTCCCGTCCAGGGCCTGTAAGTTTTCGTCTGCGCTTGTAGCGAAGGCTTACGCGGCCTCTGGGCAAGCTGCGTCCGCCCTCCACGCTATGGCGATTTTGCAGGTCTATCAGGCTAAGGTTCTTAAAGACCTGCACGAGGGTGCTCCCGACCCAGAGCTGTTACACGAGCTGCGCTCAGCGACCGACTATGCCTTACGGGCTACGAAGGTTACTGCGCAAGCTCTGGGGCGGGCGATGTCCACTATGGTGGTCCAGGAGCGCCACCTGTGGTTAAACCTGGCCGAGATGCGAGACGCCGAGAAGGTTCGCTTTCTCGACGCTCCCATTTCCCAGGCTGGCCTCTTCGGCGAAACCGTGGAGGAGTTTGCCCAGCAGTTCTCCACCGTGAAACAGCAGACGGAGGCCATCAAGCACATCCTGCCTCGGCGTGCAGCGAGTTCCGGCCCAGCTCAGCCGACGCAGCAGCCTCCGCCTGCTCCCCGCCGTGGAAGGCCCCCTACGAGGGTGGCTCAGACCCCGCAGCCTGCCGGGTCTGCAGCCAGACCCGCCCAACGGTCCAGCACTCGTAGGAAGGTGGCACCGCCAGCTCGTCCTCAGGCCACTAAGAACCCCCGGCAGGTTTCGAAGCGTTCCTGAGACGGGCAGCCCAGGGAGGAGGGATCGTTTGGCCTGTCCGGATCCACACTCGACGAGGGGACGAGCGCTGGATTCGGCTTCCACCCGGCTGTCTGCCACCCGGCAGACGGCCACCACTTGGTCAACAAAGAGCAATTTTCTCCTTCTCTGGGCATATTACACAGCACCCCCGACCCTCCGCTCGATGGTCGGATGCTGTCTCCTCCGTTCAGGGCATGCGGTCACACACCTTCTGTGCTCCCTCATGCTCTAGAACAACGGGCTTGGTCAGACGATCTCCCCTGTCGGGTGGATCCTCTGCTAAGCTCGCACGGCTCGGTCTCCCTGGGCAAAGCAGCCAGTGGCCTTCGGGGCTTCTTACCTCCGACCACACGCTGTTTTCCCAGCGAAGGTTCCCCCACCCTTGGTACGTCGAATGTAACTCCTCTGCGGCCCCTAGCGGAGAACTTTCTGGATTGGCTGAATCTCCCCAATCCTTCCCGCTGGCTGCTCAAGACCATTCGGCTCGGCTATGCTATCCAGTTTGCACGTCGTCCGCCCAAGTTCTGCGGTGTTCTCACTACCTCGGTCCAGGGCTCCAACACCGCGGTTCTTCGGGCGGAGATCGCAGTCCTTCTGGCGAAGGGTGCGATAGAAACTGTCCCCTCAGCCGAAATGAAGAAAGGGTTTTACAGCCCCTACTTCATTGTACCCAAGAGGGGTGGTGGGCTCAGACCTATCCTGGATTTGAGGGTTTTGAATCGGGCCCTACTCAAGCTCCCGTTCAAAATGCTGACCCTCAAGCACATTCTTACGTACGTCAGGTTCCAGGATTGGTTTGTGGCGATAGACCTGAAAGACGCGTACTTTCATGTCTCGATCCTTCCAAGACACAGGCCGTTTCTACGGTTTGCCTTCGAAGGACGGGCATATCAGTACAAGGTTCTCCCCTTCGGCCTCTCCCTGTCGCCCCGCGTCTTTACGAAGGTAGCAGAGGCTGCCCTTTCCCCCCTCAGGGAAATGGGCATTCGCATTCTCAACTATCTCGACGACTGGCTGATCCTGGCTCACTCGTTGGATACGGTTTGCGTACACAGGGACATGGTTCTCAACCATTTGGCTCGCTTGGGGCTTCGGGTCAACTGGGAAAAGAGCAAACTCTCCCCGGCGCAGAGGCTCTCTTTTCTCGGTGTAGAACTGGACTCGGTCGGCATGTCTGCACGTCTCTCCCCGGAGCGTGCACAGTCAGTTCTGAGATGCGTGGCAACGCTCAGGTGCGGCTCAGCGGTCCCCCTAAAACAGGTTCAGAGGCTCCTAGGGCACATGGCATCCTCAGCCGCGGTCACGCCGTTGGGTTTGATGCACGTGAGACCGCTGCAGCATTGGCTCCGTACCCGAGTCCCCAGGAGGGCGTGGCACCACGGCACGTTCCGTGTGAACATCACACCATCGTGCCGCCAGACACTCAGCCCTTGGACGGACATCGTGTTCCTTCGGTCAGGAGTACCCTTGGAACAGGTGTCCAGACGCGTCGTTGTCACCACGGACGCTTCCAGGACAGGCTGGGGTGCCACCTGCAACGGGCAGGCAGCTTCCGGGGTCTGGGCAGGCCCCCGGCTGCATTGGCACATCAATTGTCTTGAGTTGTTGGCAGTGCTTCTAGCTCTGAGGAGGTTCTGGCCTATGATTCAGAACAAGCACGTGTTGGTCAGGTCGGACAACATGGCGACAGTAGCCTACATCAACCACCAGGGCGGTGTACGTTCCTTTCGCATGTCACAACTAGCCCGCCACCTCCTGCTCTGGAGCCAACACAGACTCAGGTCCTTACGGGCCACTCACATTCCGGCCGATGCCAATCGAGTGGCCGATTCTCTGTCACGACAGGTTTCGCTCGGAGGCGAGTGGAGGCTCCACCCTCAGTCGGTTCAACTGATTTGGGATCGATTCGGCCAGGCGCAAGTGGATCTCTTCGCCTCACCGGAATCCACCCACTGCCAGTTGTGGTACGGGCTGACCGAGGCTCCCCTCGGGATAGATGCACTGGCACACAGTTGGCCGAAGGACCGGCTCAAGTATGCGTTTCCCCCGGTGAGTCTGATCGCACAAACTTTGTGCAAAGTCAGGGAGGACAAGGAGCAGGTCCTCTTGGTAGCCCCCTTCTGGCCCAACAGAACCTGGTTCTCGGACCTGGTGCTCCTGGCATCAGCCCCTCCCTGGCACATTCCTCTGAGGAAGGACCTCCTTTCTCAGGGGAAGGGCACAATTTGGCACCCGCGCCCCGATCTTTGGAACCTCCACCTATGGTCCCTGGACACGACCAGGAGGACTTCAGAGACCTTTCACCTTCAGTGGTAAACACACTTCTTCAGGCAAGAGCCCCCTCTACCAGACGGCTGTATGACCTAAAGTGGCGCATCTTTGTGAACTGGTGTTCTTCTCACGAGAAGGACCCATGGAGTTGTGGCATCAAATCAGTGTTATCCTTCCAGGAGGGCCTGGACAGGCACCTATCTGCCTCGACACTTAAGGTTCATGTGGCAGCTATATCGGCTAATCATGACCTGGTGGGTGGCAGGTCGGTGGGAAAACACGATTTGGTAATCAGGTTTCTGAGAGGAGCCCGGAGACTGAACCCTCCTAGGCCACATCTTATCCCCTCTTGGGACCTTGCTGTGGTTCTCCGGGGCCTACAGCAGGGTCCCTTCGAGCCTCTTCAGTCAGTCAAACTCGATGCTCTCTCCCTAAAGACGGCTCTCCTGACTGCGCTCGCCTCGGTAAAAAGAGTGGGAGACCTCCAAGCCCTCTCCATCAACAGTTCGTGCCTGGAATTCGGACCAGCGGATTCTCACGTCGTCCTGAGACCCCGGCCTGGATACGTGCCCAAAGTCCCCACCACTCCCTTCAGAGACCAGGTGGTGACTTTGCAAGCTATCTCTTACCAGGAAGATGACCCCAACCTGACCTTGTTATGCCCAGTCCGTGCCCTGCGCATCTACTTGGAACGCACTCAGCCCTTCAGACGTTCTGAACAGCTCTTCGTCTGTTATGGGGGACAGCAGAAGGGGAAGGCTGTCTCCCAACAGAGGATCTCCCACTGGCTGGTGGACGCAATTCGGGTGGCCTACCAGGCCAGAGGCCTACCCTGCCCTCTGGAGGTAAGAGCCCACTCGACTAGGGGCGTCTCTGCCTCGGCAGCCCTGGCAAATGGGGCCTCATTAACAGACATCTGTAGAGCTGCAGGTTGGGCTACACCTAACACATTTGCCAGATTTTACAATTTACGCATGGAGCCAGTGTCAGCTAGAGTCTTGAATACCAGCTCTTGACTCAGTTCTCGGGTTGGTGTAGAGCTTGCTTTAAAGCGCTTCCCCTAACGGTGATTACGCTTCTGAGTTTCAGTAGGTTTCCTAGCGTGAACCCTGGACACCATCTCCATCATTGGCACCTCTGGCCGTGGCAGAGTTTTGCGGAGGGACTCGCTACGAATTCGGTCACAAGGTATGGTCACCTTTGTTCTGATTGAATTGTGCCCCATATGTAGTGGCTCCTTATGTGGCCCCATGTGTGTATCCCCACCTATAACTCCTGTAGTGCGTTGTTTCCCCTGAGGACTGGTTTGTCTCTAGGGTCTGAGTCTGGTGGTCTCCCCCGGTGTGAGTCCCACCTCAGCCCCCATGTTTAATGTTGTCACTTGTACCCCCCTGTTGGGCAGGTTGTGAACTCCGTAGCGCCGTTTTTCCTTCGGGGAGGAGGCGCTTTCCCAACGCTCGCAAGACACTCGGCCGCTCTACTGAGGAAGGCCCGGCTGCAGAACCCTGGTACAGGTCAGTCTTGGACGTGGGATGGTCACGGAGGAGGTGAGCTGCACTTCGTTAACACGTTGCCTGTTACTTCTGCGCTTATCACTCGTGACGCGGCCAGTAAGGTGGCGGTTTTCTACGGGGACCCCTAGTGTAGTACACTACTCGACACAACTCGGAGTGTACGACAGATAGGGAACGTCTCGGTTACGTATGGTAACCCTCGTTCCCTGATGGAGGGAACGGAGCCGTTGTGTCTTCCGTGCCACCTTCCTGGACCGCCTCTGAGTGAGTTGAGACCCTCGGCTCCTCAGATCAGAACGAGTGAGCAGATGCACACGCTGCCCTATTTATACCGGGACGTCCGGGGCGTGGTCAGCTATGCAAATCTGCACACCCAATTTTCATTGGCCTTTCTCAAAACTGTCAGAGGTGTTTGGGCTCTCAAGAGCGACCCCTAGTGTCGTACACTACTCGACACAACGTCTCCGTTCCCTCCATCAGGGAACGAGGGTTACCATACGTAACCGAGACGTTTTACTACACATCTCATGGTTAGACTATGGTCACTGTAGCAAAACCCTTTCCAACAGTGACTGTATGATTTTGAGATCCATCTTTTCACACTGAGGAAAACTGAGGGATTCATATGCAACTATTACAGAAGGTTCAAACGTTTACTGATGCGTCAGAAGGAAAAATGATGCATTAAGAGCTGGGGGCTGAAAACTTTTGAACAGAATGAAGATGTGTACATTTTTCTTATTTTATCTAAATATCATATTTTTTCCATTTTGTACTGCCCTTCAGAAGCTACAGAAGATACTTACATGTTTCCCAGATGACAAAATAAGTGAAATTTACCCTGATCTTTCACCTCTGTTAATGCATCGTTTTTTCTTCAGGAGCATCAGCATATTCTGTAGTTGCATATGAGTCCCTCATTTGTCCTCAGTGTAAAAAGATGGATCACAAAATCATACAGTCATTGTTGGAAAGGGTTCAATAACAAAAATGCTGAAAAACCAAAGAATTTGTGGGACCTGAAGGACTTTTCAGAAGAACAGCAGGCAGTTTTTGTATCTGACAACCCTAGACCAGTGAGCAGCTTGACATTACAGTTTCCCAGAGATGCACTCTCTACTATTGGACTTTGTTTGGTGATAAAACTGACTTGGAATTTCCTGTGCATTAAACAGTTTTAATACATACCTTCCAGCCAATCAGAATCGAGTACTCAGACAGACCATGGTACAAGGATATAAAAAAGACTGGATAACCAGTAATATTCTTCTATTAAATTCATTTAAGACATATATATTATTTATTAGGCTAGAAAAAAAGACTACACAGAAGCACGTAGAATACAATTAGCATCTAGAAGGACGTCACCTTTATGAACAAGCGTTTGCATACCTTCTGTGAATTTTTGTTATAAATCACAGCCACAAAGACATTTTGAAAATGAGGATTGCTGCAAGCGTCGTGTGTGTCTTAGCCATTGGTTTTACAGTTTACTGTTTCATGTACATGTCATTTATCGGACAGGAGAGGAGTAAAGAGAACGAGTTACACAGACGAGAAGATCTGGAGGTTCGCAGAAGACTGAGGAGAATAGAAGATCAAGTTAATAAAATAGGTGAGTTTGTGCTCATTACATACATTTTGAGAACTTTAATAATGACTAAAAGATGTTCATTATCCTGCAGCATTATCTCAATTTACTTCCAGTTTCAGCTATAGAAATCAAACATCAAAAAATCAAAGAGGCTGTTGTGGAACAGAAAACTGAGATTAAGAAGTTGTATCCACAATCGCCTCTCTTTAAATCATGGGGAGCTGAACTTACAGAAGAGGAACAGATGGAAGCAGAAAGGCAGTTTCAGGAGTTTGGATACAATGTGTTCCTCAGTAACAGATTACCACTGAACAGAAAAATCCCTGATACTCGAGACATCAGGTAACTGCCTTACAACTGTTTTCTAGTTTAATATATATTTTCTAATACATACTTTATATGCAGATGTACTGTGAAGATTTACCCTAAGGACCTGCCAAACATTAGTGTGGTTCTGATCTATTTGAACGAGGCTCTGTCAGTAATTAAAAGGGCAGTCTGCAGCATTATTGACAAAACTCCTGCTCATCTGCTAAAAGAGATCATCCTGGTAGATGACTACAGCTCGAACGGTTAGTTTTACCCTAAATATTTGAGAAGTTCTTTAGTTCTTGAGAATTCTTTAATATAACAATTTATTCTATTATATATTTTTCATTTGTTGACAGAGGATCTGCATTTGGCTTTAGATGTATATATTGATCTAATTAATAAAGACAAACCTGGCTTAATTAAAAAAGTGAGACACAAACGGCAGATGGGCCTTGCCAAGGCAAGAGTCTCAGGCTGGGAAGCGGCCACAGGTCAGGTGGTAGCCATTCTGGATGCGCACATTGAAGTTCATCGGGAATGGTAAATACTACCACAGTCTGAGTTTTTATAGAGACTTTGTATCTTGGCTAAATATACATTTGACTGCTGTTTTGTTCTAGGGCAGAGCCACTACTTGCAAGAATCAAAGCTGACAGGACAGTAGTGCTGTCACCAGTGTTTGACAAAGTGCTGTTTGACACACTGGAGGTTAAGAAGTATTATCCTGCTGCTCATGCATTTGACTGGAATCTTTGGTGCATGTATGAGTCCTTCTGCCCAGAATGGCACAAAATGAATGACCCATCAGAACCAGGAAAGTAAGTGGTGTAATTTAAAGGTGCAAGAACTCCTATATGAATCTGTGTTTTAAATGAATCGGTTAAGCAAATGATGCAACATTTATAAAAATGGTTGCTTATTTTGTTTTCAATGATCAGTTTTGAACAAATCAGCAATTTAACTCGCTTGCAGTGGCAGTCATTTTTTTACTGTGGGGAATGGAACTGCTGTATAATGGAGGACATGTCAACTATTATCATACTTAACTTATAGGGTTACTATACCCAAAAAATTTTTTGTGATTAATCGTGTACCCCCATTTCGTTCCAAACCTGTAAAAGCTTCATTTGTCTTTGGAAGACAATTTAAGATATTTTGGATGAAAACAGGACGCTTTTCACTGTCCCATTGACTGCCAGGTACATACCACTGTCAAGACCCAGAAAAGTAAGTCATCCTCAAAATAGTCCATCTGCCATCAGTGGTTTAACAATCCGTCTCCTCCGTGTCAGCGTAGCGCCATTTTGGAGAGTATCCGCTGGATGCAAACTGTGTACGCCGTTCTGTGTCAGCCGTACCACATGGATACATTTTCTTTTTTTTTATTAGTATTAGTGCAAAACATACAACATACAGTGAACACAAAACACAAAAACATCGATAAAACAGCAATGACAATAATCAGCAATGACAACCTGAATAATGTTAGTAGTATTTGAGTAGTAGTAACAAGTATAATAATGAATACAGCAATGGAACAGCAATGATAATAACAGTAAAGAAAATAATCAGAAATGACAATCTGAATATTAGTAGTAGTATTTGAATAGTACTGGCAAGTATAATAATAATAATAAGAAGAAGAATATTAATAATAATAATAATAATAATAATAATAGTAATACTAAAGATGGTGATGATAACAATAATATTTTGTGATGACGGCAACAGTAATATCAGTAATAATACCAGTAATAATAGTGATCATAATAATAAGTCCAATAATAGTAAGAAAAAAAAAGAAAAGAAAAAAAATGTAATAATGACACATACCCATACCCAACACATATCTATCGTAACCTCTGTTTCAGTGTTTCTGTGTTTAAGATTTATTACTGTTTCTTTTGATTTGATTTGCCAAATATTTACTGGATTTTGAGTCTATGAATTAGAAATTGAGTTCTTTTATCAAAGATTTCGTTTAGCAGGATTTTTTGATTTCTTAGTTCATTTTATATTACTTCTGTTGGGTTATTTGCATGTAATATTTCAAGTTCTTTTATTTTTTTCTCTAATCTGATTTCTTCTTGTTTTTCTGTTTTCTTTTTATGGACAGTGAATGATATGATTTTACCTCGTGAATGATTCAAACTCTGGATCTATAAGGAGAGATATGTTAAAGCGCCATCTACTGATGTGTTTATGTAAATTAGCTGGATTTCATATGAGTGTTACTGGAGTGTGCTCACTGATGTTGATGGGGTGGATTTTGTGTTCAGAGATATTTGATATGATTGAGTTACTAGTTAGGAAAAAGTCGATGCGGGAGTAGCTATGATGAACCCGGCGAGTTAAATGTGTATTCTCTGTCAGTTGAATGCTGTAGCCTTCAACCATTGCCAAGGCCAAAATCTCTCATAAACTGTATTATTGTGTCAGTGGATTGTCAGTGTCATTTGTTACTTGTGGATCTGTCAAGAGATGAGTCAATTACGGTGTTAAAATTGCCTCCTATAATTACCGGCAAGTTGGAGAAAGAAAGTGTGGAAAAAGGAAGGGTCATCTGAATTTGGGTCGTAAATGTTGGCAATTGTTACCAGGTTTGCATAAAAAAAGTATTCTCGTCGCTTCATAAAATTCAGATTGAACCTTGGCAGATGGACTATTTTGATGACGTCTTTCATACTTTTCTGGGTCTTGGTTTTCATCCAAAATATCTTAAATTGTGTTCCGAACGCAACTTTTATGGGTTTGGAACATGGGGGGTAAGTGATTAATGACAAAATTTTCATTTTGGGGTGGAGTAACCCTTTAATAAATGCAGTTTGCAGTTAATTATTTGATTGAAGTAGAACGTGCAGTTTCCTTTCTTGTTAGGAGCCCCTCAGTTATGGGTATCCTTGTCGCTGAACGTCAATTCCTGGGAGAAATTGGAGTTTTGGACGAAGGAATGACAATTTATGGGGGTGAAAATGTTGAATTAGGAATACGTGTAAGTCATTACTCTACAGTGTGGTGCCAAAATGATGCCTATAATATGTGCTTGAATTGATTAATGTCTAAAATGTAATGAATCAGGTCTGGCTCTGCGGTGGGAGTATTGAAGTGGTGCCGTGTTCAAAGATCGCACACATTGAAAGAGCACATAAGCCATATTCACCAGATTTCAGCAAAGCTATGCGTCGAAACGCCCTGAGAGTGGCTGAAATCTGGCTGGATGAATATAAATCAAATGTTAATATTGCCTGGAATCTCCCTCTAAAGGTAAGAGTAAACATTGTTTCAAAGTGAGCTTAATACTAAGTTGAATATGTTAAGTTCTTGTTTAAAGCTAATAATTTCATTTACTCTCACATCAGCCTGGACCTGGTTGATAAAATAAGTGTTTATTTTTCTCTAGGATCATGGGATTGATATTGGTGATGTGACTGAAAGAAAACAGTTACGAGAGAAACTCAAATGTAAGCCTTTCAAATGGTACCTGGAAAATGTATATCCTAGACAGATGGGAAGACGTAATTAGTTATGGTGTGGTAAGCAACAAAGATGTTCAAGGTCTTTTGATATACAAATTTCCCCTTTGAGATTAATAAAGTTTGTTGGATTAACTAGTTATCCTCCATCTAAACTAGTTATTGTTAAACTGCCACTGTTCTTTTCTCATGACAGCTAAAGAATAACATTCAGGAAAGATACTGTATTGATCAAGGACCTGTTCCTGGAAGTGTACCTATTCTGTACACGTGTCATTACTATGAACCTCAGGTACTGTATGTGAGTGTAAACCTTTGCTTTGAGTAGCTGCATAAAAAACACTCTTCATTTGACTGTGTCTTACAGCATTGTTACTACAACCGTAATGGAGAGATCTACATTGGAGGCATCAAATCTCACACGTATAACTCTAACCGTTGTCTAATGGACCCTGGTGGTGGAAATACACCGGCGTTACATAACTGCAAAAATGCCAAGGAGGAAGGACTGAATGTATACTGGGACTTTTCTCAGGTAGGGTCCTGCTGTGTATTTTATTTATATATTTTATAGAATATTTCACAACACCTTGCTAAATGTGCATTGCTAAATGTGTGGTTATTCTATTGTCATATGCAATTATATTGCATGAATTATATATTATATTATATGCTATAATCAGTGAAATATTTTTTTTTTGGTTTCTGTTTTATTTTTAGGGAAATGCAATAAGAAACAGAAACACAAATCGATGTCTTGAAATCAGACAAGAAGAGGATTCTCACTATTATCTCATTTTGCAAGCTTGCACAGGACAAAAATGGACAATACAACATGTCATCAAAGATTTTTAAAAGGAACTTTCACTGAAGTGGAAACACTGTGAAGGAAATCAATGCAGAAAAACTTCAAAACAAATCATACTGTCATGAATGGCCTCTGTGGTTCCCCTGATTGGCACCAGAGGGCATTATCACTGGAATACTAGCTTTTCCACAGACTCCATTTCCCATAACCCCACACTGGCACTGGTTACCAGAACACCTGTTACTTATTCCCGGGACTGTTTAAGCTCCTTTATTCTCCATGCTCATTGGGAAGGCTTGTTTTGCCCTGGCTGACATTCCTGAGTGTTCTCTTGTATTACTCTGTTGGATTGCCATGTTTGACCCTCACCCCTGAATTCTTGCTATGTGCCTTGACCCTCTGCCTGTACTCTGACTCTGCTTTTGCCTCGCTTCTGATAACCCTGTCTACTGGTGATTTAACCCTGCCTGTCTTAACGCTGATCTTTTACAATATATAAAGCTGCACATGGATCCACACTGTGTTGACCCCTGTTACAGAAACCGATCCAGCAGCTGTTTTCCGATTCTCGACTGAGGTCTGTGCTCAGGCTAATGTGCTAGCTGCCAACCACCAAGAGTTAACTCGACTCACATCTCTGACTGTGGAGCTGGTAAAGACACAGCTAGCCTTGTGTCTGCCCACACTAGAAACAAGCTCCCCTTCAGCGAGCTAAATCACCAGTCCCACACCAATGGCTCATTCCACAGCGTTCCCAGCAAATTTTGACGGATCCTGCCAAGTGATTTTTACTCAAGTGTTCCTTGATTGTCTCTCAACAGCCCATGTTATTCACCAGTAACTCTTTACTAAGAAGACATGTTAGGAGATAACTTCTTTGGAGATATAATGTTCCAACAAGCCTGCTTGATCAATTACCAAAGAAGAATGTCAAAATTATTTAGGAAAATAAGATTTTCTTATCAACCTGTGTTGCAAAAAAAAGTACACTCTCCTGAAAGTTACTAAATAAAACTTATAGGTTTAAGGCAATTTTTGATTAACAGGTATGTATATTGAATCAAAACTTTTAAAGACAAGTAGGCCTGGTTTCACAGACAGGACTTAGGTTAAGCCAGGCTTAGGCTTAGGACTTTTAAGTAGTTTTTAGAAATATGTCTTAGATAAAAACATTACTGCTGTGCATATACCATGCAAGTGTCTCAGAGCTGGCAAAAGCTATGAAAAGAGTGACAGTTTATCTCACAGCTATGCAGACACAGCTTGCAGAAGTGACATGCATGGTTGTTGTCACCACTACAATTGCGTACTATTGCCAAAGCACAATAAACTCATTCAACCTCTTCCAAGGCCCATATTTACAAAAGATAGACTTCTGGGAATCCATACTCTTGTCTCAAGAGACCAAGTCAATCATTTCGGATACAAAAGCATCCAAAATGTCCTGGTGTTGCTAGAGGAGGAGTACAGTGAGAAGTGCCTGGTGACAGTGACGTTCAGTGTTAGTAAAGCTCTTATAGTGTGATATATGAGGGCTGAAGGTGTGAGGGAGTTGTGCTTTATCAACGCTGTGTGATGTAATACAATAACTTGAAACAGAAGATGCTACCCTCTCCTCATTCCCAGCAGTGTTGACAATGATATTGATACAACAAGATTCTTCCAAGGTGAAAATCCTTCAGTGGACATGTATTTCATTCAATCTTAACACTCTTGAGCAGCTGTGGGGGATTCTGTAGAGACAAGCTAGGCAACACTCCCCATTAAAGACCAGGGCATTTAGGGACATCGTCCTCCAGGAGTTAAACAGGACAGATGTGGCATTTTAACACGAACTTGTACACTCAGTGCCAAGAAGGGTCAGAGCAGTATATTTAGAGTTATGGAGGACATATTAAGTACACTGTTTAAAAAAAGCTGTTTCAACTTAAAAAAGTTAGTGTTCATGCTGCCTTAAAATTTTATGTAGTACAATTTAGCATTTAATGTTGACTAAACTTAAAATTCTAAGGCAGCATGAACACAATTCTTTTTTTTTTTTACAGTGTAATACAATATTATACATTTGTTGAATTAAATCTACTGTGTACTCATTTCTGCAATCCTTCATTTAATCAAAACTGGCTAATTTACTTATTTTACAGAAAATATTGGCATATATTTTTTTGTTTATTAAGTATATGCTTAATACATTTCAATTTTGCCATCTTTTCATGAATTATATTATATATCACTAAGAAAATACATCTTTTATATATATGCAGAGGGGGTGTACTCATTTATGCTGTGCACTGTATATTCAAATAGAAAACAGTTTTAGAAAATATTTCACAATAATACGTTTTTTGATTTACTTTGGATCAGCTTTGGTGAGTAGAGGCTTCTTTTAAAAATTAAAAAAATCTTATTGTTCTAAAACTTTTGAACAACAGTGTATGTTGATATGGGGGAGAAAAAAAACATGACTTTTTACCAAAATACCTGAAAAGTAATTGTAATACCTGAAAAGTGACTTAACTTAACTGATGTGTTATATTTCAAGTCTTGTGAGGGCACAAAATCACTTTGGATAAACAATGTATCTCACTCGATATAGAGCGTTTGACTATATTGAATATACTGAAAAGAGATATTTAATATATGAAAACAGCACTCAAATCCAATCTACACTGTAAAAAACAAAAACACACAATTTGTTTAGTCAACCTAAAATCATTTGATACCCTGTTGTCATAAATTTTAAAGTTCAGTCAACTCAAATAATCAACTTGAAATGTTAAGTTGTACTAATGACAACTTAGATATTTGAGTTAACTAAACAAAACATTTTGTTTGTAAAACTTAAAAGCTGGGTAAGTTACCCAGCTGCCTTATAATTTTAAGTTAAATCAACTCGAATATCTAAGTTGTCACTTAGTACAACTTAACATTTCAAGTTGACTAAACTGTATTGAGTTGAATGAACTTAAAATTTTAAGACAGGCGGGTAACAAATTATTTTATTTGAATCAACATTGTTTTTTTACAGTATATCGACACATCAAAATAACTCCTCATTCAAGCTTAATGATATGATATTTGGCCATGAGACATGCAAGAACCAATGACTTGCATTACCATTTTAAATTTGGGAAACTTACAATGGTTTGATTTGTCAATATGATGTTACAAAAACAAAAAAACATTGTATATGTGGTAAAACACTTTTTTTTTGGTATCTTCTTGTTAATTGTAACCTCTTTGCCTGCTCGCATTGTGATTAAACCAGATGTCTCCCTGAGAAAAATTTAGACATCACATAAAAATAAACTGAAAACAATATGATGTTATAAAATACATATTAATTGTAGGGCTGCACGAAATATCACATTCGATTATCATGCACGCTCTTTGATTAGTAGTAAATCTCCATCACGTGCGTTCAGCTGGAGCGGCAATTAATACACAAAGCCGTAAATCACTGACAAGCTATGCAAAATCACGCTCATAATCACAGATGAATCGCATTCAATTATGAGCACGATTTTGTTTTCCCTAATTAATTGTTAATGTTAATAAAATACTTATTGTTAATAAAACATTTACTTTCTGTGTTTTCCAAAAAGCAACCTCCTCCCCAGATAAAAGACAACAATAGAAACCATCAGAGAAATTCTAATGGTTTCCACTACAAACCACCAACTAAAAACCATTAAAAAAAAATTCCTGTAATGTCAGGAGACATATTTAATTTTTCATTCATTTTGTGATTTTATCAAACCACCAATAAAAAGCGACAAATTATAGTAGTATAGTAGTATAGTATAGTAGAAACCCACAGGAACCATTACAGTTTCTATTAAAACCAATACAATTTCCAATATAATCAGTAAAACCAGTACAAATTTTATGATGTTTTTCAGCAGGGTCATCTGCATTATCGTAAGTCAAAGTAAATGACGTCCATGAGAAAAGTTCAGATGTGCACAGCACAAAATTATCATTATATTAAAATATAACACCATAAAACTCATACTGCAAAATGAGATTAAACGCAAAATCTAACTCCACGTCTACAGTGCATTGTGAGTCAAAGAAAATGACATCTATGAGAACAGTTTAACAAGCCACAGCACACAAACATCATTAAAACAATATAACCTCATAAACTACATATTTTAAAAGAAGTTAAACATTAACTTTCTACCTTCTCTCTGTTAAAAGCAATCTTCGTGTCTGCACCACAAAACGTTAAAAAATACATATTGTAAATTAGATAAAACACTTACTTTTGTTGTTTCTCTGTTAAAAAGCAACCTCCTTGTCAGGGGTGCCTTAAGATAACCAGAGGCTCCTGGGGTACAGGATTACGGTGAGCCCCTCTACCCTAGATATTTCTCTCTTTTTTTTTTTTTCATGAAATTATGTCGAATTTAGATTTTTTTCTTGTTGACATGCCAGTTAACATGTACAACCCTGTTCTACGTAAAATATTGATATTAGCGAAAATGCAAATTAACTTTTCACCAGAAGGTGGCGCTTGTGGAGCAGCAGAATTATAGCCTTACATCAGAGATGCCCAAACAATGGCCCACTTTGAATTAATTTATTTGAATTAATTATCAGTCAGTTAATCTGGTAATAAAGGCTTTTTAATCTAAAAGAGTGCCATGGTCACTATAAAGTTTTCTTTGAAGCACCTTGACTTTACAGTTTTCCCAGAGCACTCTCTATTATTGGACTTTGTTTAGTGATAAAACTAACTAGAATTTACTTGTGCTTTAAACGGTTTTCATATATACCTGCCAGCCAATCAGAATCAACTTTTCTGACAGACCATGCTATAAGGATATAAAAAAGATTTAACGAACAGTATTCTTCATCTATTAAATTCAGACAGAGATATTACTTACTGGGTCAAAAAAATAAAAATAAAAACAGTACACAGAAGCTTTTAGAATACAATTTACATCAAGAAAGATGTACTGAAGGATAGGCTTTGTTGACAATCACCTTTATGAACCAGTGTTTGTATACCTTCTGAGGATTTTTCTTTTAAATCACACCCGCAAAGACATTTTGAAAATGAGGATAGCTGCAAGAGTCTGTGTGTTAGTTATTGGTATCATAGTTTACAGTCTTGTGTACCTGTCATTTATCAGGTCCGAAGATCCGGAGGTTCTCCGAAGACTGAAGAGAATAGAAGATCAAGTTAATGAAATAGGTGAGTTTTTTTTTTTTTTTTTTTTTTTTACTTTTTATTGACTAAAAGATTTATCCTGTGGCATTCTCTCAATATACTTCCAATTTCAGCCATAGAAATCAAACATCAAAAAGTCAGAGAGGCTGTTGTGGAACAGAAAATTACAAAGAAAACTGAGGTTAAGAAGCTGTATCCAAAATCATCACTATTTAAATCATGGGGAGCTGAACTCACAGAAGAGGAACAGATGGAAGCAGAAAGGCAGTTTCAGGAGTTTGGATACAATGTGTTCCTCAGTAACAGATTACCACTGAACAGAACAATCCCTGATACTCGAGACGACAGGTAACTTAATTAATTTTGTTTATTGCAAAGTATGGAAGTGTCAAACAATCCTTCTTATATATCATTCTTATATGCCGATTTGGGGCTCAAGGTTTACTTATGGTCACATATATCCCAAATTCTAATCTGATTAACCCATAACTTGCTTACCAAATTTGTGACCATTGCCATCTAACTGGTGATTGTGTGCATTTTTTTTTTAAAGTTTAATCTTTAGTCAGGTTTTATTACTGGAAAAAAGAATTATATAGTTTTGGTTTATATCTTGCAAAAATATGGCTGTATACGTTTTTTTCTGTTTAGCAATTTTGATTTTACTTTTGTTTGAAGGTGAGATATATTTCTCTAACAAAAATTACATGCAGTATATACAGAAAACGTCACCTTTGCGAAACAGAAAAAAAAATTAGAATGCAGATCCACAATATGTAAGACAGAAAAACATAAATCACAGTAAAATAAGAGTAAAATAACACTGTTGTATTGGAGCAGCTGCATCATCCTACTGGGATGAGGAAGAGACAATTTTAACTCACAAGAAGATGATATTTATTAACAGAATGAACAGAAAACACTTCTTGTTTTAAAGGAGAAGTCCACTTCCAGAACAAAAATTTACAGATAATGTACTCACCCCCTTGTCATCCAATATCCAATATGCTTATTTTAAACTGTTTTGTCCACCTTTTTCCTAACAAGCCTCATGCATTTTAAATCATGGAGGCACTTGCGGTTTGGGGAAATTTCATTAAAAAAAGACTGCGCAGGGCAAACTTGGCAACACTGGCACAGCGTTGCATAAATCCAAAGTGCGACATGAAAACAAATAAACACTGTATCTATCCAATTAGCAGACTTAGTTTTCCAGAGATTTCTGAAATGTGAATTTCATTCGCACTTTATATTTTGGTGGACAGTTTTTTTTTTTGTTTTTTTTTTTTATGAAAAGAGATGATGTCTTCACTTTCACTTTCAAGTTTGTTGAATAAAAGGATTAGGCTCATTTCTTTCTTTTATTATATACTGCAGATGTACTGTGAAGATTTATCCTAAAGACCTGCCAACAATTAGTGTGGTTCTGATCTATTTTAACGAGGCTCTGTCAGTAATTAAAAGGGCAGTCTGCAGCATCATTGACAAAACTCCTGCTCATCTGCTTAAGGAGATCATCCTGGTAGACGACTTCAGCTCAAATGGTTAGTTTTACCCTGTGTAATGTGATATTTTATTTATTTCAGAGGTACTGTGATTTAAGATATAAGATTATAGATCATATATTTTACACTATTTGTATTTTTACTTTTCAAAGTAGTGTTTATTTTTCTTGTGTTCAACATAGATCTGAACTTAATTAAAAATATAGAAAGAATAAGACAAAAAAGATTAAGAAACAGTGTGCGTTAATTATAAATTGTTATATTTAAGTGTAACAATTTATTCTAATACATATTTTTAATTTCTTGACAGAGGATCTACAATTGACTCTAGATAAACATATTGATCTAATTAATAAAGACCAACCTGGCTTAATTAAGAAAGTAAGACACAAACGGCAGATGGGCCTTGCGAAGGCAAGAGTCTCAGGCTGGGAAGCGGCCACAGGTCAGGTGATAGCCATTCTGGATGCGCACATTGAAGTTCATAAGCAATGGTAAATACTACCACAGTCTGAGTACGATAATAGGAGGGACTTAATATCTTTTCTAACTATACATTTGACTGCTGTGTTGTTCTAGGGCAGAGCCACTACTTGCAAGAATCAAAGCTGACAGGACAGTAGTGCTGTCACCAGTGTTTGACAAAGTGCTGTTTGACACACTGGAGGTTAAGAAGTATTATCCTGCTGCTCATGCATTTGACTGGAATCTTTGGTGCATGTATGAGTCTTTCAGGCCAGAATGGCACAAAATCAACGACCCATCAGAACCAGGGAAGTAAGTGGAGAAACCTTTTCACCTTTCTAAACACCTATACTTATAAGAAAGATGTATGGTCATAAAAGCCAAAACATTAAATGTCACTGATGTATATTTACTGAGCAATCCACTATTTTGTAGGAAAGTGGTCTGAATGAAAAATTCAGAGATTCAGAAAGATTCATAGCCAAACAGCTTTGACTTATATTTTAGTCTGGGACTAGGTTTAGGCCTTGTCTGTGAAACCAGGGGAAGAAGTATTAAAACTATCTTAATGCCCTTTTAGATTTTGAGTCTTTTTTGAGTCAAATTTTCCTTTTGGCTTATTCAGTTTTGTGCTAGTAAAAAGGGTGTTGTTTTACACAACCATTGAGAATTTTTAACCAAAGTATTATAGACTTTTCATTAAGACCCTAAAGAATCATATCAACTTGTGGAAAATGGGCATCCAATGACCCCTTTAAGGCCCTGTATGGTTCAGTTCCAGAGATATTGCAATCTCAATATGGCTTCAGTAGTAAATTGGTTTTTGGGTGGTCAAAAACCATTTTAAAGCCATATATGGTTCAATCCCAGAGCTATGGGGAGCCCGGTCTCCAAGTTTGTTGAATATTACCCATTTTCAATGGTCGAAAACCAAATATTGGTTATTTTGTACACAGCTTATACATATTGCATTATATGACAAAGTCTAAAGAATAAATAACATTGAAACTAGAAAACACATGTCTGAGTGCTAAAAATTCACTGAAATGGTTAAGGCACATTACCTTGTATTGAGGCACATTACCTTGCTTTCTGCTGTCTATTCATAAGATTCTATATTTGAATCAGTTATAATGATATTTGAAAGAAGGGATTTTGTTCATTTTAACAGCTTCTGAAGCTACAAAGAGTTGTAGTATTGCAACTATGTTTGATAAAAAATCTCTCACATCTTACGGATATGTGGATACATCTTTCCCCATACAGTGTATTCACATCAATAAACCAAGATTTGCCTCGTCTGGGTTAAGTATTACACTTTCTTTTTCTTTTTTATTGTTAGAACTTGTGAAGCTTAGTCATATATTAAGTAGTATTATAATGCTAAGTGGCATATTTGGAGGAGTCACTGATAGTAAATCAAACTTTAAAACATTTAAGGTCACTCACACTTGAAATAAGTAACACTGGGCAATTCTAAAACACAGGTAAATGGCTGTTCATACTTTACCCAGAGTTAACGATTAATCTTGGTTCCCTTTCGAACGTTCTCTTCACGTTGTGTGTGGGTTGTCTCCTTTTTTACCCTGTTCTGAAGCCTGATTTGTTCACATTTGTGTAGCTGCACAAACCAACGGCGCTTTAGCCCACCAGAAAGGGCGGAGCCGACCTCTATATAAGTCAGCTCGCAGCACCATTTCATCAGAATCTTCTCCTTCAGTGAGGAGGATCATCCCTTCGCTGACTCTGCAAGAAGCCGAAGCAAGAAGCCCAGCTGATTCGCCGCTGTCAAAGAACCCCGGCAGGGGAAGATCAGCTTCCCTTTTAGCAAGATCAGAATGGGAATTAGTTGCTCACAGAGCACAGTTGCTCAATCATTTAGAGCAACTCGGGTTGCAGATCAACCCCCAGAAAAGTCAGTTGTCGCCCAGACAGTGAGCAGTCTTTCAGGGCACGACTATAGACTGCTGAAATGAGGGCGTGGATTTCACCGGAACGGTCACTGACTATTCGGCGACTGGCGGCCTCTTTCAAAGCGGGGATGGTTTATCCCCTCAAGGATTTTCAGAGGCTGCTGAGCCTCATGGCGGCAGCTTCCTCTATGATCCCATTGGGCCTGCTTCACATGCAGCCTCTTCAATATTGGCTCAAAGCCCGAGTCCCGTCCCACACTTGACACCTGGGCCGGATTCACATCAGGGTAGACAACCGCTGTGTCAAGGCTGTGGCCCCTTGGACAACTTCTCATCTGTTTCAGACAGGCCTACAGTTGGGACTGACCTCCAGGAGGAAGGTGGTCACAACAGACGCCTCCAGCTCAGGTTGGGGTGCTCTGTTGGAGGGCAATCCGGTGTCTGGCTCCTGGTCAGCCACGGAGCAACATCTGCACATCAGCTGCCTCGAGTTACTGGCGGTTTTTCTGGCCCTGAAAATGTTCCTGCCAGCCTTGAAAGGGCATCACGCCCTGGTCCGATCGGACAACATGATGGTAGCCTACACCAATCACCAAGGCGGGCTCAGGTCTCGTTCCCTCTACAGGATAGCTCGACGCCTCCTGTTTTGGGCACAGGACGAACTCCTCTCAATAAGAGCAGTTCATGTGCCGGGCAGTTCGAACCTAGGGGCAGACATGCTGTTCAGGGGCAATGTAGCTCCAAGAGAAGAGAATGGAGGCTACATCCTCATATTGTTCAGGAAATCTGGTCTGTCTTCGGAAGGGCAGAGGTGGACCTCTTCGCCTCAGAAGACAACTTTCACTTCCCAACTTATTTCTCGATGCGGTGAGATGCTCTGGCCCACAAGTGCTTGCCTATATGCCTTCCCCCCGATAGCCCTGCTTCCTCAGGTCATCAAATGGGTCAGGGAGACTAAATGCTCGGTCCTCCTGGTAGCCCCGCTCTGGAGGAACCAAAGACTTTTATTTTTCTCTGTGTAAAAATAATATAATGTTGCTGCAATCTTTCTAAAGTCATTTTTACTTCTGTAATTTAGCTCAGAATCTGAGGTGAAAATTGTCATTTTGGCCCCCTTCTACAAAATAGTGGATTACTCAGTAAATATACATCCATGACATTTCATATTTTGGCTTTCAACACTATACATATTCATATTTTTTCAGAAAAAACACTAACAAAATGAGATTTAACTCACATTTATTTTTACCGTGGGGAATGGAGCTAACTGCTGTATACTGAAGGACATGTCAACTGTAATAATACTTCATTTAATAAATTAATATTTTAAGATTCTAAAACAGATTATAATTTGATTAATTTTCTTTCTTGTTAGGAGTCCCTCAGTCATGGGTATCCTTGTCGCTGAACGTCAGTTTCTGGGAGAAATTGGAGTTTTGGACGAAGGAATGACAATATATGGGGGTGAAAATGTTGAACTCGGAATACGTGTAAGTCATTACTGCACATTGTGGCACCAAAATGATGCCTATAATATGTGCTTGATGTCTAAAATTTCATAAATCAGGTCTGGCTCTGCGGTGGGAGTATTGAAGTGGTGCCGTGTTCAAAGATCGCACACATTGAAAGAGCACATAAGCCATATTCACCAGATCTCAGCAAACCCATGATTCGAAACGCCATGAGAGTGGCTGAAATCTGGATGGATGAATATAAATCAAATATGAATATTGCCTGGAATCTCCCTCTAAAGGTAAGAGTAAACATTGTTTCAAAGTTAGCTTAATATTAAGTTGAATATATCAAGTTCTTTTTTATATCTATTAATTTTGCTAATTCTCATATCAGCCCGGACCTGGTTGATAAAATAAGTGTTTTATTTTTCTCTAGGATCATGGGATTGATATTGGTGATGTGACTGAAAGAAAACAGTTACGAGAGAAACTCAAATGTAAGCCTTTCAAATGGTACCTGGAAAATGTATATCCTCTCCTAGACAGATGGGAAGACGTAATTGGTTATGGTGTGGTAAGCAACAAAGATGTTCAAAGTCTATACAAATTTTCCCACAAAAGAAGAGACTAATAAAGTTTACTAGATAGTTGGTCCATTTTAGCTAGTTATCTCTGAACTGCTGCTGTTTTATTCTCATGAAAGCTGAGGAATGATCTTAAAGACAAATTCTGCATTGATCAAGGACCTGTTCCTGGAAGTGTACCTATTCTGTATGGGTGTCATTACTATCAACCTCAGGTACTGTATGTGAGTGTAAACCTTTGCTTTGAGTAACTACGTCCAAGACACTATTCATATGATTGTGTCTTACAGCATTGTTACTACAACCGTAATGGAGAGATCTACATTGGAGGCATCAAATCTCACACGTATAACTCTAACCGTTGTCTAATGGACCCTGGTGGTGGAAATACACCGGCGTTACATGACTGCAAAAATGCCAAGGAGAAAGGATTGAGTATATACTGGGACTTTTCTCAGGTAGGGTCCCTGCTGTGTATTTTATTTATATATTTATTTATTTATTTATTTTGTGAAATATTTCGCATCACATTGCTAAATATGCATTGCTAAATATGTGGTTATTATGTGTTGTCATACAGTTCAATTTTTGTCCTGGTTTCTGTTTTTAGGGAAATGCAATAAGAAACAGAAACACAAATCGATGTCTTGAGATTGGCCAAGGAATAAATTCCTACTATTATCTTATTTTGCAAACATGCACAGGACAAAAATGGACAATACAACATGTCATCAAAGACTTTTAAAAGGAAATTTCACAGAAGTAAAAACATTTGATTGTGTTCTTGTCTGGGTTTATTATTATTATTATTATTATTATTATTAGTTTAAATGAACTGCCAGTTTAACCGGATACAGGTCACATGTTTAATTACATTGAATTGCATATTAAAACTTTGAGTGCTTTATTGTTACTATTGTTCCTTTTTTTAATCACATCTTTGAAATATCATTTTAAAATGTTGCTAAACTGATAACACTTCAAAATGTTGTTCAAACACTGATAAAATCGCAATAAAATGACATTGGTCTAAGTGTGCAGCATAAATTAAAATTTAGATAATTAACTGCACTAAAAAAATGTATTAGTCTAAAATTGATGATACACAGGGCAACTTTTTTTTTTTCAATTTATGTTGCTTGCTCAGTTTCCCATTAAAAAAGCATACTGGATTCCCTTATCAGTGGAATTTAGCACGAAAAGGTTTTTATGGTTTTTATGGATTTTCTGTAATAAAAAAATAAGGTAACAGGATCAAAGCAGATGTTTTTAAAAGTGTTTAAAGGAGAAGTCCCTTTCCAGAACAAAAAATTACAGATAATTTACTCACCCCCTTGTCATCCAAGATGTTCATGTCTTTCTTTTTTCAGTCGATAAGAAATTATGTTTCTTGAGGAAAACATTCCTGAATTTTTCTTCCTATAGTGGACTTCTATGGTGCCCCCAAATTTTAACTTCCATATGCAGCTTAAATGCAGCTTCAAATGGCTCTAAACAATCCCAGCCGAGGAAGAAGGGTCTTATCTAGTGAAACGATGGGTCATTTTTTAAACAAATTTACAGTTTATTTACTTTTTAACCTCGAACGCTCGTCTTGTCTCGTCTCTGCGATGCCCATGCGTAATCTGTGTAATCCTGGTCAATACAGTTAGGGTATTTTGAAAAACTCCCGTCTCGTTTTCTTCTTCAACATCAAAATCGTCCTACATCGCTGTTTTACCTTTTTTTTTGTGTAAGTTCATTTGATCTTCTCTGGATGTTCATTTTGTAAACACTGGGTCGGTACTTCTGCAGCGATGTAGGACGATTTTGAATTTGGAAAAGACAACGAGATGGGAGATTTTCGACATGCCCTAACTGTACTGACCGTATTGAACCGGAAAAAAGTTTACGCGGACTTAGGCAAGACGAGCGTTTGAGGTTAAAAGTATATAAATTGTCAATTTGTTTTGCTAGATAAGACCCTTCTTCCTCGGCTGGGATTGTTTAGAGCCATTTGAACATCTTGGGCGACAAGTGGGTGAGTAAATTATCTGTATATTTTTGTTCTGGAAATGGACTTCTCCTTTAATTACATGTATACGATTGAAACTAGAGGCTGACATTTTTTCGAGAATCCCGCGGGATGGGAAACAAAATCACTAATAATCACGGGATTGGGACGGGATAGGAAAAAATGTCAGCGGGAGTGGGCGGGACCGGGAATCGTAACGCTATGAAACCCAACTTTATACACAAATATACCTTTTATATAAATAAACTATAAACGATATATTGTAATTTTGAACGTAATTCTAGTTGACCTGTCTCTTTATGCTCTCCTTCTGTATGCTTTGGTGTGGCTGGTTAAGCAAGTGAGTTCATGACGGACAGATCGTTAACGACTGGTAATAGAGCAGGACATCCAAATGCTCACCTATCATTCATCACTGCGGTCACACCATCCGCGCTTCGTAAAAGTGCGGTCACGCCATCTCCGCTTAAATTTTATTGCGCGCCTATATAGATATTTACGGTAACAAACACTTCCGACCTAATACAGCGCATTTCATGTTATTCAACTACTTTTAAGAACTGCATATCAAAGTCAGGACCAATGCTATTAACAATCTCTCTATCTCCATCTCCCAAATAAAAATACTACTAATCTGACATGCGCAAAAAATCATAAAAATATGAAATCAAATTCTTTTCTGCAAACTCCAACAGATTATTGTTCTGCATCCTACCACTGTGCTGATTTACATGCTGTTTAACTGTTTCATTACTTTATAACTGAATACCAAAGTCTGGACTAATACTATTATTTATTTCTCAATATAGACATTTTTTTAAAAAAACATAAAAATATGAAATCAAATTGAATACTCCAACAGATTATTGTTCTGCATGTCCCCAAGTACCACAGAGATGAAGTTGTTTTATTGTATCATTTTTTTAATAATTGCATACCAAAGTTGACAAATGCTATTTACATTGGTGTATAGACATAAAAAAAAAACATAAAAATACTAAATCAAAATATTTAAATTTAAAAATTATTAAAATTTAAATAATTTAAAGTTTAAAAATATTAAACCACTGTGGTGATTTTCAAGTTGTTTTACTGTATCATTTTTTAATAATTTCATACCAAAGTCGACAAATGCTATTTACATTGCTTTATAGACATTTTAAAAAAACATAAAAATATTAAATCAAATTGTTTTTTGAAAACTCCAACAGATTATTGTTCTTCATCTCCCCATGTACCACTGTGGTGATTTTCAAGTTGTTTTACTGTATCATTTTTTAATAATTTCATACCAAAGTCGACAAATGCTATTTACATTGCTTTATAGAGAAAAAAAATAAATAAATAAATATATGAAATCAAATTGTTTTTTGAAAACTCCAACAGATTATTGTTCTTCATCTCCTCATGTACCACTGTGGTGATTTTCAAGTTGTTTTACTGTATCATTTTTTAATAATTTCATACCAAAGTCGACAAATGCTATTTACATTGCTTTATAGACATTTAAAAAAAAACATAAAAATATGAAATCAAATTGAATACTCCAACAGATTATTGTTCTGCATGTCCCCAAGTACCACAGAAATGAAATTGTTTTATTGTATCATTTTTTAAATAATTGCATACCAAAATCATGACAAATGCTATTTACATTGCTTTATAGACATTTAAAAAAACATAAAAAATTAAATCAAATTGTTTTCTGCTAATTCCAACAGATTCTTGTTTTTCATCTCCCCATGTACCACTGTGGTGATTTTCAAGTTGTTTTACTGTATCATTTTTTAATAATTGCATACCAAAGTTGACAAATGCTATTTACATTGCTTTATAGACATTTAAAAAAAACATAAAAATATGAAATCAAATTGTTTTTTGAAAACTCCAACAGATTATTGTTCTTCATCTCCCCATGTTATATATTGTTATAATATTGCATTTTAATTATTGCATTTTGTTGTAATTTTATTTTTTTACATTTCTTAATTGTTATTTGGTACTGGTTATTTCGAGTGTAACTTATTCAAAATAGGCTTGAAGAACACTATAAGACTGACTGAAGACTGGCAAGTATCCAAGGTACACACACACACACACACACACACAAACACACACAAACACTCCAACAACATGAAAATCACCAGTGGTACTTGGGGTGGGGGGGGGTGTAGAACAAGAATCTGTTGGAGTTCTCAGAAAACAATTTTTTTATGATTTTTTTAAACATGTCTATATAGAGAGAGTTAATAGTATTTTTTCTTACTTTGGTATGCAATTATTAAAA